>CM060881.1:132364166-133728333 GCA_030762935.1 Hymenopus coronatus
GATGAATTTCAATTTGTTGCCATACAGCACCCTTTGTAAATACATAATATGAGCATAAATCACAAAGCTTCCCACTTCAAATACTACAAAGAGAAATACTGTCAGTTGTTGACTGTTGAAGATACTTTAAAATGTGTCCAGGTAAAATTACTGTTTGTGATGTTTCGAAGCGAAGTAAAGCCATTGGTCCTGTGTCATAGATTTACGGCACATAAAAGAACCTCATACTTTGAAAAAAAAAAAAAAAAAGTCCCTTAGCTAAATTTTCCATCTTTAACATCTGCAAATCATGATTTCATCCAATAGTGTCATCTATGATCAGAGTTGATTCCTCATCACCATGTGCACATAAAGATGAAACAGAAATTCCATGTTCCAAGCAACCACTGTAATGGCAGCCCATTACATGGCAATATGATATGAAGGAACTGAATTGAATGATTTTAAAATCTCGAAAGCAAAAGCTAAAGTAAAGGCATTTATAGGAGTCACCTATGAAGTGAAAAATGACTGTAGAAGAAAAAACTATTCCAGACTTACATATATAGAATGTAAATTCATTGAAATATCTGAAACACATAAGAGATGCTTATGTAAAAATTAGTAAAATTTCACACATATGTATGTGGCACAATTCACAGAACACTGAAAAGGGGGGGCTGTCCATTGACTTCTGTGTTGTGAATCATGGGTGATAAACAGGATTCTAAGTGCAGAGATGACTTTCTTAAGAAGAACTAAAGGATTTACATAGACTAAATTTTAAATATACATATCAAGGATAAATTCATACATGAAATAATTCAACAATACAAGACAACTGGAAACAAAAAGACTTCCTAAATTGGCATATCAGTATAGACCATCAAGATGTAGGAAGATGCAAGAAAAGATGGAAGGACATTTGAATTCAGAACGGTAACCACCGAAACCATAAAGAAGGAGAAGAAAAGAAATGGCAAATGCTATTGAAATTTGTTTTTATATATATTTACAAGAGCCATGTTTTGCTTGTAGTAAGTGACTTCTGAGTTATATAAAATTAATCACTAGCTATTAATTAATATGAGTTAATATGTAAGCAGTTTACATAAAATTTAAGATATACCTTTTAATCCTCATGTCAGTATCTTAAAGTTGTTATGCATGTACACTCCCCCCCCCCTCTCCTCTCCTGAATTCTTGGGTTCAGAGAATAGCTACTTCTTATGGTCACCAATTTGAATTAGTGAAACAAACTCTTTTTCATTACTTTAGAGTGAAGAGTAAAAAGATAATAAATGCACTGATTTAGCATAAGTTGGCCTCATAGTATTAATTTGTGATTTTCATCATCGAAATGTCCAACTACTAGGGCTGCCTGATAAATCCCAGGCCTCTCAATGAAAACAGCATTTAAAAAAATTATTTTTTTTCTTATTTCTCAACATAATCTCCATTTGTCATATCGGCGTTCTAATTTAATTAAACCATCTCTGTAGTGTGATTTATCAAGGTACTCAAAATAGCTGTTTACCACATCAATGACCTTGTTGCTATGAAATCTTCGTCCTCAAAGAATTTTTGTGAGATTTGGGAACAGATGGTAGTCACCGGGTGCTAGATCTGGTGAGTTGGATGGATTTTCAAGCAATTCCAACTTTGAATTAATTAAAGTGGTACTGTTAACACAAACTTCACATACTTTTATTTAGTTGGACAAGTCTCATCACCCGCACAACAGATGTCACCACAACCAACACATCCACAACCACAACTTGGAATCCAACCCCAAGCAGTGGTGGTTCAACAGCTGAGGATGCGGGCAACGGTCTGCGAAACAATTGTCCTACTCAATAAAAGTAAGTGAAGTGTGTGTTAACAGTACCACTTTAATTAATTCAATTTGATTATGCCTTCACTGTAAGCAGCTTCAAAATTATAAATTCCAACTTTAATTTGCACATTTTTACTTTCTCTATACGTACTATGTACATAGTGTATAGACACTCCACCCAAAAATTTGATACCAAGATTTCACCGGAAATATGTGTTTTAGGGTCCCCGGTATCCAATAAAAGGTCTGTGTTCCGTGTGTCTGTGAACACGATAACTCAAAAACAAAAAGTCAGCAAAATACCAAACTTGGTATTTAAGTTTAGTATCTTCCAAGGATGCGACACAAAGATTTTCAAGAAAATCTCCCCACCCCCAACTACCCTTTACATGGAACTTTTTTCGATAATTTTGATTTTCACAAAAATGCCTCTAACGATTGATTAAAATATTGTATATTAAAGATATTTACCTGACAAATAAAATTTATATCTTGAATTTTCTGGGAATAGCCTCTGAAGACTATTTTGGATGAATTTTACCTAATTTTGCATAACTGCTAAACCGTAAAAAATGGACAAAAACTTAACACACAAAAAATGTAGAGCACGTTAATACACACAAATAACGTTATATGTATTTTTTTTTCGTGGAGTTGATCATTTTTTAGAAATTCCTTATTTTTGGTTTTTGCTTTGAAAAATTAATGCTTTTCTCACACAGGAATTTGTCAACTCCTGTCCATACAAACAAAGGAACTTCAGTCACATAGCAACCAGCTTTTGCCTATTACTTTAACGTATGGTACTCCCTTATTTCGCCTACACTTACAAGCAAACAAGCAATAAAACTATTTCTGTTAATTTTTTCTCGATTAGCATTAAGTAAATAGAAGCATAAGCTTTTTACAATAATTTGTTGCAGAGTTGTAGAGAAAGTCATGTGAATGGAACACATAAGATTTTTCCCTTTGCAATGACTGAACGATTGGCCGGAGCATTGCCGTGATGAAACAAGATTTTTTTTGTTGCCAAATGAGGTCTTTTTCTTTTCACGTTTCATCATTCAAATGTTGCAGTAAGCTTGCATAGTGTACTGTCAGAGTACATATTTTTATAGGTTTTCTTTTGTGAATATCAATGAATGGAAAATGAACAATGCTGGCACAGTCGTGATTTTGAGTTTTTTGAAAAATTGTCTGCAAAGATTGTTGTAATCTAGATTAGCAATACATCTAACTGCCTTTTTTTTGCCATTTGAATACAGTTTGTGTTCGTGCAGAATTACCCCAGAGAAGTATACCATATGTTAGACAGGAATAAAAGCAGGCAGAATATGCATATGATAAGTTTTTACTAACGTTATGATGAAGTCTGTATAACAGAAATAAGACGTGAGCTAATTTTCCACTTATGTAATTTATGTGATGTTCCCAATTAAGGCTTTTGTCAATGTAAATTCCTAGAAGTTTGACAGATTTATTATCCTGATTCTTTGCATTCAATTGAAATAACAGTTCTCCAGCTTTAGTAGTATTTATCTTTAGCACATTGCATTAAATCATTTAGTTGCTAAATCCACCTTATGTTTATTTAAATTATAAAGTTCTTCTAGTTTTGGGCTTGATGTTACTAATGTATATCATCAGCGTATAAAACTGTTTTACATGAAAGATTAATGGGCAAATCATTTATAATGAATAAGAAGGAACCTAATACTGAACTTTGAGGTACTCCGTTAGTTATTGGCATTGAATCAGACATTTCATTTTTTGTTTGTAGTACTTGAAGTCTGTTTTCTAAGTATGACTATTAGATTAATAACAATTTCAGATAATTTAAACTGCTTTAGTTTTTTAATCAAAATTAGATGTGATACTGTGTCAAATGCTTTTTTTAAATCTAGCAGGGTTATGCTGGCTGGGATTTTTTTCTCAAAGCATTTATAGATATGATCTATGTTTTCAATAGTTTTTATTATTGAGAGCTTGGATCTAAAGCCAAATTGAGAGGTGCTTAGTAAAGAGTTATTTTCAAAATATCTGGAGAATTGCTAGTGTATACAGTACTATATTATTTTAGAAAAGACTGGCAATAGTGATAAGGGCCTGTAGTTATCTGCGTTAGTTTTGTCACCTTTTTTTTAAAGACAGGAATTATAATGGCTAGTTTTAAGCAGTCTGAGAATATACCTTGTTCTAGTATAGTATTGACGAGAACAGCTAGTGGATAGGTAATTTCTGTAGCTATGTATTTAATAACATAGTTTGAGAAACCATAGTAATCTTCTGCTTTAGGATTACTAAATTGTCTAATGGCATTGCAGATATTTTCTTGATTTATAAAGGACCTATGAAATTTTGTTTACATAGCGATACTTACAGTTCCCAATGGCAATTCTACTTGAGAGTTAATTATGCTGGATGGTTGTTCTATATTAGCAAAATAGGAATTGAGTTTATGAGCTGTGATAGGAATTTCCATATCAGTTTTAGAGTTGTTTATTTCAGTTTTTATAATACTCCAAGCAGCCTTACATTTGTTTCTGGAGCTTTGCATAATCATATCATTAGCTCTACATTTAGCAGCTTTGAGTTCTTGTTTATAGTGTTGTTTTAATTTCAAGTATGTTTCTTTAAATTCATTACATTTATAGGTATGATACATGGAGCGTTATATTGTTAACCCCAATGTGTTTTAAATAGGGAGTGTACTAGTTTTTTGTTTGTCTTTTGTTCGTAAATATAGATTGAATCCTTTTATAGTTTTTGGGTAGTTTTCAGCAAACATGTATGCCAGTGTGTTCACAAACATGGAAAACGCATGGTTTACGTTTATACATTTATTTAATGTGCTGTCCCAGTTCAAGCCATGTAATTGATTTTTGAACCTATCTAATCTATTATTATCGTCAGTCTGATACTTTTTATGTCTATATTTGAGGTCTGAACTGAGTTATTAATGTCTTAACTTCAGCCATAAGAAATCATGACCTCAGAAGTAACATTGTATTATTCCATTTTTAACTTGGGTGTGATGCACATTACTTATTACATTGCCAAGGCAGGCATTGATTTTGGTGGGTTAGTCATTCAAACAGTAATAATTAAAGGATTTTAAGGAGTTAATTAGCCTATTAACTATATTATTCTGGACTATTATACCTATATTAATATCTCCTAATATATATATATATATATATATATATATATATATATATATATATATATATATATATATATATACACACACACACACACACTATGTTTTTTAAATGTATGCAAGAATCATATCAATCTTTAATCTAGTAATGAACTGATCTTCGTTGCATCTTATTGCATTATCTTATAGGTTCCAATCAATACAGAAAAATAATATGGAGTTATCAGATTTATTTTAAACTTCTTGCTAGCCAATTTAAAACAATGATGTCATTTTTAAGAGAGAATGTAACTCAGGCTAGATGTTTGATCCACTTAGTTCCAATGAACTGACATAGAGGGTTAGTTCCAAGAAACTCACATGGAAGACAACATAGCTTTGGAGAAATTGAGAGAAGAAAGGGAGGAGAACTATTAATTTTAAACTTCACTGCATACAACATTTATTATGGACTACAAATAAGTTTCTTCCTACCGTTGAAGGCACGCTATTTATGTAGATACAATTGTTTCTCCACATGCACCATACAAGTTTATTTCTCTGCTAATCTGTCATAAACATATGTGTGGCCTTTCTGTGCTAATTTCTCTTATTCTGAACATTCTCAAATTTGTATTGATTGGTCTCTTTCCATGTGATGAACTAATAGTATGGAAGAGAATGACATCTACTGCAAAAAATGCATATTGATTTGAACCACAATTAAAATGTCTGCATTCTAACTTACCTAATAAATGCTTTATATACAATTTTTTACTTTCTCTATATGCACTATGTACATAGTGTATAGAGAAGGTATTGCACTCCATCCAAAAATTTGATACAGAGATTTCACCGGAAATATATGTTTTAGGGTCCCCAATATCCAAAAAAAGCATTTTCACAAAAAGGTCTCTGTGTGTGTGTGTGTGTGTGTGTGTGTGTGTCCGTGTGTCTGTGAACACGATAACTCAAAAACGAAAAGTCGGTAAAATACCAAACTTGGTATTTAAGTTTAGTATCTTCCACGGATGTGACACGAAGATTTTGAGAAAAATCCCCCCACCCCCAACTACTCTTTACATGGAACTTTTTTCGAAAATTTTGATTTTCTCAAAAATGGCTCTAACGATTTTGTTTAAAATTTCGTATATTAAGGATATTTACCTGACAAATAAAATGTATATCTTAAATTTTCTGGGAATAGCCTCTGAAGAGTAGTTTATTCTGAATTAATTTTACTGAATTTTGAATAACTGCTAAACCGTAAGAGATGGACAAAAACTTACTACACCAAAAATGTAGAGCACATTAAAACACACAATTTACGTTATGTACATTTTTTTCGTGGAGTTCGTCATTTTTGAGACATTCCTTATTTTTGGTTTCTGCTATGAAAAACGTTTACTTTTCTCATACAGGAACTTGTCAACTCCTATTCATATAAACAAAGGAACTTCATTGACATAGCAACCAGCTTTTGATTATCACTTTAACCTATGGTTGTCCCTTATTTCGCTACTACTTACAAGGATGCAAGTATAAGACTATTTCTGCTAATTTTTTCTGATTAGCATAAAGTAAATAGAAGTATAAGCTTTTTAAGAATAATTTGTTGCAGGGATATAGAGAAAGTCATGTGAATGGTACGCATCAGATTTTTCCTCCTTGGAAATCATGGGAAGCTGGCAGAAAATCTGCTATGCCTCGCTTAGTATTGTAATGATGGGTGTCCTGATAAATACTGTCTGAAATTTCATAATTGCTGGCATGCAAACATGATCTCATTGTAAGTAATTATGTTTTTATAAGGCATCATAGTATTTTTTGAAGCAACCACTAGATAGACATTCCTCTATCCTCACACATAGACCTTCAGACAATTATTAGACTACTTGGTTATCAATTAGAGTGTTGCAAGAGAAGGTTCATTTATTATCCATTAGATCTTGCATTTAAATATAATGGTGGTAGGTTCCAACTAAATTTGTTCTTCCAGACAAAGTTACTATGGTATCTCAATAGTTGGAGCAACCACATGGAAGGCTAGAAAGCCATGTTTAATCTAGTCTATTTGAATTTTTTAGTTTGATTTCTGCCTTAGAAAGCTCTGAGGCTGAGTTGGACCCGTGCTGCAAGTTTAAGTAATTCAATTATGCACTAATTGATCTTATTTAGCCTAACTATATGTGCCTGTGAACTAAAGTACTTACTATTACTTTCTCTACTGTTTACATAGTAGACAGAGAAGGTATTGCATTCTACCCAAAAATTTGATACTGAGATTTCACTGGAAGTACATGTTTTGGGGTCCACTGAATCAAAAATAAAAATGTTTTTACAAAAAGTTTCTATGTGTGTGTGTATGAGAGAGAGAGAGAGAGAGAGAGAGAGAGAGAGAGAGAGAGAGAGAGAGAAGTACTCAAAAATGAAATATTTAAGTACAGCATTTTCCATGGATGCAACATGAAGATTTTCAAGAAAATCCTCCCTAACTACTTGGAAAAATCTTCAAAAATTTTGATTTTCTCAAAACTCTCTTAAGTTTTTTTAAAATACCATATTTTTAAGTATTTTCATGAAAAATATATATCTATAATTTTCTGGAAATAGCCTCTGAAATGCTGTTCATTTATATAACTTGTAAATGTGATAGACAAAATCTCAACTACACAAAAAATGTAGGTCTCTACATAAAATGTGATTCATGTCCTGTGTTTTTTTTTTTGTGAAGTTAACCATTACAGGGATATTTCTTGTTATTGATTTAAGTTTTCCAATATTTATGCTTTTCTCAAATGGGAAGTTGTCATTCTTTTTTTTTTTTTTTTTTTTTTAATTTTTTTATTTTTACTCCTTCCTGGCTCTTGTTTTTACTTCTACAGGATTTCATTACTATCACATAGTTACCAGTTTTTAAAAGAAATTACCTACCATTTTAGCCTATTGCATTACCTTGTTTTCCATGTATTACCTGTCTGTAGAAGGAATGTAGATGGCTATGATTGGAAAGTTGCATAAACACAACAGATAAGCAGTATTACATCTTCACTCACTGTGCATGTCCTGTACAGTTTGGCGATACTAGAATGCAGCATTTGAGTCTCTTACAGTGGATGGATTCAAATAAGTCAAAATGCAAACACTACTGTGCATAGTTGTATGCTCACAAAGTAGAACATTAATATTCATTAGTGATGAAAGTTTGACCGGTTGTGGATTGTTTAGTTTATTTCTATTTACATATGCTGTGCTGAGGTTTTGATGTCAGACTGTACTATATTCCAGCCTTCTCTGACTGCTCTAAACCATGCCATGCCCTCCCCTAACAACCGCACTCTTTCATCAGACAGGTAGTACCTACAAGTGAAATAGTAATAATACCATTTCTATTAATGTCTCTCTTGATCAGCATGAAGCGAAGAGAAAGATAAGCTTTTGTAAGGTTTGTTGCAGAATGGATCACATCAGATTTTTTTTTAAATTGCTTTACAATATATTATCTCTGATCTGAGACGTTTGGTGATCTACTGGGAAAAATTGAGTCAGTTGAGGAATTTAAATTTGTGCTGGCATGTTGCCAGGTAGCTCAATGGTTACACCAACCACATGGAAAATTGGAGAACCATATTCAAATTCTGCTTATGTCATTGAACTTTTCAGTCTGATTCCACCTTTAGTTGTATTGTGTTAATGTTATGCTATGATTGTTTGTTTGTTTGTTTGGTACCACTTTAGAACAAGGCTCGGACATTGGATATGTCATCCAGAAAAGAATCTTTACCAATTCATGCTACATAATCATTTTAACCACTACCACTAAATATTCACCTAATACAAATTTATTAAACTTTTATTTAATATAGCTTCTACTACAATAATAATTATATACAATTCTCATTACCATAATTTATGAAAAGGTTGCATAAGTTATAAACAAAATCAGAAACTTTAGGTGAAAATGAGAAATACAGTCTTACTACCTCAAGCACCAGACAATCATTAAGAAATTGTAACAACAACAACAATTTTATTGTGTTTTGCCTGAAAACAAGTTCAGACCGACAGGTTGCTTGTATGCCAAAGTGCATACAAGCAATATAACACAATGGTGGTTTGATATTGTCTTTTGTAATATGGAAATAAGTTGCATCATTGCTTTCATTCTAATGGAATTAATATTGGAATTAATGGAAGTCCAATGAATCAATTAATTGATAAATTAATCTTGACATAATGTTAAAAACAGAAGTTACCAATAAAATCCAATCAGGAAAAACCGGGATTGAAGTTTTATCACGAGTAAAGAGTCCTCTCCGCTAGGCTGCAAATCAAAACTTGATATTTTTATACATTAACTAGGATTGCTCTCACTGCTGCAAGAAAGGACAGTTTTCTGTGTAAATAATAAATTACAAGACTTTCATTGTAGGGTGTATTCTTATACGTTATTAATATGCTCTGTATTGCCACCAATATTCATTTTGAATTTGCTTCATTTGTGGATTATCAGGATTTGTATTAATGGAATAAAAACTGCATATTCTATTTCTGAGGGTCTTTCAGATAATAATAGTTGCTATTTTCCATTTTTAAGCATTAACACCATTGGTGTAATGTACTTGAAGATTAAAGTTTATGGTATGGCCATATCAATTTTTACTTTCTCTACACGTACTATGTACATAGTGTATAGAGAAGGTATTGTATTCCACCCAAAAATTCGATACCCAGATTTCACCGGAAATACACGTTTTGGGTCCCCCTGAATCCAAAAAAAGCATTTTTTGAAAAAGGTCTGTGTGTGTGTGTGTGTGTGTGTATGTGTGTGGACAGCATAGCTCAAAAACGAAAAGACCGTTAAATACCAAACATGGTATTTAAGTTTGGTATCTTCCAAGGATGCGACATGAAGATTTGCAAGAAAATCCCCCCACCGCCAACTACCGTTTACATGGAACTTTTTTCGAAAATTTTGATTTTCTCAAAAATGTCTCTAACGATTTTGATTAAAATATTGTATATTAAAGATATTTACCTGACAAATAATATGTATATCTTGAATTTTATGGGAATAGCCTCTGAAGACTATTTTATTCTGGAGGAATTTTGCATAATTGCTAAACTGTAAGAAATGGACAAAAACTTACCACACCAAAAATGTAGAGCACATTAAAACACACAATTTTGTTATATGATGTTTTTTTCGAGGAGTTGATTATTTTTGAGATATTTCTTGTTTTTGGTTTCAGCTTTGAAAACTTTGAAACTTTTCTCATACAGGAATTTGTCAATTCATGTCCATACAAACAAAGGAACTTCAGTCAACTAGTAACCAGCTTTTGACTTCACTTTAACCTATGATACTCCCATATTTCGCTTCTACTTACAAGGAAGCAAGTAATAAGACTATTTCTGCTAATTTTTTCTTGATTAGCTTGAAATAAATAGAAGAATAAGCTTATTAACAATAATTTGTTACACAGAAGTAGAGAAAGTCATGTGAATGGAATGCATCAGATTTTTTGCAAGCAGTTCATTTTATTTATTTTATTGTTCAAGGTTTCTGGGCTAGAGCTCATAACATTGGAACAATATGAATGAAATGATGGTGGGTAGACAGCGCTACACATTATCATATAAAAATAGATGAGTTCAACAATTAATTCTTATATTATAATACAATTGCACTAAGGAAGAGAATACAGAGCACCAAGCACAATTTCAAAATAAATTTAATAACATTATAGTAAAAGAAAGTTTTGAACTGACAAAATTATCCACTTATAGAGTGCTACAATGCTCCATATGCCCACCTGGATAGTGTATGGTATAATGTCTGCCTCACATTCAAGAAGGTGCAAGTCCGAATCTTGCTCAGGGTGAAGTATCCAGATAAGGTTTTTTTCAGGGTTTTCCCTTATTCTGAGAAGAATGTTGAGTAACTTTAAGCTCCATGTACCCCATGATCATTTGATCTCTAATTCTTATGGTTTACAGTTAAACAAAAGTTTACAAAAGGCATCCCGAATAAAGAGGTCTTCAGAAGTTATTCCCAGAAAATTGAAGATATACATGGCATTTTAACAAAAACTGTTACAGCCATTTTTGAGAAAATCAAAATTTTAGAAGAATGTTACAAGTAAAAGATACTTTGAGGAGGGGGAATTTTTTGAAACTCTTCAAGTCACATCCCTTGAAGATATTGAACTTAAATACAAACTTTCATTTTTCAGCTAGCATGGGAAAGTTTCTAAAAATCTGATTGTACCATTTACATGACTTTCTCTAATTCTCTGTAACAAATTATTCTTAAAAAGCTTATTCTTTTATTTACATCAGTTAATTAAGATAAACATTAGCAGAAATGGTTCTATTACTTTCTTCCTTGTAAGTAGAAGGGAATTCTGGCTTATGAGTTATGTAAAAGTTACCAGAACAACAACACTTTAGAAGCTAAAATTCAAGATATACATTTTGTCATGAAAATGCCTTAAAATATCAAAATCATTAAAGCTATTTTTAAAAATCTAAACTTTTGAAAAATTTCCAAGTAAACAGTGGGGGGATTTTCCAGAAAATTTAGTGTGGCATCTGCAGAAGATTTGGCATTTAACCGACTTCTTCTTCTTGAATTATATTGTTCACATACATACACACACATTTTCTAACAATGCGTTTTTATTTTCTCTAGCACATATATATAGTGCATATAGATAAAGATGTTATTGTATTCTACCCAAAAAATTGATGCCGAGATTTCACCAGAAATACACGTTTTGAGCCCCTCTGAATTAAAACAAAAGCCTCTTTAGAAAAATGTCCTCGTTTGTGTGTATGTGTGTGTGTGCTGACAACATAACTCAAAAACGAAAAGTCGGTTAGTTACCAAACTTGGCTTTTAAGTTAGTATCTTTCAAGAATGCGTCAAGAAAATTTTCGGAAAAATCCTCCAACATCAAACTACCCTTTACATAGAACATTTTCCGAAATTTTCGCTTTTCTAAAAGGCTCTAATATTAAAGATGTTTATATGGCAAATTAAATGTCTCCTGAATCCTTCACCATTCTAGATGAATTTTACCGGATTTTACCTAAATTGTACACCATTATAAAGTTAAAAAAAAAAACAAAAAAAAAACATACTACATAAAAAATCGGATGTGCTCTATTCTCATGACTTTTCCTACAACTTTATAACAAATTATTATTAATAAGCTACCTACTTCATACGAATCGAGATAAACATTAGTAGAAACGATTTTATTACTTAATTCCATATAAGTAGGAGGGAAACAAGGGAATAAACTAGGCTTTAAAATGTGGTTGTTATGGGATTGAAAGCCATTTCTTTACATGCACAGGAACTGACAAGTTCTCGTATGATAAAGGATAGACACAGACACATACGGACATTGCTAAAAAATGTTTTGTTTTTTTTTATTTAGGGGTTCTCAAAACATATATTTTTGGTGAAATCTCGGTATCGAATTTTGGGTGCAACACAATACCTTCTTTATACACTATGTACATAGTACGTGTAGAAAAAATAAAAATAATCAGATTCCAGTTATATTTTTTCTTTCCCTCATTTCTTATTCTCAAACGTTATCCCTCTTATGACCGGAGGGAAAGTCTCATTTTGGTAATGCCAACTGGAATGGATATTTTAGGAAAGTAGAAAGTTTAGTGTGGTATTCATACATTTTAGCGGTAAAGATATCTATGTTCTTTTTTAAAATATATTTTAATCGCGAAAATTACCTGAAACTATCAGACAACAAATACATTTTGTATTATTTTAGCAGAGAGCGTGCATTAAGAAGAACATAGTATCAAATTACTAATCATACATGTAAACAATATTAAAAATGCAAAGTAATGCTGAGGTGAAAGTCCAACGTACATCTCAATTACCAATCTTTCTGATTGGCAGGTTGGTCGCTCTGATGTGCACACAACAATCAAGTGATAGCGTTTTGTTTTTATCGGCACTGGCTCTTGCCTCGTCCGTAATCTGGCAAGATGGCAACGACAAGGTTTCTTGGTGCTCTCGGTCGCCTTTCAAAACCGACCTCAACTTGGATAAGATGTCGAGCTGGTAAGTTATTACATGCATATAGTTCTGGTTACGGTTTATGAAGTTGATGTAATATTTGGTTACATTTAATAAAGTAATGTTAATTTTTTTTCTTTGCCAACTCATGCTGGGTTAATTGAAGTTCATTAATGTCAGGTCAATTGCAGCTACTAAATTCCGATACATGAATGTTTAGAGAAATCGAAGATTTGATATTTACAGCTGAAATACACAATTCCTTGAATTGAAACAAAATGCGGTAATATTGGGGTGGGGTCGTATATGGTTAGGGGTTGGGAGTGTTAAAAAAAATAATATATATATATATATATATATATATATATATATATATATATATATATATATATGCCCCACTTCTGGATTCACATGCATACACGAGGAAATAATAGCGTGAGTGTTTTGAACAACAGCAGCTGAGATCCATTACGTTCATTCACAATCATTCGTACTTTGTTTGCATGAATCTTAAGGCTTAAAGGATAGAAATGGTAATTAGAGAGCTTAAAAGTGTAGCAGAATAGAATTTAAGTGCGGATTTAATGTCCCATAACTTTGTAGACTTCAATGTGTTGCCTGTCACTATTATGCAAGATAATGAAACCCGGTCTGTATTTAAATTGAACAGTGTGACCAGCATTTCCTCACATTAATAACTCTTTTAACGCACTCTCATGAGTAAAACTTCCACTGGCAATCCATATTTGAAAGTGTTGAGATGTGAAATGTGCTAGATTGCATTTGACTTCCTCTTTGGATCATTGGGGTTTTAGCTTCACAGATTCCTCAGCTATGGCCTGTTATTATTCAGCAGACATGGCATTCGGCAACTACTCCACACCACCTTACAAAAACATTCCTTGGCTACATTTTGTGGCTTAAGGCCCCAAAAATTTACAACAGATCAGTGTACAAAAGTGCCAAATCCAGATCATGTAGTGTAGTAATGCCAATTGGTGTAACAAACATGTAGAAATAATATATTTTTCAGATCACTGAAGACGAGCGCTTCTCAACCTCTGGCTTTAAAGCAAAAGCCTCTTGAACATTCATCTGAACTTGGCTAAGTAACTGTAGTAATTAAACTATTCTGTCAGCATTAGAAGTTCCTTTGACTGTAATATAAACATACTTAATCTAATTTGTGTATGTCAATTGTCTGCTAAATTGTTTTTTGGCAGTTTGTACTATTGTACAACAATCTCCTGATCATTCCATGAGAAATTAATAGACAAATTCAGATGCATTAAACCAAATTAAGCCTACTCCTCACTCAATTTACTTAATAGAAACATTATAAATTTATAGCTTATTCTCTTTAGCCACATCAGGGCTGCCCTAGAGCAGCTCTTTATGGACTCACAATACATGTTTATTTTTTTGTTTAACTTTTTGTAACCGTTTAAAATTAAGCACCATAAATGTCAGTTACATCACCTAAGTAAAGAAAGGTATGGACAGGAAAGAAAATGAAATGATCCCCTAGGCCTCGAATACTCTAATACCATTGGGGTCGAGGAAAATAAGAGCTAAGTCAAGCAAGACTGGATAGGAAAGATAAAAGAGGGGATCTGACATGTGGAAAGGAAGAAATATCAGTTCAGGTCAATTACTCACCCAGCTGTGACCAGTGCTTATTGGTGAGCAGCCCTTCCCTTTAGTTCATCACATAGTTTTGTTTAAATCGGTTCCTTTAAGTCTTCAAATTAACATCAAAATACTGGAATGCAAGAGAGCGAATGGTTTCACTGCCAACTGCTCAACATTAGATACCAACCAACAATACATATGTGCTCAAGTTGCTAAAGTATTAATTGTGCCTCTCTTCTCTCTTGTATAGGCTCTGCCTTTGTCACTCATGTACCATATATTGCAACAATGGGGTATATTACTATTAAAGTGTACAGTTACATGTCTATTTAGAAATCTAATTGTAGAATTGTTCAAAGCGAAGACTATAAAAATAATCCTGTGATAATTTTACTTTGAAAATATTTTTGTATAAATATACTCTTATGTGCTTAAATAATCGAGTTAGTGATTTTTAGGTTCTATCACGAAAAATGTCTTATTAGATTTGTAACTGCCAAGTGGGGTAAATGTGGAACAAAAACCTAGTATTTTATACTTTTTTTTTTTTAAACTCAAATAATCATTTAGGAATGCATACAAATACGCTTTATTATTCTATTTTCATTCCCATACTTGAAATTAAGCTTATGAAACTGTTCATGAATAATCTACAAAAATTAAAGTCCCATGTTTACCCCATGTTTTGGGGAAAAAGAGGACAAGGCTGAGGCAAATGAGGGACACTGTCTTAAACCAATGACCAGTAATACCATACTAAATCTGAGGTAATGATGGGATAGGGGATATTTTATTTTTCATAAATTAATTTTTTCACGTTTTAAAAAATTAAAAAAGTTATATTTTCGGGAAAGAAAGAAAAGTGAAACCTTGGAGGAGAATGTGAGCTCATCTGACAAAAGAAAACTTATATTGCATTACATTAGTCCTGGAGAAACATATTTACGAAAATTCTCCAATATCTGAAGTGTATGAAATGTATTCACACTTTTCGTTTACTCATTTCTTTTCATTAATATTAGTGCATGATGGAAATTCATAACGTATGCGGTCATCAACACACACACACACACATTTAGGTTATGTTAGTTTTCAATTATCTTTACAAGAAACCAAGTATTACATCATCTTCATCAAATCTGAAAAAAATATTCTTAAGAGTCCTCAAACTTGAGACATCACTTCAGAATCATTGTCATCAATTACATTTTACACTACACACGCATACCTTATTCTGTAACCTTTTGCTTTCCAGTAACTTCAAATTTTACTAACACAAAATCATATTAATTTACATCTATGCCACCTGAATTTTCATGTGGCACAGACTTTACTGACATATCCAAATCAGATTCCTCTTCAGACCTCGTATTGCTAGATTATCATCACTCCCACTGCTTTTCCACTCGTCCTCACATCTACATATTTCTTCTTAGCTCTCTTATTACAAAAAAACTTCTACTTTTGATTTTTCTTCAGGTTTATATTTAGGATTTTCTTGCTTTTTCTTGTTTATTTTCTTCAAAAACTCTTCTGTTATTACTTTTGAGGCACAGTCTATCTTTCTTTTCTTTATTTGAGGTGTAGTTGTTTTTCCTATCCTATCGTGTAACAAATTCTCATATGGCTGTCTTTGGGAGTCAGCAGCATGCACATTTCCAGAATTAGATATGTACTGCTATAATTAGGTCCAGGCATTGATGTAGAATTTAGGTTTAAATCCATGTTATAGAGCATTTTTCAAGCTTATCCTCGAAGATCTCTCCATCTAGGCCTATATTTTCTGTTGTATCTGTCCAACTTAATTGGTTCTAATCTTTTAACAGGGTATTAGCTTTACCTGGAGGGAAAATCCCAGTAGTTACATATGCTATCTTGATTATTTCAAGTGTAAGAGCAGTATGCCATACTTCACAAAGAAGGTCAACAAATTCAACTTTCTGAATGGTTCTCTGATTTAATCTCTTGCCACTCTTTGGCTCTTCTACCTCAGCATAGTTTTAGTAGCCAAAATCCTCATTTGACTAATGGTTGAAGGAGATAGTTGTATGTAACAGCAATTTAATTATGCAAATAATTTCTTTCATTGTTTTCTTGATGGTTTTGGAGTATAAATGAGACACATGTCCATCGTATGTTAACAAAAGAGGTCTTAGAGCAACAGTCTTGCAGAAGTTGAAGAAATAATCTTGAAAAATCTCCATTGTGATATAGCCTTTCTTGTATACTGCATACATTGTTCCTGGTAGGTCAATATGTCCTCTCCAAGAACTCTTAAATTTTTTCTGCTTGAAAATGAGTGGAGGTAACAGGGTCTCTGCAGTTGCAATAGGCCATTACAGTTATATTCTCCTTAATAGATCCCATTATAGTTCTGTTCAATTTCTGTCTTTTAACAGTAACACCTTTTAAGTTCTTTAATATTCAAATTAGCAATTCTGTCATCAATTAAATCATAGAATCTATACACTAAGAAAGGATTAGAAGTGTTTTGCTTCCTCATTTTTTCCAGTGCTTCTAATTTCTTCAAAGACAAGTTGTTTCTTCAACAGAAATTGCAGAATCAGTTATTTGCAAATGGAGTTCACAATTCATATTGTTTCACAAACTGCCCCACAACACATCTCACATCATCTTTTGTTAAAGGAAATCCCCACTGAGCTAATATACTCAAGTCTTTTGTTTATATCTTCTCATGGTCCACTGAGATGCTGGCAATCTTCCTCTGTTTTACAACTAGATGAAGCACTCTCCTAACCAACACAGATTTACACATTTTGTACTTGGTAGCAACATCTTCTTTCACTACTTTTCATATAACTGTCATTTTCACTTTTTTCTCATAATTATGCACCATTTTGCCACTTAACTAGGCCTATACTAGGCTATATGCACAATACAGGCTGCCGGAGGTCCCGGGTTCGATTCCTGGCCGGGGCAGGGAATTTTTCTTTAGCCAGATTTATTCCCTATCTCCCATAGAGTCTGGAAGTATATATGTGAGAGTGAATGTGTGTGTGTTTGAGAAAGATAAAATGATTTAAACCAATGTAAAGAACCTACAGACAACCCCCGATATAACCTTAGGTGAAACAATAAAGAAAAAAAGAAAAATACAAGCATTGCCTTATAAAGAAAGAGCATACAAATGGCTGTCCAGGTTAGACAACTTGCCAAGAAAAGAGGTAAAACAGGTCCAACTGACCCACATTTTTACCTCCAAAAATCTGATGTGTTCCATTCACATGACTTTCTCTATATCTCTGTTTTATTTATTTCATGCTAATCGAGAAAAAATAGCAGAAATAGTCTTATTTCTTGCTTTATTGTAAGTAGAAGTGAAATAAGGGAGTACCATACATTAAAGTGAAAGCCAAAAGCTGGTTGCTAAGGTGATTGATGTTTCTTTGTTTGTATGGACAGGAGTTGACAAATTCCTGTATGAGAAAAGTATAAGTTTTTCAAAGCTGAAACCAAGAAAAAGGAATATCTCAAAAACGATCAACTCCAAGAAAAAATGTATATAACATTAATTGTGTGTTTTAATGTGCTCTACATTTTTTGTGTGTTAAGTTTTTGTCCATCTGTTACGGTTTAGTAGTTATGAAAAATTCATCCAGAATAAAGTAGTCTTCAGAGGCTATTCCCAGAAAATTCAAAATATACATTTTATTTGTCAGGTAAATAACTTTAATATACAATATTTTAGTCAAAATCGTTAGAGCCATTTTTGAGAAAATCGAAATTTTCGAAAAAAAAAAGTTCCATGTAATGGGTAGTTTGGGGTGGGGGGATTTTCCTCAAAATCTTTGTGTTGCATTCCTGGAAGCTACTAAACTTAAATACCAAGTTTGGTATTACCGACTCTTCGTTTTTGAGTTATCGTGTTCACGGACACACACACACACAGACCTTTTTCTGAAAATACTTTTTTTGGATACAGGGGAGCCTAAAACATATATTTCCGGTGAAATCTCGGTATCAAATTTTTTGGTGGAGTGCAATATATTCTCTATTCACTATGTACATAGTGAGTATAGAGAAAGTAAAAATGTCCCATATTTACCTCAGAACTTTGAACCGTCATGATTTCTTACCAAATTTTCTCAGTATGGCTGGTTGGCCGCAAGAAACGCCTAAACTGCATACTTATTAATATTAACAATAAATTAATTGCATGTTCAGATCTGAGAAGTTGTTAAGAGAGAACAAAAGAATGTGTGTGTAAAATATGGATTTCCCTTTCATATTTTTAAGACATGTTAACCAGAGGAACTATTATTCAGTTAATGTATACTGTAGATTAGATTATGTACCAAGTACAAACATTAAAATCTGTAGAAAATTGTTTATAGGTATATGTATATAGTAGGCAAGTGTCCCTCTTCTGCCCCATATGTTAACTGTCCCATTCTTAACCCATGCCATCTACAGAAAGAAAAAAAATATGAAGACAGTATTGTGATTTCGTACACGCTGACATTCTAAGGAAACAGTTGATGAAAACATAATAAAAACATTTGAAGGAACTGTACAAGAAAATAAAACTAAATGTCTATTATTTATCTTTTAACATTCCAAATATGGAATCACCTACTAGTGATAAATTTAGTGAATTTATTACTAGGGTTTCTTACCTGATTTTGAATGTTCTTCACCATTACAAGGAGATGTAAATTTAGCATGTAAATTAACACACAATTAATATTTGTTAATTTAAATCTGTAATGTTGACAATAATAGTTTTTAACAACATATAGAGTATAGAGCTTTTTGTTTTTGTTTCACATAAATATCATCCGTTTTAAGGGTACCTAATCTATGTTATGAGCTTTCTTTTGTATTGCAATATATACACACTTGCTATTTGTTCCTTTTGGTATTTACAGATTAGAACTAGTCAGAGACAATTTGTTATAGTTCTGCACAGTATATAGCAGTAAGGATATTATTTACTCATATGGGTTCATAATTTAATACTGTTCAACCTTGCTTGTACACTCATCTGTGACAAATTGCCCTTATGAGTAACAGGGTTGTTCACAGGCAGCTCATGCATGAGAACCTTTATTACTTCTGTTGTAGAGCATGAAAACATCTCAAGGCATTTACGTTAATGTTGGCACTTTGATTGAACATTTTCAAATTAATTTTTATACCTTTTCCTGTATAAAAATTGTTTTCTCATTCCCTGTGAAATGTCCCATATTACACTTTACTAATAGTTACTGCCTAATGTTCCAGTGCTGCAGAATCCAAAATTATATGCCACTGCAGCAGTACAACCAAAACATGCCGAGGCACCACAATTGGAAAGCCATACCAGAACCAAGATGGTTGGCAATGTTTGTGTTGTGACAATAGATACACCAAATGCAAAGGTAAGACCTATTTTAAGACAAGGTTTTTATTTTTCCTAAGCTTACTTTACATGTAATCACACAAAAATGTTCTTCAGCATCTTCCTCTGTAAAATGCCCATAAGTTTGCTTTTTGAGTATATGGTGATTGGGACAAACAGATAAAATAACATAGTTAATGAAATGTAACATTCCTACAAATTAACTATGGAAAATATGCATTTATATAATATTAATAAAGGATATCAGTTCATAGTAATGGAGCAATTCTTTCCACAACAGAGTATAATTTTTTGAGTTTTTTACTTTCTGTACACTTTCTAGCTACCATGTACACTGAGTCTGAAAAAAACATTTATCTTCTCTACTAATACTATGTACATGTGTATAGAGGAAGTACTTTATTCCACCCAAAAATTTGATATTGAGATTTCACAGAAATATGTTTTGAGGTTTACTGTCCAAAAAAAGCATTTTTAGAAAAAGGTCCAAGTGTGTGTCTGTGGACAGCATAGCTGAAAAATGAAAAGACTTGGTATTTAGATTTGGTATCTTCCAAGCACATGACACAGATTTTCAAGAAAATCCCCCACCCCAAACTACCCTTTCATGGAAAATATTTTGAAATTTTTGGTTTCCTCAAAAATTAAGGAAACGATTTGATTAATATATTGATTATGTTAATAAAATTTATATCTTGAATTTTCTGAATACCTTCTTAAGACCTGTTCATTCCAGATGGATTTTTGCATAACTGGTAAACCATAAGAGATACACAAAAAATGTAAATCTTTTTAAAACATCTTATTTGCCATATACATTTTTGTTGCAGAGTTAACCATTTCGGAGATATTCCTGTTATTGGTTTCACATTTAAACAATGCAGCTTCTCAAACGGGATCAACTTTTGTTTCATCTCTTTTTTTTTTTTCCTTCTGGAAATGCAAAGCGAATCAAATTTCAGTTGTTTATATATTCATCGGCTTTTAAAACATTGACTATTACTTTAGCCTGGCATATTCTCTTATTTCCTTTCTGCTACATGTGACATGTTTATTATGGGTGCATTTTACTAAATTTTGTGTAACTGAGAATTTTGTGTAAAAATATATATATAAGAGATAGACAAAAACTTACTACACAAAAAATGTAGATCTTGTTAAAAGACATTTATCTGTTGTACATTTTTTTCATGGAGTTGATTGTTTTTGAGTAATTTCTTTTTTATTGGTTTCCGTTTTAAAATACTAAAAATTTTCACATACCGAAATTTGTCAACTCTTCGCAATGCAAAGAAACAGATCCACATGACAACCAGCTTTTAAAATTATTTTACTATCGCTTAAGCCAAGTAATAAGAGCATTTCTGCTATTGTTTATCTCGATTAGCATGAAGTTAATAGGAGAATAAACTTTTTAAGTGTTACTAAAATGTAGAGAAAGTCATGTGAATAGAACAATCAGATTTTTTACTTTTTATGGTAGGTTAAAAATGTAAAGATAAATTCAGAGATTCAAGCAAGCTATATGTGAGCAACTTAACGAGGGCTTTACAAAACAAATATTAAAATTTTACATCTCCTTAAACAATATGTAAAGCGTTGAGCTGAAATTCATTAACTCTGGATATTGATTTATCTGTTTAAAACTTGATTTTTGGCAATTCATTTTTAAAGAAACAATTATGCAGATTCATTCACTTAGCAGTTTTAACAAAATCACATCACTTGAGTATATGTTACTGTACTGTCTACATGGTCTTAACAATTGGAATGTTTAAACTCAGACACAGCTAATAAGCAATGACAGTGACTCGGAGATAGATTCTACCATTGTTTGGCAGTTATCCAAAATACATTTCTTTTGTAAAATAATAATCACTTTTTAAGTGTGAATAATATAAAGCTATTCAATGCAGCATAATGGATAACTGAGCTTCAAGCAATAAGTTACAATGCATGCACGTTTTCTTGTGGCACAGTAGGGTTTACGCAAATGTGGATACATTTTTTCATCAATTTCAATATTAGGGTCTTAATATAGTGCATAGAAGGAATATCAGTTGAGATAGCTCAACATTATACATTAAACAGTGTGACAACAGATTAGACTAAAGATCTGAATGCTTTATATTCTAAGGAGATGAGATGTCATATTTGTTTTAACTATTGCACTTGATCCAAGTACTGATTAATTAATTCACATTGATTGACCTAATAGTGGGTTACCTATAAAGCCCGGTAATTGAATACTTACAGAGTTTGTAAGTCGCCATTAGGTATGACATCTCAAAATAATTTGAGATATCCTTGTGGTCCAACAAGAAAAACACAAGTTGGTTGGAGAATTTAGTGCATGCTGTCATGTTGCCATGGTAACTCGGTCAGAGCAACTGGATGGAAACCAGGATATCCATGGTTCAAATCCCGGCTATGGCATTGAACTTTTCAGTCTGACTCTACTCTTCAACTCTTGTCCTAGACATGACTGGTGTGGGAGGAACAATTTGAACTAAACATTTATTTCACAAAACTTATATTTTACATTGTCATGTTAATGGAATATGTTATCTACAAAACACATCCTAATGAAACAGTGGGTTGAATGAATCAAGTTTAGTTTTCAGTTGACATATATTTTGCTTAAGAAGTTATTAAACATTATTCAATAGATTAGCTTTTTTGTATATCATAGTCAATTTGTGTATAACGAGTTAGAGGATGGGCTATTATGATGAGTGTGAAATAGTTTTGACATGTTAGTGTTAAAATATTCTTAGACATCTGTGAATAGCAACAAAATACAAAGTTAAAGGATGGGTGGCTATCTCTGTATTTAAACATAATTGATTAATTATTGCATTGGAATTTCTTTTTGCTTAAAAACTAACTTGAAGACATGGTGAATAAAATGGCCATTGTAAATTAACAAAATGAAACTTAGTTATAAATTAATGCTTGAAAGTAAATTTGTGGCAACATTTTAAGTTTGACTTGATTTTGAAAGCACCTTAAAATAGCATTACCAATAGTGACTTGGAAAACAGTATTTAGAAAATCTGCATTCGTGGCTGAGGTCTGCTAAGTTTTGCAGAAATGAAAATTATCTGTATTTAAGTTTTGGAAGTTTCATGACATGAAAAATATATTTTTAACATCAATAATGAAAAAAAAAAATTAACATGGACTGTGTGACTATTGTTTAGAAGCGAAGATACCCAACTTTGAATGAAAGAAGCCTTAGATGTTACATAAAGAAGATGAATACTTGGATAATGTCCATATTGCTTCAACTTGGCAATAGTAGTCACAATGCCCTATGTGCATCTGAGATGGCATAACAGGGTGGACCACTGCCAAGGTTGCACCTCAATGATTTATGTAATCCCTCCATAAAAAAAATGTAAATGGCGTGTTATTTATGGGCGCTCTTTAACTGCTGTGGTTCTCAGCATCCCATTCTATATTGGGCATGAAAGACTGCTTAATTTTTCTGAGGCCTCTCTATCAGGCTTCAGGTTCTTTTATGTGCCATAAATTTATGACACAGGACCAACTTCCTTTCCGAAGGAAGCCATGCTAAGGATTTTTACGCCCGAAAAAATCCATCATCCTCTGCCAGGTTTGAACCTGCGACCTTGGGTATATGAAGTTACCATGGTAACCATTACACCACAGAGGGTGACTAACCCTTCCTTAATGCAACTAGAAAGTGTAAAATAACTGAACTTAGTACTTTTGTTTTTCTGGTGTAAAATAAATTTTGTGATTTTTCTCAGCTCAGAATATGTAGTTCGTGGTAGAAGTATTTTAGCTATTAAAATAGATTCAAATTAATTTATTTAGATCTTTTAAGGCTAGTTTGTCTCACTCGTTTTATTGAAATTCTTAGTATTTAGGTATTATTGTAAAACAATTGGAGGCAAATTTAATTATTCTCTCTGGACTCAGAGCTGTAAGTAAATCTAACACGAGGCAACAGAGAATGTAGCTAGTGAGCTATTTTATGAATTCACAGAAATGAAAGGAAAATCTCAAAATATTTTCTGTAAACATGTGAGTTTAAATCTGTATTGCACTTAACAGCAAAAAAAAAAAAAAAAAAGAAAAAAAAAAAAAAAAAAAAAAAAAAAAAAAAAAAAAAAAGGTATTGATGTGAGAATAAAAAAGAAGCATAATTATACCTTATTGGAAGCGTCACAGAAGAGGGATAAGTGTTTTATGTTAATGTACGAGGGGCATACTGAAAGTTACGAGCAACCCATTGTAAAAATTTAAATTTCAACAATGTAACGAAACGACTTGCAGGATCGTAATCTACAGACTTTAAGCCACATGTTGACATATTGTGACGTCATTAGCTTCTATCACGTGACCACAGACGGTGTTTGAAAAATGGCTGACATTGATGTTTCGTTTCGACAGCGTGCTGTCATTGAATTCCTTGTGAAAGAAGGAAAATCTGCTCCTGAAATTCATCTCAGACTTAACGTGCGTATGGAGGTGTCTGCATGGGTGCCAGCAGTGTTAGAAGATGGGTGAAACATTTCAAAGATGGAAACACGAGTCTGCAAAATGTGCCTCGTAGTGGGCATCCTCGAACTGCCTCTACAGAATGCAACAAGGAAAGAGTTGATGAGCTCATTACAGGAGATAGGCGTTTCACTGTGAATGAAATTGCTGCGCAACTTGGAATAGGACATAGTGCAGTGCAAGAAATGATCCACAGCTTGGGTTATCAAAAGGTCTGTGCTCGTTGGGTCCCCCGTTTATTGACTGAAGACCACAAACTTCAGAGAAGAACCTTTGCACAAAACCTTCTTCAGAGATTTCATAATGAAGGTGATGAATTTTTGACGTGTATTGTGACTGGAGATGAGAGCTGGTTCCATCACTATGAGCCAGAAACGAAACGTCAGAATATGGAATGGCACCACTTGAACTCACCATCGAAGAAGAAAGCGAAGACAGTGCAGTCTATAGGAAAAGTTATGGGAAGTGTCTTTTGGGATGCACAAGGTTGCATTCTGGTTGACTTTCTTGAACCTGGACAAACCATAAATTCTGCCCGCTACATCAAGACACTTCTGAAGCTCCGTCGGGCTTTGCGTGATAAACACCCTGGAAAGAGGATCATCACTTATAGAAAACAAAACCGGGCTTGTAGGCCGTGGTCCACTGGGCTTCTCCCTTCGTTTCTTTTTTCCTTCCTTCCGTTCCCCACGGCCTACAAGCCCGGTTTTGTTTTCTATAAGTGATTCTAACACCGGCCGTGAAAGCCTTCGAACTTTAAAGAGGATCATCCTTCAACAGGATAATGCGCGTCCGCATACTGCCCGTGCCACTATGGAGAAGATCAGGGCATTAGGGTGGGAAACTCTTCCACATCCTCCCTACAGTTCTGACTTGGCACCCTCCGACTACCATCTTTTCGGTTCTGTGAAGGAGCAGATGCGTGGCCAACGCTACGAGACGCTGGAGGATATTCGGAAAGCAGTGCATCAGGGTCTGCGGGCAGCTGGAACGGAGTTATCACAAGGGCATTTTCAAACTTGTAGAACGATGGGGAAAATGTGTGCAAAACAATGGAGACTATGTCGAAAAGTGAAAGAAAGTCTGTAGATTATGATGATGTATTTGGTTTGGCTTAAAAATAAATATTAAGATTGTAAAACAGTGTTGCTCATGACTTTCAGTATGCCCCTCGTATGAATACATGTGCAACAAATTACAAAAGATTGCTCCAATTTGTCTTATTGCAAAATTTTATGGCAATGTTCTGTTTAGTGCTGTAGTGACACTGAAGGGATATTGGCAATTGAAGAGGTAATGAAAGTGGTGTTACTGTATCCCCCCCCCCCCCCGACTTGTTTCAATTGAAAACATTTTTGCTGAATATTTTATTTTAATCTTTATGTATAAATTTACATTTTTATTTACATTTTATATACTTAAGTTGATAAAGCATAAAACATGAATAAAATGTTTTCTACATAGTATAGCATCTTTATGAGAGCCCTGCCTATCTATGGAACTTGTTGAATTCATAACTGAACACATGGAATCTCTTCTTGCTGGAAATCTCAATTTTATTGTTAGTCTCATGTTTGCATGAATGCAGTCACTTTATTGCATCTTGTATCATGTTAGAAATTGTAGGCCTCACCACAGTAGGTAATCAAAATCTATACGAGACAGTTTTGTATATAAAAAAATTAGCAGTCATGTCTTAATTGGTTTTAATAGATCTCTTGCTGTTTATAGTCAATGCAAAGAACTCTTCATTTCCACCATTGCTCAGTCTTGTTTTCTTTGCTCCACAAGTAATATAATAATTTTTGACAATTTCTCTTTTGTGGAAAGTGATATTTAAAGTCCAACTTTATTAAATGTTATTGATACTTTGTGAAATCTCATCATTCAATGTTAGTAATACTGCCTGTAGATTGAGCAACTGATGTTGAGTATCAGTGACAGTGTAGACTGGAGGCATAGAACAAATGATATTGTAAGTAGCTCCTGATCGACACCACCTGATGGATGGGTATGGTGGCTGTGGTACTGCAATGTGTAAAGCAAACAGGAAGACTACTACTTTATTTTTCTTCCTTGAAGAAACTGCCTGTTGCATGATGTAATAGGAGGTAAAGTAGGAGCAATTAGACACTGAAGAAGAAGAATTCAGCTACTGGACAATTTAAGGGAAAGGCCAAAATGTTGGATGCTGAAGGAGGAGGTAGAGGATAAAAAACTATGGTGAGCAAAATTCATGTACCAAGTTTACAGACCTGCCAAAACAGAATACTTACTACTATTCAACTTGCATGCCATTACTGTAGTATGATAATGGCATATGACAAATAATGCAAGTAGATTACAAAGAATGGAAGGTTTAATTGAAACAGTGATCGAGAAGGTTGAAATAGAAAGGATAAATGGAATTAGGTCGCTGAGTATAAACTAATAGAAGCTGTGTGCACATTTGAATTCATTCTAAACTGAATAGGTAGTAATATGAGGCTGGAAGGCTGGTTATCCAAATACTGCAAGGGTTTAAAAACATCTCTTAAGAGAACTGTGATTAAATGGAGAAAAATGAATGATCAGGAAAAAAGAACAATTTTTTTAAGTTTGAGAGCATAGTACAAGGACTAGTAGGGGAGAGGGGGAGCGAGGAATTGGAAAAGGCCAATAAACTGAAATTAAAATAAGATGGTTAGTGTATAACACTAAATGAAGACCCCTACGAAATGCCCAACAGGTCAATCAGAATTAGCATATATAGAGTTAAGAAAATGGGGCAATGAACAGTTCTGCTTTCACTATGATATAAATAAACCATTTACAGACGATGTTCTACTCCAAGTTAGAAGTCTTAACAATTCAAAAAACGAAAAAAATTATTAACAATCTCAGATTTATGAGGATATGCAGTTCATCCATTGAGAAATTTGCAATTAGCATAAATGTACCATATAAGTTAATTCAAGAATTGTAATAGTAGCACAACAAAGTCATGTATTGCTTTGAATGGCTTTGGAATAGAACATGGTTTAGCCCCAGCCCATATAAACCTTTTATGAAGAAACAAATATTAATTTAACTTGCAGAGATTTTTCCTTTTATCCATGAGCCATTGGTATGCTTAATTAAAGAAAAATAAAGACAGAAACACAAAATATTTCTGAAATGCTTTTGAGTGAGTGATGCGCAGCACCTTTAGAAAATAAAAATGGAAAAAAAAAAAATATTGCAAATTTCCGAGGTTATTTTTGTGTTGAGGGAGCTTTTTGTAGTGTTTAACAAATAGTGTTGGTACATTAAAATTTGGCATCTATTTAGTTTCAAAACATTATTGTAATTCTGAAAAATGTTTGTATCTGTAGAAGTTATAATCAGGCATTTTATTTTGCCACAGTAATTATTTTTCTTCTAAAAAATACATTTATCGGGTAATAAAAATAGTCATAGAACCATAAGTAATTCTGCTTTGCAGAGCTGCATATATATCTGCAATCATTTAGTACCCTAAGATGTTTTTGATTTCAAGGTCTTATTTGAAATGTCAGAATGCTTGTGTACTAAATTAGTGCACTGTACTTTGGCTGGTACCCAGTGCATTATATGTGAATATGTCATATGGTATATACAAGTGATGCAATGCAAAAGGTTGAATGTAAAATGGTTAATAGATACACCTTTAGGTTTGAATGTAATACTTATATAGTTAGAAACTTCCAAGTAATTTTTAAAAACCAAAGCAAATTAAACAGTTGGCAATAGTCTGGCATACTCACTTTCACTGTTATTAAAAGAGTAACAGTATTTGCATATTTTTATATTGCGAATTATTTATTTATGTATCCCACTTCAGATACACTGGTAACATAAGTTTCAGACTCAGCAGTGCCTAATCGTGATGGTTGTGTTGAAAACAAGTTGCCTTAAATGCTCATTAAATAGTCACATTTGAAAATTTGTATGTCCAATAGTACAAAAATTTTCAAGAATTCAATGCTTAAAACATCTGATGTGTTCAATTCACATTACTTCCCTATCTTATCCACAAACAAATTTAATCTGATGTGTTCCATTCACATTACTTCCCTATCTTATCTACAGACTATTCTTACAAAAGATTTTCCTTCTATCTACTTCATGCTAATTGAGATAAACGTTAGCAGAAATGGTCTTTACTTAGTTCCTTATAAGAGAAGGGAAATAAGAGAATACATTAGACTAAAGTGATAGTCAAATCTTTTAAAAGCTATTGCCATGTGATTGACTGTGAAATTTGGTTCTCTTTGCATGGCTAGAAGTAAAACAAAAGAAAGTTGGATGATTGTTTCCTATTTGAAAAAAGTATAAGTATTTTAAAATTGAGTAATAAGGAATATCTTGGTAATCACTAACTTTACATGTTTTCCATTTACATGACTATCTTTATAACAAATTATTGTTAAACTTATTATTCTGTCTACTTCATGCTTTTCAAATTAAACGTTAGCAGAAATTGCCTTATTATTTGCTTCATTGTAAGTAGAAGGGTGATAAGGGAGTGCTCTATGCTTAAGCAATAGCTGTGTAATTGCGATTAATTTCTTTGCATCACGCAGAGTTAACAAATTCCTATATGAGAAACATTTTAAGTATTTTAAAAATGAAACCAATAACAAGAAACATCTCAGATCTGTGTTTTTAACGAGATCTACATTGATCCAGAATGAAAAGATTTTTGGAGGCTATTCCTAGAAAATTCAAGATATACATTTTATTTGACATGTAAATATCTTCATTATACAATATTTTAATCAAAATTGTTGGCCATTTTTGAAAAAATTAAAATATTCCAAAATTTTTCCATGCAAAGAATGGTTTGGGTTGGGATCTTTGCAAAATCTTTGTGTTGAATCCTTGAAAAATACAAAACTTAAATGCCAAGTATTTGTATTTTTACTTTCCCTACATGTACTGTAGGCAACAATAACAATAAAGTATGAACCAGCTGTGCTGTGTTTTGCCAGTCCTGTTCTCAGTACTCGTTGCTGTCTACCACTATCATAGAAAGATGCAGATACAACATTTTTAGAACTACTTTTACAGGCTTTACTAACCAACTTTATGCCCCCAGACTTATGGCTCCTTCCCGGGGTGAAATTCCATAAGACCTTCTCCACTGGCAAGGTGTCGCCTGATGCTGCCATTATCTTATAGGGCCGAAGTGGTTTCCTTTTGATAACCCTCTGCCTCGTCTGGTCGAATTATGGTCACGGCTCTACTGGTGTCACTAATATGCGGCATAGCCTCCCTTGTATCCAGTCATTTGCAATGAGACTCTTCCATCTCTCTGTCTAAGGCACACAGTGTCAAATAAGGAGATGGCGATGATGACTCAGGTGTGCTCCTTGTCACGTCAGGTCTTCTTTGTGCACACCTGCCAGTCGACTAAATTGGCATTTCACTAATGTGCCCTGGGTGCCCGTATCTCCAACACATACTGTCTGACACTCGTTTCGGTTGTGTACCGTCCTTAACCAGGTGCTTGAGTCGGCCACATCCCCAGCACACACCACCTAAAGGTTATTATCTCTGGGTTGTTTCTCTCTCACAGTCATAGTGAATATTCCTGGTCCTCGAGGTGGGCGTAGCTGTTGTCTTGGCTGCCTCCATTCTCAGTGCTTCTGTTAATGCCTTGTGGAATGTGTTATAGTCGCTGATCATCAGGCATTGTCATATCTCAGCATCACACACCCTTTCGACGAAGGAGTTGGCAGCTTCCTGGGACACATACCTAGGTGGCAGAGTCACCAGGGCTATGTTTGCAAGCTGTTCTATAGTTAGGGCAAACTCCTGTATCGTCTCACCTGGCTGTTACGGCCTCGCCTTAAGTTGACTGTGGTAGGCCGCAGCAAAGCAATGGTTCCCAAAGTGGTTCTTGAGGGCTTCTTGAGATTTCCTCAGACTTTGCTGACATTGGAATCGTATTCAGTACTTTGGCCACCCTTCCCTGGAGGCTTGCTATTAAGCTGTGCGGCTTCTTCTACTGCTGAATATTAGTTGTGGGTAGCAAAGGGTCGCATCGTGGTATCTTGGCTTCAGCCTCCTGTCAAGCATCTTTTCCATCATAGCGTTTAGCTCCTTGGTGCTGCTGTTGACTTCTCTCACCAGGGCATTAAGGAATTGATTGTGGTCTTTCATCATTCTACCAAGCTCTTCCACTTTTCTCTAAATTCTTCCATGTCCCTCTTAATGCCGGACATCTGTTTGTCTATTTGTAGAAAGTTCTGTTTTCGTTGCAGACATTTCTGTTTTCATTTCTGTCTGCATCTTCTCAATTTTCTCCATGCCATATTGCATCCATTTTTGCAATGTTGAATTCCATCTGCTCCTCCATCTTTGCGGTTTCCATTCAAGTTTTCATTTTCTCTTCCATCATCTCCCTGCTGAGTTGCATTTCTTCAATTCTCTCTTCCTTCTTCTCCACTGCAGTTTCCATTCCAGTTTTCATTTCTTCTTTTACACCCTTCAGTTCAGTCTTCACTTCCACCAACAAACTTCTCATTTTCTCCATAAAAATGGCATAAAAATCCCTCTCCTGACACCAGTGCAACAAACCTTTATTGGCTCAAGGATTGAGTACAAGTAAACAATTTTGTTCACTGCTGCAAATGGTTCACTTAACATTTTGGCACATAGACAATTTATAGCTGCACACCTTTTGTGAATTGCACACCACTGTGCGATAATACTCCAGTTACTCATAACTCATTACAGTTCACAACACAAACTTGCATTGCTCTCCTTTCTCCTTTTATAGCAGAAAATGTTGCAAACTTTCCGGAAACGCTCTGAAGGTACTGGAAACCAAAGCTTGGAGAACGATTGAGAGTGAATTTCCTGAAGGTTCCTGTTACATCTTCTGTGTTGTTTATGCATCCCAGCTGTGATGATTCACATCCCAACTCCTGCCGCACTCCAGAGCGAATGTGAGAGGTTGCACACACAGACAGCATTTTAACAATATTTACATGAATAATAAAATGTATATATAGAATGTTCTGGGAGTAGCCTCTAAAGACCTTTCATTCTGGATGTCTTTTGCTTAACCGATAAACCATGAGAGAAAGACAAAAATGTACAACTCAAAAAATGCAGATCTTGTTAAAACAGAATTTATATCATATACTTTTTTCATCGATTTGACCATTTTCGAGATATTCCTTGTTGGTTTCAGTTTTTAAATACTTAAACTTTTCTCATACAGAATGTCATGGCCATGGAAAAAAACAAATTTCAATCACATAGCAAGCAGCTTTTAAAAGATGACTATCACTTTAGCCTTTTGTATTCCCTTATTTCCTGTTTAGTTATCAAGTTCACACCTGCACGCAACCAGCTGACATCCCCTCTAACTTTTTCTGAAAATGCTTTTTTTGGAGAGCTTTAACATATATTTCTAGTGGAATCTTGGTGTCAAATTTTTTGGTGGAATGCAATACTTCTTTTATGTGCTATGTACTGAGTAGAGAAAGTATATAGCTGGTGCAACGGATCTGGACATGTGAAAATCTTAATGAGAGCTAGGAAGCGAGTTGTACCTTCAGATAAGCAGTTCACTAGTTGATTCATGCATGCTGGAATAGTGCCTAACACAGTCAATGTCAAATAACTGTCACCTCTTATGCACCTGCACTATACGGCGCTGCACTGATAAATATGTGTTTTCATATGTATATTCATATCTACAAAACATGTATACAAATGGTCTACTACATAAACAATGTTAATCGTCTGCCTCTAATTCTACCACACCTGACAGTTCATTGTCTTCACTCACGTCATTGTCATCATCAGTGCTATCACTACTTTCTGCACAATTATCCTGGATTAGAATTCTTTCTATTTGATTTTCTACAATTCTTTCTAATGATTTCCAATGTTCTCAACTTGTTGACATACATTTTATCTTTCTGTCCTGCCAATTTCTGCAATTCGCTGGTGACACAACTGTTCCACATCTTTTAATTTAAAAGTGATATATTAAGTTATATTTTTCTTTCTTTCTTATCTTTGAGGACCCTGGAAACGGAACTCAGTGAAATATCAGTTGCCTTTACTACTCTTTCATCCACTTTCATCAGGCTTTTGAAGCCTTCATCTCTGCCTCTTGCTTCATGACGTCAAGGACATTTGCAATTATTTCTCTGCTCTCTCTAAGTAATACCTTGGCACTTAACTTTGAAAACGTAGGCACCATGGTTAAAAAAAAATGAATAAAATAAACACTATTTACTGCCCACTTTGAATACAAACATATGCGGAACACTTTCGATACAGACCACAAAGTTTGCTCGCTGTAACTTTAAGTAAGCAAGTATCATATCACAAACTCCGATATGCTAGGCTTAGTAGCTGGGTTAGCAGTCGATTCCAGAAGTTTTGCGCTGGCAGTAAATGTATATGACAAATGTGTGTTTTAACGAGATCCTCATTTTTTGTGTAGTAAATTTTGTCCATCTCTTATGGTTTATCAGTTATGCAAAACTTATCCAGAATGAAGAGATCTTCAGATGATCTTCCTTGAAAATTCAAATATACATAATGTTATGTAAATATTGAAAATATATATCAAGGGCATTTCAGAAGTCGTGGCAACTATTTTTTATCAATTAATAAAGGTGCAAGAAACAAAACTCAGGATATGCGATTCGATATCACTGGAATATTCTTCGAAATACTGGTACTAAATCGGATCCGGATAAAAGGTGCTATGGGTACGGGACATAGAAAGATGTGTAAATAGTGATCATTGTTTTATTCGTATTACATATGCATAAAAAAGAATGCGTATGTATGCGTAATACTCTTATGAGCTAACGGGTTTCAAAATAATCCACCAAGGTTTACACACATCTTTGTCAATGATGAGGAAGGCACAGAATACCATCAACTTGGACATTCATCTTGGAACACAGCCTTTAGGATACTAATGTTTGAATGTGTCTACTAGCACCTACCAATGCATTCAAATGCCATTTGGTGGTGGCATCCTGTACTATGTACAACATGTTTTCAAATGTATGTATTGTTATGACTGCAATATATAAAATAGTTGCCTTAACTCCTGGCATGACCCTCGTAATATCCTTAAATATCTTAAATCAACTAAAATAAAATTTGGTGTTTAATATCTTTTTTGCTTTTCAGCTATGCTATCCACAGATGGACCTTTTTCTAAAAATGCTTTTTGTTTATTTATTTATTCAGGGGATCTCAAAACATACATTTCTGGTGAAATCTCATAAAAAGTTTTTTGGGTGGAATACAATCGTCTACCTGCTATATGCATAGTATGTGTAGAGAAAAAAAAATGTATATGACATAAATTGTAAAATATTTAAGCTAGTGTCTGAATCAACACAATTAATATGGAATTAATAATTTTAAACAAAACTTCACTTACCTTTATGAATAAACTCAAATTCAAATAACTAGTTTCTTAATTCATAGTTCATTGCATATCAGCTCAAGTTGTTGTTTATTTATGTTGTTACAGTTGTAGGTTGATAAATCAGCTGTGGCAGATCATTTTTGGAAATTTAACTATGAAATAAATCCGAAAGTTAAATTATCAAAACACTTAAATGGACCCTAGATTTAATATTTTAAATAATATAAAGACATATATAAATAATTGATATACCACCAATTGATTCTGTCCTCAAGTTTGTTTTTAATTTCAGCAGTTGGCAATACCATAGTACACAATCCATGATCTTGTTGTAGCAGTAACCGTAACAAAATAAATAAATAACAAAAAGTTGAGCTGATGATGCCATGAACTGGGCAGCAAAACTAGTCCTCCAAGTTTGAGTTTATTCTTAAAGATAAGTGAAGTTTTGTTACAAATTATTGTTATATTGGATAGGTAGATTCAGATTGAAAAATTCAGTGCCATAGCCATGGGTTTCCCGGTCTCTAACCGGTTGCTCAACCACTGAGCTATCATGACAACATATTGGTATGACATTAAATTTCTCAACTGACTTGCATGTTTTCCTTTAACCTGGTTGGTCATATCGGACGATGAATGAAATTTGTGAAATGATGCTCAAATGATCTTGGGGTCCATGGAGTTTAAATTTACTCGACATTCGTCTTCACGGGACAAGGGAAAACCCCGAATAAACCATATCTGGGTAACTCGCCCTAAGCGAGATTCGAACTCGTGACCTTTTGAATGTGAGGCAGACACGCTACCACCACACTACCCAAGTGGGCCCTCAAGTACTTACGACATTGTAAGTCACGATTGGGGTGTGATATCAAAATAATTTGAGATAACCTTGTAGTTTACCAGGAAACATGCAAGTTAGTTGAGGAATTTAATGCCATACTGACATGTTGCCATGGTAGCTCAGTGGTAGAGAACTGGCTAGAGACTGAGAGATTTGTGGTTCAAATCCTGACTATGTCATTGAAATTTTCAATCTGACTCTACCAATTCAACTCGTGTCCTACACATGGTTTGTATGAAAAAAAGTTAAGTTAACAATTGTCATATTATTATGATATAAATTGTGCTTTCTAATGAGTTCTACATTTTTTTTGTACAATAAGGGAATAGCATAACTCAAAAATGAACATTTATATAAATACAACTTTCCAAGGATGTGCACAAAGATTTTAAGAAAAATCCCTTCACTACAAACTGCTCTTTACATAAAAATATTTTCAAAAATTTATTTTCTCAAAAATGGTTGTAACAATATTTATTTTATTTACATAAAATGTCCTAATGAGCATATTGCTCTTGGTAGGGACTGCCCTTTAGTAAGGCGGTAAGCAAAATACAAAGAATAAAACACATTAACACATATAAAAAGGAGTATATAAGTATACATTTTATATATACACGCAATTTTTTACTGTAATTTGTGTGGGTGTGTGATTAAACTTAATGCAATATTTCAAGAAATACCATAGGGATTTTTGTTGTCAAATCTTTAGGAATTACAGTATTGCTCAAGTAGGTATTTGAAGAGTTTGTTTTTAAATTGGGATAAGTTAGATGATTGTTTAATGTTAAGTGGGAGACTATTGTATGTTTTGGTGGCACTATGTAATATATTTTTTATTCCATATTTGGTAGAGTTAACTGATTCTATACACATGTGATTGGCTGATCTAGTTTTGTAGGAGTGAATATCTCCTTTGTGTTTGATTACAGAGTTGATTAAACAATCACATATTAAAGATATGACAAATAAAATGCAATTTTAAATATTTTGGAAATGGTCCCTTCATTCAGAATGACTCTTGCATAGCTAGTCAACTGTAAGAGATATACAAAATCTTGTTACACAAAAAATGTTCTGGAATGAACTTTCTTTTTTTAATATTCTTAGAAGTTGTTAAAATGTTAGAATATGAAAATTAGATTTGCTAGACTATTGTCTTAATATAGATCTATATTTATTTTTCATCCTTACCTCCTTTTTGTCTCCTCCATGGTGTAATGGTTTAATGGTTACCATGCTAACTTCATCTACCTAAGGTCGTGAGTTCAAACCCGGTTGAGGATGATGTATTTTTTTGGGCGTAAAAATCCTTAGCATGGCTTCCTTCAGAAGGGAATAAAGCCGTTGGTCCCATGTCATAGATATTTACAGCACGTAAAAGTACCTCAAGCCTGATAAAAGAGGCCTCTGAGCAAAATTGAGCGGTCTTTCATGCCCAGTATAGAATGGAACGCTGAGAACCACAGCAGTTAAAGAGCAACTCCATTTCCATTTACCTTTTTTTTTTTTTTCATTTGCAAAAGGTAATATAGATTTATATAGCTAATATCAGTTCAAACAGATAAGACAGGATTGATCATGGGCAAAATAGGAAATGTATAATATTTATTTACTAGCCAAGCTTTTTGGAAATTACAATTTCTCTTCAAGTTGGACACATCTGTTGATATTATACATACCTGCAAACACCTATCTTCATGAAATTATTCTATACTGTACTTTTTTACACAGGCTGAATATAAAGAACACTGGGTTTGGGAAAGTAGGATACATGTCAATAAGAATTAAAGGAGAACGTAGTGCTGAACTCGCTCTAAGGGAAGTGATAACTACCTATTCCTGGTATTAGGAGGGGGAGAGCATTTCTGCCATGTATGATCTGGATTGACTGAAATACAATAATCTGGGAATTTGCACACATCTGTTACACATTCCAGTGTTAAGAGTGTTTTTTTTATTGTCAAGATAAAAATATGCATTTGTAAATTTATATGAATTTTGTATCTTTTTTACCCCACAGGTTAACACACTAGGAGATGAAGTAATGCGTGAAATTGAAAATATACTGTACAAGGTGGAAAGAGATCCTGGTGTGCAAGCAATGGTGCTGATATCAGGAAAACCTAGCTCTTTTATAGCAGGAGCAGACATCTCAATAATAGAAAAGGCAAAGACTGCAGAGGAAGTGACAAGAATATCACGTGATGGACAAGCCATTCTTGGGGCAATTGAAAGCAGCAAGAAACCTGTTATAGCTGCCATCATGGGTCCATGTCTTGGAGGAGGACTAGAGGTAATTTTGTTATCACTTTACACAATTTTAAGTTGTAGCAAAAAATGGTAAATGTTTATACTAGCAGTAGCACATTATGGTAAAATGCATATATTTACTGTAAAAGGGACTTTAATAATACATTTAAAATATTTGCTTAGTTTAATGCCAATTCCCAGTTTTCATGCGTGTTTGTTTTCCAGTTTTGAATTTCTTCAGTGTATTATCTGGTCTATAGAACTATAATGTAAAAGCTGCCAATCTAAAACAATAATACTATGTGATCAGCATAGCTCTTAGCTGGCTGGAACTTTTGCATATGTGTCATGTGTTTGTTAATGCAATAAAGTGCATATTCAGTGAAATGGCTCTAATCTTGTATCAGTACTCTTATTTCCTAAAAGGTATTCATTTACGATTCATACATCTGTACAGAATCTGCACATGGTCATTCCCTTGATTTAACCCACTGTAAATTTTCTCTCTTTGGTGGGGGGAAATTAAATGAGAAAGTTACAATATAAATCTATACACTTTAAGAGGAACTTAAAAATAACATTTGTCAAGAAATTGCTGCCTTTTCTCTGGGAAATGCAGCATGTGCAACTAATTACCTAAGGAAGTAATAGAAATGATTCAACAATGAAGGGAGGTACTCTCAACATCTGGCTTGATGTATGTGAATACTTTTATTTTAAAGTGCTTAGTTTTGTTTCTACAGTATAGTAAGTTGATAATATTTGGAATTATCATTTTTGTGGTTTTATTGAGGAGCAAGGGCAGGCGGGAAGAAGAATCTGCCCACCTGTCTTTCCTTAATGTTTTCAACTAAATAAAGTTTCTTTCTTTGAGGCCCTCAGCCATTATTGTGAATAGGTTAACTAATTTATAGTGAACTAGCTGAATTGTTAAACGTGCATGTGTGAACTCTGGGATCTACAGACAGAATGAAACTTTTGCATTGAACCACTATTTGTCAGGGAATATAACATATTCATATCTCAATGTGGCCACCATGCTCTTCTTCTGAAATGGCTCAAAACCTACGGAGTGAAGACTAGGGAGTCAAGCACCCAAGAAAACATGTGCATTTAGTATAAATGTAAAATGGTAAAAATTAGACAGAATGGTGTCCTTAATTAAGCTCTTTAATAAAGATAATAATAAGGTAGATAAAAATCAAAAATAAATAGTTGGGGTCCATAAAAAGAGGTACAAATAAATTATAAGTTTGTTACGTATTGTAAGTTTATGGGTTGTAAAAAGATGTAAAAGGATATGAAGGTATGAACTGTTGAACATGACTATCTTGAACATTGTGAACTTTTTATTTATTTATTATTTATTTACCTATTGTTTTTACAATTGCCATCCAATAAATAAATTTCCCTATTTTTTTCTCGAACCACTTGGCTATACTTGACCTTCAACAGCACTTACTTAGCAATTCCAGTACGGTTCCAGCTGCCACTTGAAAGCGTGTCATCATGTGAACTCCATTCTGTTATTCGCTTTTTCACGGCGAAAAATGAAATGCCTATCAATATTCATCATCATTTTGTGTGTGTTTATGATTATCTCTTCAACCACCACCTTCCGAACTGCAACAGTGGCTGCATTGCCTTAGTAGCAGTAGCAGTAACAGGCCTTCCACTGCGCTCTTCATCATTCACATTTTGCTGTCCTTCCAGGAACCTAAAATGTCAGTGGCAAACCATTTGGATGCTCATGCATCCTTCACCATAAGCGCACACTCTTTCAAGTGGCAGCTGGCGCCATACTGGCAAACACAGAGCAAGAATGTGCTGTTGAAGGTTAAGCGCAGCCACCATACCCTAATGAAAGTTCCTAAGAGTACTAACTTAATTTTAAAACATGTGGTTTGCAGAGGAAAATAAAGGGAAACTTATTTATTGGATGGCCCTCGTATTATTGTTGTTAGCATTAAAATAAAATGTTTTAGATATTAAGGAAAACCAGGGTATGAATATGTCAAGATAAAACCTGGGCTGATGTGTAGTCATTATTTAATAATAATATACATTTTGCTAAGTTTGAAGTTCCACATCCAGGTTGATATTGAAATTCCTTTATACAGTTTGTTATCCTCCACAATCTGGGTAAGACCCCTCCAGATTCACTGAAATCAGAGGACAATGGATTTGTCCCAGCTGAGGACAATGGATTTTTTCGGGCATGGCTTGCTTCGGAAGGGAAGGAAAGCCATTGATCCCTGATTATAGATTTATGGCATGTAAAAGAACCTCAAACCTTAAAAGTGGTCTCTGAACAAAATTAAGGAATCTTTCATTCCCAATATAGCAGTTAAAGGGGATCAATAAATAATACTCAGTTTCCTGTATGCAGTTGCTTATTAATTTCAAAGAATATTGAGTTATTGTTTACACATTTATATGTGTTACAAATAGAGGTTCAAGATCGTACCAAGGTTTTGGGAGAAAATAAAGTTTGGCAGAAATATACAATTACATTGTGCTTTAATCCCATAAAAATATAAAATAGTTTTTATGAAATAAGATGTAATAATGAAAGTACTAAAAATGATAAATGCACTTGGGCTTGTGTGTACTGGGTTGGAATAATAAATTGAAAAGCAGAAGAAGGGATGCTACAAACATATACATCAAAATTGTGTAATGAACAACATAAACCTTAAAATTTTGTACCTGCACATAAAAATAATATAAACCGCAAAATAGTATGCTTTATCTGTCCATGCATTAGTTAATATAGAAGTAAAATTTTTTTGTTATTTTCAATGTTACAGCTAAATTAAGTGTCAGAGTTGAGATAGTCTGAAAAATTCAAGTTAACACAAAATGTTAAATGATGATACTGAATTGTTGTGACATTTAAGTTGTGATTAAGTATGTCTTGAAACAGTTAAAATGGTAAATGAATACTGATGATGCTATTCATTTGAAATGTTCTTAAACAATTTTGATGTGTGTTAAATGCTTTACATACTGTTTCCCTCTGCAATGATTTTTTTGGCGGTAAAGGTACTTTAACTGTCCATTGTATTATTCATAAGTGACTTTGAGTTAAAGACTGATTTATAATAGATTTTATTTTTTACAAACCAAGCCTTATGAGAGAGATTGCTGAAGAATGTAATTTTTTATGTACTTTCCCCCGAAGTATTACCGATTTAGTCTCAGAGGTGATATGATTGAAATGACTGGATTGTTGACATACTACTTTCACAGACTTAAGTTTCCAAAGAGAGCATGTTTCGAAGACAGTCATCTCCATTGTCAGTTATCTGTTGTCTTGATTGGTCTGGGTGGCTTGGTTAGGCCCTGGCCTTCTGGTCCCTAGGTTGCAGGTTCAAACCTGGCCTGGTTTTTAAGTATGTTTAGAAGTCAGAACTGCTGCAAGACAAAATTCTGGCACTTTGGCTCCACTGATATGATCCTGATAATAGTGTTGTTAACAAACAAATATTTATTTATTTTACTGGTGTCTGGAAGGAGATCCCCAAATTCTACTAGACAGCTAGATGCCAGTGCATCTGACATTGAATTAGGGGATCCCCTTCCAAACACCAGTGGATGTATAGCTTATAAAGACAAACTTCTTCAAAAATGTGTTCTGAGTGAAAACATGTTAAGTGCAATTAAAGTGTTAAAAGATTAAAATCATTTAAAATAACATTTTGTATGCTTAGGTTGATGTTACAAAGTTCCTCTGTTATTGAGCTTAAAAACATTCAGAAATATAAACAAGTTATATTATCAATAGCTATAAAATGACTAAGATTAGTAATATATATATAATGAAGTTGCTTGGTTCTAACTTTTTTCAGGTTGCATTGGCATGCCATTACCGCATTGCAGTCAAAGGAAGAAAGACCACCCTAGCCCTACCTGAAGTTATGCTGGGACTCCTTCCAGGAGCAGGTGGAACCCAGCGATTACCACGTTTAATACCTGTTCCAAATGCACTTGACATGGCTCTTACAGGTCGAAATGTGCCTGCAGATCGGGCTAAGAAAATGGGCCTAGTTGACCTGATAGTATCTCCACTAGGTCCAGGACTAGATTCACCAGAAAAGAGGTAAGTTAGATCCTCTGTCAGAAAGTAAGGTTTTTGGTTAAATAGTTATATAACCAGTTCTATGAGTAAGTAACCAAATGTATCTGCTCCCATTTCTGGGGTCTAGGGTTTAACTTGTTAATTAGGTTAAGTGGTATAGTGTAGGTTTAAAGCGCCTCAGGTATTTCATTGCCACATTTATCTTCAGTCGTGTTTTCACCAGACTACGTGACCTAAAATTTGACAAAAGCTCAGACTGCCATGGAAATAGAAATAGAATTTACAGTTTAATATAGCAATATAGAGTAAAAGTATTTTCTCCAAAGGACAAAAGAGGTACCCACCCAAGGAAAGTCGCCCTCCATGGTGTAATGATTACCATATACCTAAGGTTGCAGGTTCAAACCCGATGGAGGATGATAGATTTTTTCAGGTGTAAAAATCCTTAGCATGGTTCCCTTTGGAAGGGAAGTAAAGCTGTTGCTCCTTTGTCTTAGATTTAAACATGTAAAAGAACCTCAAGTCTGATAAAGAGGCCTCTATTAGTTTATCACATCAGAAAATATCGAAATTTGAGACAAGACAGGTTGGTTTTATTTCCATATTCTTTTTAGTGATTTGATTTCAAGGAAACAGGGCAACTTAGTTATCATTTTTACTTTCTCTACATGTACTATGTACATAGTGTATAGAGAAGGTGTTGCACCCCACCAAAAACTTTGATACCGAGATTTCACCAGAAATATATGTTTTAGGGTCCCCTATATCCAAAAAAAAGTATTTTCAGAAAAAAGTCTTTGTGTGTGTGTGTGTCCATGTGTCAGTGCGTCTGTGAACACGATAACTCAAAAACGGAAAGTCGGTAAAATACCAAACTTGGTATTTAAGTTTAGTATCTTCCAGGGATGCGACACAAAGATTTTGAGAAAAATCCCTCCACCCCAAAGTACCCCTTACATGGAACCTTTTTTGAAAATTTTTATTTTCTAAAAAATGGCTCTAACGATTTCGATTAAAATGTTGTATATTAAAGATATTTACCTGACAAATCAAATGTATATTTTGAATTGTCAGGGAATAACCTCTGAAGACTATTTTATTCTGGATGAATTTTATGGAATTTGTTTTATCCATTGCTTGGGTTAGTGTTGCAGAATGTTCTTAGCTTCCCCTCATCTCTTGATAGTAGCTAATGCTCGCATAACTACCTGTCTGATTCACTGGGTACTGAGCCCCCCGTCTAGACAATGCGACATTCCCCGGGGAGGGGGGGATGTTGATACATCACAAATAAATCAGTTGAATTTTCTGAGAATAGGCTCTAAAGACATGTTTGTTGTGGTGAAATTTGCTGAATATTGCATAACAGGTAAACTGTAAGGAATAGACAAAACATTACTATACAAAAAATAATTTAGATCTGGTTAAAACATACAATTTGTGTCATATTTTTTTGTGGTGGACCATTTTTGAGATATTTCTTCTTATTGGTTTCAGTTTTAAAATACTTAAACTTTTCATGAACAGTAATTTGTCAACTCCTGGGAATGCAAAGAAATGGATTTGAACCTCATGGCAAACAGTTTTTAAAAGATTTGACTATTGCTTTAGCCGAGTTTATCTCCTTATTTCTCTTCTACTTACAAGAAAGCAAGTAATAAGGCCATTTCTGCTAATGTTTATATTGATTAGCATGAAGAAAATAGAAGAATAGGCTTTTTAACAGCAATTTGTTACTGAGATGCAGAGAAAGTCATGCTAATGCAACACATCAGATTTTTTGTTGAAAGATCTGAACAGCCATAGCTTGATTTATTTTCACAAGCGAAATATAACAAGAGAACATTATTTTTCTATCTTGCCTTTAGGTTGCAAATGTTTGTTGAACAACTAGACTGCTAGGTAACTTATTTTTTTGTCTTTTGCAGGACCATGCAGTATTTAGAAGAAGTAGCAGTGAAAATAGCTAAAGACATTGCTAATGGCAACCTCAAAGTAGACAGGAAAAATAAGCCACTTATGTCAAAGATTATGGACTTTGCTCTCAAATACAACTTTGTACGAGACAAAGTATTTGGGCAAGCAAAGAAGCAGGTTATGAAGATGAGCGGAGGACATTATCCTGCACCTCTTAAGGTAATACATACTTGAATAACAAAGCCTAAGAGTTAAGTTTGACTCATTTTTTAGTTTAATTTTCGATCCTTATTGTGTGGATTCCCATTTTTAATTTGGTTAATATTTGTAAATGTTCTTAATTAAGGAAAAAAAATCCAAAATTTAATCAAATGCTACCAGAAGCACCGATTTTTTTTTTTCAGTTTATATTTGAAGAAGATATCATTCACATTGTCAGCTGCATTTTTTACTTATAATTCGAGGGCATTCTGAACAGTTCTCGGCCTCATCCAGAGATCGCAGCACTACTTTCATGATTTTTTCCTGCGCATATTGGTACACATATTAGTAGATGCCATGCAAAATTCAAGTCATTTCAGGCAGCATAGCCTGAAGGCAGTCATTGGAAACAGTTGTGGTGCACATGGTGTTGAAAAAGGAAAAGTTGGAGCATTGTGCAGTGATTAAATTCTTCACAAAAGAAGGTTTAACACCAACTGATATTCACTTGCGGCTTGTAAATGTGTGTGGTGACTTCACCTTTAATTTCCACCATCCAGAAATGGAGTTTGAATGTGACTGTGAAAGCGTCCAAGATGATCCATGTGAAGGGACATCCAAACTCTGCAACCATACTGGAAATCGACAAAGTCCATGATATGGTTTTGGAAGATTGGCATATTAAGGTGCATGAAATTGCTAATGCTCTAGGGATATCAAAGGAACGTGTAGTCACATCTTGCACCAAGAATAGAACATGAGAAAGGTTTGCACAAAATGGGTGCCGCATGTGCTCTCTGCAGGTCACAAACTCATTTGCACAACGTTTTCTAAAAAGTGCTTGGCACTTTTTAATAAAAACAAAAGTGACTTTTTCCATTGATAAGTGACAATGGATGACACTTGGATTCACCATTACACATGTGAATCCAAACAGTGGCCTAGGCAGTGGTTAGAAGCTGGTTCTTCAGCTCCAAAGAAGCCGAGGGTGGTGCCATAGGCGGAAAAATTCATGGCGCCGGTGTTTAGGATGCGAAAGGGATTTTGTTGATTGATTATCTTGAACAAGGTAAAGCCATAACTGGAAAATGCTACTATCAATTTCTAATGAAATTAGATGCAAGCACTCGTGAAAACAGACCTGGCTTAAAGAAGAAGAAAATCGTTTTCCATCAGAACAATGCACCTGCCCACAAAAGTGTCTTGGCAATGGAGAAATTGGGATATTCACTATGAAGTGCTGGAACATCCACCCTGTTCCCCAAATTTGGCTCCCTTGGACTTCTATCTTTTCTCAAAACTAAAGAAATTCCTTGCTAGCCAGTGCTTTTCGTGCCCATTGTGGCAGTAAATGGGTACTTTGCAGCATTTCCAGAGGAACACTACAGGGAGGGGATAATGTCATTGCAAAACTGCTGGATGAAATGTATTGATATTAGAGGTAATTATGTTGTAAAATAAAGCTTTTTTGAAAGCATAAATTGTTATTTGCACTCTGTAGGCCGAGCACTTTTCAAACCACCCTTTTAATACTTTGTACATGTGATCAGTTGTATGCAATAGTTAAGAATTTATAGAATGGTTTAATTTTTTACACTTTTATTGATGTGAAATATGAAATTTGTTGTTTTGTGCTTTTATTATATACTTCCTTGATGAAACAAAAGCTGGAACCAAGTTGATTTTTAAAAGTTTAGTTTAAATGTTTAAAGTTTACCATACAAGGTAGTTTGACTCAAAAATAGTTGACATAAAATATTAATAATAAATTAATTTTTCCTTCTTTAACAAACATCCTTGTTTAGTAACCATTTTCTAACACTTCAAATTAGACAATAGGAATGCAAGAAAACAGAATAAACACTAAATTAATTTTGTAGGCTAAGAAAACAAATCTTAAACACTTTTTGAAAAATGTTTACAGCAATAATTGAAAGAATACAATTTTGTTTTCTGAAATACTTATGAGATTTAGGTATTTATGTTTTAAAGTTGATTGGTTGGTATCTAATGTCTGGATACCCAAAGTCGCGGGTTCAAACCTGGCGGAGGACAATGGATTTTTTCGTGTGTAAAAATCCTTAGCATGGTTTCCTTCGGAAGGGAAGTAAAGCGTTGGTCCCGTGCCGTAGATTTACAGCACGTAAATGAAACTCAAGCCTGACAGAGAGGCCTCTGAGCAAAATTAAGCGGTCTTTCACGCCCAATTTAGAATGGGATGCTGAGAACCACAGCAGTTAAAGAGCGCCCATAAACAACATGTCATTTACATTTTTTCTAATGTATGGAAGTTGGCAATGAAGCCAATTGCTCTCTTGCACTCCAGTTTTTGATGTGATGTGAATATGTTGACTGAAAACTGGGCAGTAGAGCAATTTAAGTGTAAAAGTGTAAAATCGCACTTTCTGAATACCAGAGCTCTCCTGCAGGCAGTGGCTCTCAATATTGAAGATCCTTTTTTGTGGTTTCTCAACAGAAGATATCACAATGCAAGATCATGCGGGAGTTGTGTTGCTTCACTTCAAGTTCTCGCACAGGAAGTCACATAAAAGGATATTTCCTAACGTAGATATCTTGCAAGAACTCTGTTCAGTCTCAAATTATAGTCTGATCTATTTCCACTGCAGTGAATGGTTAATGTTTACTTCTTGCATTTAGAACTTGTACCCACTCCTTAGGGAGCTCAGTGTGGGATTTACTATCTATTATCAACAATGGCACTTAATGGGACTACCAACAATGTTGGTAATTCATTGTTGCAGGTATGCATGTTGTAATAAGTTATGATGGGCACCACTGCTATGACTTACCGTATCCTTACCGGTTGAAAGTACATATTTGAGCTGTGGTTTTGAGCTATTGTTTTGTTGGATTTCTAATCATGTTACCAGTTACATTTTTATATGTTTTATTTCTTGTTATATTTTTCAATAGTAACATATTATTACTTATAACCAAACTTAAATGCCTAAGCTTGTTAAACACATTAAAATACTTTAAGGCTTTAAATTTTTAAAGAAGTGGAGTGGAATCCGTTTGAAAAGAGAGTTGATATAGCCAAATGGCTGGGATTAGTTCCTTGTGCTTAACTCCATTGTGACCAAGAAACATAAAATTTGGAATCAAGGTGGCACATCTGCAGAGAAAAGGAAGGCCAAAAAGGAATCCACGTACAGCAACCTGGAGAAAGTTTTGTTCAGCTGGTATCAACAGGCCCAGACATTGGATATCCCAGTTGATGGAACATCCTGAGGGATAAACCATTACAGGTGGTTGCAAGACTTGAGATATTCAGTTTTCTGCATCCAACATGTGATTTACCTGCTCAAGGAATGTGAGGGAATGTTAATGAAAAAGTTGGCTGGACAGAGTGTGATGCGAACCCAGTGCAACAGAGCTATGGATGAAAAGATTATCAGAATCATGGATGGGTATGAAGCCAGTAATATATACAATATAGATGAAACCAGCCTTTATTTAAACTGCCTTCTGGACTGTGCATTGTTGTTGAAAGGAAAAAGCTGCATTGGAGGAAGAAAGTCAGGGACAGGATCAATGTTCTTCTGTGTGCCAATTGTGATGATATGAATAAAGATCTCCATAAGCAGATGCAACATCCGAGATGCTTCAGAAACATTAAGAAGCTCCCAATTCAATATTATGTTAACAAGAAGGTATGCATGACAAGTCAAATTTTTGATACTTCTTAGGGAATTCAACCCATCATTGGGGTTAAAAAATACTTATTTATTGATAACTGTGCTGCACATCTGCCATTCTTGCAGAATGTTAACGTATTTGCACCTGCAGCCACTAGATGTAGGCATAACAAGCTCATTTAAGCTGGTTACTTTAAGCAGTTTGTTCAGAGGGTGGTGTGCTTTCTTGATGCTGGTAAAGGCGTGGGAATGAGGATAAATCTTCTCCAGGCAGTACACTTCATTCCTTCTGCTTGGCAGTAGGTAACTGTCACCACCATATGAACTGTTTTGGTAAAGATGGCAGCTATATGATGCAACCACCATGCTATTGATGCTGCTAAGGAGGAGATACAGTGAAGAGTGAACAAGAATAGCACGTGTGGTAGAAATAGACTTGAACACTCTAGTGCAAAGAATGGGGGGAAAGAGGCGGAGTCTTAAAGTGATAGCCAGCAGCATTACCGGCCAACCTCAGCATCAGTTCATGCCACTGCGCATCATGTTGATAGTATTCATGTCTATTTGCAAGCATAATACAAAGTAGATAAAGTGTGAGATGAATGAAACAGGTGTGAACGATTATGAGGGGAGTGTCCGATGATGTAACAGCTGAAGCATGCCCATGTTTTCTGAAGCTTGAGGGTGTTTTAAATTGTATGGGCATGTATCTATGCTCATGAAAATCTTGGGAGCGACCAACAGAATATGTTGAATGTGGAAAGTTTATAATTTTGTATAAAAAGAAAAAATCTTCAGAGAAGCAACAATAAAAAACTGTTTAAAAGAAAATTGTGTATGTGTAAAATGTGAAATATGTAAAATTGATCAAAATAGAGTGCTTGAATATAATTTGGTATTATTGATTTTTTACATGATTTTTGCATGTTATGTTTTCCTGCATTCATTGTTTTGTTCTACCTAGTCCCTCAAAAAAAGATGAATTGAGCTTCCACTATATATGTAAATTTTAGTATTGTATTTTAGATATTGTAAACTGACATATTCAACAAACATGTATGTGCTACCAATGGATGAAAAATGCAATATAATACAACTAAAAACTTACGTTCCACAGATTATAGAAGTAGTGAGAACAGGTATAGAAAAAGGCCAAAGAGCTGGATATGAAGCAGAAAGTTCAGCATTTGGTGAGTTAGCCATGACACCACAAAGCAGAGGCCTTATTGGATTATTCCGGGGGCAGAACGAATGCAAGAAAAACAGATTTGGAAAGCCACAGCATGAAGTAAAGTAAGTAGTTTTTAGAATGAATTGAATTCAGTTTAGTATTAATCACTACATTTTTGAGTGCCTCTGAACTTGGTATCCTCCCCATCTGTAATTACATAGCCCTCTATTTTATAATGTACAATTGCATCTTACACTTTTGGATTTAGATGTGTGCTTTCATTACTATATATGGCCCTTTTATATTTGATCCCCTTTTTTATTTTCTCTACTTAGTACAAAGGCAGAGAAAGAATTGCACTCCACCCAATGTTTGATACCAAAATTTCACTGGAAACACGTGTTTTAGTGTATCGAAAAAAAAGCATTTTTAGAAAAAGGTCTGTCCATACGCATGCATGCGGACATACATGTGTGCATGTGTGTGTGTAACTCAAAAATGAAAAGTGGGTAAAATACCAAACTTAGTATTTAAGCTCAGTATCTTCCAAAGATGTGGCACAAAGATTTTGAGGAAATTCCCCCCATCTGAAACTATTCTTTATGTGGAAAAAATTTCCAACATTTTTATTTTCTCAAAAATGTTTTAACGATTTTGATTATAATACTGTATGTTAAAGATATTTATATGAGAAATAAAATTTATATTTTGAACTTTTTAGGACCAACCTCTGAAAACCTCTTCATTTTAGGTAAATTTTGCATACTTGTAAACTGTACTTACTACACATATAATAGTGTAGATTTCATTGAAACACACAATTTATGTCATAAACATTTTTTGTTGAATTGATAATTTCCAAGATATTCCTTGTTATTGGTTTCAGTTTTAAAATACTTATTTTCCCATATGGGAACTTGACAAACTCTGGTCACGTAATTGGCTTCTTAAAGATTTGATTATCACTTTAGCCTAGTCTAATCCTATTTCCCTTCTGCTTACAAGGAAGCAAGTAATAAGAGCATTTCTGCTAATGTTTATTTTGATTAGCATGAAGTAGATAGTAGAATAAGGTTTTCAACAATAATTTGTTAGAAAGATGTGGAGATGTGAATGGAACACATCAGATTTTTAGTTCCTGTTACTTCCTTTTTTTCTCCCTTTTCACTTTTGTTTTCCCAGTTCATACCCTTCATTTTTGTTTTCACTTATAATATGCAGTTTAATTTTGCCATTGCTTTTTCTGAAAACCTCTCTTCCCTCCTATCTGTGCCTTTTTACTTTTTGTTATGTGGCCACACATCAAGGTGTGCTGCTCTTAATCAAGCCTATAAAAACACCTTTTTTCCCATCTGTGCACCACTTACCCTCACTTCATTTTTCCAAATCTGTACCTCACTTTCGTCACTCGTTTCTTTTCACTCAACATCATATTTCCAATGTCTTTGTCCTCCTATTTAGAAACCTCAAACTTGATTTTGTCTATTTACTTACCTTGTTTTAATTGACTTTGGCATTGCTACTGTCACTTGTTCTCCACTACCCTTTAACTCCTTTTCCACTTTTATTACTGTTGTTTCTTCAGTTGTCTCCTACTTTTTCCAATATCCTCCTATATGGATATTTTAATAACCCATAAAGAAGACAAAAATATTGATATTCATGAACATGACATTTGAACAAAGAAAAACTATTTTATGAGCAGATTAAGAGGCTCATTATGAATTAAGTGTAATGAAAGCAATTCAAAAGATTACATAATCATTTATGTCACTGTATTAAAGAAATAAATGAAGCAACAAAAATAAAGCAAATTAAACTGTATATTATTAAGAATATCTTCTATGCAGTAGAAAAGTATAAAAAAGCAGGAAGGTAATATTGGGTAACTTATTAAACTAATTAAAGGTTAAATACCAGTAACTCTCTTCATATTTGTGGTTCAATTGTGACTTTTTGTATATTTTATTCTTAAATTGCAAGTTTTTTTTTTGTGTTTTATTTCACATGACAAAACCTTCTGAAATCATTACAATTAGTGAATAAATATAATATGACACTCCCTTTCAGTAGTTGCATTATCTTTTGGTAACATATTTACCAGTTGTGTGTAAAATTGTTAATTAGGATGTGTAGATTATTTTTGCAGAAGTAATATGTTTATCTCTTTTATGCTATGAATGGAAAATAATGTATTTGTGTTGTTTCTTTAGGACAATAGCCGTACTAGGAGCCGGTTTAATGGGTGCTGGTATAGCTCACGTTTCTGTTGACAAAGGTTATCAAGTCATTTTAAAGGATGCAGCACAAGCAGGATTGGACCGTGGTTTAGGTCAGATTCAGGATGGGTTGGATAAAGCTGTTAAAAGAAAAAAGTTTTCTGCGTAAGTAGATAAGATGATTTTTAAAATAGTTTTTTGTGTGTTATTATATAGCAATTTTTATGTTATTTGACTTTTATTACTTAAGACATTTTTCATGCTATTTGCTTTCCATACTAGGTACATTATCTATAAGCATAGGTTTCACTAACATGGATATTTGCCACTGCTTTTCACAAATTTCCACACTGAGAATGTCTACCGATTACAGAAGTAATAAAGTTGTCCCTTTAATAACAAAAGTATCTAAAAGTTAACTAATTTAGGCCTTTTAATGGTAACAAAAATTCTAATGATAATAAAAACTTGCACAATTAAAGTAAAGATATGGAATGATAAAGATATGCACAATAGCAGTTGAAAGAAGCCAATTGTATGTAATCACATAATGTATTATTATTATTATTATTGTTGTTGTCATCAATACTGCTGTCATAAGTTTTAAACCTAACATACAATGCAGTCATTAAGCAAAAAATAAATTATTATTATTATTATTATTATTATTATAATTATAACAGTTGATTGTATTAACTTAAACATCTGTGAAACTGAACAAATCAAGCCTGGCAAAAGTGTTAACAAATAGCATTCCAATATTGTTAAATTACATGCATGTCTGATAAACTGGACAATTGGATCAAATTGAAGAACAATTAATTCAAAATCTTCTCGGGCTTCTAGCCAGGTAATAACTTGGCTTGACACCAACGTTTCGAAGAAGTGCATCTTCCTCGTCTTCAGGGTGAACTGATGGTTTGAGCTTGCGGAGACTGGTATTTATAAGAGCTGGGATGATTGGTTCGCGAGATATTATGGCCTGGTATTTAAGATGACTGAGACATGGGCACGGACTTCGTAGAAAACTATTTATAGCAGTTATTCGGCTAATGTTTTGTGTTTGAGCACGCACCTGCTAGAAAATAAGTCTTGGAAGACTGCAGGTACAGGATTAGGTGTTAAGGCTCTTTATCATCGGTGTCCATGCTGAACTTAATTGTAGGCCAGAATCGCGATTTAGATTATTTGTTTCAGATGAGATGGCTAAAGCTTCTTTTACTCTCCTTTCCCAGTAATTCGAACACTTTGCCACTATCTTGGTGTTAGTAAAGTTAGCTCTGTGGCTCTGTTCTATACAGTGTTCAGCCAGTCCAGATTTTTCGGGTTGCATAAGCCTTATTGATCTTTGGTGTTCAGAAGATTTTGAATTAACACGTCGCCAGGAAAGCTATAGTTCTTATTGAAGAACAATGTTTCCTAGAAAAAAGTTAAAAATGACCTATATGTGAAACTTATTTCAAGTAATATGTATTTAAATATTGTTGCAAAAATGTAATATACACTGTAAAATGACTTAAAAACAACTGTCATTTTGTTATTTAAATGCACTCATTTGTAGCTTAAAATTATATAGTTCCTGCATTTCCCCATATGTCATTCACGAAGTGCTCATAAATAGCTAAACACAATCAACATATGATTTATTTTGATGCTACTCATGTTAACAGCTTATAACCCCCTTCGATTCACTTTAGTCAGCACCCATGCTCGTTTCACCTTAATGCAACAATATTCTTACTATGACAGCGCATTTAAATACTTTAGAGAAACAATTATATTGCTGCAATGATAAGCAGAGAAATTTTAAGTTCTGATCACTTTATTTATAGATAGAGGTATAACTTATGTGATGGCACAACTAGAAATTAAATATGGTATGTTGTCTATGATTCTCTCTTTTGATCACTCTGAAATTGATGTGTTAATCATTTTGTCAGAAAACATTTGGCTGCTTCCAGTGGTTGCAAAGTAAATTTGTAGCTATGTCTATCTTACACAGTTTTAAGGTTTTGTGTATTATGGGAGCATCTGAGAAAAAGCTAGTGAAAAAAGAGAGGTTGGTAGGGGTTGTGCCAGCCTTACATTATAATTGTGAGGTGACAATCTAGCAATACAGTTTGTATGTTTTATTAATTTGTTGAGTTGGGTTTTTAACACTACGTCACTTACATTGTTATTATGAGGGACTAGTTTCGAAAGCTTATGCTTTCATTTTCAACCTCACGGGTCCAACTGCCATTGCTGGCTGCATTTGCTTGTACACTTCTCTGGTGGCGAAATGATGAACTTCTGAACTAAGCTGTTTACTGGCGGGATTTCAAAGTTTATTAGCCGATCTTTATTTTTCCATATGAGGATGTTTTCCCAGGTTGTGAGTTCATTGTGGCCTGACATGGTTTTAAGCAATTTTGGGTTTGGATCTAGATTGTGGTTTTCTTTCCAAAAGTGAAATGCTACTGCCGATTTATCTTCTTGATTCAATTTTAGGTTTCTAAAGTGCTCTTTGGATCTGATTTTTAAACTTCTTTTGGTTTGTCCTATGTAGAAATTTTCAAAATTTGTGCATTTAATTTGATATATTCCTGACTATTTTCTGGTGGAATTTCATCTTTTATTTTTGAATTTAGTAATTTTATGACAGAAAATCTGTTTATTGGAGCTAGGGTGATGTCTTGTTCTTTGAAGATTTTTTTGGAATTTTCTAAATGCTCGGGGGTGGTAAATGAACTTTTTGAATGTGTTGATATTGTTTTTTCCTGCTGTTAGGTTAGTTATTTCTTTTATGGTTTTTTTCTGCTTTGCTTTGTTTAGTTTCTTGTACACAAGGTTCTTGCTGTATCCATTTTGTTCTGCTGTTTGAATTATGGTTTTTAACTCTTTGTTGAATTCGGTTGTGCTCATAGGTACATTTACTAATCTATGTGAGAGGCTGTTTATTATTGCATGTTTGTGTGGTAATGGGTTGTAGGTTTCATTTTTAATGTAATTTTCTGTTTGAGTTGGTTTTCTGTAGATTCCAAAGTTTACTTTTGTGTCGTTTCTGATGATTCTTAGGTCTAAGAATGGGAGTTCTCCATTGGTTTCTGTTTCCATTGTGAATTTTATTGTTTTTTCCTTTATGTTTAATACCTTTATGGCATCATCTAAATGTCTACTTGGTACTATTGCAAATATGTCGTCAACATAGCGGTACCACACTTTGAAAATCCATGGGAATGCTTTCTTCATGTGCGTTTCGAATTTGCTCATAAATAAATTTGCCAAAAATGGAGATAGAGGGTTGCCCATAGAGAGTCCTGATTTTTGCCTGTAATATTTACTATTGAAGGTGAAGTAGTTTTGTTCAATGCACAAACTTGTTAGTTATATGTAATCTTCTACTTCTGCAGGTTCTATTTCTGTTGTATTTAGACAGTTTTTTAACAGGTCTTGCAGTTTTTGTGTTGGGATGCTAGGATATAGTGCTGTAACATCAAATGAAACTATGTCTCTTCTGTGTCTATTTTTAGATCTTTGGTTTTTTCAACTTATTCCAAAGAGTTTGCTAGATTGGAACTTTCAAATTTTGGAAACGAATAAAATTTATTCAATAACCATTTTGCTAACTTATATGTTGCAGAATCAATACTACTGGTGATTGGTCTCGTTGTTTTTCCTGTTCTGTGAATTTTTGGGAACAACATGGTAATTTTGGACAAAACAGAATACATAATCAGAATGGAAAATTTATTACAGGATGACCAATACATCACAGTGGAAACCAACCCATTAAACTCTTGCATCCAGACATTAAACAAAGCGGTAAAAGAAAGTAAAATCATTAAAAAAGCAGAGTCATATAAAATAAAAGAGGACAATCCAACATTACCCAGAATTTGACCTACCAAAAATTCACAAAACAGGAAAAACGAGACCAATCACCAGTAGTATTGATTCTCCAGCATATAAATTAGCAAAATGGTTATTAAATAAATTTGATTCGTTTCCAAAATTTGAAAGTTCCAATCTAGCAAACTCTTTGGAATTAGTTGAAAAAATCAAAAGATCTAAAAATAGACACAGAAGACACATTAGTTTCATTTGATGTTACAGCACTATACCCTAGCATCCCAACACAAAAACTGCAAGACCTATTAAAAAACTGGCTAAATACAACAGAAATAGAACCTGCAGAAGTAGAAGATTACATAAAACTAACAAGTTTGTGCATTGAACAAAACTACTTCACCTTCAATGGTAAATATTACAGGCAAAAATCAGGACTCTCTATGGGCAACCCTCTATCTCCATTTTTGGCAAATTTATTTATGAGCAAATTCGAAACGCACATGAAGAAAGCATTCCCATGGATTTTCAAAGTGTGGTACCGCTATGTTGACGACATTTTTGCAATAGTACCAAGTAGACATTTAGATGATGCCATAAAATTATTAAACATACAGGAAAAAACAATTAAATTCAAAATGGAAACGGAAACCAATGGAGAACTCCCATTCTTAGACCTAAGAATCATCAGAAACGACACAAAAGTAAACTTTGGAATCTACAGAAAACCAACTCAATCAGAAAATTATATTAAAAATGAGAGCTACAACCCATTACCACACAAACATGCAATAATAAACAGCCTCACACATAGATTAGTAAATGTACCTATGAACACAACTGAATTCAACAAAGAGTTAAAAACCATAATTCAAACAGCAGAACAAAATGGATACAGCAAGAACCTTGTGTACAAGAAACTAAACAAAGCAAAGCAGAAAAAAACCATAAAAGAAATAACTAACCTAACAGCAGGATAAAACAATATCAACACATTCAAAAAGTTCATTTACCACCCCCGAGCATTTAGAAAATTCCAAAAAAATCTTCAAAGAACAAGACATCACCCTAGCTCCAATAAACAGATTTTCTGTCATAAAATTACTAAATTCAAAAATAAAAGATGAAATTCCACCAGAAAATAGTCAGGAATATATCAAATTAAATGCACAAATTTTGAAAATTTCTACATAGGGCAAACCAAAAGAAGTTTAAAAATCAGATCCAAAGAGCACTTTAGAAACTTAAAATTGAAACAAGAAGATAAATTGGCAGTAGCATTTCATTTTTGGAAAGAAAACCACAATCTAGATCCAAACCCAAAATTGCTTAAAACTATGTCAGGCCACAATGAACTCACAACCTGGGAAAACATCCTCATATGGAAAAATAAAGATCGGCTAATAAACTTTGAAATCCCGCCAGTAAACAGCTTAGTTAAGAAGTTCATCATTTCGCCACCAGAGAAGAGTGTACAAGTAAATGCAGCCAGCAATGGCAGTTGGACCTGTGAGGTTGAAAATGAAAGCATAGGCTTTCGAAACTAGTCCCTCATAATAACAATGTAAGTGACGTAGTGTTAAAAAACCAACTCAACAAATTAATAAAACATATAATTTGACCGTCACTGTCACTAAATTCCTCCAAACATCAATCAACCAATACAGTTTGTCTTTCAGTCAAAGCATCTACACTATATCTTTAACATGCACTTTTTATGGATTTTATTGGTTGTGATTCTATCTTCAAGATTTCATTACATTCATTACCTTTGTTTTGCAGGCAAGTGATAATCATTTTTGTTCTCCACAATTTTTGGGACACACAATGATTGTACACTATGATACTGTGCATTGTCCAGAATAACTGCATTGTTTGGCATGAATTTAGGAAGAATTTTTTTCGAACCACATTGGAAAACGTTGTCAGTCATTTCTTCATAGTGTCTCCATCTTCCACAAAACCAGAATCACTACCTGTATGGAGGAGGATTAACCTCTTGCCTTTTTCCATTTAGACTATACTGTGATTAGCCCTGACAAAAATATGGTTTCTTTATTTTGACAATACTGCCAAACCGAACTTTTGTGTATATATATATATATATATTCATTGACCCAGGTCTCGTGTAAGCATTATATTTTATTCCCCTTTGGCCTTAATTAATTTTATATATTGCAACATCTCTATCAACAATCACAATCTTATGATTTCTGCATAAACATTCAAATCCTGTTTCTTTTAATAGATTATAGAGGAAAAATTGTTTCGAGTCTAGCAAATCAGAAACTCAGTTTATAGCTATCACCACCCATTATTATGTAAAAGGCATGCACTACAGAATCTCACAAATTCATGAAAAGTCTTGTATCCAGAACCTTTTTCAGAGTTTACTTCTGATGTCTGGAGTGCAAACCTTATCTGTAGCAGTTCACTCTTTTCTCGCAATGTAATTGCTTGTCTTAAACATTAGTTAATTGTGAGGTTAATGCTGCCAAATAATTAACAAGTGCTCTCATATAAAGCTACATTCACAATGAGATGCAAACACAAATGTAATGCAGCCTAAGCGGAAGTGTGAGGAAAGACCATTCACAGCACAGTTGTAAGCTTAATCAAAAAAGTTGGCATATGTTTCTGTATAACTGTAAATTACATGAACATATCATCCAAGTGCTCTGCAAGTTTAAAATTGAATAATAAAATTCACTAAACCTTTTTTAAATGAATAAATAGGTTACACAAATTACATAGGTACACTGACACTTACGGCAATGACATCACAGTAATTGTTTGACCAAAATATTGAAAATAATGCAAACATGGATACGACAGAAAGTGATAAAGCTGCACATTTATGCAATGTGTATTGTCTCTATGCACCTTATGAATTGTGAGGGCCATGAAATCTAGATGCAGATGAGCCCATCCATTAAATCAAAGGATGATTTGCAAAGAGACTGCCTTAACGTATTTAGGGAAATAAGATATAGCAGGCACAGCCAAATAAAAGAATATGTATGTACAGTAAGTGCTGTAAAAGTTCACATTGTGATCGTCTGCTATTGAATAGCAGGCAGTGCATAGAGGAAGGAATGCAGAATTCTTTCTCTGTGCATGCAACACAAGCATAAATTTGGGGTTTGTAGACTCTTGTGCTGCTTTACATGGTGTAGCATGTTACGTGTATCTATGTGAATGCTTACATTAAATAACATGTGTACGCTTAAGCTGCACCTGCGCTTACATCTCTTTGTGAATGCCATATACATTGAATACCTACATATGTTTAGAACAATTGTTTCATACTACAATGTAAAGGTTTTCCTTTTCTATGTGTGTGTGTTTTTTTTATTTATATAGCCCCCTTCAACATCATTGGTCATATCGGGGGCTTTGACTTTTGAAACTGTAGGTTCAGAACATTAGGTATATTACTAAACACAGGCACATTTACTCTCACATTCATACTTCCATACTAGGGAATAATTCTGGTCAAAGAAAAATTACCTGCCCCAGCTGGGAATCGAATCCAGGACCTCCAGGTGAGAAACCAGCTCGCTGACCACTTGACCACAGAGGCAGTCTTTTCTGTGTTTTGTTTGTGCAGAAGCACCCTGATTGTTGTCATACATGTTGTCATGCTCACAGTGAGCTAATTAGAATGTAACACTATAATATACAGCAAAGCAGATGGCTTGTGCAGGGAATTATTATCCTTAATTATTTTATTTAAATATATCTTTTCTTCAATCTTAATTTGCGTTCTTTAATATTATGCTAATGTTGTGCTTATTTGTTTGGTATCTAATGTTGATTAGTTGCAATGAACAACCATTCATTCTCTTATATTTTGATGTGTTGTTGGTGTGTGTAACAGTGCTGCCAAGAAATCATAGGATTAATTGCAAAAACAATATTTAGACACTGGTGATAGTAAACAATATCTAAATATAGTAACCATATTGCAAAACTGATCTTTAGCATTAAACAGCTGATATTGAATTACTGTTGTGCATTTAACATCAAATTCAGTCACCTTCCTTTGTGGTACATTTTGGAAAGAGAAATTGGGAAACTTCAAAAACTTGAAAGGTGAGTGCACCATAGCATAAAAATCTGATGTGTTCCATTCACATGGCCTTCTCTACATCACTGTAACAAATTATTGTTAAAAAGCATATATTTCTACCTACTTTATGAAAATCAAGATAAACATTAACAGAACTTGTCTTAATTACTTGCTCCCTTGTAAGTAGAAGGAAAATAAAGCAATACACTAAGCTAAAATAATCAAATCTTTTAAAAGCTGGTTGCCATGTGGTTGAAATCTGTTTCTATGCAGGGCCATGAATTTTCAACTTTCCATGTGAGTAAAATTTATGTGTTTTAAATCTTAAACAAATAACAAGGAATATCTCAGAAACAGTGTATTCCACAAAAAAAAAAACAAAAAAAAACGTATATGACATAAATTGTGTGCTTTAACATGATCTACATATTTTGAGCAGTAAGTTTTTATCTATCTCTTATGGTTTACCGTTATGCAAAATTCAGAAAAAATCATCCAGAATAAAGAGGTCTTTAGAGGTTATTCCCAGAAAATCAAGATATACATTTTATTTGCCATATCAATATATTTAATATATGGTATTTTAATCAAAATCGTTAAGAGAATTTTTGAGGAAATTAAAGTTTTCGAAATTTTTTCTATGTAAAGGGTAGTTTGGGATGGGGGGATTTTTCCCATAATCTTCGTGTCGCAACTCTGGAAGATAATGAACTCAAATACTAAGTTTGGTATTTTACAGACTTTACATTTGGACTTATGTTCACACACACGCACACGTACTCACTCTTGCTCACACACAATACATTTTTTTTTTTATATATAGGGAATCCTAAAAGGTGTATTTCCAGTGAAATCTTGGAATCTAATTTTTGGGCGGGATGCAATACCTTCTCTATACACTATGTAAATAGTACATGTAGAGAAAGTAAAAAAGCAATCTGCACAAAATAATTAAAAGAAATGAAGTATATTATAAGCTTGGAACACTGCATACTATATGAAGAATGTCATTGATTATATCAACCTTACCAACAAATATTTATAATTCTGTTGACTTTGCATAACCTGTATCAATAAACGTTGAATAAAATAATTACAGAATAACTTTTTACTCATTGAAAAAGATTTTGTTCTAACTTGGTGAATTCTATGGAAGATTGTTGATAAAAGCTTCTGTTGTTTTTTACGTTGCCTTCTGAAGTGTATCACTTGGCATTTAAGGCTGGTTTACAATAACGCGAGAATGGTAACCAAAACAGAAATGAGAATGGGAAGCAATGCAGCATGCAAGATTTTGGTTCACAATTGCCCAGTAACAAGAATGGGAATATTAATTGTAATGGGGAAAGTTGATTTTGTCGATTGGGGATTCCATTTGATTTTAACTGGTTTTAAATCAGCCAACATAACTCAGGTTAGCTTACATCATAATTAGAAAGAATTGCTTCGGAGTGAACTCTAATGGCTGTTTCATGTCACATCCATCTAGAATAATTTGCAGCAAAGAGTCTAATGTGCACAATATGGATCTGATATGCTGTGCTTGCAAACAAAATTAAGAAAGTTAAAACTTGACCAAATTTTGTTTCCATTCCCGGGGGCAGGAAAGCTTCCCATTAATGTGAATGTGCAGTGAAATGTATTTAGCTTTCTCATTTTTATTCTGGTTACCATTCTTGGTTGTGAACCAGCCTTTATTCTCCATTACAAACTTATTCCTTGACAGGGCATGCTAATGTAAATTTTTGTTCAAATGAAATTTTTACAGATTTAGCCATCTATTGAAGAAACATTAATAACCGACATATTTTGGTTGTTGGTGACTAATGAAAATACTTTGTTTTCTATTCTGAGTTCTGATTTAAAGAATTTTTGGTTAAACAGTAGCTGTACACTGTTTAAGGAACTACATGCCTTACCAACTTAAACATTAATTAGCTAGACAGTAATCTAAAGCTTAGAATAATTTATTTCTGCAATCCAACTTTTGCATTTGTCAGTTTTGAATTTTTCATTAATAGGATATTTCCATTAGGAAAAGATCTGGGAATGTATGAAATACATAAATTGATTTGTGATTGTTTTGAAGGCATATAAGATAAGTATTTTAGACAGTGTAGTACCATTAATTGAGCTTTGATAAAATTGAGTTACCTTTTTACATTTTAGCTCCACTTCCCATTTGTTTGGGAAGACCAGTTTCAGGATACCTCTACTGTCTTAGGTTCCATTGTTGATTGATGCTACAACAGTGTTCAGCTGAGTGTTGTGCTGCCCTCTACTCTTCTTGGTAATAAGATGAAGTCAGCCATGGCAAGAGTATCTTCATTTTTGGTGATGTTTTCCCAAATGTGCAGTTCCAAAGGTTTCTTTGCATATTTTATCAACTCTATTTCTTCCTTTATGTTATAATTCTTAAACCAAGAGCAATATGCTAGTGCCAACTTGTCAGTGTACTTGTACCCAATGCTCCTCAAGTGTTCTTTCATCCTAGTTTCCAAATTTCTCTATCTTCCCCATATAAATCTTATTGCAGCCTGGCAATTCATTTTATATATATCTCTGATTACTGGGTTTTTGGCGTGGTATCTTTCAAGGGCAATTTAACAAGTTATGGGTATTAAATCTACTTTGAGGAGCCAATTTTATGTTAAACTCTTCAAAAATCTTTCCAATATCCAGACAGTTTGGATGAAAAGTAAATTTGCAAAATAACTGACTTTTCCATTTTTCTAGTGTTGATTTCATGTAATCTTTTACTTCTTTTGTGTCTGTAAATCAATTTGTCAATAAAGTGTGTATGAAATGTTTCATAGTACAAGAAAGAATATATGTACATACATCAGATTGCCAAATTGACAATTTCACTACAAACTTTAACAAATTGATTTACAGACTCGAAAAAATCAAAAGATTACATGAAATCACTGTTCTAGAAACACTGAAAAATCATCAGTTAAATTTTCAAATTTACTTTTCATCCAAAATGTTTCTGCAAATTTGAAAAGATTTTCAAAGAGTTTTAACATAATACTGGCTCCTCCAAATAGGTATAATATCTGGAACATGTTAAATCATCCTTAGAAAAATACCACACCAAAAAATTGGTAATCAGAGATTTATAAAATGAGTTGCCAGGCTTACAAAGGAAGACAAAGAGAAATTTGGAAACTAGGATGAAAGAACACTTGAGCAGTAGCATATTACCTTTGGTCTGAGAATCATAGCATACAAGAAGAAATAGTTGACAAATGCAAAGATACCTTTGGAATTCTAAGCTTGGGAAAACATTGTCACCAAGGATGAAGATATTCTTATGAATTTTGAAGTTTCTGCCATGGATGACATCTTGCTGACAAGAATGGTAGGGGGCCACAACACCAAGCTAGACGCAATGTTGTAGCATCAACCAACCATGAAACTGAAGATAGGGTAGAGGTACCCTGAAACCTGTTTTCCTGAATGAATGGAAAGTGGAGCAAAAAGTGTAAAAAGGTGGCTCAATTTTATCAAAACTCACTGTGTTGAACATAATTGCAAAAAGTGTTCAGATTCAAGAACAGATATTTTGAATTGAAATACAGTGATTCAGTCTTTATAATAGTTGAAGTTGGTGATGGGTACAGAAATAATCTGGGTTAAAAAGCAATTCAGAAAGTATCTGTTATAAATGGATGTTTTTTTTAAGATACAGATTAAAATAGTTTGGAACAAACAGAAAAAATAGTGTAAAGTGGTAATGCGTAGTTCTTTAATTGATTATATTTTGAGATAAATTTTTCCATTCAGAACCACATATAATTCAAACTGATCATTTTGTGATTTCAGTTTGGAAAGAGATAGATTCCTGTCAAATCTAAATACTACTTTAAACTACAAAAACTTCAAAACTGTGGATATTATCATTGAAGCTGTGTTTGAAGACCTGAAACTGAAGCATAAGGTCATCTCTGAAGTAGAGCAGATGGTGCCACCTCATTGTATCATTGCAAGCAATACAAGCGCTCTCCCAATAGCCGAAGTAGCAAAGGGTAGTAAAACACCAGAAAAGGTAAACTGTTTTCTGAAATGGAGTGTTAATGAAAAATGTAGCAAAGTTTAAACACCTTCAATGAAATGGGCTTGTGCAAAGCTTTTATTAGAAATAATAGTCCATTGTTGTTTACAGGTTATAGGTATGCATTACTTTTCGCCAGTAGACAAAATGCAGCTATTAGAAATCATTACTACTGATAAAACATCTCAGGATGTGGCAGCTACAGCAGTTGATGTAGGTTTAAAGCAGGGAAAAGTAGTCATTACAGTAAAGGATGGCCCTGGCTTCTACACAACACGCATTTTGTCTGCTATGGTTGGAGAGGCACTGCGCCTTCTTCAGGTAAGTATTTTTTGTCCTAGCTTCCACAAAACTAGAGTAAGACTTTTCAATGAGCGCTTAAAATTATTCTTAAGGGGAAGAAAAAGAAAAATTAAGGAAAATAATGCTGGAAAGGATTCAAAATGAATAATTTGAATGAGTGATTAAAAGTAAAGAAATGCAGATCACATTCAAAAGACATACAATATTTATCCAAATATTTGACGACCTCAAATGTAAGACGACCCCGATTTTTAGAACTTGATTTTGGAATTTACCATGTCAGCAATATATGATAACTTAATTACTAAATTAAATTTAAAGTTTTGCTGTATATTTTGAATAAACTAAGGGACACAAGATCATTAGTCCACCTCCTGTTTTTTTTTTTTTTTTTTATTATTATTTAATTTGAATTTGTGCAGAAATTCATGTGATAGGTAGGAGAGTGGGGGAGAGGTGAACAGAAATGGTGTACTAATATGTCGTAATCAAAAAAGGGATAGTGGCAACCACAGCGCAACTGAAACAATGATAATCGATAGGGTTTTCTATTTAGACAACACACCTAATAAAACACTCCATTGTAAAAAGTTTTACCGAAATTAATAATTCAAATTTACATGGAAATTGCATTTTGAGAGATGGAGGGGGGTGTACAGAAATATATGATATGTGTGCGATGATAGAATGTGACAGCAGCACTAGCAGCAGCATAGCTGTAACAATTACAGATATGAGTTTCTATTTAGACAACATACTTAATATAACACGTAAAACTTTTAATCTAATTTGAATTTGTGCAGAAATTCACATTGTGAGCAGAAGAGAGACAGAAAAGGGAGAAAGGAAATGTACCAGTGTGTCTGTGTTCGGTGGTGATGGCACCAGCTTAGCATAACGACGATTATGGATGTGATTTTGTATTAAGACAACATATAATGTATTGTGAAAAAATTACCTAATTTGAATTTGTGCGTAAATTCACATTTTGAGCGGGTGAGCAAGGGAAATGTATGGAATGTGTGTGATGATAGAAGCATGATGGTGATGATGGCGGCATGGATGCAATTTTCTATTAAAACAATAAACTAAATATTATACATGGTTCAATTTGAATTTATGCATAAGTTCACATTTTGAGTGGAGAGAGGGGAGTATGGAGATGAACAGAATGTTTGTGATTAGATCATGACAGCGGCAGTGGTAGCAGCATAGTTGTAACATCAATTATGGGCTCCCAATGCAACATTGCGTGCAACTACCAATGTGAAAGGAAGACCTTAATGCTATTTTAGTCTCGGAAAGAAATTTTTGTTCCAGTGAGAATACTCATATTCATTGCTAATCTTTTAGCGAAATGAAGCACACACAATCTACTGCAACCTTGGCAGTAATATTTACATTTCCTCCAGGCTTCACCACTACCATACCTGTGAAGTTTGAAACTTATTTTTTCCCACATAGTATTCGGAAAACATATATCTAGAATGCAAGGGGAACCCAAATTCTGAACTTTAATATTTAGGAAAAAAACATTGTACTTGGATAAATATGGTATTAACTGACCAAGACTAATGCTCATTGAATGCTTTAAGATTTAAATTTTATCTTTGTGACATTTACATAGACTTGAGTGAGGAAATTTTAAAAAAAAACAGTTTTTTATAGCTTTCTTACATAGATTGTGTTGAATAATTTTTAGGAAGGTGTAGACCCCAAGGAGCTGGACAGGTTGACCAAATCATTTGGTTTTCCGGTGGGCGCTGCTACTCTTGCAGATGAGGTTGGTATTGATGTAGCTGCTCATATAGCACGTGATCTCAGCAAAGCATTTGGTGCCCGGTTTGGAGGTGGAGATGTAAATGTTCTAAGAGATTTTGTTGAAGCTGGTTACCTTGGTAAGAAACAAAAGTATAAATAGCATAACATTTTTTATTGTTAAATATAAGGAATACGTAACATTGGGATGTGAAACGAGGATTTTATCATGATGTCATTTTCAGTAATCATTTTTGAAGTGTTGACTCTGAGAGAAAGAATGTGGTGTAGTTCATGTGTGACCGAGAAGTTAACTGGCAAGCATGGTGTTCAGTTGGAAGATACTGATATAGTATGATATTAATCATAATATTTGGACCAAATAACATGCCTGGTAATGCCACATGCAATAGCATAAAATAATCTTTCTTTCATAATTCTACCAAGGTCCATTTTATTCTGCACAATTTTTTTATTCATATTTACAAAAAGAAGCTACAACAATCTGTTGACAGATTCATATTGTCTTGTAGTAGCGATGATACCCTGTTTGGATCTTTGATGTCAATCAAACAAAATACTAAAAATTTTTAGCATGGCTTCCTTGAAGGGAAGTAAGGCTGTCGTAGATTTTTACTCCATGGCACGACAGCTCACGGGGAACCTTGGCCTACCGCCCGGCCGCTGCTTCCTCCATCTCGGTCCACTACAGATATCATGGATGGGGTGCAGTATTGGAGGGTGAGATGTGGTCAGCGCCTCGAATCCCCCCCGGCCGGTTAATGCGGTCCTCATGACCTGGAGCCGCTACTTCTCCATCAAGTAGCTCCTCAATTGGCCCCCCAGGGACCTTACGAGGCTGAGTGCACCCCGGGCCAGGTCTCCCAGCAGGGGAAAAATCCCCACGCCGGTACTGGGGATCGAACCCTGGTCTCCCTCTTGGTAAGTAGCAACGCTACCACCGTGCTAAGGAGATGTTGTAGTTTTGCGGCATGTAAAAGAACCTCAAGCCTGAAATTAAGCGATCTTTCACGCCCAGTATAGATTGGTATGCTGAAAACCACAGCCGTTAAAGAGAGTCCATAAATAAAACTTCATTTCCATTTCCAAACAAAATACAGTGTAAAAGAATTTTGGTACCATAGACCATCATTAGTTGCTTCAATATGGAAGGTTCTCATGTTTAGACAATGTAAGACAACTTCTCCAACACATATCATGCTTTCTCTGCAGAAGTACTAGGATGATTAAATTCTAGGCTCAGCAACTATGCAATTTGTCATGACCTACTTTGAAATACACGTAATAGTACACGTAGAGATTTGTTTTACCCTGGCTTTGTGGGAAATGGGAAAATGCACATAGGGCAGGAAGAAGAATGTTCTGTAGGTGTTTTCCTCTTGAGTTCTACCATGCAAATAAGTTTGCATACTGAAATAGCAAATACTTTTTTTCATACCACTGTCTTCCGGTTGATAGCAAGATAATATCCATCTCTGTGGTTCTAGCAAGCACTGTCAGCTCTGTGGCTCTCTCTTTTGAGTACTACCATGCAAAAGAAATTATTTTTAGCCTGAGCTTAATTGTATACTATTTTGCATGTAGCAAGTACCTGTTTCTTACTGATGTCATCTAGTTAGTAGTGAGATAGTCACCCAAGCGCTGTGGCTCTATCTTGGGATGATATGTTTGACAATGAATCATACTTAGGCCTTAAAAAATTGTAGTTATTCTTGAAGAAATTGTATTATTTGTCATGAAAATGAATATAATTTTTGTTAACAAATCAGTGATATTTTGAGCATTCTGAATTCTTAATATAAAAAGGTATATGTATTTACAGTTTATCCTTAATATGTAAATACTATAATTGTAATCTTATCCTATTGTGGATTCATTTCTAATTGAAACTTAACTATTAATTGAAATTAATTTTTTCTCTGAATTTATATTGCATTTTAAGCTGCAAGTTAACACTTTTATATTTTTTTACTTTCTCTTTGATTTTACTTTACTTTTTTACTTTCTCTACACGTATTATGTACATAGTGTATATTGAAGGTATTGTATTGCACCCAAAAATTTGATACCAAGATTTCACTGGAAATATGCATTTTGGGTCCCCCTGAATCCAAAAAAAGCAATTTTACAAAAAGGTCCGTGTCTGTGTGTGTGTGTCTGTGGACAGCATAGCTCAAAAACTGTTAAATACCAAACTTGGTATTTAAGTTTGGCATCTTCCAAGGATGCGACACAAAGATTTTCAAGAAAATTCCTCCACCCCCAACTACCCTTTACATGGAACATTTTTCGAAAATTTTGATTTTCATAAAAATGGCTCTAACGATTTTGATTAAAATGTCAAATATTAAACATATTTACTTAACAAATAAAATGTATATCTTGAATTCCCTGGGAATAGCCTCTGAAGGCTACTTCATTCTGGATGAATTTTACAGAATTTTGCATAACTGTTAAACTGTAAGAGATGGACAAAAACTTAACACAAAAAATGTAGAGCACATTAAAACATACAATTTATGTCATACATTTTTTTTCGTGGAGTTGATCGTTTTTTAAATTTTCCTTGTTTTTGGTTTCAGCTTTGCAAAACTTATACTTTTCTCATACGGAATTTGTCAACTCTGTCCATACAAACAAAGGAACTTCAGTCACATAGCAACCAGCTTTTGACTGTAACTTTAACCTATGGTACTCCCTTATTTGCCTTCTACTTGCAAGGAAGCAAGTAATACCATTTCTGCTACTTTTTCTAAATTAGCAAGAAGTAAATAGAAGAACAAGCTTTTTAACTATAATTTGTTGCAGAGATGTAGAGTCATGTGAATGGAACACATCAGTTTTTTTTTTTTAAAATAAGGACCTTGTTTAAATTCCACATATTAAAGCCATTTGCATCACAAATAAAATGTATATCTTGCATTTTCTGGGAATAGCTTCTGAAGACCAGTTTATTCTGGATAAATTTTGCTGAATTTTGCATAACTGGTAAACCATAAGAGATACACAGAAACTACACAGATAAAGTAGATCTTTTTATAATACCAATTTATGTCAGATACATTTTTTTCGTGGAGTTTATCGTTTTCGAGATATTTCTTGTTATTGGTTTCAATTGTAAAGTACTTGTAGTTTTCTCAGACAGGAAGTGTCCATTTTTCTTTTGTTCTACTCCTGGTCAAGCAAAGAAGCAATTTACAATGACAAATCACATAATGGCATTTTTTGAAACATTTGACTATCACTTTAGCCTAATGCATTCCCTTAATTCCTTTCTATTTATGAGGAATTAAGTAATAAGAATATTCTACTAATGTTTATCTCGATTAGCATTGTGTAGAAAGAAGAACAATCTTTTGTAAGAAGTTTGTAGAGCAGCTAAAGAAAGTCATGTGAGTGTAACACATAGAGAAATATGTTTTCAGATAAAATATATAAGAACAAGATTTTTATTTTCATTAAGAAAGTAACATAACTTCACTTAAAATTGTATTTGTTTACAAGAATCTAAATTAGTGTCTTTTGCAATTCCACTTACCTGAAAAAGTACATTTTGAACTAAATCTGAGTTAGTATGGTCAGGAGAAATTTGCTAATTTGTCACTCAGCTCACTCCAATTTCCTGATCATCACACAATTCTCTCATCAGGAATGTAAGCGAAAGGTATTCTGAGGCTTGTTACAGCTACAAAGATAGGAATTATTCACTCTAAAAATAAATCATTAGCATAACAAAGTAGAACTTGAGCATAAACAATGTGATATGTTGTCATTCGCAACAACAAATGAAAACATCTACAGCAGCCAATTGCAAGAGAACATGAAACAGCTAATATGGCAGTCTGTGAGGTATCCACACATGATAAAAGAGGTTCCTTCACCTATTGCACAATGCATTATAAAGTTTTTAACCAATAAAGGGGTTAAACCCTCAGAGATTTTAACTTGTTTGGGGAATCTATACTGTCCCAGAATCAAGTGTTTACCTGGGCCAGGCTGTTTAAGGGCAGCTGAGGAATTGTAAAAATGTAGGTCTTGCCCTAGGTCAAGTCTCACAGATGACATCATGCCGTTCAAGAGCTTATTGAAGGTGATCATGGCACTGTTGAAGAAATGATATCAGAAGTGGATGTCAGCATTACAGTTGCTAATTGTTATGGTCAGCAAAAGCCACCTACTGAAACAAAAGATGCCATATGCCCATCAGAGATGTCATCCTTCTCTAAGGCAATGCTAAGCCTTGCCCCACAAATTTGACAAGGGACACATTGGAGGACATGCACTAGGAAACCCTTGATCACCATCCCTACAGTCCAGATTTGCCCCCCTAAACTATTTTTTGTTGTGCCCATGAAAGAATCACTTGAACGGGAGTGATTTGAAACCAATAAGGATGTTGAACATGTGCGCAATTGGTTGACGATGTATCCTACTATTTTTGAACAAGGAATAAAACAAGGATTTTGTCTTAAATTTGTTATTCATACTTCAGATCCAACATCTTGCTTATCCTGAATTCAAATTTTATATGCATCTACCTAGTTTATTGTATTCTTGCACATGATACCTATGTCAAAAAGCAATTATGAATTGAATATGTTAGAATTCCTTTTAAGATTGTTTTATCATAGATATTGTGTTGTTCAAATATGTGTTCAATTGCAGTTTTTAAAGTTGTTTTATTTTATATTCTTGCAGGTAGGAAGTCTTCCAAAGGCCTATTCATATATGAAGGATCAAGTAAAGATAGGGATGTAAACACTGGCGCCTTGGACATTTTAGCCAGGTATAAACTGGAACCTAAGGGATCAACTTCTAATGAAGACCTACAGCTTCGACTGGTGTCTCGCTTTGTCAATGAAGCCGTGCTGTGTCTTCAAGAAGGCATTCTGGCCAATCCAGTAAGTTTATTTTTATAATATGATTGTAATAATGCGGTAACAATAGTATTTGAAGTAGGCATTTTTATATCTTTTAATACTGCATTTACAGAATTAGCTCATGTTCACACTGTCCCAATGTGAACAAATACTAAAACCATAAACAAGGAATTCAGTGGATTACTATAAATATAAAACTGAATATATATCATTTTAAGACAATTTTTAAAAAGCTCAAATCAACCACTAACTTAAAAAATACTTAAAGCATAGTCATTATCGGGCCACCTTAATACAATTTCATCTTCCAACCTGATTTAGAGGTGTAATGCTAATGACTAGAGACTGGATTATATGCAACATAAAAAGCTTGAAATATGCATACAAATATGTATGAAAAGTGTGATAATATGCAACATCAAATAATACAATGTAATGATTAGTTATATATTCATATTATTTCAAAAACAACTATTTACTTCATCAGAAAAAAGTATTGTCTACAAATTCGTTTACATTTTGATACTATGGTAAACAGAAGCAATCAGATACTCTTCCAAATGTTCAGAAGTAAAATTGTGTCGTCGATAGCTCAAAACATTTTTATAAGCAGAAAAGGACCATTCTACATCAACTGAGGTCATTGGATAGTATTTAAATTTCGGTGCTATATTTTCACTTATTGTTTCTGGTAAAATTTTACCTGTCGCATTAATAAAACTATCAATTTGACACAAAGGTTTTTAAGCCTGGGTTGTTATTCAAAATGTTTGCAAACTTTTCTTTAAGTTCCCTCGGGAATACCTCTGGCAAGGGTAATACCTCCCGAGGTATTCTCAGAATCATTAAATGCTTCCTTGCATTGACAAACTGCCAAACCCTCTGCATTATCGAAGTCGTTTACTATGCCTTTGATGGCCTCGAAATATTTATTGTAAAACAACACAGCTTCGACCCAGGTACCCCGAGCTACCACTGTTTTGGGAGGTAAAAGCATATTTTGTAGTTTTTCTCTGTAAGCCTTGATACGGGCAGATGCCATAAGAAACACTTTCTTTGTTGATGAAATCAGTTTGTTTACATTCCCAAACGTGGATTGTGCATCTACAGTGAGGCGATGTACTCCGTGGCCAAAGCACATCACATGAATCATATTTGTGTAAAATACTTGGAGGGCTTTTCCAGCCTTGATCATATAGTGAGCAGCATCTCAGAAAAATACAAACATCCTTTCATCTGCAGAAGATTCCAGAAATATATTTATAATGCCCTCATTCATAAATCTGGCAATCGTAGAATGGCCTACACTTTGTAATTAATTGCAGGCCACCAAATAGGAAGTAGAAGACTCTTGTTTTAATGCACCAATAATTAAATTAGCAATTTAACAGCCACAATTTTCGATAGTTTTATCAGGTGAAATCCAAATGATGTTATCCTTGTTCATTGTGTGTATTCCTGCGATATGAAGACCTGTCTTGACATGCTGGTCTATTTGAAACTTTTTTTGCACGAAACGTTTTTCTCGCAAATTCGACAGCATAACTTACTTTCATCATGACTAAATGTTCCAGGATGGTCAGCTATCCACGAAATGGCATTTCTTTTTATGGATGGCATGGTACACTGCATGTTACACACTAGTGTTGAACTTTGTACAAATAGAAAACTAAACTGAAACAATGGACGTGCAACAAGCAACGTGCTTTCTTTGTTACCAATCTACGTGCTATGACAGGCGAGGAGATTAAGCCGGAGCACGGGAGGCAGTTGACTGTGTGCAGTTATGTCCTGGTCGCTATAAAACATCAAAATGAGAACAAGCTTGTACCCGCCTTTTTAGACTTCTAAAATATTATAAATATAGCCGTGAAATATACATCATCACCAGCTTTGGGTTAAAATGTGCAATAACTGGTGAAAAGCGGCTAAATATGCAAATGCATATGCAACATGCAAATGCATATAATCCAGTCTCTACTAATGTCTTACACTGCTGATATTAAAGCATCATTAAGTTAAAGAGTCCCTACACTAGATGGTATGATCTCTGCATTACACAAATTTCCCACAAATATTTATAATTCTATTGTAACTTTTACAGATTTTAACATTATAGTAATACAGGATGTTTCAAAACGATACCAAACGAAGATGTGGACCATATGTGATACATGAATATAATTTTCAGCTCTAAATACAAAAACTGCCATAAAATCACCGTGGATTAGGCAGTCATACATAACCAAATGGCATGTGCCTGGCCCACTCCAAGAGAGATGCTGGTTGGTAGCGAAGATCCCAGTCATGTGGTTTAGGGGTGGTTTGATAGACATGCCGGTGTGGCACTGATCACCTTAGTAATGGGAAACGTAGTCTGTGGGTTTTGTTATGTGCTTCGTATAACAGTTCTGAAGTTGTTTATGTGGCATATGACAACCGTTGTTCCTGTGTTGCCTAATCCCAAATGTGTGCAATTTTTAAACACTTAAAACTTTAAATAGAAGAGTTTGAAGGTTGCAATATCAAGTTTTGGACAAGTGAAAGCTAATCGACTGTTATCTTCATTTGGTGTCGTTTTGAAACAGCCTGTATAATTACTATCTCTTGGTATGTAGTAAATGATATATTAATCATAGCTATTAACTACATCACCTTTTAGTTATAGAATTTTAAAGCCTTTAGTTATTGTCTCAATGAGGCAAAATTTTCCCCCTGGCTTTTATATAATTAAGGAAGACTCAATTTTATTCTTTTGTGTAATCATTTATTGCAATAGTTATTGATGCAAAACAGTTCTGATATTAAGCTTTTTTTTTTAATGTTTAGCACCTGTTACCTTGATTGAAATAGCAGTCAGGTTATTGTTTTGTAAAAGTGGAGGATGTAGAAACTAATAAAGTAGCTGAAAAAGTAATATTTGAAGATATTTTGAAGCCAGTGAATTCATTAACTTGAAGCTGGTATTGGGTAATAACTTAATTTGTCATTGTTCTCATAATGTCATTTGTTCCCAAACAATTAGTCCAATCTATTTTGCAATGAAATACTAAAGAAGGAAGGGAAAAATAATCATGTTATGAACTGACAAACAAAACATGAAAATAAGCAATTGAAATCCTCCCCCCCAAATATCAGAAGCCAGTGATAAAACACATGACACAAATTAATAACCCAGGGTGGCTGTGTTTTAAAGTAAACTTTTTATTAAAGTATCCTTCAGGTTTAACATGGTTGTAATATAATTGATACTTTGTTCAGATTATTCAAACAAAGATCTTAGACACACACTATTTTGTGACACCACTTCAGTTATGTTTTGCATCTTCAGCTGGTGTTCAAATTCTGGTATTACAATTCCGCCACTAGGTGATGGAAAGTTCATTCTGTCTTGTCATCCATGGGAGATAAATCAAAGTTCATGAAGCAGTCTCTATTCTTCAAAATAAACATTTTTCCCAAACAATTAAATATATGGATCCATTTAAATATCTTAATAGTTATATTTCTATGTTTCTTTTATGCTTAAAAAATCATAAACGATCTGCCACTGCTGACTTATCAGTTTACTTGTATTTTTAATGTCTAAAGTGATCTTTAACTCTGGTTTCTAAGTGATCTTTGGTTTTGTCAATATAAACAAGGTCACAATCCAAACAATTAATTGGCAAATACCAGATATTTTATTTATTTTAAATTTATTTATAGTTTATTTATAGTTTAATGTCCTTAAAACCAGTTGGTATCAAATTGGACAGTGAATGAAATAGTGAAATGATGCTGAATGAATTATAGGTTCATGGAGCTTAAAGTTATTCAACATTAGTCTTCTCAGGATAAGGGAAAACCCTGAAAAAAATCCTATCTGGGTAATTCACCCTAAGTGAGATTCAAACTTGTGACCTCTTCAACATGAGGCAGACAAGCTACCCCCAAACTATTGAGTCGCCCTCCGTGATGTAATGGTTATCATGCTAACTTCATAAATCCAAAGTTGCGGGTTCAAACCCAGCAGAGGAACAATGGATTTTTTTGGCTGTAAAAATTCTTAGCATGGCTTCCTTCGAAAGGGAAGTAAAGCCGTTGGTCCCGTATCATAGATTTACAGCATGTAAAAGAACCTCAAGCCTGATAGAGAGGCCTCTGAGCAAAATTAAATGGTCTTTCATGCCCAATTTAGAATGGGACGCTGAGAGCAGTTAAAGAGCATCCATAAATAACACACCATTTACATCCCCCCCCCCACTTTATATATATTTATATTTTAGCTTTTTTTTTTTACACCAGAAAAAACCTAACAAACTTTTTATGTTGTATTAAAATAATTCAATATTTTTATGAAATTTTCATTCAATGAGAGATAAGTACATTTTTAATATAAAAATAATAGTTGCTACAAATCTTCACTTATCTTTGGAATCCTTGCTTTGGACTAGTTTCGCAATGAATTCATTGCATTATCAACATAAATTTCCTTACGGACCTATTTCCTTATTATATTTAAGTACATTTTTTTTTAAAATATAATTCTCCTTAATTTTCTTAAGAGTGGAGCCTTCTTAGCAGCTTTTTGATATTTAAATTTCTCAATCTTTTTATGTATAAAATACTATTAAATCCATTCATTAGAGAAATGTTGATATTCCTTATTAAATTCATCTTTACTGACTGGCAAATTTATCAGTCTATAAATGAAACTAGTAAAAGCAGCAAATTTATGTGAAAAAGGGTTAAAAGTTTATTTTTATGTATCATTATCGGTTAATTGTTTGTAAATGCTAAAATTCAATTTATTTTTTATTATTTTTAAATCTATAAGAGGAGATAAAAATCATTTTCCATTCAATTTGAATTTTATAGCTTTGTCCTGCAAATTCAAAAGTTTTAAAGCATCATACATTTAACTGAAACAATCGCAGAAATATCTTCATATCTGTACCAAGTTGTAAATATGAAATAAAATGCTTTAGTGACCCATATTTAAAAAAGCTCATGAAGCTCGCATGAAAAAGCACCAGATGTTTGTGGTGGAATTTTTTGTTAAAACTAAAAAAGATTTTGATCCAAACAAAGATTAGTAAGCTTAATCAAACTAAATCTTTATTTAATTCAACAGAACTTAACCGTTTCTTCAAACATGCTAAAAGTTTTCCTCTAGGAATATTTATAATTATAAATAAAGCAGTCAATTGGGAAAAAAAAAAAAAAAAACAAGTTGATCATTATCATTATATTGCTGATCTTTTCTACTAGCTCAAAAAAAATTTTAATGCCTAAGCTCTCAAATTTTTCAAAGGTACTGAATTTTATTTAACCATTTGGCTAGATTGCAAATAGGCAAACTTTTGTAATTTACAAGAGGCCTCATGTTATTACCAGATTGATGTATTTTGGGATGTGTGTAAATTCTAGGCAAAACCGGATTACTCACCTTTACTATTTGTTTTTCTTTATCTGCTATACCTTTTTACCACATTAAGAGTTTAGAATTTAGAGTCAAGGAGCACTTTAGACATTAAATGCAAGCAGATTGATGAGTCAGTGGTGGCAGATCATTTTTGGTTTTTCAGCTATGAAATACAAGGCTGATCAACAAAGACTGGCAGATTTTTTTCACAGAAGTTTTATTACACCATTTGAATGTTAGATGATATTTTTCAAAGTAATCTCCTGCTACTTAAAATTACTTTTTATAGTCTCTGCTATTCTCAAACACATGGTGCAGGCCATCCTTTGTAAGGTCCTTGAAAATCACCTCACTTTTCTTGAGCACTGCTTCAGGGTTCTCAATTGAATGCCTTGCCTTTAGTAATGGGAATAAAAAAAAAATTACAGGGTGCAAGATTGGAGCTATAAGGTGGATGCAGTCCACAGATAATGTTGAATTGAGCCAGAAACTGCATGATGAGTTGATTTGTGACTTGAGGGCATGCAGTACCATGATTAAGTCCCCCCAGTCCAAGAAAGTTCTGGTCATTTCTTTGTAATTTGCTTCCTCAGTTTAGCCAATACTGACATGTAGTATGCATGCTGAAAATCATTCTATGAGTCAAAAAATGTGACCATCACTTTCCCTGCAGATGGAACACTTTTCCCATTTTTCGTAATGCAGAACCTGGCAGTTTTCATGCTGTGCTGGCTTGTTTTCCTTCAGGACCATAATTGTGCAGCCATACTCTTCACCAATGATATCAATTCTAAAAATGCATCCCTTCCATTAGCAAAGTTGGCCTTCTTTGAAGTCCTTGAACTACCTAAATACTTGCATGGTAGTACAACTTCACTGTATACTTGCTGCAGCTTTTTGTAGGTTTCAGTGGCTGTATGGTTTAAATGAAAACACACTATTATTGCTCTGTACATTTGCTCTTGCATCACTTCCATTATTTGGTATGTGAAATACAAGTAGGGTCTACAAAACAGAGTTCTACCAACCTACTGATTTCTGCTACCTATGGACTTATACATAAATACAACATAAACACGCTCTTTTCAAATATTCATCGTTCAGATAGGAAACTATCACGGAATATAAAGGAAAAAATCAGTCTCGGTATCTGTTAATAAGCCTCATAATTCCAAAATTTTAAATTATTAATACAATTAAATGAACCATAGGTTTAATGATTTGGGAGAAAGTAATTTATTTTGAAGAATACAGCTTGTATCATGAACTTTGATCTGCTGTGAATTGACTCTGTCACCGAATTTGTTTTACCACCTGCAGACAGCAATGCAGGTATGAACAATCTATCACGTATTGGCAGAAACGATAACACTGGATTTGAACACCAGCTATGGGAAGCTGAAAAGCATCCGGTGGGATGCGAAACATGTGCCTCATCAAAATAGATTTAAGTGGTGTCACTGAATACTGTTGCTTAACTGTTATTGGCTTCAGTGTTTATATATTAAAGAACTTAAAATCTGTGATCTTATTGATAGTTATTAAATCAGCTTACTTAAATAACCATTTGCTTTATAGCTTGAAGGTGACATTGGAGCAGTCTTTGGACTTGGCTTTCCACCATTTACTGGTGGTCCATTCCGTTGGGTTGATTACTATGGAGCAGACAAATTGGCAAGCAAGATGCAACAATTCCAAGAGGTATATGGAGAACCATTCAAGCCTTGTGACTTGCTATTGGACCATGCAAAATCTAAGGACAAAAAGTTTTTCTCATAAGGACTTGGAGGTTATTCCAGGTTTGGGAAGTCAGTGTTGTGCTCAAGCTATCATCTGTTAAAGGCTCTATACAGGAACGTTGTAATGAAGTAATAACATTTTAATACATGATCTCCAGTGGCTTCAGATGGTCTTTTATATCTGGAGCCAGTGGAGAAGCAGCATTATGAATGACAGTAGACTAGAGAGAGGGATTCATACAGATGTGAGTTCAATATATGAACAAGTACAGCGGAGAAACTTAATGTGTACCGCCCAAAAAGGATTATGTTATCCAGCACTGATCAATGCAATTCGCTGTGATTGTTTCGCTTGTGAATGCTTTGTGAACTGAAATATATTTTCTTCACTTCTTTTATACTTAAAACAACTTGGTAATGTATATATGTAAAAGTTGTGCGAAACACAATAAATTGTTTGTTACTCACGACTTTTCCAATTTTGTTGGTGAGTCATCAGAATTGTTATATAGTTGTTGCTGTTTCCACCCTTTTCCTGCTTAATCCTGTCTTAATATGCTAATAGTGGTACTTCAGTTGCATATACAGATTTCCATTAGCCTTCCAGTTTTGTTTGGCAACTTGCTTTTGAATGAGAAAGGAAGAAGACTACTATCAACAAACATGATTGAAACCACATTGTCTGCATAGCACTAATTCGTATGCGTTACATACAAATGAAAATAAAAACAACAGCATGTGCTTCAAGATCATAATAAAATTGTAGTAATGTGTGAAAAATATTTCTCATAGTTGTGCACAAAGTACTAATGAATCAATGTATTTAATATTTATAAGGCAAACAGTGTATAAGGAAACTATTGTACAGTCATTTCTGAGTTTATAAAGATGAAAAATGTTACTACCATTCTTGCTTTCCCCATGAATATTTGGGTTTAACAGATGTACCACTTACAGCTTTTATAGAATGAATGATGAGCATTGAAACAGAGCACACTCAGCCTTTCTGTGGATAGAGTTCAGTTTATTATAATTTCTGTAATTTTAATAGTGCTGAATCAATCTTCACAGTCCAGTTGTTGCAGTTGCGTTCCTGCATGTCTTAAAATAGCTTAGAAATAAAATGTTTGGTAAGTGCAAAGTCTAAAATGAGTGCCAGAGAATGAACTCAAAGAGAGTAATCTGCTTATGCTGCATTGTTCTGATAGTCATGTTAATGCTCTATGTAACCACCTCTCAAAACATATGATGGTGCTAAAAGTATCCCATAATCTATTTATATATTTTCAGCAATGAATGAAAACGGTTAATCTATTTGGGTGTGTTAAATAGGGAGTTGTACCATAAAGATTCCAAATTACACGGAAGAAGCAATACCTATTAGCATTGGGAATGAGAATGAAACTCCAGCATCTATTGAGAAACATAATTGTCAGCTAGGAGCAGACAGACTTTGGTACAAATCTCATTTATACCTGCCTTTAATCTACTTGGGGTGAAAATGAATATTAAGTGAACACCTAAAACAGTAATAGCAACCAATACATGATAATTAGAAAGATGCAATCAGACAGAAAAATTCAGTGCATAGCTGTGATTCAAACTACTGATATTTGGCTTTCCATTTCCATGATCTAGCCAATTTAACTATCTTGCAACATGCCACCACAACATTAAGTTTTCCAACTGAAATGCATCTTCCGCAGTAAACCACGAGGTGATCTCAAATTAATTTTGAAATAATATGCCATTGTATTACAATTTTTTAGGCGCTTTAAGTTGTAGGACTTGAGTGGAGAGCTGACAATGGAGGTGAATGTCTTCAAAATATGTTTCGAGTGGAAACTTATGAAACTAGTGTCATTCACTCACAATTTTTAATATTATCTAGGAACATGTTTCTGAAATCAGTGGAAATGTCAGTCAAAAAGAAGAGAATTGAGATACTCATAATTATTAGTGTATGATACTAATTGACATGAAAACAGTATTAAATTATATCAATGTTTCTAAAGTTCTAAAAGTATTTGTCATTTTTAACAAGTAAAAGTTACCCATAATTTATTGCACATTTTAAAAACGTGTTTACATTAACATCTTAAGGTGTTGATACAGATTATTGTTAGTACAGTAGAATCTTTTTCTAAAATAATTGTTTTGTGCTCAATGACATGACTGAATTGCTAAAGTAGCATGGCTGTATTAGTATTTGCATAAATTTAAAGCTAACAACATAAAATATTGCTCAAACAGCAAACGCTGCATACTTCATTATTAATAGTATATATTTCTGTAATAATAGACTTGAAAATGCATATTAAATTCTACCCAATCTACATATGACTAAAGCAGAATCCTGAGTTATGTATTTACATCAATTTAAAGCTAATGTAATAAAATGTTGCTAAAATAACAGGCAAGTGTTGCATGCATCATAATTAATATAACAATGTTATGAAAGTAAACTAACTTACCAAAGGTTAGTCATCCTCCGTGGTATAAGATAACGTGCTAGCCTCTTGATTCCCAGGTTCAAATCTGGCGGAAGGCAATGTATTTTTTGGGCATAAAAATGCTTAGAATGGCTTCCTTTGGAAGGGAAGTCTTTGGTCCTGTATTGTAGATTTAGGGAAATTTAAAGAACCTCAAGCCTTCTAAAAAGGCCTCAGAGAATAATTAAGCCGTCCTTCTTGCCCTATATAGAATGGAATACTAAGAAGTGCAGCTGGTAGAGAATGTCCATTAATGTGTGTAAAAAAGAACTCGATTTACCAAAGGTTAGGCTAGGAAACAGAGCAACAACATAGGCATGTATGCTAATACACCTTGACATCTAGTGGCAATATTATAGTTTGATTTTTATCTGTAGATCCCAGAGTTTAAACACATACATTGTATTTTGTTTAGTAGTTCAACTAGTTTGTGGTAATTAGATAACCTATTGAGGCTGAGGGCCTCTAAGAAAGAATTTTCTTTGGTTCACAACACTGCAAAAAAACGGGCAAGGCAACTCTCTCGTCTTCTCCCCGGACCTCTCTGACCTGTAACTAGCACCCAAGAAATGATTTGCACATAGTATATCTGTGATTTCACTTAGAACTGTATAATGCCTCTTATATTATCAGAAACTGTTAAAATGTTTGTGATTTTGATCAGCTTTAAAGTTAAAGTGTTTTGTCACAAAGCATTGCAAACAACGCTTTCTTCAAAGCAATAGCAAAATATTAAAATTGATTGAGTTTGATATTTTATTTATAATCTCTAACCAGTACTGAAATGAAGGATGCATTTTGGAGACTATAAATAAGCTCTCTCTTTCTCTCTCTCTCTCTCTCTCTCTCTCTCTCTCTCTCTCTCTCTCTCTCTCTCTCTCTCTCTCTCTCTCTCACACACGCACACACTTTTCTAAAAAATGTTTCTGGACTCGGAGAAGCTCAAAACAAATTTCCAGGGAAATCTTGGTTCTTCAGATTGCAGAGAAGCAGCAAGGTAGAAGGTACAACTAGAAACTACGGTGAATATTCAGATTTGGACAAGAGAATTACGTAATGTACAGATAACAGAAATGACTATGAGTGGTAGCAAAATTAAGGTTGGTTCAAAAAAAAAAATCTGATGTGTTCCATTCACATGACTTTTTCTACATCTCTGCAACAAATTATTGTTAAAAAGCTTATTGTTCTATTTACTTCATGCTAATCGAGAAAAAAATAGCAGAAATGGTCCTTATTTCTTGGTCCCTTGTAAGTAGAAGGATGTGTTCCATTTTCATGATGTCCTCTAGCTGTTCGATAAACAAATCTTTTATTCAAAAGACTAATCTGTTATCCACATCATGCTAATCAAGATAAACATAAGCAGAATAAGTCTTATTACTAGCTTGCTTGTAAGTGGAAGGGAAATAAAAAAATGTGCAGGCCAAAGCAATATTACCATATATTAAATGATGGTCACCATGTGAAGCAAACAATTGAAATTCTAATCTCTTTGCCAAGGTTAAAAAATGAGAAATGAGTAAAAACAGTTTGACAAAAGTTTAAGTGGCTAAAATTGAAACCAATAATCCGGAATATCTCGAAAACAGTTAACTCTGAAATGTATGTAAATAAATTGTGCGTTTTAATAGGATCTATATTTTTTGAGTAGTAGGATTTTGTATATCTCTTACGATTTGCTAGTTAAACAAAAGTCATCCAGAATGAAGAGGTCTTCAGAGACAATTCCTAGAAAATCTAAGATATACATTTCGTTTTTTTGTCATAAAAAATATCTTGGAGATATTTGTTAGAGTCATTTTTGAGAAAATCAACATTTTCAAAACATAATAATTGGGGGTGGGGGAATTTTCTTGAAAATCTTTGTCACATCCTTGGAAGATGGAACTTAAATACCAAGTTTGGTATTTAATGGTCTTTTTGTTTTTGAGTTATGCTGCACACATACACACACACACTCACATGTGCACACACCCATGAGCGCACGCACACACACACACGCATGGGCATTTTTTCTAAAAATGTTTTTTTTTCGACAAAAAATACATTTCTGGTGAAATCTTGGTATCAATTTTTGGGTGCACTATAATACATTCTCTATACACTATGTACATAATACGAGGGGCATACTGAAAGTCACGAGCAACCCACTGTAAAAATTTAAATTTCAACAATGTAACAAAACGAATTGCAGGATCGTAATCTACAGACTTTAAGCCACATGTTGACATATTGTGACGTCATTAGCTTCTATCACGTGACCACAGATGGTGTTTGAAAAATGGCTGACATTGATGTTTCGTTTCGACAGCGTGCTGTCATTGAATTCCTTGTGAAAGAAGGAAAATCTGCTCCTGAAATTCATCTCAGACTTCAACGTGCGTATGTAGGTGTCTGCATGGGTGCCAGGTGTTAAAAGATGGGTGAAACATTTCAAAGATGGAAACACGAGTCTGCAAAATGTGCCTCGTAGCGGGCGTCCTCGAACTGCCTCTACAGAATGCAACAAGGAAAGAGTTGATGAGCTCATTACAGGAGATAGGCATTTCACTGTGAATGAAATTGCTGCGCTACTTGGAATAGGACATAGTGCAGTGCAAGAAATGGTCCACAGCTTGGGTTATCGAAAGGTCTGTGCCCGTTGGGTCCCCCGTTTATTGACTGAAGACCACAAACTTCAGAGAAGAACCATTGCACAAAACCTTCTTCAGAGATTTCATAATGAAGGTGATGAATTTTTGACGTGTATTGTGACTGGAGATGAGAGCTGGTTCCATCACTATGAGCCAGAAACGAAACGTCAGAATATGGAATGGCACCACTTGAACTCACCATCGAAGAAGAAAGCGAAGACAGTGCAGTCTGTAGGAAAAGTTATGGGAAGTGTCTTTTGGGATGCACAAGGTTGCATTCTGGTTGACTTTCTTGAACCTGGACAAACCATAAATTCTGCCCGCTACATCAAGACACTTCTGAAGCTCCGTCGGGCTTTGCGTGATAAACGCCCTGGAAAGAGGATTATCCTTCAACAGGATAATGCGCGTCCGCATTCTGTCCGTGCCACTATGGAGAAGATCAGGGCATTAGGGTGGGAAACTCTTCCACATCCTCCCTACAGTCCCCACTTGGCACCCTCCGACTATCATCTTTTCGGTTCTGTGAAGGCGCAGATGCGTGGCCAATGCTACGAGTCACTGGAGGATATTCGGAAAGCAGTGTGTCAGGGTCTGCGGGCAGCTGGAACAGAGTTCTATCACAAGGGCATGTTCAAACTTGTAGAACGATGGGAAAAATGTGTGCAAAACAATGGAGACTATGTCGAAAAGTGAAAAAAAGTATGTAGATTATGATGTATTTGGTTTGGCTTAAAAATAAATATTAAGATTGTAAAACAGTGTTGCTCATGACTTTCAGTATGCCCCTCGTACATGTACAGAAAGTAAAAAAAAAAGAACAAAATACAAATTGTATTAAGCAAAATTCTAACAAATTATACCTATGCATGTAAACTTTTGAACTGAAACACCTTTTACCACATATGGGATCACCTTCAAAGGCTAGCAAGGCAATCCAAAGCATACAAAATTACACACAATTAGTTATAAAAAGTACAGATAGTACCATGTTATGACCATGTCAGTCAGTCATCAGAAGGTTTATCAAAAAAAAAGTTCTGGACAGGGAAGAAGCAAAGACAACCAGACCTAAAAATATGGATTACATGAAATGAAGCAAGAGAAGAGTTGGAAGAAAATAATTGGAAAAGCAGACTTGAATGGAGAAGAAAAATCAAGATGCTATAATATACAATGATCTGTAAACATTGTCACACATTAAGGATTTAAAATTTTAAAATGGTATTGGAAATGTTGGGTGTATGAAAGTAAGGTGTTTATTGACAAGAATGTGACATTAGCTCAGCAAGAACATTTGGGTATCTTCAACCTTTGCCACATTCAAAGGCTGTAATCTTTTTTTGAGTTTTTTTTTTTTTTTTTTTTTTTGTAGTGTTTAACGCAGCTTTAACTACTAATGGCACCGCAGGCGGTGACACTGATGATACATGAATGATGATGGAGCACCGGTGGAATGCGATGGCGGTGGAAACCGGAGTACCCGGAGAAAACCCGCCCCAGCGCCGTTTTGTCCACCACCAATCTCACATGCCATCGCTTGGGATCGAACCCCGGCCGTCTAGGTGAGAGGCAAGTGGTCTAACCACTCGACCACGGCGCGGCCGGTTGAGAGTTTAACACCCATTTTTACTACATATGGCACTGCATGCAATAACTCTGATGATACATGAAATGAAGATGGAGTGCTGTTTGAATGCAATGGCAGGGCAAACTGGAGAACTTAGAGAAATCCCGCCCTTGCGCCATTTTGTCTGCCACAAATCCCAGTCCCTTGGTATCGAACCCGGCCTGGTGAGGATAGTGCCTAACTACTTGACCAAGGGCGTCCTTCAAGGGCTGGATGTAGCTAATACTGCCTGTGGAGTTGTTGCTCCAAGATAGCTTAGAATGCAAGTACAAACATAGTAGCAACTTTTTCGTTATTTAAAACACTATAAAGCTGAGTAGAAAATTAGACTACACATAATATAGCAGTTCCAAATTTGCGCGCCATTTTGCATGCCAGTGTTACCTAACTATATCGTTCAGTAAAATATAGCAAATCCCTAATGCTTAAGGCCAGAAGAAATATATATTCCCTCACATTTAGTGGCGTGTCATGCCGATAAAGTTAATATATCAAGCAGTAGGAGGTCAATTTAATGAATGGACTGTGTATTGTTATTACGTAATTAACGTCTCCTTAACACTTTTGTTTCAACTGAAAATTAGTTTGTGAAAATTAAAAAAATCTCAGAACTTATTGAAGAACTTTGTAAACCATATATAACTGAATAAATATTTCTGTATAATTACGTTACTCTGCTTTTTTCGCAAAGCTTTAGAGCTTCAAATCTACTATGCTCTTCGTTTTATTTAGTTCTAAGACGTTGGCGTTACCCATTCAGAAATAATTGCTTCTGCTAGCACACTCTTGTGTTAAAATTTTACGATGAAATAAAGATGAATATAAGCTTATAAGAAGTCTTTATACCTCATAATCAATCCTGAGTTGGAGATTATTTTTTAATGATAATTTAACCTTAAAATAATAATTCCAAAACTAAACATTGATAAATTCAGGCTAAATATACTGTGGTTATATGATAATGGCGGAAAGCGCTGACAGCGCCATCATATAGAAAACAACTTACAAGTATTGGTGCCGGTTAAAGTATTAAAAGACTGCCTTCAATTGGAATAATTTTTATTACATTTCAGAAGAAAGAATTCTCATTTGAAACTTATAATTGTGCATCAGCAGTCATCATGGCGAGTGTTTCTTATCAAATAGCAAATTTATTAGAGAAGGTGAGCACATTGTATGATTGCAAAGCAAAACAGAACCAGAATAGAATTTCTGGGATTAGATGAGTATTGTAACTTTCCGCTTTAAAAATGTTTCTTTGAGGAGTGACCACTAAAAAAACTAGAAAAAATTATCATGAAACTGTATTCTTTTACATTTTTGATGAACAGTTTAGTAAGAGGTTAGGTTATGAAATACGGGTGTTAATGTCTGTGGTTTTCTAGTGTTATAACTCCAATTTTACAGTTAACGCCAGTGTAAGTAAAGTTGAACTCTTATTCCGTTAAAACTTTTTGTGTCAACAGGAATACTAACATAGACATTGGAATAAATTCCTAATAGTTTTTGTACCAGTCTAGTGTACCTTGTCAAGGTGCACGATTTTGCCTGTTATGCTATACAGAATAACAAAACACAATATCCAAATGACTAAGGAAATGATTTTTAGCTTGATTATGAATGCATTACTCGAAGCTAAGAATGCAGTGGCATTTGCCATTTATTCCTGAACCTTGTGAGGGGAGCAATTATCATCATTGAGAAATTATAGGAGCAGTGGTTTACTACTGTTTATGTGGTTAATTTTATCCATTTATCTGGGTTAACTAAATACTATACACAAATTTGTAAATTTGAAGTCTCTTATTTTAACTTTCAAAGCACTTGCATAGCATACATTCACTTTTCAGATATTTAATTTCGTAGGGCTTTAACTGAAGACTGTGTTGCCTGACTTCAAAAACTGTAAAAGTTGTTTGACTATGAAAATGGTGTGTTGGTATTATTTGGTCCAAGTCTATTGAGACAGTCAAAAGAGCAACGGTAGGAAACAGTTGTTCATGCCCAGTTCAGTTAGGTGTATTGACTCATTGTGTAGCCAGCAGTTCAGTCACATGAGTCCCTTATCTTCCCCTGCTTAAAAAAAAAGTATTCAATTTAATAATCTTCCCCCAAACTCAAAAGTCACTGACCAAAGAATATAATGCAACCAACAAGAAAATAGTACAAAATATAACAGATCATTGTGACATCAGGAGATATTGCAGCATGACATTCATTTGTTTTGTTCACATGAAAACGAAACTTATTGCAATAGTAGGCGTATAATGCTCCCTTCTTTGTTGCACTTTATTTGCCCCTGCTTTCACTTTCTCATTTGAAGCTCTTTGACTTAATGCTGCGCAAAACTAAGGTAAACACTGTGAAGAGTTGTGCACACAAGCATGTGGCTTGGTAGTACTTAAATGGATGTTCCATCATGTGCTGGTGTTTGAAAGACTAATAAAGCACGGTCTTAATTCAACAATTGTCCTCTGTAATTTATAGGTGCAGAATTTCCAGAAGATTTTGAGATTCTAGAAAGTTCTGATATTGGATATTGTGGGCCAACTTATTAGAGAGCCCAGAACTTTCTGGTAATTGTCACACATCCGTCTGCCCATACACAAAAGATCTTAAGTGGCTGGCAGTAGCAGTATGATAATGATGCAGTCCATCACAACATATCAGAACAGATACCATATTAGTATATTATAACAGATGGGTAAAAAATGTATTTTTATTTGTTTCACAAGATCAGATCTTGCCTCTTATAGGTAGCCAAGTTATTAAGGCTATGAACTTTAGGTATGCAGTTCAGATTCTGCCAGCACAGTCCTCCCTTACTGCAGTGATTATTTTTATTCCAGTCCCATAACAGGCAAATACTGGGGAGGTACCCTAAACTTAGGTCTGGAATGTTTTCCTTCCAAGCTTTTCTTTCACAATTATTTCATTTTGTATATCAGCATAGGCAAGAGGTTTTATTTGTAATGATAAATGAGAATGTTGTTTAATTGAGAAAACAAAATGTTTGTATGCATTTAACATAATTTTGAAAATGTTTTTATTGCACATAGAAAAATGCATTTATTTCAGGCTTGTAAAAATAAAACTTTAATTTAATATTTGCGTCTTTATACCATGTAGCTAGAAGTTGAGAAACAATGTTTAAAACGAGTACCTAGCAAGAAAATGTCTTGTTTCTGAAAATTGCAGGTTGGTAACAGAGCCAGTGTTAGCATTTTAATCTAAAGATAAACTTGTGGCTTGCCTTGTTTTACCCTGAATTAACTTGCTGAGATCCAAATGTGAAATTTTAATTAGAAGCCACTTTTGAAGCAGTATTAGTGCACTTGTAGAATGCATGGATCCTAGTGTGAGAGATTTAATAGAAGACCATTTAAAAGTGTGCTGCCATTTATTTTGTTTAAATTGGTCTTCATTATGGCAAAAGAAAGTGATTATTTAATAACAATATAACCTATAGATAATTTGAGTTTTCAAAGATAATTACTAAATCAAGTATCAGTGAATTAAATAATGTAATGACAGCATTCAACTAAATGCGTTTAAAACTGGATGTATTCTGATTTGGTTCTTTGTTACAAAGAATTTTGTGTCACTGTTGTAACCATGGTAGTAGCATAGAAAATTACATGTAGTAACATGCATTGCAAGTAAAAAGTGAATCTTACCATGTTTTCTGTAAAAAGTAACTTCATTGTCTTTGGCTAGCAATATCAAATGCTGACAGCAAGATATTTTTCCCTGCATATAACTTAATGGTAACAGAAGGAAAACTGAAAAACAAAGATGTCATAACTTGTTATGTGTTGCAGTTTGATTATGTCTGATTTTTATGAGTATATTCATGAAATTGATTTGAAATAAGGTTATACATTTGGAATAAGGGGTTTTAACATTAATGTTCCTTTAATTACCTGTCAGTTTTCATTTCAGTTATGTCATTACTCATTAATTTGCTGGAAAATTAGCACAAAATAAATGCAAATTTTTAAAGTAATTTTCAGCACAAAATCTCTGATCATCATGGTTGTAGCCTGATATCATATGCAGTAAGAGTGATATTAGTGATCTAGTATGCAAAGAGAGATTTTACATATTTAAACCATTTCTTTTATGTAGAACATTTTGAAATATTACAGACTGTTCTCTAGAGAAAGGAAGAAAAGCAGAACAGGTCTGAGAGATTTTGGGATTCCCAAACCATTTGTACCGTTAATTAAGTTTGATCCTCAAAGTGGGGTCAAAGTGTTGGTATTAAAATGGCAAAAAATGTGATTGGGTGGTATATATAGAATTTATTCCTCTTTTCATCAAAATTTGTCTTTACCAGATAAAGTATCATCTGAGCTTGTGTACCATGGTCTACTGGGCTGCTCCTCCTTCCCAGAGTTTCATCTGTAACTACGGCAGTCTATTTTTATTCATGTATTGCTTTTGTTTAAATTCCTGCTGAAAGGGAGTTAATTTTTTCACTACTGAAAACCTTACACTCAAGAAGTTTAGCTTTCATTATTTTTTTCTTCCACTTTAACTTCATTATTATATGTTAAAAGTAATGCCTTTATGATGAAATCAGAAGAAAAGTTTTATTTCAATTATAATTGCTATTGGTTTTGTTTGTACATTTTCAAAATGTATTACTGTAGTAATTTTTAATGATATTGTGTGATAGCTACCGTACTGTAAGCCTCTGACAAGAAAATATTTACAGAGTGTTCTGCTCTCTGAAAGAACAAGGGCGAACAATGGCAGCTCATGTCATAAATAGATCTACTATCTGTATTACATACATTACACAATGATATTATTCCAGCTTATATTCAGCATTGCTAACACAAAAGTATATGTTTTCTAACAGCGAGTAAGCTTTGTTGAAATGTTGAAAGTAGAGCAGTACGATTTCCCAGGTAATACTGCAGTTGTTAACACATTCATACCATACAGCAGCATTGTCCTGATTATAACACAATACCTTTTCTACCTACTGTATATGTGGTAGAGAAAGAAGAAAAGGACATGACACCTCCAAGGATCTTAGATTTTTAAATTAAGTTAGAGGTGGAAAATAAATAAAATATTCTGGCAACATGTTCAAAAACGTATTTTCTGCCAAATAAAACTATCAGAAAAATGTTGGAGTACTTAAAAGTTGCAGATGCCTAAAAAGAATAGGAAGGTATTTTTTTAAGGTACAAAGTAATATAAATGTTCAGAAAGATTCTTTGAATGTTGAACTTTATTTGGGTATACCCACAAAATACAAATTTTGCACTTCAGGATCAACATTTATTACTATATACTTCTAATATGAGCATTCAGATTCTCAATGACCCAATTCAAATTTTAATTTGAAACAGTGTACTCTAAATTTGCACCAAATTAGGAAAATTAAAAACTTTTATTTTTAAAAAATAATTAAAGGTTTTGAAAATTTGACATGCAGCTCACTATAATACATCATTTTCTAAACATTACATTAGGTTTTGTTGAATAGAAGTTTGATTAATTCTAGTGTGTCCCATTAAGAACAATCTTTTTGATATGTTTGATGTTTTGAATTAGGGTAACCAAACCAGAAAAGCACGAATGCAAAACATTAAAACATGCTTTAGGATATTGAGCTACATTTCTGTGAATGATTTTTACTGTAAGAAAGTGTCATTTAGTTTGACATCTAGGTCATATTTCATTGCGCTTAAGGAAAATAGCTTTCAACATTATTTCTTTTTAACTTCACATTAATGTGAATTAGAGGTTATAAACTGTTAACATTGATGTGTTATCTTTGAGCTTAGCAGCTTCATTGATTTCCCTAGGAGAGTTCTTTGGGTTCCATAACTCCAATCTGCTGATTTGATCTTTCTATAAACTGATAGTATTTCAAGGTATAAGTCAAAAGTAAGTGAATTATTCATAGTTTATTACTACTACAGTTTAGGGATAAGGTGGTGTTTTGTTTTTACAACTGCAATTTTGAAGCCAGTTATAAAAAGTTTTTCTGTTTTTATCAGTACAATGGGACTGTTCCAACTTAATAGTAAAATAAATGACACTGATGTGCTTAGATGATTAAATGTTTACCAATTCAACATAATCCCTTCTTACTTTCTCTACATGTATTATGTGCATAGTGAATAGAGAAAGTATTGTATTACACCCAAATGTCCTATACCAAAATTTCACCAGAAATACATTTTTGAGACCCCTGAATCCTAAAAAAAAAAAAAAAAAAAGCATTTTTAGAAAAATGTCCATGTGTGTGTGTCTTTTATTTTTGTGTGCATGTGTATGTTTGTCTTTAGGCAGAATAGCCCAAAAATGAAAAGTCTGTTAAATGTATAACTTGATATTTAAAGTTCAGTATCTTCCAAGGATGTGACAAAGATTTTCAAGAAAATTCGCACACCCCCAACTACTCTTTAATAGACCATTTTTTTAAAATTTTGATTTTCTCATAAATAGGTCCAACGATTTTGATTAATGTGCCCTATGTTTAAGGTATACTTAGACAAACTAAATGTATGTCTTGAATTTTCTGTGAATAGTCTCTGAAGACCTCTTTATTCTGGATGATTTTTGTATAATTGGCAAACCTTAAGAGATATACAAAAAATGTAGATTTCATTAAAACACACAATTTATGTTATATACATTTTTTTTTTTTTTTTTTGTAGAATTATTGCTTTTGAGATATTCCAGATTATTGGTTTCAGTTTTAGCCACTTAAAATTTTCTCAAATGGTAGCACATCCTTCTTCTTGTTTCTCATTTTTTTAACTCAGGGCAAGCAAAGAGATTGGAATTTCAATTGTCTCACATAGCGACTGGCTTTTAAAGGATGATACTCTCTCTTTAGCTTGTGCATCATCTTATTTCCCTTCTATTTACAAGTTAGTAGTAAGATTAATTCTGCTTATGTTTATCTTGATTAGCATGATGTGAATGACAGTTTAATGTTTTGAATAAAAGGTTTGCTGAAGAGCTATAAGAAATCATGTGAATGGAACACATTAGATTTTTGCCCTTCTACTTACAAGCAACCAAGTAATAAGGACAATTTCTGCTAATGTTTATCTTGATTAGTATGAAGTAGATAGAAGAATAAGCTTTTTAACAATAATTTGGTACAGAGATGTAGAGAAAGTCATGTGAATGGAACACATCAGATTTTTACTTTCTCTAGCCCCTTATGTACAATGTACATAGGGATAGAGAAGTATTGTATTCCACCCAAAAATTCGATACCAAGATTTCACCGGAAATATATGTTTTAGGGTCCCCTGTATCAAAAAAAAAGCATTTTCACAAAAAGGTCCTTGTGTGTGTGTGTGTGTGTGTGTGTGTGTGTGTGTGTGTGTGTGTGTCCGTGTGTCTGTGAAGACGATAACTCAAAAACAAAAAGTCGGTAAAGCACCAAACTTGGTATTTAAGTTTAGTATTTTCCAGGGATGGGACACGAAGATTTTGAGAAAAATCCCCCCCACCCCAAACTACCCTTTACATGGAACTTTTTTTGAAAATTCTGATTTTCTTAAAAATGGCTCAAACGATTTTGATTAAAATATCTTATATTAAAGATATTTAGCTGACAAATAATATGTATATCTTGAATTTTCTGGGAATAGCTTCTAAAGACCTGTTTATTCTGGATGAATTTCGCTTAATTTGGCATAACTAGTAAACTGTAAGAGATAGACAAAAACTTACTATACATAAAATTTAGGTCTTGTTAAAATACACAAGTTATGTCATATAAATTTTTCTCGTGGAGCTTACAGTTTTCGAGGTATTCATTGTTATTAGTTTCAGTTGTGAACTACTTATACTTTTCTTAGATGGGAGTGTGCGGTTTTCTTTGTCCTACTCCTGGCCAAGAAAAGAAGGGATTTGTAATGACAATCGCGTAACGACAGCTTTTAAAACATTTGACTATGGCTTTAACCTAGTGAATTCCCTTATTTTTTTCCTACTTATAAGGAACTAAGTAATAAGAACATTGTGCTTATGAGTACCTCGATTAGCAAGATGCGGAAAGAAGAATAATCTTATGTAAGAAGTTTAGTAGAACGGCTAGAGAAAGTCATGTGAGTGTAACATATCAGATTTTTTAAATTTTGTATTTTGAAAACAGTGTGCATCTCAAAATTTAATCTTAAATTTCTTTTTTCATGGTTTTAAGTTTCTTTTTCATTGAATTTTACCAAAAATACTGTTTTAGATATCTAAAGTGGAACCACAGAAATATAGCAAACTAACCACACAAACTCAGTAAAGCTACTGCGAGTTGTAACAATGCAGTGTTTAAAGCAGCATTCTTAAGCATACATAGAACTGTTATTGCTTCTTCCTTGGCTATTGTTTATTGTACTGTTAAGAAAGCATTTCCACATAATTCTGAGATTTATGTTATATAACATCTCTGGGACTAAAAATGTGTACTACATATTCGGAATGTAGTACACAAGCATTTAGTCTCACATGACAGGTTACCAGAAGAGAGACACAGCTAAGGCTGCACTTTCAGCTGCATGGGGTCCATAAAGACAAAAAATAGCAGCTGCTTTAAGAATTTTGTATTGTTTTGCATTACTATAATAATACATTGATGGCTAATTGATTAATTATGTTTGATTGATTAAATCCTAGTAAATAGTTATATCAGGCAAACATTGAGTCACCATCTGCATTACTATTTAAATGGTAAGGCACACCCAAATAGAAGAGCTCAGTGACAGTACAGTAGACAACATAACACATCAAATCACAATCGTGTATTCTTCAGAAACTGAAGAGAAAGAAATGCTGAATTCTTTTTGTATGCACATGATGCAAGCATTAAATTTGTAGTTTGCAATATCTTGCATTACATATCACATTGTGTTGTTAAATAATATTAGTGCAAAATCTTGCACTTTTCATTTTGAGTGAGGGTTTACATTAATTGCATTTTTCGACAGAAAATAGTTACTCCTAAAAGCTACTTTTTTTTTTTTTAATTGAATGGCATTCTCACACCTAATCATTCCATGCAAAGGGTTTACAATAGGCATAGTAACATGAAAAATAGTAGTTCTGTTTAGTAACTCTACAACAGAGGCACATTTTTACTTTCTCTACACGTACTATGTACATAGTGTATAGAGAAGGTATTGTAATGCACCTAAAAATTTGATACCGAGATTTCACCAGAAATACATGTTTTGGGTCCCTCATGAATCCAAAAATGGCATTTTTGGGAAAAGGTCTGTGCATGTGTGTGTGTGTGTATGTATGGACATCATAGCTCAAAAGCAAAAAGAACGTTAAATACCAAACTTGGTATATAAGCTTGGTATCTTCCAAGGATGCGACACGAAGATTTTTAAGAAAATCCCCCGTACCCCCAATTACCCTTTACATGGAACTTTTTTTGAAAATTTTGATTTTCTCAAAAATGGCTCTAATGATTTTGATTAAAATATCGCACATTAAAGATATTTACCTGACAAATAATATGTATATCTTGAATTTTCTGGGAATATCCTCTGAAGACTACTTTATTCTGGATGAATTTTATGGAATTTAGCATAACTGCTAAATTGTAGGAGATAGACATGATATACATGTGTATGATATACATTTTTTGTATAGTCTCTTCCAGTTTACCAGCTATGCAAAACTCATCCAGAATGTAGAGTCTTCAGAGACTATTCCCAAAACATTCAAGATATACAGTTTATTTGTCATGTAAATATCTTTAATACAGTATGGTATTTTAATCAAAATTGTACAGCCATTTTTGAGAAAATAAAACTTTCAAAATTTTTTCCATGTAAAGAGTAGTTTGGATGGGGAGGATTTTCCTCAAAATATTTGTGTTTTATCCTTGGAAGATATTAAACTTAAATATCGAGTTGGTGGTGTACTAACATTTTGCTTTTTAATTATGTTTACAGATAGGTGCACAGACCTTTCCCTAAAAATGCTTTTTATGTATGCAGGGGACCCTAAAATGTATATTTCCAGTGAAATCTTGGTACCACATTTTTGAGTGGAGTGCAATATCTTCTCTGTCTAGGTACCATGCACTCTCTAGAGAAAGTAATAAAGGCTTGTTATTTTAATTTAGAAAGATATATTTGAATTTGCACCATTGTCTGAGATTGTTATTTATCATTGATCTACCAGATTACTGCCAAAGAGTTGCATGATACTTATTTTTATCATTGTTATTATTATTATTTATTATTATTATTACTGTTATTATGTAATCAACATTGAAACTCATGCTTCAAATTATGTATACAATGTAAGGCTTTTATCATTCAAAATCCACTTCATGTTAATCAGCCTAACAACATATGTATTTATAATAATAAAACTTTGAAAGTACTCGTCAAATATTACATGGAAACAAATTATATACAATTGAGAGTTTAATTTCAGTAGGGTGTATCAACATATTTTCTTGTTTTGAAATATTTGATCTGGAAGCATCCAATGATTTGATCATATCAAAATGGCATATGACTTATGTAATTGAATTCCAAATGGAAAGTTTCATGGACACATAAGGGTTACTTCAAATATTTTGAAAATGGACAACAAATGATTTTTAAGCTAAAACAGAATTTCCTAACTTCAAGTTCAGATAGCAACATGCGAAAGTCAGGGCACATTCCAAAAATGTGCATTGTTAGCAGCGCATATGCTAGGATGGATCTCAAGCTACAGCATTTCCATGATGTTGTCTCTATGACCTTAAAGTCTGTTTAGTGGAGAGAGAATGGCTTGAATGGTGCATTTGAAGATCTCTGCCTTTCACAATGCACCATTTATTGACAGTATCGAAGATAAAGCCTGGTCAGGATGGCAGGCTACAACAACAATGGTGCCAGAAAATGATGGAAAAATTCAATGGAGGAAGATCCAAAAACATATTTAATATTCTAAAGGTGACGAAAGCTGGATTTATGAGCATGATCCAGAAACTAAACAATTATCAGTGTGGCTCTTCCCAGTAGAAGATCCCCAACAAAGAAGTGAATAAGAATTGTTGGCAAGATAATCTGTTCCGTCTTCTCAACAAGTGGCCATATTATGATGATTCCACTTGAGGGACAAAAGACTGTTACTGCCAGATGATACATCAGAAAATGTCTGGCCATAAGTATTCAATGAACTGAGAAAGCATCCTAAGCCTGGTCTGAATAGAATTTTGTTGCACTGTGACAGTGCCTCTGCCCATAATGCAACCCAATTTCTGAAGGAGTCAGATATTTTCCTTATCCTCCCTTTACCCAGATTTGGTCCCATGCAACTTTTTTTCTATTCCCCAAAATGAAAGAAAAAATATTGAGGTTTACGATTTGAGTCACCTTAAGGCACAGTAACTAGTTATCAAGAATGTGTTTGCACTCTCTCTAAAGAATAATAGCATTCAGTATTTGAAAAATGGTTTGAAAGGATGAATGGTGTGTAGAATCTAGTGGAGAATACTTTGTTTAATTGCATTCTCAAAACTTTTGGAATGACCCTTGTACCAAAGTGAAAAGTTTGTACGGGGAGTACGGTAAACACGAACAAAGAATGAAACAAAAATATCTAATGTGGAAAAGGGAAGAAAAAATAGCATCAGAACTTTAAATGTCTTTATTTTGTTTGTACACTCTTATGGTATCTATTGATATGGTGGTAATATAGGCCCTTGATAGTTTATTGAATTTGATTTCAGTTATAGTTTTTATATACTTCACTATGAAAATCAGTGGAATTAATCCTCCCCTATCTCTCTCATTCATATTAAAGGAACAATAATCAGTACTAATAAATAATACTTTGTTTTCTAGATGACATCAAGTGATAAAGATTTTCGCTTTATGGCTACCAATGATTTGATGACCGAGCTTCAGAAAGACAGCATAAAGCTTGATGATGACTCAGAAAGAAAAGTTGTTAAAATGCTGTTGAGGCTCCTAGAAGATAAGAATGGAGAAGTGCAAAATTTGGCAGTTAAATGGTAAGTTATTTTTGTTCTTGTATAGATAAATTTTTAAGCTGGATTCTACAGCTACATAGTGAAATAATTACAAAGAATGATTGAATAATTAATATTATGCAGCACTTTTTTACTTTCGCTACATGTACCATGTACATAATGTATAGAGAAGGTACTCTAATGCATTTAAAAATTTGATACAGAGATTTCACTGGAAATACGTTTTGAAACCTTCTGTTCCAAAAAAAGCATTTTTAGAAACGTGTGGGTGTGCATGTGCATGTGTCAAAATGAAAAGTCTCTTAAATATGAAACTTGTTATTGATATTGAGTGTCTTTTAAGGATCCGACATGAAGCTTTTCAAGAAATTCCCCCCCCCCCCCCCCAACTGCCCTTTACATGCAAAATGTTAAGAAAATTTTGATTTTCTCAAAAATGGCTCAATTTTGATTAAAATACCTTATAATTAAGATATTTTTATGACAAACGAAATGTATATCCTAAATTTTCTGGGAATGCCTCTGAAGACCTCTTCATTCTGGGTGACTTTTGTTTAATTGGCAAACCATAAGAGATTGACAAAAGATACTGCACAAAAAATGTAGATCTCATTAAAACACTCAGTTAATGCTATAAATATTTTTTGTAGAGTTAACTGTTTTTGAGATATTCCGGATTATTGGTATCACTTTTAAGGCACTTAAACTTTTCTCAAACAGAAAGGCATCTTTCTTCTTGCTTCTCTTTTGTTTACTCCTGGCAATAAAAATGAATGGAATTTCAATTGTTTCACATAACGACCAACTTTTAAAGCACTTGACTGTTGCTTTAGCCTGTGCAGTCATTTATTTCTCTTATACTTACAAGGAAACAAGTAATAAGACCATTTCTGCTAATGTTTATCTTAGTTAGCATGATGTACGTAACAGATTAATCCTTAAAGTAAAAGGATTGTTTGCAGAACAGCTGGAGAAAGACATGTGAATAGAACACCAGATTTTTTCTCCAAATGAAACTCCATTTTCTGTGGGGTGGGGGAGGGTACAGCTATCTATATAAATGTAAATACTGTGACTCTTTTAATGTAATGGTGACAGGGCTCTGGCAAGTCCAACAATTTAGTACATGGATGTTAGTGACATGTTCAAAGGCATAAAATAATACAGGTGAGCCAGAATAACACTGAACAATTTTCAGGTATGATTCAGGAAATATGTGTGTATTTTCATTCTGGTTCTTAGTTCAGTGTTATTCTGGTTCATACTTTCTGATATCAATTCACCAGTTATAGCTGTTCTCATATTCATGTATTTAAACTCATGTCTTCCAAGGATGCAGCAAGGACAATTTTCAAGAAATCCCTCACCCCAAACTACCCTTTACGTGATTCATTTTTTGTTACTTTTTGATTTCTCAAAAATGGCTCTCGATTGTGATTAAAGCACCAAAAGTTTAAGTATTTGTCTGACAAAATGTAGGTCTTGAATTTTCTGCAAATAGCCTGTAAAGATCTTTTTTTTACTTTCCTATAGGCGCTATGTACTTAGTGTATAGAGAATGTATTGCACTCCACCAAAAAATTTGATACCGAGATTTCACCAGAAATATATGTTTTAGGGTCCCCTTTATCTACAAAAAGCATTTTCGGAAAAAGGTCTGTGTGTGTGTGTGGGTGGGTGTGTGTCTGTGAACGCGATAACTCAAAAACGAAAAGTAGTATTAAGTTTAGTATCTTTCAGGGATGCGACACGAAGATTTTGATAAAAATCACCCCACCCCCAACTACCCTTTACATGGAACTTTTTTCGAAAATTTTGATTTTCTTAAAAATGGCTCTAACGGTTTTAATTAAAATTTCGTATATTAAACATATTTACCTGACAAATAAAATGTATATCTTGAATTTTCTGGGAATAGCCTCTGAAGAGTGGTTTATTCTGGATGAATTTTACTAAATTTTGAATAACTGCTAAACCATAAGAGTTGCACAAAAACATGCTACACTAAAAATGTAGACACACAATTTATGTTATATACATTTTTTTCGTGGAATTCGTCGTTTTTGTGACATTCCTTATTTTTTGTTTCTGCTATGAAACACTTATACCTTTCTCATACAGGAATTTGTCAACTGCTGTCCATACAAACAAAGGAACCTAAGTAACATAGCAACCAGCTTTTGATTATCACTTTAACCTATGGTACTCCCTTATTTCACCTCTACGTACAAGGAAGCAAGTAATATGGCTATTTCTGCTAATATTTTACTGATTAGCATGAAGTTAATATAAGTATAAGTTTTTTAAGAATAATTTGTTGCAGGGATATAGAGAAAGTCATGTGAAAGTCAGATTTTTTAAATTATCAGTGACTTTGGTATAATTGGTAAACCATAAAAAGTAAACCAAATCTTAAGTTACACAACAAAGATCTCATTAAGCACAGAATATACACATAGTACATTTTTTGTGGTATTAGAGATTTCCTCTATATTATTTTTATTGGTTTGAGTTTTAAAATGCTTATTCTTTTTTCAAGTGATATTTGCTATTCATTATTACTTTCTCTATATGCACTATGTACATAGTGTACAGAGAATGTATTGCACTCCACTAAAAATTTGATAGCGAGATTTCACCGGAAATATATGTTTTAGGGTCCCCTATATCCAAAAAAAGTATTTTCAGAAAAGGTCCATATGTGTCCGTGTCTCTGTGCATCTGTGAACACGATAACTCAAAAACGAAAAGTAGGTAAAATACCAAACTTGGTATTTAAGTTTAGTATCCTCCAGGGATGTGACACGAAGATTTTGAGAAAAATCCCCCCAACCCCCAACTACCCTTTACATGGAACTTTTTTCGAAAATTTAGATTTTCTCAAAAATGGCTCTAACGATTTTGATTAAAACTTCGTATCTTAAAGATATTTACCTGGCAAATAAAATGTATATCTTGAATTTTTTGAGAATAGCTTCTGAAGAGTAGTTTATTCTGGATGAATTTTACTGAATTTTGAATAACTGCTAAACTGTAAGAGATGGACAAAAACTTACAACACAAAAAATGAAGAGCACGTTAAAACACACAATTTATGTTATATACATTTTTTCCGTGGAGTTTGTCGTTTTTGAGACACTCCTTATTTTTGGTTTCTGCTATGAAACACTTATACCTTTCTCATACAGGAATTTGTCAACTGCTGTCCATACAAACAAAGGAACTTCAGTGACATAGCAACCAGCTTTTGATTGGCACTTTAGGCTAAGGTTCTCCCTTATTTTGCTTTTACTTTCAAGGAAGCAAGAAATAAGACTATTTCTGCTAATTTTTTCTCGATTAGCAGGAAGTAAATAGAAGCATAAGCTTTTTAAAAATAATGTATTGCAGAGATATAGAGGAAGTCATGTGAATGGAACACATCAGATTTTAACTCATGGTTATGCAAAGAGATTGAAATTTCAATGCCATCACATAGCATACTGCTGCCTAAGCGCGAATATTACTTTAGCTTACTGTGTCCTCCTTATAACATTAAGTTATCCATAAATGCGTAACAAAGTTGATTTTAATTAAAATATGGAATTTGCTTTTTGCCAGTGTATCTTAGGGAATGTTGAGAAGCCTAAGTTTACCCCTATTTTTACTTTCTTTACATAGTACATGGTACACAGGTAGGTCTCCTGTATAAAAAAGTAGCATTTTTAGAAAAAGGCCTGTGGATGTAGGTGGGGGTAGGTGTGTGTTGCACAATAACTCAAAAGTAAAAAGTTGGTAAAATACTAAACTTGCTATTTAAATGTATTTTCCAAGGATGCAACTCAAAACATTTTGAGGAATTCTCCCCACCCCAAATTACCCTTTAGATGGAAAACATTTTGATTTTCTTAAAATTGGCAAATGATTTTGATTAACATACTGTATATTATAGATATTTACATGACAAATAAAATCCGTATCCTGAATTTTTTGGGAATAGCCTCTGAAGACCTGTTAATTTTGGACGAGTTTTGCTGATTTTTGCATCACTGGTAAATCATAAAAGGTAAGACAAAAGCGTTCTATGCAAAAAATGTAGATCTCGCCACAATTTATGTCATTTACATTTTGTTGTGGAGTTGACTTTTCTGAGATATTCCTTATTATTGGTTTCAGTTTTAAAATACTTAAACTTTTTTCATGTGGGAATTGGGAATTTGAAACTCCTGGCCATGCAAAGAAACAATTTCAACTACATGGCAAAAAGCTTTTAAAATTCAAAACTTGCAAATATGCATAGAAGCTTGTGACAGTGATGTGATTAAATAAAAAATATTTATCGCTTTAACCTGGTGTATTCCCTTATTTCCCTTCCCTTACAAGGAGCAAGTAATAAGACCATTTCTGCTAATGTTTATCTCAATAAATAGATAGAAGAATAAGCTTTGTAACAATAATTTGTTACAGAGATATAGAGAAAGTTATGTGAATGGGACACATCCAATTTTTGAAAGTTGGTGTGTGAGATAAGCACTGTAATTGAAAAAATATGATGTGTTCCATTCACATGACTTTCTCTAACAATTCTGCAAACAAACTATTTGTACAAAAGAGAGTTCTTTAATCTGCTTCATGCTAATTGAGATAAACACTAACAGAAATGTTCTTATTACTTAATTCTTTGTTATCAGAAAGGAAGGAATATGCTCGGCCAAAGCAAACATAAAAATATTTTAAAAACTGGTCACTATGTGAACAATTGAAGTTTACTATGCTTTGCAAAGCCAGTAGTAACAAAAGAGAGATGAAAGGTAAAGGTAACCCCATTTGAGAAAAGTTACTTTGTTTAAAATTGAAACCAATAACAAGGAATATCTAGGAAACAGCCAACTCTGCCACAAAAATGTGTGACAAAGTGTGTGTTTTAATGAGATCTATGTTTTATGTGAAGTGAATTTTGTCTATTTCTTATGCTGTATTAGTTATGCAAAATTCATCCAGAATAACAGTATGGCTCACATTCTTCAGTTGGTTCTGTCTGATTGTGCATATTTTTTTTCCAAACCTTTGTGGACTTACAACATTTTCTCACTGGCTCAAGTCACACATTGTAAAGAATTCCCAAACAGCTTTATTTTTTTTTTATTCCTCCTTTATCATTTAGCTCTTGGCAGTAAATCTATTGCTATTGAATTATTGTTTTCTTAACTGTGATTAGCACATTACTTATTACTGCTGTCTGTGTAATTTGTTTGAATTTGAATGGAAGCTAAAGCAATAAAAACTAAGACTACTGCAGGTAAAATTGTTCAAAGAATTTCTAAGTATTAACCGTCTATTACATATCTATCTACAAATTTATTTATTATTAATGATAAAATTATATAACAATTATTACATCCTGATATATACACGTTAGGTGAATATGCTTTGTGGACTTTTAACTTCACATTGTATTTCAGAGTTTGGCTTCTAATCTTTTAGACGAGATTCACAAGAATAGAGGTATAAGTAGTGTTGACTAGGTTTAAATAATTAAGATTTAGACAATCTTAACCAACGGCAAAGCAATTACTTTTAATATTAAAGTTTAGCTTTTATCCACAACAGAGAACTAAAACTGTATGTGTCTTACAGCCTTGGACCTTTGGTCAACAAAGTGAAAGAATACCAAGTAGAAACTATTGTGGATGCATTGTGTGGGAACATGGTCTCGGACAAGGAACAGTTACGTGATATCTCCAGCATTGGTCTCAAGACAGTTATCAGTGAGTTGCCTCTGGCATCCAGTGCCTTGGCTGCAAATGTTTGTAAGAGGATCACAGGTCGTCTCAGTAATGCCATTGAGAAGGTAAGAAAAACCATGATAGACTGGAAAGTTATTAGGGCGGCTAATTAGAAACCCAGAAATTAAATATACGTAAGTCACCTTAAGGGTGAGTAATTGAGATTACCTTGTAGGTCGTGATAAATATGAATTTGATGATGAAAAATTGGGCATTCATATGTAGTGGATTGATCCATGATTAGCCCTGGCCATTCATTTCCATACAAAGAAAAGTAGTTATACAGATAATTGTAAATTTCTACTATTATGACAATATTATTAGCCGTATTTTTCAGGGATTCTGAGAAAATGTGCACCTGAAATGTTTCTACCGCAGTCACAGTATCTACAGTATGCAAAAAAACAAATAACTTAAAAATATTGACCATTTATTGTCCAAGTTTCCATAGCAATTAAGTATTTATTGTATTGACACATTGTGAATTAAGTTTTAGGTTAGTTTGTGCAAATGCGGTTCTCACAACAGTAGAAAAGGTAAAAAAAACACTGAAAGGAAGGTGGAATCAACTTAGGCTCTTTATAGTTTTGCTCTCCTGTGGTGTGCTTGACTTCACCCTCCAAGTGTTTGATTAATTATCAATTACTTTACTATGTTTGATTCCAACAACAATTTTGATGTTAGAAGAGATGATATTTATTGTGAAACATTATCTGATAAAATCTTGTTGGGCATCAAAAATCATGTTAAGAACAATATGGGGAAATATTAAGAAAGGAAGCACCAAGTAACAAAACACTGTTAGCTGTCATTGGCAAATTCTGTCCAGATTCAAGTTGCTCAGTATCTAGTAGGAATTTGTGCCAGTTGCATATTGCAGCTGAATGTTGTCTTATGTACAGTTTGTGGCATTTGATGGTACACATTTTGAAAATATTCTGTACCAACACCATTATTTAGCATTTCAATGTCATTTGTTTTGCTGCTTCCTGTATTTGTTTAGGTGATGTACTCCTAAACTGCCACACTATTCACAGTCTAATACAGGTACTAAGTGGGATTTGAGAAAGTTATATAAGAGGATTTCTAGCCTACAAGAATGTCATATAAGAAGGCAAAATTGTGCAGAATTATTCATAGAATTGAGGATATTAAGGTTGTAAGAACTCCAATTCTTTATTAATTTTTGCATGAAAGACAATGATTAATTGTTTTTAATAATTAATAAAAATAAAAAGCAACTTTGCTTGTATGCCTCTGCAGCAAGAAGATGTGTCTGTTCAGCTGGAAGCTTTAGATATTTTGGCAGACTTACTTTCAAGATTTGGAAGTCTTTTGTTGAATTTCCACACAACAATATTAACAGCACTTTTGCCACAGCTATCATCTCCACGACAAGCTGTCAGGAAAAGGTAATGGATTTATATTTTATTATGTAAATATCTTATTGTCAAATGTTGTAGTTTTTTGTAAAGGCAATACTACCAACAGTAGTGACATGCTGTATACAGTGTTACCAACATTGCGTACCTGTTTGGTTGTATAAAAAGATAGCAGCAAATCATTAGCACTGTGCCTTGGAGCATAGAATGGTATGATGCATCTTAATTTCCATATTTATAACAAATTTTATTATTAGATACTTTTCAAATTGCTAAACCTCTTTAGTTCATATCGATAACATTCACTTGAGAAATAAATATTGAAGTTCCTAATTTGTTTTTATGTTTATGGTCTGATAAATAAACAATGATTTTGTATTGTTAGGTAACATACATCTTTTATTTGCCTTAAAGCATTTTTAAACGCCATATATGGCTATATTTTATTTATTACCAATATTGCATAGCATGGGTATTAAATATGTGCAATTAGGGATGGTATTTCAATACTCGGAGGTATTAAAGTATGTCTAATTATTTGGGATAAACCTTCGATACGTTGAAATTATTAAGTTTTGCATATTGAAAGTTGTTGTGTGTAGCTTTATGCTAGATGAGGAATGAAAGAAATGAAGACTTTGATTATCATCTCACACATTTCCCCAAAGAGTTAACTGCATTTCTTGTGAGTGAATCAATCCACATCTATAGACTCTTTTTTTGTAGTTAAACTCCTTTAACCTGGTAGGTCATATCAGATGAATGAAATGGGCTCAAGTGAGCCTTTGATCCATGGAGCCTGATATTCATTTTCTCAAATTAAGAAAAAATCCCAGAGAAAAATCTCATTTAGATAACAAACCTTGAGATTCAAACTCAGGATCTCTTGAATGTGAGGCATACACCGCACTACAGAGGCAGGCCATAAACTCTTGTTTGTAATTGAAATTTGCAAAACAATGAGGGAAGTAATAGAGAAACACATAATAACATGCAGCATTAACTGAGGTTTGAACAAAGCTGATTTAATTGACACACTAAATAACATTTCTGTAATAGCGTGGTTTGGTGACTCGCCCTCAGCCATTACATTTACCTACTCTGGTGATCAAAATCTGTGAATGCAGCAGAAACAAATCAAACTTTATATGAGATAATATAGCAGATGGAAATATTTGTTCTGGCCTTGACTAAAAATAGGAAATGAATAACTTGTGTTCAATTCAATTCAATTTTTTATTCACCGAGGATATACAATTTGTACATATGGCTTTGTTAAGACTTACAAACTAATTATTACAAGAAATATAAATATACAATATACAGGTGTGACAGAATACAGTTAAGTAGTTAAATATCTAGGTTAAGAAATTCATTTATGCTATAAAATTTGTGTTTTAATAACCATTTATACATTTTAGATTTAAAGAATTTTCCTGGCTTTTAAAGATGTGTGTATCTTATTATATAAAATTATTTGTGTTATTATCAAGATAAAAAAGGTTACTACCAGTTGGAAAATGTCAAACACTTTTGGTATTAGCATGCAATAAAAAATTGGTTACATGAGTTTGTACACAGAAAATTACTAATAACATAATTCAGGAACAAGGTATTGCCATTACATTTTTTTTTTATCAAGTGAGTATATAGTATTGGTACTCAGAAATCGGTGTCTTTTATCAAGAAATAGTGGTATCATCCCATCACTATTTACTATGTTCACAAAAAATGTCAGCTTTCAGCCATAAAAATTTCACAATAAGCCAGTAGTTTGAAGAATAATTTCTGAGGCATTTTGATGTAACTAAATAAACTACAAAATAATGTTCCTGCATGATCATCTGAATCCAAAGTTCAGCACACTAAATAGAATGCACATGTTATGTTGTCTCAAATGTTTGGTATTTATTTTTTAAGTAACCCTTCGTCATTAGATTTACTATTTCCTGCCCCATTTTTTATTTTTTTATATCATAATTGTCATTTATGGAAAAAGCATGATTAGTATATTGAACATGCACACATTTAACATTAACATCTGCATGCACGTGTAGATATCTTCTTTACAGAATAAATTCTAAGTAACTTGGTGATGTTTTATAACAAAATAATGTTAATTTGTTTTGCAGAACTATTGTAGCTCTCAGTCATTTGGTGATGTCTTGTAACAATGCAATATATATCAAACTGATAGATTTCCTTCTGGATGGTCTGTCTCTCAATGCAGCAACATCGACGACTCGCACCTATATTCAGTGTATTGCTGCCATCTGGTTAGTAATTATTGTTAAGTATAATTTCTGTTTTGTTTGCATTCATTAGTACCTTGCACTACAAATGGAAATGAAAAGTGTAATTTTGTCCCATTGCAGCATAATTATTAATTCCTTTACTGTTACTCCTTCAAGTACCTACTTCACACCAAAACATCAGCAGTATTGTAAATCATAGTCTGTAATTTAGATTTACCAGTGTATTGAAAGCAATTTACTGTTGGAAAGGTAGAATCAGACTGAATAATGTAATTCCATAACCACAATTTGAACCATGGTTTTCCAGTTTCTATCCAGTTGCTCTAACTAAATGAGTTATCATGGCAACATGCCAGCAATGCATTAAATTCACCAACCATCTTTCATTTTTTCAATAAACCACAAGGAGATTTCATGTTCATTTTGAGATGCCATTCCAATAGGACTTACAATGTCTTAAGTACAAGTCCCAGGCTTCATAGTTTAATAATCTATTAGTTATTGTTATTTTTCAAGATAATTAAGGGAAACAAAAGACACAATATTCAAAATAAAAAGCAAGTTACTTAAATGTATAATTTGGTGAATATTTTATTTACTTTTTTTGTAAAACATTAGCATTTAACTTAACCTATGAAGAGGGTTTATACTTCACATCATAGTGTGCATTCCAGGTATGTTGACCACAAGATGAAGGCAAGCAAGAGGAATGTGCTGTATAAATGTTTTCTGTCCTGCCAAAAAGTTCTTGCACGTTCACACTGATAAACAGATGTTGTGATCAGATTGCTCATGCACTAGCTATGGGAACTGGAAATGTATAATTAATTATACCTATCGTAGCAATTAGGTGTGTCATACACATTTCATAGAAAAAAAATCTGTGAGCAGTAAGCCCCCTTTGTTTGGTTTTCCAGTATGTTTCTACCAATCATAGACTAATCAGATATTATGTATCAAAAATATGTAATAATGTGTGCATTTATGCTGTCTACATACAAGGACCATACTTAAATAATGAGCAACATCTTTAAAGCGTGGTTTTTCACAGCCGTCTTCGCTTCAGTTGACATTAGTTCAGAACATTTGGAAAGCAGAACCTGGTAGAACAATTTAATTCATATTGATGCGGTAGCCAAGGTTGTTAAACCAATGGACTTGAAACAAGAGATTTATGGTTCAAATCCTGGCAGGACTACCAACTCTGGCTGCATTTGTTTTTCATTATTATAATTGACAAAATACTGGGAAAACCTCCTAAACTTGGGTATGGAATGTTTCCTTTCCAAATGTCCTTTCCTAATTATTTAATTTCCTATATCAGCATCCACCACCTGTACTGCCATACACAGTAAGAGTGGCTTTTAAATATCCCCAACAAATTCCATCCATAACAATGAAGGGATTAATAATGCACATAATATATTAGATAAATGTTATCTAACAATAATTATAGTAAATATCTCATTCTTAATTTATTGTTGTCTTGACACTAACAAATTTAACTAGGATAAAACTAATTCTAAGAATTAAATCTTTGACCTCAGTTATATATTCAGTAATGAATGGATTCTGATATTTGGGTTGCAACTAATTTATCAATATCCATGTGTGATACAGCCGTCAGGCAGGACATCGCTTTGGAGAACACATTGAAAGGGTAATGCCACTGATAGTGCAGTATAGCAAAGAAGAGGATGATGAGCTCAGGGAATACTGTCTCCAAGCATTTGAAGCCTTTGTCCATCGATGCCCGAAAGAAATAACTCCTCACATCCATACGGTATGTTTGCTGTTGCAAATTTTGCCAGATATAAATTTTTACAATTTTCTGCATTGAGAAATGTTTTAGGTCCCAAGGCTAGTGGGATGTATGAATAGGAGAAAATGCTAAATGAGAATTGTGTTGAAGAGCTTGAGGTAATAATATCTATAAGTCATTTTGATTGTTTTTCAAATATCATAGCAACTATGTATATACTTAATATATTGTAATTTTTATTATATTGATATTTTTCAAATATCTTATGGAAAGTAAGCACTGAAGCTGTTATTGAGATAAAACTGCACAAATAGTAGCAGTGAAAGTAGAGAATTGCCGAAAGTTCTTATAAAGAGAATTTTTGTTGAATTATTGGGCATTAGAATAAGAGGTTTACTGGATTTAACTTTCACAAATAAAGTTTACACTTTTTTTGGAACATGTCTACACAGCTATATTTTGTTTAGTAGCATCATTTCCCTTCAGACCTAATCTTGAAGTTTTGGAAGAGGCAAATTCACTTAGGGGCTAATCTGAGAATTAAAAGAACTAATTCAAAATCCAATTCATGTACTTTGGACATTGTGTCTGCTGATCTGGGTTGAAACATTGCCTTTTGAAAAAATACTTTTGTGTGTACCAATCTTGCTCATTTTTCATTAACTGCATATTTGAAATAACCAAACAATGAAGCATAATGCTTCCCAGTTATGGTGCAGTCTTTTTACAATAATGTATCAGGATTATACCCTAGAAATCCCAGCTTTTTAAATAAAAATGTTGACCAGCCCCATTATTTTTTTTGTTTTTATTTAAATTTACATTACCTGCGATACTGTTCTGAAGAAAACCCAATAATTTACTGAAATTCACATCTATCTGAAACTTTGTTCAAAATCATTACCTGGATCCCTCTTGGCAACAATCTTGCTGCATAATAAAAAAATTTCTCACCATTTCACTGAAATTACAGTTGTATCAAATAACCCTCATAAATGATTAAGTTAAAGTAGCGTTAATTTTATTCAACTAATTAGATAGAACTGCTTTATTTGTACTAGTAAAGACCATACAAATGCAGCAACACAAACTATATCTATTGCACATGTTATTCTTTTGTATTTAGGGCTATATAAAATGAAAATTATGAGTAACAGTAAAGTAAACAAAAAGTATTTAAAAAATCTTGTGTGTTACATTAACATGTTGCTCTACAACAAACTTCTTACAAAAGATATTTCTTCTTTCTACTCCATAGTAATCAAGATAACATTAACATAATGTGTCTTATTAATTAGTTCCTTATAAATATAAGAGACTAAGGGCATACATTATTGTAAAGCAATAGGCAAATGTTTTAAAAGCTGTCACTGTGCAGTTGTCATTGAAATTTGCTTCTGTGCATGGCCAGGTCAAAAAAAAAAAACATGGATGACTTCTTGAACGAGAATAGTATAAATATTTTAAAACTTAAACCAGTAACAAGGAATGTCTCAGAAATGGTAGTTAGGTCTGTAACAAAAATTTAAAGGACATAAATTGTGTGTTTTGACGAATACCTTTTTTATGTAGTAAGTTTTTGTCTCTCTTTAAAATTTATCAGTTATGCAAAAGGCATTCAGAATGAAGAGGACTAGAAGCTATTCTCAGGAAATTCAGCATGTACATTTTATTTATGTAGATATCTTTAATATACAGTAGTTTATAAAAAAATCATCAGAGCCATTTGTGAAAAAATAAAAAAAAATTTCCATGTAAAGGGTAGTTTCGGATGAAGGGGTGGGGGGTAATCTTTGTGTCACATTCTTTGGAGATACTAAACTTAAATACTAAGTTTGGTATTTAGCAGACTTCATTTTGTGCTGTTCACAGAGACATGTACACACACTTCTCTCTTTCAGACCTTTTTCTAAGAAGGCCTATTTTTGGATTCAGGGGTTCTCAGAACATATTTCTGCTGAAATCTTGGCATTAAATATTTGGATGGAATACATGCTAGAGTAGGTAAAAGGCTTATTGTAAAGAAACTGGTCCGCTTTGCAGTGCATGTAAACATAAAAGTAGCATTTCAGTTTCACACAAATATGAAACTTTGAGAGCCATAAGCATTTACATTTAAGCCAGTGCAAACATAATTAGTAGAGAGAAAGAGCTAGCCTTGGATTCTCCTATCTTTCATTACTAAAGCCAAGAACATGGTAGTGTCAAATAGAACCAATATTTGCGCTTTGATTTCCATATAAATTATGAAAACGAGATTTTGTTCACTTTATTTTGCAAATACATTATCTCTTTTATTTTAATTCATTTGTTTCACTCTTTCAGTTAGGTGCTGTTAACGTTTAAATGGCATTTGATTTTATCCATTTATGTTCAAATTTGAGTAGGAATGACCCATTTGTTGTGGGATTGCACTGCTCAACTTAAGTGGTTAATGACTGATTTATAAAGTATAAAAAAAACAAAGGAACATATGCAGGGGAATCACAAAGCATTATATGCTATATCTTATGAAGAGTCAGTATCAGTAATACTGATTTTTCTAAACCTTTTGGAGTAAAAAGCTTTTCAGAGTTTTATCTTAATTACAATATCTATACTCAGAAAAGGTCAAAGGTCTAGTCATTATTTCTATTTCTTTACAGATAATAGAACTTTGCTTGCGATACATCACATATGATCCAAACTACAACTATGATGATGAGGGAGAGGATGGTGAGGATGGAGTTGTAATGGAAACAGAAGAAGAGGGCGATGACGACGAAAATGATGAATATTCTGATGACGATGACATGAGCTGGAAAGTAAGGCGTTCAGCTGCTAAATGCTTGGAGGCTGTGATAGCAACCCGTCATGAATTGTTATGTGAATTCTATAAAACAGTTTCTCCTGCTCTTATTGCAAGATTTAAAGGTAACAAGTGTCTTTAATGCTTAAAATTAAAACACAAATTTATTTTCAAATTTGTAGATAAAAGCGGTACTTAAGGTCCTCTTCTTGGAACAGTTAATAAAAGGCTAGCTACTAAAAATGTTTTGTAATCCATTTTTATTGACATTTAACGAGTGTGAGAAATTTAATATTCCAGAATTGCAGAGAATACATGTTGCATGGATGATAATTCAAAAATGTTTATGCAATTTAGATGGTATATGATGAAATAATGTTCATTCCAATTCTAAATTAAAACATCTTAGTGTTAGATGCTGTAGATTGGAAGATTAATGCAGAAAAAGAAAAATCTGATGTGTTCCATTCACATGATTTTCTCTAAGCTGTTCAAAAAGCAAACTTCCGTTACAAAAGATTATTCTTTTCTTGCTTCTATGTAAGTAGAACAGAAGTATGGAAGTGTACTTGGTTAAAGTGATTATCAGTTATTTTAAAAGCCTGTCACTAAGTGAAACAATTGAAATTCAGTTCTTTTTGCTTGCTAAAAGCAAACAAAAGAGAGCCAAAAAGAAAGATGTCTCCTATTTGAGAAAAGTTTAAGTACCTTAAAACTGATACCAACAATTTGGAATATCTCAAAAACGGTTAACTGTACAAAAAAATGTATCTGACATAAATTGTATGTTTTAATGAGATCTATATTTTTTGTGTAGTCAGGTTTTGTCTCTCTTATGGTTTACAAGTTATACAAAAGTCATCCAGAATGAAGAGTCTTCAGAGGCTATTCCCAGAAAATTCAAGACATACATCTGATTTGTCATGAAAATATTTTAACAAATGACATTTTAATAAAAAGTGCGTGCACACACTTGCATGTGCGCACACGCATGCACTCACACACACACTCACACACACGGGTGGAATAGATTACTGCAAAGGTCGTGATGTATGCGACAGATTTTGTAAGTTTCATTCCACACCAAAAATTAGCTGTGAAATTTATCATTCTTATTGGAAAATTTCTTTCCAAGTCTAAAATAAATTTAGAGGTCTCACATTGCTGGTTGCATGTAATGTTGCATTGGGAACCCCTTGTGCTACCACTGCCATTATGTATCTAATTGCACACGTTCTGTACATCCCCGTACTCCTCTCTAGTCTCTCTCCCACTTAAAACATGAATTTACATGCAAATTCAAGTTAAGTAAAATGTTTTATAAGGTATATTATTAACTTAGTTGTCTTAATAGAAAATAGCATCGATAATAATCGTTTCAACTATGCTGCTATCACCTCCACCATCATAGTACACATTTTGTACATCTTGTCTCTGAAGTTTGAATCAGGTAAAATGTTTATATTAAGTATGTTGTCTTAATAGAAAATTGCATCCATAATCACCATTACGCCAAACTGGTGCCAACACCGATACATTTCCAATCTCCCTTTTCCATCTCTCTTCCACTAATTCAAATTGGGTTAAAAATTTTGACAATGTTATGTCAAGTATGTTGTTTAAATAGGAAATCATATCCATCTACGCTGCCATTGCTATTGCCATCATGTTCTATCATCGTATACATACCATACATTTCCTTACTCCCCTCTCCATCTCTCTGTTGCTAAAACACAAATTTTGGCACAAATTTGAATTATTAATTTCGGTAAATATTTTGCAATGATGTTTTTTAAGGTGTGTTTTCTAAATAGAAAATCTTATCAATTATCATTGTTTCAATTATGCTGTCCTGCTACTATCACCTTCTTTGATCACACACATATTGGTACATAATATCTGTTCTCCTTTTCCCCACTATCCTACCCACTACATGAATTTCTGCAATAATTCAAATTAAAAGAAAAATAATGAGGGTACTTAATGAGCTTATGTCCCTTAGTTTGTTTGAAATATATGGCAAAACTTTAAATGTCATGTAATAATTAAGTTATGGTATCTTCTTTTTATAAAGCTGCTATACTAAATTCCAAAATTAACTTCTGAAAAATGGGGGTCGTCTTGTATAAATACGGATAAAATAAATACGGAAGTATTATGAAATAGGTGGAAGAATAATCTTTTGTAATTTTATTGAATATGTAAAGAAAGTCTTGTGAATATAATACATAATTTTTTTTTTACTGTAGTTTAACAGAGTGCATGTTGTAGAACTATTTTTACTTTTTAGAAATGCTTGAAGCCAAGTTATGACTAATAAATTTTGTCTCATACTTTCTATTGCATAGGCTAGGCTAGAAATGATGAAAATTTTGAATGGGAAAAAAAAACTGAATGGCATTAAGTTCTGTTGTTCAAACCTAGCTGTAACAGATATTTAAAAGCTGATACAACTTTTTACTCTACATTAGGCCATCATGAAATAACAAGTATCTCACATAAGTAATCCTAATTGTAAGATTGAGTAACAGCTCAGAAATTAAAATTAATTTCAGGATGCAAGTCACCCATTAAATAGAATATGTCAAATAATCAAAGTTTCCCTAGGATAAAAGAATCAGACAGTGCAATTAGATAAAGCATATCAGTTGCACAACATTAACAAACATGCACACCAAAAAAGTATTTTTTTTTCCTGATATCTGGCAAAGCAATCATATTGTGTGGACACAAAGTATATCTTGCAACCTTTAATAGTATTCTGAAAGTTGATAGAAATCTTAAATAATATTGTTTAGAATTTGAGAAATCTTAAATAATATTGTTTCTCATTCAACAAAAATTTGTTATGATCAGACATTGAAGAAGAATTGTCACTCCTGAATTAAATTTTGTAATAAAATGAATGTAGGAAAACCTGTAGTAGAACCTCAGCTATCCAAAACACTTTTAATTAAAATAATGTTTAACTGAAATTGCTGAAAAAATGTTTTCTCTTAAAATGAAGTGAAGAACATCAGTTAACTTACATTAGGGGTGACAAAGGGGATGCACAATAGAATGCATTGACGCTCACTTTCCCCTCTATTGACAACTGTTTCAGCTCTTTCATTGGTAGCAGGGCAGCCCTTTTCTTAGCCATCAGTCATTTATGGTCACTTTCACAGTAGCGGACTTGTCATTACTACAGCTTAAATGTTTGTGGTGGGGAATAAAGTATTGTGGACAGCAACATAAGCATTCCACCACTGATTTATGGAAGGAAATTTTAAAGTGGGAAAGTAACATTCCCAGTTACTTTCATGTACTTAAATTAATGAGAAGGTATGTAAGTGAATCTTTCTCTTTTTAAGACTCATTGCCATGTAAAATGTCACACACTCGTATGCATTTTTTTAGGGTTTTTCCTTCTGATGTTCTAATGAAAAGGTAGAACATCTACCAGCAGGAAAATGGAAGATTTTTTGAAACCAAATTGGTACTGCATAGTTAAAAGTATGCACTATGGAATATATTTTTTTTATAAATACAGTAGCTTGATTTATTAAATAAGGATGGCACTCAAAAAACTGGAAGGCTGCTTTTGAGTGATCAGCGAGCTGACTTCTCAATTGGAGGTCCCAGGTTCGAATCCCAGCTGGGGTGGGGAATTTTTCTTTAACCAGAATCATTCCCTATCCCGCATATAGCCCGGAAGTATGTATGTGAGAGTGAATGTGTGTGTATTTGAGGAAAATAAAGTGATTTAAACCCAACATAAAGAACCTACAGACAAATTGTTTCTAATGCAAAGCCGCCAATATTAGATGTTAAGGGGGGCTATATAAATGGAAAAATAAAAAGAAGAAAAAACTGAGCCCCAGTAATCGACTGCTCGTCATCTATTGTTGCAGTTTCTGTATGCTTAATTCAAGTGGTTTCTTTCTTTGCAATTTTTTCTTTATCTAATTATTAATGTTTATTTAATCTGCTAGGGAACAATTGGTGCACAGTTGTCGGGCAAGCAGTATGTACTCTGGGCCAGTTTTTTTGTGCGCCACCCAAACTTTAACATTAAGTATATTATTGCCTTCATTTACTTTTACCTAAAAATTCAAAAAAAGTTTCTTAGTTTTAATCTGAAATTTTGTTATCCAAAAGCTTCTTTTCTCCCTCTTTTTCCATTAATAGAGGTTCTTATTTCAGGCTGTAAATGTGAAAACTACATTCCTTCACTAACTTTTATAAAAGTATATGAATTTCAATAAATAAAACAGGATGGCTGTGTAAATTACATAAATTGATAATCCAATAAACTGCTGCTTAAAGTTTTTTGGTTTAACAGAATACAGTTAAATTTACTAACGTTAATTCCTCTATCCCTTGGGCTTCATTTTAAAGATGTTAGTAAATTTAGCTGTATTCTGTTAAATCCCTTTTATACCTACAACAAAATCTGTAAAACTATTTCTCCAAATGTTTCTATTATGAAGTAGATTGAAAAATAAGCTTTTATAAGAAGCTATATATGCTATGTTTAAATTGGATTTATTTCCATTTAATAATACAATTCTATATTATTATTTTACAAAGAAAATGCATAAGACTAAATACTACTGACTCCTTCTGAGTTGCTATTTAACCAAGTGGCCCGAATAGTTTCAATCTTGCAGTTATTCGATTATGAGGCCAATTTACGTCTAGAGATGAACTCCATCTTTGTATTTATGTAACATCAAAACTTTCTATATACTGCTTAATGATTTTAGACCATACTTCTTCTTTAAGCATTTAAATAGATCTACATTGATACAGTTTACTGACTTAAAAGTTGATGTCCTTCATTCAAAAGGCTTTCTCTACTTATTCCATAAGAAAGTATTCTTACAAAAATTTACTCTATCTGCCTCTGTTAATTGAGATAATCATCAGCTCAAATTGTCTTATTACTTAGTTTCTTATAAGTAGAAGAGAAATAAGGGAATACACTAGGCTAAAGCAATAGTCAAATCTTTTAAAAGCTGTTTGCTATGTGATTGAAATTTAGTTCTCTTTGTAGGAGTAAAGCAAAAGAAATAGGAATGACAAATTTTTGTTTGAGAAAAATTTAAGTATTTTAAAGTTGAAACCAATAACAAGGAACATTTCAGAAATGGTTACTCCACAAATAAATAAATAATGTATATAACCTAAATTATGTTTTAACGAGATCTACATTTTTTGTGTAGTGAGCTTTTGTCTTTCTCTTGCGGTTTACCAGTTATGCAAAAGCTATCTAGCTACATTTCATTTGTCATGTAAATGTCTAAAATATAATCTTTTAACCATTTTTGGGAAAATCAAGCATTTCAAATTTTTTTCCATTTAAACAATAGGTTGGGGTAAGGGGATTTTCATGAAAATCATGTCGCATCCTCGGAAGATATGAACATAATTATCAAATTTGTTATTTAACAGACTATTTGTTTTGAGTTGTGTTGTTTTCAGACACACACATGGACCTTTTTCTAAAAATATGTTTGTTTTTTTTATTTTATGTACTTCATTTATTCAGAACACTATCAAATTTTTGGGTGGAATGCAAAATCCTTCTCTACCTATGTAGTATGTAGAGAAAGTAAAAATAACTTACCTGTCCCTTTCTTTGCTTTTAGAGCGAGAAGAGAATGTTAAATCAGATATCTTCCATGCATACATGGCACTACTCAGACAGACTAGGCCATCAGTGGGAGTAAGTTTGGATCCAGACTGCATGGAACAAGAAGAGGGTCCTGTATGCATGTTGCAGAACCAAGTGCCTGCTATTGTGAAGGCTGTCCATCATCAGATGAAAGAGAAAAGCATCAAGACTCGCCAGGATTGCTTTACACTGCTAAAAGAGCTGGTGGTTGTACTACCCGGAGCCCTGACTAATCACATTCCAGCATTGATCCCTGGAATACAGTACTCACTTGGGTGAGTATCAAGTGTTCATAGCATTCCCAATAAGAAGGAAACCACTACTCACAATATTATAACTGTGTTAAATAATAGATACACAAGCTTTTGCTTATATATAGCAATAGAGCTGCTCCAGAAATTATTAAAAATGCATGTTTTAAAATATCTTGATACATATTATTCACTATTGCCAAGAAATTCTAGTAACTACAAATGTAGAAAAACGAAATAACCTACAAAATCAAATCTTTCTCCTGATAACAGGAGCTATTAAAACAACCCAAATCACTGCCTTGCAAATTTTGATGAACAACCCAAACATAGAAACTGAAATTGAAAAATCAGCAATCATACAATGCGAGAAGCTTATAAGGTTACCTCATAATAATTAGATTCAACAAAACCCAGAAATTCATTTTAAAACCCAATAAAGTTTCTTAAGTATAGTACATAAAATCAAACAAATTACAAATTTAAAAGAAAACTTACAAATAAGAAACAATCCCTAGAATTTTTTGAAATTGAATATAATCTCCATCTGATAGAAGTCGAGAAATCAGAAACTACTCCAGACATCTTAAAACAAAAGTCACTGGGAATAAAGTTACAATATCCTTCCCCTAAATGGTTACTTATTTTTGCAGATGGTTTCAGTCTACCAAATGATGGAGGCACTGATGCTGGAGCAACATGCCCACTCTTCTCATTTTATTGAAAATTAGATATATATTCAACAAATTTTTATGTCAAATCTCTTTTAAGTCTACAACATCTCTTGTATCATATAAATAAGTTGTAAAAACTGTATTTCTATCCAATTCAATAGCAGCCATTATCACCATAACATGAGATATAACACCCAAAAGCCTTAACATTCTAGAATGTCGTAAAATAATACAACAATTAACTCATTTACATACAAGAGTACAACCAATTTAATGGATTTCAGCTATTTGTGGAATAATAGGCAATGAAATGGCTGATTTTTTGGCCAGAAAGGGAACTAAGATTATCATTAAATCAACTTCTAGTTTAACTCCATTTTGCACTATTAAAAGAATAATATCAAATAGATACACAAACAAAATCAATGAAGAATACACAAACAATGCAGCTGGAAAACAATGGAAAAATGTGTAACATTATAATATTGTTACATTACCAAGAAAATCTGCAGTAACAATCCTCAGACTACTAACAGGACATGTCTGTTTACAAAAATACTGTTTGGTATAGCAGAGACTCCAATATGAACTTTCTGCAACTTAAATGAAGAAATGGATTGTGACCATCTACATTTATTTGACAAGTTGATTAATTACACTAAACAACACCTACTTGGGATTTTTGCTAGAACATATTTCAAAGGACTAGTTTCCTTCATTTTCAACCGGACATCGACTAATTCCTTGCGGTGAAGCTGGCATTGTAAGTGCTGTCTCTGGTGGTGGTTCAATGAACTTGCTAAACAAATCCTTCTGTGGTACGTCGAAATTGAAAACCCTATTCCTATATTAATATAAAAATAATAGTTGCAACAAATCTTCACTTATCTTTTGGAATCCTTGCCTGAACTAGTTTCGCAACGATTTCATTGCATTATCAACATATCCTTTTGGTCTCTTATTTGATGTTGTTTATTTACACTGTTATGGTTACTGCTACTAGGTGGATTGTGTACTAATACATTGCTAACTACTGGAATCAAAACAAATTTGGTAAGAGTGTCAATTGGAGGTATATCAAAATTCATTGCATGATTTCTATACTTTAATATAAATATTTTCTCCTGATAGAAATCATGCAATGAATTTTGATATACCTCCAATTGACACTCTTACCAAATTTGTTTTGATTCCAGTAGTTAGCAATGCATTAGTACACAATCCACCTAGTAGCAGTAACCATAACAGTGTAAATAAACAACATCAAAAAAGGATATGTTGATAATGCAATGAAATCGTTGCGAAACTAGTCCAGGCAAGGATTCCAAAAGATAAGTGAAGATTTGTTGCAACTATTATTTTTATATTAATATTTGTGTTATTCTTCAGTGTTACTAGCTTCTTTTTACATTTATAAACCTATTCCTATTTTTTACAATGAAGATGTGTTCCCATGTGGCCAGCTCATGTTGTATTTTTTGAAAATTTTTTGAAACTTGTCAAATGCCCATGGATGGTATGTGAATTTCTTGTAGCTCATCTTTTGTTCTATTATTGGGAGGGTGGTTGTTTCTTTCAGGAATTTCTTCTCTTTGGTTAGTTTTATTTTTTTATCTACGAGGGATCTTGTGAAACAATTTTTATTTGCAATTTCGACTATTTTGTAGTACTCTGTCTTGTATTCATTTTCTAGAAGAAAATGTTAACCAATCTATGTGCTAGGATATTGAAGATTGCCTGTTTATGTGCTCTTGGATTATAACTATTGGCTTTTATATAATTGCCTGTCTGAGTAGGTTTCATGTAAATGCTGAGGTTTATTTTATTTTCATATTTGACTATTTTCGGATCTTAAAATGGTAGCTGGTTATCTTTTTCTATTTCTACCATGAATTTTATACTTTTTTCTAGGATGTTCAAAAGTTTTAGGGCATCATCAATGTGCCTTTTTGGCACTATGGCAAGGACGTCATCGACATACTGGTACCAGGTTTTGAACATCCAAGGGAAACCTTTTGTAATTCTAATTTCCAACGTGCTCATGAAAACATCTGCCAATATGGGTGAGAGTGGATTACCCATTGCTAATCCTGATGTTTGGCAACAAAATCTTTCCTGGAACTGAAAAAAGTTTTGTTCGGTGCATAATTTAGTAAGTTTTATATATTCTAAAATATCTTGTGGTGCCATTCCAATTGATTTAAGCCAATATTCTATCAATGGAGCCAATTTCTCTAATGGTATGCTTGGAAATAGTGATTTGACGTCAAACGAGACCAATGTGTCCCCTTCTTTTAGTTCTACGTTCTTTATGTTTTCTAAGAGCGCATAGGAGTTTTTGATGCTGAGGCTGTCAAATTTTGGAAATGAATTGAACTTGTTAGTTAACCATTTTGCCAATTTGTAGCTTGGTGAATCTATGCTGCTAACTATGGGCCTCATTGTAATGCAAGATTTGTGAATTTTGGGTAACCCATATAGTCTGGGTAGGGTTGGATTGTCTGATTTTACTGTATATTACAACACTGTTCACAAGCTTCCACAAAAAGAAAAGTGAATCTTCTACCTTGTCTGACTTTTATAGAAGATGAATTCTAAACCGAAAAACCAAAATCAACCGTTAATAAATGTAGCGCAACAATCCTTGACAACATTACAGATTTGTACATCTAATAATTTAATGAAAATGAATACACACAAAACAAATTATCAACTTTAGAAATTAACATTGAGTCAAACTTAACTCTTTTAAAACAAGTGAAGTTTTAAAACGTGTTAAGTTCGACTCAATGTTAATTTCTAAAGTTATTATTATGCTTAACTGTGTACCACTTCCTGTCAGGTTAGTTATCAAATTATCAACTATTTACACTGAGGAAGAAACCAATAAATATTTCCTTTCAACTAAAAGGGAAAACTCTCACAGAAACACATGAAGCCAAATATTGAGGTATTGTTTTTTATACAAAATTAACATGAAAAAAATACATTGATAATATATACAAAAAAGCTGAAAAAAATTACCACTATTAAAAAGACTGGCAGGCAAGAAATGGAGAAGCACTACACAAACTTTAAACACTTTTTACAAGATGTATATTAAACCAACATTTAAATATTGTGAAGAGATATTAATAACTGCAAATATAGAAAAACTTAATATTCTACAAAACCAAATTCATCACATCCTAATTGGAGCTGTTAAAACTACCCCAGTACTTGCTCTACAAATTATAACAAATAATCCAAGAGTTGAACTTGACATTGAACAAGCAGCCATCTTACAATATGAAAAATTAATCAGAATACCTTATAATGACTGGGAAAAAAGAAAACCACAAGTACACCTAAAAACTCAATAAAGTTTCTTTACTAAAGTCAATGAAATCATAGATTTATAACTTCTGTACTTAAAAGAAAACTTACAAACAAATATTAACCCGTTAGAAATAATTGCTATTGAACACTATCTACACTTAGCTCAGTTTACTAAATCTGAAATCTCTTCACGTATTCTGAAATAAATGACACTAGAAATAATAAATTTAAGATACCCTACCAATGAATGGCTACATGTTTATACTGACAGTTCCAGCTTACCAAATAACAGTGGTACTGGTGCAGGTGCAATATGTCCTCTCTTCTCTTTCTACAAAAGATGAAGTTTAAATACCACAAATTTTTATGGAGAGATTGCAATATTTCAGAGCTTACAAAACCTACTGTTCATATAAATAAATTTGAAAAAATTATTATCTGACCCTAAAGCAGCTATAATATCTATAACATCTGATGTAACACCTAATAACTTAAATATTGCAGCATGCCGCAAAATCATAAAACAACTAATTAATTTAAATAAAAGATTAATACTTTGATGGATATCAGCATATTGCTGGGTAATGAAACAGCTGACTTTCTAGCCAAGAAAGGTAGTAAAATTACATCAAATTCATCTGATCCAATAAATTATCACACTATCAAAAGAATCATTATATCAACATATAATACCAAAATTAAAGAAGATAATGTATTGCAAACAAAAAGAAAACCATGGGAAAATATGTAATAACATGACCAGAATCACTACACTACCAAGAAAATCCTCTGTAGCAACTTTTAGACTCCTAACAGGCCATGACTGTCTCAATAAACATTTATTCCAAATTGGTATATTGAGATCTCTTCTGTCCTTTCTGTGCACTTAAAGAAGATATGGATGGAAACCACTTGCTCCGCTGCCCAACTTATAGTCAACATGATAACATAACATCAAAATACTGAAATGCAAGAGAGCAAATGACTTCACAGCCAACTGCTCAACATTAGCCACCAACCAACCAACCACTTTAACAGAAGATTATAGTCTCCCAGCTAAATATTGGAATGCAAGAAAATGAATGATTTCATTATCAAGTGTTTAGCATTAGATACCATTTAACCAATATGTATGTATATATGGTATTTGGATAAAGAGTATCAGTGATGTGAATTCAAATTTAGGAAACATTATGGAATGTAAATGGAAACACAAATGAACATCACTTAAGTTTTCACCTACAAAAAACATGACTTATTTGTTTCCATTCTGACTATAATTTTCCCTTGAATTTTCCCCTTAAATATGCATGTCGTTTGAACATAGGCTCATTTTAATTTTTCTTAATTCTGCTTTCCACATTCATATAGTATTTGTTTGCATGTCTGTTGCTATTTTTCAGTGATAAAAATTCAAGCAGTAATATGAAGATTGATACACTGGTGTTTGTCCACTGCTTATTGACATCTCATCCTCCAGAAGTATTCCATAATCACATGTCTGTATTGGTACCGCCAGTTATCACAGCTGTGGGTGACAGTTTCTATAAAATCACAGCAGAGGCACTTCTAGTGCTACAGCAACTTGTAAAGGTTATTAGGCCTTTAGGTAAGTGTGCAGGAATTATATTTGTATACTACTTTAATAATCATAGGTTTCAGGTATACCCACAGCATTGACAAATTTACTAGCTGGCCTATCCAGCATTGCTTGGTTAGCATTTTAAGCTCCAGTGGCAAATTAATTAATTTCATTTATCTCCTCCATTGTTTATGCATCAATCTAGAGGGTTTTTATAGCTCAATTTCCCCATTACCCCTAAAATTGTCATTTCACATAGTTCTAACTATTCCAAATAACAAATTAAAAATCTTCAGTATTCTTGCAAAAGGATGAGATGAAACTATGATGAAATATCTGACTTCCTTAACCTCACCTCGATGGTCTTTCAATTTCTGAAAATGCTGCATAGCAGTAAAAGAATCTATGATTAAGAATGTTTGAGTAATTTTTACTTTCTCCATACGCACTATATACATAGTGTATAGAGAAAGTATTGCACTCTACCCAAAAATTTGATACCGAGATTTCACTGGAAATATATGTTTTAGGGTCCCCAATATCCAAAAAAAGCATTTATTTAAGTTTAGTATTTTCGGCAGGGATGCGACACGAAGATTTTGAGAAAATTCCCCCACCCCCAACTACCCTTTACATGGAACTTTTTTCGAAAATTTTGATTTTCTCAAAAATGGCTCTAACGATTTTGATTAAAATTTCGTATATTAAACATATTTACCTGACAAATAAAATGTATATCTTGAATTTTCTGGGAATAGCCTCTGAAGAGTAGTTTATTCTGGATGAATTTTACTAAATTTTGAATAACTGCTAAACCGTAAGAGATGGACAAAAACTTACTGCACAAAAAATGTAGAGCACATTAATACACACAATTTATGTTATATACATTTTTTTCGTGGAGTTAGTCGTTTTTGTGACATTCCTTATTTTTTGTTTCTGCTATGAAAAACGTATACTTTTCTCATACAGGAACTTGTCAACTCCTATCCATATAAACAAAGGAACTTCATTGACATAGCAACCAGCTTTTGACTATCACTTTAACCTACGGTTGTCCCTTATTTCGCTTCTACTTACGAGGAAGCGAGTAATTAGACTATTTGTGCTATTTTTTTCTGATTAGCATAAAGTAAATAGAAGTATAAGCTTTTTAAGAATTATTTGTTGCAGGGATATGGAGAAAGTCATGTGAATGATAAACATCAGATTTTTAATTGTTCTTTCCACAAGGCTGTGGTAGGACAAGGGTTGGAAGGAGAATTAAACTGAAAAAATCAATGCCATAGTCCTGATTTTAACCATAGATATTCTGGTTGCTCTAAACTTCGCTGCCATCATAATATTTCAGCACAGCATCGTAAATTCCTCAATTGACTGACATTTTTCTAGTAAACCACAAGGAAGTATCAAATTGTTTTGAGACAGCATATCCCAATGGTGACTCATAATGTAAATACTTCTAAGTCATAGGCTTTATAGGCATTCTCTATAAGGTCAATCAATGATAATTCAAATATTCTTTCACACAAGGACATGTGTATTAGGCAGATAAATTTTAAAACTTTATACCTTTTTTTTTTTGTCCCATAGTTTTTAATAACTTAAAAGCCACATAATTTTCACATAATGTAGAAAGCCTTAACATATAAAATGAAATGCTATTTTGCATTCCCAGGCCACTAAATTAATTTCTTTGGAAAAGATGCACAGTCTGTGATCATTGAGAAAAACAACCTTCTCAGTTAATATAAAATATTGATTCACTGATATCTAATGTTTTCTTTCTTTATAGAATTATTTAGCAAGCCCTGCTGACATTTAAAGATTATTAAGAGTTTTGGACATGTTCCCTTGTATCCATATTTGTAGTATTTGCGAAACAATAATAAAGAAGCAAAATAAATAACAAAAAAATCAATAAAATTTATTACTTTTTACTTCCTCTAGCACCACATTTCACTAGAAATACATATTTTAGGGCCTCCTGTATAAAAAAAGCATTTTTAGTAAAAGGCCTGCACGTGTTTGTGGGTGTTCTTCAAAGGATGCATAGAAAACATTTCGAAAATTTTGGTTTTCTCAAAAATGGATCTGACAATTTTTATTAAATTACTGTGTATTAAATTACTGTGTATTAAATTTAAATGTATACCTTGAATTTTCTGGGAATGAAGACTACTTCATTTGGATGACTTTTGAATAACTGTTCAACCATAAGAGATACACAAAATCTTAACTGCACAAAAAATGTAGATCTTGTTAAAACAATCAATTTATGTCACATACATTTTTTTGTGGAATTGATCATTTCCAAGATATTCCTTATTATTAGTTTGTTTTAAAAACTTGTGTCATTTGGGAATTTGTCAAGTCCTGGCCATTTAAAGTCGCCCTCCGTGGTGTAATGGTTACCATTCTAACTTCATATACCCAAGGTCGCCGGTGGAGGACAATGGATTTTTTCCGGTGTAAAAATCCTTAGCATGGCTTCCTTCGAAAGGGAAGTAAAGCCATTGGTCCCATGTTGTAAACTTATGGCACATAAAAGAACCTTAAGCCTGATAGAAAGGCCTCTGAGCAAAATTAAGTGGTCTTTCATGCCCAATTTAGAATGGGATGCTGAGAACCACAGTAGTTAAAGAGCGTCCATAAATAACATGCCATTTACATTTTTGGTCATGCAAAGAAACAAATTTATGCTTCACAAACTGATAGACTGAATATGGTATTGCCTTTTCTATTTTGGTCTTTTTCATAACAAATCACTAATAATAATTTTCTATTCTTGATTGATAAACAACCATTTGTTGACAAGAACTTTCAAACACAAAATTGTTTTAAGTTTAGTAAGCAGGAGGAGGAATATTCTCATTGTTGTTTTCAGTTACAAGTGCTCTGCTATGATGGAATAATTTGTTATTGATGGTACTTGTAGATAGTTTTTTTTCTGTTTATTTGTAGATTCACCTAGTAACTTTGATTTCACACCATTTACAAGTGAGTTGTATCACTGTACTCTGGTAAGACTGAAAGCAGCTGACATTGATCAGGAAGTAAAGGAGCGAGCCATTTCTTGCATGGGACAGATCATCTGTAACTTGGGTGATTACCTTCAAGTAAGTGGAGTGCTTGTATAAGACATCTTCTTGATAAACACTTGTGATTTTGTTGTAACCAGTACATAATATTAATTAAAAGCTTATAGATGTTATTTTAAATTTCAGCAGTTTTTGGCTTTGCAACATCTTTCTCCATGTCTATATATGTTTTAATGCTTTGGTGATGAATGCAATGTACTGTTTTTTTATTTTTCTTTGTAATGCATGCAACATATCTCATAGTCTGATTTTTCTTATAAAATGCATGTTTCTATATTTGGTTTAACTCCCGATCCTAGGAACTAATATTTCATTTGCTAAATACTTTCGGATTTCAGTAATTATTATATCCAGTGTAATCCTAAAGGAGTAAGGAATATATGAAACAGATGTTGCTCCGATGAATCATGTGGCCTACCCTTCTTTGCAACCTCACCTGTATAGGACAAAATAATGCCATCAACTACAACATATATGCTAGTTCCAAAAATAAATGGTAAATTAATGTTATCAGCCTATATAAATGTCACCTAATAAAAACTGCTATTTAGGTTAATTCAGTTGGGTTTAGACCTCGCAGATGCACTTTGTTTCATAGGGCTTTAACCTCATGGTGCCCTTGACTATGCTTTGCAGCTCAGGGCCTCTACCCTCGGCTATATAGCTTTTTTCTGCTATGCTCAAATTGTGAAAGTTGTTAACACATGGAGAGACAAGGACAGAAGCAATGTTCCAATATGCCTTGGATGAGACGTGCATCATTTTCACATAATGTCTATTATGTTTGAGAAAGTGTGATACAAAAGTGAACATTTGTGGTTATAGATGCATGAAATAATTACTAAATAAGTGAGTGTGTATACCCCACATTTTGATAATAAAATACTAATATGCGTAATGGATATAGCAATTTGAATGGTTCCAAAGATCAAAAATTCATCCCTATGTTCAAACCATATAGCCGCTTTCATAATTTAACCTTAAGTGAAGCTTTATTAAGCTATGGATGCTTAAGTCAGGCTTACACTTTGGTGTAAGCTTTGCAAGTATTACAGATTAACCATGTTCGGCTTTACTCAGCTGAACAATTCCACAGAACAGCAAAGTTGATAATGCTTGAATATACACATCAAAGGAGTATCCATAGCTTATGGTCTCGTTTCTCAGCAAGACATAGCTAAATTTAACAAAAAATCAGTCAAAACTTACTGTAAGCTTTACCTCTAAAGAAGTCGGCATTTTTCTTGAAATTGTGAAATAGCACAAGCATGTAAATAAAGTGTAAGCAATTGGACAAATAACTATGGAGTAAGAAAAATCTAATGTGGAGGAAAATTGTACAGCAAAGAATGGATCATAATGGTGTGATGCATGCTGTAGATTTTGAGATGCCAGAAAATGTCCAAAAACAATTAGCATACTACTGACTGCATGTAATTGTGAAACAGCATAAACATGCAATGGAGTGCAAGGAATCGGACAAATAACTATGGAGTAAGAAACACATAGAGGAAATCTGTGATGTAAAGATTGGATTAAATGGTGTGAAACAGTTTTGATAGCTATGCACGCTATAGAGTTTGAGATGCCAAAAAATCCAGCTGCAGTTAGCATACTTCTACTTACTGATAAGAGACTTGTCAGTGTCAACTGTCAAGAGAAGTATTGCTTCTGATGAAAGGCTTTGTTACTGAATTATAAAGCAATAATTTATAGATGTGACTATAATTAAGTGCGACAAATTATACAATAAGGTATGAAGTATAAATTTAAAAATAATTTTTGTTTTTATCAGTTGGCTTTATGTTTATATGCATCCATTTCTGGTACCATCATTGCCGACTATTTACTTAATCAAAATTTCTTAGAACTTTGTCATTCCATGTGTTAAGTATAGTTTTATTTCTAAACATTCTAGATAGTTTTCTATTGGCATATGGACTAAAATACTTTGCATTTATTCATTATTAATATTGTCTTGTTTTATTTTAACATTGCAACTCCTCTACTTAAACCAGAGTTCAGTATGGTTTAAGCTAAGCTGCAGATAAGCTCAGCTTATCACTTGAACTACATACTGGTTTCCATTGTAGTTTGCATCAGCCTAGCATGTCCAGAATTGTAACACTGTAGGACATGTCTCAAGGTGCTGTAAATGTATTAAAACTAGAAACAAGAGAAACTGGCCAATGAAACGCATTACCTCTTAATATTCTACTATATGTAATAGAAGTAATATATACAAGGATCAGTCAAATGTAATGCCTCCTATTTTTATTCTCCTGAACTAATCGAGTTATGTGAACAATTTGAATTTGGAGCAATTCCTCAAATCTTCTTGTCCACTCCACTGCAATAGCAACTAAATTCATCCACTGGTGGTAGCATTGCTTCTTGTTATAAAATTGTTGACATTGAATTTTGTATTAGACAAAAATTTGTGTCATTGAATTCTTGAATGCAGAAGATGAAATGCCAATTCACATTCATGAAAGGCTCACAAAGGTGTATAGTGATACAACAGTGGAGTCAGCACGGTAAAAGATGGGTTCATCACGTAATGAAACTGAAGGGCCAACACCGTTGGCTGAAGAACCAAGGAGCTGAGACCCGTGACTGCAGTGAATCTATGCAACATTAAGCAAGTAGTTGAGATCATTTGACCTGAATACCAAATAACGGATTATATCCCTCAGTAAAGGGAGTGTAGTCACGATTATTCAAGAACTGGAGTACTCAAAAGTATGTTCACAATGGATACCCTGAATGTTAACCAAGAAGAATAAGGAGACACGAAAAACAATAGCCTTGTAACATTTGCAGTGCTTCAATTTGGAGGGAGCGGAGTTCCTGGAGACAAAACGTGGGTTCATTTTTTTGAACCAGAATCAAAGAGACAGTTCATGGAATGGCATCCCACGACCTCGTCAAGGAAGAACAAATTCAAAACTGCCATCGGCAGGGAAAATCATAACGGCAGTCTTTTGGGATGTAGAGGGTGTCTTTTTTTTTGGAGCATGGATGCACAATAAGTTCTATGTAATATTCAGCACCCCCAAAAAGCTGAAAGCATGCCTTCAGTGAGTTCATCCAATAAAAACCATGGTTGATGTTCTGCTTTTGAACGATAATGCAAAACCACACCAGTTGTCACAGTACTGAAGAGATTGTGAAAATTTGATGGGAAGTCTTGCCTCTTCTTGTATCCCCCACCTGCACTTAAAAGTTAATTACAAAAATACATGTTTATCCTCTCATTACCTTCCACACTATATAACAAACCTCTTTCAGGGTATGGGAGACACATGGGAGAAAAATAGAAGCAAAAGGGAAGGCTGCAATGTCAGTATTTAGAGTTTGCAAATACAAGTTAAGAGATGACAATCAAGTGGCTGGAAAGAATGTATGAGGCGATAGTGAAATCAAGGATGCTTTATGCAGTGGAGATCTGGGAGGCCTCAGACAAAATTAAGAAGGTGGATCATATGTATAGTTAAGCAAAATTCCATAAAATCCATCCAGAATAAAGTAGTCTTCAGAGGCCATTCTCAGAAAATTCAAGATATACATTTTATTTGTCAGATAAATATCTTTAATATACATTTTAATCAGGGATTGAAAAAATTATGGAGAAAATAGGAATGGGAGATATGTGGAGGCTTGAAGAAAGAAATGAAAGTAATGTAGGTAAACTGGTAAAGTTTAGGATAAAAGACATAGAAAGACAGGAGATATAGGGAAGTTTAGAAAACAAGAAATCGGGAGAATTTTATAAACAAATAAAAAGAGATTGGGGATGAGAACCATATGTAGATTGCTATAACAGGCAAGAAAAAGGAGGACTAGCTTGGATGAGAACAGAAACAATATTAAATATATGCGTAAGCTTTCACGGCCGGTGTCCATAGTTTTAAAATTTAAAATTTTCGGGCTATTTTGCCGTGGTCTGTAGGTTAAAATATGTTTAGTTAAAATATTTCTACCTAACGTTTCGTCCCTGTCTGTGAGGGACATCTTCAGAGGAAATGTGCTCACGTCGCTAACTCGAAAAGAATAACAACAGTGCGGTTTATAGCCAGTATATATACTCGGATACAGGTGGGCGGGGTCAAGTGAACGGGTTCTGGTTGTGTTTATTTAGCCTGGAGGTTACGGAGTTGGGAAAGTATAGGGAACCAGGTGGAGTTTAATTTAAGACCTTCGTCTTTGTTAAAGTTGTTTGTGTTTTTATAAATCTCAATGGCCTCTCTGTATAAACGGGGGTAATAATTTTTAGTCGTAGCTATAACCTCTACTTTATCATATTGCATACGGTGGTCATCCAAAGATAAAACATGCTGTGCCACGGCTGATTTTTCTGTTTGTCCGAGGCGGCAGTTTCTTTTATGCTCTGTGATGCGTGTATTGATGCTACGTTTTGTAGTGCCGATGTAAACTTGGCCACATGTGCATGGGATTTTGTAAACACCAGATTTACACAGTGGATCGAGTCGGTCTTTAGCTGATTTGAGAAACTGTTTTATTTTAGTTGTCGGCATGTATATGGGTTTCACGTGTCGTTTTTCTAAAATCTTGCCTTTACGATCAGTTATGTTTTTTATATATGGCAAGAATACTTTATTTTTATATGTCGATTCCTCCCTAGGTCTAGTATTGTTCTTTCTGGGACGTATTGCTCGATCGATATCCTTTTTTGTGTACCCATTATACATTAGCGTCTTTTGTAAATATTTTAGTTCTTGTGGTAAATGTTCCGTGTCACAGATTCCTTTAGCTCGTTCCACTAGTGTTTTGATGACGCTTCTTTTCTGTTTGGGATGATGGTTGGATTGCTTACTAAGATATCGGTCAGTATGGGTTGGCTTTCTGTACACTGCACACGTAAATCTTCCGTCGTTTTTCCTAGTTATCAATACATCAAGAAAAGCAATTTGACCGTCGGACTCTAATTCTTTTGTAAATTGGATGTTTGCGTGTTGGCTGTTCAGATGATCTAGGAATTTCTGGAGTTCAGCTTCTCCGTGAGGCCATATAGCGAAGACGTCAATGTAACGAAGCCAAACGGACGGTTTTTTAGTTGCAGTTGCCAGTGCATGTTTTTCAAAATGTTCCATATACAAATTAGCTACCACCGGTCCAAGAGGATTACCCATGGCAACTCCGTCCTTTTGTTCGTAGTAATCGTTGTTCCATTTGAAATACGTCGTGGTGAGACACAGTTTAAAAAGGTCGTATATGTCTTGCGGGAACAACTCGTCGATATGCTCTAAAACGTCCTTGACGGGTACCATTGTAAACAGCGACGTGATATCGAAGCTGACGAGAATATCTGTGGGATCACATTTTAGATTGCGTATTTTCTGCGTGAAATGATAGGAATTCTTTATGTAAGTTTCTGAATTACCGATGTGTTCCTGCAATAACGGAGTAAGATAACGTGAGATCGTGTGTGTTGGTGATCCAATGGCGCTGACTATGGGACGTAATGGAACATTCTCTTTGTGTATTTTCGGCAATCCATATAACCTTGGTGACATGGCTTCTGAATACAATAAGCTTTTCTTAGTTTCCTGTGGTATGGACGGCGAATTCTTGATCATTTTATTCGTTTTATTTAGAATGGTAGAAGTAGGATCTGGTGATATCTTCTTGAACATCGTAGGGTCCAATAGTTCCGCAATTTTCTCATTGTAATCTGTGATGTTCATAACAACAGTAGCGTTTCCTTTGTCTGCTGGCAAAACTAGAATATTGTCGTCCGCATTCAAGTTTTTCAAGGCCAACAATTCTTTTCTGTTTATGTTGGTTCTGGGAGGCTTAGCCTTTCTCAGAATCCTGGTTGATTCCGTTCGTATTTCTTCAGCTATTTCCCGTGGTACCGAGTGGATTCTGGCTTCAATGTTAGCAATTATATCTTCTACCGGTATGCTTTTTGGCGTGACCGCGAAATTCCCCCCTTTCGCTAAAACCTGTTGTTCTTCAGCTGCTAGAACTCGATCTGACAGATTAATTACTGTACGATGTGTGTTGTCAGTGTTATGGGGTGACTTCTGTAGTAGATTTTCAAGTTTCTTTTTTTGCCTGTTAGATGAAGATTCGTGGATGTTCATCATTGACTGTGACGTAAGATGATCTACTTTGTCCCAATCGTTATTTGTCAAGTGGTAGCTGATATTTAAATGAATCTTCAATAAATCGCGATCGTTGATCTCAAGTTCTTTTCTTGTTTGGTGTATGCGGTTGCGTAACAGAGCTCGTTCAGTGCGGTTATAAATTCTATGATCCTGTGCGGTATAAAATGTTCTTTTTACCTTTAAAAATGTTGGTATAACTGCTTCATCCCTGCAGCGTAATAAAAATGTGAGAGATGATAAAAGACGGGCTTTCCGTTTTCTTAACTCCTCAAAACGACGTGACTCTCTAAATAACTCCTCCCCGTAGAGGTTTATTAAATATATGCGTAAGCTTTCACGGCCGGTGTCCATAGTTTTAAAATTTAAAATTTTCGGGCTATTTTGCCGTGGTCTGTAGGTTAAAATATGTTTAGTTAAAATATTTCTACCTAACGTTTCGTCCCTGTCTGCGAGGGACATCTTCAGAGGAAATGTGCTCACGTCGCTAACTCGAAAAGAATAACAACAGTGCGGTTTATAGCCAGTATATATACTCGGATACAGGTGGGCGGGGTCAAGTGAACGGGTTCTGGTTGTGTTTATTTAGCCTGGAGGTTACGGAGTTGGGAAAGTATAGGGAACCAGGTGGAGTTTAATTTAAGACCTTCGTCTTTGTTAAAGTTGTTTGTGTTTTTATAAATCTCAATGGCCTCTCTGTATAAACGGGGGTAATAATTTTTAGTCGTAGCTATAACCTCTACTTTATCATATTGCATACGGTGGTCATCCAAAGATAAAACATGCTGTGCCACGGCTGATTTTTCTGTTTGTCCGAGGCGGCAGTTTCTTTTATGCTCTGTGATGCGTGTATTGATGCTACGTTTTGTAGTGCCGATGTAAACTTGGCCACATGTGTATGGGATTTTGCCATTGAGATTTATAAAAACACAAACAACTTTAACAAAGACGAAGGTCTTAAATTAAACTCCACCTGGTTCCCTATACTTTCCCAACTCCGTAACCTCCAGGCTAAATAAACACAACCAGAACCCGTTCACTTGACCCCGCCCACCTGTATCCGAGTATATATACTGGCTATAAACCGCACTGTTGTTATTCTTTTCGAGTTAGCGACGTGAGCACATTTCCTCTGAAGATGTCCCTCACAGACAGGGACGAAACGTTAGGTAGAAATATTTTAACTAAACATATTTTAACCTACAGACCACGGCAAGATAGCCCGAAAATTTTAAATTTTAAAACTAGAAACAATATTTCTAAGAGAGATAAGAAGCAGTGAAAAAGTAATGTGTGAAAAGTGTGGTGAGAAATAAAGTATAGAACATTATTTGATAGAATGCAAGGAACTAGAGAAACAAGGTTTGGGGGAAAAACTGGGGAAAATTGTTGCTATAAAATATTAACAGGGAAGGGAAAAAAGATGAGAAGCAGGGAAGGGAAAAAAGATGAGAAGCATAGGTGGGTTCTTGCAGAATGCAAGAGAAAAATGGGCAAGAAAAGTAAGAAGTGCAAAAGAAGAAGGCAGAGTGGAGGAGAGGGATAACTAAGATAAAGAGGGAAGGGTTGACTAGAGCTACTCAGGAGGCTAATGGCCGGTGCCATGCATACTGAGGTAGCAAGAAGACAATTAAAATTTGTACTTAGTTTAGGTTAGAGAAAGAAAAATCTGATATGTTCCATTCACATAACCTCTACGTCTCTGCAACAAATTACTATTAAAAAGCTTATGCGTCTATTTACTTCATGCTAATCAAGGAAAAATTAGCAGAAATAGTCTTATTACTGCTTCCTTGTAAGTAAATGCGAAATAAGGGAGTACCATAGGTTAAAGTGATAGTCAAAAGCTGATTGCTATGTGACTGAAGTTCCTTTGTTTGTATGGGCAGGAGTTGACAAATTCCGGTATGAGAAAAGTAAAAGTTTTTCAAAGCTGAAACCAAAAATAAGGGATATCTCAAAAATGATCAACTCCACGAAAAAAATGTGTATGACATAAATTGTGGTTTTAATGTGCTAAGTTTTTGTCCATCTCTTACGGTTTAGCAGTTATGCAAAATTCTGTAAAATTCATCCAGAATAAAGTAGTCTTCAGAGGCTATTCCCAGAAAATTCGAGATATACATTTTATTTGTCAGGTAAATATCTTTAATATATAATAATTTAATCAAAATTGTTGGTATCAAATTTTTGGGTGGAATACAATACCTTCTCTATACACTATGTGCATAGTATGTGTAGAGAAAGTAAAAATGTAAAAGGTATGTAAAGAAATTGTACAAATAAACTAAATATTCAATTCAATTCATAATACTCTTTCCTTAACCATTGCAGTGTGCACTCTTATAAATAAATATGTTTTCATATAAAATATTTTTTGCTGAAGGGAGTCCACACTGTTCAACTTATCGATAGTTAACAGTAAAAAATTTACAAAATACTCTTTAACATGCCTTCAACACGTTGTAATTGTTAACTTTTATCATTCCATCCATACTGTTGAGCTTGGGGATAAAAAAGAATCTCTCAATTAAAAGCAAAATTGACTTCATATTTGAGTGTTTAGCTATAGCCTATTTGTGTCCATGCTTGGTATATAATAAAAAAGATGGAAAAATCATGAATGTGGTTCAGACCTCATCTGTTAATTGCCACAAGGGTAAAACCATTTTGAATTCATTTAAAATTGAGAACAGGTTTAGCTTCATAAAACATCTTGAGCTGTATTGAGGTTTCTTTTGCATTTTTTGCAGTTCTGTACTGTGTTTCAGGCAGAGTGAGGCTATTTTTTTTTCAATATTGCCTCTGAAAGACAATAAATTGCATATAGTTTGGCCTAATTGATTATTCCTTTTATTTTGCCCCTCCACTCTGTCCAGAACACCCCCACAATGATGTCTCAATGTAATAACATAAATGAAACACACAAATCAAATGGCATTACAAGTGAAAAATGGAACTACTGAGTATTTTACATGTCATGAATAACATGTAGGAATCAGAAGTACTCTTTTGCCATGGTTACAATCTGAAAACATCTGATACATGGCTGTTTAAATATGAAGAACAGTTTTATAACATACAAAATGGTGTACTTGACGTATTTTGTTAAATGTTACAATCGCTGTAAGACAGTTAAGACATTATGTACCACCTATCACACTCGAAAGCTTTTCTTTTGTTATGTCTAACCCTCGACAAATATACACTCAGCCAAATACATTAGTTTATTAACCATTTCCTTCTTTATTCCATTTTGCATATTAAAAAAAACATAGGTACATCTCCTTTTAAGCACTAATTTTGGGTTTGTTTTTATTGATTTAAGACATTTACTCTAATAATTAAACAAATATAATTTGGTTTCCAGGGTGAACTGCACACATGCTTACCAATTTTTCTGGATCGTCTACGCAATGAAATAACTCGCCTCACAACTGTTAAAGCACTAACAAAAGTGGCTGGATCACCTTTACGCATAGACTTAAGACCAATTCTGGTAAGAATAAAATGGTTTTAGCTTAGTTCAATATATGCATTCCATTATAGCTATGACAATAATATGCCAGTGTTACTTTTTCCGGCATTGTATTGATTCCTTAAAAACTTTCTTTTTTTTTCTTTTAGGGTCAAGCGGTACCAGTTCTAGGCTCATTCCTTCGCAAAAATCAAAGGGCACTGAAACTGAGCACACTGACACTGTTGGACACATTGGTGCGCAATTACAGCTCTGCTCTTAATACGGAGCTTTTGAACAAGGTAATGTAACTCTTCAGCTTTAATTTTGAAAATTTCAAGGAAAAAAAGAAAAAAACTTAATTTATCACCATAAACATTGAAGTTTTCTGACATAAGCAGTATTGAAGAAAATAAATGACATATTTATTAATCTCTTTAATGTGAAAACTGTTCTAGGAATAATAGATCAAGGTTGCACTATAAGAGCTATATTCACCTTCGGTTCTGTGCCATTGCCATCCCATCTTAAATTAGTGCATTCCCTATTTCTTGTCTTGCAAGTATTTAGTATGTTTTATTAAAATCTGGACATCTATGTCCAAAACGTACTTCACTTGGTCATGGTGTAGATGGAGTACCCTGGATGCTTGTTTCCACAACCTTCGTTGTCATCCGTCAGCTAACCTGCAAGAGAATGACAACGAAGGTTGTGGAATCGCACGTCCAGGGTACTCCATCTACACCATGACCAAGTGAAGTACGTGTTGGAAATAGATGTCCAGATTTTAATAAAATTGACAGCTTCACTGTATGTAATGGCTTTTTTTAACATTTTAAAAATTTAGTATGTTATTATATTGTTAATGTTATATTAATGCCCTACCATTATTTCTGTCTTGCCCTTATTCTTGATTTGGGGTGATTTCGTTTTCTCAAGCCCTCAATATACTCTAACATTAAATCTCTTTCTGCAGAGTCTCTTTCAACCTCCTGTGTAGCAATTGTTATTTCTAGGGATATGAAAGGTTTTAGTTTTTCCAAGATAGTGCTATTCATTTCTTTGTCCAAGAAACTCTTAAGATTTTGAGCCAAATGTACAACTCAAAAGTGGGTATTTTTCCCATTTTCTTCCTGTTTGTGCAAATTTTGGAAGAAAAATGCTACTACATATATAACTTTTTCTTTTTAATTCTTTCATTTGTATAGCCCCCTTTAACTTCAATGGTCAAATCGGGGGCATCACTAAACACACACACATTTACTCTCACATTCATACTTCAGACTCTGTCGAAGATAGGGAATTATTGGTTAAAGAAAAATTCCCTGCCCCAGTCAGGAATTGAACCCAGGACATCCAGGTGAGAAGTCATCTCGCTGACCACTCGACCATGGAGGCAGTCTATATTACTTTTGTTTCCATGTTAAGCCATGTTTTATAGTTTATTGCTGTTTGTCCTTTAGAAATGTTCTAATGACTTGTTCATATTGTTTCTGTTGATCTTAGAAATTGTATCACATATACATTGGTATAGTCACATTCTATATTAGGAAATTTAGCAAGAATTATAAATTAGAATTTTTGTAACTTTATTTTGAAACAGTTAAGAGAGAACAAATCTAGTTGATGTGTCTTAGTTGATGAATAGCAATAGAAAGAAAAAGTAGTGAAATATTTATGATAATCGTTGCAGGTTATTATTGAATTGGCTCCTTTATTGAGTGAGGCAGATCTTCATATTGCACAGTTAACATTGACACTGTTGACCTCCATTGCTCAGTTGCATCCTGCAGCATTAGCAAGAGTATCAGATGCAATACTACCAGAAATACTCACTCTAGTCAAGTCGCCTCTACTTCAAGGTAATGTTTTATTTGAATGTCACAGAATTCTTAGTTTGAGATATAGCCATAATTACAATAATTGTATGTTTGAAATCCACAGGCGCTGCTCTGAACTCAATGTTGGAGTTTTTTCAAGCTCTTGTGAAGGCTGGCCTTCCTGGTTTAGGACACAGGGATCTTCTTGCAATGTTGATTGCTCCAGTAACACATGGTGTATCAGGTGGTTCTCTACCAGTACTGCATAAACAGGTAATTTGACAGAGTTTAAAGCTTTAATCTTATTTCTAAGTCTGAAATATCAGCATATAGTCAGAGGACAGAAATAAGCAACAGATTTTAAAAAATCTGATGTGTTACATTTCCATTACTCTATTCTTCTATTCTTCTATTTATTTTGTTAGGATAAACATGTGCAGAAATTGTCTAATATTTCTTTGTAGGGTAATGGAAAAAGGGGAGTACAGAAGGTTTTAAGTTATTTTCAAATTTTTGAGAGCTAGTTGCTAGTGTGTTAGGCTTGAAATTCCATTTTCTTTGCATGGCCAAGAAAGAGACATGAATAATTGAGTTCTCATTTGAGAAACCTATAAGTATTTAAAAATTCAAATCAGTAGCAATTTGCAAAATTCAATCAGAATGAAGTGGATTTAAGGAGCAGATATTCAAGATAAGCATTGTATTAGCACATAAATGAAAATTTCCGATATAAACTTCATTTGTGATGAAAATATATTATTTAAAATCATTAGAGATATTTTAAGATCAACGTTTTCCATGGGTAGTTTGGAGGTGGAATATTTTCTTGAAAATCTTTGTGGTGCATCCCTTGGAAGATTAATTACCAAGATTATTAATTCTTTCACTTAGGTGCATGTATGGGACTAAGGTTAAAAGATAGAATTATATTAAAAATTTAATGCCATAGCTGGGATTGAACCTCAGATCAGCCAGTTTCCTTTCAGTGCTCTAACCAACTGAGTTACCATGACAAATGCCATTGCAACTTAAAATTCCCCAACTGATGGTTAGGTGCTGATCCCGAGGTCATGGGCCCAAATTTATGGTTTTGTGCTTAAAAGCGACAGTTCCATGTCAGTAGATATACCAACAAGCAAAACAGCTCCAGTGGGGAAAAATTCCGACACAGCAGTGGTGCAAATATGACCCTAACAAGCAAATAATTTTATTAATTATTAATTACACTTCACTGTGAAAAAGTCCTTATTTGAATATCTAAATAATTTTAGACCTAACTGACTCTTATTTTTCCCATTAAACCACAAGCCACAAGAAGATCTCGAATCATAATATACACCAATGGAAACTAACAGTGTCATAAGTCCTGGGCTTTATAGGTAACCTCTGTTAGAGCAGTTGATAATTAATTGTTCTTTTAAAATAAGGCTGCCTGTTGGACAAGGGTAGAAAGGTAGCATCAGACTGAAAAATTCAATGCCATAGTCAGAATTTGTGCCATGTATCTGATTCAATGCTAACTTTTATTAGGTCAATTATTATTAATTGTTGTTGACTCATTAGCAGTTGAGGGGTAGCAATATTACATACTTTCCTCCATTTTTACTTCATTTAGCACCTACCTATGGTAGGTAGAAGAATTGTATCCCTCAAAATTTCACAAAAAAATTGGTTTTTAGGCAGTTTTAGGAAAAAGTTTACTGGACGAATAACAAGATTAGTGTAAGACAAAACATCTTACAGAGATACAAGATGGTTTTTAAGAAAACATACTGCAAACTATCCTTTATATGGAAATTTTTCATTAGTTTTCTCATAAATTGCTAATGATTCTGATAAAATAACATCATTTTAATAAATGTTCATGACAAAACTTATTCTTGAGTTTTCTATGAATAACTTCATTCTGAAAATTATGCATTATGGAAGATTATATGAAAATTATCATACAAAAAATTTGGATCTCAATAAATGCATAACTTATGTCTAAACTTTTGTGAGAATTATTCCTGAGACATTCATTGCTATTGGTGAATTATAATTCAATATTCATTTTATGCAAGTGAATGTATTTGTGGGGGTTGGGATCTGAGAGAGATAACAGCATAACTCAAAATAAAAAAGCTTGTTAAATACCATGTTAATCCCTCACCACAGTATAACACTTTATATGAAACTTTTTTCGAAAATTTTAATTTTAGCAAAAATGACTGTTAATGATTAAAATACTGTATGTTTTAAGATATTTTCATGACAAGTGAAATGGATGTACTGAATTTTCTGGGAATAGCCCCTGAAGTCCTCTTCATTCTAGATGACTTTTGCATAATTGATAAACCATAACATATAAAAAATATCTTACTACACAAACAATGCCAATCTTGTTAAAGCACACAGTTTATAGAAAATACTTTTTCTGTGCAATTATTCTATGCAAATTTTGGGATATTCTTCAAAGATGTGACTATTTCTTCAGCCTGGTGTATTCCTTTTTACTTTCTCTAGCCCCGTATGTACAATGTACATAGGGATAGAGAAGTATTGTATTCCACCAAAAATTCGATACTGAGGTTTCACTGGAAATATATGTTTTAGGGTCCCCTGTATCCAAAAAAAGGATTTTCAGAAAAAGGTCCGTGTGTGTGTGTGTCAGTGTGTCTGTGAACACGATAACTCAAAAACGAATAGTAGCTAAAATACCAAACTTGGTATTTAAGTTTAGTATCTTCCAGGGATGCGACACAAAGATTTTGAGAAAAATCTCCCCACCCCAAACTACCCTTTACATGGAACTTTCTTCGAAAATTTTTACTTTCTTAAAAATGGCTCTAACGATTTTGATTAAAATATTGTATATTAAAGAGATTTGCCTGACAAATAAAATGTATATCATGAATTTTCTGGGAATAGCTTCTAAAGACCTGTTTATTCTGGATGAATTTGGCATAACTAGTAAACCGTAAGAGATAGACAAAAACTTACTATATATAAAATTTAGGTCTTGTTAAAATACACAAGTTATGTCACATACATTTTTCTCATGGAGCTTACAGTTTTCGAGGTATTCATTGTTATTAGTTTCAGTTGTGAGTACTTATACTTTTCTCAGATGGGAGTGCGGTTTCTTTGTTCTACTCCTGGCCAAGAGAAGAAGGGATTTGTAATGACAATCTCATAACAACAGCTTTTAAAACATTTGACTATGGCTAGTGTATTCCCTTATTTTTTTCCTACTTATAAGGAACTAAGTAATAAGAACATTGTGCTAATGAGTACCTCAATTAGCAAGGTGCAGAAAGAAGAATAATCTTATGTAAGAAGTTTTGTAGAACAGCTAGAGAAAGTCATGTGAGTGTAACACATCAGATTTTTTCCCATTGTGTCTAAAAGAAATGTATAATAAAACCATTTCTGCAAAAGGTTATCTTAAATTAGCATGCGGCAGTTAGAAGAATGAGCTTTTGTAAGTATGGTTTGAGAATAAGCAAAGGAAGCCCTGCAAATATACACATAGTTTTTATTGTATAACATCCAAATTAAATAGAAATAACAATGGTGTGTAACGAGAATAAGCCATTTTTTTAACTATGTTATTGTATGTCTCTTTACTACAGGTAAACCGTGAACAAAATGTAGTTGGAGGCTTGACTTATCGAAACTGAAGCCTTCCCCCTACTCTCCTTGTAAGATGCCTCTCCTCCTCGGCTTTTTCAAGTCGACTCAGCTGTGTCACTCGCTTTCACTTTCACTGTTGCAATCAGCCTCTGCATCTCGTTCTGAATCACTGCTTTCTTCCTCTGGGTTTAAAGAAATTATAATTCTGTTCATTTCCTGATTGATGGCAACGTCATGCCTAAGTAATTGCTTCTGTTAACTTTACTTTGTCACAACACTTAACCCATTGTTCAACAGAGTATTCTAAGAACAGCTTTCGGCACAGTTCTTCTTTGTCTTTCAAAGTCTCGCCAATTTATTGGTGCGCAACTTTTCCCTTATTGTCACCCTATACCATTTCGATGGGGTTTAAGTCTGGGTGATAAGGTGGAAGATGCAATGGAATGTGGCCTTTTCATAAATAATGCTATCAAAGGCAAACTACTTCTCATGAGGCCTGCTGTTAATAATTTCTAACAGTTTCGCTTTTGGCATAGCTGAATCAAATTCAAAACCGTGATTCTCCATCCAACAGTCACTTCAGATTTCAGAGTAGCCATACGTGGCTTCTTGTCCCTCTCACTGTTGTGGTACTTAGCATTATCCATAACAATTACACTATTGTGGGCAAGGGCTGGAAGAAGTTGCGTCTCCAATCATTTTTTAAGGTTTTCAAAATTCATGGATTTATGATAATCACCTGATGTTTGTCTTCCTCGAAAAATAAGCAAATCCTTTCTCACCTCCTCCATGAACAATAATTCATTTCTGCCCCATTCCAATGTTGATTGTTATCCCAAGTTCTTCTTCTGATTGCTAGCACTTGCTTACTGAGTGACATTGTTGGATGTAAGTCTCATTAATGTATACAATATTCTAACCCTCTGCTCTGTAATTTCTAATATCATTTAAATATTGTGTACGCCAAACAGCTATATTGGGATGTTCAAATAAAAGCTTTCTTTCGGACTGGCAACGATTCCATTTGAAATTCAGTTTTTTTTAGTCGTTTTCGCAGGAATTCTCTTCCACAATCAAGGATTCCATCTTCTTTAAGGCTGGCTAAAAGGTTTTTGATAGTTGGAACCTCTTTATGCACAGTGTAAAACTCATGAATTTTTTGTCGAATTGCGGAATCTGTAAATGAATCCACTTTAATTCTGCATTTCTTTGGGTTTGATTTTCCATCTGGGGTAGAAAAAATCAGTTTACCTCTTGCAAGAGACACTCTTCCTTCTTTTAAAATGTAGCTCACAGTACTTGCTGAAACACCAGTTGCTTCGCTCGTCATTGCAAGTACGTTTACATTTTGAGTTTTAAATTTTTCTCTCATGTTCTTAATATACTCTGCAACATTATACACTACTTCCTGAGCCTGTCCTCTGAGTGGCCTACCAGAAACACAAGCCCAACAACTAATTTTCGGAACACTTATGAAAATATATATATACGAAAAGTAAAATGGCACAAAATATCACGGTTCTGCTTTGCATGTGCTAGACACGTGGACTGTAGAGCAAGAGGGGAAGGAATTGCTCACTGATACCTGGGTGGTGTGGAAGGAGAAGGCTCTACTCGTGCATGCGCACACCGAACCCAATTTGCTCACGGTCTACCTATAGTAATTTTCCAGGAAATTTTGTGCCATATTGTCAAAATATTACCAAGGGAAAAAGGAGAGTTATACACTTGTTTACATAGACCAAAGACTACACCTAAGCCATTGATACCAAATCTATTCATTTAACTCTGATGAATCATCATGAAGGTAGAAAATATTTTGTGCTAGAGGCAATTCAAGTATAATCCTTTTAGGTAATAAAAAAAAGTGTGTTTAAATTAAGTATTCATTATGGTAAAAATTTGCTTGCATGTTAATTATATATTTTAGAAGTTGATATAAATAAATTTAGTTCAATTCAACTCTGTATTTACATTACAAAGCTATAGGTTATGAAAATATTGCAAAAAAAAAATATCCACCATTACCTGTTAATGTAACTATTATACATATTTTGCTACAAACATATGCGTTCGCATATAGGAATTCACAAATTGCAACTTTTTTTGGAGGAGGAGCACAAACACCATGTTGGCGCCAAAAATGCTAATATACAATGTTAAAACATGGAATTGTCCCATAAGATAATAATGAGTATCTTTCGAACTTTATACTATTGCTGCTGCATGTCCATTAACTCATGAGCCTTAGCAGCAATGGAAGGAATTAGCAGTTAAGTAAAATTCCAGATACACCTCAAAGGCAGGCACTCCGACTTATGTTTATAGCAGTAGTATCAATTTTGGAAAATGTATTCTCGCTAGAATAATGAGAGAAATTTGCTAAAAGGATTGCAAAACAAAATGCTATTCAGTTTCATGCACTGTGCAGTTTATAAAAAAGATGCATTTACTTTAAAATAAATGGTGTAGGTGATGTAGTAGTGGAACTGGTCCCATTTTTGCTGAAGGAGTAAGGGCAAAAATTGGTACTGTCACCTTCCCTACCCTAAATTATCCTTTACATGAACAATTTCTTGAACATTTTAATTTTCTCAAAAATGATTTTAAGGGAAGTCAAGTGGAAATTCTAAACTTCAAATTTTGAAAGGTAGATTTTTCAAAATTTGTATATTTATTTCTGTTATTTTAGTAGTCTCTCTGCAAACTTTAGCCATGTTTCCACATCATTGATTTATTAATTAACAATTTAATTGCTTGATAAAAAATGTTCCTTGTTAAACAGTTTTCATGTTTAATGTATAATATTTGTTAAGCATATTGATATTGTACAAACAAATAAAGTTTGATTTATATTTTGCTATTTAATGAAATTTTTTGCATCTATAGTTTTTAGTTTTCTTTTAAAGTATATTTTTAATATTTACTACCACATAAGCTCAACTAATTAACTGTGAAAAACAGGCCAATTATAAAACAGAATTAGAGAAACTTAAGATTTGTTTAGTAATAAAAATAAAAAATCACAAATTTGTTCCAAAACCTAGGATTTTTAATTGACTATTCTCTTAACAATTTTGATTAAAAAGCACCTAAAGTCCTCTTCATTCTGAATAACTGGTAAACCATGAGAGATAGATAAAATTTTACTACACAGAAAATTATAGGTATTGTTAGAACACACAATTTTTTAAGTTAACTGTTTACAAGATATTCCTAAATATTCTTTGTTATGGTTTGAATTTTCCAATTTAAACTTCAATTGAGAATATTTGTCTCCTGATAATGAAATAGAATAAATTTTAAAACCATCTCATAGCAATGATCTCTTAAAAATTTGATTGCTTTAGCCTACTATTTTACCTTATTCCTTGTAGCTACAAGGAAGTAGGTAATAAGACCATATCTGTTAATGTTTGTCTCATCATTCTTGAAGTAGATAGAAAAATAAGCTTTTGTAATAATAGGTTGCAATAGAATAGCTAGAGAAAGTCATATGAATGTAGCATATCAGAAATTTTTATTTTACTTGGGACATTGCAGAACTCAGTTTTAATGCACTATTCTAAGATATAATTGAAGCTGAGAAATGAGCTAAGTATAAAAACGTACAGCATATACATCATCACATCCCTCTTATCACTTTTCTAATGATTTCCTGAACTTTTTTTTTTTACTTTGGATATAACCCTATTGGCTTGAACAATTTTACAATTGAAACTAAGAGAAATTAGTAATGTATGCTTACAGCATGAATACTTATTTGGCAACATAAAATGCAGCAGCATAACAACCATTACAAGGATGCTTACAAACCTTGGAATGTCTCACCTCTTGAACTGGTGAACAAATAGTATGGAGAGCATGTGGCAGATATCCTTGCTAGGGCTATCTTATTGCACAAATTAGAAAATACTTATCTTTTTCATTAAAATATGCAACACAGTCAATGGGAGAACACATGGACCAATTATTAGATTTGTATTACAAGGGTGCTAAATTAAACATTTTGTATTTAATGTTTGCAGGCATTTCATTCGCTTGCAAAATGTGTAGCAGCACTTACTGTCACCTGGCCCCAAGAAGCACTTGGTGTGGTAGAGCAGTTCCTGCGTGATGTACAGAATCCCCGATCAGATGCCCAACATATTTTTGCATTGCTTGTTATTGGTGAAATTGGGCGCCATATGTAAGTATGAATCTAAAGTATGCAACATGCTTTCATTACTTGTGTTAAATCTTATTTAAGTAATCATTTTTACTTTCTGTACATGTACTATGTAAATACGAGGTCTGTTCAAAAAGTTCCTGAACATTTGTAATTTCACGCCAATGGAATATTGGAGCGAAATGCAGTTGGCATCCCTGCGTATGCCTGTGTTTGATGTATAACTGCCGAAAGTTTCATTGTTGTATGTCTGTTATCGTTCAGTGCTGTATTGAGTAGAATGTTGAGAGTTAGATGAGCAACGCATCTGCATTAAATTTTGCGTGACATTTTGCATAGCTCAAAAACAAAAAGGCTGTTAAATACCAAACTTGGTATTTTAAGTTTGGTATCTTCCAAGGATGCGACACGCAGATTTTCAAGAAAATCCCCCTACATGGAAAAAATTTTGAAAATTTTGATTTTCTCAAAAATGGCTAATGATTTTGATTAAAATCTCTTATATTTAAGATATTTACATGCCAAATAAAATGTACATCTTGAATTTTACGGTAATAGCCTGTAAAGATATATTTATTCTGGATGATTTTTATTGAATTTTGCATAACTGGTAAACCGTAAGAGATAACCAAACTTACTAAATAAAAAAATGTAGATCACGATAAAATACACAAGTTATGTCATATACATTTTTTTCGTGAGGTTGATTATTTTTTAGATGTTCCTTGTTATTCATTTCAGCTTTAAAAACTTATACTTTTCTCCTGTCCATACAAATAAAGGAATTTCAGTCACATAGTAACCAGCTTTTGACTATTGCTTTAACCTATGGTACCCCCTTATTTCGCTTCTACTTACAAGGAAGCAATTAATACTATTTCTGCTAATTTTTCTCAGCATGAATTAAATAGAAGCATAAGCTTTTTAACTATAATTTGTTGCAGAGATGTAGAGAAAGTCATGTGAATGGAACACATCAGATTTTAAACAAATATTGTTTGATTTTCTTGCAGTGATTTGAGCAGTATAGTGAATCTGAAGCAAGTAATTCTTAATTCATTTTCACCTCCTTCTGAAGAAGTTAAGTCTGCTGCTTCATATGCCTTAGGCAGCGTTGCTGTTGGCAACCTGCCCCAGTACCTTCCCTTTGTGCTGCAGGAGATAGAGGCACAGCCAAGGCGCCAGTATCTCTTGCTGCATTCTTTAAAAGAAATCATCACATGCCAGTCAACATCCCCCGGAGGTGTACAGTTGCTGCAACCTTTTGTGCCGGCAATCTGGCAGCAGTTATTCCGCCATTGTGAGTGTGGTGAGGAAGGCACACGTAATGTGGTTGCTGAGTGCCTGGGCAAGTTAACTCTGATAGATCCAGCCAATTTATTACCCAGACTGCAAGAATCTCTGGAATCAGAATCTGCACTGATGAGGACTACAGTCGTAACAGCAGTAAAATTCACAATCTCTGATCAGGTAATAGTTACATCTGTTATAACGATTGAAGGAGTGCAGAAAGAATTGAGTATTTTATGAAAATTTAATACTAATTTTTATATGCTGTTTTCATTAAACTTGGTTCATCCTTGCAAATTGATACATAATGTATTCTGCTGTTATGATAGAAATAGTTATGTTATGATGGTGAATGTAGCATGTAAAAGAATCAGAAGTCGTCTTATACAACAATAGAATTCATCCACCATATACTCATAAATTGAAATTATATTTACAGTATTTATCTGAATACAAGACAATCTTGAATGCAAGACAACCCCCATTTTTCAGGACTTAATTTTGGAATTTAGCATATCATATATATGAAAAGACATGACAATATTTAAATGAAATTTAAAGATTTTTCAGATATTTTGAACAAGCTAATAGAACTTAAACTGATTAAGTCCCTCATTATTATTATTATTATTATTATTATTATTATTATTATTATTACAACTACTACTATTATAACATTTTATTTATTTGTTTGCTTAATTTGAATTTGGGCAGAAATTCACATTTGGTTTATGGAGGGAGGAGTGCAGAAGTGTATGGTAGGATGCAGTGTACTTGACGGCAGCGGAGGCTGCGTAACTCTAACAACAATGGATATGACTTTGTGTTTAAACAACATAATTAATGTAACACATTGTAAATGATTTTACCTAATTTGAATTGTGAGTGGGAGAGAAGGCAGAACAGAAATATGCGGTATGTGTGCAATGGTAGAACATGATAGCAGCGGTGGTGGCAGCGTAGCTGTAACAATGATAATGGATATGATTTTCTATTTAGACAACACAGTTAATATAATGCATATACATTTTTTTTTTACCCATCTGAATTTGTGCAGAAATTCACATTGCAAGCAGAAGAGGGACAGAGAAGGGGCAATAGAAATGTACCGGTAAGACTGTGTTTGGTGATGATGGCAGCAGCTTAGCTGTAACAACGATTTTGAATATGATTTTCGATTAAGACAACATTCTTGATATATCATAAAATATTTTACTTAATTCAAATTTCTGCATAAACTCATTTTTGAGTGGAAGAGTCTGAGAGGAGAGTACAGAATGTAGAATGTGACAACAGCGGTGGTGGGAGTGCAGTGGCAATAATTATGGCTGCTATTTTCTATTAAGAAAACTTAATATATCATAAAACGTTTTACATGATTCAAATTTGTGTATAAATTCATGTTGTGAGTGGCACAGAGGGAAACCAGAAATGTACCAGTATATGTGCAGTGCGAGAGGGAAATGCATAGCTAACCTCTCTTTTTCTGCTTGACTGTTGGCTTCCAATACAACATTACATGCAACCACCAATGAGAAAGGAAGTCCTCTAATTTTATTTCAGTCTGAGAGTTTTTTTTTTTTTTTAATCTAATCAGAATATTCACAGGCCTGCTAATGTTTGACATTAAATCAGCCTCATACGTCACGACCTTGGTGGTAATCTGCACCATTTCCCCTGCATGGTATTCGGAAAACATACCACGAATGCAAGATGACTCTCAGTTCTGAACATAGGAAATACATTGTCTTGTATTTGGATAAATATTCCCATCTAGCTTCACTTTCTACACCAAAACTTCTAGAAACATATTTCAGAGACTATTTCCATCATCAGCCTAGACTCACTGCCATGCTTCCTAATGTGGCTTGTAGATAACATTTCCTGGCAGGACATACTGTATAGTTGACATCTTTTTGTATGGGACATCAAAATTTAAAAGTTGTTTATGTAGAATAATTTTTCACAAATGAAAAGTTCCACTGGTTTTCTAAAGGCTTTAAATGGACTTAAAAATGCTATAAAACTGCTGATTTCCAGTTTGTTTATATTTCAGTTTCTCATCTGTTCTTGATATCTTTTGTAAAAGTTTCTCTTTATGTATATTTTCTCACAAGGTTATATGAGAGTTCATAATACTAGAATACTTGTGATTTCAATGTGTTTGCAAATGTTTCTATCCTCCACCCCCCCTACAAAAAAAAAAAAAATTGTTTTTCCAAAAAAGAATTCAAAATTTGATCTATGTTTTGAGGAAGCAGATAAAAACTTAGATGCAAGTGAAAAAATTTGAATAATGTGAAAGTTATGTATAAAATTAAGCAATGTTTATTTAAATAAACAATGCCCATTCATTCCTTAAACAATTCTTTTATGTTTCTTTGCTTTATAATTGTATAAAGAAAGTAAAGAAATTAAAAAATGTATACAATCTTTTGTACACTACCATTCCTTCAGCATGAAGACAAATGCTTGCGCAGTTTTCTACATTCTCGGTGCTTTGATAAACTTTGGCACTGCTTCAGCTTTTGGACCATCCTCCCCTTCCTTTTCATTGTGACCCCCCCTGTATGGTTTAGATTTTTACAACTTTCAAGGTTCTTTTTTATCTCTTCAGCCACAGGCTATCGACCCCTTACTGAGACAAAGCATTGGACAGTTCCTGAGCACTCTGCAAGATCCAGATCTAAATGTTCGACGAGTTGCATTAGTAGCATTTAATTCAGCAGCCCACAACAAACCATCTCTTGTTCGTGACCTACTGGATTCTGTTCTGCCACAGTTGTATAGTGAGACCAAAGTTAGAGTAAGTATTTAGTACTAAGTATTAAATAATCTTAAAGCCATGGTATATAGTCATATAATTGCTTGATCATATACTAATATAACAGTTAATAACTTGCAACAAAACTTTTCATATTTAGAATAATCTTAATACTTGATTTGAGTTAATTTTAAATCAAGTGTATTCAAATTAATTATGATGGTATCACTGTAATGTTAATGCACTAACGTGTACTAAACTTGAAGAGTTGTTCTGGACTACCTCTTCACTCATTTGTTCACATTAAAGGTCATGTTAAGTATTCATGTATATGTCCCAAATCAAGAAAGGCCATGAGCCAGCAAGAAGAAAATATTATACAATGAAGAAACGTTCCTGCAGATGCACAGCTTCTCTAGAGCAGTAATCTAACCATTGTTGCTATACTAAGTTTATAACTTTCTATGATAGTTTCACAACTGTTTTTTCATCAGTTCAATGATTACTGCTCAACCTCCCCCAAAGAAAGTAATAAAAAAAAGATTACCAAAAAGTGTGCATTAAACCGGTCCAAAGAAGAAAAAATTGCATATTTTCCTTAATGCAAAATACATGGAATCAATGCCTATTAATGTATATAATTGTTAGCTAAAGTTCAGCTCTTATCCACTAGGTACATAGTGTCATATTTTGTTGATCATTTTAGTAAGAATTTAGCCTGCTTTAAAAGTGCAGAATGAAATTAAATTTAAATAGCAAGCAACATGTATTGTTTATTAAAATACATACCCTGTTGATCTTATATAAATCATTTGTGTGTATTATTATTATTATTATTATTATTGTTGTTGTTGTTGTTGTTGTTGTTATTGTTATTATCATCCAAGGAAATCCTGATCTATCATAACTTTCGGGGAGTTGTAATCCTCTTCTCCTCATAAATAAAAAGTTGCCCTCCATGGTGTAATTTCCATACTAGCTTCTTGTACCCAAAGTCATGGGTCAAACCTGGTGGAGGGCAATGGTTTTTTTGGGTGTAAAATCCTTAGCATGGTTTCCTTTGGAAAGTAAGTAAAGTGCTGGTGATCCGGTGTCATAGATTTACAGCACATAGAAGAACCTCAAGCTTGATAAAGGGGCCTCTGAGCAAAATTAAGTAGTCTTTCATACCCAACATTGAATGGGATGCTGAGAACCATGGTAGTTAAAGAGCATCCATAAATAAAACTCATTTACATTTTTCATAATTAAAGAGGCTCAAGTCTAGCAATGGCACATGAGACATTGCTTAAAAATGCATCTTGCTGATACCTGACAAATATGCAGGTCAATGCTGTTTGATACCCTTCACTTGCATAATACCAGATGCTGTTAAGATATGTGTATAATTTGTCTCTTTTTAGATACATTAGGATGTTGAAAATTAGTTGAGTCAATTTTGTAGCACTACATCACTTACTTTTTATTTCGGAAAACACGTTTCAGAAGCCGTATGCTTCCATTGTCAATTCCTTTGGTCGACTGCCAGCATTGCTTGCTGTGTTGACAAATCTGCAGTAGTTTGGCATTTTTGGAAAGAGAAACATACCATAAATAGAAGCCCAAAACTACTCGAAACATCACAAGGAAGATAGAATTAAAAGTTTGTGAAAACATGTACATTTGGAAAAACAAGAACTGCATTTTCAATTTTGAAATCCTGCCAGGCGACCTACTAATACAGAGGTTCATCAAACCACCACCAATGACAGAGACAACCACCACAGCAAGCAATGCCAGCAGCCAACCAAAGGAATTGACAATGAAAGCACATGGCTTCTGAAACATGTTTTCTGAAATAAAAAGTAAGTGATGTAGTGTTACAAAATTGACTCAACTAATTTTCAATTGTTAAAACACATCACTGTCACAAAGTCCACCATATATCAATAATAACATTAGGATGTACTGTTTCTATAGCTTTCTAACATTTGCTTTACTAAACCTGTACTGCTTCTGTTTACATTTAAACTTGGTGGATAAGTTCTCCTCTGCTGTCTCATTTTATGAATTCTATGCATAGCAGCTGTATCAATCATTCCTTAGATCCATCTTTAATCCACCCCTCTGTGGCCAAATAAAATTTGATCTGGGCCATCAAAGTTCTGCTTATTATTAAGAAAATCAATGGTCCACTGTAGTCCACAAGTGACCTGTTTCACAATAATTACAATTTACATATTAACAATTAACAATTAACAAGTAACAAATGAAATATTACAAATACTTGTAAATTCTTGTTTTATAATAGAAGTTGGTTAACTTGTAAAGTTTGAGGAACTTTACAAACCCAAATATACAATTAACAAACTAAATATTAAACACATTCTGTCATATTCCCATTTCAAAGGGTTGCCAATTATGCATTATAAAAAATACTAAAGAGCTAAGTTATATTCCATACATCAAGCACATTAAATTAGTTTTATACCTGTAACTAGTTTTAAATACACTGTTTAAAGTTATATAATTCTATTTGAAGATTCAAAAATATAAAATATTAACGGCACATAATTACAAAGTCTCACATTGTAGTATATTGGCTGTACTGATGATCTGTGATTTGATTGGATTGTGCATTATTATGACATACATTGTGTAGATTCATCTAAAAAGGTGGAAATTTTAATCACTGATACATCATGGCACCATTTAAGTTTATGATTGAGAAGAAAATTGCTTTTTTAGCAAAAATTAAGAAAGAAAAATCTGTATTGTTTGGGTTTTTGAAAATAATAATTAATACATTAAAAATCAACAAATGGAAAGAAATCCACAACATGGCACGGGCCATAGGATTAGTGAGGAATAAAAGCATGGACATGCACATGAGATGTCCTTTGGTCAGACATAAATAGCACAATATTAAGTGTCCTGTTGGAATGTATTTACCTTAAAATATTTGCCTTTCTATGTCACTGTGACATAGTGATTAAAACTGGTGTAATTTGACAGATAAGAGAGTTTTTTATAATTTTCATTTTTTAATTAAAATAATTAATATGCCATAATTAAAGATACGTCCAAAAAACAAATTTCATAGCAGCTCCTTATGTTACATGCAGTGTATTTCAAATCATGAAAAGAAAAATTTGTGCAAATAACTGTTATTTTAATTAATATTACCTATTATAAGTTTTACAATACAATACAATACAATTCTTTATTTGTCATTAAGCTTTGGTATAATGATAGTTATTGTCAATCAGTAACAATATAAAATAAATATAAATATTTAAAAGTTCATGTTTGTGGAAAGTGGTAAATAAAATCAATAAATAATTCAGACAGTTTTAATATTTATAGTGTTTAATCTCATAAAAGATATAATATACAATTATATAAGATATAATATATACAATGAATGCTCTTTTTACATTTGTATTTTAATGATACACTTTCTATTTTTCAGAATATTTCCCCAGAAAATTTCCACATTTTAGTCTTTAAAGTAGTGCATAAATCTGAGAGGATATTTTCATAGTGAGAAAAGGCACACTCATAATCAATAATTGGATGGTGGAATCCATTGTGCCTGGATACTTTTCTCAACAAATGTTGGGAAGTCGCTCATTGCCATTAATGTTGTCAGAGTATTACTTTTCTTCTATTTACTGCAACTAAATTTGTTAATATATTCATTCATCAAATAATTTCTCCATATTAGGATCAGTTCCACACCACTGATGTGCCAGAATTTCATTCCGCACAAGTTCTTTTACATGCCAGTAAATCTATTGACTTGGGGCTGTCGCATATAACCACATTTAAAACCATCAGCCTAGGCCAAAGTTTTGCTGGGTAACATGCTAGTAAAATAGGTAGAAGTTTCATTCGTTTGTTGAGTTTGGGCTGCATCCTGAAGCACTGGACATAGTGCTTTCTCTGTTTGACCATTGAATTCTATATGAACATAGAGTTCTATAACTCACGTGCAGAGATATGGATGCATGGTGAACACACAATATACGAGCAGTAAAATAACAATTAAATGAACCTAGCAATGAGATTTTCAACAAATGACTTTGGCCGCTGAACTTGGATAATAAGAACAAAGAGCCTAAAGAAAGATGTAAATTTATTGCTCAAATATTTAAAAGACTTGAAACTGATTCTAATTTGTATACACTGCCTTACTTTTACTGTAAAATGGCCAGTAAAAATGATTTCATTTCACTCCTTGAAATGCATTCCTTGCTTATATTCAACAAGCATCGCCCTACTATCATTGGAAAAAAGATGCAGTCATTGGAATCCAGGCCCTGCATATTGATAACCATGATGCTTGGGTAACATTTCCGTGGAATTGAAACCTCAAAATTGTCATTCTATCACCCTCTTTGTTATACTACCTAAATGATAGTAAAGAATTCAAATTACTTATTCCCTTAAAAAAGGAATAAATGAGAAAGGGAGCTCTATTTTATAACTTAAAAGGTGAATGAAAAGGATAAGATACTACTGTGTCAAGAAAGTTCCGGGAATTTGCCAATAAAATACAAAAAATGAATTATTCATCCAATTTTATTTTATCACTTTCAAAGTAAGCCCCTTCTGAAATTATAAGTTTATGCCAACGAATAATCCAATCGTCAAAACATTTTTTGCAGGCATTTTTAGGAATCGATGTCAATTGTTGCCGCAAATTTTCCTCTATGTCTTCTATCGACTGAAAACAGATGCCTCGAAGTGGTAACTTGAGCTTTGGAAAGAGAAAGAAATCAGCAGGAGCCAGATCAGGTGAATACAGTGGTTGTTCAATGAAATTTGTTGTGTTTTTGGCCAGAAATTCGTTCACAATAATAGCATTGTGAGCTGGTGCTTGATCGTGGTGCAGAATCCATGAGTTATCGTTCCACAAATCTGGCCTTTTTCGCCGTATTTGTGCTCTCAAATGCTGCATAGCACTCAGATAAAAGTCTTTATTTACCATCTGACCTTCTGGCGAGAACTCTTGAGTGCACGATACTGCGATTTTTGAAAAAAACTGTCAACATGACCTTCAGTTTTGATCGAGTTTGACGTGCCCTTTTAGGTTTCGGTTCAGTTGGAAGTACCTTTCAGAAGCTTGTTGACTGGTTTGAATGTCAAATTTGTAAACCCACGTCTCATCACCAGTTATAATGCGTTTCATGAATGTGGGGTCGGAACTGGCTCGTTCTAGCATCTTCAGCAATCCTTACGTGATTGAGTTCCTGTAGAAAATTCAAGTCTTTTGGAACTAACCGAGCTGCAATGCGTGTATAAATCAATTCATGAGATACAGAAAGCTCAGCGGCAATCTCTCTCAGATCTAAATGACGATTTTCAGACACCATTTTCTTCACTTTTTCTTCACCATTTTCTTCATGTTCAGTTCAGTTGAAACCGTTGATGGCCAACCAGAGTGAGGCAAATCTGCCACCACATCTCGACCACTTTTGAATGCACTGTACCACTCATATGCACATGTTTTTGATAAAGTCAATTCACCGTAAGCCCTCTGTAACATATTCAGCGATTCGGCACGCAAAATACCATTTGCAATGCAAAATTTGAGACAGATTCTTTGTTCATTATTTATATCCATCATAAAATCGCAAATCACCTTTGAGATGAACTAACAAAATGGCATACTGTAAACAAACTAGATGACAGATGACGATCAAACTCTGCGTGGGTATAGAGGAAAGCTGTACCAACTTAGCGACAACAATACTTTTGAATCCCCTTTTAAACAGAATTTTTAAATCATCAATTCCCGGTACTTTCTTGACAGAATGTAAATAACTGAACTAGATTTTTAAGCGGGAAAGACCTAAGATGCTTAGATAGCAAGTTGATAGCTGGATTGGAAAGGTAGAGTCATATCTACATTGTGCAAAAACAATTTTTTTACAGTGATTGACCTAATACAGTGTAAAACTACAAGCCCAGGATTTGAAGATTTATGACGTGTAAATTGCCGTAGGATATGCCATCTCAAAATAATTTGAGATTTCCTTGTGTGACAAACTGGGAAAAATGAATCAGTTGGGAACTTTAATGCTGCATCAGCATTTTGCCATGTTAGCTCAATGATTAGAGCAACTGGATGGAGACCAGGAGACCCATGGTTCAAAGCCTGGCAATGGCATTGCATTTTTTAGTCTGAGTCTAGCTTTCCAATTCTTATCCTACGCATCGGACAATCTGGAAAAAACAATTAGTATATATTGGTTGCTGGATATTCAACCATCTACTTCTAACATCAAATTACAATATTGGAATATTTTTCTTTTATAAGCTCTATTTTCACCATTGTTCCCATAAGTTTTACTGCTACTGGACTACATAATAAAAGCACCTTAAACAGATTTTGTTACAGAAGCTTTAGTTTTTCTCTTTGCTAGAAGAAATTGTACATATTTTGATTATATTTATGTACACTGTGCATCAGCTAGAGTGAGCTCTACTTCCCTGGTAAACTTACTATGAATGTTAATACTCAGTGACTTTTATATGAGAATAACTTCTTCCGAAGCATTTTACTCCTTTTAAATACTTCCAGAATGAATAAATACAGAAATAAATGTAGGAGAGCCCATCAGGTAGTATGTTACTATAGAGGAAAGTAGATCTCAAATATAACTTAGAATTTACTCTTGCAACTTGGAGTAAGTCATCTCTCAACTGAATTATATTACCATATCTGATTTGTAGGAAGATATTTTGTTGTGTTCATGGATTACCGATATTACTTAGATCATATTGACAAAGAAAAATGAGAAGTGTTAATAGTATGGGTCCTACAGGAAAGGCCAGATGACTGTGCTAGTGCGCAAGTATGGGACATCCATATGGTACATATAAGAGTTCAACAAATGTTTTGGCATTAGGAAAGAATCTTTTACATTCATTTTGAACCTCTTGGAAAACATTTAGGTCTCAATTCACGTGAATCATATAAAATAAACAAAAATATGTGTAGTTGCTTGCAAGATCAAGCTTTCAAGTTTGTCTATGCTGAACATAAACTAGCCAATCTAAGAGCGAGTCTCTCACATGATTTACCCTGCCATTTCACCAGATGTACAGTATTTATTTGCTAATTGCATTTCTGCATAAAATCACAGGCCAGAAATTAATGGGAAATGAATGAAACTTTCAGAAAAATAAACTATTGTAGATGAGGTCTTTGTATGAGTTTCAACCATTAAGTCCCTCAACCATTCATTTTTATATGTCATAACCTTTTCTGTCAGTAGTCGCTTTGCAGAATGTTATATTAGCCCAGCTATTTAACCCTGAATTTGTTGATGTGAATGGCGACATATCCATAAAAGATAAATAGCTTACAACCTGCACTGACAACATATCTTGTTAAGATAATGCTTTCATTTTCACTGTGAATAATCCCTTATAATAAAATCTCGGGCAGTGATATCACTCAAATCTGAATTATATGCCCTGCATATTGTGCTGGAACATTTCAGGTACTTGCAGGCAATCTTATGTATATTTCATTATACAACTGTTAATCATATTCATTCATTGCATTGTTAGAGCATTGAGCTTAATGGCAGGGTTCATAAATATACCCACAAAAAATTAGTCTTCAGCAAATAAAAGGTAAATCTTCATTTTTGTAATTTTCCCTCATAATGTGAGTGCAAATGACTTTTCTGAAGTTGGAAAATTTATCAGCATGTAAGTGATCAATGATGCAGTATGAGAACATTGCTGCTTCCAAAGAATTTTAAGCTGCTCTTAGTGCATTTCCTGTCACAATTTTTTTTAGGAATTTATCTTTAAATCCAGCATCTTTACATCATGATTTTCTTTTTCTACTCTAAATTGTTTAAATGGATTTTCAATATGTCTATCAACAAACATTTATTTCTCTTGCTTATGTTTATGCTCCTTTTTCTAACACACTTGTCCTTATCCATGATCACTTCAAGCTAATCCTGCAAAACAAAGCTCCAATAGAGATGGTTTTGTACTTGCTAGTGATAACTAAAAGAGCAAGTAGTAGTTGAACTCTTCAGTTACTTCTAGAGTAAACTTTCTCATAGTACTTCTACAATATGGGCTTCTATAGTGAATGTTATTTTCGAGATAATTTACTCCAGCATAGTGCACACTACCCATGTAGTCTTGAGAACTACGGCCACATTCATAATGAGAAGTAGGCGCATGATTTTGTACCCATGTGTTTTTATTTTATTTTATTCTTTCATTTGTATAGCTCCCTTTAACTTCTATAGTCTTATCAGGGCTTTGACTTAAGCAACTGCTGGTGTTTGCTCGTTGAACTGTAGAGTTCTTAACTTTTTTAAAAATTGTTATACTATTAAAACACACTGACATTCATACTTCCAGACTCTTGAACGTATGTTATTTAATGGAAACATTCACATAATTGTGTAATGCTGGAGTTTGCAAACTCCAAACTTTATTATTACTGATTATGGAGAAGGAATGTGATGGACAACTACCATTCTTTGGCCTTAAAATCATCAAAAATGAAAACCATCTAACATTTACAGTAAACCTACTCACACTAACAGTTATATGGAACAAAAGAGTTACAATCCCATTCCCCATCAGCATGCAGTACTCAACAGCCTTGTGTACAGATTGGTAAATATACCAATGTGCAAAATAGAATACAACTGTGAACTGGTAAAAATATTGGACACATCTACAGAAAATGGATTCTGGGCAGAAATGGTATACAAAAATGTTAACAGGGCCAAAAATAGGAAGAGAATAAAAGAAATCAGCACACTCACTCCAAAGGAAAGGAAAACAAGATTTACAAGAAGTTTCCATACCATCCTACAACTTTATACAAATTACAGAGGATCTTCAAACAGCACATCATTCTGGCCCCAAAAAACACTTTCTCCATAAAAAAGCATATTAAATTCTAAATTAAAAGATGATATTCCATAAGAAAATAAACCAGGAATATATCAGTTCAGCTGCAACGACTGTGAAAAAATCTGCATTGGCCAAACTAAAAGAAACAAAAGAGCAAAAGAACACTAAACAAAAATGAGAAGAAAAATCAGCAGTAGCATGACATTTTTTGGAAAGAGCAACACACTATAAATAGAAGTCTGAAAATACTTAAAAATATCACAAGAAAGACAGAATTAAAAGTTTGGGAGAACATTTATATTTGGAAAAACAAAAACTACATTTTTTCACTTTCCAAATCCTGTCAAGTGCCTACTGATGCAGAGGTTCATCAAACCATCACTAGGGACAATGACAACCACCACAGCAAGCATTACCAGCAGTCGACTAAGGGAATTGATAATGGAAGCATATAGCCTCTGAAATATGTTTTCCAAAAATTAAAGTGACTTAGTGTTATAAAATCGACTCTCTAATTAATTTCAGTTTCAAACTTTATGCTTGCATTGAGAAAGAATTCTGCATTCCTTTCCCTATCTATGCATTGTCAGCTTTTGAATAACCAGAGTGCAATTAAAATTCCAGGCCATTTCATGTATGATTGTGGTGCTCTTCTATTGGGCTGTGCCTGGCAATGCTGATGTGATGTTTTTGATACAACACTTATGCTCTTTATTTATAAAGATTGGATGACTTTTCTTTTTGAATATTATTGGTTATGTTATTTGATTTGAAATGTGCTTATACACAAATGATTTTCACATGTAATTTACTAATCTAGAAGCCATGCTAATCTTGTGTTACTCTTAACACATTGAAGCCTGGGCGTTTCGTTAGTTGAAGTGCCAAGAAACCTAGGGTTTTTACACCTACTATTTACAGTACATCAATTAAATCTGCCGAAAAGTATTGGGAAAATCTAAAAGTATGGCATTCAAGGATTTCTCAACAAGTAAGAAAATAGTCATAACTTGTATATTAATATTTTATTTTAAAATAAGAACTAAAGCTTTCCTGGCGACGTGTTAATTCAAAATCTTCTCGGGCTTCTAGCCAGGTAAAAACTTGGCTTGACACCAAAGTTTCGAAGAAGTACATCTTCCTCGTCTTCAGGGTGAACTGATCTTGAAGACGAGGAAGATGTACTTCTTCGAAACGTTGGTGTCAAGCCAAGTTTTTACCTGGCTAGAAGCCCGAGAAAATTTTGAATTTTATTTTAGATTTACAAGTAGTATCAAATATGAGTTTGAAAAAAAATTGTGTAAGCTGCTTACACTCCATTTATTCAAAGTTTGAAAAACTCTCCCTCGAAATCAGAATTTTCCACAGCTTCATTTGTATCTTGAAGTTCAGCTTCAGTCCACAGGAATTGAGGAAAATGCAGCATTTTAACATTTAAGAGCATAAATGTAACAAACAGATCACCACCTTCAAAGAAAATGGCACAACCACCTGAGCAAGGACAGATGGCAGCACAAATCAGACAACAAAATAATAACTGGTGTAAGTTGTTTGCCGCATAGCCCAAGACCGAGTTAAGGTCATGGAATTGAATTAAAAGCATTAGAGATGGCCTGAGCTATACGTGGGCTTGGTCTCCAATGTGTTAAGGGTTCATTGTATACAGTCCTCCTTCATGTCTGTGCTTATGCTGTGTTAGGTTAGTGATATGTCTTCACTACTTAATAGTATGCTAATTTATGCAGTTCCTGTATAGAACATAATTTTACAACCATGTATTAGTTCCACTTTATATGCGTGTAATGTGCAACATAATACTTCTGTAGAATAGGCCTTGAGGATACTGCAAGAACTGTTTTAAGTTGTTGCTTAATATGCTCATTGTAATTATTTACATTTTCAGAAAGAACTTATTCGGGAAGTAGAGATGGGTCCTTTCAAGCACACTGTGGATGATGGTCTGGATATCCGAAAGGCAGCATTTGAGTGCATGTATACGCTTTTGGATTCTTGCTTAGATCGCCTTGACATATTTGAGTTCCTCAACCATGTGGAGAATGGGCTGAAAGACCATTATGATATAAAAATGTTGACATATTTGATGGTGGCCCGATTGGCTCAGTTATGTCCAACTGCTGTTTTTCAGAGTAAGTCATTAATAGCCTAAGAAATGAACGTTCAACTTTAAACTTTTACTTCAAAAGTTGAATCATGTTTGAAATTTTTTCTGCCATAAACAGTACTCAAACTACAGATATTGTAGTACTGGTGATGCTCTCAACTGCTAAGATACCATGAAAATGCCCCCATATAGACATTGAACTTCTTTGTGAATCACATATTCCAATGAACCTTATAGGTGACTTGCAAAGCTGCAAATACTTTTAATTTCAGGCTTTAGTTTACCACTTTTCAACTTGGATTCAACTTTCCCACCTTAGTCTATGCACAATTAGTGTAAAAAGTTAACAGATATAAACGTATCCCAGATATAATTTGCAACTATATTAGACTTAGTTGTAAAATATATCCAATTTAAAAAACAAAAATTATAAAATTCAGTAATTTTTTTTACATTAATAAAGGTAAAGTACTTGTGAAACTTCAAAAGTTTCATTCATTAACAAATACGCCAGTGGTACTAATCTCTCATTAAGCTTTAGGTCTGGATTAAAACTTGGCTTCTATTATAATTTCTTAAAGTGTGAATTATGTTTGTTTCAATGTTGTTGCATCTGGATCATTCTTAAAATTGACAGAGCTTAAACTTACCTAGATGTCAAAATTAATTCCTTATACTTTCTCTTTTAGGACTGGATAGGTTAGTTGAACCCCTCCGAAACACATGCACATTAAAAGTGAAAGCCAATTCAGTGAAACAGGAGTATGAAAAGCAAGATGAATTAAAACGATCAGCTATGAGAGCTGTTGCAGCCCTGCTTACTATTCCTGATGCAGGTGAGTTTCTGTAATCATTGTTTGTTTATATTGGAAATAAATTGTCATGTTTTAAGAACATGAACCCTAGATGCAATTGTTGTATTACCATATTTTGTTGATACCTGAACAATTAATAGAACATATCATGGCAGTAATCCTTAAATTAGCATTAGGGTTTTAACTATGAATGTAATACTCAAGTGTAAAGTTCACTGACAATGGTCATCATTGTCTTGTGTCTTTTCTTTGGAGACTACATTTTTAAAAAAGCAAATCCTATAAGGACCATAAATAGTAATTCACCTTTCATTGCATTCTTTGCTTTTAGATAAAATCTATTAATCTACTTTTTATACTGAATTCTTCACAAAATTGCAGATTATGCATTAGTAGCAATAGAAACATTTTGTTTTATTTTTTTACATCATTTCAGTGTTGTTATTTATGATTTTTGGTGTTATTTTTAATGGGTTTTTAGTGTAATAAAGTTGAATTTGAGAGACACTTTTGCAATGCATCATTTTAAATACAAACACTATGTATCAAGTCATGAAAGCAATCATGTTATTTTAAGTAACAAACTATCATGAATTATGCTGCGGTTTTATTTGCATATTAATTGCCCTAATAATTCTTCACAACATATTTACCAAGTGGATCAATGAGTCACACTTCAAATGTGTCATGAGTTCCAAATTTTTTTGCATAGATTATGTCTTTGGTCAGTCAGAATTTCACTTTAAAAATAGCCATTTACTGTCCAGGTTGGAACATGGAACCCATAGAGCTGCAGCTGCAAATGCCTTTAGGCATTTCATAATGTCAACCTTTTCAATTGAAAGTTGTAACTTGACTGCATGTTGCAGCTGTCTGTACGCTTCTAGAATTGTGACTGTACTGAGTGATTGTATTCTAGAAGCAGCAATTGACACAGTCTTTACAAGACTTTAATTTACAGCATTTACCACAATGTTCTTAGGATTAAAATATTTGTTCAGCACTGTGAACACAAGCTTTGAGTTCTGAGAGCTTGTTTAAAGATGTAGGACTACTCGCATAAGAGACTGCTGCTCGAAGCAGCTGGTTGCCAACACTTTCTAAAAGATCACTTATTCTACCTTCAAAAATGCCTTGGCTGATCAATTTGAAACCATACCCCAAGTTATTTAATCTTGAGTATAAATCATTGGCAGTAGGAAACTTGGATCTCTCAAAATACTGTACAAATGCTGCAAGGTCACAAGCACATTCCATTACAAACACTCCGTAAACTTAAACAGTGTTAAAGTCAAATTGTTAAATTAAAGCCGAAGCCCAGACTTAAGTCGAATTGTTAAACTTAAAAGAAAAATATAAAAAAATTTAAACTCAGTAGAAGAATCATAAATTATACTTTACAAAAATTGTCACTGGGACTAGTTCAAAATACCTTAGCAACACATCGCTAAATATCGGGCAACACTGAAAACTGCAATGAGGAAATTGGCAGCAATATTACCTAAGTTGCTAAATAGCCAGCCAACTGTTGAATGTATATCGTATTTATGCAAATACAAGACTTTTCAGAACTGAGTTTTGGAATTAAGCTTATCATCTATATAAAAAGACGTCTTTACTTTTAAATGAAAATTAAAGTTTTGCCACGTATTTTGAAGAAACCAAGAAACACTAACACTGATCAAGTATTTTTTAACTTAATTTGAATTTGTGCAGAAATTTACATGGTGGTTAGGAGAGAGGGAGAGGGGAGAGTGGAAATTATATACTGGTTCCTATGCTTGCGATCAAGGTGATAGCAATGTCAATGGTAGCAGCAGCGTAACTGTTAACAGTGTAATTGATAAAATTTTCTATTTAGAAATATATATATATATCACATCATTGTAAAAATTGTTATCTAAATTAATAATTTGAATATTCATGGAAATTCACGTTAGGATGCAAGAGAGACAGAGAGGGGAGTACTGAAATGTGCAGTATGTATGCAGTGGGAGGCGGTGGCAATGGCAGTATATCTGTTACAATGATGGATATGATTTCCATTTAGACAACCTAATATATTACACTGTTGTAATAAGTTTTGCTATGGTTTTACCTAATTCAAATTTGTGTGTAAATTCACTTGTGGATGGTAGAGAGAAACAGGGGCAAACAGAAATGTACCATGTACATATGTGCAGTGAGAGGAGGGAAATGTGCAATTAAACCTCTCTCTTTGTGCTTGGCCTTTGGCTCTGTCAACATAATGCACAACCACTGATGTGAAAGAAAGACCTCTATTTTTATTTTAGTTTCAGAGAAAAATAATTTTTATAATAAGATTGCTTGTAGGTCCGTTAGCAGGGTTTGCCACTGCCATACCCATGAAGTTTGAAACTTACTTTTTGCCGCATGCTGTTTGCGAATCCAAGACAATCCCAGTTCTGGACATTAATATTTTGGAAAAAAAACATTTGTCTTGTATTCGGATAAATATGGAAAATGTTTGTAGTACTCTATCAGCACTCTATCCTTCACATTGTTAAACCAAATAACTCAAAAGTGTGTTACCTTTTAAGTCTCATATCATTAGAATATCCGGCAAATCACAGTATTTTGTATAAAACTTCAATATTAGCATTATTTCGCAATTTAAAATCTGCAAATTCTGCCTTTTTTGGATGTCCAAAAGTATTCCCATGGTGTTTTAATGTTTTTAGTCTTATTGTTTAAACAAAATTTTCCTATTGCTATGCATTACTGTATTGGCTTGAATATAAAACAATCCTACATTTTTAGATTAAGTTTTCACAAGAAAAATTGCATAAATAATGATTGCAATTAGAAAATCTTCGCAGGATATTAGAACCACTTTCAAGGGAATTTCTTCTTTGTTCCTTAGAAGGGGGTTTGTGGGAAATTTGTGATAGGTATATTATATTAAAGAGAGAAGGAATAGATGGATACGTGATTATGAATCAGTTCTGTCTCAGCCAACTGTATTCTTGTTTTAGTGCAGATCATAACAGTGTTTACATATTAATTTTAAACTAATTTATTGGTACATTTAAATACATACTTTGAAATTCTATTTACTGAAATATTTCAGAATAGTGGATCATTTCTTCTTTCCTAGATGCATCACAGAAAGCAGCTTTGCACAATCTAATTAATATTGTTAATTAGACTCTCATCTAAATTGAATATGACCACAGCCAACATTGTATCTTCTTGTCCTACTCCTTCTTTGACCTCTGTGCTTTCTTTCTGGTTACATACTTCTGCAATATCCATCTGTGGGGCTGGAGTCGAGATATCATCACAAGTTGTATATTCTTCAAATGCTACACCATCATCTATCATCCTTTGATATCATCTTCCAAGCTTCTGTTAAATTGATGTCATCTTTAAAGCATTCTTCATTAGAGGCTTTAGCGCTAAATCCTGAACAATGAACAGCCGTGTCTATTTTCCCATTGATCCCATTCTGACATGTAATGACCTTAACAATTTTGATAAAGCCTCTGAAGTCATCCAGGTACTCTTGTTGAAATCATACTTGTATGAGTGTACAAATGTTCTAATGTTCTTGAATCACCTTGAAGTTTTGAATTTGTCAATAATGGGAAAGTTGTTCACTGCCATCACTGTTGGTGCATAACACAACAATGCCCTCGAAATTTGCATAGAAGCTTATGACAATGATATCAATATACAATGGTAAGAGTTGAGTGGATTAAGCACTTTGAATATGGCAGAGTGTGAGGATCCCAGTCTTGAACAACCTTCCTTAGCAACAGATGATGACCATGTAGAGTTCTTGCTGTGGTTTAAAGAAATCCTCATTTAACTAGTTTCTGATGAATCAGCTTAGGATCATAACATCAAATTTTGAGCTATAAACCAAAAATGCACTGTGTCATTGCTACACTTATTGACTGAGCTAATACAGACCAATGCTGTAATCTCTTGCTTGGCAATGAAAACGCCCTTAACATTCTAACAGGAGAAGAGACATGGGAATGATGTGGAAATGAAAGTGCAGTCAGTCATTGCAGTGGTTCAGCAAAGCGTCTCCTCTCCAGAAAAAGCATGTTTGAGTTGCTCAAAAATCAAGAAAATGTTGGTTGGATGTTTTTTTACTGCAAAAGAATTTGTACCATATAGTCAGATGGTGAATAAGGAAATACAGCAGAGAATTTTAGTGTGTAAGGGATCCTCTGTCTAGGAAGGTGCCTGCAGTGCAGAAAACCAGATTGGATGCTACATTATGAAAATGCACCAACTCACAGCTATCTGAAAAAAACATCACAGTTTGGTATCCCTTCCAACATATTCTCTGGACCTAGCCCCAGCAGATTTTCCTATTTCCCAAACTGAAAACCATGTTGAAGGGATGTTGTTTCCAAACCATAGAGGAGATTCACAATGCTACAAGAGACCTGCATGCCATACTAGAAAATGCATTCAAGAAGGCTTTCGAAAAGTACAAGAAATGTTGGGGACAGTGTAATGACAGTAGAGTGTACTATTTTGAGGGATCAATGTTTCAAATGCTGTGTAATGAGTAATAAAGATGACAAAGCAAAAGTTCAGTCTTTTTTTGAACCCCCCTCTAATGAAGGCATTATAATTTGAGAACATATTGACCCAAATATAAATTTTGGAAGGTTTTCACAAGGAAAATTACCTAAATAATGAGTGTAATCAGAACATATTCTTGATCAGTTTTATGAAATATTCTTTTTTTTTTAAATCACTATGTTTTGCTTGTTCAAAATCTATATTGTAAACTTCCTATCATAATTATTCTCTCCTTTCTACACTATCTGCAAAATCTGGAACACAACCAAAGTTGAATGTATTAATGCAACAGCACTAAATAAAGTAACAATAGGTGAGCTCAGTTGCAATCAACATGTTGATTCTGACTCCTCAACCCAGTACAGACCTAAAGATGTCTCTTTAAATATTAAGCTGTGTACATAGATAAATGGTTTTTAAGAGCACATTTTAAGGTAAACGACTTATATTTGGGCCAATACAATATTTAAAACTGTTGTTTTAATATGAGCTATTCACTTATAATTTAAGAACTGCTTTTATGTCTAATTATTACTTTAAATTGTTTCAGAGAAAAATCCGCATTTAAGCGACTTTGTATCTCAAATCAAAACTACATCAGACCTGCAACAAATCTTCGATTCAATTCAGAAGGATTCTACAGGCCCAAGCCAAGATGCCAATCTAATGGATCTGAGCTGAGTGACTTGAAGCAGTGTGTTTTCTTACGTGAGAGAGAAAAAGACAATGTGAAGTGACGCGTAAAAGTTTTATGTTTTGCTCCCCATTGTGAGATGTTATTACAGTGATTACAAACAGCTCTTTTTTGTTTTCATTTAGTTTTGATTTCAGTTTTAAAGATATTTTATTTTGTGTTCAGTAACTAAAGGAAATGTAAAGTTGAAGCAATACTGCTTTATTTCCATATGTGTTAAGCATTTTAATAACATTAATTGTGTTTTGAACCATTACTGAACAGGCTAGAATGAATCAGAATAATTTGATGGGGGCAGCTTAATTGAATAAATAATGCTATGATACTCTTAAATACTATGCAATACTTTTAAGCTGTATTGATATGCAAATAAAAGAGACCGGTTAAGTAATTTAGTATGTCTAATTATAATTGGTGAGAAATTACTTTGTGATTGACATGCATGATGGCATGTGGCTGTTTCTGTACACTGTTGTCATATTTACTTGCTGCCCATCTGCAGAGCCATGCACTCCACTGCTTCCTCTAAAATGCCTTCTTTCCATGCATTTTCCATCACACTTCTCATGTTGAACTACTTTTCCCCATTTCTAACTAGTTATCTCATCTATTTCTTTCAACATTGCGTCCTGTACTTCACTGAACGTAAAGTTATATTATTTTGGCTAATGTAACCTCAATTCGTTTTTCTTGACTGTAAGACATTTTCAAATCACAGTGTCACTCGTGGCAGTTCTAGGATGAAAACAAGTGTAATGTCCACTATATATAAAAGGTAGTAACATTATAAATGTAAATCCTTATGGAATCGCTCTATATATCACAATCAAACTCTTCACTGAATGAAATCAATCAATCAGATCAGCCATGCATGAGAACATAAATTTACACTTAACCCTTAGGTGTTGCAATGCCGCCAATAATGTATCCTTACACAATGGGTCAGCACATGACACACCCCACAAGTGACAATCACAAGGAAATTTCTCATTGACCATAGTATCTGTGTGAACTTTCCATAAAAATAGATACTGATAACCATTTTTTAAGATTCTACTTGTACTCCGTAACTCCATAGCACAACAGTCCACAAGCTACCTTGGCCTACCATCTGGCCACTGCATCCCAAAGATGTCATGAAACGGGTGCAGTGCTGGAGGGTGAGACATGATCAGCACCTCGAGCCCTCCTGGACAGTTAATGTGGTCTTCTCAATCTAATAGCTCCTCAATTGATCTCCCAGGGATCTCACGAGACTTGAGTGACCCCCAGGCCAACTCTCCCAGTGAGGGGAAATTCCCCATGCCAGTACCAGGAATCGAACCCAGGTCTGCTGCTTGGCTTGTACTAGTTCAGTTAATAAATGATGTAATGTGGGTAATAATATATCCCACTTAGAAGAGTGCAAGGCAGATACTAAAGTCTTATGCTTGGCTACCTGCAAAACATTACAAAACTTCACTCCTATGATTTTACTGTAGTAGTAATTGCTTTTCTATTGTTTCAATTTAGCATGTAATTTGGATGGATTTACTGATGTTGTCCCCTCCATTTATACAGGGTGGAAGTGAAATAATCCTGCAGATTGAAGCAGATGCAAAAATGGATGTTTTTTTTTTTTTAAGTAACTTGGCACAACTTGATTCAGCAGTCTGCCTCTCCTGGTGATGCCTTGAATTATTCTAACACAGTATAAAAACCATTTAAATAATGTAATAAAGATGTATTGAATTCAGATGTTTTATCGCTGGTGTACGAGACACCAAAAAATTCTGGGGAAAAGTGGGGTTATTATTCATTGCATCATATGAAAACATTACCTATAATTCTTATTCCTGCAAATTTATTTGATATGTTTAAAGGCCTGAATTGAGAGGCTTGTACCATAAGAATGTATTGACATTTTTAGTTAACTTCTCTAGAATATAATGTACTTAAAACTGCAAATATGTAAGATAGCTACTGCAGATTCTAAAGTTAAAAGTAAAATTTATGTAATAATAAGTAAAGGTCAAAAATATATTATTACTGTTCCCACATGGACTGATATTAAACATTTTTAAGGTTTGTGTATACATAATACCTAGAATGTAATTTAAAAGGTACATTTTAATTATTTCACAATGCCTTACTGCAGTGATATTTATGCAATGCCTTACTTTAAATAAAAATAAGCATTTCAAAGATAAATTTTACAATGTGATTCTAATAAATTGTTAAGCTTTAGGAAAGCATAATTTGTTACGTTAATTTAAACTCCACTGCAATATGCTTAAAGGATATTTTTGTGCAAATAAAATGGAAATGGCGTGTTATTTATGGATGCTCTTTAACTGCTGTGGTTCTCAGCATCCCATTCTAAATTGGGCATGAAAGACCGCTTTTTGCTCAGAGGTCTCTCTATCAGGCTTGAGGTTCTTTTACGTGCCATAAATCTACGACACGGGACCAACGGCTTTACTTCCCTTCTGAAGGAAGCCATGCTAAGGAGTTTTAACCCGAAAAAATCCATCGTCCTCTGCCGGGTTTGAACCCGCAACCTTGGGTATATGAAGTTAGCATGGTAACCATTACACCACGGAGGACAACAAATGTTTATAGTTTTGGCCAACTAGGAAGTGTACGCTTTTTTTTAATTTTTAATATACCCATTTTAAAATGGGAATAATATGCTTCATGCCATATCTAATTACCAATCTCTAAAAATGAATCTGTATAACATGAAGTTTTTAGAAGTACTTTTGCCAACAATTACTCCAATATGATTTAACAAGATTATGGGCGCAAAAAACTTGAGTTAGTGAAATTTGCAACACTAACATTACTGATAAGATTTGTGTGTATGTGTGACAGATCTAAAAAAAAAAATCTGATGTATTACATTCACATGACTTTTTCTACATCTCTATTACAAATAAGTTTTGTTAATAAGTTTATTCTTCTATCCACTTCATGCTAATCTTATTGCTTAGTAACTTATAAGTAGAAGGGAAATACACTAGGCTAAACATGTTTTACAATGCAGTTGGTATCGGATTGAAATCAGTTTCTTTACATGGTCAGGAGTTGATAAGTTCCTGTATGAGAAAAGTTTTAAGTATTTTAAAACTGAAATTAATAACAAGGAATATCTCGAAAATGGTCAACTCCAGGAAAAAAAAGTATATGACATAAGTTGTGTATTTAAAGGAGTTCCACTAAATGATGCTCACTCTTCTTCTCATTTTGTCAAAAATTGATATGTATTCAACAAATTTTGATGGTAAATTCTACAAAATATCTTATTGTATAAAGAAATTTGAAAAACTAGTTCTGTATGATTCAAAAGCAGCCATTGTCGCTATAGCATGAGATATAACACCCAAAAGCCTTAACATTCTAGAATGTCGTAAAATAATACAATAATTAATAAATTTACATAAGAGTGCTAATCCAATGGAATCCAGCTCATTGTGGAATAAAAAGCAATGAAATGGCTGATTTATTGGCCTAAAAGGAAAGTAAAATTATCACCAAATTAAAACCTCGTTTAACTTCATTTTGCTGTATTAAAATAATATCAAATAAGTTCACAAACAAAATCAATGAAGAATACACAAAATCTGGAAAACAATGGAAAAATTAACAAGATTACAATATTTCTACATTAGCAAGAAAATCTGCAGTAGCAACCTTCAGCCTACTAATGGAACATGACTGTTTAAAAAAATCTGATGTATTACACTCACACGACTTTCTCTAGCTGTTCTACAAACTTCTTACATAAGATTATTCTTATTTCTGCACCTTGCTAATCGAGGTGCTCATTAGCACAATGTTCTTATTACATATTTCCCTATAAATAGGAAGAAAATAAGGGAATACACTAGGCTAAATCGATAGTCAAATGTTTTAAAAGCTGCCATTATGCGATTGTCATTGCAAATCGCTTTTTTTCTTGGCCAGGAGTAGAACAAAAGAAAAGGGACACTCCCATCTGAGAAAAGCATAAGTACTTCACAACTGAAACTAATAACAAGGAATACGTCGAAAAGGGTAAGCTCCACGAAAAAAATGTAAATGACATAACTTGTGTATTTTAACAAGATCTACATTTTTGTATAGTAAGTTTTTGTCTATCTCTTACGGTTTACTAGTTATGCCAAATTAAGCAAAATTTATCCAGAATAAACAGGTCTTTAGAAGCTATTCCCAGAAAATTCAAGATATACATATTATTTGTCAACTAAATATCTTTAATATACAATATTTTAATCAAAATCGTTAGCCATTTTTAAGAAAATCAAAATTTTCGAAAAAAGTTCCATGTAAAGGGTAGTTTGGGTTGGGGGGATTTTTCTCAAAATTTTCTTGTCGCATCCCTGGAAGATACTAAACTTAAATACCAAGTTTGGTGCTTTACCAACTTTTTGATTTTGAGTTATAGTGTTCACAGACACACACACACACGTGCAGATCTTTTTGTGAAAATGCTTTTTTTGGAATACAGGGGACCCTAAAACATTTCCGGTGGAATCTCGGTATCAAATTTTTGGGTGGAATACAATACTTCTCTATCCCTATGTATGTTGTACATACAGGGTTAGAGAAAATAAAAATACAACAGATTTGGCATAGCAGAAACTCCTATATGTCTTTTCTGTAACGTAAATGTTTACAAATAGCAGTGGAGGAAGAGAATGTAAACAGGAAATGTGTCATATAACTTCCACTAGCATCTACTTGCAAGACTATCTTATGTTTACATGCAGTCAGCTGGCACCTGGAATGATGGCCTAGCGATTATTAGGAAAAAGCGTAATTGCGTCGCTGAACAAAGCCTTACATGGTATGAAAAAATGGAATGCTTTTCAAATTCAGTGCAGGTAATAACATTCAAGTTTTTACTTTTTTTTTTGTATAGTGTTATTTAACACTATTGCAGATGTTCTAAATGCTTTCCTCATTCCTGTAGGCAGAGTTTGACTCTTGCCCTTGTTTCAGACACTCCATGAGCACATAATTTTGTTTTCAGGGTTTTTAACATTTATAGGGTTGCAATTTAATTTCCTTGCTAACAGCTGTATGAGCTGTTTGCACAGAAACAGTTGTTTCCTGTGCTGATTTCCACATTTATTTAGTAGGGCTTCTTAACATTGCATCTGAAATTTTGCCTGGTTTAGCCTCTGTTAAAAGTTTAGACCTACCGCTTTACAGAGCATTATGTACAGACCTGGTTTCACAGAATTTAGTAATTAAATCTGTCACATATTGTGATCAGGACATGCTGAATGTGCAGAACATTCAAGACATTTATTTTACATTTCCTGAAATCTTATCACCATCAAAGAATACATCAATTGAAAACATTCTCTCTTCAATGGTTAACATTTTGACTGTTTCACAAGCACAATCCCACAGTATCAACTTCAAGCACACAGTTCTCACAATATAATTCAAGTGTGATAAGGGAGGATAAACCTGCCCAAGTAATGCTGTAAGTTCTGTTACCAGTGTAACCACAGTTACAACCATCCAAGTTAGTGCACTCTTTTGAGACATCCTTTACAAGCATTGCAAAAATTACCTGACCATCTGTGAAGAGGAGTGAATGCAAGAATTTTCAATTGCCACACTCATTCTTGAACAGTTCCTGTGCCACACTTGTTCCATGTAAATATTAAGTCAAAAGGGTGACAAGTTGCACGCTTGTTTTAAAACCATGGCAACTTCCAAACTTTTATTCCCCATTTTTTCTATATTCTGGTATAATTTTTGAACTAAGTATATCCATTTTTCTGGAATATTACACACTTCCATAGCTGACCATATTTTATTTCTAGGAATGCAGTTGTAGACGTTTTCTAGGTCCATGAATGTCATGAAATAATCTCAAGATTATATATCCTATTTTCTTTTATTAACATTCTCATAAAATGCATGTTGTCCAAACCTGCTCTAAAACCACTTTATTCTTCCCAAAAATTCATCTCTTTTTCAATTTCCCCACCCCTCTCAGGATACCAGAGAAAACCCTGTTGATGGGCTAATACTAATTTCTCTGTAATTTGTAGTCTTTTTTTAATGTCAACGTCCTTTAACCTAGTTGATCATTGAATCGCCTGAATGAAATTGGGAAATGATGCTCAAATGAACTCAGGATCCATGGAGCTTAAAGTAAATCATTATTTCTCTGGATAAGGGAAAACCTCCCAAAAAACCTAACCCCTAAGCAAGATTCAAACTGACTACCTGTTGAATGTGAGGCTGACACTCTACCCAGGTGGGTCGAGTCTCTTTTGTTCCCTCCATTATATATGTAACATATGAATGTGTCATTCCATTGGAATAATTTCATCCCTTTCAGTTTTATTAAACATATATTCCAAGTATTTCAGTAATTCATCACTTTCCACTCTGAGGAAATTTTTCAGGAAGTACTGTGTTTTTACCTTTAAGATATTTATCTAATTTTAGGACTTCTATCTAAAAACTGGGCAATGTTAATGCTTAATTTTCTGTTTACTTGAAAGTAAGTGGGTGGGGGTGGGAGTGGGTGGGTGTGTGTACACACAAAATTCAGATTTGTTTTTCCACAATTTAATTTAAAATGTTTCAATTTTGTCTATATTACCCATTTCTTTATTACATTGGATTGATGATATAAAATGTGTTCAAATTTCAACTAAAATATCACTGCTGATTTGCCATCCTTTGGGAAGTATAATAAACAGCATAATTTTTGAGTTTATAATATTGCCATTGTACTGGTGTAATATTTCCTTCTTGGATTGTGAATATGTCAACTGAGTGACCCAATACAATTTTGATTAGTTTAATCTTTTTAGTTGTGACATTCCTCCGGCATTACATTGAAGGATCTTGAGTTTGATTTGATAGGTGCTGTATCTTTGGGAAAAGGTCCCCACCTGGAGATTCGATTGGGGGACTATTTTTAGCTCCAGATTTATATTTCTTTGCCCAAGGATTCATGTTGGAGTGTATTAAACAAATTGTAACCATTAAGAGTGGGCACCATGTATTTGGCGGTTATGTCACCCAAGTATTAGGAAGTATTTATAGGAAAAAAATTGAAATTATCCCCTAAGCCTTGAATTTAACACCATCAGGGTCAAAAAAAAAACAAAACAAGAGGCCAGTCAAGAAAGACTGGATAGAAAGTTTAAAGATTGAATTTATATAAGAAGAAGAAGAAATACTAATTCAGTCAGGAACTCACCAAGATGACCAATGCTTATTGGTGAGCAGCCCTTCCCTTTAGTTCATCACATGAATTTGTTCATATCAGTTCTTTAAATTTTCAAATTTAGGATTAAAGGGTCTCCTTTCTGTTAATAACAAATTATCATGTGACTACTAACAGTTGCACCACCTGAAGGTGAAGGATTGGACATTAGGCTGGGTTTTTTAAGCCTTAAATCATTCATTAAATATTAATCATAATTTTCAATTAGTTATTAGAAGGAACCAAAGGGTCTCCCTGTTATTAACAAAAGTCTTTCTGCAGTTCCAAGAGCCTATTTAAAGTATACAATAAGACATTTGCAGCAAGATCAGAAAAATAATTTGTGGAAATTACATACAGGATACATAGCTATTTTGATTAAAATAGATAAAGGACTTCTTACATTAAGCAAACAGGAATTGAGAATAATTACTTGTCTCTTTATTACTGGACTGGGATCATCTTTATAGGATGGGCAGAATTAATGTGAGGGCATGCTGCATCTGCAATAAAGAGAGAGAAATGCCAAGACACATCCTCGAGTATGCAGCATGCAGTAGACTGAGGCATATTTCCAACATGAGGGGAAATTGCCTTATCAGCACCCAGTCTAATGTTAAAATATATTAAATTCTAAATTGAATGGAACTTAGATACACAATAATATAATTTTAAACACTGAAAGTAGTACACTGTGAAGCTACCAATTAGTAAGTTTTTGTGAAGCACATGCATTTATACTCGACTCCAATATTAAAACACAATAATATATTAATTTTAGGGCTTCACAAAAGATCTTTTAGGTTGCAGTACTGAAAAGTTGAAGGTAACCTAAATCACACACTATTTTAGTCTAATCCAATCTAGCCTTTATTCATAATTCACAATGAACAATTATTTTTTTTCCAGAGTTACTTGTGCCAAGTCAAACATTTTTAACTCTCTATTGCATAGTGTTGCCAATTGACAACATGGATGATTAGTCAAAATTGTAATAATACAACTGTGATTTCTTGTTATACCTACTCATATTATACTGCTATTCAACAATAAAATGAGTGTATTTGTATTTACTTTATATCATAAAATTATATTAATTTATTATAGTGACTTTTTTTAGAATAAAAAGTAAAATCCATGCAACTGTAGTCAAATAAATGCCATCATGACCCACGTTTTTCTTACTGGTTTTCTTATGTGGGTCCTTCCCATTCTTTCCCAAAGGCACATTTGATTGCAGTCTCTGAGATTCAAACACATAACATTCGGCTCTGAATGGATGACCATTTATATTGCTTAACAATTGTAGTTATTCAAACCGCTTACACTAAGATGCCTATTATAGAGATGTATAAGCCAGTTCAAGGATTAGAAGAAGAGAGGCATATGTACCAAAATAATTCATACAGTAGAGTGTTAAATTGATGGTTTGAAAGATATTAGGTTACATGTATCTACCAATTTAACTCTCTTTGATTGAATATTGATTTCAGGAGATTATTGTTTTTGTTAATATGAAAACTGAATGTCAATAAGGCAATACGTCTATGAAAATAAAAAAATTGGTTATGTAATTTTCTTCAAATTTCTTTTATTTAACAAGTACTCTTTTCTTCTTCTTCTTCTTCTTCTTCTTCTTCTTCATCTTCTTCTTCTTCACCTTCCCTTGTTGCCTTTCAGTGTTGGGCCTTCTATCCATCTCTACTCTGTTCAATGTGTTCATTTCTATTCCTCTCTCTCTCTCTCTCTCTTGCTCTCTCACAGTATAGTGTGCCCATTCCTTTCATTTCGTACTCAGTCTTTCCCTTCATCTCCTGTCCCCTAGTCTGGCTTTTTTGTTTCCCATTTATTATCCATTATGATTAGATGTCTATATGACTTTAAATTCTTTTTCTCTATCTTTTAGATAGATTTTCTTTAACAATTATAGGTTTAATTCTACCTTCTTTTTTTTTGTTTTTTCTTTTGATTCTTCTAAAATACAGTAAAACCCTGTGATTATGCTCCTAATGTAATGCTATCCCATTCATTACATTCTATTTGTTAAGTTCCTGGATGTTCCATATTAATACTTCATGATCTTATCCCCTTTAACGTTTGCAAACCCCATTATTAGTGTTTTTAGAGCAAAAACAGAATACAAATATTGTAAATAGATTGTAAAATTTTATATGTTTTAAAAGTATGATGAGAAAATATGTAGCTATACTGTGCTCAGCTCTTTATCTAGAAAACCCTTAAGGTCAGCAGTATCTTGTTATAACAGTACTTTTTCTTGAAAGGAATTCACACTTTCAAAAGGCTTCCTGTCAAAGTGTTTTATTCTCTTATTGGGTTTTGCTTTAACTTGAAACAGTAAGTAGAAAGAGATAGTGATACATTCCATATGGCAGTTGGCAACCCTTAATGAACCCTTAAATCATTCTGCATGAAGAGAATTTCAGATGCTACTCCCAAGAAATTCAGACTTACAAGTACACTCAATATACATTTTATTTGCAGGTAAATATCTTTAATATAGTATGATATTTTAATCAAAATCATTAGAGACATTTTTGAGAAAATCAAAACTTCCTAAAAATCTTTGATGTAAAGGGTAGTTTTTCTGTGAAATTTCCTTCAGTATTCTAGATACCTTGGTAACTTAAGTTGATGTTTGAACTTAAAGTGCTAGGTTTAATTGTATAAGTGTCACCATTGAAGTTATAAGTTGTTTTAAAATGGCCGAGTCAATTGAGCTCTGTTAATGCAATATAGGAAAACTTAAAATTAAATCATTCTGACTGTTGAATTATGAGAACAATTATCTCTCAGGATAGACAAGAGCCTCAATTAGTGAATCTCTTTAAACAGCAATAAGAAAGGATTCAGCTATCATTTCAATACAAAGTTATATGAGGAACACAAATGGTTAACAGTTGTGAAAAACTCGAACTGGTTTGTTGGGTGTGCTTATTGCTTGAGGGCCTGGATGTAAATTGCCATGGACTGGTTACAGTAATTTTAACAATGTCCTTACTATCACAAAAGAGCGTGAAAAATCTGAGAGTCACATAAATGTGCATTTCATTTATAAAGAATTTGATGCAGCTCACGTAGATCTTGCATTGAATGAACACTAGAGGATAGGTGTTGAAAATCACAATGCAAAAATGAAAAGAAACAGAAAAGTTTTGAAGCACTTGATTAACATAGTATGTTTCCTCAAGTGTCAGGAACTTGTATTTCATAGACATTGTAAAGACACTGATTCACCCAACTATGGCAACTATATTGACCTCAATGACCTTATCACCAAATATAAGTGAGTTATATCTGCATCTTAAAACTGAAAATGTCTTTTCTAACATGTCTAGCAACACTCAGAATTATATTGCACAATCTATAAGCAATATTTTGCTAATTAAAATTTAGTTGAGTCGATTTTGTAACACTACATCACTTACTTTTTTATTTCCGAAATAAAAAAGTAAGTGATGTAGTGTTACAAAATCGACTCAACTAAATTTTAATTGTTAAAACACATCACTGTCTCAAAGTCCACCATATATCAGGATAATATTTTGCTAACTGCAATCAAAAAGAAAATTCACTGTGCATGCCCATCACCATATTAGATGAGTCTTCCTATGTCTCTAACAAATCTCAAATTGTCAACAATTATAAATGCATGTCTTCAATTGGACACATTCAGAAAAAAATTCTGGATTTTTTAAATGTAAGCATAGACTGCATCTGTCTAGCCTCCCATGTAGTATCTACATTAAAAAAATTAAACTGCACAGAGAAAATCATAGTTCGTCATATGATGGGACTGCAGTGTTTTCTGGAATGCTAAGAGGTACACAAGCATTAGTAAAATCCAGCATTTCCAAATGATATTTTTGTCCACTGTTTAGCTCTTAGACTTAATTTAGTTTTGACTCAATCTGTTATTAACATAACAAAATGAAAAATATTTTTAGCACCCTTAGCAGACTTTTGTATTTCTCTTCTCATTTCACCAAAATAACTAAATTGTTGACTGAAACTGTTGGTTGTCATTTATCCACAGTAATTCAAACTCATTGGAATTACAATTATTACTGTTGGTCCCTAACAAAGGTGAGAAAACAAGGGTCAACTCTCAAAGCCCTTGTGATCCAAAATTTCATTTCTAAATGTTATATGCAGAAATTATTAACAACATAATTGTGCAAACACTCAATTTGAAAATATTGGATCATTGACATTTGTAGAACTTCTTGATTTTTCTAAGTTATTTAAATATGAACAAGATTTTTGTACTGAAGTCTTTAATAGCTTACAAGCAAGTTATGTGAATTTCTTTGATGTGAAATGAACATCATCTACGAAAAACAACAAAATAATAATAATAATAATAATAATATATCATTATTTTTATTACTATGATTATTATTAGAATTATCATCATCATTATCATAAAAATTAGAATAATAGCATACTGCATGCCATTCATCTAAGATTTTTGGCTTGATCATTGCTTAATTCACAATTATTTTAGTATATTTTCCCTACCCTGTAAAGGGGAAGATTTAAATAAAAATTATCTAGACTACTAACCAAGAGTTCATAAAGACTATAGAAAGAGTTACTTCAAATAAATTAAATTGCCATTTGAGAGTTAAAGACCTATACATGCTATATTAGGTAAGCCAGCAACTAAAAAACAACCCATGCTCTAACATGCATGCATATTGCCTGCGCAAAACTTCTGGAATCATGACCCTGACTGCCAACCCAGCTACCAAGCCTAGCTTATCAGAGTTTTTGATATGATACTTTGCGTACTTAAAGTCATAGCAAGTATACTTTGTACAGTCTGTATCGAAAGTGTTCTGCATATGTTTGTATTCAAAGTGTGCTGTAAATAGTGTTCATTTTATTTATTTTATTTTTTTAACCATGGCTCCTATGTTTTCAAAGTTAAGTGGCAAGGTATTACTTAAAGCAGAGAAATAATTGCAAATGTCCTTGACTTCATGAAACAAGAGGCAAAGATGAAGGAAGAAACTGTATGTTTCCCGAGTTCTTCAAAAGCCTGTAGAAAGTGAATGAAAGAATAGCCAAGGCAACCGATATTTCACTAAGTTCCATTTCCAGGGCTCTCAAAGATAAGAAAGAAAGAAAAATAAAACTTAATATACCATTTTTAAATTAAAAGATGTGGAACAGTTGTGTCACCAGTGAATTGCAGAAATTGGCAGGCCAGAATGGGAAAATGTATGTTGACATGTTGAGAACATTGAAAACTATTAGAATTGTAGAAAATCAAAAAGAATTCTAATCCAGGATAATGGTGCAGAAAGTAGCGATAGTGTTGATGACAATGTGTGGAAGAATTGGAGGCAGACGATTGACATTGTTTATACAGTAGGCCATATGTATAGATGTTTTGTAGATATGAATATACATATGAAAACACATGTTTATCAGTGCAGCGCCATATAGTGCATGTGCATAAGAGGTGACAGATATTTGACATTAACTATGACAGGCACTCTTCCAGCATGCATAAATTGACTGTGAACTGCTTATCTGTAAGTACAAATCGTTTCCTAGCTCTCATTAAAACTTTCACTTGTCCAAATCTGTTGCGCCAGTTATACACACACTCACATGCATGTGCATGCACACCTTTTTATATTTTTGGGGATGAGTATCTTTGAGAATCTGGTAATAATGGTAAATATAATACTGTATAACTATGTTATTCAATTTTGGTACAGCTGCGCAACAAAGAATTCTGTGTATCATTTTCACAATATGGATATATGCAAATAAAGCTGTGTTGTGGAAACCAATATTGCATTAATATATCATGCAACTATTCATAACACCCACAGAAATCAACACTATAATTAAATGGCACAGAAAAAATTATCTAGCTGGAAATGGAATTATGTGCTGAGAAAGAAAAAATAGAACTAAAACAATATCATTTTTATGTGCAGAAACTCAATTTACAAACATCACATGATAAGCAAATTGCAAGAGGAATGAACAAGTGACAATATAAATTTAATTTAGTTGGAAAATATCTGATGTGTTCCAGTCACATGATTTTCTCTACATCTCTTATCACAAATTATTGTTACAAAACTTCTACTTCATATTAATCAACATAAAAAACTAGCAGAAATGATCTTATTACTTACTTCCTAGTAAGTAGAAGGGAAATAGGGGTATATACTAGGCTAAAGCAATAATCAAATCTTCCAAAAACTTATTGCTATATGATTGAAATTTGTTTCTTTGCATGGCCGGTGTTGACAAATTCCCTTATGAGAAAAGTTTTAAGTATTTTAAAACAGAAAATAATAATAAGGAGTATCCCAAAAATGGTCAACACCATGAAAAATTGTACATATATAAATTGTGTGTTTTAACGAGTTCTATATTTTTTGTGTAGTAACTTTTTTCCCGACCATTTCAGCTTACTAGTTATGCAAAACTCATACAGAATGAAGAGGTCTTCAGAGGCTATTCATAGAAAATTCACAACAAACATTTTACTGGACATGTAAATATCATTAACACAGCATTTTAATCAAAATTATGACAAGCCATTTTTGAGAAAATCAAAATTTTCGAAATTTTTTCCATGTAAAGGTGGTTTAGAGTGGGGGGATTTTACTCAAAATATTTGTGTGCATTCTTAGATGATATCGAATCTAAATATCAAGTTTGGTACTTTAATGACTTTTCGTTTTTGAGTTATCCTGTTCACTGGCACGCACGCACGCACACACACACACACACATATGCATTCTGACCTTTTTCCAAAAAAATTTTTTTGGATCCAAGGACCCTAAAATGGGTATTTCCGGTGAAATCTCGACATCAAATTTTTGGATGGAATACAATATCTTCTCTATCTATTATCTACTTGACATAGCACTGTAGAGAAATTAAAACAGAAAAAAATCTTATGTGATCCATTCACATGACTTTCTCTACCTGTTCTGCAAACAAACTATTCTTATAAAAGAGTATTCTTTTATCTACATTATGCTAATCAAAATAAACATTAGGAAGAATTGTCATATTACTTGCTTCCTTTTAAGCAGAAAGGAAATAAGAGAACAACAAGACTAAATTGATAGTCTGATCTTTAAAAAGCTGGTTGCTATGTGAACAATTCATGTTCAGTTTGCTTTGCTTTCCCAGCAGGTGACCCTATTTGAGAAAAGTTACGGAGTTTAAAATTGAACCTAAAACAAGGAATATCTCAGAATTGTTAACTGTACAACAGAAATGCACAGACATGAATTGTTTGTTTTAGCAAGATCCACATTTTTAGAGCAGTCAATTTTTGTCTATTTCTTAGCATTTACCAGTTACGCAAAACTAAGCAAAGTTCAAGCAGAATGAACAGATCTTCAGAAGCTATTCCCAGAAAATTCAAGATATACATTCTATTTTTTATGTAAATATCTTTAATATACAGTATTTTAATCAAAATTGTTAGTGACATTTTTAAGAAAAATAAATGTTCAAAATTTATCCATGTAAAGGACAGTTGGGATGAGGGAATTTTCTTGAATATCTTCATGTTGCATCCTTGGGAAGAAAAAAAAAACACACACACACACACCCGTGCACGTGCACCCACCCACCCACACACACACAGTTTATAGCCCCTCCCCCCAAATAACTCCCCTAATCTTGAACATATTACAATAGACAATAATACAGTAATAATGGGAGATGTTAATGCACAGTCACAACGATGGAATTACAATAAATTAAACAATGCAGGAAAAGTTATAGAAGATCTATTAAATTCTACACCAATATAATCAATATACAATAAAGAAGATCCCCCAACTTATATTCATTATTCTGGTTCGGGAACTAACCCCGACTTACTCATAGTATCTGCTAATTTATATTCTCAAACAGCAAAACAAATTTTAGAAGATCCAGGTTCAGGTCTCAGAATGATTATTGCAAGCATCTTAAACCTAGATGGAACTTCAAAAAAGCTAACTGGGAAAAGTACACTGAAGAACTAGAAGCCAAATTTGAAGAATTTCCAAACAAATTAATCCAATCAGATAAAATATATATATGCGTATGTGTGTAGGTTTGTGAAGCAATACTATTAACAGCAATAAAACATATACCAAGTGGAATAGTTAAAAATTGCATACCTTTCTGAATTCAAAACTAGAAAATATGAGAGATCTTGCTAGAAATAATGTGGAAATAAAAAAAAAATGTACAAAATTGGAGAAATTTATGTGTACAATTCAAAAAAGAAATAAATAATTCCAACAGGGAAAATTTTAACAACTGTTTACACAAAATGGATTATAGAAAAAATGACCAGAAAGCACATAGACTCATATATAATACACAAAATCATAAATAACAACAGAAAACACCATTTATTCATAACAACAAAGAAATAGCAAATACAAAAGAAATAGCCAACAAATTTAACAAATATTATGCCAATATATATACACTGCTCTCAGAGATCAAATAAGAAGAAAAAATCAGTGAAAGAGAACCTTAAATATTACATAAAATCAACAAACAACACAATTTCACTATCAAAGAACTAAATATAGCATTAATTACCAAAAATCAAAATAATCCCCAGGCCCAGATAGTATACATATAGAGTTCCTCAAACACCTCGGTAATAAAGCAAAATATTCAATTACTTTCCCTGTATAATCTTTCTTGGCATAAAAGTCCCTGATGACTGGAAGAAGGCCATCATAGTGCCTATTTTTTTTAAAAAGAAATCTAGTAAATGTTCAAATTGTTGTCCAATATCCTAACCAGTGTAATTGCTAAAACTATGGAAAAAATGATTTCAAATCGTCTAAATTGGTATCTAGAAACAAATAATTTACTCTCCCCCAATCAAGCTAGATTTAGACAATTACATTCAACAAATTATACACCTAAGTCAAGATATTAAAGACAATTTGAGTAATAGAAAAGATAGCTTAGCAATATTCATTGATCTACAAGGAGCATGTGACTGTTTGGAGATTTAAATTATTAGAAAAAAAAATCCAAATCTTAGGTATTCAAGGTAACATGTTTCAGTGGATCAGAACTTTTATTACCCAACATTTCATTGCTGCAAATTATAACCATCTTTCTAAGAAATATCTTTCTAAGCATCAACAAACACACCAAGGCTTACCACAAGGTTGTATTCTTAGTACCGTATTATTCAATATCTATGTTAATGATCTACCTAAACACATAGAAAATCCCCAAACAAAAATTCTACTTTTTGTTGATGATATTGTAATATAGACTTCAAAACCAAAAAATCTTATGTGTTCCATTCACGTGACTTTCTCTATATCACTGCAACAAATTATTCTATTTACTTCATCTAATGGAGCAAAAATTAGCAGAAATAGTCTTATTACTTGCTTCCTTGTAGTAGTAGCAGCGAAATAAGAGGGTACCATAGATTAAAGTGATAATCAAAAGCTGGTTGCTCTGTGACTGAAGTTCCTTTGTTTGTATTGAGACGAGTTCACAAAGTCCTGTATGAGAAAAGTATAATTTTGTATAGCTGAAACCAAAAACAAGGAATATCTCAAAAACAATCAACTCCACGAAAAAATGTATGTAACATAAATCGCATGTTTTAAGGTGCTCTACAGTTGTTGTGTGGTAAGTTTTTGTCCATCTCTTACGGTTTAGCAGTTATGCAAAATTCTGTCAAATTGACCCAGAATAAAGTAGTCTTCAGCGGCTATTCCCAGAAAATTGAAGATATACATTTTATTTCTCAGGTAAATATCTTTAATATACGATATTATAATCAAAATCGTTAGAGCCATTTTTTAGAAAATCAAAATTTTCGAAAAAAGTTCCATGTAAAGGGTAGTTGGGGATGGGGGGATTTTTCTCAAAAACTTCATGTCCCATCCCTGGAAGATACTAAAGTTAAATACCAAGTTTGGTATTTTACCGACTTTTCGTTTTTGAGTTATCGTGTTCACAGACACTCGGACACACTGACACACACATACACACGCACACGCACACACAAATTTTTTTCTGGAAATACTTTTTTTGGATACAGGGGACCCTAAAACATATATTTCCCGTGAAATCTCGGTATCAAATTTTTTGGTGGAGTGTAATACCTTCTCTATACACTATGTACATAGCACGTATAGAGAAAGTAAAAACCAAAGTCAATAGTTAATCAACATAATTCAACAATCACTTACTATTTAGAAACTTGGACATCCCAAAATATAAAGAAGATAAATATGCATAAGACAAATTATCAATTATTTTCGTTAAGAAAGAAACTGTGACTTATTTCATTAAAATTAAAAGGAAAAATACTAACTCAAACACATGAAGCTAAATATTTTTTAAAACTTTTGATACAAAATTAACATGGAACAAACATATGGAAAAATATGCAGAAAAGTGGGGCAAAACTATCATTATCAAAGCGATAGCAGGGAAAAAGTGGGGCTGCAATATACATACCTTAAACAGATGAAAATAAAGTATTATTTACTATTGCCAAGAAATTCTAGTAACTACAAATGCAGAAAAAATTAATAAACTACAAAATCAAATCCTTCATTTGATAACAGGAGCTATTAAAACAACACCAATCAGGCAATCACTGTCATGCACATTTTGACGAACAATCCAAATATAGAAACTGAAATTGAGAAAACAGCAATCATACAATACTTATAAGGTTACCTCATTATTGGACTCTACAAAAACCAGAAATCCATTTTAAAACCCAAAAAAGTTTCTTAAGCATTGTATATAAAATCAAAAGAAATTACAAATTTAAAAGAAAACTTACAAATAAGAAGCAATCCTCTAGAACTTTTTGAAATTCAATATAATGTCCATCTAACAGAAGATGTCAAGAAATCAGAAACTTTTCCAGACATCTTAAAACAAATGTCACTCAAAATGGCTACATATTTTTACAGATGGTTCCAGTCTACCAAATGATAGAGACACTGGTGCTGGAGCAACATGCCCCTCTTCTCATTTTATCGAAAATTAGATATGTATTCAATAAATTTTGATCGCAAAATCATGTCAATTCTCTAAGTCTACAAAATCTCTTTTATCATGTAAAAATATTTGAAAAAAAATGTATTTTTGTCTGATTCAAAAGTAGCCATTATCGCTATAAGACAAGATATAACACCCAAAAGCCTTAACATTTTAGAATGTGATAAAATAATACAATAGTTAACCCATTTATATAAACGAGTAGTAATTCCATGGATTCCAGCCCATTGTGGAATAAATGAAATGACTGATTTTTTGCCCAAAAAGGGAAGTAAAATTATCACCAAATTAGCACACAGTTTGATTCCATTTTGTGAAAGATTGCTTAATTTTGCACAGAGGCCTCTTTATCTGGCTTGAGGTTGTTTTAGAGGTTCTTTTACATGCTGTAAGTCTATGACATGGGACCAATGGCTTTACTTCTCTTCCAAAGGAAGCTATGCTAAGAATTTTTACACCCTCTGCTGGGTTTGAACCCTGACCTTGGGAACCATGGAGGATGACATAGTGGAATTAAAATACAAAATAAACTAACTTAAGTGTCTCAATTGAATGAAAGTTAACCAAAGCTGCATTAAGCTTAGGCATGATGTAGTTAATATGCGATTTCCAAACTAAGTGCTTGTCTACTAGAAGACTTAGAAATTTTATTTCATTAGATTGTTGAATAACACAATACTGATTCCTATTTCTAGATGGGTTACTGATGGATGGTTAGTTATGAATTTAACTACTTTTGTCTTTTCATGGTTTGCTGAAAGTTTGCTTGCTTGAAATCAATCTGACATACAGTTAAGTACTAATTTAATTTTATAAAATATTGATTTAAATGCCTGGTGTCACCTACAAATAAATAGATACTAGCAATATTGTTTATCTAAAATGGGAGGTCATTTATGTAAATTAAAAAATACCAGAGGACCTAAAATTGACCCTTGGGAAGCACCATGCTTTAGAAATTTCCAATCTAAGATGCTGTTGTTATGCTGATTATGGTTACTGCTTTTGACCTTTTGTTATCTTCCTTCTAGGTATGATATAAACCAACTTACATTTTCATTTTTTATTCCATAAAACTGTATTTTTCTATCAAAATTTTATGATTTACACTAACGCTTTTTTGCTAGGTCACAGAAAATTCCACCCACATGTAAATTGTCATTTAAAACTGTTAACATTGTTTATTGTTTAAATTGTTTATTGATATTCCTTTTCTAAATCCAAATTGTTTTCAAATAAATAGGTAGTCATTTTCCATGTATTTATACAATCTGTTAAACATTGCTTTCTCGAATACTTTTGAGAATATTGGTAAGAAAGATATTTGTCTGAATTTGAAATGCCCTCCAAACGCCAAGGGGGTTTGACAATTGAATATTTCATTCTATCAGGGAATATTCCAGCATTTAATGATTTGTTACATAAATAAGAAGAATGCTTAATTGATATGAAATTGGCTTATTTCATCATAAATAGAAGAGTGTTTAGTTATAAGAGAATGTGTTATACTATTGATTTCAAAAGGATGTTAAATTCAAGGACCATATAAATGAATGAGATTCTCAAAACCTCATTCCTTATTTCCACAGTTTAAGTTTAATTCATTTGTTACACTCAGAAAAAAATTATTGAAAATATTTGCAATCTTCTGAGGATCACAAATTGCTTGTTTGTTTTTATTTAGTATTAGTGGTGGGCTTTCCTGAGAGCACCTGTTTTTGTCTTTATTATACTAAAATGGTTTTTATTTTGTTTTCTGAATTACATATGTGTTTATTATCATGCAATATCTTAGTTGTCCTTATTGTTTCCTTGAGGATTTTGCAATATCTTTTGCGGTAACTTTCTAAGCTTGTGTTATGGTTATGTTTCATTTCCCAATATAGTTGCCTTTTAAGTTTGCATGAAGTTTTAATACCTAATGTAATCCAGAGGTTATTCCGCTTGTGTTTATACTGAGGCATAAGTGACCATAGCCATTATGTTTGTGTATCCCAAGGATCATTTGGGGTTTTAGACCCCAACTTTTCTCTAGTAGCCTGCAACAAGTTCATATTGCTGTTAAGGCTCTATTACAGACTCATTTTAATTGCGATTTCCAAGTAAGAGTCCGATCTAACAGTAGTGCTAAATATTTAACTTGATCTAATAACTGTTAAACTGCTAAACTGTTTGGAACTTTAATGAATGCAGGTTATGCTAAATACAATTCTTTATCTTAATAGGTTTGTTCCAACAACGCATGTACACTAAAGATCTCCAATTGGCAGTGCATTCTTATAAACTCTGACTGCATTCTAATAAAATTCTGGTGATGGCCGTTACCAAACCAACCCATGACTCTTGGATCTCTATATAAATTCATCAGATACTAATCAGATTCTGCATCCCATATAGCATAACAACTTTTTATGAGGGTAAACCAAAGGTTTTGGTATACTGAAAATAAGTTAGTTTGTAAGTTGAAGCAGTATATACTTTAGTGGTGTCAGGTTGGTCACGCCACACTGACATGGCACTTTTCCTCTTCTGCTGGATGCCAGCCCACTTGTGCAAGGCAGCACTGAATGAAATAAGTCTGGAGAAACTTGTCAGTCAGTTCATCAATCAGTTTTAAGTTGGGAAGTCTAGGCACAAGGCTTGAGAAAGATGAGTGACAACAGTTAACCATTCAGCAAGGCATAACCATGGCTGGCGATGCCAACTGGTAATTTCCAGACCAAGGTAGTTAATGTAAGGTAGGTTCAAGTTTGGTGATGCTTTAATTATTTCATATTGTAAAGGTTTACCACAGTGAGATTTTTCTAATTCAGACTTTCTGTCCATGTAGTGAATCTTAAGATAATTCATGTTCACCTCGTGAGTTGAGCTGTTGTAGCTGTATATTGAGAGGGCAGCTAATGCACTATATGTGTATTTTGGTGTTATTTAAGTCCAAGTATTGACCAGCTTTAATTTATCTATGTGTCTGAGCTTACAGGGATGATTTAGTATAATTGTATAGCATTACACATGGCATAGAATAATAAGCCTATGCAAAATCAATTTTGTAATGCTCTTGAAGACAGAGAATTGAGCATACAACAACAACTGAATCAATTGGTTTACTTTGCTAGTGTAGCCAAGGTAATTTCAGCTTTATGTAAGTTTTCATAACAGAGCTGATAATTGCCAAGAAAACATTAATTTGCATTTGTATTATATATGAAAGTTACATTGTATTAAGCGTGCCCATTTCTATTATATTTCGTAAATGTTGTGTACAGTTATGAAACAGTTGCACTTATGACAACAGATCTCAAAAGTCATTATTTATACATATAAAATCAAGGGCTACAATAATTAAACACACAGTTAGTTGAATAAGCAGTGCTTTTAATAATTTAACATAAAATAAAATATTTTACAAATTCAGACAAACACAATTTTAGTTTTATGAATACAGAAAATGAAGAGTATGATAAGTATACAAATGTATATGCAAAACTATCACATGAAACAATGTAGCTACATTACATGAGTAATACTGCAAAATAACAAACACAAACATTTAGTTATACAAATTGAAACAGTGAATGACTAGAATACAAGCAAGTCCAATTTTTATCCTAGGAAGACAATGGCATGGCATCCTTTAGTTCATTTGCTTCTTGACCTGCTGATAGAGTGAATTATTTGTAATATACATTCCAAATGCTTAACAATTTTACAAATCTTCAGTTTGAGTCTTAAGCACAGTGTAAAAAAGAAGAAAAAACAAAACAGTTGCAAAACGCCATGCACAGTACTGACAAAAAATCACTTTCTCTCCAGTATACAAGTTAGCACCATATAAACTGCTACATTCTTGTACCATATTCTGCAAAAGCCAAGCTCCATTACTCTATGAATGTAACACTATCTACTTCAAGCCCCGGTTCCTACATTTCCCTGTTTTGTTGACTTCTGCTCTAATAACAGTCAGTCTTAGCAAAAATTTGTCGAGTCTGAATATGCAGTACATCCTGATCATACTGTTTCATACACCATTGGATGTTGTTATCAATTCTTTTTTCTCACTGGAAGCATAGAAGGAGCCCAGCATGGAATTTACAAGCCTTGGCTTAGGAGCAAATAAATCAGATCATTTATGGCCTACAATAGACAAGTTGTTTTATTATAAAGGACAGAAAATGCAAACAGGTGAGGTCAAGAAAGTCACTGAGCAGCTGTACCTCAAATCTATTGTTATCACCATCATTATCATCATAATTAAAACTGATGATTATGATTGACCATGACATGAAGTTGACTGTAATACTGAATTTATGATTGGATATTTTACACATTTAAGTAAGCTGAATTTATATGTGTTTCTTGCTTGCAAAAAATCATAACAGTATTAGCAGCAAAAATAAAAAGACCAATTTACTTACTTAATTTTTAAAATATTCAGTGATAAAAAATACCATGGAGAATTTCGGATATATTATTTTAATTTTAAATACCTGCAGAGAAGTAAATATTTGTAAACTTTGTCAGTATTGCATACCTAATTTTTATTTTTCTGCATTGCTACTTCCAAAGTGTAATCATTTTTGCTTTTTCAACAAAAATGTTTGAGTACCAAATGTTTTTGCAAATTAGAAAACATTATAATGTGCCTATATTTTTATCTACTGTAAGGCCAAAAGAAAGAGAGAGAGAGAGAGAGAGAGAGAGAGAGAGAGAGAGAGAGAGAGAGAAAAAAGAATGGATAGAACAACATTGAACACACTCAAATAATTCAAAGTATACAAATATTTAAACATAATAATTATAATATTGCCTATTATAATTAAATATTTAAATAAATAAAAACATTTAGGATGATATATTCAGATCTACAACAATACTGAGAGTATAACTAAATATCACAGATCTTGTTTGCCAAGTAGAATAAATGTAAGGTGGTGCAAACCATTGACAACATATTTCCAATGGCAATGCCCATGTGAACTCTACGGAACTGGCGATGGAGTTTCATATAATGAGGGCATTGAGCCAGTGGGCCAGGATCATGATGCCCAATTTCCAAACCAACTCCTGCAGCCTTCTCCATTGCATTTTTGGTTGCCATCATGCCGAGAAGAGGTGGTGCCAGATACAGGCGTATGAAAAGTTCATCGAAGAAGCAGAAGACCATACCACCAACCTGCAATCAAAAGAGAACTCAATTCAGAACCTCTACACCTTTACATCACCAATGAGTTTTAATATACAAAAAATATAGTTTTGAAGCACCTGGACCTCCAAAAAAAAAGCATTTATAGAAAAATGTATGTGTGTATATAAACAACATAACTCAAAAATGAAAAGTCAGTTAAATCCCAACTTGTTATTAAGTTTAAGCTCTTTCCAGGAATTACACAATAATTTTCTAATAAATCCCACAACCCCAAACTACTCTTTATATTGAAAATATTGATCTTCTCAAACAACAACTCTAGCAATTTTGATTAGATTAACATATGTTTAAGATGTTTTCACAATAAAGGAAATGCTAAATGAATATTCTGGGAATAGCCTCTAAAGTTCTTTTCATTTTAATGACTTTTGCATAACTGGTAACTATAAGCGATAGAAAAAGTCTTACTACATATAAAACATAGATCTTGTTAAAGCATACAAACTATCTCAACTACATTTTTGTGCCATTGACCATTTCCAAGATATTCTTTATTATTGGATTTCAATTTTCAAAATTACACTTTTGTCAAGAAAAATAATTGTTACTTTTTTTTCTCTTTCTCTCTTTGCTGTATAAGATCTGCTCTTAAAAATTATGTGTATCCTTAAAGTCTACTGTATTCCCCTAATTCCTTTGTGCCTCAAGGAAATGTGCAATAAGATCATTTCTACAAAATGTATCTCAATTTGACATGAAGTAGATGAAAGAATAAGCTATATATATTCACATTAGTTACTTTTATTTTTCATCTAAATCAGTTTATGATCGTAGTTCTGATAACATTGTTAGAAAGGAGTGTAAAATTACATAACTATGAATGCAGGACAAATCCAGAAATATTCTGTCATCTTCAGGAGTTTATCCAATGTCAACATTACAACAGTACTAAATTTGCTGTATTAGCTTACAAAGTCAATTGTTTGGGTCTGTTTCATTATATGTAACCTACTTATGGTGGTGTATATATTTTTCTTCTACCCTCAACAACCTTTGAAATGCTATTTTATGGAAACTAACATGTCTCAGAAAATAACAAGTAAAAAGGTACGGTGTAATGAATTTTTTATTTCTGACATTTAATAATTGAGATTTATAATTATGTTAATGAGTTTATAGTTTTTCTAGAAGTTAGAACAAATAAAAATATAATGTAACAAATTATTTCAGCTTAAACTTCATTACTTTTTAGTCATTGTAAATAACCAGGATTAAATATTAGAAAATGTGTTCTGGATCTAGAATCAGGATTTAGATATAACATTTTCAAACAAATGAAATAAGGACTACAATGGCAACATGCCTACATAGCATTGAATTTCTCAACTGACTCATATGTTTCCCGGTAAACCATGCAAGGTGATCTCAAATTATTTTGAGATGTTAACCCCAATGACGACTTACAATGTTGTAACTATTTTAAGTCCCAGGATTCATAGTTTTAGCCAACTGTTATGGACAATTGTGATAATTTTAATTGTTTTCTCACAGAAACCAAGTGTAGGACAGGAGTTGGATAGGTAGAGTCAGACTGAAAAATTCGGGAGATCCATGAATCAAATCCCAGCTATGGCATTGAATTTTTCAGTCTGACTCTACCTATCCAACTCCTGTCCTACACTCGATTCCTGTGAGAAAACAATAAAAATGATCACAAATGAAATAAGCAGGTAATAACATTCTATAAACATATTGACATTTGGAAGTTTGATTACATCAAGATAAGTAAAAGTAGGATCAGAGGTAAAGGAATTGAAAAAATGGGTTAATAAAATAATAGAATATAGATAATAAAGTTCAGAAGACATAATTAGACATAATTTTATGTATAAACTGGCTCAACTAAGGAACGTTTGTTTCCTAAATATCCTATAGTCTAATTAATCACAGTGGTGATCTCAGAAATAATCCACACATTTAATCAATCTATTATCCAGGTTAAATTTCTTTGTGTTTAATTATTAAAGCTTTCCAATGTACAGCATATTGTTGCATATTTTGCAATTCTCCATAAGTCTTATTCTATAGTCTGGAAGTAGCATTTCTGCCCTACATTCAAAAGGTCTTGAGTTTAAATCTTCTTTAGAATAAGTAACCGGGTAAGGATTAAAAGGATTTTCCCTTGTCCTATAAAAACAAATGCTGGGTAACTTCATGCTCTATGGACCTCAAGCCCATTTGGGCATCATTTCACTCATTTCATTCATCCACAATATGGCCTATCTGGTTAAAGGATGTTGAACTATTTGGAAAAAAACAAAAAACAAAACTCCTTAAGTTTAACTCTGAGTGCATCAGGTCAGGTCACTTAACATTATAAACTGCTGACCCCAACATGAATATGAATTTTTACATTTGGGGAAAAGTTTATAATGGAGAGGAATCAAATCCCTATTGTGGGTTGGATCATGGAGTTCTTCACATCATAACATCACCAATATCCATTCTTTCATTACAGGAGAAATGATGAACTTTTGAGTTCAATTCACTTGTAAAAATTCTGAGTGCTAATGTGGTCTTTATTGTGCCAACTAACAGTAGCAATAATCCACTGATTATACATGCACTAGATCAGGTTGTTCCAACTCACTCGACTACTACTTGTGTGTACTCAATAATAAGCCTCTGAGCCAGGCTGGAGAAGGAGAGTGATAGTCAATACATTACTGAGCGAAGGTCTCAGCAAAAGTGTTTGAGCTTGCTCTCACTGCATTCAGTGCTAATAGCGGCTTTCCCTCAATACTAAGACATATTGAACAATGCAGGCATACCCCTATGAGTGAGTAACTTGCTGCTCTTTGGAGAATTCTTTCCAAAATAAATTTCAATCCAATTTAGAGCTCAAATTTAAATGATCTTTACATCCAACATAATATAATAAACAATGAGATTCTAAAGGATTTATATGTTCTTTACAAAATAATTTATAGCATCAAAAGATTAACTTTCCTCTGGGATAAGAACATAATTTCTTTTAAGAGTTCATATCTGCTTAGTCAAACTGGAACAATCTGTTATAAATAAACTTATTCTCTTGTGTATTGAATGCCTTCTAAAGCAATACAACACTTATTTGAGAAATGCTGTGGTTATCTGCTGAAGTACTACATGTTTCTTGAAACAATGCATACATTTCTGTTAACATATCCCCATCTTTGATCTAAGTCACAAACACAACTTGAGGGATTTTTTCATTCATTTCAGTAGGTGGATAAAGAAGTTTTTAAACAATTTAGTGACATCCACACAGACTTATTGAATTACTCATTCTAATACTACCCATGCATCTGGATATAATTTCTGGAATCTCTCTTAGGGTTTGAATACCACCAAATTATTGCTCACCTGAAACGTGAGCTGTGGATCCCAGGAACTTGATGGATGCTGTTTCACGAAGAACACAACTGTGATTAAGCTCAGGAGGCTGTTGATGCTAAAATACCTTGGGAACAGAACCCTCTGCACTTCACCAAATGTGTGTCGTGGCATAGCAAAATACAATGACAAACCTGCAAGAAAGAAAGCAAAAACTTTAATTTTTTTTAAGTCACTGTGGAGGCCATGTAACATCATTTATTTATAAAAGTGAGAAAGAATTAACATTTTTTAAAAGCATTTATCTGGTATTAGAAATAATATTTCTAAGAATTTAGAATGGTAGGAACTCTATATACAACATAGTGCATAAACATTTTTTTTCTAGCTTTTATGGCTTTATAGAAAACAATTTTTTTACTTTTAAATCACTAGCAATGATGCATAGTTCATCAGTCTATTACTAAACCAACAACTCTGCAACTGTAAGAATTGTTAGTTTATGAAAATTGTGATTTGTGGTGTGATAGATATAAGAAATTATCTTACGTTGTGATATATTTGTTATTATGTCTGATTCTATGACAGCATAAGCTGGTATGAATTTAGTAACAGGTTTGAATCACGTTTCTATTGAGCTAATTATGTTTTCAGGAGATTTGATTATCTTGCCTCTTTTACAAACACAAAAATGCCAAGTTTGTTAGCAGTGCATGAAATGAAAGAATTGCTTCCACTTATCAAAAAATTTCAGAAGAGATATTTCATCAGAATCTGATTATATCTTGAATTTTCTCAAAATAGCCTAAAGATCTGCATAACTGGTAAATATAAGAGATAGACAAAAACTTACACACAAAAAATGTAGAGTTTGTTAAAACACAAAACTTATGCCAAATACATTTGTTCTATGGAAATAACCGTTTCCAAGATATTCTTTATTATTGAATTTAATTTTAAAATATTTAAAAATTTTCTCAAATGAAATTTTTCCCATGCATCATATCTCCCATATTTTACTCCTGGCCATAGAAAGAGAACTGAATTTCAATGAAAATTGCATAGTTTTTAAACAATTTGACTATTGTTTAGTCTAGTGTATTCCTTTAGTCTAGTGTATTCCTTTATTTCCCGTCTACTTACAAAGAACTAAGTAATATGATTTAATGTTTATCTTGATTAGTATGGTGTAAACAAAAGAATACTCTTTTGTAAGAATAGTTTGTTTGAAGAATAGATAGAGAAAGTCAAGTGAATAGAATACATCAGATGTTTTGCTAATAATTTCCATTTCAATTATGTATGGCAGAGTGGCAAAAAACTAAATTTTTGTTTATGCACCTACATGAGTTTTGTACCTATATGTTTATGAAATGAAACTGCATACTTTCACAGTTAAGATTATTCTTAGGTAAATAAGCATCCCTGTTTGTATTTCTATAATGTTTGTTTGATTTTCTTGTATGCTGGTCAACAGAGACCTCTACTTCTCAACACGAAGAAAATTAGCTCTTGTGACACTGCTTTAAACCATTTAATCCTTTCAGGTTAGCATCCTAAGTATCATGAACTATGAGATTTAAATATTTTATTTATTTTTTTTCCCGTTTGGGAGTAATATAATACTTCTGAACACTTTCACTTCAGTTTTATTAGCAATAGAACCTGCAGTTTTGTATTAAAAAATATAAATTGTTATGGCAAAGCTGAAGGGGTGTCTGAGGCTCTCAGGTCTGTGAGTTATATGATGGATGCAAATAGCAAGAAAACAGTGCCGACAATAAGTCCTACCGCACTTACACCAATTTAGGAATCTGCATAGTACCAGAAACACGTTTGCTGGTATGAGGGAGGAGTTTTACTAAGTGTTGCAAAGCAACTTGTAATGCTTCTAGGCAGTAATGGCTCGTAAGTGTCATTCTGGGTGTTCACAAAAGTTTGAGAGCCTGATAGCCTTGGAAATATGAAATAAATCTGCTCCAGTGGTGACTACCATGAGCACAAGATCATGTGAGCACCCTAACTCTTGACTTGTGATTTTATTGGATAATTTTTCTTTGAGTGCTATTAAATGTAACATATATGCAGTCATTTAAAATATATGGTGTTTTAAATCTACCCCCCTACCGCTCTCAACTTATTAAATGTGGCATCAATGTCACTAGCACATCATGAGTTGTGCACATGTTAAGCAGCTTTTGAGTATAAGTGACTGGTATGAGGGAATTGCCTTATAGGCAAATACTATACACTGTGCGCACTGGAAATTGTGCATTAATGTCTAAGCTATTTACCCACTCTATCAGTACAATTCAATGTGCTGATTACGTTAAATTGTAATGTAATGACACTAGATGATAGCTCACTGTGGTAGGGCAGCAATGTTTGTATTGCACTTTTTAATATGGTGTAGTAGCTGTGTTAATCCTGCCATCTTTGAACTTTGGCAGTAGTAGTTAAAGCACATGCACATTCAGACTATCCAAATTCTCAACTGCAATTTAATTTCCACAGCACTTTGTTCTCGCCTTAGAATGCTGCAGTTAATGGCAAACTTATTTTTTAGGGAGGAAGGGCCTTTGTTTATTTTTACTCAATTCATCCCTTACCTACCGAAAAAGAGAAAGGAAGAATGAGGTATGCAACAAACAGCCACAAAACTATGCTTTCTTTCATAAGAAAACTTACGCACAGGTATCAACATTGTCATCATCATCTTTGTTGCTATTGTTGTTGTTGGGAGAAGCTGCAATTGTATCAACTTGTTCGTAATCATAACTGTTATGGAGCAGATGCTATTTACATTTCTAGCACTGTCCGACTCTCAAGCTTTTTTGTGAACACCCAGAATGTATACTCACGAGCTGCTACTGATCTGCTCTATGACAGTCATGACTATGAACAAGTTGAATACAGCTGCAGCTGATCCCACCAACAACTACAACAACAAAACCAATGTCTTACAAAAAAAAGAGTAGTTTTGTGGATGATTTTTGCTTACATTATTAAATATACCGATCTAAGTCAAGAATGAAGTAATGCATAAATTAAATAGCAATTAAGATTATGGATAGTCTAAAACCTGAAGCTCTTAATGCATGTATCTTACCTATCTCTGCCAAGATCACACAATGGCAGGATTAACACACTAATACAGCCATTGTATTAAGACATACAATGCTAAGAAGCATTAACATTGATGCTCTCTAGCAAACTTGATTTCTACCGCAGTGACCTACCATCTGGTGTCATTAATGAAAAATTGTACTGATAGAGCGCAGGATAAAATGTTTTGTCATTCAAGCATGCTTTGAAGTGTGCACGCTGTGTATGTATTTGGCCCATAAGACAATTATGTCACACCAGTTGTCATGTGGAAAAGCTACTTAAAGTAGCTGCTCAAGTCAAGATGTGCCACTGATATAATGATTAATTTGACAGATTTAAATGCTGAATATTTTAAATAACTGCATATATGTTACGTTTAACAGCATTCAAAGAAAATATCCAATATTCCAAGGTGTCAAAAGTTCACTTGCGCTTGTGTTCTTATATAGCAGCTGTTACTACTTATAGGTCTTCTCAGAGTCTAACCTCTGGCTTCCAGTGCAACAAGCAACTGTGGATTACAAGGCATGTTAGTTTTTGCTTTCTATTTGCTTTGAATTCAAATTTTGGATACATGAAAGGAGTAAACGCAACATGTTGTTTGTTTGTAAACTGTATGAAGGTCAGCTTACGAGTACATGTTTATAAGCTCATCGATTCTTTAGCTGTTCACTATAAACATATAATCCAAGGCTTATCCAAAAATAGCAGCAATTTCGGTGGTCAATATTTATTTTCATATGCTATACGAAGGTAATCTACAAGAGAATTTAAGGTAGCCTCAGACTCCCCAGTCTATTATGACTGGCTTTGCCAATGAATGAAAGCAAAATAAAGAAAAAATAATATGAAAAGTAACAAGATCCTTAGGAAAATAAATTGTATTAAATCACAAGATTAGTGCCCAAAAATTAATAACAATTACTTAATCCAATTTTATTCATACTGCATATAAACAATCTTAATTTTCAGCATCCACCTTAATTACTAAAAAATATTTTTAAGCACTGAGCAAAATTGAAAAGTATTTTCATGAAATTTAAATTAATATTGCACAAAACTAGAGTTTTATTTTCAAAGGTACAAGTTTTTCTAGAACCATTAGTAATGGCTGATAATTTCCATTGCTATTTCAAAATCTAACTGATGAACTTAACCAGCATCATGTTCTTAGATTTTTAAAAATATTGCTGCTGGGTGTTGCAGAATTTAACACTTATGTGGATGCATATTTATAAAACAACCTCTGTAGACTTAAATTAAAAATTCCAGTCCATATTAGTGATTAAGAGTTTGATTTGTGACCAATAACCAATTGATAATGAATGCTAGGCTCTAAGTCAAGGTGTCCCAATTTGACTCAAGGGAAGAGTATACTTTCATATTCAGCCACAAAACTTGGAGCAAAGCTGGAGAGGGAGCATAGAAGTCAAAAATACTTGCATCCTTTTTCTTCATTTCCAACATTGATTCAGCCATGACAATAGTTTGCCCATGTTGCAGGTTTGCCCTTGTGAATCACTAGTTACTTGATGCTTTTTAGTGCAGCTAAGCTGAAACAGCCTGGTCTAAGTGAAGGAAAAGTATACGTGACAGTTGTGATGAATGTTTCTCATAAGTAGGTGTGCCAGAACATAGGCTCTTTGCACCCTCTCAAATATTCAGAATGGGGTGATGACCCCCTCAGTTGCTATGCCAACCAGAGATTAAATAGATATGTATATATTCTCTGCTGCAAACATGGTAATTGTGTTTTAGGAATGCAATTATCTCATTTTGATTGTGATAAGTCCACTGTGAAAACATTTTAATACTTCAAATAATAACATTAATTCAAACATCAATTTTTGGATGATAATGCTTAGTTATATTTAAAATATTTAAATTTGTTATTACCCTATACAATATATTAAGTATAATGTGTTTTTATGGATATTTATAATAATTTTGATATTTACAATTCTCTGTTATTGAGCCTACCCCAATATTTTCTTTGCTCCACTGCCTCTGCTCAGAAGAAAATGTTTTGCAATCTCTGAGTCAGAAATTTAGAATAATATAAAACTATGCTATTGCCTACCTGAAACAAATGTCATCCAAAACTGTGAACCTAAATGCATCATAAAGGAAAACAGATACATAATTGTTGCGGTGGGAGAGGGCCTTTTTGCTGTATTTCCCTCGGCAGTCACTAGGAAGTAGATGGTTGTTATTGACAGAATCATCAAAATATGTGCTGGCTGTGTTGTTCCAAACAGTATCCTGTGAACAGAAATATTGTAATTAGAATCCAAAAATCTGATAATTTTACTAACAAATGACAACAAATTATGTTATAAAAATCTGTTGTGTTACATTCATATGACTTTCTCTATCTATTCTGCAACCAACTATTCTTGCAAAAGTTTAATTTTTTATCTTCTTCATGTATATCAATATAAACATTTGCAGAAACACTTTTATTACGTATTTCCCTGTAGATACATAAGAATAAAGGAATACACAAGACTAAATAGATAGTCAAATCTTTCAAAAACTGGTTGCTATGTGATCCATTGACATTTCGTTGTTTTTGCTTGATAGGAGAAATGTAAAATAATTTTAAAATTGAAAGCAATAACCAATAATAATAAAAGCTTCAGAAAGAATTAAATCTACACAAAAAAAAAAAAGAAGAAGAAATGTATTTGACGTAAATTGTGCGTTTTAACAAGATCTACATTCAAAAGAAAGTTAAGAGTCGGGGCGTTTGTGTAACCATTAAGATTTTAAGATTTTATCTATCCCTTATGGTTTCCCAGTCATGCAAAAGTCAGATGATAATAATAATAATAATAATAATAATAATAATAATAATAATAATAATAACAATAATAATAATAATAATAATAATAATAATACTATAATAAATTATTTTTGTGTTTTATCATCATCATTTTAAACTTGAGAATAAAAATACTAATGTATTTTAGTTCATCAATGAAAACTTCAAGAATATTGATAAACAAACTTGGTTGTCATAATTCTGAGGAAATTTTTGATTGTCGAATTACAAAATGTTATCATTACATCATTACATCTTGCAAGTTACTGCATATAGTTTTAGAGGTACTGATCTTTTATTTCTTGTTATTTTTAATGCTTAAATAGGTCTCAATTTACTTATAGGTGAAGGAAGCTTGCGCCAAACACTATACTACAATGTAGAATATGGTGACTTCTTGGATTTCTGAAAAAATATTTGTTAAGTATATTTGGTTTTATAGATATTTGAAATTTTTAGATTTATTTTCATTGAAAGATATAAAAATTTACCAGGTATATTTAACATTTTTTCATATCAATTTTGAATAATATATTAATCTGGTGATTGACAGAGTAGATGTTAATTAACCTCTTCTGCTGATCATTAAGAAATTATCAATTCAAGAGTTCAAACATTTATTTTTGCTTTATTAAACACTAGTGGAGCAATGAAGTATTTGATACTCCTGTTTGAGAATTACATCACTCTTACAGGCGACACTTTTGAAAAATCTCATCACTTATATACCAGAGCTGACACAAGAGTTTTAATTTTACTTTGCTACTGCAATTTTACTGTCAAGAACAAGAATTATCCATAACATTAAAGGCTTCTTTATTTCTTATATAAATGATTAATATGCCACCTAATATTTTGCTTTCAGTGCAAACAAATGTTTTACAATTAATACTGAATTTGAAATGTTTGCAAAATGCAGCTCTCAGATCTTCCAATAAATATAACACAATTGGCTTTTAGATTGGCTGCAAAATTAATTGGATATCTATTAAATTAAATAAATGCTGACAAGATCAGATCCAAATAGTGATGTAGAAGTAGCTTTATTTCTTCTCACTTTAAAGACCTAGTTTCAAATTCTGGTTGTTCAAGTTGCCTTATCAGCACTTTCATGCAATCTCAGTGATAAAGTTTCAAGTTACTTAAGTGCCTTGCATCTCCAAGTTCATTAGTGCATTGATTTCTTAAGTCATTGGCTGACATAACCAGTATGTTACAGGATATCTAAGTTATACATAAAAATTGTTTTGGACAATGATAAGTTCATTTTAAGAAATGTAATAGGCGAAAAGCATGTAATTAAAAGAAAAATAGTTTTCTTGTTCTTCTGCTTCATAACTTAAGCCATTAGTTTCCAATCAAGAAAATGATCAATCCAGAAAATTTATAATTAGGCATAATTCGTCATGATTAAACTAAAAGGAAGAATTACTAGATATTTTTATGACAGTAGAATTTCATTCATAGAATGTTAATGAACAGAGGTTTTATTATATTAAATTAAGTAATAGCAGTCTTTGCTAATTAGTTATCTTTTTATTTTTATGTACTCAATTTTTGAGTCTGATAAAAATGAATAAGTACATGCAGTATTTACATACTACTATTTGCTAGGAGATAAAATTTGTTTAGTGGAGCTTCTGCTTGTTCAGAATTTGAACAGAGTACCTGATTTATTCAGGAAGCCACTTTGCAGTGACAACTGTTGGCAGAAAGCCAAGTGTATCACTGATGTGATGTAATAACAAGGTTGTTGAGTGTTGACAAAGTGCAAGGCTCTTTCTTTCTGTCGTCATGCCACTGACGTAGTAGAAGTTTCCTCAGCTCACTAACGGCAAACACAATCAGCTGAGAGACTGAAGGTCAATTGTGGAATCTCCCTATGTCTTACTCACTAAGTGTTAAGGTGGTACACCATTTTTTCTATTCATTTTGCACAGCTTAAGTCATGAAATGTCAATATTCATTTCATCAGCTCCTTAATACAAGATTAAATACAGATCATTTGTTGACACTGCATTCTTGAATAGATGCTGAACTCAAGGTTACAGAAGAAAGCTAATGACAATTCAGCAAATTTGTTGCCATCACTATATCTTAGAATATTTTTATTCAAATCAGAAATTATGCTCTCTAAATTGCTTTCATAATTTTGTGATAACTTTACAAATAGGTAAGAACTAAAAGAATTAATTGGAACGAAAATATCCCCATAGAGCCAGACAGCCATACTACCTTAGAGTGCTGTTTTTATTTCATATTCCTTGATATACGTATCTGTGTAATAATGTAAAACTTTGTATTCCACAATATCTGCTTTTAAGATTAAACATTTTCCATTGTTATTTGTTGATTAAACTTTGGGTTTTCAAACTTGAAACTTCAGCTCATGCGCTGTAAGGCATTTCAATATAGCAGCATGGTCCAATTGCTTTCATTTTAAAGATGGGTGTGAAAATTGCAGCTCCAAAAATACTTAAAATGTTGAGTTAAGAATTGTTGTTCAAAATAATACAGGTCCTTTTATAATTACATATTTTTTAATGTTTATTTGTTTTTTCTCTTATATTTTAGCAGCTGTTCTCCAATGAATAAATATGTCAAGGATATGAAGTGGGCAGTGAGTCTCTAGTTGAATCACACTGATTATAGGAATGAAAAAGCCTTCTTAAGTGACACAAACTTCTATTGCTTCTGTAGTACAAAGAATCTTGTTTGCTTAGCCATCGGTGCATTGCATTATTTTAAACAAAATTGTTGTTCAGCCCACCTCTATTAAGTCAATGTGTCTGTTTCTCACTCAAGTAGTCCCATGTTTGAATCTCCTTTAAGGTGAGTCATCCAGTTAAGATTTTTTCTGGGGTTCCCTTATCCTGAAAATGTGAAGTCTGGTAACTTTAATCTCTATGAACCTCAAAATCATTTGAGCATCACTTCACCAATTACATTCATTCATTGTCTGATATGAACTAACTGGTTAAAGGACATTTCATTTTTTTAAAAAAAAAATCATGTCTAACATTTAATGTTAAATCTCTTCGTCTTTTAAGCAATTCAGTCATTAAGTCATCCTGATTTCTTTTTGTGTCAGTTCTAGTCCATGATTTAAGGCAGAAATAAATGCATTTCAGAAATATTTTCATATGCCTCATAGCATAGTTATAAGCATAGTTGCATATATTTTAGAGAAGCTTTTGTTTTTAGATGCATTCGTTTTTGATATAGCAGATATTGGCACCTCTTTGTCCATAATTCATGAGTGATCATATATATGAACATATCAAATTGAAAATATGAGGTTGATTGCATTTTTCAAATTTAGTTGAGATTGGTATAACATTAAGAGCAATTTAACTAAGGATTCTCGTAAAATTTGCCCTGCACAGAGTTTAAAATTATGTATAAAAGTTTGAGTATTTTTACTGCTCAATAAAATTAATAGTGGCATTTTCACTGCATGGAACAAAAAGCTGAGGAACATACAGTCTCCATGGACTTTTACTTTTGAAACTATCTTACCAAACTTTGAATGGCATTTCACAGGCTCCATACAGATAGGGTTATGTAAGATACTTTCAGAAGTCTATGATGATAATCATCATAACTACTCCTCCTCTTTCTACTCATCATCTACTTATAGCTTCTTTAATACAAATGATTCAATGTGTGGAAGACAGACTCCCTTTGTTGCTACTCACCTTCCTGTATCATATTTTAACTTGTTTAGTTTTGGCTTTAGTTGCATAATATCTTCTTGTTTCAGCTATTTTATATTATTATTATTTATTTATTTATCTATTTTTTGTTCTTAGGGTGGAACTTTGGATTGTAAACTGATCATCCATTTCGGATTTACTTGATAACTGAGGGAAAACATGAAAAAATTCAGTCACCGTCTGGTACACGAAATTTGAACCTGCTATCATGATATTACGAATACGAGCCACAGGTCAGTAATAACCTAATTGCAACAAATAAAATCTTCTCTAGCACTGAGGGAAAAAATGTTTTCTCAGAAGACAACTAAACAAATACTTGACTAAATAATTCAGCTTAAGAAGCGCGCTGATTTACTCCTAAATGCGCCTATCGTATCTAACATGCAGGGGTCTATTGTTGTAAGTACGTCTTCGATACTTTCCGGGAAAAATTCGCGTATCCAGAGATCGAAACGATAGCTTTATTTGAAGATCTACTCAAGCTTTACGTCAAAAATCTCTTTTCAATTGTGGTTGTGTGGTTCTTTAATTCTGAAGCAAAATAATAGGATCTGTGTATCTGGTGTGTTAAAAGCTTTTTTAAATGTTTACTATATTCTATTATTACAAAGTTCTTGATTTGATTTCTCTGCTTACAATCTTCTTCGTCCGTTGTATTGCATACTGCTGTTTTAGAAATCTGTTTCGTTGTTGACACGTGTAAAGTTACTTTTGAATCCCTTCGAGCTAAAAATACTGACTTGCGCGTCATGCAAGAAGCCATAGACCTGAGCATGTGATAATAGAAGCAACAAATGAAACATGGCAGTATCTCGAGAATAAAAGATATTATGTACCTATCTTATTATAGACACTAACGGCTCGCACTCAGCTGTTTCGTCCGAGGATACATGCCGGGGCAATATACGTATTTGAAGCTCAAAAATGCTTATTTCTAGCTAAACTGCTTTCGCATTTATTGCTTTGTAATTTTATTACTTTCTCTACACGTACTGTATACATTGTGTATAGAAAAGGTATTGTAGGTAATGCACCCAAAAATTCGATACCGAGATTTCACCGGAAATACATGTTTTGGGTCCCCGTGAATTAAAAAAAAAGCATTTTTAGAAAAAAAGTCCATGTGTGTGTGTGTGCGCGCGCGCGCGTGTGTGTGTCTGTGGACAGCATAGCTCAAAAACGAAAAGACGTTAAATACCAAACGTGGCATTTAAGTTTGGTATCTTCCAAGGATGCGACACGAAGATTTTCAAGAAAATCCCCCACCCCCAACTAAACCTTTATATGGAAAATTTTTCGAAAATTTTGATTTTCTCAAAAATGGCTCTAACGATTTTGATTAAAATCTCTTATATTTAAGATATTTATGTGAAAAAAAAATGTATATCTTCAATTTTCTGAAGATAGCCTCTGAAGATTTGTTTATTCTGGATGCATTTTGCGGAAATTTGCATAACTGGTAAACCGTAATAGATAGACAAAAACTTACTTCACAAAACATATAGAGCTCGTTAAAACATACGACTTATGTCATATGCATTTTTTTTTCGTGGCGTTGACCATTTTTGAGATATTCCTTGTTATTAGTTTCAGCTTTAAAATACTTATATTGTTCTCAACTCCTGTCCATACAAACAAAAACACTTCGATCACATAGCAACCAGCTTTTAAAAGATTTGACTATCGATTTAGCCTATGGTACTCCCTTATTTCCCTTCTACATACAAGGAAACAAGTAATAAGACCCTTTCTGGCAATTTTTTCTGGATTAGCATTAAGTAAATAGAAGAATAAGCTTTTTAACAATAAATTTATTGCAGAGATGTAGAGAAAATCATGTGAATGGAACACATCAGATTTTTTTTCTTACTTTGGAATAACACAGTTCTAAATAAAATACGAGTATATACCTATGATCTTCAATGCGAACAAATGACAGCTGGATTTTTTTGGATCGATTCTCATGCATCCTTTTCTGAGGAACAATATCTTAAGTTAATCCAACCACTCTATACTTATAACCAGCATTGGAGGTGTGTTCAATTCACGTGACTTTCTCTATCTGTTCTGCAAACAAACTATTCTTACGAAAGATTATTCTTTTATCTGCATCATGTTAATCAAGATGGACATAACTAGAAACGATCTTATTACTTAGTTCCTTATACATGGGAAGGAAATAAGGGAATACACTTGCCTAAAGGATAGTCAACGCTTTTAAAAGCTGTCGCTATGCGACTGTTCTCTTTCCATGATCAGGAGTAAAATAAAAGAGATAACGGATGAGACGTTTGAGGAACGTTTAAGTATTTTAAAATTGAAACCAATAACAGGAAATGAGTTCTACAAAAATGTATATGACTCATTCGGTTTACCAGTAATGCAAAAGCCATTCAGAATCAAGCGGAATTTAGAGGCGATTCCCAAAAATTCAGGATATAAATGTTATTTATCATGTAAATATTTTTAACACACGGCATCGTTATAGTATTTTTTTAGAAACTCAAACATTTCGAAAAATGTTTAATGTAAAGGGTAATTTAGGGTGAGAGAATTTTCCTGAAAATCTTCGTCTAGCATTCTTGGAAGAATCTAACTTAAATTCCGAGTTTGGTGTTTAACCGGTTTTTCGTTTTTGAGTTATGCTGTGCACACACACACACACACACACACACACACACCACTCTCTCTCTCTCTCTCTCTCTCTCTCACACACACACACACACACAGGGACGTATATCTAAAAATGATATTTTTATCTAGGGGTCCTCAAAATATGTATTTCTGGTGAAATCTCGGTATCGAATTTTTGGGTGGAATACAATACCTTTTCTGGCCCGCCTGGGTAGTGTGTCTGCCTCACATTCAAAAGGTCGTGAGTTCGAATCTCGCTAAGGGTGAGTTACCCGGATAAGTTTTTTTCGGGGTTTTCCCTTATCCTGAGAAGAATGTCGAGTAACTTTAAGCTCCATGGACTCCGAGATCATTTGAGCATCATTTCACCAATTTCATTCATCGTCCGATATGACCAACCACGTTAAAGGACGTTAAACTAAAAAATAAATAAATAAATAAATAAATACCTTCTTTATATCCTATGTACATTGCAGTAGTAGTAATAGAGTTTTAGGGCGCACAACTGCAAAGGTCATTAGCGCCCTTATGTACATTGCACATACTGCTAGAGAAAGTACTAAGAAATAATACACGCGTGTTTTTGTGCATATCATTTTGGTAGTTCTTAACCCACATTTATATGAACATTTACAAGAGGATCAGAATAGTTATTCTGAAACCTATTCTGATGGTTGTTATTTTGTTATTTTATATACATGACTATAATTCAGTGTTCGATAAATTTTGGCTCACAATTTGCAACATTTTAATTCTTTATTTGAAAATAAACACTGTCCACTTCAAGTTTTAAGGCAATATCACACCTCAATTTTTTTTCATAGAAGAGGATGAAGATTTTCAAATCTATTTTGTTCATATTTTATTTGTCACTAAGATCTAGATTTCACTGCATGCTCTGTAATTATAAGAAAAATAAAGCGTGGATGTGAAGCTAAATTTGAAATTCATATAAAATCTGCATAGATAGAGATAAAATTATTGACATTTTGATATGCGGCGAGTAAACTTACCAAATGCGAGCATTACACGTTACTGCGGAGCCAACTCGTTCGGTTTTATTTTATACGAAATAAAGCATATATGCACGTATCATATGTATTCATCATATATATGATACTTTTTGTATCTCCTCTCTAAATTACCCCTCCATAACAGCGCAAAATTATATCATACTATGATGTCAAGGTTACGTTTAGATTAGGTCATTTTGGAAACTAGATCAAAATCATTAACATTTTCGCCCTTTAGAGCTCTTTTCTTTATGCTACAGCACAGCATTCCTGCACGTTTTGTGTCTAGTTTAACACAGTCGTAACCAGATAACCGAGAAACGCGTTGAAACAAATGAAATAAGCTAATCAGCGCTGTGTAATCTCGTTCCATATTTCACACTTAAATACTACACAGTAGTGTTACTTTACAGCTCTAGCAAGGGTAACCGAAAATTTTATGCTGGAGAAAGTACTCTACACACATCAGAGCTTGGTCTTCACAACTTTACGAGTGGGATTTTAGATACGGCTAGGGGCAGAGAAAATATGTACAGAAGCACTGCGAGTGCACACGTGGTGAAAGATCTGACAAGAGGCACGTCAACATTGGTGCCGTCCTGACCTTCCATTTTTACTTTCTCTACACACATTATGTACATAGTGTATAGAGAAGGTATTGTAATGCACCCAAAAGTTCGATACCGGATTTCACCGGAAATACATGTTTTGGGTCCCCCTCAAATCCAAAAATAATTTTTTGGAAAAAGGCCCGTGTGCGCGCGCGCACGTGTGTGTGTGTGTGTAGACAGCATAGCTCAAAAACGAAAAGACACTTAAATACCAAACTTGGTATTTAACGACACGAAGATTTTCAAGAAAATCCCCCCACCGCTAACTATCCTTTAAATGAAACTTTTTTCGAAAAATTTTATTTTCTCAAAAATGGCTCTAACGATTTAGATTAAAATATCGTGTATTAAATATATTTTCCTGACAAATAAAATGTATATCTTGAATTTTCTGGGAATAGCCTCTGAAGACTAATTAATTTTACGCAATTTTGCATAACTGCTAAAGCGTAAGAGATGGACAAACATTATATATGTATGTACATTGTACAACACACAATTTTGATACCGAGATTTCAACAAAAGTACATGTTTTGAGAACCCATGAATAAAAAAAATTAGAAAAAGTTCCGTGTGTGTGTTTTAAGATCTCGTTATTATTTGTGAAGATATTATAGGATACAAATTTGCGGTTAAGCACGTTAAAATATATTTTGTGCTCAAAATTATTTTGAAAGCAATAGATATTTATGTCACAAAGATTGAAAGAGAGGTTTCGGATGAGTTGTGGTATGCTTCGCCCTAAAACACTCTCAAGTCTTGTAGTATACAATATTTTATTTCATACCATCTCCAGTTCCGTATTTTAATGAATAAATATGAATATTATGTATTATGTAAAGTTAGAGATGGTAAACACATCGTTGCGAGATCTATGTAGGAACATCAGGAATGGAATGCACCAACGTTTTTAACCATCTTAAGGGGTGGTGATGCTTATCCTCGCATTTTTTTAAAATTTATTTATTTTCCTTTAACCTGGAATGTCATATCAGACGATGAATGAAATCGATAAATTGGTGCTCAAATGAGCCCAGGGTTCATGGAGCTTAGAGTTAGTCCACATTAGTCCTCTCTGGGTAAGGGAAAACTTCGGGGGGAGGGAACTTTTTCGGTAACTCACCCTAACCAAATACGAACTCGGGATCTCTTGAATGTGAGACCGAAACGCTACCCCCACACTTCAGAAACGGGCTACCCAATTTTTATCGCCTCCATATTTTCCCCTATGTTCACCATTTTATAATAAACACAATCTGCGAGTCGTTTGTGTCCCACATAGATATAGAAATATTTTCAAACAATACGAATACGATCTGGCTAAAAAAAATGCATAATTACGACACGATTGTTTACATCGATCCAGGTCAAATCTGAATTGATACAATCTCTCTAAGCTCCTTGTGTAAGTATAACATTTCAAATTTCACGTGGAGTATTTCTTGTGCATTTTGATAGACTGTGCATTTAGCCATGCATACTGAAAATATGAAAGATGTCAACAAATTGTCTTCAAATTCTTATGGATAGAATTTCACCTCCTTACACAAAACAGTCCACACAAAAGGTGTAAAATTCTAGTTTCCAAATAAACGACGTGTGCAAATGTTATAGTCAAGGGCCGAGAGAAGGTAAAATCGATTGTGCCCTTTCTTTAACTATGAATTCTCCAAATATGTCCTGCCTAATATATATCTATTAAACGATCCAAAGTGCAGAAAACATTTACAGAGGAAAACGCAATACACTTTTAGTTGTTTTTTTTTTCTTTCTTTTTATAACCTTAGTGTTTTATTATATTTTTTTAAGTTTCGACATTCTATGTAATTATGTGTGTTTCAAATGCTTATAAATCTATCTAAAACAAAATAATAAAACATTTATCCATTCATTTTGTGAAATATGCACTTGAAAATGGAGGAATTCTGGATGTAAAATTTATGGCAGAGAAGTATACCTGATGATATACGAAGTTGACATACGTTTTTAGTGACTATTTTGAAAAGATTTTATGAAATAAATACATGCTCAATTATACTGAACAGAAATAATGCTTTGTAATGGTCAACATTTTAGCTTTTAAACAATGGAAGTTAATGAAAATTGCTCACGTATAGAGACTTTTCTTTTTCCGAATAAAACTGGGTTGTTACAGCCTAGTGTTCTTAGAAGGAAAAAAAAAAAAAGTTATGCCCTCTCGGATGAGCGAAATTGCAAGAACCAATGATGAGGACGGCTTCTGAAGTCATGACCCTTCAGCTTTGATTATTTTTGCTTCATTCTTCCACCAGGTTCGAACATTTGAAATGACACCGTTCTATTAAGATTTTTAGAGGAACTTTCTCTTACCTGTACAATCTGGTCTGCTGCCACTTGGCAAATACATCGTATGCACGCCACACTACAGCCCTCTGCTTCTTCGTCACGATTGCCAAAGGGTCCTGATACATGGCGATGGCCGCCCTCTTGCTCCTGATCCTAGTCTTGCCGGCTTCCTGGTCATCTACCTTGGAAATGGCACACATGATGATGTTGGTTCCTTCCACAACGTCTGCTAACCTTCCCAGTTGAGTCAAACGTTGCTTCAGTTTCCGCCACGCAGAGCTTACTTTCTCACGAGTAGCACAACTACTACTGACTGAATGATCGCGCGCTGGAGAGTCTTGACAATATACTAGCGTTCCCCCCACCCTGCCGCGTTCACGACTCCCCTTCGTTTTTGATGAAGCGGCGATTCCCGCCTCTACGCCTGCATTAACATACTGTATGGCAAAAGTACACACCATTTTCTTTGACACTGACTGGATTAAAAGGTTCTTAACCGATCCTAATCCATTTGTGGCGTACTCTGATCTACGAGGAATCGTATATATGTACCCCAGCCAACACTCAAGAGTACAACCATTAGAGGCCATTACTTTTGAAAAACTAGCTCAGGGTCAGACAGCATAAACTTTTGTGTTAATGCCGTAATAGATAACGAACGCAAATTCAAGGACGCAAATTATTTCTCAAAGCCAGCAATAAAATGTTAAGGGTTCCGATAAGTATGTTTCCACAGCTTAGCTGTTTTCAAGAATGTTCTACAAACATCAGCTGTAGATTCTAGAAGTAATGGTGAGGAACTCAACTCTAATTTATTTGTTTTATTTATTTTTTTACTTTTTATACTACGCTGGCTCCAGAAAGCAGTTGTTTCCACTTAAAAAAAACTCTAGCGGCAAATAAATTCTGGTTTTCAAATTTGTAGAAAATAAAATAACGTAAGGCCGGTCTTGTGTTATGGTTTTTTTTTAGGGCTTTCATTGTATTAGTTTTATTTATATCTTATACCGGTTTTTTAACACCTTTAATAATTAGATTAGATTTTATCGGGGTGGTAAACAGGAGGTCCCTACCCAGTCCTAGCTGCACCGAAACCTCAGATTCATTGTAGATTTTCTCTCTGTTTCTTTAATAACTTATACTTCATGAATTAGATTTTACTGGATACAATCGCCTTTGAGTCTAAAGTTTCAAATTGGTTTATTCTACTTACTTATATTGGTTCACATTGGACCATTAAGTGGTAGGAGTAGGTATACATACATAGGTACGAAGGGGCATCCAGAAAACTGAAGTAGAGCACGAAAGTAGGCTACAACACGCTTCTTTTATTCTAACGTGGCTCATGAGAGGGAGGAATGAGGGGAAAATACCCAAGGGCGAGCAGATTCGGACGAAGCTGCGTTAGCAAGGACGGGGTCCTTAACGATTCCGGATAAAGTGCATTCTCACGTAGCCCGCGTATCATGCCGAATGGTCCCGAAAGCCTCCCCTGCTTCGCGTTCCAACTAAATACCAGGGAGAAATTTGTTTCAAAGCGCACAATACGCCGTCCTGCTGCAGCACACCGGCCCTTCAATCCTGAAACACATGAAAGGAAATTTGGGGAAAGGAATTTCTTGGCAGAAGAGGAACCACCATAGGATTTGCCTGGGGCCAGGGGAAACCACAAAAAAAAAAAAAAAAAAAAGAATAATAAATAAAAATTAACGAGACCGGCCCGGCGGGAATCAAACCCGCGACCCCCCGATTGAGGACGTCAAACGTTATTGTAAAGCTATCTCGTTCGACAGTATTGACTGGGAAGTCCTCTCATCCTTTTTAATTATGCTACTTACAAAATGTGATACACATTTAATGTATATATTTTTGGTATATTACTTAATGACAGCGACTTCTTATTTAAGCTGACAGAGAAATTAATTGTCAGTCGTTAAACCCGGGGCATAAATGAGGAGGAAAACCCTTGATAATTCCTGATTTTCCTGCGTAACACAGATTTTTTTTTTTTTTTTTGTAAAGTTCTTCCCTACTAAGTACATGCAAAACATTTAATAAGACAAATTTGATGTGTCCCACTAACATGACTTTCTCTACATCTTTGCAAACAATTATCGTTAAAAAGTTTATTCTTCGATTTACTATAATGCTAATCGAGAAACAATTGACAGAAAGGATCTTATTACATGCTTCTTTGTAAATAGAAGGGGAATAAGGAAATACATTAGGCTAAAGTGACAGTCAAAAGCTAGTTGCTATGTGTTTGCAGTACCTTTGTTTCTATGGACAGGAGTTGACAAATTCCCATATGAGAAAAGTATAAGTATTTTAAAGCTAAAACCAATAACAAAGAATATCTCAAAAACTCCACGAAAAAAAGTATATAGCATAGATTGTTTGTTTTAACGAGCTCTACATTGTCTATCTCTTATGGTTTACCAGTTATGCAAAATTCCGTAAAATTCATCCAGAATAAACATGTCTTCAGAGGTTATTCCCAGAAAATTGAAAATATACATTTTTACATTTTACTTGTCATATAATATCTTATTTCACACACACACACACACAGAAAAAATGTAAATGGAGTTTTATTTATGGACGCTCTTTAACTGCTGTGGTTCTCAGCGTTCTATTCTATACTGGGCATGAAAGACTGCTTAATTTTGCTCAGAGGCCTGTCTATCAGTCTTGAGGATTTTTTACGTGTCGTAAATCTACGACACGGGACCAACGGCTTTACTTCCCTTCTGAACCACACAGACAGACACACACGGACATTTTTCTAAAAATACTTTTTTGGATTCAGGAGATCTCAAAACATGTATTTTCGGTGACATTATTGAGTGCATTACAATATCTTCTCTGTACACTATGTGCAGAGTACCTATAGAGAAAGTAAAAAAAAATCTGATGTGTTACATTCACATGACTTTCTCCACATCTCTGCAATCAATTATTGTTAAAAAGCTTATTCTTCTATTTACTTCATATTATCTAAGAAAAAAATAGCAGAAAGGATCTTATTACTCGCTTCCTTGTAAGTAAAAGGGAAGTAAGGAAGTACCATAGGCTAAAGCGATAATCAAAAGCTGGTTGCTATGTGATTGAAGTTCCTTTGTTTGTATGGAGGACAGGAGTTGATAAATTCCCATGAGAGTATTTTAAAGCTAAGGAATATCTCAAAAACGGCCAACTCCACGAAAAAATGTATACAACATAAACCACGTTTTAACGAGCTCTATATTTTCTATTATGTACCTTCCTGTCTGTCTTTTTTTTTTTTTTTTTTTTTTTTTTTTTTTTTTTTTTTTTTTTTTGTAAGTTTGTCTCTTACGGTTTACCAGTTATGCAAAATTTTGCAAAGTTCATCCAGAATAAACATCAGAGACTATTCTCAGGAAATTCAAGATATACATTTTATTTGTTACGTAAATATCTTTAATATACGATTTTAATCAAAATCGTTATAGACATTTTTTGAGAAAATTGACATTTTCGATAATTTTTGCATGTAATTGATAGTGGGGGGGGGAGATTTTCTTGAAAATCTTCGTGTCGCATCCTTGGAATATACTGAACTTAAGTACCAAGTTTGGTATTTTACCGACTTTTCGTTTTTGAGCTGTGCTGCCCATAGACACACACACACACATTAAAGATGTTTACATGACAAATAAAATGGATATATTGAATTTTCTGGGAATAGCCTCTGAAGACAAATTTATTCTGGATGAATTTTGCGGAATTTTGATAACTGTAAACTGTAAGAGACAGACAAAAACTTACTTAATAGAAAATGTAGAGCTCGTTAAAACACACAATTTATATTATATGCATTTTTGTCGTGGAGTTTGTCGTTTTTTAAATATTCCTTGTTATTTGTTTCAGCTTTAAAAAACTTATATTTTTCTCATACAGGAATTTGTCAACTCCTATCCATTCAAACAAAGGGACTTCAGTCGCATAGCAGCAAGCTTATGTCTATCACTGTAACCTACTTTCAAGGAAGCAAGTAATAAGACTATTTCTACTAATTTTTCTCAATTAGCATGAAGTAAATAGAAGCACAAGCTCTTTAACAATAATTTGTTGCAGAGATGTAGAGAAAGTCATGTGAATAGGACACATCAGATCTTTTTTCTTCAAAACTACGTTTTCACATTTTCAATATGTTCCAGGCATCTCAACGTTTGTTTAAATTCCATTACAATTTCTCAGAAAGCCATAAGTATCCATAGCTACGTTCTGCAGGACAAAATACATGTCATAACAATAATACTTACCTTTTCCAGCACAAATACGTGTTTTGACACCCTCTAAATCCAAATAAAGATTTTTTATTTTCTCTAGCACGTATGTTCCACCCAAAATTCGATACCGTTATTTCACCGGAAATACATATTTTGACACACTTACATCCAAATAAAGCATTTATATTTTCTCTAGCACGTATGTAGATACAATGTACATAGTAGCTGGAGAAGGTATTGTATTCCCCCCAAAAATTCTATGTCGAGATTTCCCCGGAAATATATGCTTTGAGGTCTCCTGAGTTGGTAAACACATTTTTAGAATAAAGTATGTGTGTGTGACAGCATAACTCAAAAACGAAAAGACCTTTAAAAACCAAACTTGGTATTTATCTTAAGTATCTTTCAAGGATACGACACGAAGATTTAAAAAAAAAAAAAAAAAAAAAAAAAACACCACACACTACCCTTTACATGGAAATTGTTTTCAAAATGTTTTTCAAAAATGGCTCTAACGATTTTAATTAAAATACCATATATTAAAGATATTTGCATAAAAAATAAAATGTATAATTAGAATTCTCTGGAAATAGCCTCTGAAGACCTATTTATTCTGGACGAATTTTGCAAACATTTCCATAACAGTTTAACCATAAGAGACAGACAGAAACTTAATAAATAAAAAATGTAGATCTCATTAAAGCATGTAATTTATATGATATACGCTTCTTTTTTGTAAAGTTGGCCATTTTTAGATATCTTTGCTATTAGTCCCAACTTTTATCAAACCGGACCATGCAAAGCGAACCAAACCTAAATTGTTTCACATAGCGACCAGGTTTTCAAAGATTTAACTATCGCTTTAGCATAATGTATTTCCCTATATCCCTTCTACTTACAATGAATTCAGCTAATGCATGTCTCGATTAGCATGTTGTAGATAAAATATTAATATTTTGTAAAAAAGTAATGCGAATGGAACACATCACTCGTATTTTACTATCTGTAGCCCAAATGTACAATGGACATAGTGGAAAGAGAAGGTAGATATTGTATTAACAAATTCGCTGTCGAGATTTCACCGGTAATATGTATTATGGTTCTCTGAGTTCTAAAAAAGCATTTTTAGAAAAATGTCCGTTTGGGCATAGCTCAAAAACGAAAAGTCCATTAAAAAACAAACTTGGTTATTATGTTTTGTATTTTCCAAGGATGCGACACGAGGATTTTCTTTACATAGAACAATTATTGAACATTTGTTTTTTTCTCAAAACTGGTTTTGCCTAAGGGTAAAACCATAAGAGATAGATAAAAACATCCAACACAAAAAATGTAGATCTCGTTAAAAAAACATAATTTGGTCAAATACACTTTTCTTGTTGAGTTGACCGTCCTTGAGATATTCCTTGTTATTCGTTTCGGTTTTAAAATACTTAAAACCTTTCTCATACGGGAACTCGTCAACTCCTGGCCACGCAAAGAATCAGATTTCAATCCCAACATTTGACTGTCAGATTAGCCTTGCCTATTCCCTTATTTTCTTTCTATTTATAAAGAAATAAGTCCATTTCATGATGTAGATGGAAGAATAAGCAAGAATAATTTGTTATAGAGATGTATAGAAAGTCATATGAATTGAACACATCAGATATTTTAGAAATATGTTCGTGTGTGTGTGTGTGTGTGTGTGTGTCTGTGGGCAACATAGTTCAAAAACGTAAAAGTCGGTTAAATACCAAACTTAGAATTTAAGTTCAGCATCTTCCAAAGATGGGACACGAAGATTTTTAATTCCCCCACCCCCAACTATCCTTTACATGGAACATTTTTCGAACATTTCGATTTTCTCAAAACTGGCTCTAACGATTTTGATTAACATCGTATATTAAATATATTTTTGATTAAAATGCCACATGTTTAGGATATTTTCCTGACAAACGAAGTATATATCTTGAGTTTTCTAGGGATAGTCTCTGAAGGCCTCTTCATTCTGGATGACTTTTGTATGACTGGTAAAGAATAAGAGATTAAAAAAAAAAAAAAAAAACTCATTACACGAAAACTGTATTCCGTCAAAACACATAATTTATGTCATATACATTTTTTGTAGAGCTAACCGCTTTCGAGATATTCCGAGTTATTGGTGTCAGTTTTAAGTTACTTGAACTTTTCTTAAACGGGATTTCATCTCTCTTTTAATCTCTCTTTTGTTTACTCCTACAACCGAATTTCAATTGTTTCACAGAGCGACTGGCTTTTAAAAGATTTGACTATCGCCTTAGCCTAGTGCATTTACTTATTTCCCCCACCCCAATCCCCTGGTGAATACTCTCGATCGCTACGACCATACGCTGCCCAGAAGACGCGTCAGCTACCGGCTTCCCAAGGATGCTTTGGGATGGTAGTTTCGGCCGTTACTTCCTTCAGACTTCTCTAACCCGCCAAATTAAGCAGCATTGGGTGACCACCGAGTCGCTCACCTACCAGCCGCAAAACTGGCCTACCATCACCCATAACCTCAATCCTTCCCGTTCTCCCCGCTAGCTGGCACTGCTTTCCTTGACAGCCCGCAAGCGGCTGGCCAAATTAAGCAGCATTGAGCCCGGTCCTTTCCTGGGTGGATGACCACCCCGAGAGGTAAACCAGCCCGCGCCGGCAGCACTCCCACTCCCCTCCCGGGGCCACCTCGCGCCCCCAGACTTCCAGCAGCAACAAACACACCACCACCTCAGCCGAAAAAGTCCGCGCCGACCACTTTCGACCCGGCCTTCTTTGAAGTCATCAACCGCATCCCGGATCACCTGCAAATACAGTTCTCGGCGGCACTGATCGACGCCCTCACTTCCCGCCCTCCCCACCTTTCCCCAATGAAAATCCTCATCCACACTGTCTTCCAATTTTATCTCCACAGCTTCCGGCTAACTTCCTTGCTCAACAGAAGGTGAAGGTGCTGCTGGTCCAGGAGACACATCTGCAACCCCACATGATAGCGCATATTCCTGGTATGCGCTCTTTCCGCACCAACCGACCAGACGGATACAGAGGTACGGCCATCTACGTCGCAGCGGAGATTCCACATCACCAACTTTTCCTGCCACAGATGACCAGACTGGAGGCTACAGGAGTCCAGGTCTAAACGGACAGAGGTCCCCTGAACCTGTACTCTGTTCACCTGCCCCCACACCAACAGATACCGCAAGCGGAACTCGACCAGCTCTTCAACTCTCCTGTCGCCACCATTGCGGCGGGGGATTACAATGCCAAGCACGTGGCATGGAACTCCTCCATCATCAACACTAAAGGACGACGCCTGCTCAGGTACACCAAAGCCGGGGCAATCCAAGTACTCTCGCCCTCCTCTCCCACCATCCATTATGGCGACCGGCGTCCAGCTGACTGGCTGGATATAGTCCTAGTCAAAAATCTCCGTCCTCACCTACCCATTCACAGTGTTCCCGCACTCTCCTCTGACCACTACCCTGTCCTCTTAGGATTCCCAGCTAAGCCCTCCTCCAAACCCCCCCCCTCCGAGAATTTCCCCATCCCAGAAAAACTAATTGGCGAGAGTACACGAAACTGATGGAGGAGAAATCGCCGCAGCTTACTCCCGCTTGCACCAACTCAAACGACATTGATGAGCTTGCCGAGTTCCTGGCGGCTGAGATGGCCTCGGCCATCAAAGCCGCATCACCGAAACCGGCGACGCAAGTTTTTAGTGGCTCTGTCATCCCGCAGCGCATCCGTGCGCTGATAGCCTCTAAAAACAGAGCTCGTCGTCGGTACCAGCTGTCCCGGGATCCCAACCATCGCAGGGAATTCAGACGCCTCCAGGGGCTCGTCAACATCGAGCTGGCCGAGTTCTCCAACGAGAGGTGGGAGGCTCACCTCTCAAATCTACACACCGAGGATGGGTCCCTGTGGAAATCAGCCAAAGCCATGCTGCGGCTGCCTACCAGTGACCCACCCCTACGGCTCGGCCAGCAGACAGCCCAATCCGGCAGAGAAAAGGTGGAACTCCACGCTGCTCACTTGGCCGCCTCCTTCACCCCCGCAGACACCCCTGACGTGGACCACATCCACCAAGTACATACCACCGTTGAAGAGTTCCTCCGCCTCCCTCGCCCTCCCGTGGAGGACGTCACCACCAGGGAGGAACTTCTCAGCATCCTCCAGCCGATGTCCCCCTACAAAGCCCCAGGATTTGACGGCATTCCAACCGCCGCCCTCAAAGCGCTACCACTGACCTGGCTCGACGTCTTGGTGAGCCTCTTCAACGACATCCTGCGTTTATCCTACTTCCCAGCCAGCTGGAAGAAGGCCAAGGTGCTGGCCATCAGGAAACCACGAAAAGATGCCACCTTGCCGTCGAGCTACCGCCCCATCAGCTTGCTTAGTACTGCAACTCTAAGCAAGCTGGTGGAAAAGGTCCTCAAAATCCGGCTGGAGGACACACTGGACCGCAACCACGTGCTTCGCCCGGAACAGTTTGGATTCCGGTGTGGACACGCCATCACCCACCAGCTCCTACGACTGGTGGAAACAGTTCTGACGGCCTTCAACAGGAAGCAGTTTGTCCCCGCCCTGTTCCTGGACATTACGAGAGCATTCGACAGCGTTTGGCACGAGGGTCTCCTCTCCAGACTCATACATTACCGAGTCCAACCCCACCTCATACACCTCCTACATTCCTATCTCACCGCCAGGTCCTTCGCCGTCTCCTCCCAAGACATTACTTCCTCCACCCATCCCGTAAGAGCCGGTGTGCCCCAGGGCAGTGTGCTGGGACCCGTGCTCTTCCTCCTCTACATCAATACCTTACCTTCACTGCCAAACTGAGAGCTCCTGCTCTTCGCAGACGACACAGCCATCCTTTCGACGTCCAGGAACCAAGAGGCTGCTACTGAGAGGATACAGCGCTACGCCGACCTGTTGACCACCTGGTTTTCCCGATGGAGGCTACACCTGAACGGGCAAAAATCCCAGGCCATCACCTTCTCCAGGAGACGGATCCAGCTGATGCCCAACATTCGTATTGGCGACGAGGATGCGCACTGGCAGTCCACCGCCAAGTACCTGGGTGTCCAGCTGGACTCCAAGCTGACATGGAAGCCCCACCTCCAGGAAATCTCGACCAGGGTCAACAAACACATGGGGATGCTCTATCCCCTGTGTGGCCGACGCTCTACCCTCTCAGTACCCAACAAACTGTTACTTTACAAACAGATCCTGAGACCAACAATGACCTACGCTTGCCAAGTCTGGGGCGCTGCTGCCAAGTCCAACCTTAAACCCTTGGAATCCCTTCAATCCCGCTTCCTCCACATAGCCACGGATTCTCCCTGGTATATTCCAAACGCCACCCTCCGCATAGACCTCAACATCCCGACCATAGCCGAGCACATCCACTACCTATCGGCTCCCTTCTATGCAAACCTGACCTCCAGCTTCAACGCCCTCATCCGCGGCCTGGGTGAATATGACATTGACCCAGGCGAGCTCTACAAGCGCCCCAGACTCACTCTAGGCACCTGACGACTGACGCAACTGACACAGACTTATGAGCAACTGCTCGTTTAATTTGAAAAAAAAAAAGTTTTTCCCCTCCCCCCCCTTTCGTTACTCTCTCCAAAAACCACCGCTGATGCTCTACATCTCCTAAATTTTCTTTTGGCAAACTCTAAATTAAAAAAACGTACTCTTCGAATTTCCTCTCAATTCCCCTTTTAAACCTCTCTCTCTCTCTCTCTCTCTCTCTCTCTCTCTCTCTCTCTCTCTCTCTCTCTCTCGCAAACTCCCGCAATTCCTAAACCCATCCCACTGCCAGTAGAGGGCCTAGCCCTGAAAAATGGCAACAGAGGGAGGACCCTGCCAGCACCCGGCAGCCACGTCCTCGCCTGATCCCCCGTAGAGCAGGGGAAACACCTAGCCCACAGTATACTGACATAGACACAAACGACATCTACTATATCGCACGGGTACATCCGCAAGAAGCGGATAGGTACCGTGGCGATTTGCCCCCGCCCGAGTACACTCGGGCGACTAGTTCTTACTTTCTCTTTCGATACGCAACCTTGGAAAATATAGCTACAACATGTACTAAATGTAAATGAATAGTGATTTGTACAACTAGATGGCTGATAGCTTGCTGCATTGCTCTAGGGCCACGTGGAACCCATTTATGATGCAAGTTTCCTTGTGATCCCAGTACAAATCCTTACTGCCAACCTTGTCCTGTTTGTTTAAGAAAATAATGGTTTGAGTAATGTAATTACAATGAAATTTTCAGAACAATCCATATAAAAATGTAGAACTTTGAAAAGTCATCCTCTGGAACAATAAACAAATAACTAAAGTTACATGTTATTTAATGGGATTTCATGAGAAAAGAACTTAATGTGAGCTATCATTATGCATTCGGTATGTTTGCGGATATGTACACTGCGAAAGTTAACGGTGCGGAGCTTCTCAAGCTACCTGTTACCTCTGGTAGGCGGTCAAACGCTTTGTTCCTGGATAACTGCCTAATCCATGTTGATTCTGAGGCACTTTGTTCGTGTTCAGGCATTGGAGTTGAAAACTATATTTTCGTACCACATAGAACCAGAGCGACAACATCTACATATTGGTTACATTTGGTTCATACATTTTCTGTATGAGACAGAAAACTACATGTACATCGATGATGCAGAATGCAAACCTTTGGTGGCGAAACCTCAACACCCACATGGATAATCGAGATCATTAAGGTACGGACTTTTGAACGGTATCTCTGAGGTTCTAGTCATGACTGATGTGTTTTCTAGGTTTTTCTCAGTCCTCCCAAATGACAAATAGCTAAGAGATACCTGAAATTTAGGACGGAACGTTCCTCCTCAAATTTGATTTCCCTAATATTATTTTATTTCGTGTATCATCCATGTGCTCCGCTTATGGTGCCATATATAAGTATAACATTATGAAAACAAGATACTCGGAAGAAAGTAAAACCTGATTATATCTTATCTCTCAAAGTGTAAAAGAAACACATATCAATGATGAAATGCATTTTAATTTATTACTTTCCTATATAGAAAATTTAACTTAAATGGAATGTTGCGAATCATCTATATTATATGAGTATTGTTCTTTTTTTTTTCTTAAAATTCTCTCCAGACAATTAAATAAATCATTAATATAAGCGTGTGTTAAGCATTTGAAAAAAAATTAACCAAACTTTTGAAAGAAACTGAACAGAAGCTGTGCTGTGTCTTTTTACTCATATAAACCTTCAACCAATCAAAAACCAAACTTATTTTTCTCTTACTAAGACGAGATATTCATAAGAAAGTACGTGTACGGAAGATATACCTACTAAGTAATCAGATTAAAATTAAATGTAAAAATTTTGATTTACACTAAAATTATTTATCAAAAGATACTATGTAACCCGAATTCAATTCGTTTACTAAAAAGTAGGTACTCTTGAATAAGATTAAAGCTTCAACAATACAACAGTAAAAATTGCGAATGTCCAACTGGGAAGGTTAAACATATTTATAAACCTTAAACCAATTGCGCTTAATTAAAACTAAGTTGGCTAGCATGAACTCTGCATAAATATCATTTAAAGGAAGCTACGTCTTCCTGCATCTTATATTAGTAATACTCAAATTCTTATTTCTCAGAAATACAGATGCTAACAAATTTAGACATGTATTGCCCCACATTAATTAGTGCTTATAAATAATACAAAGTAACAACTCCGAAGTTTTATAATTTTGCAGGTAATTTGGGTTTGTAATACTTGTTTTACTAGAATTGTTTAAAGATGTGTTCAAAAAACAAAACGCAATATTTAAGATATTTCCTCAGAAATTGTTTAACATTCATTAAATTCTATACAAATATCTTATTTTGGTACAATTAATAGTTTTTATAAACCAAAGTATGTTTTTTGTCACACAAAAGAGAGTTACATCACACTATTTAGATGAATAAAATACAGACAGAACGTCAAGCATAACACATTTGCAAAGAGGGGAAAACTAAACGAGATAGGACGTTAATGTGACAAGTGGTAATGGGAAAATCTAAAAAGAAGGTTGCTATTAGACTAAAAGCGGTAAACAAGTCTGTATAACAACAAGCTCCTCAAAATATTGATATTTCTCTTATTTAAATACTTAACCACGAGTAAAAGTGCGACTAAACACAAGAGTAATGTGTATTTATGTTGTGTATACGGAAACACGGACAAGACAACCCCCAAGATTCCACAATGACGTCTCCTAAACCAACAGTTACCTAACAACCAGCTATTATGAGGTCGCCCAGTGTGGACCTACAAGGACCAAGCCGCCGTGATAGAAGCTGATGCAGGTTTACAACTTAAGGATGACATATTTGCTATTGGCAAACTAACTTATCCTATGAATATTAGATTCATCTCACATATATCCAATAACAGGATATGTGTTTACTTGATAAGTATAACAATAGCTCAAGATCTTAGCAGTAAATACCCAAGAATTCCCATTAATGATATATCTCTGGAGCTCCGAACTTATTGACACAACACAAAAGGGTAATTTTATCTAAAATTTGCTCAGTATCCCAAATAACGTATTGGAAAATCATCTGAGAGCAATGGGTGTGGACCCCACGTCTACCATTACTCACATTCGAGCCGGACTGTATCCGGTTACATTCATATGTTTTATGTGATAACTTTATGATAACTTTATGTGTATGTGACTTAGAAAAGTTCACAGAGAGTTTCCAGGTTAAGTACTAGGACACTAACTACTGGATTTATACCTCTATCTCTACTTGCTTTATCTGCAATATGGAGGGACATTTAGCCCGCCAATGCAATAAAGCCCGTACAGCACAAACAGAGAATATTGCTTCTCCTGAGGATTTTCCTCATCTTTCTATTTCCAATTTGAATCCTAAAATTGCAAACAGATCAACAGATACTGACATACCACCACCTATTTTCTCAGAAGCTTCAAACAAAGATAGAATCCTAAACATGACCATGGACATTGCAGCACAACCAAGCAAGGCCATACAACAAGGGGTTAAACGACCTGTCTCAACAACCAGCAATACTACAGACGTCAATGTCCACCAAAAAGCACACTTCACAAAAAGAATGATTCGTCTGATGACGATTCTGCAAGGATGACAAGACAAACCCATGCAAAAATTGTAAGATTACACAAAATTCGCTGAACTTAACTGAATTACTTCTTCCAATTAAACCAATATTGGAACGTAATCCAAATTGCTACTCACTCAATTTTGAATAGCTCTGTAGCGTCCACGACACATATTTAGGAGTTAGTGAACTAACACAAATGACCTTCAAAGCTTGTTGATACGTTGGATAGATTACACACATACCTCATTGTTTCCAGACTTAAAAACAGAACGACGCCCGTGCAAAAGAAATTGCTGGCTTCTATTCAGAAACGCAGTGTATGTTGCTGTGAGTAATGATTTACAGTTCTAGCCGATTGACAAAATGGCTGTTATAATGCGATGGAATTTAAACAGATTTCAAGCTCAATTTACAGTTATTAATTCGTAACCACAACCCAGAAATTATCTACCTGCAGGAAACAAATGTTCGTGCTGACAGTTTCATTTACATACGTCTGTATTCAGACCATCCGTTCATTCGTACAAGCTCACTTCATGCTAGTGGTGGTGTGTCCATTTGCAATAAAAGTACGATTACTCACAAGGTTATTCCATTAAATACAACTTTAGAAGTAATAACTGTGACTGTGCACATGTCTTCAGAAATTTGCATCTGTAATCTATCGTTGAATTGACATTTCTATACTTTCTGATTTACTTCGTCAACTACCACGTCCCTTTGTATTATTAGGCGACTTCAATAGCCATAATACACTGTGGGATTGCAGTAATACTAACCAACGGGGAGAGGGGATAATTCACTCCAATGACTTAGTTGTATTAAATTCCACAGAGCCTACCCATTTCAATGTAGCTCACAACACCTTTATTATCACGGACCTCAGTTATGCTTACCGTCAATTGCTCCATTGTTTCATTGGTTTGTATACAACTCACTTATGGGGAGTGATCACTTCCCCATCATTATCAGTATAAATTACACAACTTTAGATATTCTCGTCAACCGTCATGAAAGATTCATAAAGAGGACTGGGTTGGTTTTCGCACCCAGTCCTCATTGTTTTCGGGAACCTACCACAACCTGAGTGCTTTCCAGAGATGATGTATATTTACTTTCTTCAGCTATCATTGAAACTGCTGTGCTCTGCATTCCTTCTACTGGCAATTTCCACATCTCCAGACCTATCCTATGGTGGAATGATAGATTCCGAAATGCTATCAAATTAAAGCAAAGAGCCTACTACAACTACAAGAGCCATCCAAATTCAGAAAACAAACTAGAGTTCCAAAGACTCCGAGACAGAGCTCGCTGAGAAGTTAAAAACGGCAAACGAACGTCTTGATTGCCTTTTTTATCTTCTCTAAACATACAGACTCCACAGACGTTGTTGTGGCACAAACTACGCACTATTTGTGGTAATCGACGTACTACCACAATAACACACCTCCAAACCTTCGGATCCTCTTCTCTCGCCACAGACCCTAAAGTAATAGCTGGCACACTGGCTACCTCATTATCGAATATTTCAAATGATTCTACATGTCAGCTGGCCTTAAGGAGTCAAACTAAACTCTAGTGATCTAAATATCTCCGAGATATTCTTGGACATAAACGACATTTACAATTAACCATTAACTTTAACGGAAGTTGAAGAAGCGTTACATCAATGCAACAGTAAGAGTCCAGGCCTTGAATATTCCATTCGAGCTACTCAAACATTTACCTTCCACTGGAATCGTTTATATGCTACATGTCTTCAACTATATTTGGTCTTTCAAATGTTTCCCAGAATAGTGGCGTACCTCAATAGTAGGTAATTCCAATACCCAAAGCAAATAAGGATCACTCTTTGCCAGACAACTTTCGTCCTATATCCCTAACGTGCACTATTTGCAACGTTCTAAAAGAATAATAACAAAACGACTGCGATGGTTTCTTGAAAATACCAGCATCTTTAGCGATGCACGGAATGGTTTCCGGCAAAATCGACCCACACTTGATAGTTTAGTAGTGTTCGAAACCGAAATTAATAAAGCCTTTTCTAAAAGACAACATTTGGTTGATATTTATCTGTACAAGAAAGAGCCTACGTTACGTCCTAGCGTGACTGCATAGGGAATAGGCCTATAAAATTGTTAAATAAGATAATAGAAAAGATGGAAATGAAAATAAATGTGGATCCTTTATTAATTTTTTTTCCAATTAATAATAGGTAAAATCCTTAAAGATCAAGGCATAGGTGGAAACATGCTTGCTTTTGTTTACAACTTCCTCCAGATCCGCCAGCTATGTGTAAGAGTGAATGGACAACTCTCGAAGAGCTCGCGCAGATCAATGGCATACCTCAGGGCTCAACTTTAAGTGTGTCGCTGTTCCTGGTGGCCATCAACAGTGTGGCATCCTGTTTCGGCTCCCCCGTCAAGACATGTTTATTCGCAGATGACCTAGTGTTCTTCTGCGAGGGAAAGATTATGAAAGTCACACAGATGCTTATACCATGTCTATAACGACTTCAATGTTGCAGTTATAATGTAGTTTTACATTTTCAGATGATAAAATCAAGTTGTTTTCGCTAAACAACGTAATCATCTTCAGGAACCCACACTACTATTGGGAGCTTATCGTCTATCAATTATAAATACAGTTCACATTCTTGCATTATATTCTCACAGCAAACTCACCTGGATTCCCCACCTTAAACTCACTAAGACCAGCTACTCACAACATCTTCATATATTGAAAACATTAGCTGTATGAAATTTGTGAGCTGATCTTATCGTTTTGATGCACACGTAAAAAACTTCTATCCGCTCCAAACTTGACTATGCATGTATCGTCTACTGAGCCACCAAACCCTCTGCTCTTAAAATGCTAGACATAGTACAGTACTCTGCACTACGAATAATCTTAGGAGCCTTTTGTACCAGCCCTAGAGATAGTCTCGGTATAGAAGCCAATGAGCCTCCATTAACCATCAAAAGGAAAATGTTAGGTATATTTTTTGCTACTCGTGCAAAAGCTAAACAAGGTGCAACTGCAATACGTTTTTCCTGCCAATACAAGACCAATCTCTACCAAGAATGAATTTCGAAAGATCAGCTTCGCCAATCGGCTCTCTGAGTATCTTGAGGAATTTAATATCACATTACCTTCAGAAATTCCCTGCTGCTACCCACCATTATTACCATGGAAGCTCGCACCTCCTTCAGTAGATACAGTAAATCCTCTACTGAGAGTTCTATTCTGCGAAGCATGTTTCAAGATCTACACACAGCAAATTCAACTTCATTTCCGATTTATACTGGTGGCTCTAAACTAGATGACAAGTGCGGTTGCGCAGTAGTGTTCCCTGACCACATGATGCTACACCGTCTATTAACACAGCGTCTTCACTTGTGAGCTATATGCAATCCCTTTTGCTCTGGAATACACCCTAAACAATACACAGTATGACTCCTTTGTCATATTCACGAACTCCACGAGTGCGTTATTAACACTACATCACCAAAATGCTATTAATATAATAGAGCAACTCAATCCGGTAAACATATCAGGTTTATCTGGACTCCGTCTCTTGTCGGCATCCAAGGGAATGTTGCAACTGATGCTGCGGCCAAAGAGCTACCAAAACCCTCCAAAGAACTGTAGAATACCACACTGTGACCTCCTCAGCTATATCTACAGGAAGATCGTGCAGATATGGAAGCAGCAATGGAACAGCTCATCTACAACTAAATTTCATGCCATCTGCTCTCCTCGCTCTCCTAAATACCCAGTGATTTTTCTTCCTCGCAAGGAGCAAGTTGCTCTCACACAATTACGCAAATGATACACAACCTGCTCATTCGTACGGTATATCTCATGATCCTCCTCCACTTTTGAACTTCTGTAGTTCTTCACTCACTATTCCTCTTTTGATTCTAGCTTGTCATCATTATACGAAGGCAAGAGAGATTGTGAAGTGCTGGGCAACATGTGTGACGCAATCAGAAATCAGTGTTTAAAGAAATAATACTTAATATATACGAAAAAATATGTCTGCTTAATGTATATTTACAATATAATTGTGTTATATAATGATTATATTCTTAGTCGCGATATGACCAGTGAGTACAGGCGACTTAAAATAAATTAAAAAAAAAAAGAAGACTAAAAGCTGTTAAGCGAAAGTTTCAAATTGTTGGAAATGAAAAGTTGATTATACATAATATAAGGTATGTATAATTCAATTTTCAATATATGTATTATTGTTGTTATTATTATTATTATTATTATTATTATTATTATTATTATTAAATGTATCACAAGGAAACTAACTTTTATGACTTCACATACAAGTTTTAAGTGTTAGGGTAACATGGTATTGAATATTAACAACACAAGAGAAGTTTAGAAAATAAATGTAAATAAGTTGTCTTATATATTACTTTCCTTAGCACGTATGTACATAGTAGCTAGAGAAGATATTGTATTCCACCCATAAAATTCGATACCGAGACTACACCGAAATACATATTTGAGACCCCTGAATCCCCCTTCCAAAACAATTTTAGAAAAAGATCCATGGAGGGCCGAATAACTCAAAAACGAAAAGTGGTTAAACACCAAACTTAGTACTCGAAACATATAGATCACATATAAAACACACCATTTATGTCATATACACACTTTTTTGTTAGTGTTAATCGTTTCCGAGATATTCCTTGTTACAGTTTTCAATTTTAAACTGCCTAAACTTTTCTCAAACTGGTAGTCATATTTCATTTCATATCTCTTTTGTTTAACTTCTAGCTATGCAAGGAGAACCGATTTTTAATTGTTTCGCATAGCGACCTGCTTTTAAAAGATTTGACTATCGCTTTATCCTAGTGTATTTATTCCCCTACTTTCCTTCTACTTACTAAGAAGCAAGTAATAAGACGAATTTATGCTAATGATCATCTCGATTAGCATGATGTAGATAAAAGCACAATCCTTTATAAGAAAGTCTCTTTGCATAACAGGTAGAAATAGTCTTGTGAATTGAACATACCAGTTTTATATATAGTTGCAATTGAAACCACTGTCTAATTTTAATCGACAGCCCTTCTCTTCTCTGCAAATCCCTGACACTCTGACTGGAGTGACGTTTTCAATTGTGTTTCTTTGAATAAGGTTATAGCAAATACTTCTAACTTCGTGTTATTTGTTTCATTACATGAGTGGTATACCACGCCAGCTTCGTTCTAGTGTTTCCGCTGGGCATTTGTTTTGTTTTACGAAGCGCATTATATTTCACAACGATGGATATCACCTGAAATATAAAATTGTTAATTTTCTTACGGCCAAAGCCTCTATCAGATTACATTTATAAAAACGGAAGTAGAAAACGAAACGTCAAAAATTAAATATTAAGGAGACTAACAAAAAGCTTCTCCTGGCTAACAGGTAGCTTTAAAACAACAAAACGCATTGATACATTTGCATCCAGTTCATCGAAAAAGATGCAGAATGGTACATAAAAGGGAAATCTGATATGTTTCATTCATATGACTTTCCTATCTATTCTTGACAAACTATTCTTCTATTTTTCTTCTTTCTATTTCATGCTATATCAGATAAACATTAGCAGAAAGGTCTTATTACTTAGTTCCTTTTAAGTAGAAGGTAAATAAAGGAGTACACTGGGCTAAATCCATTGTCAAATCTTTAAAAAAAAACTGGTTTCTATGGAATGAAATGCGGTTCACTTTGCATGGCCAGAAATAAAACAAAAGAAGCAACAATTCCCGTTTCAGAAAAGTTTAACTATTTTAAAATTTAAACCAATAACAAGAAGTATTTCGGAAATGGTTAACGTTAAAAAAATGTATATGTCATAAATTGTGAGTTTTAAGGGGCTCTACATAACTCTATGTCTTATGGTAGACGCAGGTGCAGCTGTGACTGTAAGCAGACCTGATGTGGCGAAGAGCTTGTTGACAGAAAACCCAGTTGCCCTTACTTAAGTCGGAGAGACAGTGATCCCTGACAGTACCCTTACCTCGTGGCCGCTCTGTCACACTGTTGCCACTTCGTCCCTTCCCGGCTGCTGCAGAAAATAAATCATTTTCAAACAAACTAAAACACTAGCACAACAATGCATTACAACACGTAAAAAAAAAGCTGTAGCAAAGCAAAATAGCGCAATATAAGCGGATACTCGTGTCAACCAAAACTGCACTGAGAAATATTTGTTAATCTTGCAACAAGGATAGCATCATTGCTTACGTAGCATAAATCTATTGGCAGAGAGGCAGACACACCTCTAATCAACTGCGCTGACTGACGGGGATCAGTATGGATCTCCACGACTGTAACTAGTGACAACGTCGGGCGATATTTTACCTTTGGAGAAGGAGGCCCTGGTGGTTTTGACACTGGGACGGGGCACTGTGACCCTGTGGGTGTTCTACACGAAGGTGGTTGAGTGTGTGATACTGGGACTGGATGCCCTCAGAAATTACGAGGCGATGGTCGATGTCGGATCTTGCGAGTCGGCAGAGAAGAGGTGTTGTTTCGTAGCTCCGATGAACATTCGGGGATCTGGAGGGTGACCCTGAAAGACGATGTAGCGAGGCGGTCCTGAAGGCACACCTGGGAGCCAACAGTTAAAAGAGCTTGACACTGAACGGGAAAACGCCATTGGAACGAATGCTGCGTTGACCAAGCATTGTTGCTTGTCGGGAGGAAGTGCCCATGAGGTTGCTGAATTCATTGAATACTGGCGAAGTTAGGAAAGTGCGGGCCAATAGCGAGAGTTTCGTCGTGCGCCAGATCTGACCAGCCAGCACCGTCGCAGGACCTGGAATTCCGGTTGGAAAGCTTGCTGAAGAGGGCGGCCGAACATCTGAGCGCTTCATAACTGTAGAGCGTTCGGCGTCTACTAAGACGATATCAGTCTGTCTTCAGCCAAAGGAACGGTAGTTATGCCCGTACTGACCGAGTACTCCATAATATCAACACCGGAGACGCCCGATCTATCCGGCAAACATCAAGATGTGTTCTTCTGGCGAAACAGGTGGAGGTACGTGACATGGTGGAGGGCATGAGATTTAGTGGAGTCTTATAGCCCTTGCTGCTCTCCTGTAATCTTGGTGAAGAACAGCGAGCTACGATTCTGCGTGGACTACCATAAGCTGAAACACCGGCATCAGAAAGGACCGTTTCCTCTTACCTCCCTTATTCAATTATCACACGTCTTCTTAGGACGTCCAATGCTTCTCCTCCCTCTTAACTTGAATTGGTAGAACCATGGTATTCTCTGAGTATGCATTCTGCTACTTTTACCCAATTATCTTTATTCTGCATTTTTACTTTCTCTATTTCGTATTCCACCCAAAAATTCAATACCCAGATTTCACAAAAAATACTCGTTTTGAGACCTCTTGAACAAAAATAGTATGTGTGAGAGAGAGAGAGAGAGAGAGAGAGAGAGAGAGCGAATGCTTGTGTGTTTGTAAACAGTATCTCAAAAAGGAAAACTCGGTTAAAAATCAAAGTTGGTATTTAAGTCCGCACTTTCTAAGGATAGGTCACGAAGATTTTCAGGCAAGTTCTCTCACCCCAAGTTGCTCTTTACATAAAAAAATTGCATATTTTTATTTTCTCAAGAATTATTCTAACGATTTAGATTAAAATATCACATGCTTAAGACATTTTCATGACAAATAAAATGCATATCTTGTATTTTCTGGGAATAACCTCTGAGTCCTCTTCATTTTATGTGATTCTTGAATAAGTGATAAGGTGTAAGAGACAGAACAAACTTAATAGGCAAACATATACATCTCCAGAAACACACACAATTTACGTCAAATAGTTTTTTGTGTAGATAACTATTTCCCATATATTCCTAGTTATTGGTTTCAGTTTTGATATTCTTATCCTTTCCTCACGTGGGATGTCGTTATTCATTTTTCTTGAACATGGTCAAGCAAATAGAACGGAATTTCAAATTCGATACATAGCGACCAGCTCTTATGTGACAATCCTTTGTATATACAATAACTATGTAATAAAAGCATGTATGCAAATGTTTATCTTGATTAACGCGAAGCAATTAGAAGAAGTGTTTTGAACAATGTTTAAATAAAATCATGCAAATGTAGCACTCAGATTTTATTTTATTTCATTTCAAATATTTATCGCATGTAGTTTCATTTTTACGTTCTCTATACGCACTATGTACATAGTGTATAGAGAAGGTATTGCACTCCACCAAAAAATTCGATACCGAGATTTCACCGGAAATATATGTTTTAGGGTCCCCTGTATCCAAAAAAGAGTATTTTCAGAAAAAGGTCCGTGTGTGTGAGTCCGTGTGTTTGTGAACACGATAACTCAACAACGAAAAGTCGGTAAAATACCAAACTTGGTATTTAAGTTTAGTATCTTCCAGGGATGCGACACGAATATTTTGAGAAAAATCCCCCCACCCCCAACGACCCTTTACATGGAACTTTTTTTGAAAATTTTGATTTTCTTAAAAATGGCTCTAACGATTTTGATTAAAATGTTGTATATTAAAGATATTTACCTGACAAATAAAATGTGTATCTTGAATTCTGTGGGAATAGCCTCTGAAGAGTAGTCTATTCTGGATGAATTTTACTGAATTTTGAATAACTGCTAAACCGTAAGAGATGGATAAAAACTTACTACGCAAAAAATATAGAGCACATTAAAACACACAATTTATGTTATATACATTTTTTTCGTGGAGTTCGTCGTTTTTGAGTCATTCCTTATTTTTGGTTTCTGCTATGAAAAACGTATACTTTTCTCATACAGGAACTTTCAACTCCTATCCATATAAACATAGGAACTTCATTGACATAGCAACCAGCTTTTGACTATCACTTTAACCTATGGTAGTCCATTATTTCGCTTCTACTTACAAGGAAGCAAGTAATAAGACTATTTCTGCTAATTTTTTTCTGATTAGCATGAAGTAAATAGAAGAATAAGCTTTTTAAGAATAATTTGTTGTAGGGGTATAGAGAAAGTCATGTGAATGGTACACATCAGATTTTTTTATTTGATCCCTTTTTGTGCATCCTTTCACCTTCCTTAAAATCGCATTTCAGAAGTCGGCAACTAGTTTTTATCTTTCTATCTTAATATCCACCACTCATTCTCATGCATTAGCTCTGAAACAGACTTTGTCTTGTAGAACTTCAATAAGCATCTCTTTTTGGATTATTTTATAATTTTCTGTTTATTTTTTTACACAATGTAATTTTTTTTTTATTTCATTCAATGCTATAAAACAAATAGGATTTTAACTAAAAGGGGCTTTATATGTGATATTGTAACACAATTTCTATAAAAAATATTAAAAATTATTTTGTTTGTTAACGATGCTATTAATTGCCAGAATGAAATAGCATCGTCGGTGTGCCGAAATTTTCCCCGTAAGAGTTTTTTACATGGCAGTAAATCTACTGACATGGGGCTATCGCATTTAAGTATATTTAAAACCATCGATTTTTCTAGCTTCACATACAAAAATACAGAAATGAGAACTAAAATTTCTTAAAAAGTATCTTCGTCATAGATCTGTTGAGTTATATGTTAAATTAATTCCTTTCGCCAAAGCAGTTGGTCATATGCATCTATTTTTAATTTCTCTATACGTACTATGTACATAGTGTATAGAGAAGGTATTGCACTTCACCCAAAGATTGATACCGAGATTTCACACGGAAATATATGTTTTAAGGTCCCCTGTATATAAAAAAAACATTTTCAGAAAAAGGTCTGTGTGTGTGCCCGTGTGTCTGTGAACACAACAACTCAAAAAGTCGGTAAAATACCAAAATTGGTATTTAAGTATAGTATTTTCCAGGGATGCGACACGAAGATTTTGAGAAAAATCATCCACCACAAACTACCATTTACATGGAACCTTTTTTTCGAAAAGTTTTATTTTCTTCAAAAGGCTCTAACGATTTTGATTAAAATACCGTGTATTAAAGATATTTACCTGACAAATAAAATGTATATCTTGAATTTTCTGGGAATAGCCTCTGAAGAACACTTTATTCTGAAGGAATTTTACGGAATTTTGCATAACTGCTAAACTGTAAGAGTTGGACAAAAACTTACCACACAAAAATTGTAGAGCATGTTAAAACATATAGTTGATGTTACATACATTTTTTCGTGGAGTTGATCATTTTTGAGATATTCCTTGTTTTTGGGTTCAGCTTTAAAAACGTACATTTTTCTCATGCAGGAATTTGTCAACTCCTGTCTATACAAACAAAGGAACTTCAATCACATAGCAACCAGCTTTTGAATATCACTTAGTCTATCGTACTCCCTTATTTCCCTTCTACTTACAAGGAAGCAAGTAATAAGATTATTTCTGCTAATTTTTCCTCGATTAGCATGAAGTAAATAGAAGCATAAGTTTTTTAACAATAATTTGTTAAGAGCTGTAGGGAAAGGCATGTGAATGGAGCACATGAGATTTTTATTCTTTGCATTTGAAAATGTTTTGTAATAATTGTATTCGTGACTATATTTCACTTAGCTTTATTAATGCATTCAGCGTAAACAAGACTGAATAGACGTCATAGCCTTGAAAAAACAATTATCCACCTCAAACCACATGTCGTCCACACTCACACGTTTAATGAAACGCATTTCCTATTGGTTACTTGTTAGCAGATTTGCTTTTCCTTATAGTTTACTTAAACCTTGAACTGTTTATTGAAGAATACTCCTACGCAATATCAGCAATATCAGCATAATATTATATTAGAACAGGAAAAATAAGGCACTTCTTGAATATTCGTAGGAAAACATTTCAACTTAATGGTAACAATGTTTCCTGTTGCTAATAATAATAATAATAATAATAATAATAATAATAATAATATGCTTAATATTATTGAATTCAATTACAAATTTTTGTGGAGTATATTGTAATGACCCGAGAAATATCGGGCGCCACACTAATGATTAACAATACGGCGCATAAAAGCCGAGAGAGAAGATGAACGCATTGAGTATGTACGAAAAGCAATGTTGTCACGTTTTCTCCAAGTAAGCTTTTGCACTCCATTTACTTAGAGCATTTTCTTCTTAGAAGAAGAATGAGAGAGAAAACAGGGCAAATGTTGCAAAGCTGTGTTTTACTTCACGTGGCGTTAGCTAATATGTGTCATGATTTCACTGGCTGAAGCGACATGCTCATTGGTGCAATGTGAAATATCAGCGATTTCTGAGAACAAACAATGTATGCGGTGTGTGCTACCTATAAGGGTTTCTGATGATCAATGGCAAAGCGCACATCAACCATTAAGTAGCTCAATAATAAAGCGATGTACGAGGGAGGTCCCAGAAGTACCCGACCTGAGTATAGATAACGTTGCTGTTTCAAACATCAATGGTAAAAGGAACCAACCTTAGAAAACTTAAGTTTGAAGTTTGACGATTTTACATTGACTAGCATTTGTTTGACAGCCATCATTAGTGAATGCTCTCAGTGAATTTGTAAATATGGATAAAACTGGTCATCGTTATGTGATAACAATACTTTCAATTGAAAAGTCTTACTCCAACTAACATTAAAGCTGAGATAGATTCTGCTTTGGGGGAGTCTGCTCCTTCGTTTACAACAATGAAATATGGAGTGGAAGAGTTTAATCGCGGTCGTATGAGCTGTCAAGACAAACGTCGCAGTGGTCAACAAAATGAGGTTATCAGAAATTGTAAAGAAAATCTACAAAATGGTATTGGATGGCCGTCGACTTAAGGTATGCGAGCTGGCAGACATTGCAGTCATTTCAAAACTCACTTACTGAAAATTTGGATATGAGAAAGTTGTGTGCAAGGTGGGTTCCGCGTTTTCTCACAATAGAACAAAAACGGCGTGATGAGGATGTTTCAATCGAGTGTTTGGCAATGTTTCGCTGCAATAAAGTTGAGTTTTTGCGTCGATTTATAATAATGGATGAAACCTGGGTCTATCACTTCGCACCTGAGACAAAGGAATAATCAAAACAGTGGATTGGAAGGGGAGAATCGGCTCAAAATAAGGCGAAGACAGTTTCATCTGCAGGCAAGTTCATGGTGTCAGTTTTCTGGGATGCAAGCACGATAATTTTCATTGATTATCTTAACTAAGGAAAAATAATCAATGGCAAATATTATGCGAAATTTTTTACAGCGTTGAGTGATGAAATCGAGCCAAAACGGCCGCATTTAGCGAAAAAGAAAGTTTTGTTTCACCAAGGCAATGCACCAGTTCACACGTACGTTATCACCATGGCCAAAATCAATGAGTTAAAGTTCGAATTGCTTCCCCATGCACCCTATTCGCCAGATTTAGTCCGAGCTGAAATAAAGACGTTTTTCCCCAAAAATGTTGTGCTTTTTTTTTATTAGGTCGGGTAATTCTGAGACAGCCCTAATAAGTACTTCTCTTACTCAGGTGTAAAGTGTTCGCGTGCAGCACTCAGAAATGATTGTGGGTTGCAGTGGCAAAAAAAAAAAAAAAAAAAAAAACTTCGAATAATGCTTCTGTTTATGGGTCACTTATTCTAGTCTGATGGTGAAGTTGTTCCTTACACACAAAGTACAGAAAGATTTGTCGCGAATTCGACCAACGCAGAGGCGTTCTATATCGGGTCTTGAGGTGGTCTCCTCTCTTCCCTCAATTAGGTCAGTTTAATTATTCCACGCTGTGAATCGTCAGCGTTCTATTAATCTAGATTTATCTGGTACCCCGATTTCATCATTTTCATGATTGTTGCCTCACTTCGATACTCGGGGTTCGTTCCTAGCTCTGAGACACTACAATGTAGGTATCATTTATTACACAGTTCATCATTGTCACCGATTCAGTGAACGCCCCAAGAGAATTCTAACAATCATCTTCTGTCTGGCCTATAATGTACGGATGTTATCATCACCACTAGAAAATACATAGCAAGATAATCTGGATATTATTGCCTCTGTAACTCGTAATTAGGCTTCCGATACTTAAGCTAGAGAAGAGATGATGCTCGCACCATAGTAGGCCACAGGTATGGTCTTTGCAATGTTGATCTTCGGCAAAAATACACAAATGTGTATCCGAGGGTTTATGCCATCGGCTTTAAGTTAGCAAGAAACTGCCCTTTTAAATTCAACAGGTCCTAACACAAATTCAATATGGGTACCTATCTGTAGCATTCCTGATCTGGCGGTCAGCGCCCATTGTTCTTGAACTATTGCTAAAACACGCGCGAACCAAAATATAGAACTGGTACGATTTTTTTTATTGTTTCATTTATATAGCATCTAAAATCAAATCGGGGGCTTTGCATTAGAAACAACTAGTTGTCTATAGGTTCTTTACTTGGGTTTAAATCATTTTATTTTCCTCAAACACACACACACACATATTGACTCTCACATACATACTTCCAGACTCTGTGGGTGATATTTTTTTAACTTCTGGTTAAAAAAAAAAATTCCCCGCCCCAGCTGGGAATCAAATCGGGACTTCCAGGTGAAGATTCCGATTTGTAAACAGTAAATATTTAAAATATGCATGCATTTATGCTGTTAAAATCGTCAAAGTATGCTCTATAATTCTGAAAATATACACTAATAATGCTAACTTTACGCTTATTACTTTCTCTACACGTACTATGTACATAGTATATAGAGAAGGTATTGTAATGTACCCAAAAATTCGATACCGGGATTTCACCGGAAATATATGTTTTGAGAATTCCTGAATCCAAAAAAACAACAAATTTTTAGAAAAATGTCCGTGGGTGTATGTGTGTGTGTCTGTAGGCAGCATAGCCTAAAAACGAATTGTTCAGTATCTTCCAAGGATACGCCGCGAATATTTTCAAGAAAATCTCCCCCAACTATCCTTTACATGAAACATTTTTTGAAATTTTTGATTTTCTTAAAAATAGCTCTACCGATTTTGATTAAAATCTCTTATATTTAAGACATTTGTGTGATAAATAAAATGTATATCTTAAATTTTATAGGAATACCCTTTGAGACATCTTTATTGTGGGTGCATTTTGCGGAATTTGGAATAACTGGTAAACCGTAAGAGATAGACAAAAACTTACTGCGCAAGAAATGTCGAGCTTATTAAAACACACAATTTATGTTATATACCTTTTTCTCGTGGAGTTGACTGTTTCTTAGATATTCCTTGTTATTGGTTTCATTTTTAAAATACTTTTCTCATACGGAAATTTGTCAACTCTTGGCCACGCAAAGAAACGCTTTCAGTCCCTTAGCAACCACATTTCAATGCATTTGACTTCGGTTTAACCTAGTGTATTCTCTTATTTCATTCCTACTTAGAAGAAACTAAGTAATAAGAGCATTTCAGCTAATGTTTATCTCGAATAGCATGTAGATAGAGGAATAAGCTTATTAACAATAATTTGTTACAAAGATGTAGAGAAAGTCATGTGAAGGAACACATCATATTTTATTTTTTGATTATTTTCTCCAAATGTAAGCTTATGACGTTTATCAGTTAGCACAAATTTTTATGCTGAGAAGATATTTCCATATCTATAGATGTTAATGGGCAAAATTTGAAAGTGGTTACTAACTCTGAGATAATTTTTTTCAGAACTATTACATTTTCATCTTGAAGATTTCTATTCACAGAACACAAAACTTTAAGAAACCTCGCTGAAAAACTATGTCCTATGTACCGCTTAATTTTCTCATGATATTAGTATTTAAGATATTCCTGTATGAGAAAAGTATTAAGTTTTTTAAGACTGAAACAAAAAACAAGGAATATCTAAAAAACGATCAACTCCACGAAAAAAAAATGTATATAAATTGTGTGTTTTAATGTGCTCTACATTTTTTGTGTGCTTTGTCTATCTCTTACGGTTTACCAGTTACACAAAATTCCGTAAAATTCATCCAGAATGAAGTAGTCTTCAGAGACTATTCCCAGAAAATTCAAGATATACACATTATTTTTCAAGTATATATATATTTAATATATGATATTTTTATCAAAATGGTTAGCTATTTTTTAGAAAATCAATATTTTCGAAAATGTTTCCACGTGAAGATTAGTTGGGGGTGGGGGATTTTCTTGAAAATCTTCATGTCGCATCCTTGGAAGATACTGAACTTAAATACCAAGTTTGGTATTTAACGGTCTTTTCGTTTTTGAGCTATGCTGCCCACAGACACACAGACACACACACACACACACACATGCACACAGACAGACACACACACTGACATTTTTCTAAAAATGCTTTTTTTTGGATTCAGGTGGTCTCAAAACATGCATTTCCGATGAAATCTCGGTATCGAATTTTTGGGTACAATGCAATACCTTCTCTATACACTATGTGCATAGTACGTATGGAGAAAGTAAAAATTGAACTATGTATTCTTAGAGTTCGGAATAAAATTTAAACAATAAGAGAAAATTAAATATTTTTAATCTAAGTGATAAAATCCAGGAATATAAAATTAACATATATCTGGAATGCCAGAAGAAAGACTAACAAAATAGGCCTTGCTATAGCAGGTGGCCGAACTACCCCAAGTTTGATGTGTGCACTTCGTGCGCTAAAATACGAGGTACGTCCAGAAAGTAAGTTCCGTTTCAATTTATCTCCACTGCAGCGCTGCGATCGCAGTTCCGCACATGCGCGGTAGACGCTCTGTATCAAGGAGAACAAACGTGCGCCATTTTGAGATCGCTGTCAGCCACATACGCTTTGTTGTGCTTGTTTACAATGTCGGTGTTGATTGAAAATCCCGCCGCTTGTGAAATCAGATCTGTGATTTGTTTTCTGAATGCTAGGAAAGTGAAACTAATTGAAATTTGTCGGCAAATTTGCGAAGTTTACGGACAAAATGCGATGGGTGATTCAATGGTGAGAAGATGGGTCCGACAGTTCAATGAAGGACGTAGTGAAGTGCACGATGAAGAATGAAGTAGGCGTCCATCTTTGGTTACAGAAGAACTGGTTCACGCGATTGATGACAAGATCCAGGAAAACCGCAAGTTTACAATTAGTGCTCTCGCTATGGAATTTCCCCAAAACTCACGATCACTAATTCATGAAATTGTTACCGAAAAACTGAAATTTCGTAAACTTTGCTCACGTTGGGTACAGGCGGCAAACTTCTATGAAAAACTTGTGCTATGACAAATGCCTGCAAAATTTCGGCAGTTATGTGGAAAAGTAGTTTAAGAATTGTAGATTTATGTGCAATAAATAATTATTCTGTATCTGTACACAATTTAATTTTATTACCAAACGGAACTTACTTTCTGGACGTACCTCGTAGTTGTAGAGCTCAACGGGGCTATTTCAAGTTAAAATCGGTTAGTAGAGAACTGGCGAGAGGGACCTGCACGTTACTGTTCTCAATGAGCATGTCCACTCATCGTCTCCGATTAGTAAATGGGATAGAATGAAGGTTGCTCTCTTCAGTTTCCCACTTACCGATTTTAACCTGAAATAGCGCTGTGAAATTCTGCAACTCTTTTAACGCACGAAGGAATATCCGCGCACGTAAAATATGGGGCTGAAAAGAACCTTTCTGAACCGAAATAAGCGTATTTGGCTTATCTTGAAAAAATGACGATAAAGACAAACCAGATATTTCCAGATTTTGTTTACTTATTTATTTTTTGTGGCTTCAGCTATTACTTTGAAATATGAATTACAGCCATGTCCGTATGTAAAAACTATTTTCATAGTAAGGCTTTCATTATTTTGTTTCTAATGTGTTTAAATCTTAGTTTTAAAATTTAACGTTTAAAAAACGATGTGTTCCATTCACAGGATTTTCTGTACATCTGTGTAACGAACTATTGTTGAACAGTTTATTCCTCTATATGCTTCCTGCTAATAAGTCAAACATTAGCAGAAATGTTCTTATTACTCGCTTTCTTGAGGTAGAAAGAAAAAATGGGAGTACACTAGGCTAAAGCGATAGTAAAATCTTTTAAAAGTTGTTGCTATGTGATTGATATCCCCTTCTTTGCATGACTAGGAGTTGAAAAATTCCCGTATGAGAAAACTTTTTAAGTGTTTTAAGACTGAACACAATAACAAGGATTATCTGCGAAATGGTCAATTGCATGAAAAAATATATATTTGGCATAAATTGTGTGTTTTAAAGAGATTACATTTCTTGTGTAGTAAGTTTTTGTCTGTTACGGTTTACCAGTTATGCAAAATCCATCTAGAATGAAGACGTCTTCAGAAGTTAATCTCCAAAAATGCAAAATATGTATTTTATTTGCCATGTAAATGTCTTTAATACGGCATTTTAATCAAAATCGTAAGAGCCATTTTTGAGAAAATCAACATTTTCGAAATTTTTTACATGTAAAAGGTAGTTTGAATGGGAAATTTTCCTCAAAATCTTCGTGTCACATCCTTGAAAGATACTAAACTTAAAATACCAATTTTGGCAATTTACCGACTTTTCATTTTTGAGTTATCGTATTCACGGACACAAAGACCTTTGACACACGGACAAACGCGCGCGCGCTCGCCCACACACACACACACACACACACACACGGAATCAGAGGGCCTTAAAGTTTATATTTCCGGTGAAATCTCGGCATCGAATTTTGGATGCTATGTAATACCTTCGCTATACACTATGTATATAGTACATGAGAGAGAGTAAAAATACATGGATGTATTATGTGCTCGACGCATGAAAAATGAAATATGCATCAACAAAATATGCAAATTATATTTGCTATGAAACTTTGCATGCTGACACAAAAGAACATGAAACTTATTGCAAAACTGGATTCCATATCACAAGTTGAACGAAGACTAATAAAATTATGCATTGGCATACAAGCCCAATGCCAACTTAAAATGTTTATTTTCGCTGTCGTAGGTTCACTTGTTAGGTTCTCTCCTTCCTTCTGTATGATTTTTGGTCAATAATGGGGAGAGAGAAGCCCTTCGTCCGTCATTAAATGTGAGCATTCTACACTTCAGCCTCACATTCCCTCCCTCTTTGGAGTTCGTAAGATTCACATGTGCATTCAACACACAGGTCAATGTTCTGCATAAACTTCCAAGTCAAGTCGACTCAAGCCTGCAAGTGGAATTAAGTTTTGGTTTGTAGTTAGTTCTTTCTCTCTCTTCAGATTATGTGTTTTAGTCAGTTTTATTTTACGGAAAACTTGATTTTGCTAGTAAAACCATTTCTTTATTCAAATTATCAACAGAAATACCCAAAATAGTTGTATGCTTGCCTTGTGCTAAATCTAACAATGAAAGACCTAAGAACTGAAGCTTTCCTGGCGACGTGTTAATTCAAAATCTTCTCGGGCTTCTAGCCAGGTAAAAACTTTTTACCTGGCTAGAAGCCCGAAAAGATTTTGAATGAAAGACCTGTTTTGCATGACGTGCACGAACTTAATTTTCCTACCGAGTTGAAAACATCAAAATGTATTTAGCCTTTTAGTTTTTGTTATTAATTTATTTATAGTCAAGGTATATTGCGGCTTCTCGAGAAAAAATAAGGTAAAAATGAATCGCTGCGCATCTCCAATAAGATTCAGAAATGCAGCCCACTAGACCAGCGGCAGGCATTACAGTCATTAAATTGCCGGCGGGTAGCTAGGCTGTTAAGTTTAAAAAAACACTTTCTCGGTAAATATGACTTAAAGTGCTCGAATTTTTTTAAGGTACGTAACATTTCCAACGGTTAGACGAAATTCAGATTGCATTGCTTCTCCATTTAGACACTTAATACTGTCACGTACAAACAATTCGATGTCCTCTAAGAACTTACACATCTGTAATATCCCGAAATGTTATAAAATCCGTTTACTTTGTTCAGAGATCGCCCAATCTGACCTTGATTTTTCGTCCGGTAGGCAAATGCTGGGTGGTTTCTCATCTACCACAAATTCCTTTCCATAATTTCCTATTCATTCAGTTTCCTTCAGGTGGCTTTTAGGTTTCGTGGTGTGGTGCAGGACAGATGGTGCGGATGCTTGCTCGAAGAAAAAATTGTTCCCCATGGAGACTAGAGGTATGCGTGCTTGGTGGGTCGTTAATCGCCTTCTCTGGTCAGCTCCAGTGGTAGTTTGGGTTTTCGAGCCTGGAACTGTTAAGAGGCCTCCACGGTCTCTTTGACCTTTCTGCCTGTATCATGTAGCCTCCTGTGGTTTTTTCAGTTCATCCCTCCCTACTGCGGAGTGTTAGCCAAAATAGATCTCCTGAGGGCCATAGTGTGCGAGGTGTGCCTGATAAGACAATAATTAAAAAGTACGGGGGCTTTATTTTGATGTTTATTGACTCTTGCAAGAACATTTTCCCCAAAGATTCTTAGGTGTTCACTAGGCTTTACAATATATGATATTCGCCATGGGGAAATCTAATACGTTAAATTTAGGACAGTATTGCACAAGAATAATGTTTCCAAAGTAGTGTTCCGCGGAAATTTAGTGCTCTGTGAGCCTCTGCAAGTATTCCGCAATTGTCTCAGTGGTCTTGGTGACATAACTGGAATTCTTTAGGTTCGAATATCTTTTATTTAGTAACAAAAAGGACAGAACTTCATAGTGAATCATTTCGTTAAGTAAAAACTAGAGTGTGTTTTTAAAAGTGTAACATTTACTTAAGCAATCGCAAAGAAAGTTATGATAACTAGCTGGGAATATAAGTATAGCAAATATATTCCCTTAAGATGATGCGTCTGTGAAAGTTGGCACAGTATGTAAGATACCTTTTTGAAATTTGTACCTTTTTGCACTGCAAAAGATAAAAAAAATATTGTTATATACAATTCTCTATTTATTATAACTGAGTTATTATTACACAATAACTTGATACTTTTGCCGTGTATCAAAATTCTAGCTTACATCGTTACTTACATACATTTTTGCTGTATAAATTCATTGTTCTAATAAAATTGAGCCACGTGATGCATTTTTTCATTGTTACAGTAAATGAGTTTACAAATAAATCTGTCACGTTTTATTTTATATTAGCTCTAATCAGTGTAGAAAAACCATGACTTTTCACACAGTCTAAAGCTCTTGATTTTTCAAAATTTAATAATCTATTTGTAAAAATTGGGTAATAAAACCATTTCCTTTAATGTGTTTATTAGAGGCAGTATAAACATTTTGAAACAAATTAGTGAAGCATCGTATGGAATATATTGAGTATGGAAAAGTGTTGGAAAAAGTTTCACAGAAAATAAGGTTTAAATTTGGGAGTGCCTACTAATAAGCGTATGCCTACTCGTTTATAGATTCAGTTAATTGGTAGTTCTCCAAGTGCGGAAAAACAAATATTTTCTTAAAGTTTAGAATTCAAATCATTTTAGTATGAAACAAAATATATTTTTAGTTTTTCATAATTTTTGGTCAAATTTTACAGATGCATCACCTTAAATGAAAACCTTTTATGGTCAAGCATTTTTGAGGAACATGCTTGACCACAATGATTATGATTATGTCTAACGGCCGGACAGAAAATTAGCGACTTCACAGTTCGCCTCAAGGTATCCTAAGGAGATATTCCCTCTCGCCCTTATTTCATCCGTTCAGGCTAATGCCTTGAGGACACTTACTGACATGTCTTGGGGCTTACGTAGGCTTGTGCTTTGTGTACTATGGAGGGTGGAAGAGACGTGGATGTTCGCTCTTCTATTAAAGAACAGACATAATCCACAACAGGGGAAGAAAAAAAAAAAAAAAAAACCTGCATAATCCTTGGCTCATCTACAAGTATTTTGCCAAAAATAAGTGATTGGAAATGCAATGCTTCACAGTATAGCGTTAGTGAAAAAAGTACATCATCTGCAGCCGTGTTAGCCCTCGTATCGAGTTCAGCTATGAACCAAAAGCAGCACTCTCGCTCAAAGCTAACTCGCCTTTATTAGACACTAAATATTTAGCTAAAAGCACACATAAAACATTACTAGCAAAGTTAATATTGTTTCATTAATACAATAAAGTTTTGCTGTGGCACTGAGAAAGAGAACGCGCATTCAAAGAAGAACACGCATGCCTATTAAGTCTTATTTTCTCACCCATCAGCAAGGCAAAGGTATTTTTCTGCAGATCTAAAAATAGTGCTCATAAACTTTTTCAATGTATACATTGAGATTTATCTCTGATTTAAGATATAGCATTTACATGGAAACCCGGTAAGATCTCACGAAGTAATGGAAACAAATCTGCTGTGTTACATTCACATGACTTTTTCTACAACTCTGTAACAAATTATTTTTAAAAAGCTTATTCTTCTAACTACTTCATGCTAATCGAGATGAACATTAGCATAAATTGTCTTTGATAGGTAGAATTAACTGAAAAATTCAATGCCATAGCCGGGATTTTAACCATGGATCTCTCGGTCTCTAGGCGATTGCTCTACCACTCTACCATGGCAATATACCAGCAAATCATTACATTTCTCAACTTACTCGCATGTTTCCTGGTAAATCACTAGGTGATCTCAAATTAGTTTGAGACGACATATCCCAATGGCGATTTACAATGCCGTAAGTACTGTAAGTCGCAGATTCATATTATAGCCAACTATTATGGTCAATTATTATTAATTTAATTGTTTTTTCACACAAGCCGTGTGTAGGACAGGAGTTGGATAGGTAGAGTCAGACATGGTATGATGACATGTTGCCATGATAGCTCAGTGATACAGCAACCGGCTAGATGCCAGGAGATCTGTGGTTCAAATCCCGGCTATGGCATTGAATTTTTCAGTCCGCATCTACCTATCCAACTCCTGTCCTACACACGGCTTCTGTTAAAAACAATTAAATCAATAAGAAATTGTAAACGGAAGGGAAATAACGGAATACACTAGGCTAAAACTATTGTCAAATCTTTTAAAAGCGGTCCTATGTGAAACAATTGAAGTTTGGTTCGCTTTGCATGACCTGCAGTAAAACAAGAGATTTGAAACAAAAGGTGACTTCCCTTTTGAGGAAATTTGCGTACTTTAAAATTGAAGCTAATAACAAAGAATATCGCAGAAATGGCCAACTCTACATGAAAACATATGTTACAATAATGATGTGTTTTAACGATTTCTACATTTTTGTGTAGTAAGTTTTTATCTATCTCTTACGGTTTATCACTTATGTAAAATTCAGCTAAATTCATCCTGAATAAATATGTCCTCAGAGGCTGTTCCCAAAAAATTCAAGATGTACATTTTATTTTTATGTAAATATTTTCAATATACGGTATTTTAGTCAAAATCGTTAGAGCTATTTTTTTTTAGAAAAACACTATTTTCAAGAAATGTTCTATGTAAAATGTAATTTTGGGGTGGGAAATTTTCTTGAAAACCTTCGTGTCGCATACTTGGAATATACTAAACATAAATACCAAGTTTATTATTTAACGGTCTTTTCGTTTTTGAGCTATGCTGAGAACAGACAAGCACGCGCGCGCGAATCTTTTTCTGAAAATGCTTTTTTTGCACCTCAAAACCTATATTTCCGTTGAAATCTCGACAGCTAATTTTTGGGTGGAATAAAATACCTTCTCTGGCTACTAGGTACATTTTCTGCCAAGTGAGGAGAGCTCAGTAAAACGTTTACCTAAATGTCTAATCAACTGAGCCACCAGGTTCTTTTGATGTTGCTTATATCTTGTACAATAACATTTTTTATGTTTAGTTCCTTTCTTATATCTTCAGTTCTCATTCTATCTCTTTTATATATTCCTATTAGCGTACTCATGAATCTCATTTCTGACTTTCGATTTAACTTTTATCTTTTATTCTTCATAATCCAAGTTTCACAACTAGAAATTAGCATTGGTGTTAACATAATATTACGCATTCTTGAGGTTGGCCTCCTTCCTCGTTGGTTTTCCCAAGCAGGTATCTATTAATATACCCATTTACTGACATATTTTATTATATTTATTATATTTATTTTGGTCGTCTCTTTAGCGCGGTAGTAGCGCAGCTGCTTACCAAGCGGGAGACCTGCGATCGATCCCCAGTACCGGCGTGGGGATTTTTCCCCCGCTGGGAGACCTGGCCCGGGGTGCACTCAGCCTCGTAAGGTCCCTGGGGGGCCAATTGAGGAGCTACTTGATGGAGAAGTAGCGGCTCCAGGTCATGAGGACCGCATTAACCGGCCGGGAGGGACTCGAGGCGCTGACCACGTCTCACCTCCAATACTGCACCCCATCCATGACGTCTGTAGTGGACCGAGATGGGGGACGCAGCGGCCGGGCGGTAGGCCAAGGTTCCCCGTGAGCTGTCGTGCCATGGAGTTACATTTATTTTGCTATCTAGATGTTGATGTAAATTATAAACTTATGTGTCACGTCCCAAATATTTAAATGTATTAATTTGTTCTATTATCTGATCTTTATCACAATGTTTGCCCTTCTGTTGTGTTTGCCTTCCATATTCATTACTTTGGTTTTATTAATTGAGGTTTTTATGTTAAAAAGTGTCTAGAACTTTATTTCATTCTGTTACACCTGTCAGCAAATGACAGGTTAATTCATTTGGTCTTAATTTAACACTTACCAGGTTTTATTTTCCTTTCTGAATAATTTTATTTATATATGACGAATACTATTGGAGACAATCCACATCCTTGTCTAATACCTTGCTTAACTTTAGAAGACGACCTTTATTCAATATAATCTGAATATTATCAGATATTGCTTTAATGGCATTGATCAAATTGTGGGGTACATCATAGTGTCTCCATAGTTTCTATCTGTCTACTCTGTCATGTGCTTTATCGTAATCTAGGAACAGTGGTAAATTTAAATCTCTCTGTTTTCCATTAATTGCTTTGTAAAAAAAAGGATTGCGTCTTTACATGATCTGACATTTCTAAACCGACATTCTTCCTCTTTTAGGAACGTCTCTGCTATAGGTTGTGATTTAGATGTTATTATCTAAATGTTATATTGTATACATTTTATAGGCTGTGTGTAATAACGATATACCTCTATAGTTAAAGAAATCTTCTTTTTTTTATCTTTTCTTGCGTTTTATCCCAATCCTCTGGTATTTTAACACTGTTCCAGATATAATTTAGTAGTTTTACTACTTTAAACTGTCGCATCTGATGAGTTCATATGCTTATATTATACGTATATACCCTATTTTTGATGCTTCAAAGGCTTCTCTTAAATCTATCAGTTAATATAAATATTTAAAAGTTATATAAAATATAATTAAATTAGTTTCTGGTTTATTTGACAATTTACATTATAAAAATTTCTTTGTACCAGTCCTAGTAATTACCTAATCTATAGAGGTTTTTATCCAAAGAAATGTCAATGAAAATGTCCACAGCTGAAAGAAATTGTATTATTAATGGTACCATTGCAATCACAGTATTTTCAACACAAACATAAAATAAATGCTATATCATCAAGTAACACTATGAGAACTGAATCCATAGACCATATGTGTAGTTTTCTTGCTTTGTATCCAACACAAAATTCCAGGGCTGTCTTATAACATTTCTTTGGAGGTTTCTGAGTCTGTTGGCTGAAGCTTCTGATCTGCACTTATATCTGCATAAATGACAATTACTTTTAAGTAATTATTTTGTTTTATTTCTGTCTTAGCTTTAAGTTTAAACTGATTAATTTCTGGTTACATCTTCTGATACACCTACTTTGATGTATTTCATTTTGAGGAATTATGTATTAATCAAATTCAGTATCTAAAAACCTGTAGTTCCACTGATAATAATAATAATGTTATAAGTTTGTAACAACTGTAGGGTTTAGTTTAACTACCACCTATTGTATAAGATGCTTCTTTCACTGAGTTTTCAGAAAATTAATTCACAGGAACTGAATAAATGTTTGCTTAATTTTGGAGTTGAAATTTATTTGTCTATATTTCAAATTACTTAGTTGAACCTTTTATTTTTCCTTTTCTACATCAATGATGCCTTTGACATATTTGACAATATTTCAGATTTTGAGTCCATAGGCAATGAATAGTTAAATATTGGCTCAATTTTTAATGAAGTTTGTCAGGGTGCCTGTTTGAATGCCAAAAATCTGAGACATGCTGTTCTTGTTTCCGAAAAGCTTAATGTTAACGAGACGAATGACGCATTTCATAATCTTTTCAAAGTGAAAATAACAAAAGTTTCATAGGTATTAAAGATTTATAGAAAGTAAACAGGAAAGCTATGGGGAACTGAATTGGTAGCATTTAGTCTAGTAGCGATTGTATCTCGTGCAAATAAACGGAGCTAATTTAAGTAGTTTATGTTTAGATATGCTACACAGCACTATTATTGTTGAAAATTACGGCACTGTTAAGAAATATCACGGATAACAGTTTTTAGAACTTGACGAACACCCTCTAAAGTAGTTCTGGAGTCTTGAGAGCGAATTCATACATTCGGGAATAGTAAAAAGGTAAAAGTAGGCTTTGAGGGAGCTGCTATTGTTTCTTTATGTTTGTTTTCCTTTGCCGCCACCCTTATTCCAGTGAGCTGCTCTGAACCGACCCTTATACTTTAACGTTCATTACGTTGCCACTCGATATCTCTCGAATAGTTCATGCGACTTCTAGGGACATAATTCACTGCAATGACTCTCTCTTGCTCTCGCTCTCTAGTTTTAATGCCCTTTAACTTGGTTGGTCATATCAGTGATTAATGAAATTGGTGAAATGATGTTCAAATGATTTTGGGGTCCATGGAGCTTAGTTCCTTGACATACCGCCGGGAAAACCGCCAGGGGAAAAAACAAAACAAAAAAACACTCTTATCTGGGTAACTTACCCTAAACGAGATTCGAACTCTTAAATTCTTATGGACTAATAAATAAAATTTACAAATTATACAAACACGCTTTTCCCCTCCGTTTGCAACTTATATTATATTACATATATTAGGTGTATATATATCATCCCACAGGAATTCTTTTACATGCCAGTTAATCTAATGACATGGGGCTGTTGCTTTTAAACGCAGTTAAAAACCACCTATTTGGACTGGGTTTGAACCCGCGACCTTGGGATCAGCAGCCAGCGCCTAACCAACTGAGCTAACCAGCCCGACCCTCATATTCCAGTGCCATTCAGTACAAAATATAGCGAGTATCCTCAATTTGACCAAAGGATATCTGGGTCGAAATTATATCACCTTGTACCATATCTTGATGCTTTGGTTGCCAATATAACACTAAAAAATTAGTGTAAGTGTTAAATAAATAGATAAATAAATAAATTAATGTGTTATTTTAATCTTGAATAAATCTACCTATATAAATTATATCTAATCACCTTTTTGCAACGCCTGCTTCGAAATTCAATTCTGCGAAGTTTGGTTCTGTATCGTGGTCCCATCACTCAAGTGGGGAAACTGTAAAGAGTTTCGTCAAATGACAATAATTAATGTATGTTTTAATCATTTCATTTTTTGAGCTAAGTGTTTATTTTTAGGTTACAATAAGTGGAAGCAAAGCCGTTTGCAGCATAAAACTTGCAAATAACCAACCAAAAAGTACATACAAATTTGGTTAAAATCTGTGCAAACGTTCATTATGATTTTACCTCAGCTGTTAACTTACAGAATGTTTCTCCCGAGAATTTTATAATAAATTTTACCTTTAGATTTTTAGCATTTTATAAATGTGTTTTCCCAAGTGAACATTTCTGCTATATTCCTTACTTAATATAAACTGCCACAACGTAGTTATATTTGTTTAAAGTTCTACCTTTATTATTGTTGTCTTCCCCTTTCACTGCCCTGTCAGTAACATTTTTACTTTATGTTTGCTATTTTTGACATAAATATTGGCCTTCTTGCGTAACCAGGAGGATAGAATAACTAAATAGTACACAAACAGAGAAAAACACAACGCTAAGCATCCATGCGTATAACGGGGTTCAACTCGCGACTATTTCGCAGCAGAACGTCAATGCCAAACCCGCGAACGACCACGGCAACCGGGCCGGCTGTATTGGTAAAACACTCCGAAACAGTCGTGGCTTACGGTCGTCTAGTGCCAATGAAATTTCTTTTATACGCTCGATTTACAGGTACCAAGGGTTGCCCCACTAAGCTCTCCCACACATGTTGTTGTTGCTGTTACTGCTGGGGGGGGGAGTCATGAATTTTCGATTTGTATCTGCAATCTACTGCTATAGTCAAGAGCTAATTTCACGCCGTGATGGTTTATAAAGTCGCTGATTTATGGCACGTTGTACGTTTCGATGCCGATACGGCCTTTCAATGATAGTAGAAAGAGGGGGGGGGCGCCTTACAAACTCTGCTGGCAGTCTGGTGTCTCTCTCGTGAGACTTTGGGTGTCCATTGTAGACGACAGGCTAACTCCTCTGTTCCTCACATTCGCACATATAACCCATGCTTGACAATATGTTTTATATCCTGTCATAGTGATATGGTCACTATAGTTCGTTTTACTTGAAAACAAAACCCTCATTGACTGCCTCCGTGGTCGAGTGGTCAGTTGACTTCTCACCCGGGGGTCCCGGGTTCGATTCCCGGTTGGGGCGGGGAATTTTTCTCTAGCCAGAATTATTCCCTATCCCCCACAGAGTCTGGAAGTTTGTATGTGAATGTGTGCGTGTTTGAGTAAAACAAAAAGATTTAAACCAACGTAAAATAACCTACAGTCAACGAGTTGTTTCATGTGGAAAGCCCCCGATATGACCTTGACCTTAGATGTTAAATGACCTTAGATGACTATATAAATGAAACAATAAAAAAAAAATTCATTCCGAAACACTTGAAGTGCAAAAAGTAATGAGAGGTTGCAGCAGGTACTTTTTGTTTGGGGGAGGACTTTTTCAATATTTAATGTGTAATTGTAGATGTTCAAATGATAGGAAACATAATTTTCACTTAAACACGAAATAAAGTAAGAGAGGTAGGTAGGTTACATATAATAAGTAGAAGTAACTAGATTCTGGAATTTTATCGGAAATACACATTTTGAGTTCCTTTTAATCTAAAAACTACATTTTAGGGAAATATCTATGGGTGTGTGCGTGCACGTGTGTGCGTGTGTTTGAATGATTTTTAATTCAGCATCTTCCGAGAATGCGACATGAAGATATTAAAAAAGGTCCCACACTTCAAACTACCCTTTAAAAGGAAACTTTTCCGTTTTTTTATTTTATTTATTTATTATTTTTAGTTTGTTATATTTTCTCAAAAATGCTTTTACCATTTTGGTTAAAATTCTATATCTTTAAGAAATATTTTGCATAACAAATAAAATGCATACGAGCGTACTTTTTTAAATAGCTATGAAATGCTCTTCTTTCTGGATGCGTTTATAATTGATCAACTTGAAGAGATCGGAAAATTACTACTTGCAGAAAATATAGATATCGTTAAAGCAAGCAAATTATGTCAAATAAAACTTTTTTGGTAACTTTTCCCAACATATTCTGTATTATCTGCCTGAAAGCAAATATTTTAACTTTTTAATAGGAAATCGCCATTGTTTCTTTGTTTTTTTTTGTTGTTGTTTTTTTTTTTTTTCTCGTGGTCATGTAACGACAATGGAATTTTAAAAATACTACGCGCTAAATGCTTTAAAAAAGTACTATGCTTTAACTTACTGTATCCTTCTTAAATCTAAATTAAATGCGTAATGAAATTCAAATTCTATTAAAATAATTACACAGAAGACTAAGCTTTCGTAAGAATAGTTTTAATGAGAGCGAGTAATGAAAGTCATATGAGCGTAATATATCAGACGCTTATAATCAAAATATAGGCTGCACATACCTAAGCAACTACAGTAATTTTGTTTATAGCTGGTATGTGTTTTCAGAGATGATCACAGTATTCAAGTTGCTATAGAAAATCCTTACTTGAGGTTGTAAAACAATGTAATTTTATTGAAAATTACGTTTTTAGCTGAACCCAGTATAATGATGTATCTTTATAACGTTATTCCCAACAGCATGGGTTAAGTGTAGGTCATGAGGACTGCATTAACCGGCCGGAGTGCGGGGGGGGGGGGGTTCGAGGCGCTGACCACGTCTCACCCTCCAATACTGCACCCTATCCATGACGTCTGTCATGGACCGAGATGGGGAACGCAGCGGCCGGGCGAAAGGGCAAAGTGCCTGTGAGCTGTTGTGCCATGGAGTTATTACGGATTAAGTGCTTCTTTTCCTTAAAATGACCACAAATGACTGGGTTTCATAGAAGCGCTGCATAGGCCTGCAATAGAGGTCATTAGTCTTGTATGTACATGTTGTAACTGAATTTCAGTAGATTTAAGGTAGTGTATTACCCAAAAGCAAAGCGACGGTTATTGAATTTTCCCATTTAAAATATTTTTGTTGATTTTTAAAAAGGGTTGGAACTGGTAGAATGTGTTGACAAAAGTTTTCAGTTAAAATATCTTTTATATCGTCTTCATTACACTATGTTACACATTCTTAATTATTGCTTTGCCGTTTACACAATGCTTTTGAAAGCTGGTGCTTTAAATAAAATGGGGTTAAAGTGTTCACTGTCAATTGCTATCCAAAGAGTGCGCGTGTTTAACCTTCCGCATGACGTTTTAAGCGCGCAGTCAATAAGACGAAATGAACCCGAGTGGTCTACACTCCAGTTACCTTGATAGAAAGGCCTTACCATAAATTAAGTCGTGTGAGGGCCGTTTAACTTAGCTACACAAAAATGAATTCCCACCTGAGGTCCAATTAACAAATATATTAATGGAAAAGGGCGCAACCAGCACAAACCAAAGTCTTTGTAGCCAAGTTGAGAGTAGAAGAAAATCCTTCAAGGCAAAAAAGCATTGTCAACCGCATTGGAACACCTAAAAGGCCCGTTTATAGCAGCGGCCGTCATTACGAAGCGGAATGACACTAGGGCAGGCACTGGCAACACGGAAGAGAGGAATCCAGTACCTATCGGTAGTGTACTATAGTGGCGATAACGCAGGTGCGTTGCGGTTCATGTGTGGAAGTCTAATATTCTTATAAACTGCGTAATGTAAACTAGCTATCAGACCATAAAATATATTCTTCGTTTGTGCGCGAGGGTTAAAAAACTATTGAAGGACAAAATAATTAAAGTAGTGCAGCTCACAATAAATTTATACTCTGGCTACATCAACATTGTATATGCAGAAACCCATTTTCACAAGGACAAAGGAATGATTTGTTTAAATACCGTCATCGGGATTTAATCACCATTTTAATACATAATAGAACATATTATTCTGTAAGCAGTTTTCAATGCTCTGTATGTGCAATTTCGTTACACGATGTAGTAGTATTTTGTTTCTTGTTCAATAAAGTAAATTTCTGTTTACAGCTATTTTATATCAAATTAGTAATATTGAGCACTCTGAGTCGCTTAGATGGACGAGTCCCCAAACTGTACGGTCTGCTGCCCACCATCAGTCATGCTGAGTAAACAGTGCCCCGCGTTACATGCTGTCCTTCTTTCCGGCCAAACCTGCTCTGGGTGACTAGTACCGGTGACTGGTTTGTTTATAGGATGTCATAAACATTGGTCTAGAACAGCGGCACATCACGAGTGCTCATCATAAAAGAGCAAGCGCATCAGAGAACGCTTCATCAATTTCAGAAAACCTTATGAACATCACTTGGCAGCTGTAAATTGGCAATGGTCGGTGTCCTTAGATGAGGAATAAGTTTATCTAGATGATGCAAACAAATCAAAAGGAGTGTTTCAATTTCATCCGTGAGAACAAGGAAAGGTGTTCTAATAGGTTCATCATGGCCTCAGCAAACTGCTCTAGGTGCAAATTCAGAATTCGCACAGTTGCCAAAAATGTAAATGTAGCTTACTACCAAAGGAATATTATGAACCCAAATTTTGATGAAGTAAAAGACTTTACAATGGAAATCAGTAACAAGGAATATCTCCACAATAAAAACGCAACGAAATGTGTTTACTTTTTTGTGTAGTAAGTTTTTCTATCTCTTACAGTTTAGTGGTTAAGCAAAATTCAGCAAAATTCATCCAGAATAAAGAGGTGTTCGGAGGCTATTCACTGAAAATTCAAGATATTCATTTTATTTGAGATGTAAATATATTTAATTTACGAGACATTACTCGAAATCGTTAGAGCCTTTTTTTGAAAATTACAATTTTTGAAAAGTTTTCCATGTAAAGGCGTCACCATCTATTGTGTTCAATGTGATGTCCACATGTTCTAACTATGGCTCGGCTGCGTAATTACCATTAGAAGACTGCGCCGTAAAACAGAAAAGCAGAGATCCTCACTTGTAGTGGGATGTCGAGATTCAAGATGCTGTTTAAGCAGCCGAAAACCACAAAAATTCATTGCAGTGGCATCTGGTCACTTCACGGGGATCGTTTTAAATTGTATCACATATACACTAGTTTCTTCAGTTTCCGGTGGTAATAATCTTGGAAATATCTAGAAGTTTAGCATGGATGATTTATCCATATGGATCCAAAATTTATGGCCATCCTGGCCATATACCCGGGAAATCACTTCAGATAGGCAGTGTCCGTTATGAGTGCAGAAGATATTGAAATTCACCCAAAAAATTTATATTTCACCAGAAATACATATTTTGAAGTCCTTGAATTAAAAAAAATCTTATGTGTACCATTCACAAGACTTTCTCTACATCTCTGCAACACATTATTCTTAAAAATCTTATACTACTATTTACTTCATGCTAATCAGAAAAAAAAAATAGCAGAAATAGTCTTAATACTTGCTTCCTTGTAAGTAGAAGCGAAATAAGGGAGTATCATAGGTTGAAGTGATAGTCAAAATCTGGTCGCTATGTGACTGAAGTTCCTTTGTTTGTAAGGACAGCAGCTGACAAGTTCTTGTATGAGAAAGGTATACGTTTTTCATGGCAGAAACCAAAAACAAGGAATGTCTCCAAAACGATGAACTCCATGAAAAAAATGTACATAACATAAATTGTGTATTTTAACGTGCTCTACATTTTTTGTGCAGTAACTTTTTGTCAATCTCTTACGGTTTAGCAATTATTCAAAATTCCGTAAAATTGACCCAGAATAAAGTAGTCTTCAGAGGCTATTCCCAGAAAATTCAAAATATACATTTTATTTGTCATATAAATATTTTTAATATACAACATTTTAATCAAAATCGTTAGAGCCATTTTTTAGAAAATCAAAATTTTCGAAAAGTTCCATGTAAAGGGTAGATTGGGGTGGGGGGATTTTTCTCAAAAGCTTCGTGTCGCATCCCTGGAAGATACTAAGCTTAAATACCAAGTTTGGTACTTTACCGACTTTTTGTTTTTGAGTTATCATGTTCACAGACACACGGACACACGGACACACACACACGGACCTTTTTCTGAAAATACTTTTTTGGATACAAGGGACCCTAAAACATATATTTCCGGTGAAATCTTGGTAACGAATTTTTTGGTGGAGTGCAATACCTTCTCTATACACTATGTACATAGTATGTATAGAGAAAGTAAAAATAGTAATATATTTTTAAAAGGTATGTATGTGTGTGTGAGAGAGGGAGAGAGGGAGTGTAGGAGACTAACACGAAAACTCGGATACATATCGAACTTAGTGTTTAAGATCATGTCTTTCGACGATACAACACCAAATTTTAAACTACTTCCCCAAACTATCCTTTAAGTGGATTTTTTCTCGAAAGTTTTATTTTCTCAAAATTTCTCTAAGGATTTTTATTAAAATGCCACAATTATATTTACATGACACTAGTACAATGCATTTTTTGAATTGTTTATGAGTATACTGCAAAGTTCTCTTTATTCAGAAGGCATTTTGTACACTATGTAAGAGCTTCCAAAGATAGACAAAAATCACTACACAACTTGTTTTGACCTCATTCATATATACAATTTATTTCAACTAACATTTTATTTGTTGCTTCTGTCATTTCGAAAATATCCATTATTTGTTGAACTTTTCAAATACTTAATCGTTTTTAAAGTGTTTTCGCTACCACTTATTTCTGGCGATGTCAATTAAAGAGTATTTAATTTCAAAGTTAACATATAACCACCCTCTTTTAAACAACTTTCTCGATTTCATGAACGAAGCGTATAATAAAATTATTTCTGCAACGTTTTATTTAATTTAGCATGAAGTAGATAGAAAAATAGTTGCAGAAGCTATAACGATAATGGGTAAGAAAAATCACGTGAATATATCGTGAATCACGTGAATATATTTTTTATATCCATGTGAGATTGGCTTTGAATGATTCAGATAAAGAAGTATGAGGGTTAAAGGGGTCAGTAGTCACGCAACTGCGCCAATTTAAGTATGTAGTTAGTATCTGTTAAATATGGTAAGATTTGTTGCTCGTAACTGTCTAGTGCAGATATTGAACTCTAATGATCAGAAATATTCCCATCACATCTAATTCCATTGTTCCATTTATTAAATAAGAGACATCACGTGTGTCATGGCATGCACAGCGGTGATCTTTGGGCTAAACGTTCATTGAACCTTATAAGCAGTGAAACAAGTTAAAGAGATGGACGTTGTGATTTACGAGTATATCTTGGATGATGAAACTTGCAAACGGTTGGGCATAGCCGTTGCATCATGAAATGTTTATGTACTCTCAAACAGCAATTGACAATGACAATTTCAAAAAGTCATACTTTCATTGGTTAAGAAACTGCACTGCCCAGCTGTTGAGATATTACTGAAAATGCTTATTTGCTCGAAAAAATTCTAAACTGTCTGCTGTGAATGCTTTAAGGAAAATGGAAAAGGAAATTTCTCAGTTTGAAAGGGTTTAGTATAATTTGAGAAGCTTTTTTTTTTCCCCCTTCTAAATCACATAATGCAGGTTTTGTCCTATATGCTCTCTGAGAGAATTTCTAAACTGCTGAACATGCTCACATGACTTTCTCTAGCTACTCTACAAACTTCTTTCAAAAGATTCTTCTTTCTACATCATGCTAATCGAGATAACATTGGCACAATGTTCTTATTCCTTAGTTCCTTATAAGGGAACTAAAGGAATGCACTATGCTAAAGTGATTGTCAAATGTTTTAAAAGCTGTCGTTATGCGATTGTCATTGCAAATCGCTACGTTGTTGGCCAGGAGTAGAGCGAAAAAAAAAACGGACACTGCCTATCCGAGAAAAGTAAAAGACTTTACAATGGAAATCAGTAACAAGGAATATCTCGAAAACGGTTACTCCACAATAAAAACGCAAGGAAATGTGTTTACTTTCTTGTGTAGTAAGTTTTTCTATCTCTTACAGTTTAGTGGTTATGTAAAATTCGGCAAAATTCATCCAGAATAAAGAGGTGTTTGGAGGCTATTCACAGAAAATTCAAGATATTCATTTTATTTGAGATGTAAATATATTTAATATAGGGATATTAATCAAAATCGGTAGAGCCTTTTTTTGAAAATTACAATTTCTGAAATGTTTTCCATGCAAAGGGTAGTTTGTGGTAGGGGGAAATTCTTGAAAGTCTTCGTGCCGCATCTTTGGAAGATACCAAACCTAAATACCAAGTTTGGTATTCAACGGTCTTTTCGTTTTTGAGCTGTGCTGTCCACTCACACACACACACATATATATATATAGATATCACACTGGACCTTTGTCTAAAAATGCTTTTTTTCGGACTCAGGAGACCCCAAAACATATTTCCTGTGTAACCTCGACATCGAATTTTTGGGTGGAATACAATACCTTCTCTATCCACTATGTATGATGTACATGCGGGCTAGAGAAAGTAAAAATTAACATTTTGTAATAAAAACAAATACAATTGCTCATAGGTATAACCATATGACTACCAGGTTTTGGCTTTCACAACTTTTTAGAGGGAATTTGGTTAATCTTGTTAGCTCTTTTGTTATTGCTACTTCTATGAGGTTAGACGTTGAATTTGCTGTTGTAGTTATCAATTAGTTTAAAGGACTTTCAAAATTATATCGGTTCCTCTAAAGAAAAAACTCAAATATGTTGCATTTATACACATTTCTCTGCTCACTCTTTTTAACACTGTTCTTTTAAACGTTTATTCTATTATTCCCTTCTTTTTAATAAAGGTGAATTTCATTACCAATTTACATATATAGCTGTAGGTAAGAAAGACATAATAGGCTAAAGTGACAGTTAAGTTTTTTAAAAACGGGACACTATATGATGGCTTTCGAATTTTATCCTTTACATGACCACGAGAAAAATAAAACTGACAGTGAGTTAGATCATGAGAAAAATATAAATATTTGAAACTTCAAACCAATAAAAAGAATATATCGAAATGCCTAAGGCCACAAATAATGTGTTTGACGTAATTTAACGTAGTTTTGTGTTGTGTTTTGTGCAGTAAGATTTTTTGTCCATCCCTTACAGTTTACTTATGCCAAAAAAAAATCACAATGCAGAAGCTAATCAAGAACATTCAATATTAAAAGATATATTTCCAATGAAAATATTTTTAACGTAGGCATTTTAATTAAATGTTAGAGCCATTTTCAAAGTAAAAAAATAACAAACATTTTCATGTAAAAAGTAGTTTGTATTGGGGAGGGAGGAATTTTCTTGAAAATCTTATGTTCCGTCACACAAACACACACATACACACACACACCCACACTCACATCCATCACCACAAACATACACATCATGTAAATTCAATCTGAAAATTCCTCTTTTTGTCTTAGCTAATCTTAAAATGTATATTTTCGATGAAATCATGATTTGAATTTTTGGGTGAATGCATTATCTTCTCTACTGAAGTCTTACTATAAACTTTAGAAAAGTAAAAAAAAAGTCGAATGTGTCCCAGTCACAGAACTTTCTCTGCATCTCTGCAACAAATTATTGTTAAAAACCGTATGCTTCTGTCTGGTTCATGCTAATCGAGGGAAAAAAAATAGCAGAGATATTCTTATTACTTGCTTCCTTGTAAGTAGAAGCGAAATAAGGGAGTACCATAGGTTAAAGTGATAGTTAAAAGCTGGTTGCTAAGTGACTGAAGTTCCTTTGTTTGTATGGGCAGGAGTTGAGAAATTCATGTATGAGAAAAGTGAACGTTTTTAAAGCTGAAACCAAAAAGCAATACCTCAAAAACGATCAACTCCATGAAAAAATGTATACAACATAAATTGTGTGTTTTAAAGTGCTCTACAATTTTGTGTGGTAGGTTTTTCTCCATCTCTTACGGCTTAGCAGTTATGTAAAATACCGTAAAATAGTCTTCAGAGGCTATTCCCAGAAAATTCAAGATATACAGGTAAATATTTTTAATATATAATATTTTAATCAAAATTTGCAATTTGAGAAAATCAAAATTTTCGAAAAAAGTTCCTTGTAATGGGTTCCTTCTCAAAATTTTCGTGTCATATCCCTGGAAGATACTAAACTTAAATACCAAATTTGGTATTTTACCGACTTTTCGTTTCTGTGTTATCGCGTTCACAGACACTTGGACACACGGACATACATTTACACGGATCTTTTTCTGAAAATATTTTTTTTGATACAGGGAACCCTAAAACATATATTTTCGGTAAAATATCGAAATTTTGGGGTGGAGTGCAATTACCTTCTCTGTACACTATTTACATAGTACGTGTAGAGAAAGTAAAAATCGGATGTGTTCCATTCATATGGCTCTACAAATTATAGTTGAAAAGCTTATTCTACTATCTACTTCATGCTAATCGAGATAAACATCAGCAGAAATCGTCTTATTACTTGCTTCCTTGTAAGCAGAAGAGAAACAAGGGAAAAACCAGGCTAAAACGATAGATCTTTTAAAAAAACGGTTGCTATGTGACTCCAAATCATTTCTTTGCATGAGAGGAGTTGACAAATTCCCAGATGAGAAAAAGTATTTTAAAATTGAAACCAATAACAAGGAATATCTCGAAAATGGTCACATCTGCGGAAAAAGCGTACATTACATACATAATGTGTTGTAACCAGATCTACATTTTTTATGTGGTAAGTTTTTATGTATTATATATTACCAATTATGCACAATTCAGCAAAATTCATCCAGATTAAAGAGGTTTTGAGGCTTTCCCAGAAAATTTAAAATATACAGTTTATTTGTCACGCAAATATCTTTAATATACGGTATTTTAATAAAAATCGTGTCATTTTTGAGAAAATCAAAATTTTCAAAAACATTTTTACGTGTAAAGAGTAGTTTGGGGTGGGAGATTTTCCTCAAAATCATCGTGTCGCTTCCTCGGAAGACACTAAATCTAAATACCAAGTTTAATATCTTACAAACTTTTTCATTTTTGAATTATCGTGTTCAGGACATACAAACTGGCCTTTTTCTAAAACTCATTTGTTTTTGGATACAGGGAACCCTAAAAGGTGTATTTCCAATGAAATCTTGGTATCGAGACGGATGGAGTGCAATATCTTCTCTACCTATGTATATGCTAAGTAGAGAAAGTGAAAATACCTATAAACTACTGCAGCAGAAAAATCAAGAACGCCACGTCATGTCTTAAAAAGTAATAAGTAAATAAATAAGTAAAAGGCTTCTAAAGAGCAAAATCAGCCAGGTAAACTATTAGAACCGCTTTGAATATCGAGGCTTGGTAATATTATTGATATAAGAAAGGCTATTCATAGTTTTTTTTATATTTAACCAGCGAAAGGAGTTTAAAATCACACTTTGCTTCAAGAGTTATCGTTGAACATATCTGATCTAATACATCAATAGTAATCAGTGTATGAATACTATTTCAAGCATATTTTAGATGTCGAGTTGCAAGCTGAAAGCATTCATATGCATCCAATAAACGCAGTATATGTATATATGTTTGTAAGCATCAGACTTAAGTTAGAAATAGATATCGTCCATTAAAGTTCCAAAGAACATCGGTCAACCGAAGATACCCATAAACAGAAACAACAGCAGACAATCTACCAGACTACAGGGTTTTAAGGCTCAAAACTTTTAACACGCCCAATATTAACGTTTTACATTGTTTTCTGATAACTACAAGGTTGCAACAACAGCATTTCATGACTTTGTCTGTGGTTGGAAGTAAACAGTTTTAAGTCCATAAACATTTAGTGGGCTTTTAATGCTTTTCACGGTGCACTTTCAGAGTATTTTAAGTGTAATTTTGTTACGCGTTTTATTGAAAAGCGCAATTTTTGTGCTTTTTCAATGTTCTGCAGGCGAAAAAAATGTCAGATGAATAATTAAAAGTAATAATTTGTACTTACTGGTGGTTCTTGTTTGTTCTAGATGGATCGCAAATGGGAAGGTTGCGTTAAGTTGGTCCTCATGCATTTTCCCTGAAAAGAGAAACGTTTATTTGAATTATGTCTATGGTGATCACATCAGGAAGCAGATGAGTATTTCGGCACATAAGCGTACATTAAGACTTATTGTGCTTTAGAAAGCCTCAGGCTTGAAGGGAAGGATACAAAGGGAGACCAGAGAACAGGCTCGGCGTGGCAGGTTCGGAATCAAAACGTCTCCATAACCGAACATACCCATCGACTGCAGACTCTGACTTGGGATTTTTGTGATTCCCCTTTGCCACTTAGGCGAATACTGGGGTGTGTATTCTCCATTAATTTCCTTTTCATCACCCCCTTCCATGCCATTTCCTTATATTTTTCAGGCGTTCTGCTAGGCTCATGCTGTGAGGCAGCGCTAGCAAATGACACGGATGCATGCGCACTATACTCGTAAATGCTCTTCTCGCCGTTGAGGCGGCGTTGTGGTCGCTTCCTCGCAGGATAGAGGAAGTTTGACGAGACCCGGGATGTGTGGTGTTGGTGGCTGCTCGGTGGTACATGGTACCGGGATGTACGTTCAATCACTGAGGTAAGTGCTTTCGCGCGTCTCTGTAGTTACAGCCTGTGACCTCCTGTGGTTACTTCCTTTTCTCTGGGGTATGTTTGTGCTCAAAAGATTTCTACAGGTTGCAGTGTATAATGTGTCCCCCACCGTTGTCTATCATTTAACCTTACCTGCAATATCTCCAGATATTACATCCTAATGCCATTGGAACTTCCCATGCAGAATTGCCTCTCCCCATTTTGAAGTCTCTCTGGGACCGAATACCAGAGCAGACACGTCCTTAAAGCAAAATCCACCGCCACCTCCTCGCCTATTTCCACTCAATTTATTTTTATTTATTCAACAATTTCTAGCTTCCATTATATACCTAAGTAACAGAGCCGTAGTCCGAAGGAACAGGCATTTAATTCCTTCATATGTTGAAACTTTGTACTTGATAGGTAGTTAAGTTAACAAATTCTAAAAACGGAAGAAGAGCTTTTACCTGTTAGACTGTCTGAACCAATCACAAGTTAGCATTCAGGATGATCGGTCACAAAGCAACACTGGAAACGGCTCTGTTGCGAATCTGGCCTTCTCCAACCACGTGCTTCAGTTTTTGATCTGTGGCACGCCCGTTGAGTTGCTCTTTGCAAACTATATATTATTATTTACATTTGTGGTTATTGTTGATAGTGCTGCTGGTTTATATTTATATTTAATTGTTTGTATAGAGTTAGTTATTTGAGCTGTGTGCAAGAATTCTGGTTATTTTCTTTAAAAACATTTTGCTGTGTACCCTTCTTAAGTTCAACAACCTCTAAAAATGCAACACGAAACTCCGAAATCTCCGCACCTCAAAATTTTAATACTTTTACTTTCTCAAATTAAAACACCATAAAATATTCGATATTGTTGTTGATATCAAAATTTAAAGCACAGTGTATTTAAGATGTTTACTTGTCAAGAACAAGGTTTATCTTGATTTGGGGCGGAGGTTTATAACCTGTAAAGGAACTTCATTCGGAAGGAATTTTATATAACCGATAAATGTATGGAATAGACAAAAGCTTACAAAAGATGAAGTTCTCTTAAAATAACCCCTCTAGCATCATGCTTTCCGAGATATTAGTTGTTATTGGTTTGAATTTACAACTTGGTCAATTTTTGTGCTATTTACATTCATTTTATCGCGATATTGACATTTCAAGGTCAGTATATAGTTACCCGTTTTTAAAAATTTAACTATCGCTTCGGTTTTCCTGTATCCCCTTGAACATACACGGAAATGTGTAGTGAAACTAGTTCTGCAAAGACTGGCTGTTAGAATGAGTTTATACAAGCTATATAACAGATTATAGGGGATAGAGAAATTCACGTGAATGCAACACATCGGATTTTTAAAAGATTCACATGACTTTCTCTATCTATTCATTAAACAACACATCCTTACAAAAGATTAATTTATCTTTATCATGCTAATCAAGATAAACATTAGCAGAATGGTCTTATTACTTGCTTTCTGGTAAGTAAAAGGGAAATAATGGAATACACTAGACTAAGGTGACAGTCAAATCTTTTAAAAGCTAATTGCTATGTGAAACAATTGAAATTCGGATCCCTTTGCGTGGCTAGGAGTAAAATAAAAGAGTAAAACGAAAGATGAGTTTCCATTTGAGCCAAGTTTACGTAGTTCAAAATAAATCAATAACAAGATCTTAGAGTGGCTAACTTTAAAAGGATGTACATAACATAAATTATGTGTTTTAAGAAGGTGTACATTTTTGTATAGTAAGTTTTTTATGTCTGTCTCTTACGGTTTATCAGTTACCTACACAAAAATCATCCACACTAGAAAATTCAAGATATACATTTTGTATGCCATAAAAATATCTTAAACACAATCACAATCATAAGAGGTATTTTTCAGAAAATCAAAATTTTCGAATGTGTTCCATGTGGTAGGCGTACGAGTATTTTCTTGGAAATCGTTGTGTCGTATACTTGGAAGATACTGAACTTAAATACCAAGTTTGGTATTTAACAGACTTTTCTTTTTTGATCTATGGCCCCCCCCTACACAGACACACGGACATTTTCCTAAAATGTTTGTTTTATTCACGGTTCTCAAAACATGTATTTACGTGAAATCTCGGTATCGAATTTTTGGATGGAATACAATACCTTCTCTATCTACTTGTATTAAGTACAGTGTACGTACGGGCTACAGAAAATAAAAATAGCAACTTAGAATTTGATGCTTTCTTTAGAATATCGACACCATAATGTTTTTATGAACAAATAAGTTATATTGTGACTGTAAAACCAAAGCTATTTATTTATTTATTTATTTTCTAATAACGTTAGCCCTATTTTACAAACTTATGCTAGGACATTAATATTTAACATATTCAGATTTTAGATTAAAAAAATCTTATATGTTCCATTCACATGACTTTCTCTACAACTCTGCAATAAATGATTGTTAAAAAGCTTATGCTTCTATTTACTTCCTGCTAATCGAGAAAAAATTATCAGAAATAGTCTTATTACTTGGTTCCTTGTAAGTAGAAGCGAAATAAGGGAGTACCATTGGTTAAAGTGATGGTCAAAAGCTGGTTGCTGAAGTTCCTTTGTTTATATGGACACGTGTTCACAAAGTCCTGTATGAGAAAAGTATGTTTTTTATAGCTGAAACCAAAAACAAGGAATATCTCAAAAACAATCAACTCTACGAAAACAATGTATGTAACATAAATTGTATGTTTTGAAGTGCTCTACATTTGTTGTGTGATAAGTTTTTGTCCATCTCTTACGGTTTAGCAGTTATGCAAAATTCCGTAAAATTGACTCAGAATAAAGTAGTCTTCAGAGGATATTCCCAGAAAATTCAAAATATACATTTTATTTGTCAGTTAAATATCTTTAATATACGATATTTTAATCAAAATCGTTAGAGCCATTTTTTAGGAAATCAAAATGTTCGAAAAAAGTTCCATGTAAAGGGTAATTTGGGGTGGGGAAATTTTGCTCAATTCGTGTCGCATCCCTGGAAGATACTCAACTTAAATACCAAGTTTGGTATTTTACAGACTTTTCGTTTTTGAGTTATCGTGTTCACAGACACACGGACACACACACGGACCTTTTTTCTGAAAATACTTTTTTTTGGATACAGGGGACCCTAAAATATATATTTCCGGTGAAATCTCGGTATCGAATTTTTGGTGTAGTGCAATACCTTCTCTATGCACTATGTACATAGTGTGTATAGATAAAGTAATTAGAATTCCTCTTGGCTAGCAAGGTGGGTTTTCTGGTAATTCCGCGTACCTATTTCTGAAAAAGATTTCTCATGCTTTTGTTGCTGCTTCTGTTACCAGTCTCCACTCGCATTCGTCCTTGGCTGATACATATTTCGGTCCAAAGTGAAGTTTTAGTTCGTCTACCCATCTTGTTTTCTGATGTTCTGCGTTCCTATGCCCGGATCTTGTATCCCATACTTCTTTATGCGCTCAATTTGTGAAGGTCCACTCATGGGTGGCCCGCCCACTTCCATTAGTATAGGTGACTGATGTTATTGCGACTCTGATGCATCTTCCTTAGGTCTTCATTGCGGATTCTGTCTTGGAGGCTGAACCCAACAATCTTTCTCTCCATCTCTCATGTTGCTAACGTATTCCTTTCTCTGCCCAAGTTTGGGCTCCAGATAGTAGTGCAGGTAGGTTACAGCTGTCCATTATATATTTTCTCATTCTTGAGTGTATGCATTGCTTGTGAGGAAAAGTTCAAATCCCGGAATTTGGACCATGCTGCCAAAATTGACTTCTTTTTAGGTAACATTGTTGAATTTCATTTTTCCCCCTGGTAGCTTGTTGTCATACGTCATCCTCCGTAATCTAGGAGGTAACATGCTAGTTTCTGGTTCCCAACGTCTTGGGTTCATACCCGGCGAAGGGCGATGGACTTTTTGGTGCGCAAAAATCCTTAGCATAGTTTCCTTCCTTGATTCCATTTCGTAGATTTACTGCAAAGAACTCCAAGAGATCTCTGAGAAAAATTAAGCGGTCTTCACGCCCAATGCAGAATGGAACGCTAAGAGCAGAGTAATTAAAGAGCGTTCATAAATAATATTCATATCAATTTTCGTTGAAGTATTGCAATCTTTATTGTTTATTTCCATGTCTTCATTGTTGTTCGTAATTAATTATGGGGGAGGGTTAGTTTCAGCCTCCTTTCTCGCTCTATAATGATAATATTAATTGTTTAATAAGTAAAACGCAAAATAATTATATCAAAATGTATAACCTAGTGATTAATAAATTGATTAAACTTATGAAAACGAAATTTTCTTTTAAATATTTGTGTTATTAAGATATTTGGGCAGAAATTAAGCTGTTGTTCTAAATTATACTATTGTCTTCTTATATCATGTATATTGGGCAGTTACATAATAAATGGATGACATTTTGACAAAGATTTACAGAGAAACATAATGTGTCATCTGAACTAATTTTCTTAAAATGTTCAAAGTAAAATGTTACTTTTCCTTGTTCAGTCATAAACTAAAAGAAGTTTATAGTGCTTAACTTTAATCTGCCTTAAACTGTCGGAAATGCCTGTGAATTTGTAAGCTGGCCATTGTTAGTATTTATCCATATTGTTTTTGTTTTTTTGCAGTTTAACGTACGTCCTTAAACCTATTTTGTCATATCGGACGAAGAATGAAATTGGTGAAATGATGCTCAAATGATCTCAGGGTCCAAGGAGCTTAAGTTACTCGACATTCGTCTTCTTAGGATAAGGGAAAACTCCGGAAAAAAACCTTATCCGGGTAACTCACCCTAAGCGAGATTCGAACTCACGACCTTTTGAATGTGAGGCAGACACACTACCACCACACTACCCAGGCGGGCTTGAGAAGGTTTTGTGTTCCACCCAAAATTTCGATTTCGAGATTTTACCGGAAATATGTTTTGAGTTCCGCTGAGTCAAAAAACATTTTTTTTTTAGAAAAAAAAGGTCCGTGTGTGCGGGCGCGTGTGTGTCTGTGGACAGCATAACTCAAAAACTAAAAGACTGGGTATTTATTTAAGTTTAGTGTCTTCCAACGATTTTCACGGGTTTCACTAAAATTTCCCCACCCCAAATTACCCTTTTTTGAAAATTTTTACTTTTCTCAAAAAATGGCTGTAACGATTTTGATTAAAATAACGTACATTAAAGATATCACAAATAAAGTGCATATCTTGTATTTTCTGGGAATAGTTTTAAATACCTGTTCATCCTGGAGAATTTTGCTAATTTTGCATAACTGGTAAACCGTAAGAAATAGACAAAACTTATTGCACAAAACTGTAGATCTCGTTAAAACACACAATTCATATCATATACATTTTTGTTGCAGACTTGACCGTTTTCGGGATCTCTTTTGTTAATGGTTCCAATTTTAAACTACGTAACTTTTCTCAAACGGGGTCACCTTTCGTTTCATCTGCAAAGAGAACCGAACTTCAATTTTTACTTTCTCTGTACGAACTATTTACATAGTGTATAGAGAAGGTATTGCACTCCACCAAAAAATTCGATACCGAGATTTCACCGGAAATATATGTTTTAGAGTCCCCAGTATACAAAAAAAGTATTTTTAGAAAAATGTCCGCGTGTGTGTGTGTCAGTGTGTCCGTGTGTCTGTGAACACGATAACTCAAAAACGAAAAGTCGGTAAAATACCAAACATTGTATTTAATTTAGTATCTTCCAGGGATGTGACACGAAGATTTTGAGAAAAATCTCTCCACCCCCAACTACCCTTTACATGGAACTTTTTTCGAAAATTTTGATTTTCTCAAAAATGGCTCTAACGATTTTGATTAACATTTCGTATATTAAAGATATTTACCTGACAAATAAAATGTATATCTTGAATTTTCTGGGAATAGCCTCTGCAGAGTAGTTTATTCTGGATGAATTTTACTGAATTTTGAATAACTTCTAAACCGTAAGAGATGGACAAAACCTTACTACACGAAAAATGTAAAGCACGTTAAAACACACAATTTATGTTATATACATTTTTTTCGTGGAGTTCGTCGTTTTAGAAAAATTCCTTATTTTTGGTTTCTGCTATGAAAAACTTATACTTTTCTCTTTACAGGAATTTGTCAACTGCTGTCCATACAAACAAAGAAACTTCAGTGACATAGCAACCAGCTTTTGATTATTACTTTAACCTATGGTAATTCCTTATTTCGCTTCTACTTACAAGGAAGCAAGTAATATGACTATTTCTGCTAATTTTTTACTGATAAACATGAAGTAAATAGAAGTATAAACTTTTTAAGAATAATTTATTGCAGAGATGTAGAGAAAGTCGTGTGAATGGTACACATCAGATTTTTCACATGGCGACCAATTTTTAAAAGATATAGCTATGACTTTAGCCTAGTACATTACCTTATTTCCCTTCTGCTTAAAATGTTTATCTCGATTCCCATGATGTAAATTAAAAATAATATTTTGTAACAATAGTTTGTAGAGAGTCATGTGAATGTAGCACATCAGATTTTTAAATGATACTAGGTGTCGTATGTAAGAATAATCTGCATATAAATGTACGACTGCTTTAGTAAATAGATCTTGTTGGCCTCGAATCCACTCTACAAATATATTGTTTTGTTATATTCTAAAATGGTCGTCCTAATTTCTAAAGCAATTGAATGAAATATATTCTCAATGGCCGGAAGTGGTACTTGGGAATCACAAAACACACATTCACTATATGAATTATGTACACTCCACTCAAACTACTTTCCTAAGCTGTAGCAATTCTGCTCGAAATATCATGCACAGTGGCGAGAATTTGAAATCATGTGTTAAATCGGAGATTTCATCATAAAATACAAAAACACAACCGGCCATAAACATTTCAGATTCTTTATTACTGAAATGAGAACAATCAGTATAAATATGGAATTTGTGTTTTTGAGGACGTCTTGTTGCAGAGGCCAGAATTCAAGTTCTGGACGTGTTGACGTCTGGAAGTGAGTAGGAATTTAAACTTCATGAGTGATATATGTGTGTATTTTTCTTGATATATTCATTTAAGTAAAGAGATTAAATTCCAGCCAGAGTAATGCAGCATCAATGGATACAGTTAGATAGATTCTTGCAATTCTCCAATAAAAGCCGCATTAAATTTGACCTACTTTGCTTTGAGACCGTTTCCTAAGTAATATTTCATGAAAAGTTGAAACACAATATAATATAATTGGGTCAGTTACGTCTTTATAAATGCATTTTAGTATTTCTGCTTTAGCCCCAGGAAGGGCGTGCAATGACTCCTAAATAGAACATAGGAATGTTTATGATTTGAATGCGTTTTGTTATATAAATGTTTTTAATATTGCGTTTCCTTAAGACTAATAGAGCAAAGGTCTTGGGTGCGTTATATTGAAGTTTATTTTTGGATCCCCATTAATAAAGGACTTAGTTTGGTATTTCAAACAAAATTCACCAGAGTAGTCGATCTTAGTAATTGCATTAAGATTATCAGTTACGTGCAGCCGTTGCAGAGGATAATGCAAAAACCTGGGCTGCAGCTAGATCCTTGTGATATCCCGTGTTCTTTAGTGTCGCATAATGTCAGAACTGCCTTTATTTCAGAAAAAAAAAAAAAAATGTAATAATTTAATGATATTTAGGGCATCTCATTTCCTTTATTTCCTGGCAATCAAGCATTATTAAATGCGTCATATATGTCCAAAGATACTAATGGACCTTATTTATTTTGGGCATTACGCTAAAGTGATTGTTATTCAGAAAGTCATTGTACCTACATATGGACATAATTCTTCTATTACGAATTTTTGGAAATGTTTTCCCCTAACTGGATTCAAATTATATAAGTTAAAGTGTGTTTGCGTTTTGTTTTTGTTTTTTTTTTCCCCGTTTTTAGTCTGCATTCGATCATTTTTATTGCAGGCATTGTATATGAATTTGGGAAGGCTCCAATATCTAAACATTTATTCAATAGGTTCATAAATAAAGTAATTTAACATTGAATATGTGGAGTCAATTCCAGGCGCTTTCTAATCATTCTGTCTATGAATTATATTTTGTAACGAAAGGTATATAATTAAAGGACAATAGGAGTGATAAGTGGTCAAAAAATCGAAATTCGCTTTTTTATAGCAAATGCTATTGGACATCCATAGAGTGAACATTTTAGATGTTATGCTACTGCCTGAGCAGCCATTTAAAGATCGTACAATATACCCGTTTTCTGGCATACTAAATCATAAAACAACGTTTTTCTCATAACTATATTTCCACACCTTCAAAATGCTCCACGATTTTTTTGTTTAACTACATTTTCCCAGATTGTGCAAAAGTATCTTGGACAAAGTCATCCTAATAGCAATAATAATTTTCAACAAATATTTTTATAAAATTATTAATTTTATAAATTAAGATTTGTATATTTTCAAAAAATCATAAGTCATTTATTGAAATATCACCACGTAAAATTTTGTGTGTGGTTCAGAGTTTCAGTCCAAAACAATTCAACCAATTTTCTCAAATTCTGAGTGCGTAAAAGGTTTTGGCTATGCAATATAATTACTTAATAGAATTTATAAATGAATTTATACATTGCAAAATATTTGTTTAATTTGAATGAAATTTGTATCATATTAACTTAACAGTAATGCAATCACAATAAACATTTCAGAAAAATCTATACAAAAAAGACAGAAGTTTGCAATCTCACTCCATGCTCCTTAACGGTGCTAGGAAGTAAAACTGTATTCAAAGTAAGTCACAGATATTATATGCATAAGGAGGTAGGCGTCGCCGTGACCACTTGCCTCCCATCTAGGCGGCCCGGGTTCGATCCCAAGCGCACTCATCTGGGATTCGAGGTGGACAAAGCGGCATCTGGACGAGTTTTCTCCGGGACCTTCGGTTTCCCCCGCCACTCGTTCCACCAATTGCTCCATCTTCACCTTTTAATTCAACAATTTCGCTTACATTTCATATCATCTACTTCCTCATGTTCATGTCTGGCTACGGGCTGACCCCTCGTATCAGGTTCTTCATTCTGTGATTTCGTTGGCTCCCCGACAGGCTTCTGACCCCTAGACATTGGCTTGTAAGTCCTAGGGGGTTGTCAGTTCTACAAATATGGGGAGGGTAAGCCGAAACTAAACGAATAATTGAGGGAATTATTTATAAATTATTTATTGATGCTATGTGAGCAAACATTTAGCAGCTCAGGAACCGCCTTTATTACGCGGCACTGTGCGTAAATCAACTGAAACACAGATAATTTCCTAATAAAGATTCCTTATCAGTTTGTTGTGTCACTTTATGAGGTAAGAAAGAACATTTTTATGCAATCCCGATAAGCTTAAAATACATGTTCGTATGTTTTCATTTTCTTTATTTTTTCAGCTATCACAGTGCACAATATTTTGGAGTTGTTTATATTGTTTTACACACAGAGTGATGAATCAAAATGTTTCGTTAAACTCACCAGTCATTTTGAACGTCAACCCCTCAAGGGCACAGCGGGAGTACACTTAACTGACTTGTGTCGCGATAACCTTGTGACGCAGTCTCATAGTGCTGGCGCAAATATCAGTGCAATAGAGAGAATTACTACACTGTGAACAATGTCACGTAGGCGAGTAAAATCTATGTCAACATTACCTTATCATACGTCAATCACCCAGTGTTCCCAAACTTTCAGGCCTCTAAAAACTTGATGTGTTCCATTCACATGACTGTCTCTACATCTCTGTTACAAATTATTGCTAAAAACCTTATCTATTCTTCTAGCTACTTCATGCTACGCGAGATAAAATTAACGGAAACTGTCTTATTACTTGCTTCCTTGTGAGTAGAAAGGATAAGGGAGTACCATGGGTTAAAGCGATAGTCAAATATTCTAAAAGCTGGTTGTTATGTGATTGAAATTCCTTTGTTTGTATGGCTAAGAGTTGACAAATTCCGTTTGTGAAAAGTATAAGTATTTTAAAGCTGAAACCAATAATAAAGAATATCTCAGAAACGGTCAGCACTACAAAAAAAGCAAACAAACTGTATGTCAAGCTATGTGTTCTAACGAGATCTCATGTTCTGTGTTGTAAGCTTTTGTCTAGTTCTTACCAGTTATGCAAAATTCAGCAATAATCATCCAGAATAAAATGTTATTCAGAGGATATTTCCAGTAAAAACAAGATACACATTTTGTCATGTAAATATCTTTAATATGCAATATTTTAATCAAAATCGTTAGAGCTATTTTTGAGAAAATCAAATATTTCGAAAATTTGTCCATGTAAAGGATATTTGGGAGTGGGGGATTTTCTTGAAAATGTGTCGCATCTTTGGGAGATCCTAATTAAATACCAAGTTTGGTATTTACATTTTTTTTTCACAGATGTGACGATTTGGTTTTACTTCATTTGTTAGGTGTTATAAACTAAGGTCCGCTCCAATATGAATTAGTTTTTTATCCTAGGTCCTTCGGGAGTCAAAATTTTGATAAGAAAGGGACTTTATGACGTTACAAAAAGGTATTCTGAAAACGAGTTAGTAAAAAGACTGGTTTTTATGGAAAATATCAGACCCTTTCTTCCCTAATGAAGAAAAGAAAGACTTTAAGCATACTTTGTCTTATATAAAGTTGCAATTAAAAATATGCTTTACTTCACATACATTTAAAAGTACTGTCTTAACATAACTATAATTAGCTGCAAAGTACCATAAATTCCATGCAGTAGAATACTAGTTGGTCTGCCAATAAAGTCCTTTGTGGAGTTAAGTGAACACAGCAAAAGGCATAAGATACAGCACTTGAGAACAAATTTTGAAGCCACGGAACTAACATATGCCAGTCAAATGATACTCCCAGAGTCTGGAAACGTTGACGGTTCCAATATATATATATATAGTTAAAGATATTACTTCATCTCCTACCTGAGGAGCAAAATACAGACAAGCATTAGACCACATGCGAAGTCAGCTTAGAGACTTAGAAGAAAAGACAGACTTTCACCTATTCAGGCCTTGTCAGTCTATGTGGAAGCCTCGCTGACAAGGAACAATACGAAATTATACGAGCAGGTGTTACAAACGTTACAGCGTGATTTAAGAAGCTAAAAAGCTGAGTCTTTTCAGGTGACTGACACACATGCGGAGATTAAACTGCAAGCCTTACTCAGCCATACCAGTGAGCAATTAATATATTTCTAAGCAATCTTCCAAATGATGACATATATCATTCATTGGAACTTATTTATAAATGGGGTTGTGATGGTTCACAGCAAGTACGTTTAAACAAGCACTTGAGGACAACCATGATTCTGGTGCTAACGTATTTCAGTCATCTTTAGTGCCTCTTCAACTTATCAATTGCAAAAATAAAGAGCTTATTATTTGGAAAAATCTTACGCCATCATCACCTCGCAATTGCAGACCAATAAGAACTAAATTTGTTGATGAAACAGGTGATGTTACTAATGAAGAGGTAGGTTACATCAATAATCAAACTGAAACATTAAAAGAGACAAAGGTTTCAAGAAAAGAGGGTGGTTTATCGATAAAATATACATTGCTTCTGACCATGATTTATGCGAAGGTCTGCAATATAGCAACAGAGCAGCATCGACAATGAAATGCTACGTTTGACTTCAATGACTTGTCAAAATCCAAAGAATAAAAAAGGACCCTCTTAATTTCGGCTTGTCTATATCGCACGATTCGATTTTTCGAATTTTTGTTGCATTTTTTCTATAAAATAAATATAAAAAACTGGCAAATGCGTTCAAAGAAGGAAAAGAAAATCATTCAAGAGAAATGGAAAAAAAAAGTCACACACGAGGAATTTAGAAATCGATTAGAATAATAGTAGATGTTACCAAACCAGGCTATGGAAATAGCATTGATCGAAATACCAGTATAAGATTTTTTTGTAGACTCGGAAACATCAGCAGTGACAGAACTGCAACTCATTGATCGATTGAAGGTAATTCTAGAAGCTATTTCCAGTGGGCATACGATAGACATAGACAAATTTTCTGCGTATATTTCTGAAATTGCAAGATTGTATGTTGATTTATATCCATGGCATCCTATGTCTCCCACTGTTTGCAAGATTTTGGTGCATGGCCTAACTACCATCGAACACGCCCTTTTATGCCCCCCCCCAGGCCCACATTAAGCACTTTCGCTTATACAAACGATGTTCTCTCGAGAAAAATGCAACTTGGATATAATAAATAGATTATTGCTAACACCTGATCCACTGATAACGGGTATCAGATCGAAGTCAAAGAAAACCAGCAAACCTTTCTTAAAGCAAACATGTTGCTGCTCTCAAGCGAAGAAGGGATTAGACAGCTTCCTCAAACTGACAGTGATGTCGAAGAGGAGTCTTCAATTGAAATAGATTGTTCAGATTAATAAAGTTGAAATCATGTAAATAATTTCTAGATACATTGTATTGCAATTAAAAATCAAATAAATATACGATAATACTGTTATATTGGCCAACTTTTTGCATGAAATACCCCTATGTGCGCCGGGACAAGTGGCTTGAAACGTTTACTGTTCCGATATTGAACTAGCATAACTCTGTATAACTGAGGCTTTGGGTTTTTCTAGGGACTTTTGAGTGCTAGGATGTTTTCTCTTTTACTACGATTTCCATTCCATCATTTTCCTTTTATTTTGTTTCTTTTTCATATTTTAGATATGCCTCTTAAGTTTTGTAATGCATAGTCGGACAAGTGGGTGTTTGTCCAAAGGAAAGAATACTTCGGAGGGCACTAGAGGGTGGAAGGTTGATGGGCGTTCATTACCCTCTCCAAGCAAATCCACCAGAGGGATGGCCCTTTGAGCCTAAAATTATTATGGCTTCAGGATGTCTCTGTGGCCTTTCCGTGGGAGATATAGCCACAATAAATAGGCTTTACGTAGGTTGTAGTGCGCGAGGTGTCCCGCTCCGAGAAATGTATGTACACGTACTATATGGAGTATTTCCCTCCAAGCCAAATATGGAAATGCCCCCCTCTCCCCTCTTTGGTGCAGCATGTATATCGGTATTCTTACTGTCACATTAATTACTTGAATTAATCGAGTTTTTATTAGCTGCACTATTTAAGGTTATCTACAAAAATGTTTTATAGATTTAATACAGTTATACTTTATACTATAGCCAATTACATTTTAGCCAGTGTTTAACCTCAAATTCCTGAATATACTGAAAGTTTATATATAACGTTCATTTGCCTTCATAATGAGAAGCATAATTTAACAATGTTTTATATGTTAAAATTGCAAAAACTAAAATTTTATTACAAATAAATGTATTTCTATACTAAATGAGCCATTATTAGGTTATCGAGTCGAGCCAAACTGTTTAGATTGGCAACTTCTTACTTTAGTTAATATATTCGTTAGATAGCATTTAATATATTACTTACAATAAATATGTATGAAATATTAAAGAAGAGCATCCAAAGCTTGATAAATCTTCTATTAATGGTAAGCTGTACCACAAATATATTATTATCAAATTTACAAGTGGGCACTAGATGTTTAAAACAGTAGACATTCGAAATAAAGCACACAGGCTTTGCCTTCTAGATGTCTATGCAATGTACGGACAAAAAAGAAAATTAAAGTGCTTACTAACCTACAAAATGCGGGGCAAACGCATTTCAATCAAACATCCTTGTAGGTGATGATGCATAATATAAATATCTAAAGAGCCAATTGAATTACACGATTTTGCATTTGTGAAGCATAAAGCAATTTAGCATGTATTGATTTGCATGCCCCAAATAAACTATATTTTTACTTTCTCTACACATACTATGTACATAGTGTATAGAGAAGGTATTGTATTGCACCCAAAAATTCAATACCGAGATTTCACTGGAAATACATGTTTTGTGTCCCCTTGAATCCCAAAAAAGAACATTTTACTTTCTCTACACGTACTATGTACATAGTGAATAGAGCAGGTATTGTATTGCACTCAAAAATTTGATACCGAAATTTCAACGGAAATACACGTTTTTTGGGTCCCCCTGAATCCAAAAAAAAAGCATTTTTGGAAAAAGGTCTGTGTGTGTGCGTGTGTCTCTTTGGACAGCATAGCTCAAAAACGAAAATACCGTTGAATACACGAAGATTTTCAAGAAAATCGGGTCAATTTTACGGAATTTTGCATAACTGCTAAACCGTAAAAGATGGAAAAAAAAAAAAAACTTACCACATAACAAATGTATAGCACTTTAAAACACACAATTTATGTTATATACATTTTTTTCGTGGAGTTGATTGTTTTTGAGATATTCCTTGTTTTTGGTTTCAGCTATAAAAAATATACTTTTCTCATACAGGATTTTGTGAACTCCTGTCCATACAAACAAAGAAACTTCAATCACATAGCAACCAGCTTTTGATCATCACTTTAACCTATGGTACTCCCTTATTTCGCTTCTACTTACAACGAACCAAGTAATAAGACTATTTCTGCTAATTTTTTCTCGATTAGCAGGAAGTAAATAAAAGCATAAGCTTTCTAACAATAATTTATTGCAGAGTTGTAGAGAAAGTCATGTGAATGGAATACATCAGATTTTTTTGATTCAGGGGGACCCAAAACATGTATTTCCGGTGAAATCTCGGTATCGGATTTTTGAGTGGAATACAATACCTTCTCTATACACTCTATACATAGTACGTGTAGAGAAAGTAAAATGTTACTGCTAATTACCATATTTTAAATTGAACGTCATATATGTAGGCTTTAGTGACAATGGTTATATTGTATATGTGCTAACTTTTGGGATTAGGAATGAGGAATATATATATACCAATTCGGCATTCAAGTCTGCAACTAAGGAGCACTTTAAAAGAAACCCACGGAGATTGCTCGGAATAAAAATTTAACCTTAAAGAGAGAAGAAAAAAAAAAGAATAAAAAATGTGATGAATAATAAACTGCTGAATATTGCACAGACAAACGTAAAACAATAGTATGAAATAAAAGAAGATATTAAATTAGTTTGTTCAACATTTCTGGCTTCCAGACTGCTATACAGCAAGCTGCCATGTCAGCGTCTTAATTTGTTTCTGCATAACTGTATTGTATGAATAAAATATTTAGCATAATGCAAAAATAACTGCAATGTCATAAGCACGAATGACACATTCCAACACGAAGCAAATAACTTTATTTTAATTATAATAATGAATTTCTATAAGAAGCTGAAATACTTACCACATAGTTAATGCAAAAGACACTAATTCCCTATATAGATGCTGAACAGTTATGTAAATATACACTAAGTTTCCTATTTTAATTTTCCAGTGAAGCATTGCAACAGTTGTATGTTGTAGAAGCCGACGATCGAAATCGGTAAAAAGTGCTATATCTACAAATTAAATAAATATGATGTGTTCTATTCACATGACTTTCTCTAGCTATTCCGTAAACAAACTATTCTTACAAAAGATTATTCTTTTATCTACATTTTATTAAGCATAAGTAGAAGTAGTCTCATCACTTAGTTCCTTATAACAATAAAGGAACTAAGGGAATACACTAGGCTAGAGCGATAGTCGAATCTTTTAAAAGCTGTCGTTGTGCGCTTGTCATTGAGGTTAGATCTACTTTCCATGGCTGAGAGTAAAACAAAAGAGACACAAAACTTACGTGCATTCCCGTTTGAGGAAAGCTATAGGTATTTTAAAATTGAAAGCATTAACATGGAATATCTCGGAAATGGTCAGTTCTAAAAAAAAAAAAATATGTGTTCCATTCACATGACTTTCTCTGTATCTCTGTAACAAATTATTGTTAATAAGCTTATTCTTTTATTTATTTCATGTTAATTGAGAAAAATTAGCATGAAAGTAGAAGCGAAATAAGGGAGTACCATAGGTTAAAGTGAAAGCCAAAAGCTGGTTGCTATGTGACTGAAGCTCGTTTGTTTGTATGGACACAAGTTGGCAAATTCTTGTATGAGAAAAGTATAAGTTTTTCAAAGTTGAAACCAAAAACAAGGAATATCTCAAAATGATCAACTCCACGATATATATATATATATATACATATAACATAAACTGTGTGTTTTAACGTGTTTATACATTTTTTGTATCTTAAGTTTTTGTCCATCTCTTACGGTTTAGTAGTTATGCAAAATTTATCCAGAATAAAGTAGTCTTCAGAGGCTATTCTCCGAAAATTCAAGATATACATTTTATTTGTCAGGTAAATATCTTTAATATACGATATTTAATCAAAATCGTGAGAACCATTTTTTAGAAAATAAAAATTTTCGAAAAAAGTTCCATGTTGAGAGTGGGGGGATTTTCTTGAAAATCTTCGTGTCGCATCCTTGGAAGATACCAAAATTAAATACCAAGTTTGTTTTTTAACGGACTTTTCGTTTTTGAGCTCTGCTGCCCACAGACACACACATACATTCACACAGACACACACACAGAAATTTGTCTAAAAATGCTTTTTTTGGATTTAGGAGGTCTCAAAACATATATTTCCAGTGAAATCTCGGTATCAAAATTTTGGGTGCATTACAATACCTTCTCTATACATTATGTATATAGCACGAATAGAGAAAGTAAAAATACTCACAAAAAACTGAATATGACATAATTTGTGTGTTTAAACGAATCTACATTTTTTTGTATAGCAAGTTTTTGGTTCTCTCTTACAATTTACCCGTTATTCATAAAGTATGCAGAACGAAGAGGACTTCTGGGGCTATTCCCCAGATTTAAGATATACATTTTATTGGCTATGTAAATATCTTTAATATACAACATTTTAATCAAAATTGTTAGAGCCAAAATTTCGAAAAATGTTCCATGTAAAGGGTAGTTGTGGAAGGTTTTTTTTGTTGATAATCTTAGTGTTGCATCCTTAGCAGATACTGAACTTAAATACTAAGTTAGGTGTTTAACCGAATTTTGTTCTTGAGTTTTGCTATCCGCAGACACACATACACACAGACGCATACGGACCTTTTATAGAAATGCATTTTTTCAGGTTCATAGGTCCTCAAGAGTGTATTTCCGATGAAATTTCGGTATCAACTTTCTGGGTGGAATATCTACAATGCCTTCTCTCCTAATATGTTCATTGCTCATACGTGTTAGATAAAGTAAAATTCTGCATCTATATATCGTTATATTATATGACTATTATATACAAACTATGTGTATCTATATTATTTTATTAAGTCAATCCAATAGTGGCTACAATATTCACCAATCAGTTGCCTGTAAATGTGAAATGTTATCCTTGAATAAATGACTAGCTGACTGCTAAACGTAATCTTTAAACACCAATGATCAATTAATTTCATTTTATGGCATTGTAATAGTGCTCTGTACTGCGAATCCTTCCTTTACTCCTCATAAATATAATTTTGTATAGACCAGGTTAATGGATAAAAAATTTGGGCAAAAGGATGCGAATCATAAGCGAAATGTCTAACTTCCTTAGCGTTCCCCCGACAGTTTTCCAAGTTCTAGAAATGCTGCATAGCTGTGAAATAAGCATTGTACGGAATATGAGTAACTTGTCAGAAAATTATAGAAGTTGAAGGTTTAAATACTTGTATCATCTCTTTGTATCATTGCTTATAAGATATCTGATGGTAGCGGAGTGACCCTTGGTCCTACCGTTCGCTTTGAGTCCCACTGTGAACAACCTGAAGAAGTGGACACAGAAAAAAGGGCAATTTATGAATCTACCATTCCCTTTTACAAGGACAAATATAATCTTAAAAATATATCAGTCACCGGATTAATGATAGGAGCCAGAGGGACAATCCCCAAAAAAGTACACCAATTTTGGAAAGATTATGGTTTGCATAAACGCCTACTGCATTCAAAGGCGATCATGGCAATCAGAGGATCTATTCTCATCCTCAGAAATCATTTGTATTCGTTTTAATGCTGGTGCTATAACGATTCATTAAGTTTTGTTCTGTAATTTTGAACTTACTAAAGTGTTTTTTGAGAAAATTGTATGTGCTACTTGTATTAGATTTGAAGTTTATCATTTCTAATTTTATATTTTACTTGTACTTAGTTATACGATTTATTTTTAGCATTGTAAATTATTTTTAAAAATTTTAATTGTGTAGTTATACTTTGTCTACATGGCAGCCCTCAATTGAGGAAAGTAATAAAATAAAATAAACAATAAACTAAATAATACGTTTCATACTGTTAGTGTGGAAGAAATAATTATTTCACAATGGATTGTAACTATGAAGCCTGGGATTTAAAGTGCTTCCGAGAATGTAAGTCGAGGTGTGTTATCTCAAAATTATTTCTCCTTGTATGGTTTGCGTGGTAAATGCGAGTCGGTTGGGGAGTTTAATGCTGTATCAGCATGTTGCCATGGTGGCTCAGTGGCTAGAGCAACTGGACGGAGGCTCTGTAACATATCACTGTTAAAAAGCTTATTCTATCTACTTCAAGCTATCGAAATAAACATTAGCAGAAATGTTCTTATTATTTTTGTTAGTAGAAGCGAAATGAAAGAATACACTAGGCTAAAGCAATAGTCAAATATTTTATAACCTGGTTGCAATATGGTTGAAATCCGTTCCTTTGCATTGCCAGAAGTTGACAAATTCCCGTATGAGAAACGCTTTAAGTGTTTAAAACTATAACCAATAACAAAGAAAGTATTGGAAATGATAAAATTTACGAAAAAAATTGTTTATGACATCAATTGTGTGTTTTAGCGAGGTCTACATTGTTTGTGTTTTAAGTTTTGTCTATCTTACTGTTTACCAGTTATGCAAAATTCAGCAAAATTCATCTACATAAATATCTTTAATATACGGCATTTTAATTAAAATCGTTAGAGCTATTTTTGAGAAAATCAACATTTTGGACATTTTTCCAAGGGTAAAAGGGTTTAAAAGAGTTTGGCTAGGGGGATGTTCTTCAAAATCTTCGTGTCGCAACTTTGGAAGGTACTCGACTTAAATACCAAGTTTGGTATTTTACCGACTTATCGTTTTTTGAATTATCGTAAAAAAACGTTTTTACTTTGTCTACACGTACTATGTACATAGTGTATAGAGAAGGTACTGCATTGCAAAATTTCACGGGGACCGCATGTTTAGGGGACCCTGAATCCAAACAATCTGATATTTTCCATTCACGTTACTTTTTCTACAAACTTCTGCATAAGATTATTCTTCTTTCTGCACCTTGCTAATCGAGATTATCGTTAGCAGAGTGTCATTACTAAGTTCCTTATTAGTAGGAAGAAAATAAGAAAGTTCACTAGGCTAAGCCGATAGTCAATGTTTCAAAAGCTATCGGAATGCGATTGTTATTACAAATCGCTTCTTTGCTTGGCCAGCGATAGAACGAAAGAAAAAACGGACACTTACTGTCTGAGAAAAATACAAGTACTTCACAACTGAAGCAAATAACAAGAACGGATACCTCTACAATAAAAATGTAAATGACATAAATTATTGTTTTGACGAGATTTACATTTTCTGTGTGGTAAGTTTTTGTCTATCTCTTATGGTTTAACAATTAAGCAAAATTCGGTAAAATTCATCCAGAATAAAGAGATGTGCAGAGGCTATTCCCAGAAAATTCAAGATATACCCTTTATTTGGATGTAAACATCTATAATATACGGGATTTTAATCAAAATCGTTATAGCCATTTTTTAGAAAATCAACATTTTCGAAAAATTTTCCATGTAAAGGGTAGGGGGGATTTTCTTGAAAATCTTCGTGTCACATCCTTGGAAGATACCAAACTTAAATACCAAGCTTGATATTTAACGATCTTTTCGTTTTTGAGCCATGCTGTCCACACAAACACACCCCCCCCCCCACACACACACACACACACACACACATGGACCTTTTACTGGAAATGCAGTTTTTGGATTCAGGAGGTCCTAAAAGATGTATTTCCGGTGAAATCTCGATATCGAATTTTTAGTGGAATACAATACTTCCTCTATGCACTATGTACATAGTACGCGTAGAGAAAGTAAAAAGCATTGTTAGAAAAGGTTCGTGTGTATGCGTGTGTGTGTCTGTGGACAGCTTTGCTCAAAAACGAAAAGACCGTTTAATACCAAACTTGGTACTTAAGTTTGGTATCTTCCAAGGATGTGACACGAAGGTTTTCAAGAAAATACCACAACGCCAAACTATCCTTCACATGGAACATTTTTAGAAAATTTGTATTTTCTCAAAAACGGCTATAACGATTTTGATTAAAATACTTTATGTTAAAAATATTTTTATGGCAAATGAAATATGCATCTTGAATTTTCTGGGAATAGCCTCTGAAGACTTTTTCATTCTGGATGACTTTTATGTAACTGTCAAACCTAAGGGATGTACAAAAACTTACCACACAAAAATTGTAGATCTCATTAAAACACACAATTTATATCCTATACATTTTTTGTAGAGTTAATCGTTTTCCAGATATTCCGGATTATTGGTTTCTATTTTAAGCCATTTAAATTTTTGTCACATACTGACAGACACACACGGACATTTTTTTAAAAATGCCTTTTTTTTGGATATGGGGGCTCAAAACAAATATTTCCGGTGAAATCTCGGTATCGAATTTTTAGGTGCAATACAATACCTTCTCTATACACGATGTACATGGTACAATAGAGAAAGTAATAAAAGCAGAAGTGTATACCATATTGAATATGCATTTGATACCAGATGTTTCGATACACGAAATGCTTTTTTATTCAGGGGATCCCAAAACATGCATTTTCGGTGAATCTCGGTAACAAATTTTAGTATAATACGAGGTACGTCCAGAAAGTAAGTTCCGTTTCAATTTATCTCCGCTGCAGCGCTGCGATCGCAGTTCCGCACATGCGCGGTAGACGGTCTGTTTCAAGGAGAACAAACGTGCGCCATTTTGAGATCGCTGTCAGCCGCATACGCTTTGTTGTGCTTGTTTACAATGTCAGTGTTGATTGAAAATCCCGCCGCTTGTGAAATCAGATCTGTGATTCGTTTTCTGAATGCTGGGAAAGTGAAACCAATTGAAATTTATCGGCAAATTTGCGAAGTTTACGGACAAAATGCGATGAGTGATTCAATGGTGAGAAGATGGGTCCGACAGTTCAATGAAGGACGTAGTGAAGTGCAGGATGAAGAACGAAGTAGGTGTCCATCTTTGGTTACAGAAGAACTGGTTCACGCGATTGATGACAAGATCCAGGAAAACCGCAAGTTTACAATTAGTGCTCTCGCTATGGAATTTCCCCAAAGCTCGCGATCACTAATTCATGAAATTGTTACCGAAAAACTAAAATTTCGTGAACTTTGCTCACGTTGGGTACCAAAGATTCTTACTGAGCAACACAAAACAAAACGGATGGGTAGTGCACTTCAGTTTTGAACCCGTTATGATGAAGACGGCGAAGAATTTCTGACACAGATAGTCACAAGAGATGAGACTAGGGTTTTTTACGACACCCTTGAAAGTAAGCGGCAATCAATGGAATGAAGGCACACTTCATCCCCAGCAAAGGTTAAGCCGAAACAAATCTTGACACCTCGAAAAATGATGTGCACAGTGTTCTGGGACTGGAAAGGCATCTTACTCATTGATTTCTTACCGCGTGGTCAAACAATCAAAGCAGATGCTTATTGCGAGACACTTAGGAAATTGCGCCGCACAATACAGAATAAGCGCCGAGGATTACTGTCTAAAGGTGTTGTTTTTCTTCACGACAACGCACGACAACACACTGCAAATGTGACGAAAAACCTCCTACAGGGATTTGGCTGGGACGTGTTTGAACATCCTCCGTACAGCCCTGACCTCGCTCCTAGCGGCTTTCATCTGTTCTTACATCTCAAGTCCTTCCATGGCGGTCAACACTTCAACAATGATGAAGAGCTGAAAGAAAATGTTTCCAACTTTTTGAAGACACAGGGGGCAAACTTCTATGAAGAAGGTATACAACAACTTGTGCCACGCTATGACAAATGCCTGCAAAATTTCGGCAGTTATGTGGAAAAGCAGTTTAAGAGTTGTAGAATGTTGTGCAATAAATAATTATTCTGTATCTGTACACAATTTAATTTTATTACCAAACGGAACTTACTTTCTGGACTTACCTTGTACAATACCTTCCCCATACACCATGTACATAGTGCGTGTAGAGAAAGTAAACATTCTTGTCAGAATCCTCCTGCAAATTGGTTATCGTCTTAGGAGCTCAGATGTAGGAAAGAATATTGCAAAACGAGACTGGCAGTAAAAATTACAAATGGCTATTTTATTCAACAGTTCCGAAAATTACACTACGTAATTAACCTATTTCAATTCACATATCCCATCAAAGTATCAATACATTTTATATTTATAGAATCAATATGGCTAACTACTAGTGTAATTATAGTATGATGTAATCATTTATCACTGGTATGGCAAATCTGTTAACAGGTAAAGCTAAATAAAAACTGACAAGAGGTGTAATCCTGTATGTTATGTGCTTAAAATATATAATTATTGTATATCTCTCGGATGTTTTAATAGAATTATATTTTAAAAACTTAGCCTGTTTTAAAATTAGGAAATTAAAATATTTTCAGAATGAAATATAAATAATTTCTACATGGATTATAGGAAGAAATAAAAAAATAATTGTATATGTACGGTTTGAAGAATTTTGACATTTACACATGCTTTATTAATCGCCTCTACAAAACTTTCTTATTGCTCCTATAAGTATTTAAGTATGTTTTACTTTCGTATGTATAATTTATTTTAATCTGATCTGGCAAAATATTTATTTCCTACTCACATCAACTGAACTGTTTTACTAAATTCTAAATGGATTAACTAAACCGAAGACATACAGATCCTCAATTTAATTTTATACTAAAATTAGCTTTTAATTTAAACGTATTAATATCTTAATATTCTCTTAAATTGTATATCCGTTAAGTATAAAAACAATTATTTTGTTCAAAGAACCTGAAAGTTCGTATTTAGCTGTTGTATATTTTGGAAACTGAATTCTTATAATGAATATTTCGTTCATGACACGTGACCACAGGAAGTGGCCACATGGTACATTTACGCGTAAAATTCCAACCAATCGGAACTCATTATCTTTGCATTTAATCGTTTTTTTCTCTCTCACAACCAAGTGCAATTGTTTTTCTAAATTTATGGCACTCACGTGCATTTGTTTTCTGTCTGAACTGTTCATCTCATAATAATAGTATCAGTGTGCAGTGATATTCCCTACATAATGGCGAAAGTTCCTAAACGTTTAGGGGAGTCACCCTCCATGGTGTAATGGTTACCATACCCAAGATCGCGGGTTCAAACCCGGCGAGTACGATGGATTTTTTCAGGTGTAAAAATCCTTAGCATGGCTTCCTTCGGAAGGGAAGTAAAGCCGTTGGTCCCGTGTCGTAGATTTACGGCACGAAAAAGAACCTCAAGCCTAATAGAGAGGCATCTGAGCAAAATTAAGCGGTCTTTCACGCCCAATTTAGAATGGGACGCTGAGAACCACGGTAGTTAAAGAGCGTCCATAAATAACCAGCCATTTACATTTACGTTTTGGGGAAAGGACTATCGCGGAAATAGACGTATTAATTAAAAAACAAAGCCACAAAAACAACAAAAGGGAGAGAGAAAGAAAGAAAGAGAGAGAGAGAGAGAGAGAGAGAGTATGTAGAATCAGTTAAGAATTGTGTAAGCAACGAGGCCATGACATTAAGTTGCAGTTTCGGTATAAACATATGTCAAGACACATGGGATTTTAAGAATGTTATTCCTCGTGTCCAAATAGGCTAATCATTGATATTTTATTCACGAAATAGTCTTATTAAATACAACTCGAGCTACAGCTTTTCGCAACAAGTTGCTCGCGAATTTATCGATAAAAGTAGGAGCTCTCGTTGTATTACTTTTAATATCCGTGTCTCAAATATTCCTAGAGACAATAAGATAAAAGAACTTATTTATTTATGCATTGAATTTCTTCAGACAATTTATTGTTTTTTATTAACAGCATTGTGCATGGTGTCTTCTCATTGAGGTTTTTCCTCGGAGTAAAGTGCGAGAAATATGTTTCTAGGACTTTGATGAGGTGAACCCTGATAACCTTAGAAGACTGTCGCCAAAATGAGATAACCCTAAAACAAGAAAGATTGATAAGAATCAGTTTTAAAGCTTGGCAGCCTAGCAACAATTAATCGCTGCTCACAAAACATATGGTTTTCCAAATACTAAAGGTTCAGTATGTGAGTATCGAGCCACTTTTTACTTTCTCTACTACATACATAGTGCATAGAGAAGGTATGGCATTCCACCCAAAAACTCTATACCGAGACTTCACTGGAAATACACCTTTTAGGGCACCCTGCATTCGAAAAGTATTTTTAGAAAAAGGTTCGTGTGTGTCATAAACGAAAAGTTCACTAAACACCAAACTTGATACTTAAGTTCAATAGCAGAGACACAAGATTTTCAAGAAAATGGTTCCCATCCAAAACTACCCTTTACATGGATAAATTTTCAAAAATAGCTCTAACGTTTTTACTTTTCTACACGTACTTATATACATTAATGTATAGAGAAGGTATTGCTTTCCACCCAAGAATTCGAACTGAGATTTCACCGAAAATACACTTTCTAGGGTACCTTGTATAAAAAAAAATAAATAAAAAAGCATTTTCAGGAAAAGGTCTTAGTGTGTGTGTTTGTCCGTGTGTCAGTGAACACGATAAATCAAGAACGAAAAGTCCGTAATTTACCAAATTTGGTATTTAAGTTTAGTATCTTTCAGGGATGCGACACGAAGATTTTGAGAAAAATCCCCCCCAACACCAAACTACCCTTTACATGGAAAAAAATTCGAAAAGGTTGATTTTCTCAAAACTGGCTCTAACGATTTTGATTAAAATGCCGTATATTAAAGATATTTATATTGAAAATAAAATCTTAAAATTCCTGAGAATAGCCTTTAAAAACCTGTTTATTCTGAATTTTAGTGAATTTTGCGTAACTGGTAAACTGTAAGAGATAGACAGAAATTTAAAACAAAAAAATTGTAGATCACGTTAAAATACATAATTTATATCATATGCTTTTTTGTTGTTGTGGAATTAACCATTTCTGAGATATTCCTTGTTATTTAATTCAGAATTAAAATACTTGAAACTTTTCACACGGAAATTTGTAAACGCCTAGCACTGCATAGAAACGGATCTCAATCACATGGCAACCAGTTTTTAAAAGATTTGACTATCGTTTTAGTCTAGTGTATTCCATTACTTTCCTTCTACTTACACGGAAGCAAGTAATTAATACAACTTCTGTTAATGTTTATCGATTATCATAAAGTAGATAGAAGAATGTTTTATAACAATAACTTGTTACAGCAATGTAGAGAAAGTCATGTGAATGGAACACATCCGATTTTTTATTAACATACCGTTCATTAAAGATATTTACATGAAAAAGTATATATATATAACTATTTCCGAGACATTCCTTGTTATTGGTTACAAACTTTTCTCAAACGGGAATTATTTATTCTCTTTTCTTTCATTTGGCCATGCAAAGAAATCAAATTTCAGTCACATAGCAATCAGTTTTTAAAAAATTTACTATGAAAGAAGAAAATCATATTTAGAAAGAGGTCCGATGTGTGTGTGTGTGCGTGTGAATATGTCTGCGGACAGCATAACTAAAAAATCTGATGTGTATCATTCACATGACTTTCTCTACATCTCTGTAACAAATTATTGTTAAATAGCTTATGCCTCTATTTATTTCATGCTACTCGAGAACAAATTGTCAGAAATAGTCTTATTACTTGTTTCCTTATAAGAAGAAGCGTAATACGGTTAAAGTGATAATCATAAGCTGGTTGCTATGTGACAAGTTCCTTTGTTTATATGGATTGGAGTTGACAAATTCCTATATGAGAAGAGTAAGTTTTTCATAGCTGAAACAAAAACAATGAATGTCTCAAAAACGATCAACTCCACGAAAAAAATTAATGTAACATAATTGTGTGTTATAACGTGCTCTACATTTCTTGTGTAGTAAGTTTTTATCTAAGTCTTACGGTTTAGCAGTTATACAAAATTCCGTAAAATTCGTCCAGAATAAAGTAGTCTTCAGAGGCTACTCCCAGAAAATTCAAGATATACACTTTTTTTGTCAGGTAAATATCTTTAATACTTGATATTTTAATTAAAATCATTAGAGCCATTTTTTGCGAAAATCAAAATTTTCTGAAAAAGTTCCATGTAAACGGTAGTTTGCGGTGGGGGAATTTTTCTCAAAACCTTCGTGTCGCATCCATGAAAGATACTAAGCTTAAATACCAAATGCGTGTAGAGAAAGTAAAAACGACTAGTCGGTAACATATCGAATTTGGTATTTAAGTTCAGTATCTTCCAAGGATATAACATGAAGATCTTCAGAAAAATCCCCCGCCCCAACTACCCTATACACGTCATATTTTTCGAAATGTTTTACTATCTAGAAATCTACATCCCTACATCTCTGCAAAAAAGTATTGTTAAAATGCTAATGCTTCTATTTACTGCAAGCTAAGCAGAAATAAATAGTCTTATTACTTGCCTCCATGCAATAGAAGCGAAATGAAGGAGTATCACAGGTTAAAGTGAAAGCCAAAAGCTGGTTGCTATGTGACTGAGGTTCCTTTGTTTGTATGGACAGGAGCTGACAATTTTCTGTACGAGAAAAGTTTTTGAAGCTGAAACCAATAACAAAGAATATCTCAAAAACGATCAACTCCACGAAAAAAATGTATATGACATAAATTGTGTGTTTTATCGTGATCTACATTTTTTGTGTAGTAAGTTTTTGTCTATTTCTTATGGATTACCAGTTATGGAAAATTCAATAAAAATCATACAGAATAAAGAGGTCTTTGGAGGCTATTCTCAGAAAAATCAAGATGAACATTTTATTTGGCATGTAAATATCTTAATCATAGGAGATTTTAATAAAAATCGTTAGAGCCATTTTTGAGAACTTCATAATTTTCGAAATTTTTTTCCATATAAAGGGTAATTTCGGGTGGGGGATTTTCTTGAAAACCTTCGTTAAATACTTAAATACCAAGTTTGGTATTTCACGGTCTTTTAGTTTTTTAGCTATGCTGTCTACAGATACACGCACACAAACTTGTATTTCCGGTGATACCTCGGATCTAATTTTTGGGTGGAATGGAATCCCTCTCTATACACTATGTTAGATAGTACGTGTAGAGAAATTAAAATGGCTCTAACGATTTTGATTAAAATGCCATATGTTTAAGACGTTTTTAAGACGATATATATTTGAAATTTATGGGAATAGCCTCTGAAGACCCCTTCAATCTGGATGAATTTTGCATAACTGGTAAACCACAAAAGATAGACAAAAACTTATAGGTACGTTAAAAATGTAGATCTCCTCAAAACACACGATTTATGTCGTATACATGTTTTGTTTAGCAGCTAACTATTAACGAGTTATTACATTTTAGTGGTTTCGATAATAAAAGTCTTACACTTTCCTCAAATGGAGTGTCGTTATTCCTTTTTCTTGTTTCTGGTCAAGTAAAGAGAAAGAAATTTCACTGCCTTCACATAGTGATCATCTTCTAAAAGATTTGGCTATGGCTTAAACCTAATGCAAGCCCTTATTCCGTTGTATCTTTAAGGAGATATGTAATAAACATTATGCATGTTTTATCTGGATGTATGTGAAGTATATGATAAAAGAATAAGCTTGTTTAACAATATTTTGTTGAGGAATGGATAGAGAAAGTAATGTAAATGTAAAACATCAGATTTTATTTTTTCTTAAATTCTGATCTAAAGTAAGAAGTACTCTCATAGATTTCAAATTGTGGACGTATTCTTCATTTTCATAATGTTATTGAAGGTATAACTTATTTATTGTATAAGATTAAAGCTTAAATTATCAGCTGATTGGTGGAAACCCTTCATTGTTGAACGAGGATAATTACTTTTAAAGACATGGTATTTCAAAATAAAGACAAAATGAACAGAATGCAGTTTGCAAACCTTACTTTCCTCAGACTTGTATCTAAGATTTATTGCTTTAGATAGTACCTATCTGTTTGCAAAAGATGTTGAAATTGCATGATGGTGATTTAATAGCACAGGTAAATTTATTATGTTGCCTTAAATTACGTATACAGGTTGCGTTATTCGAAGTTTTGAAATTAGTCTAGTTAATTAATCCCGAAATTTTATTGTCATTAATATAAAGTCGCTTTAATAAATACATTATTTATTTAGTTGTTTATATCTGCATGTGTATATATTTCATGCTTCAGCGTGAAGCTCACAAAAATACTACTGTGTCAAGAAAATTCCAGGAATTTGCCAATAAAACACAAAAAACGAATTATTCACCCAATTTTATTTTATCGCCTTCAAACTAGGCCCTTCTGAAATTATACATTTATGCCAACGAATAATCCAACCATCAAAACATTAGGCACTTTTAGGAATCGATGTCAATTGTCGCCGCGAATTTTCCTTTATGTCTTCTATCGACTGAAAACGGGTGCCTCGAAGTGGTAACTTGAGTTTTGGAAAGCGAAAGAAATCAGCAGGAGCCAGATCAGATGAATACGGTGGTTGTTCGATGAAATTTGTTGAGTTTTTGGCCAGAAATTCGTTCACGCTGGTGCGTTATCGTGGTGCAGAATCCATGAGTTGTCGTTCCACAAAACTGGCCTTTTTCGCCGTATTTGTTCTCTCAAACGCCGCATAACGCTCAGGTAATAGTCTTTATTTACCATCTGACCTTCTGGTAAGAGCTCTGAGTGTACGTCACCCGCGATAATCGAAAAAAACTGTCAACATGACCTTCAGTTTTGATCGAGTTTGACGTGCCCTTTTAGGTTTCGGTTCAGTTGGAAGACGCCATTCGGAAGCTTGTTGACTGGTTTGAGTGTCAAACTCGTAAGCCCACGTCTCATCACCAGTTACAATGCGTTTTATGAATGTGGGGCCGGAACTGGTTCGTTCTAGCATGTCTTCAGCAATCCTTACGCGATTGAGTTTTTGTAGAAAATTCAAGTCTTTCTGAACTAACCGAGCTGCAACGCGAGTCATGCCCAAACAATCGTTTAAGATGGTAGGAATCGATTTGTGAGACAGAAAAAGTTCAGCGGCAATCTCTCTCAGACCTAAATGACGATTTTCAGACACCATTTTCTTCACTTTAGCGATGTTCAGTTCAGTTAAAACCGTTGATGGCCAACCAGAGCGAGGCAAATCTTCTACCATATCTCGACCACTTTTGAATGCACTGTACCACTCATATGCACGTGTTTTTGATAAAGTCGAGTCACTGTAAGCCCTCTGTAGCATTTTCAGCGATTCGGCACACGAAATACCATTTGCAATGCAAAATTTGAGACAGATTGTTTGTTCAATATTTGTATCCATCGTAAAATCGCAAATCACCTTTGAGATGAACTAACAAAATGGCATACTGTAAATAAACAGATGAGGATCAAACTCCGCGTGGGTATAGAAGAAAGTTGCCAACTTAAACAGGATTTTTAAATGCTCAATTCCCGGTACTTTCTTGACAGAATGTATAAACTTGTGATGTGTTCCATTCATATGACTTTCTCTACATCTCTGTAACAAATTATTGTTAAAAATAGTATTTTTCTATCTACTTCATGCTAACTAAAATAAACATTAGCAGAAATTGTCCTTATTACTTGGTTCCTTGTAAGTAGAAGGGAAAAATTCTGATGTGTTCAATTCACATGATGTGCTCTAGCTGTGCGGCAAACACATATTTTATTCAAAGGATTATTCTTTTATCTACATCATCCTAATTGAGGTAAACATTAGCAGACATAGTATTATTATTTGCTTCTTTGTAAGCAGAAGGGAAATAAGAAAATGCATAAGCTAACGTGATAGTCTCGTCCTTTAAAAGCTGGTCGCTATGTGCAGCAATTGAAATTCCAATCTCTTTGCTTGCAGATGTAAACAAATGAACGAGAAGAAATATATCTTCCCGTTTGAGAGAAGTTGAAGTGGCTTAAGATTGGAACCAATAATCCGGAATATTTCGAAAATGGCTAACTCTACAAACACACACACACAAAAAAGTGTATGACATAAGTTGTGTTTTAATGAGATCTACATTTTTTGTGTAGTAAGTCTTTGTATATTTCTTACGGTTTGTCAGTTATACAAGTCATTCAGAATAAAGAAGTCTTCAGAAACTATTCTCAGAAAATTCAATACCTATATACATTTCGTTTGTCATACAACAGCTATCTTAAACATAAGGTGTTATAATCAAAATTGTTACAGTCATTTTGGGAAAATCAAATTTTTCGAAAAATATTCCATGTAAAAAGGGTAGTTTGAGGTGGGGGATTTTCTCGAAAATCGTGTTGCATCCTTGGAATATACTTAATTTAAATACCGAGTTTGGTGTTTAGTCGACTTTTCGTTTTTGAACTATTCTGCTCACAAACCACAGACACACACAGACCTTTTTCTAAAAATTATTTTATCGCAGGGGTCTCAAAACATGTATTTGCGGTGAGATCTGGATTTCTAATATGTGGGTGCAATGTAATACCTTCTGTATTCACTATGTACCTACATAGTATGTGTAGAGGAAGTAAAAAAATCCTGATGTGTTACATTCTCATGACTTTCTCTACATATGTGTATCACATTTTGTTAGAAAGTTTATTATTTAATTTACTTCATGATAATCGAAACAAACATTAGCAGAAATTGTCATATTACTTAGTTCCTTGTAAGTGGAGGGTAAAAATCTGATGTGTTCCATTCACTTGATGTCCCTAGCTGTTCGGTAAACAACCTTTTATTGAAAACATTAATCTGTTATCTCATAATGATACTCAAGATAAACATAAGCAGAAATAGTCTTATTACTAGCTTCCTTTAAAGTAGAAGGGAAATAAGAAAATGCACAAACTAAAGCGATAGTCTCGTCCTTTAAAAGCCGGTCGCTGTGTGAAACAATTGAGATTTTAATCTATTAGCCTGCCAGGAGTAAACAGATGTGTTTTATCGAGATCTAATTTTTTTAATAAGTTTTTGTCTATCTTTTATGATTTACCAGTTAGCAAAATTCAGAAGAAAATCCAGAATAAAGTGGTCTTCAGAACTGTTCCCACAAAATTCAAGATATACATTTCATTGGTCATATAAATATCTTAATTATAGGAGATTTTAATGAAAATCATTAGAGTCATTTTTGAGAAAACCAAAATTTTCAAAAATTTCCCATGTAAGGGGTAGTTAGGGGTGGGGGATTTTGTTGAAAATCCTCGCGTCACATTCTTGGAAGATAATGTGTTTAATATCAAGTTTGGTATTTAACAGCCTTTTGATTTTTGAGCTAGTTAGGGGTGGGAGATTTTGATGAAAATCTTCGTGTCGCATCCTTGGAAGATAATGTATTTAAATATCAAGTTTAGTATTTAATAGACTTTTGGTTTTTGAGCTATGCTGCCCACAGACACACACACATACACACACAGACAGTCACACACACACACGGGCATTTTTATAAGAATGCTTTATTTAGATTCAGGAGATCTCAAAACATATATTTCCGGTGAAATCTCGGTATATTTGGGTTCAATACAATACCTTCTCTATACACTATGTACATAGTAAATGTAGAGAAAGTAATTGGATCTCTAAATAGGAGATTACCAAAAATATGAGTATAATCCTTAGAAATATTCTTAATTCTCAAAATGGTTAACTGAAATACCATATCATGTTTACTAGACCGATGGTATAAATATCTAAAATCCCTTTAAGTAGTTATGTCTTCGGCAGATATAGCCAGGCTCAAACATTTTTTATCGCAACGGAACTTTTTGTATCTGATAGTTAAAAACGACTATACTGATTTTTCGTTTACCTTAGGTGTGTTTAAGTCAGCGTCTATATCAAAACATTTATTTTATTTAGCGTATTATTTCAAATTTACTGTTAGTCTCTATGATTCAACATTCTTGGAAACTGAAAATACTAGTTATTTTATAAGTGTAATTCAAATAGCGCAGTAACACTTTTGTAATCAGTGCCCATTTTAATGAATGTAGCCATCACTTTAACCTCAAGTACCAATTGTCCCTTCTACATGTAACCGCGCAGTTGCCAGCATCTCTATTTTACAATGCATATTTATGTAATTGAGTGAAACATAGTGGACACGGGCTCGCAAGCAGTTTCAGTACCCCGTTAGTGTGTAATTATAATACTCATTAGATTAATCCTAGACATTGGTACAGAGAACTGATTGCACGTAGATCCTAGGGCCCTTTGTGTCTTATGTGACTCCAAGGAAGGGAGGAATGAGAGGAACAAAGGACGCTACATCCGGTTGACGACCTGCGTAAGCTGATTACATATGAAACACCTCAGACGCCGCCCGGTCTCACTTACGAACCCCAAGCCTCCGGTGGTTCCCTGAGGGGGTCTGAGCTCTAACGCCCGAAGACGCGTACCGATCGAGCTTACCGACGCCGACGGTAGCATAAACGACAAGCCGCCATACATCCCCAACCCGTCGAACACCATTGCTTGCTCCTTCAACCGTGGAACAAATGACAAGCAACTATTAGACTAGGAAATAATAAACAGGAAAATTCGGGGTTGTAATGAACCTATCCAGCATTCGCCTGGCGATCCATGGAAACCCTCAAAATAACCCATGGGTCAGGTAGGCCGGCCATGGGAATCTAATCCACGACCTCCCGAATATGAGTCGCACACTTTAACGCCGCAGCTCAATCTCATGTGTAATGATGTGCTTTACATCGTCCAAGTACCTAATTCTATTTATGAAGAAGTCCGTTGTCAAAATTTGGTGGACACGGGTTCTTGGTCAAAGAAACTTTCAAGTAACACAATAAATTTGTTTGATGTATGGTATCTTATAGAAAATATCCTTACCCAAGTTCTAGATCGTCCAGTTGCTCAGCAAACTCGATGGAAATCTCTCGGTGCTCTGTAGTATCTACAGATTGTCAAAGGGTTTTATACTCACTGTGCGGATATATTGCACCAAACCCCGACTTTGTTGGATGCGTGGAAGCCTCAGAAATTACATTTGTGTTTTGAAGGCCTGTGATTTCACATAACTGCACAAACTAAACCATGTTGTGGACATAATCCAAGGCTTTGAGCAACCACATCTGGTTCCTGCAATTGATGGACAGCTGTAAGCTTAGTTGTTTTCAGGTGAGCATTTTTCGCAGCTCTCTGACATAACTGTATAGGTGTACCTGTCTCCTGCGAAAACGTCACAATGACTTAGAGGGTGGCCCGGGCTTCCACAACAATCTTGGTTGGGATGGGGAGCAAATTCAGGAGAGGTAGTAAGACTTCATTCCCTACCACTTCCCATTGTACTAGAGCCAGTTGTCACTCGTTTTTGGCATTATAGTGGCGGCACATACTTTCAACCTGTAAACTTCAATTGAGTTTAACTCTGTGTACTGTTGAAGGGCGAGTGTGGATTGACATCTTTTTCGTGACGCTAAGTTACCTATGTCGTAGAGAGACTAATACTGATACAAGGGTGCCATCGTTTAATCTGGAGCGCATACGAGATTTAGAATATTTAAATTTCGAAAATAGTTGTTTGCACTATGTGTCGAATCAAATATTACCTCAATGCGGCCAGAAAACTCTCAAATTGGCGTATAAGTCTGTTGGCAACATCCAGAAGAGTTGCAAGCCCTGTTTCCCTTTGACTTTATGGTACTACTTAGTAACGCAAATCATTTGCAAACGATTAGAAAATAGTCTTATGTCTTCAAATTCTCTGTGAAAATTGTCCAGAATTAATATGTAAACTGTTACAGATGAGGAGTTTAATTTGAAAAGAAACTAAGCACATAAGGTGAGCTTGACAATTTGTGCAAGTTAATGGTGGCATTGTGAAGAGTGGAAATGCCGTCTGATATGCTTCGTATGGCGGAACCGTGTAGCACGCAATAAACAAGCAACGTTTTTGTTATACTGAATATAAAACTAATCGTTTTCCTGTTTTATTGAAGCGAATCGCTGTACCACACCACACCGACCGATATATTTCAAATGTTTATTAGAAGCACAGATAAATACATTATGAACCATTTATAATTACTTCTTGTAGGGGTATGATTTGTCAGTTCAAGAAGGTTTTCAAGAAACCATTCCTCACAAACTATTCTTTACATGGAAAACTTTGTCGCCTTCCGTGGTGTAGCGGCTACCATGCTATAATCAAGGTCGTGGATTAAAACCATGGGGAGGGTGAAGGATTTTTTCGGGCGTAAAAATCCTTAGCATGGCTTCCTTTGGAAGGGAACTAAAGCTGTTGACCTCGTGTCGTAGATTTACGGCACGTAAAAGAACCTCGAGTCTGATAAAGAGGCCTTTGGGACGCCGAGAACCACATAGTTAAAGAGCGTTCATAAATAAAACTCCATTTTATGGAACACTTTACAAAACATTATTTTCTCAAAAATGTTTTTAACGATTTTGATTAAAACACCACATGCTTATGATATTTTTATGAGAAACCAAATGTATATCTTGACTTTTATGGGAATAACCTCTGAAGTCCTTTTCAATCAATGACTTTTGCATAGCTAGTAGTAAATAAAATATGGACAAAATCTTACTGCAGAAATACTTTAGATCTCAATAAAGCACACGATTTATGTCAGATGCATTTTTATTGTGAAGTAAACCATTTCCGTGATATTTATGGCTTATGGTGTAATTTTCCAGTAATTTAACTTTTCTCAAATGGGAAGTCGTGATTCTTGTCCCTTCTGTTTATTTCTGGCCATGCAAATAGAATCGAAATCCAGTCATCACAGAGCGGCACATTTTAAAATATTTGATCATCGCTTTGGCCTGTTGTATTTCCATATTTTCTTCTACTTGCAAGTAACTAAGTAGTAAGACCGTTTCTGTTAATGTCATTTCGATTATAATGGAGTGGTGAGAACAATAGACCTCTGTAAGGATATTTTGTTCCAGAATAGGTTAAGAAAGTCAACTGAATAGAAAACACCAGATTTGTTTTTCTTAGACTTTCTGATCCACCCTATGTACATATTTGCAGTTCAACTGATTGGTGGTGTAGGTCACACAAATCTGTTGGGTTCTGAAGTCCAGCTCTATGCTTGTGTGTACAACGATTAGGGAAAACTTTGTTCTTACTTATCGCAATCTGTGCTTCTTAATACCACAGCTCCATTGTGAAACATTTGTCATTACCTAACCTTTCTCTTGTCAACATCCCAACATAATTCATAAATCATAAATATGAATTATGGGTCTGTATTAGCATCTGATCAATCTACCTCTTTTTAACGTGTCTCAAGCTGCTGGTCTCTAAACTCTGTTGGGTAAAATAGATGTGGAATGATAAGATATTACATTCCCTACATCTGTAGTTTTCTATAATTTTTAACTAATTATGCATTCAAGTTCTTATTCTTATTTTCCTCCACATGCCTTTTCAAGGTTTGGGAGTGTAATCTGGTTCAAATGTGATTATTTGAATTCAACTTTCCACCTGGTCCTCAGCCGTCGTACAACTCTTCTTCCGTTTGGATTATAAATAAGATTTTCCTTCGGTGATCTATCAGAAGGCATTCAATTAACGTGGTCTTGCCAGTTCTTTTGGTATTGAACTCTCTCTTGTTCTATATAACTACTTTTACTTTCTCTAGCACGTGTATACAATATACATAGTAGATAGAAAAGATATTGCATTCCACCCAAAACTTCGATACCGAGATTTCAGCGAAAATACACGTTTTAGATTCCTCTGTATAAAAAAAAGCATTTTTGGAAAAAAGTCCGCGTGTATATATGTTTGCTCTGTGTCTATGAGCATAATAGCTGAAAAACGAAAAGTTGGTAAAATACCAAATTTAGTATTTAAGTTTAGCATCTTTCAAGGATGCGACACGAAGATTTTGAGGAAAATTCCTCCACCCATAACTACCCTTTACATGGAAAACATTTTGAACCGTTTGAACTTCTCAAAAATGACTTACAATTTTGATTAAAATACTCTATAAAGATATTTCCACGGCAAATAAAATGTATATCTTGAATTTTCTCTGAATAACCTCTGAAGATCGCTTCATTTTAGATAACTTTTCATAACTGATAAACCGAAAGAGATAGACAAAAACTTACTAAACAAAAATAGAAACCGTTAAAACTCTCAATTTATATCATAACAATTTTTTTCGTGGGATTCACATTTCCGAGATATTCCATGTTATTGGTTTTAGTTTTTAAATATTTAAAAAACTTTTCTCATATGGAAATTTGTCAACTCCTGGCCATGCAAAGAAACGAATTTCAATCACATAGGAACAGCTTTTAAGACATTTGACAATCGCTTTAGCCCAGTTTATCCCCGCATTTTCCTCCTACTTATAAGGAAGTAATTAATACGACTATTTCTGTTATATTCTGTTTAGCACGAATTAGAGAGAAGGATCAGCTTTTGTAAGAGTAAGCTGTTGCAAAATATCTGAAGAAAGTCATGTGACTGGAACACATCAGATTATTATATACTTTCTCTATACGTACTGTGTACATGTTCTATAGAGAAAGAATTGTATTCTACCCAAAAATCCGATACCGAAACTACACCGAAAATATATGTTTTGAGGTCCCCTGTGTCCAAATAAAGCATTTTTAAAAAAAGGTCCGCGTGAGTCAGTGGACAGGATGATTTTTTGTATAGTGTTTAACACCCGCTCTTACTGCGTATGGCACCGCAGGCGATGGCACTAATGATACATGGAATGAAGATGGAGCACCGTGCAATGCGTTGGCGGGTGAAAACGAAGAATCCGGAGAAACCCTACCTCTGCGCCACTTTGTACACCATAAACCCCACATGCGGTCGCTTGGGATCGAACCCGTGCCGTCTAGCTCAGAGGCGGATGGTCTAAACACTAGGCCACGACGCGGCCCGGATAGCATAACTCAAAAACTAAAGGACGGTTAAATACCAAACTTGGTTCTTAAGCTTGGTATCTTCTAAGAATGCGACATGAAGATTTTCCAGAAAATTCCCCCATCTCAAGCTACTCTTTAAATGGAAAATGTTTTAAAATTTTCTAATGATATTGATCAAATACTGCATATTAAAGCTATTTACATCACAAATAAAACGTATATCTTGAATTTACCGGTAATAGCTTCTGAAGAGGTTATCATTCTGGATGAATTTTGCTGGATTTTGCATAGTTGGTAATCGTAAGAGATAGACACAAACTTACTATAATACAAAAATCTGATGTGCTCCATTCACATGACTTTCTCTACATCTCTGTAACAAATTTTATTATTAATAAGCTTATTCTTCTATCTATGTAATGCTAAAGCACTAGCAGAAACGGTCTTATTGCTTAGTTTCTTTATAAGTAGAAGGGAAATAAGAGAATACACTAGGCTAAACCGACAAATAAATGTTTTAAAATGTGGTTGCTATGGGATTAAAATCAGTTTCTTTGCGTGGCCAGGAGTTGACAAGTTCCTATATGAGAAAAAATTTAAAGCTGAAACCAATAATAAGAAATATATGGAAAACGGCCAACTCCACGAAAAAAATGTACATGACATAAATTGTGTGTTTTTATCGTGATCTACATTTTTTGTAACATAAGTTTTTGTCTATCTCTTACGGTTTACCAGTTATGCAAAATTCAATAAAAATCATCCAGAATAAAGGGGTCTTCAGAGGCTATTCCAGAAAATTCAAGATTTTATTTGTCATGTAAATACCTTAAATATAAGAGATTTTAACCAAAATTATTATAGACATTTTTGAGAAAATCAACATTTTCTAAATTTTTCCCATGCAGTTGCAGGTGGGGGAATTTTCTTGAAAATCATTGTGTCACATCCTCGGAAGATACCAAACTTAAATACCAAGTTTGATATTTAACGGTCTTTTCGTTTTTGAGCTATGCTGCCCATAGACACGCACACACTCGCACATATACACATACGCACACACACGGACCTTTTTCTGAAAATGCTGTTTTTGTATTCAGTAGGACCAAAAACATGTATTTCCGGTGAAATCTCGGTATCGAAGTTTTGGCTGTATTACAATACCTTCTCTATACACTATGTATACGGTACGTGTAGAGAAAGTAAACATGTAGATCTAGTTAAGCACACACGATTTATATCATCTACTTTTTGTTGCAGAATTGACCGCTTCCGAGATATTCCTTGTTATTGGTTTCAATTTTAAACTACACACCTTCTCAAACGGGGTCACCTACCATTTCATTCTTCTGAACCGAATTTTATTTGTTCACATATTAAAATATTTGACTTTCGCTTTAGCCTAGTGTATTCCCTTTTTTCCCTTCTGCTTATAATGAACTAAGAAGAAGATCAATTGATTAATGTTTAACTCGTTTAGGGAATGTAGATAGAAGAATATCTTTTGTAAGAATAATTTGTTTGCAGAACAGGTAGAGAAAGTTATTTGAATGAAACACATCAGATTTTCTGTTCATTTATTACATCTACACTTATTAGTTTGTCTTTTCTAAATACTCCTAGTAGCTTTCTCATGAATCTCATTTTTGCACTTCGCATTAATTTTTATATTTTTTCCTCGTAAACCAAGTTTCAGAACTATGAAATTGCACTGATTTCGACATTTTATTATTTAGACTGACTTTGAACATCTTCCTCATTGGTTTTCCCAAGCATTGATTAATACACCCTAACTGAATTGTATTTTATCACATTGTTATCTAGGCCTTTATTTAAATTATACATTTATATATAATATCCTAAATATTGAAAATAATTAACTCGTTCTATTACCTGATCGTTTATCACAATGTTTGCTCTTCTGTTGTGTTTGCATTCCATAGTCATTAACTTTTGCTTTATTAATTGACTTATTCAAGTTGAGGATTTCTAGAACTTTATTTAATTTTTCTAAATTTTATTGCAGATGATTTTCAAAGTCGAGCAATAGAAACTGACCATCCGCAAACAATAGAGTGTTGATTAATTTATTTGGTCTTAATTTAAATCTTTTAGGCTTTAATAATTGTCATTCCTGGTTATTTTATGTTTGTCTATGTTGAATAGTATTGAGAACAATCCACATCCAAGAAATTGATTCATTTTAAATGGGGGCCTCTTATTTAATATAATCTGGGTATTATCGTATATTGATTCGGAGGCATTGGTCAAACGTTTTAGTCATCATCTCACAAATTCTTACATTTAGATTATAGATTCAGTGTGGAGGAGGATTTTGGCACGAAAGCACTTAGGATGTACCTACTGAATCTACGAGAGGAACAAATGAAGGACGTAAAAGGAGACCAGATCCTGGGAGGAGTGCATTCGATTGCAAACGGGGTCCCTAACATTGCTAAACGAGCGATCTAGACACCGGTCGCAAGCTACACAAAAAACTACAGTAAAATCTGAAAGTTTATGTCGTGGCTCCTTAAGTCTATACAAGATGGTGTAATTTTACATTTTACTAATGATTACATATATCTTCATTAAAACATGTCGGCAGATTTTTTAAATTAAATAAACATCTTGTAACTTAAATCACTGTAAAGTTGAAACTAAAACTAATCCTAAATTAAAACTTCCACTCCTTTTTGATCTAATTACCTACTGGTCGGTCGGTAGGTTTGTTCCGGAGGGGGTTCCACACTGCAGCCACCATGGGCTTATTGCCTGTCAGGTCCCAGTAGGATAGGATGATATGAGAGTATTTCGACGGGCGGCGAAACCGAATAAGGGGAAAGAGCCACCGAGGTGAGTTTCTAACATAATCCAAGCACGTCATTTCAACGATGCCGGTCCCCATGGCCGCGTCTCGCTTTGGTGTTTCGCGGCGCAGGGGATCGTGGGTTCGAGTCCCGCCTGGGCATGGGTGTTATATGTTTGTGTATGTGTATAAAAAGTAAAACAGAAATTCAGTAATCATACAGTAATCACAGTAAACAAATTAGGTAAATAAAAAGTAGGGTATGCAGCGCCGGAGTCCCGATCAGACACCGGAGCTGTATTTAAAAAAAACAAAAAAAAACGCTGGAAGCGCTAGGAGCCTGCGTCCTGGGTTCGCCTGAACACCATAGACTCCAACGCCACACTGCTGCCGTGAGCTGTACTTCCAAAGCGCATTCACCACCACCGTAGACACGCCGAAATTTGCAACCCTGAAAGAGACCGGTTGGAATTAATGAACTGAAGTGACAAGACGTTTGTGTGATTGAAAAAATTCTCCCCAGCATTCTCTTACTGACCCCCCCAACCCGAAATAAAACAATGGGTCAGAGACGTCAGCCGCGAGCATCTCTTTTGGATTCCAGTCCCAAACGAAACCCCTAAGTCACCTGGCTCGGTTAGTTAACCTATTTCTGGAAACCAATAACAAATGCCTAACTAATGGTAAGTCAGCAATACCTCTTCTTAGTCTTAATCTGTCTAAGATTATTACTCTTCTTAACTAAATAATATATTCCCTATTTAACTGTTATTAATTTAAAATCAAATAATACCTATTTAAATACAACTAATTCATATTTCTCACACATTCATGCACCCATACAAACCTCCCTCCCACCAAACTTATCCTGTACTTCACCATCGGTTCATACTTCCTCACTTTCATTCCAGACATCGGGCTGATCGCCCATTTTCTCTCTGATCCAGAACCTCTGACTTCAGGCGCTGGCTTGTTAAGTGCTACATACGAGGAGGGTAAATAGAATTCGTGTTAATACTTTTATTGGTAAAGTTATTCGATTATCTACTTCAAGAAGCTGAATACGTTTTGTGGAGGGTATATTGAGTAAAAAAGAACAAAGGCCACCCTACCAAAGTAATCAAATTTGCCCAGAATTCGCTTTTAAGAAAATTTCGAAAGCTTGGTTTGTTTGGTAATACTTGTAATATTTTATTACTGCACAGACACCATTAAAATATTTTTTGTATATCTCTTACAGTTTACCAGTTGTGCGAAAGTCTTCCAGAATGAGTTTTTTTTTTTTTTTTTTTTCCCCTTTCTAACAGTACCGGAGTCTGATCAGGACTCCGGCGCTGTATCCCCGTTTACATTTCCCCCCCTAAATTTTCTGTATAATTACTGGTTTTACTGTTCCTTTACACAAATATATACACACTGCACAAACATATAACACCCACGCCCAAGGGGGACTCGAACCCACGATCCCCTGCCCACGAAGCACCAAAGCGAGACGCCTTAGTGAGCGTGGCCATGGGGACCGGCGGTCTTCAGAGACTATTGCGAGAAAATTCATGACACCTGCCTATATATTTTGTTTGTCATAAACGGTTCTTAAACATGTGATATTTTAGTCAGTAATGGCAACTTAGAGAAAATTAAATTTTTTTGAATTTTTTTTCAGTTAAAGAGCAGTTTTAGGTTTTTTATTATTTTTCTTTTTCTTCTTGAAACTATTGGTATTTTTTCCAAGTAAAGGATAGTTTTGTGTGTTTTTTTGTTCTTTCGTTCTTCTGCTGCATCCTAGAAACATGCTGAGCTTAAAAGTTTGGTATTTAACCGAGTTTTCCTTTATGAGTTATGCTGTTCACAAATGGACACGCATACAGGGGACCCCAAAACCTGTATTTACAATGAAATTTCTGCACGGGATAGAATTCTTTCTCTACTTACGATGTAAACATGGTAGAGAACGTTTTTAAAAGTCTGATGTGTTCTATTTCATGGCTTTCTCTACAAACTATTGTTACAAAAAGTATTTCTTTATTTACATCGTGATAATTGAGATAAACATTAGAAGTAGTTTTATTGGCACCTTCTTAGTAGAAAGGAAATAAGGTAATGCATTAGGCTAAAGGATTAGTCAAAACTTTTAAAAAGTCAGTCACTATATGAGACAAATGAAATTTGGTTCGCTTTACACGGGCAGGAATAAAACAAAAGAGAGATGAAACGAAAGATGACTTCCCCTTTGAGTGGCTCAAAATGGAAACCAATAACAAGGAATATCTTAGATTTTTTAAATAAAAAGTTATATAACATAAATTGTATGATTTAACGAGGTCTGCATTTTATATAGTAAATTTTGTCCATCTCTTGCGGTTTACCAGTTATGCAAAAATCATCCAGAATAATGATATACATTTTATTTTTCATGTAAATATTACCTATACTGTTGAACCATTTTTGAAAAAAAAATTAAAAAAATTCCAATTAAGGAGTAGCTTGGAAGGTACTAAACTTAAACACTAAATTAGGTATTTAACGGTATTTTCATTCTTTAATTATGTTGCCCTCAGACACACACGAACCTTTTTTGTAAATGCTCTGTTTTGATACAGGGGACCTGAAAATATATATTTCCAGTGAAATCTTGACATAGATGTACACCTAGGGACAAAAAAAATTAGTCATGTCTGGAACGCCAAATTCGTTTCAGTTCTACACGGCACAGCGCCTTGTGTACACCATCGGCGATCCAGTTGTGTATCGGCAGCAAGTTGTCACAATTTCCAAATCTTAATATTACTAACCCATATCATCAATAATCATAGTCAAATACCTAACTTAAACTTCTTCAACAACAATCAATATTAACTAAAAGCATGAACCACACAAAACATGATACAGTTTGCATTGAGCAGCATTACTATACCTGTCACCTTCACTGTAGGTTACTCCTCTGGAGAGTGTGGCAGGTTTGCTTGTCGCGTGTAGCAAAGCTTTTTTCCCCTTCTGTTAATGATGTTAAATCAACATATAACGGTTATTTATTTTATACATAGTTATTTCATACACGACATTCGGTACAGTTAATAATATGGTCGTTATTATGATGTTTTTAAAGGGTTTTTCTACCGAACAGCAATATGCTGCACACGAAAACATGTGGTGCGTAGAATGGCGCGCAAACGCAACAGCAATGGAAAAGAATGGAATTTAGTATGAAAAAATACTTTAAGTACTGCTAAGAAAACCAATTTTTTTAAATATTTATAGGAATCCATTTTTCTGAAACTTTGATTTTTTGCGGGGGAGGGGGCGGGAGGTAGTCCAACATACCCTTCTCAAACCGATCCAACAGGAAAATGCCAACTGCAACTGGAATCAGACGAGTGGACATTTTCTTCCACGCGTAAGGGAAAGGTGATTGACTATCTTCCAAAGGGATCACGATACAACGCAAAATACGTGGATTCACAATTCCATCCTGGTATCGTATCTGTATCGTGTTGGTGCTGGAACAAAAGGGCAGTGTAGGTGTGCTGTGACAGCTTGACGATATGCTGAACGGTGTGCAGTACACGGTAATACTCGATAATAGTTTGATTCCGTGAGGATGAGATATCCTGATGGAATTGTTGAATTTGCACAGGATAATCATCCTGTTCACACATCTCGAAAGGTTTCAAATTGGTTTTCAGAGAGGCAGGATATATACCAGAGTTGAACCCTTTTGAGAATGTGTGGACTGAGATAAAAAGGGATCTCTGCTCCAATTTACCTGTAGATGGGTCAAAGACAAAAGATGGCTTCTGGGAGCAAATTTGCCGATCCCGGTGGCCACGCTCGCTAAAGTGTCTCGCTTTGGAGCTTCGTGGTGCACAGGATCGTGGGTTCGAGCCCCGCCTTGGGCATGGGTGTTTCTGTGTTTGCAATTGTCTATGTTTGTATATGTAGGTATATGTAAAAGGACAACGTTAAGAATAGTAAGGTCTACTAAGAAAATATAGGAAACTGGAAAAAATGGAGAAAAAAAATTTAAGAAGCCTTGTAGCTTCTCCACCGCATTACTTCAGGCATTTAATTTTGTCTATACCATAAAGATTGAGTGCATTATATGTGCTGAAAGTTCTTACACCCGATATTAAATATGTTTATTTTTGTGTTTTAGTTTTAGAAGATAATAGTTTATTTACACTTTGCTTTTATTTATTCAACACGAGTGTTATAGATTTATGTTTTTGCATATATAGATAGACCCATAACTTCAAATACCAAAGTTATATTAATGTAATATTGCGTTCTACATATCCAATCATAAAATTAACAAACACAAAAAAATGTTAAGCAGCGCCAGATTTGATCCTAGGAGCTTTTAAGTGGAAGCAAGGCCTTCTTAACCTCTCGGCCACCGTAACGTTGCTCTGTGCTGTTTTTGGTACTCATAAATTAACCATTGCGCTGTTAGTCACATACCATTGTAGAGTTCCTTCTTATGCATTGTGAGCACAGCTTTTACGAAGATACACGAATTTCTTCGAACAAGTGACTCATTATTTTATGTCCACGGTACTACACATACATTAGAGAATGTAACAATTAAATTGAACTATACAATGGAAATCGAGCCAAGGACCTACCGAGAGTGTTTCTTTTGGTCCTTAATGGGGAACCATCTCTCATAAGTGACATACATTGCAGTTCCAGCTGAAGTAGTGTATGAACTATTACTTCCGAAACATGGCTGGGAATAACGTATAACTATCATTCATCTGTCTTGAGAGCGCAGACAGACCGATAAATTTGTGGACTCTTCGTGACGGGAGGCACGTTCGTTTCTTGATACTGTCGTCACTTTTATCTTACGATAACATTCTGTTTACTTTTACCTAAAATGGAAACGTTCAGATGTGACAGATAATAACGGACAGCTGTTGTGATGACGGTCTTTCTTGTGTCTCGTTCGAGGTGAAACGTGAGATATGACGATGGGTACATGCCTCTGGATTTTGAATATTCATTTACACAGCGATAGAAAACAAGTCGCGTGTGAATTTTATATCACATTTTTACTTATTACAGATTATAGCCATACATAATATTCAAATTATTTATATAAACCTTGTTTCAATCCTTAATCCGTACATAGTAGATAGAGAAAGTATAGAATTCCACCAAAAATGTTAGATTTCAGTGGCAGTACTTGTCTTGAAGCCCCCTAAATAAAAAAAATCTGATGTGATCCATTCACATGACTTTGTCTACATCCCTGCAACAAATTATTGTTAAAAAGCCTATGCGTCTATTTCCTTCATGCTAATCAGAAAAAAAAAAAAAAAAATAGCAGAAATAGTCTTATTACTTGCTTCCTTGTATGTAGAAGCGAAATAAGGGATTGCCATAGGTTAAACTGATAGTCAAAAGCTGGTTGCTATGTCACTGAAGTTCCTTTGTTTGTATGGACAGGAATTGACAATTCCCAAATGAGAAAGTGTGTTTTTTAAAGCTGAAACCAAAAACAAAGAATATCTAAAAAAGAATCAACTCCACGAACAAACTTTATATAACATAAATTGTGTGTTTTGACGTGCTCTACATTTTTTATGTGGTGAGTTTTTGTCTAGCTCTTACGGTTTAGCAGTTATTCAAAATTCCGTAAAATTCATCCAGAATAAACTACTCTTTAGAGGCTATTCCCAGATAATTCAAGATATACATTTTATTTGTCAGGTAAATATCTTTAATATACGATATTTTAATATCATCGTTAGAGCCATTTTTGAAAAAAATTAAAATTTTCGAAAAAAATTCCATGTCAAGGATAGTTTGTGGTGGGGGATTTTTCTCAAAATCTTCGTGTCGCATCCCTGGAAGATAAAAACTTAAATACCAAGTTTGGTACTTAACCGACTTTTCGTTTTTGAGTTATCGTGTTCAGAGACACACGGACACACACACATACACACGCACGGACCTTTTTCCTAAAATGCTTTTTTTAAAAAAAGGGGACCCTAAAACATATTTCCGGTGAAATTTCGGTATCGAATTTTTGGGTGGAGTGCAATACCTTCTCTATACACTATGTACATAGTACCTGTAGAGAAAGTAAAACTATTTTTAGAAACATGTGGATAAATATGTACCCTGTGTGGCTGTGAAAATAAAATGTGTGAGAAATAAAAATTTTGATGTTTAAGATTTGCATTCTACCGTTTCCATCGGAGTGATTTTCCATTTCTTTTTATTTTCTCGGTGGTTCTAAACATTTTGATTAGAATACATATATATAGTTTTCAGAGAAATGCGTGTGAACCCTCTTCATTCGGAAGCATTTCTGTATGATGTTGTATAACTAGTAAACCATAAGAGATAGACAAATACATACTATGAAAAAAAAAAAAAAAAAAGAGTAATTAAAACACACAATTTATTTCAAATAACTTTTTGTGGCATTAGCCATTTCGAAATATACTCGTAGGTGTTATTAGTTAAAATAAGCCCCGTCTAACGTGGCGCCCAAAATATGATTTCCTGCCGTCCTTCACGAGTCAAAGTTTTGTTCTGAGAATGTCTAATTTTAAATCAAATTTCAAGACAAAATTACGTCCTTCGAACATCTTTCTAGTATATATGCATGACCATGAAAAGTTGTACAATTATTTCCCTCAACAAATAGTAGACCTTAATTGTTGGGAATTGGTGATGACATTAATCCCAAAATAAAAAACTTTATCGCAAATAGTAAGCTGGCATTAATTTAAACATTGATGTTTGTAAGGATAGCGAGCGAAGGGTTCGATTGGTTTATAGTTATACCGATAGCGAACGAAGTCAGAATTTAAACAAACATTCAGTATAACTTGAGAGATTGTGAATGTAGGTTCAATTATGTGCCTTGTGTTTGATGGATGATTTTAATATAATATGACCAAGAAACAACGAAATCACAGTTTTAACAGTGATTGGGAGGAACAGTATTGTATTGTGAAATTCAGTGTGTTTATTATGTAACAGTAGTGAGTCTGTTCCCAAGAAAATTAATAAAGAACGTTATTTTTTGGCAAATCACACACATTTTTACTTTCTCTATAGGCACTATGTACATAGTGTATAGAGAATGTATTGCACTCCACCAAAAAATTCGATACCGAGATTTCACCGGAAATATATGTTTTAGGGTCCCCTTTATCTAAAAAAAGCATTTTCCGAAAAAGGTCCGTGTGTGTCCGTGTGTCTGTGAACACGATAACTCAAAAACGAAAAGTAGATAAAATACCAAACTAGGTATTTAAGTTTAGTATCTTGCAGGGATGCGACACGAAGATTTTGAGAAAAATTTCCCCACCCCCAACTACTCTTTACATGGAACTTTTTTCGAAAATTTTGATTTTCTCAAAAATGGCTCCAACGATTTTGATTAAAATTTCGTATATTAAAGATATTTACCTGACAAATAAAATGTATATCTTGAATTTTCTGGGAATAGCCTCTGAAGAGTACTTTATTCTGGATGAATTTTACTAAATTTAAATAACTGCTAAACCGTAAGAGATGGACAAAAACTTATTACACAACAAATTTAGAACACGTTAAAATACACAATTTATGTTATATGCATTTTTTTCGTGGAGTTCGTCGTTTTTGAGACATTCCTTATTTTTGGTTTCTGCTATGAAAAACTTATAAATTTCTCATACAGGAATTTGTCAACTGCTGTCCATACAAACAAAGGAACTTCAGTGACATAGCAACCAGCTTTTGATTATCACTTTAACCTATGGTACTCCCTTATTTCACCTCTACTTACAAGGAAGCAAGTAATATGGCTATTTACTGATTAGCATGAAGTTAATAGAAGTATAAGTTTTTTTAAGAATAATTTGTTGCAGGGATATAGAGAAAGTCATGTGAATGGTACACATCAGATTTTTATAGTGAATTTCTTGTTAATTCTGAATTACGAAAACACAAAGTTAGAGACTTAAAATGTAAATTAGCATTACAGAAAAGTGCATTTACCAAGCTAGTTCAGCAAAATCGTGACGTAACATTGACCTCTTACAAAGTCTGTTATGTTTGAGCGAAAAGGAAAAAAACCTTTCATTGACGGGGAAGTAATTAAAGAAGCAATGATCAGTGCCGCAGAGTCTCTGTTCGATAGTAGCAAAAGATAAATGTGCACTTATGTCTTCTATCAAAGGACTTAAATTGTCTCACCAGGTCATCTTCTACTCGTTACTGATTGTTCAGAAATATTTTGAATATAACAGATTCTGAGCATGGGACCATAATTCTTCATGGAGAGTAATGTGGCTCAGTAGGGGGAAAACCCTGGGACGATTCTGCAGTCTTCTGAATGAGATAAGAGATTTTTTGAAATTATATCCAGGGTAATATTGGCACGAAGTTGATAAGATACCATGGCACCTAGAATTAGGTTTCTTGGCAGATATCACCTAATTAAACCTGATATCGCAAGTGAAAAATAGCAACATTTAGCCATCATAAGCATGTTCGGAGGAAACTAAACTTGTGGATTGCACATTTAAAAAGAAATTCCTTATCACACTTTCCAGCTTTGAAACAGTTATGGAAACCGTAAATATCGGCAAATGTGACCTTCTATGTTTTTCCCAGCATCTTGAAATTCTACTTCTATAATTTAGTCAATTACAGTACTAAACCACTTGTGATTATCAATAACCCATTCGCTTCAATAGATATTAATGTACTTGGAGATAGGATATGTGAGATCTGGAAATGGAAATTTTAAATCCTCAAGAAGATATATCTTTGAAATCATGTTGTCAAGTTCAAGAAATGTCTGGACTGGCGAACAGGAATAAATATCCCATCATTGGTAGTAATGCGTATTATTTGCTTTGGCTCGACATATATTTGCAAGGTTATATTTTCTTCTATGAGCATTATCAAGAATAAATACCGATCCAGTTTGACAGTCTCATATTTAGAGCAGCTTGTTCCAATTACACGCCAGATTTTTCTGCACTTACAGCGAACATGCACTGCCAAACTACACATTAATTGTGTAATTTGTAAGCCTAAGCAATTTTTGTTGTAATTCTTTAAAATACTTTCACACCGATTCATTTGCGTAGTAGTAGTGGTTGTGGTGGTGGTCGTGGTCGTGATGGTCATGGTCGTGGTGGCGGCGATGGTGATGGCGCCCGCACCTCATTATGTATGAGTTAAATGAGCCCGAGTACAAGAGAAAGTTGGACAACACTGGTTTAAATTTTTCAACACGTTCGTGTTTTATTTCAAAGTGTTGTCTATATCCGGCTGTTTCTCGTGGTCATAAAAGAGTATGGAGTTTCTAGACTAGCGTATAGCTATTTGAATTTAAACAGTGGTTGTCGACTCTATTTAAATCCATTTTAAGTTAAACACGTTCAATATTGATTGAAAACGATTTCAATTCAAATAGTACCACACTAATGTACTTTTGTTTCCCGTTGACAAAACAAAAAACTGTTTTCAAAGCAAGTAAGATTTGGGGCGAGCGGGTTTTTGTAACCTTGAAGATGTTAGCAGGTTTCAACTGTTGGGGTAAACTCGAGCTGTGTATAGTCAGTATCACGGTGATGTTCAGATTCTAAATGCAACAAGAATTGAAGAATAACATCGTACTGGATATTTGTGTCTGGTATTATTTAACAGTGATGATATAACAATACTGATTAGAAGGTTATGTCATAAAACACGTGTGATTCAGTTACTGTGAGTTAACAACTGAATTCGTAAGTGGGCCAGTGACGACAGATAACATAATAGCCAAATATTACAATCATGAAAAGTGGGAGCAGAAGGTGCAAATTAAATCACCAAACATAGAAGTTAACTTGGTAGGTAAATCAGTTTTGCTCAGTTGCTTTCTCTCGCTTTACATATTTTGAAGATAAATTTTAGTAAGAATATCTTTATAAACATTATTAAAAGAATGTAATCCAAAAGCAGCAAGTTTAGTTGGTTATTTCAAAGAAAATAGTACTATGGCAACTGTTATTACTTTAAATGGCTGTTTTTAAAAAGGCGCTTGTCCAGAAATTTCAAACATTGAGCTATCATTTTTTTTAAAAAAAAAAAAGTCGAAGTCATGTTCTCTAAAGTAAGGGCACTTCTGTTTCTATTTCATAATTAACTGGACACATTTCAACATTTATATTTAAAAGAACAATTCATCTGCTGTGATGTCATTTTAAAAACAAAGAAATTTAGAGGCCAATAAATAGAGCCTGCATTAGCCATTGGGAGCAAAGTAAAATTGGAACAGCAGTGAATTCAAAGGTTCATTTTCCCTAAATAAAGGAAAATATTCCAGGTAAAAAGGGTAGTTTGAGGTGGGGGATTTTCTCGAAAATCTTCGTGTCGCATCCTTGGAATATACTTAATTTAAATACCAAGTTTGGTATTTAGTCGACTTTTCGTTTTTGAACTATTCTGCTCACAAACCACAGACACACACAGACAGGCACACACGGACCTTTTTCTAAAAATATTTTTTCGCAGGGGTCTCAAAACATGTATTTGCGGTGAGATCTGGGTTTCGAATATGTGGGTGCAATGTAATACCTTCTGTATACACTATATACCTACATAGTACAGGTAGAGGAAGTAAAAAAATCCTGATGTGTTACATTCACATGGCTTTTTCTACATATGTGTAACAAATTGTTAAAAAGTTTAGTTTTTAATTTAGTTCATGATAATCGAGACAAACAGCAGAAATTGTCATATTACTTAGTTCCTTGTAAGTGGAGGGTAAAAATCTGATGTGTTCCATTCACTTGATGTCCTTAGCTGTTCGATAAACAAACCTTTTATTGAAAACATTAATCTGTTATCTACATAATGATACTCAAGATAAACATAAGCAGAATTAGTCTTATTACTAGCTTCCTTTAAAGTAGAAGGGAAATAAGAAAATGCACAAACTAAAGCGATAGCCTCGTCCTTTAAAAGCCGGTCGCTGTGTGAAACAATTGAGATTTTAATCTATTAGCCTGCCAGGAGTAAACAAATGCGTTTTATCGAGATCTAATTTTTTAAATAAGTTTTTGTCTATCGTTTACGATTTACCAGTTATGCGAAATTCAGAAAAAAGATCCAGAATAACCTGGTCTTCAGAACTGTTCCCACAAAATTCAAGATATACATTTCATTGGTCATATAAATATCTTAATAATACGAGTTTTTAATGACAATCATTAGAGCCATATTTGAGAAAACCAAAATTTTCGAATTTTTCCCAAGTAAGGGGTAGTTAGGGTTGGCGGATTTTGTTGAAAATCTTCGCGTCGCATTCTTGGAAGATTATGTATTTAAATATCAAGTTTGGTATTTAACAAATTTTTGGTTTTTGAATTGTTTTGGTATTGTGTAACAAAATTATGAAAAAACCATGTTAAAGATATAAAATTGTACAAGTTAGATGTTCTAAAACAGGCAAGAATGTCTGGCGTATATCATATAAAACTTAGAGCATTTTTGGATTGATAGAATAATGGAGAAAAAAAAAAGTTTAAATTTGTAGCAGAAAAAGCATAAGGAAATACATATGGGTAAATGATAATTAACGTGAGTATTTTAATTAAAGTCACTTAATTGCATATGTGACAAGATTTAGGCAATTGTACAATGGAATCTAAATATAATGATCATAACTTGTAAAAATCTGCAATATATCTTCTTCTGCAATTCAAGGTTTAGGCAATATGACTGTTCGGATTTCACAAAATTAGTTTCATCTTTCTCTCAGCCTTTCTACATCTGTTCTTCCTGCAAGCTTATATGTATTTACAACGGCTAGAATCCTGTCTTCGTCCATCTGCCTGAGAGGTTTCAATTTCCCCTTATATTTTTCAATCTTTTCAGTTGAATTAAAAATATCCAATTCCCGGATGCCATCGTTTTTTTTATGTGGTACCTCCTTGAACATCTTTGACGGCCCTTAAAAATACCATTCTTACTGATTGAATTTTTATCTCCTCTATTCTCAATACAGAATTCGCTGCCATAAAGCAGCGCAGGCACTGCCGTTGTTTTATGTAGATATAATTTAATTTTGATTACTTTGTAACTTTATTTTTTCAAGTTTTGTTTGTAACCACACATATACATATATTGATATTTAATGTATTTACTTTCTCTGGGACGTATGTTCAACGTACATAATAGAGGTTTTATACTCCACCCAAAATTTCGATACCGTGATTTCATCGGAAATATATGTTTTGATTCCTTTGAATTAAAAAAAAAACAAAAAAAAACAAAAAAAAAACAAAAAGAAACACATTTTTAAAAACATGTACATGAGTGTGTGTGTGGTGTGTGTCTGTTTGTGAGTGTCCGTATATGTATGCGTGTGTGTGTGTGTCCATAGCAGCATGGCTCAAAAACGAAAAGTCCGTTAAATACCAAACTTGGTAGTTAAGTTCAGTGTCTTCCAAGGATGCGACACGAAGATTTTCAAGAAAATCCCTCAACCCCTAGCTACGCTTTACATGGAACATTTTGTGAAAATTTTGGTTTTCTCAAAATAGCTCTAACGATTTGATTAAAATGCCATATGTTTAAAACATTTTTATGAAAAACGAAATGTACATTTATGCCTCTGGAGACCTCTTCATTATGGATGACTTTTGCGTAAGCGTAAACCGTAAGGGATAGACAAAAACTTGCTGAACAAAAAATGTACATATCATTAAAACAAACAATTTATGCCATTTCATTTTTTTAGAGTTAACCGAAATATCCTTTGTTATTGTTCCAGTTTTAAACTACTTAAAATTTTCTCAAGTGGAGAGCGAACCTTTGTTTCATCTCTTTTCTGTTACTCCTGGGAATGCTAAAGAGAACCGAATTTCAATTGTTTCACATAGCTATAGCTTTTGAAAGATTTAACTATCGCCTAGTGTATTCCCTTATTTCCCTTGTACTTACAAGGAAGCAAATATTAAGAATTGAATTCCTCAACAATAGTAAACCTCAATAGTACTTAAGTCTTAGGTACTTAAGACAGTGTAAGTCGCCATTGGGGTATGTCATCTCAAAATAATTGAGATCAGTGGAGATATTATATGCTATGTCGGCATTGCCATGGTAGCTCAGTGGTCAGAGCAACCGGCTAGAGACCGTGAGATCCGGGAATCAAATACCGGCTATGTCATTGAATTTTTTAATATTACCCAACCTATCCAACTTCTGTCCTACAAACGGCTTGTGGAACAAACAATTAATCAACACATTTTATTTTATAATCAGCAGCTCTGAGCGAATGTGTTTGAAGTACTTCTTTTTCTTACCCTCCCCGTATGTAGAAATTACACCCCCCAAGGATTTACAAACCAACGCCTGGGGTCGCCTGTGGTGCCATATGTAGTAAAAGCGGGCGTTGAACACCAAAACAATCGCCTGGGGTCAGATGTTGGTTGAAGAGCAGGCGACTTAGGTAGAGAGAGAAGCCTGGAGGGGTGCTCATCCTGATTCCCAGAATTGAGGAGGTGGATGATATGAAATTACGGTGAAATGGATTGAAGAAAAGGTAATCATGCATCAGGTGCTTGAATGAACGGTGCGGTAAACCGAAGAACTCGAAGAACAGCCGCCTACAAATCCCACATGCTGTCCTCTATGATCGAATCCAGGCCTCCTTAGTGAGAGGCGAGTGGTCTAATTATAACCTAAAAATAGCAAAGGTTGGAATATCTATCAAGAGAGCCAAGCTCGTAAAGGCTAAAATGAAGTATGTTTTTACCTTCTCTACACGCAAATAAATAGTATATGGTTGAAAAAAAGGTATTGTGTTCCACCCAAAAATTCGATACCGAAATTCCACCTGAAATATATGTTTTGAGGTCCAATGATTCCAAAAAAATTAGAAAAGATCTTCGCGCACGATAACTATAAAACAATAGGTCGGTTAAATAGCAAACTTGATATTTGAGTTCGGCATCTTCTAAGCATGCGACACGAGGTTTTCCAAGAAAATCCCCCTACCCAAAACTTCACTTTACATGGAGAAATTTGTTTTGCTCAAAAATAGTTCTAGCGTTTTGATTAACATACCGTAGTTTAAAGATATTAACATTACATATAAAATGTATACTTTGAATTTTCTGCAAATAGCCTCTGAAGTTCTCTTCATTCTGAATGACTTTTGCACAAATGGTGAACAGCATTAAATATATCTTGTTCTATTGAAAGAAAACTAATTTCTTGACGTTGGAACGCACTACCGACCAACCAAATCATGTCCCTATATTGACAGTGTGTCTCCAGCTGGATCGTTTCTGGCACACAAGACACAGAAAGAAATCGGCACTGTGTTGTTCCGTACACTGCATTACTTACCGTTTGTAGGGTACTTTATTACGTCATGTTTTTATTTTATTGACTGATACTGCCACCTTGCAGGTGAGTGTTATATATCGAACCAATAGAGCATACCTATGCAGGGTTTGTAACTCATTCACTAATAAGAATAGCCACCTCCCTCAACTGGAAGTGAGATTAGGTAAAGTGTACTACAACAGTAGGCTACAACCCCTCCTCCTTCCCCAATTAGAGTGGCGGTGGGGCCAGCGGATATCAGAAAATAAATTCCCCACAGACAATCAGAAATTCGATGTCTAATACTATTTGTGCTCTGTGTACCTACATGTTTTCGTTTTAACGGCTGCGCGACAAAAATTAGAGAGATGTTTTACACGAATAGCTCTACAGCGGCCATTTTAAATGAATTGCGGTTTGCGAAATTTGATTCTACACAAGCATTTAGTAATACATAATAGTTTACTTCCTGGGTAGCTAAGTGTCTTTGATATTACTTTAGTTTACATATGGATGCTGTATTTGTAACATATTATGCTACTTTAAAACATACCTAGCCCGCCTCAGTAGTATGGGAATAGAGTATCTGTTTCACATTCAAGAAGTCACGAGCTCGAATCTCGCTTGGTTTGAGCTATCCGGATAAGCTTTTCTTTCGGAGTTTTTCCTCATCCTGAGAAGACAAACATCAAGTAACTTTAAGGTCCAGGACCCCGAGATCATTTGGGCGTAATTCGTCCGTTATGACCAAGGATGTTAAGCTACAAAAACAAACAAACAAATAAAGCAAAACATACCTGTACCACGTATATGAAAGCTTACCGTCCATCCTGTAGAACAATTACTGAGTTTTTAAATGAGTATTTAAAAACCAGAAAAACCACTGTGGTAAAATAGAGTTAACCTCTTACTCCCTTATGCAATTTTTCTTGTAGTTATTTATACGCTGTAGCATGACCAAGCTAAGTTATCGTTTACTTTGATTATCACCGGATAATTTCCTTTTTTGTATAATGTTACATCACCCGAGGAAATGTAGAGACATAAAGGTCATAAACATAATGCATAGTGCATACATTAATATTTTTAGACCTTCAGTAATATCAGCTATATAGTAACGCAGCTAATGAAGTGCAAGGAATATTTATCATTTAGTACTGTAGGATAAAGCTTCGTATTCTATGGGAAGTAAGAAGCATGTCTTGTTCACTTCATTCTTCTAACTATTATTGGTCTATAATATAGAATACACGGAATAGCCAGGGAAGTATATTCTGTGTAAAATATTCAATAAGGTATATCCCTTTCCTTTTATTTGTTATTTTTTTCTTCTAGATGTTAAAGGTCTTAATATATTAAAAATATTAAATAGAATATTTATAAAAGCATATATTGCCTTTACTATTTTTAAGTTTTACTCAAGTCGTCCGGGCACTTCAAAAAGTAGGATGCCTTAGCTAAATTTTTAAAATAAAATTTGTAAGCATAAATAAAAAAAAACTAAAATAATGCAAACATCACCGAGAAAGATGGCTCCTCGACAACGTTGACTCGCATTCGGAAGGTCCTGGGTTCGACCTCCGGAGACCACCTACTCTGACCCTCAGGTTTTTCGTGGTTTCTCTGGGATCAGTAGGCAAATACTGGGTGGATTACGTCTTCAGATGTGATTAGAATTCGTGATAATACCTTTATTGGTAATGTTGTTCAATCGTCAACTGGATCATTGGGCTTGGAAATATTAGAGACTTCCGCGCGTCTCTGTGGCCTGTCTTCCTGTAGCCTATTGTTCCCTCCCTTCCTACAGAATATATCTGTGTAGGTCGTACTGAGCGAAGTGTCCCTTTTAACATAAATATCAGTGCAGCTCTAATGAACATTGAAAACTGCATTTAACAGCTGTTGCTTGTGGGGTGGACGACAAAGTTAATGAGAGAAAAGATGCAATGATCTCATTACAACAAACATCACATGCTATGGAAAGAATGCTGGTGTAGAAATGTCGAGGACTCTTTAATCGGTTTCCCAACCGCCCATTTCGGGCCACGTCGTGGCCGAGTGGTTAAACTACTCGTCTCTTACCTAAGCGGCCCGCGTTCGATCCTAAGCGACCGCATATGGAATTTGTGGTGGACAAAGTGGCGCTGGAGCTTGTTTTTCTCCAGGTTCTGCGGTTTCCCCCGCCATCGCATTCCATTCATTCCATGCCTCATCATTGGCATTACCTGCGGTGCCATAGTAGTAAAAGCGAGCATCAAACATAAAAAACGCCCACTTTAATCGTCTGATTATATGTTTACCATGACATGACAAAAAGGTTCACGCGTCCTTATGCGTCCTCTGGAAACACAAATTCTCTCATTAAAATTATCAAATTTAAAGCTAATCAGTGTAATATTAGTAATACATATATATATATATATATATATATATATATATACATATATAAAAAATAGAATAAATATATTGCAAGGTTCTATGAGGTCTTAGACGACCCTGAATATGACGATTTAGCGAAAAGGCGTGCGAGTTGTTGATCACTGGTTTAATGCTTATCTTAAGTTCCATCATTGCATTTTCTTGGAAGAGTTTTTTTTTTTTGCTTTTTGTTTTTTTTTTGTTTTGTTTTGTTTTACCGAAATAAAATGCAGGGCGCAAAATCTAGCTTCCGACCCTTCCATTTTTACTTTCTTCACTTAGTATGTAGTACTCAGGTAGAGTAGGTACCCAAAAATTCTACACCGACATTTAACCAGAAATACACGTTTTAGGGTCCCCTGTATTAACAAATCTTTGTGTTCCATTCACATGACTTTGTCTACATCTCTTTAATGAATCATTGTTATAAAGCTCATGCTTCTATTTAATTTACTTCATGCTAATCGAGAAAAAATTAGCAGAAATAGTCTTATTACTTCCTTCCTTATAAGTAGGAGCGATATAAGGGAGTACCATAGGTTAAAGTGATAGTCAAGTTATTGAATTTCCTTTGCTTGTATGGACAGGAGTTGACAAATTCCTGTACGAGAAAAGTAAGTTTTTTTAAAGGTGAAACCAGAAACAAGAAATATCTCAAAAACTATCAATTCCACGAAAAAAATGTATATAGAATAAATTGCGTGTTTTAACGTGTTCTATATTTTTTGTGTGGTAAGTTTCTGTTCATTTCTTAGGGTTCAGCAGTTATGCAAAATTCCGTAAAACTCATCCAGAATAAAGATGCCTTCGGAGGCTATTCCCAGAACATTCAAGATATACATTTTATTTGTCAGGTAAATAGCTTTATTATACGACATTTTAATCAAAATCATTAGAGCTATTTTTGCAAAATCAAAATTTTCGAAAAAACTCCATGGAAAGGGTAGTTTGGTGTGGTGGGATTTTTCTCAAAATTTTCGTGTCTCATCCCTGGAAGATACTAAACTTAAATACCAAGTATGGTATTTTACCGAATATTCGTTTTTGATTTATCGTGTTCACAGACACACAAGGACCTTTTTCTGAAAATGCTTTTTTTGGATGGGGACCCTAAAACATACATTTCCGGTAAAATCTCGTATCGAATTCTATACTCTATGCACATAGTAGTTGTAGAGAAAATAAAAAAACATTTTTGTAGAATGGTCCGTGTTTTGTGTGTCCGTGTAGGGTGTGTCTGTGAACACGGAAACTCAGAAATCAAAAGTCGGTAAAATACAAACTTGGTATTTAAATTTAGCATCTTCCAATGATGTGACAAAAAGATTTTGAAGAAAATTCCCCACCGCAAACCACCCTTTACAAAAAAAAAAAAAAAAAAAAAAAAAATCGAAAATGTTGATTTTCTCAAAATCAGCAGTGCTATACGCATGAGCGGAGTAAAAACAAGAAAAAGCTGCAAAGAAGAAATGTAAGCAGGGTAGCACATAGTGTTTATTATTAACCTCTATACGATAGGAGAGTAAATGCATATATAGAAGCGATAACATGCAATCCTGACTATTCTTTCAATGCATCGCCTGGGTAGTGTGGTGGTATCGTGTCTGCCTCACGTTCAAAAGGTCGTGCGTTCGTATCTCGCTTAGGGTTAGTTACCCGGATAAGGTTTTTTTTTGCCTGCCGGTCCCCATGGCCGAGCTCGCCAAGGCGTCCCACTTTGGTGCTTCGTAGCGCTGGATTCGAGTCCCGCCTTGGGCATGGGTGTTATATGTTTGTGTATATGTGTGTGTTGTAAACGTAAGAAGACAGCAATCCAGTAATAATATGGCAAAACAAGGTACAAAAAAAGGTAAATAAAAGTAGAGTATACAGTGCCGGAGTCCCGATCAGACTCCTGTGCAGTATTTAAAAAAAAAAAAAAAAAAATGCATTATTGTTACTATACTCCAGCAGAGCGAATCAAAACACGAAAAACGTTCACCCCAAGAGTGTGTAACAGAATAAATCAAAGCAGGGAAGTGTTGGAAAATGCTTGGAAAGGTGATAGCGCAAATAACAAGTTAATATATTTGGCATTAAGAAGATTCTTAACTTTATCCTTAAATGTTTTATATTTATTTAGGATTAAACATTTTCATGTAATGTTTTAGTTAAAACATAAAAGTTTTATTTTAACATTTTATTATATACATTATTGTATTATATATTTAAAGTTTATTGCGCATTATACGACAGCAGAGTAAATAAAAAAATCCGATGTGTACCATTCACGTGACTTTCTCTACATCTCTGCAACAAATTGTTCTTAAAAAGCTTATACATCTATATACTTCATGCTAATCAGTAAAAAATTAGCAGAAATAGCCATATTACTTGCTTCATTGAAAGTAGAGGCGAAATAAGGGAGTACCATAGGTTAAAGTGATAATCAAAAGCTGTTTGCTATATCACTGAAGTTCCTTTGTTTGTATGGACAGCAGTTGACAAATTCCTGTACGAAAAATGTACAAGTTTTTCATAGCAGAAACCAAAAATAAGGAATATCACAAAAACGACGAGCTCCACGAAAAAAATGTATATAACATAAATTGTGTGTTTTAACGTGCTCTACATTTTTTGTGCAGTAAGTTTTTATCTAAGTCTTGCGGTTTAGCAGTTATGCAAAATTCCGTAAAATTCGTCCAGAATAAAGTAGTCTTCAGAGGCTATTCCCAGAAAATTCAAGATATACATTTTATTTGTCAATATACGAAATTTTAATCAAAATCGTTAGAGCCATTTTTGAGAAAATCAAAAATTTCGAAAAAAGTTCCATGTAAAGGGTAGTTGGTGGTGGGGGGATTTTCTCAAAATCTTCGTGTCGCATCCCTGGAAGATACTAAACTTAAATACCAAGTTTGGTATTTTACCTACTTTTCGTTTTTGAGTTATCGTGTTGACAGACACACGACACACGGACACACACACACACACTCACACACACACACGGACCTTTTTCCGATAATGCTTTTTTAGATAAAGGGGACCCTAAAACATATATTTCCGGTGAAATCTCGGTATCGAATTTTTGGGTGGAGTGCAATACCTTCTCAATACACTATGTACATAGTGCATATAGAGAAAGCAAAAATGAAAGCGCCATAATAAAAAACATGCAAACACGAAAGCAGATAAAATTACACTGTCCTATGTACTTTTCACATATTTTTCGTACGATGTTTTCAAGCTTTGGTTTATTCTCTTAAGTGTTTGCCTAATGCGTAAAAATATTGATAGTTATATAGTAAAACACTACATTCTCTCGTGTTTGCACGTTTTTCGTTAATAATAATAATAAACCTCGCGAAACACAACGTGCTTTCGTGTTTGCATACCTTTCGTTGTGACGATTTCATTAAACTCGAAACTAATTCAGATTCCCCTTCACCAAAATCAAATGATCTACGATTTGTTTCAGCAAGACAAGAAACAAATCAAACATTAATAAAGGAAAACAAAAACAAAAATCAAATATCAATTTGATCTTTATCTGATAATAAAGAAGTCAATGACAAGTATATTATTTTTATCAATTTTAACAACCGGAATGTATCATGTTGTTTTAATTGCTAAGCATATAGTGCGTGATGATGATGATGATGATGATGATGGTGATAGTAAACTCCAAGGCACGACAGCTCACGGGGAACCTTGGCCTACCGCCCGGCCGCTGCGTCCCCCATCTCGGTCCACTACAGACGTCATGGATGGGGTGCAGTATTGGAGGGTGAGACGTGGTCAGCGCCTCGAGTCCCCCGGCCGGTTAATGCGGTCCTCATGACCTGGAGCCGCTACTTCTCCATCAAGTAGCTCCTCAATTGGCCCCCCCAGGGACCTTACGAGGCTGAGTGCACCCCGGGCCAGGTCTCCCAGCGGGGAAAAAATCCCACGCCGGTACTGGGGATCGAACCCAGGTCTCCCGCTTGGTAAGCATGATGATGATAGTATGATAGTAATAACAACCACAACAACAAAACAGTGAAACACTAAATACTGTCTCTTTTTCATTTTTTTTTTCCGTTACGACGCTTCCACATTTTTATTTACTTCACTTACGCGTATGGTGAATAATAATGAAATTATTAATAAGTATTATTATCATAATAGTCATAATGCTGTTAGGGTTTTTTCGTTATGACGCAATTATGTTTTGATTTACGCTGTTTAAGCGTATAGTGCTAATACTACGACTACTACTGCCTCTACTACTACTACTATTTATTATTATTATTCAAATAATAAATAAATAATAATAGTAGTAGCAGTAGCAATAGTATACTCTTTCTCTTTGCTCTTCCTAGTACTGTCAATCGCACTTTCTTCTATGAAATTAGATTAGGGCAATTGCAGGAAACGAAATCAGTATAGCGAGCGCAGATAGACCTGAATGTTTGGTATTCGCGAGATAAGTCTAAGTTCAGGTACCTTACTGTTTTGTCCCATAAGGTGTGAGGGCCTGATATACGCATCTTATCTTTTGAGCAGATGACCATAATAAGTAATCTTAATATTTTCATCGTGAGTCAGTCTCTTTCGGTGACGAAGTGATCAGTGCCTTCGATGACTAATTCATAGTGACAATGTTTCAGATCTCAATAGGAGCGCAATATTTATTAACATACCTTCATACTTGCCTAAGGACCAGAAAAGTGAAGTCTTATTCACAGTTAAAGATGTGTAAGTTTTAAATCAAGCTACAAGTAAGTTGAACTTCATTCCACATCGTACACATTTTGGGTTCCGAAATTATTATTCGGGAAAACCCTGTCGGAGAGGTTCAAACTCGACTTTCACATTTGGCTGTTGCAATGCTCTTACTCGCCAACAAGATGAGATTACTAGTAGCCATGTTATTTCCTTAGGAACAAGTCGTCCAAAAATACTCGTGACTTTCTCGAAAACTACACGCTTTCAAATGCTAGTCTACTGGTCTTTTCATGGAAAACTTGCACGCGCTGTTCGGTGCTTCAGGAATTTACATAAGATTTTCCTTAACACATCTCTGAATTCCATTTAAATTTCCTTGTTTAGGTCATTCTGGAGTATTTCCTCACAGTAAAGGAGTGGAGAGTTATAGGGATGCTGGGTTGTTTGTCAGTTGAATTTCACACTACAGCTTACTGAAATACTTATGTATGTTGTGTTTAAATGCTTTACCTATAATAGATTTTATATTTTATATAAACTCGTAACTCAAAGGGTAAAAATGGCCTTTAGTTTTGAGACAATCGAAAATAATTTTGCGAATTCATTTTATTAATAGGTTTTTATAAATTTCAAGGAATCGGGAATGAATTTTGGTACTTAATGATACATTAGTAAGTGGATTGTATGTAGCCTTCTGGGTACATAATTTTTACAATACATTTATTATATTCTTCACTGCATTACACGAAAAATTTAATTCATCTAACTCATATATTGAACATTTGTCTTTAAATATTTGCCATATGCCTCTCTCCCTCCCTCTCTCTCTCTCCCTCTCTCTCTCTCTCTCTAATATATATGTGTATATACTACTGGCCACACCGTGGCCGAGTGGTTAGACCACCTCTCATCTAGACGGCCGGGGTACGATCCCAAGCGACTCTTGTGAGATTTGTGGTGAACGAAGCGACGCTGGGGCGGTTTTCTCCGGGAATTCGGTTTCCCCTCCATCACATTCCACCGGAGCTCTATCATCATTCATGTATCATCAGTGTTACCACCTGTGGTGCCATAAGTAGTAAAAGCGGGCGTAAAACACGACCAAAAAATACATACACATATTTTTACTTTTTTTAACTTAACGTCCCCTAGCCTGATTGGCCAAATCTGACGATGAATGAAATCGGTGAAATGATACTCAAATAATCTCGGGTCCACAGAGCTTAAAGTTAGTCGACATTCGTCTTCTCACATTAAAGGAAAACCCCGAAAAAACCTTATCTGGTAATTAACCCTAAACGAAATTCGATTGAACGTGAGGCAGACACGCTACCCTCACACTGCTCAAGCGGGCTTCTTTCATAATTGGTAATGGCATATAGATATTTCAGGTGCTGCAGATCTTCCTTTAATCAGCTTTCTTTTTTATTTTTGGAACGTCACGATTTTATATTAATGAACATAGATAGCATGTATAGCACTACACACTATACGTAGGCATGGGTATCCTCTAAATCTGCTCTTCATAGTAATAGCAGTGGGGTTTTAGGGTGCATAACTGCTACGGTCAGTGGCGTTTCTGGTAAGATTCAGATCGTAATGTTTCAGGTGTGATATAGTATGGTGTAATGCTTAGCCACTAGACGGCAGTATCTGCTTATTTCGGGTCAAAATTGGATAGCCCCTCAGTTATCCTAGGATGCAGAATGTAAGATATTGGAACAAAGGGGATAACCTCATTCGCTGCGACACCAAATAGGATCGATTGTGGTTACACTCTCTGGGATGCAGGAACGAGGTGAATGGCTGGAGTGGTGCCAGGACCGCTGTCAGACCCACAAAGACTCACAGACGTCAATACTTCCAATTCGAACACCCGCGCACCTTTAGAGAGCAATACCAACAGGGCGACACAGCGACTCTAGCAGTCGAGATAACTCACTCAGTTTTTCAATCTTTTCATAGCACAACTAAGCCATGTACCCAGCACCGCTGTCACCATAGAACCTGAAAGCACATTTGATACATGAAAGGAAACTGAACTGAGAGAAAATGAGGGATCAGTTATCCCTAATAAACCTTCTTATCCACCTGTTTACCCTCCTTATTCGAGGACTTACAAGCCTGGAGTCAGATGCCTGTCGAGGAGCAGACGGTTATGAATCAGATCTCTACCCTGAATTTAGATATCAGCCCAATGTCTGTATGACGCGAGGAAGTAGATGATATGAAATGTTTGGAAAATAGATGATAAAAAAAGATGATGATGAGGTAGTAAATTGGTGGTATCAGTGGCAAAGGAAACTAGAGGGCCTGCAGAAAACCCACTCAGACGCCGCATCGTCCACAACAAATCCCACATGCAGTCCCCTGGGATTGACTCGGGGCGCCCAGGTGGGACTCGAGAGGTCTAACTGTTCTGCCGCAGCTCCGCCGCCCCTAATAAACAACCGGTTTAAATTTCGAAGTTCATTTTTATTACTTTCTCTACACGTACTATGTACATAGTGTATATAGGAAGTATTGTATTCCACCCAAAAATTCGATACCGAGGTTTCACCAGAAATACATACTTTAGGACCCCCTGAATAAAAAAAACATTTTTTAGAAAAAAGGTCGTATGTGTCTGTGGACGGCATAGCTCAAAAACAAAGAGGCCGTTAAATATCAAATTTTGTGTTTAAATACCACGGTGGTACCAAGGATGCGACACGAAGATTCAAGAAAATTTCCCTACCCCCATTCAAATCTTCAAATCTTTTAAAAATCGGTAGCTACATATGCAATTGAAATGTCCCTCTCTTTACGTGACCAGGATGAAAAATGTGAGAAAAGTCTTAGTATTGGAAATTTAAAAATTAATAATAAGGAATTTCTCAGAATTGGTTAGCTATACAAAGAAAAAAGAAAAAAAATCAATGGGGGAAAAAAAGAAAGAGAAACATATATGAGAGAAATTATGCGTTTTCACGAGATCTAAATTATTTGTGTAGTAAGTTTTTGTCTATCCCTTGCCGTTTACCAGTCATCCAGAATAAAGAGGATTTCTTTACCTAGTTTCGTATTTAACTGACTTTTCTTTTTGTAGTTATGTTGTCCATAGACTCACAAAACCCACACACGCACGGACCTTTTTCTAATTTATTTTATTCAGGGGTCCTCAAAACGAATATTTCCAGTGAATTCTCGATAACATTTTTAGTACGTACATAGGACTTGGCAAGAAAGCAAAAAATGTGTGTAAAGTGTGCGGGTCGGTTGATAATCTTTCACAATTTATTGTTCTAGACGGTCATAATATGTTAAATATTTTTTAAATCTTTAAAGAGTATTATTGTATTTATGTCATCCTTTTCAGTAGCGTTTCATCAAATATGAACACACAAAATGTTACTCTATACAATTATAGAGAAGTTTTTTAAAGCATTTTCAAATTGAGTTATTGGAGGAGAGAGTTACATACTGCGTTCATCACATTTCCCTCTGGTTTCGTTAAACTCTGTTATCAATATTTTTGCTATGATGGGTTTTGAATTTGACAAAAACTTCCGTTAATGTTACTTTTAATCTCTGTTTCAACTTCTAATATTCTCTGACCTATAAACATTCACTTGGTATATTTATTTGTACTACAGGAACCAGCAAAACCTTAGCCTCTCTTAAGTCTCATAAACTACAATATTTTCAATCTCTTACGTAGAAATTTGCAATGTTTAATCCATTTGGTATTTCTTTAAATAAATTATTACTATTGAACCTGGCAAAAATTCATAGATTACGTTATAACTAATAGCCCTTATCGTCAATCATATAGTACCGAAAAACCACCCTGCTCTTTATTTTAAACCCATTGAGAAAATTATGCTGCGTGATTTATCAGGGAGAACATTTGTATACTTGAACTAAAGAATTTAATGAACATTTTGGGAGGCATCATTTATGGAACAAAATCTAATCATATTGTCAACCCCTTACATGCAGAATAATACCCATAAAGCTAATTAGGAAAAAAATAAACGGACAGATTCAACCATCGACGGCACTGGAAATAAAAAAAAAGGAATACTCTTTCAGAAAATTGGATAATTTCCACATGGAATGTCAAAGGACTAAGCAAAAATTTGCCAGATGTAATAAAGGAAATTTACAGAAATATAACAGGCAAAAATGGAAATATAAGAAAACAGTTCCGAGAAATATGATGTGCAAATTAGATTTCATAATGCTCTATCAAAGCCTGCACTGCAATATGCAGAGGCAAGATTTTGTGTTGACAATTATTTTAAAAAGTCACATTGATAATTTTATTTAGTGTTGTTTTGTGTTGAATAATTTACAAAAAAAAAACGTTAACTTCCTGCTAATTTTTTGGCAGAATTAATGAGTATAATGACATGACTGAAATGTTAATTGATAGGCAACTAAACCTTAACTTTAACATGTCTTATTTCCAAATTCAAACATTTTATTTCAAATCAATATTATGGATATAATCAAATATCACATATCAACATAACCAAATTGAAACATACAATGAGTTAATTCAAAATCTTCTCGGGCTTCTAGCCAGAAGATTTTGAATTAATACGTCGCCAGGAAAGCTTCAGTTCTTATTTTATACAATGAGTTGTAACATTTTCGTTTTTCATAGCATTTTTCTATATGTTTCAATTAAGTTATACGAGTATAAAGAGGAAAATCTGTATCTGGCAGCATTTGTAATCGGTAGCCAAGACATAGACTTTTCACAGAAAAAAGTGGTAAGACTCAACTGTTGCTTTCAATGTCAACAGCATTGTCACTACCTTTAATTTGTTACCGCTACCACCACGACTTATTCTTCAAGAATAATACAAAGCTCTTTGTAACAAAGAATCATATCAGAGTTAAAGTACTTAAATCACAGATTCTTGATTTAGTAATTAGTTTTAAAGGCTCAAACAAATAATCTAAAGTAATATTTCACATTTGGCTCTCAGTGAATTAATTCTAGATAAAATCAGGTTAATTACAGTTTTTTCTTTAGGTTGACATTTTAATATTGAACCTGCTAACAGCCTACAGTTTTCAGAAACAAGACCTTTTTACTTTCTCTACATGTACTATATGCATAGTGTATAGAGAAAGTAATATACTGCATCCAAAAATTCAATACCGAGATTTCACCAGAAATACATGCTTTGGCTCCTCCTAAATCAAAAAAAAAAAAAAAAAAAGTATTTTGAGAAGAAGTCTGTGTATGTGTGTGAGTGTGGGTGCGTGTGTCTGTGGACAGCATAGCCCAAAAACCGTACTTGGTATTTAAGATTTGTATCTTCCAAGAATGCGACACGTTTTTCAAAAAATCCCGCCACCCTCAACTACCTTTTTCATGGAAAAAATGTCGAAAATTTTGATTTTCTCAAAAATGATCAAACGGTATTGGTTAAAAGCTGTTATATTCAAGATATTTGCATGACAAATAAAATGTATATCTTTAATTTTCTTGGGAATAACTTCTGAAGACCTCTTTATTCTTTATAGAATTTTGAATAACTGGTAAATCGTAAGAGATAGACAAAAACATATTACACAAAAAACGTAGATCTCGACAAAACACACGATTTATGTCATGCCATATACATTTGTTTCACAACTTCTGGCTTCATGGTGTGAAGTCGAAAATATTTAATTAAAGTTTTATTTTTGGAACTTGAAATAAATGCACATTTCCTATGTAAAGCAAAAAATAAATGTTCCCCATTTATCGCTAAACATATTATTCTACAAAATATGAAAAAATCTAAAACATTCTGGAAAAAATAAGCAAATAAAAATAAAAATTGTGTCAAATTCCTGTAAAATATTCTAATTTTTAATTACAAAATTCTTACCAATGGCTATATTGTAGTGAAACATGGGCCTCAAAAGCCCAGGATCGGAAAGGAATCGCAACCGCACAAATGAGATTCCTAGGATAAGTGGAAAAGGCAACAATAAGAGACAAAAGAACATTTTGAAATAAGGGAAAATTAAAAATAAAGAATTGATGAAATTAAGGAATATCAGAAAACCAGGCAATATCATGTATGGCCAAAGACAGACTAATGTGGCAAGAATATTTTTATCAACCCGTTGGGAAACGTGTCCTGGTTTGCCCAAAAAGAAGACGCAGTTAGCTTTAAAACGGAACAATTGCCCATCCTTGAAAGGAAGAAGAGGAAAAGTACGTACAGAATGCACCCGTGCAATTTAGTAACGACAGCTCTGATATGATAAACCCTGAAGTATTTTTACGCCCAGTTGAATGTTAATTTGCACCATCGTCGCAACTGTAACATCTATCTTGATATACAAAACGAAAGAGAATGTGTATAACTGTGATTATCCAATGAAAACATACACAAATTCCCCCTTTATGGAGGAATTAAATCACATCTAAGGAACTAAAATATTATTTTTATACATTTAGTAAGAAATTAAATGTTTACATGAAATGATATGAAAATCAAAGAAAGTAAAATCTGGTATACTAATTACAGAGAATACCTGATTTTTTTAATTCTGTATAAATGAAAAATTTAAAAATCCAAGTACATTTTGTATAAGTATTAAAAGTTGCTTAGTTCTTACGCAAATAACTCCTTCTGCTATCTAAATTTACAGAGAAAACGTGTAAAGAAAAGAACTGATAGGGAAATCTGGGGTTGGAAAGAAATTAGGGAGTTAAGCTGCTTCAAATTAAAGAATTAGAAAGGAACATAACTGATGTTTGAGTTGATCAGTTTATTCTTTGAGTACTTAAATTTAAGTTGATTAACATATAAGTAGAATATTAAATAGTAGTGCTTGAATCCAAGTTGCAGGACGGTGGATTTTCATTTTTGTATTACTATTTGTATCTCTAAATGTTGGTGTTGGTTTCATTCTAAAATAACTTGAATCCGTTTGTGTTAAATAAAATAAAGAGGAAGCAATAAACAGAATTGATTATCTATGGTAGATTTATTGTTAGTAAAATGTAAATATTGTTCAAGTTAAGTCAAGGAAGAGTCTGCGAAAATAAATTCCTTATACTAACGGACACTCTGTTGAAAAAAATGTAGTATAAGGCATTGCTTGAATTCATGTTATTATCCTTCCTCTTCTTTTATATCAATATTGCAATGAATCTGGACATAAAAACAAAAATGAATAAAATGCCTGCTGAAAATTATTTCATCATTTATGTAAATAATTACCCCTTATTTTGGAAAAAAATGTGAGGCATTTATTAATAAACATACTTTAAACGCTAAACAGCTTTTATTTTTTTTAAAATGTGTTCACCAGTATTAAATATCTCTTATGAAATGGCAGTTCTTTGCTGAACCGTCCAACTATTTATGGAGTTAATTTTCGTTAAGACTTTTTTGAATAGCGATGATAAACTCCTGTTCTCTCTGTATATGACATTAATTGATATACAAAATGATGATTGGAAAACAAAATTTATGGAGCAAACGTGCCAGCGTTAAGTTTAAGGAACTCTCCATCATTTACTATTAATGAGGGAGGATTAAGAAAAACCTGGTAAAAAGCTCAGTAATGAAGGATGGCCTTTGCGTGATTCGAACCACAGCCCTTTTTAAAATTAAAAACATAACATATATCATCAATAAAGAATCAGATAAAGTATAACCTCCAGATTTAAAAGAATCAAATGACAATGGTCCACGAATGCATGGCTTGACTTTGTGTCTAATCCGTTCTACTGAAATTCTACCGCCCAAGTGGCATTGTCGCCATGTGGTTCAATATTTGAACTGAGTGACAAGGTAATGATCTAGGAATCTATATTTCCCACTTATATATTATCATGCTGTGAAGTTATATCACTACTCCCCATAATTCTTGGCGTGATCAATTTGGGAACAGTAACTGCTTTGGTCCTTTAAGTCATTTAGCACAGTATGCGAAAAAATATTAGGTACCCAAAATTGAATAGTGTGAAAATTATCAAGGAGTTCCTAAAATAAGTGTCAGCAAGTTGATTTCCCCGGTATATGGAATTCAGCAGTTGGTTATATTTCTTCCTAGTAGTGAGTTTTGCTCAGTTATATAGAAAGCATGTTTCTTGAAGTGGAAAGATATCTGACTACCTCGTCACTCTTCTTATGAGCGCATTTAATTGGATTTCTGTTGGCGCCATAAAACCGTATCGCTCCTTTGATCAGACTGGATCCGAAGGCAAGCAGCTTCCTCTAGCTCGTGTAAATGAAGCTGACTGGTCAATAAAATCCAGCAATAATGTTTGTTTGAAGATAAAAGTAATGCTGTTGCTAAGCCTGACTGGTAACTCCAAGGAGGTCACCCCTTTTTGGCCCTTTTATATCTGGTAAACTACTGAAGGACTGTGTGAGGCTTGCATGTCGATTGTCTTTGAATACCGACTCTCACATTGGGTATATCGTGATATTCTCTAGTCGGTAATTGACTGCTGATGTGGTTTCTCATATATCTGTACATATGCACCTTCCTTAATTTCCCTTTCATTCTGATTCCTTCCTTATATACTACTACATTTCCTGGCATGAGGTGGTGTTGGAAAGATAGTGTGGATGCTCCAGGTAAGAATATTCTCCGTGGACGCTAAAAGATCTGTATATTTGCATGGGTCGTTCTTCGCTCTCTCTTGGCAGCTCCATTTGTGGGACGGGTCTTCGAGCCAGGCGGGATTTCCACATCTCTGTGGTCCATCTGCCCTGCGGCCCGTAGTCTCCTATGTAAGTCCTTCACTTCATCCCTTCATCCTGGGGAGTAGAGCCGTGTTGTTTAAATCTATATCTGAAACTAATGCAACAAGTTTATAAATATTCCCGTATGTGAAAAAGTTAGGTTGAAACTAATAACAAAGAATATCTAAAAAATGGACAATTCCACGAAAAAAATTTATATGACATAAATTGTGTGTTTCAGCACGATCAATAGTTTTTGTGTATTAAGTTTTTGTCTAACGCTTACGGTTTACTAGCTATGCAAAATCCAGAAAAATTCATCCAGAATAAAGAGGTCTTTAGAGGCTATTCCCAGAAAATTCAAGATAAACATTGTATTTGTCGTGTAAATATCTTTGATATACTGTATTTTAATAAAAATCATTAGAGCCATTTTTGTAAAATCAAAATTTTCGATTTTTTTTTGCAAATAAAGGGTAGTTTGGGGTGGGAGGATTTTCCTCAAAATCCTCGTGTCGCATCCTTGGAAGTTAATAAACTTATGTACCAAGTTTGGTATTTTACTGACTTTTTGTTTTTGAGTTATCATGTTCACAGACACGCACACAGACACAAACACACACACACACACACACACACACACACACACACACACACACTTATATATCAAGTTCGGTATTTTACTGACTTTTATTTTTGAGTTATCGTGTTCATAGACACACACACACAAACACACACAAGGTTTTTTTTTAGAAATATATTTTTTGGATTTAGGGGACTCTAAAACATCTATTTCTGGTGAAATCTCAGTAATATGATAAGTTAACTATTTAATTGTAAAACCACAGCTGTGTAAACCTTTTATTTTCTTTACACATTCTATATACATAGTGTATAGGAAAGGTATTTTATTCTATCCAAAATAGGATACCAAGATTTCACAGGAAATACATATTTTGAGATCACCTGAATAAAAATATTTTTAGAAAAAGGTGAGTGTGCTTGTGTGTATGTATCTTTGTGCGGACAGCATAGCACAAAAACAAAAAATCTGTTAAATACCAAACTTGGCATTTAAGTTTAATATTTCCCATGGGTGTGACCCGAAGATTTTCGAGAAAATCCCCCATCCCAAACAACCCTTTAGATGGAAAAATATTCGAATATTTTGAATTTTTCAAAAATAACTTTAACGACTTTGATTAAAATATCGTATGTTATAGATATTTACCTGAAAAATAAAATGTATATCTTGAATTTTTCAGAATAGCCTCTGAAGACCTCTTTATTCTAGATGAAGTTTGCTGAATTTTGTATAACTGGTAAACCGTAGATAGCAAAGACTTACCATACAAAAAATTGAGATCATTAAAACCCATAATTTTGAGTCATATACCTTTTTGTTGTTATTTGTATTAGTGATCTATTCTAAGAGATTTATTATTATTATTATTATTATTATTATTATTATAAGGTTGAGCTTTAAAATACTTATACTTTTCTCATACGAGTATTTGTCAATTCCTGGCCATACAAAGCAATTTCAATCATATAGCAACCAACTTTAACAGATTTGACTATCATTTTAGCCTAGTTTACTCCCTTAGTTCCCTCCTACTTACAAGAAGTAAGTAATAGGACCATTTCTGCTCATTTTATCTCGATTAGCATGAAATAGATAGAAAAATAAGTTTTTAACAATAATTTGTTGCAGAGATGTAGAAAAGACATGTGAATCGAACACATAAGATGTTTTGCCTCTTTGGAGGAAAGGATTGGTCCGCAATTGCACCAATGCGGAAAGCATCTTACAAAATTAGTAAATGACGACGTTACGACGCACGTCTCAATCTAAGCCGGGAGACACCAACTGGTTGCCCTTTGAGTAAAGCAGAGGGAACAAATTTGCTCATTGCCTCTGTGAATCGCCTACTGCGTATTGCGTGACCAACTACGCGGAAAGTAAGAACAGATAATTCCTTCAGTTCTGTATGGGTTTGCAACATCTTGTATATAAATACCTCTCATAGGTTAAACACCTATTATAGATATAAGATATTGTGTTAGAGTATTAACACAATAAAATAATAACCTCCTTAATTTGGTTAATACCACAGAAATCTCATTGTAACACCAATAGTATGAGAATTAATTTGAAAAAAAAAAAAACTTTCACATTTATAGCAGTGAAAATTAACAGAGATCTTAGTAATTAATTATCGGCATCGAACAAATTCGAAAGAAACGTCTTGATAACTTCGTACTCACTTGCATATTTTGTGTAATGATGCTGCACATTGAGTGTTCTGAGTGCAGCACTTTGCCGCAAACTAAACACTTATTCCGCCACTTTCTATTAGAAAGATTTTTCCTAGCTTCCTGAGTAGGTGACTCCTGGCCTAAGCATTGTCTGGTTATACCTCAGAAGAGGTGTATAAGAGGAGATACCAATATACAGGCAATGGTTTGCCAATATAGCTTAAGCTTTAGTTTTCATCATAGGTTGATGGAAATTTGGATAAAACGATGTGAGGATGAGATGCATAAGTGATATATTACATTAAAATCTTTCCAGTAATTTGGAAAACTTAATTTAAACATTTTGACACTTTCTTTAAACTTGTATAGCGGTATTATAAAAATCATATGTATATGGAACTTCGCATAACTTTCTTTGTTTATAATTTATGCAGTTTCTTTAAGCAGAAGATCTGTACAGCTTGGTTAAATGTTTATAATTGAATGATTTATTTAAATTTTCTTTGTTTTATATCAATTGTTGAAACTAGAATCTATTAAGATATCTTTATAAAACAGTTTATGAAAGATTAAACAAGGCGTTAAATTTGCATAAATGTTATCGGATCGGTTCTGAGGAATGCGTATACACATATGATTACTAAAAACTAATGTTTCGGAAAATACAATATACCTAAGGTTTCCCTTCAATCATCACTCTACCACTTACCAATTAATAGGTAGAGGAAGCAATGGATGTCAGCAAAAAACACAATATCGAAATTTAATCGTAATAATAATAATAATAATAATAATAATAATAATATTACATTTTAAAGCCTCTTAATCAGAAGGTAACCCATCCGAGTGATATCTATCTGTGAACACTGCAGCTCAAAATTAAAAATTCGGACAGTTACAACATTGTATTTTATTTGATAACTGGTGAATGTTTTCCAAAAGATCCCCTCGCCTTAAACCACCTTTTGTATTAACATCTCCTTATTTTTTTAATCTGGCTCATTAATTAATATGATATGAGTTTGAAATATTATGGAAACCATGAGAAAAAGACGAAAACTTACTTATGGAAAGCTTCCGTACTCGTTAAAATATGCATTTCTGTTTAATTTTCTTTTCATAGTAATATTTAATTTAAAAGTGAACTAGTTGTTATTTTTAATGTTAAGCAATACACTTCCAAGTATTGTTCTTTTGTTTCTCCTGAGCTTGGTATGTAAAAAAATGCAAGCACTATTGTATCAGTCTCTTGTCACTATAAATAAAATTGTGTGTTTTTTGTTTTTGTTTGTTTTAATTGTTCAGCCCATTTAACTCCTATGGTTGACTTGAAACTCAAATGATCGAGTGTAGGTTCTTACAACGTTGGTTCTGAGTAATCTTTTGCACGTAACATAGCCACCATAACTCTCATGTGTATAATTCTAGTCTCTGCTGACAGTAGGAAAGATCCTAATTAAAGAAAAATTCCCAGCTAGGAATTGAAAGCTCTGGATTGAGAGGTCAGAACGGTCGGCCACGGAGATATTCTTAAAATATATGTATTGAAACCATTTCTGCTAATATTTATCAGTAACAGGAAGTAAAAATTTGAACAAGCTTTTGTTTAAAAAATTTGTAGAGTAGATATGGAAAAGAAATGCTACCTACCTAATAGGTAGAGACTGTTTCATGATATGAATATATTCGATTTTTAGTGATTAAAGTAATGGCAACGTTCGAAAAATATGCATTTAAAAACCATATAAACAGCTAAATCATACACGAACTAAACAACAATAATGTCAACAATACCTGATATTGAGAAACATATGCAGGAAATCTAACCTTCAGAATAAGAAACAGTGCATTGCCAGGATTCTAATTTTCAGGACAGTTCCTGTTGAAATGTTTAAGTACATTTCTAGAAACATTCTTCAAATGTCAAGAATAAAATGAACTCAGAAATGTCGAAACTTTGACCGTTATGTATTGCTTTCTCTACACGTACTATGCGAGTGCATAGTAGAGTAGGTAGAGAAGGTATTGTATTCCATACAAAAATCGATGTTGAAATTTCATTGGAAATCTATTTTAAGGACCTCTGAGTCCAAAAATAGATTTTTAGAAATAGATTTATGTGTGTATGTGTGCATGTGTGTGTGTGTGGACAGCATAGCTCAAAAACGAAAAGTCGGTTAGATACCATCTTGGTATATAAGTTTAGCATCTTTCAAAGATGCTACACTAAAATTTCTAAGAAAATCCCACCTCCCCAAATTTCCTTTTCTATTGAAGATTTTTTTTCTAGAAATTTTCGATTATCTCAAAAATGACTAAAGATTCTGATTAAAATACTTTATTAAATATGTTTCCATGACAAATTAAATGTATATATTCATTTTGTTGAGAACTTACTGCACATAAAAATGTAGATCTCCTCAAAACATACAATTTACTATAACATTTTTGCTGTGGAGCTAATCCTTTCCAGATATTCCTTGTTATTGGTTTTAATTTTAAAATAATATGTTTTTTCAAACAGATGTCATCTGTGTTTCTTTTGTTTTACTCCTGACCACCAAATAAAATGAATATAAATGACAATCACATAGCGGCAGCTTTGAAATGACTATCTCGTTAGTGTAGTGTATTCCCTTATTTCCCTTTTACTTATAAGGAAATAACTAGAACCATTCTGCAGGTGTTTATTTCGATTAGCATGAAATAGATAATGCTCTTTTGTAAGATGCTGGTTTGCAGAATAGGTGGATAAACAAATGTGAATTAACAGATCAGATTTTGTTTTTCTTTCTCTTTTAAAGGATACCCTCAACCTGCTGTGAACGTATTAGCAGTATCATGCTGGAGTAAAATAAACACAGTGGTCGAAGTCCAAGACATCTTGACTTTATCACTGCAAAGTGTTTCAATATAGCAATGACATTCGCAATATGCCTTTATCCATAAATAATCAAAGTCAGGTGCTCTTGTTTGCTGATGTGGTTTTGAAGCGTAGATGGCTTATGTGCTATACAACACGTCATGCTTGACGTCTTTCGTGAATATCAGTTGAATCAATAATCTCTTAAACCAAATAAATGTCTTTGTCATTCATGTAAAACAATATAAAGTTACCTTCTTACATGAAAACAACATTTGTTCGTTATCAACTAAACATTAAACGCTTAAGTTATTTATTACTCGATACAATATTGCTGGTCTTAGAGTCCGAGATTTTTCAAAGGCACATGAAATTATCTCTACAAGGAATCTCAAATTATTTTGAAATGAGTTACCCCAATGGCGAATTACAATATGTAAGAGGTCCTGGACTCCTTAGTTTAACCTTTATTAGGTAAATCAATGTGAATTATTGTTTCTTCCGTACTAGCCCTATGTAGGATAGGAGTTCAATGCTAACACCGGTATTTCTACCATACATCTCTTGTAAATCGCCATTGACGGTGTACCAACTAAAATGAACAACCAGAGAAAACGCGGTCATTTGGGGAATATAGTTCCCTGTCGTCATGTTACCATGGTAGCTCAATGATTAAAGCAACTGAACGGATATTAAGAGATCCGTGATTAAAATGCCTGCTGTGGCATTGGATTTTTCTGTCTGACTCTACCTTTCCATATTCGAAAGGGCATTTGAAATTATCTTATGGAACATACGGATGTTATAATTCGAAGGCTGGTAACTTGAGCTGTGTGTGTGATTTTCCTCTTTAAGAAGGAGGAAAATCAGATCATTGTTGCTTACCTTTACTCTTATATAAAATAAAGAGTGATTATTCCATCGATTAGTTATCACATGTTTGAAGGTGTCAAATTAAACAATACAGACTTTCTTACAAGCCAAATGCGAAAACAACAGTATCTTAATTTAGACGGCATAACTTCAACCTGGAAAACTTCAACCCCAACAACAAATCTTTTGGGAACTGCTATTGCTACAAAGTCCTTCATACATCTTGGCCAATTATTATGCTTTAATTGTCATAGAAAACTTTATAAGCTGTTTACAAAGTATTCAATACATGCAAATTATTCACATATTAAGAACTCAAAAATGTATTTTATTCAATTTCGGTAAACAAATTAAAAAAAAATAAAATTAGTGTTTCAATAAGGGTGATTTAAAACTTGTTATGTTGAAATCTCTTGAATGAAATACAAAAAGTATATTGCAATAAATTACATTGGAACAAATAGATAACGCTGATTAACTGATTACAAATAATTATTTTCATGGTTTAATAATTCATTCATAATAATTTATATTTTAGAAGGACTATTTACTTTACTTACAACTTCCTCCGTGGTTTAGGAATAATGTGCTAACCTCTAGTAACCAAGGTTAGGATTCGAAGCCGGAGGCGGGCAAGCATCTTTTTCGGACGTAGAATTCTTAGCATGATTTTACTCGAAAGAGAAATAAAGGCGGTGGTCCCGTCTTGTAGATTTACGACACATAAAAGAACCTCAAGCCTGCTAAAGAGCCTCTGAGTATAATTAAGAGGTAATTAATCCCAATAATAAACTAAATTTAATTTAACTTTATCTACAAATACATAAATATTATTCTTGTTGCACTAATTTTCTGTTAGAGCGTCAGTCTAAGCAGGCACGGCACTTTGTCCCAGTTCGCCGAGATTGAGTAGTATTGGTGTATAGAGTACCAGTGTTTAATTTTAGAAGGACAGTTTATATTCAGCACGTGACCATTAGCTGGTATATATCGGCCGAACAATCGTGCAACACTTCTGCAGGCCATATACTGCCCAGGACACATATCGTTAGCGTAGTTTAATGCGCCAACACAGCAACTATCCCTGTTGTGAATGGTGAGCATAGGCTACTTCAATGTAGATAGCATAACAACGCCATTAAACCAAAGAACCCTGTTCCTAAATATCTCCAGTAGCCGCAACATATCCTTTGATTATTTATTAAAGTTTACAGAATTGCTTACACATGCGTACAAGACCATATACAAAACAGACGAGTTAGACAAATTACACACAAGTATTTGCAATCCAGTACACGATTTTGTTCAAAGTCTATTCCGTTACAACTTTAACAATGTGTAGTTTTAAGTGTGAACGAGTGAAATTCCATCTATTTTCAGTAATAATGTGATTTTACTGTGACAAATTTCGCCCAGCATTGCACGACGTTATAGGTACATATTGAAATACACTTTATTGTCTACGTTTTAAACAAGCTTCATGTGTTTATTTCACATATTTCTGAATAGCTCGGAATCCTAAACAAGTGAAATGTACGCCCATTCTCCGACGCAGCACAATTACCCTTTCCTAGTACAGATCTTTGGATCCATAGTCTCCATGACCTAATTAGCTCCTCGTCGTTGATTATTACTATTATTATTATTTTATTAGACATGTCTTTGACACGAACATTCCTTTGTGCTAAAATTCTTCTGTTGTTTTTATCAATTTTGTTTTTGTTAGAACTGGTGTCAATATCAAGTCAGAGAACCTATCAGTTTTTAAAAAAATTCTTTGAAACACCTTTAACTATTTTCTGAAGAAATTTTAAATTCCTGAAATACTGAGAAATTAATCATAAAAATGTTGAATAACAGGTATTCTACTCTAATATTACAGACTGTTCATCCAGGTAAGATGATTAGTGGAATGCTCTATAAATTCTCATTATTTTTCAATACTTTGGAGTTGTAGAGCAGATATGATGAACTCGGATATAGTTTCTTTCTTTGAGTAATATAAAGCTTATTAATCAGTTGTTTGCTCGAGATGATTGCATTTCATTATTTTTACTCAATAGAAGTTGATGGACAAATGCACCATTCAGCGTTAATTTTATAAATTAATTTCAACCCTAGGGTTTTTTGAACAGTCCATTTTCATTCTTGACTTGCTGCCTTTTAAATGATGAGAAAGGTTACAAAACCATTCGATCGTAAATAAATATTCTGATAGACCTAGGCCATATTTTGTCTACACAGATATAGTAACAATGATCTATAAGTAATAAAAACGAGTACTGCAATGGCATGCAGATAAAAGAAACAGAATAATTTTCATACTCCATTGACAAAGTGTCAATAGCTCAATTAATTCTTAAGACTGATTGATACATTTTGTGACGCATAAGCTTGGACTGTAGCATAGTTGCTGAACTCGTATTTCCATTCAGAGTGGTTTTTCAAGAAAGGCAAAAAGCGGTTCTTGTTTATAAAGAATACTGACCGTAATTCACGTTCTCTTAAAACAGGAAATAGAGAATGCTTAAATGCCTACAATGGAGTTATCACTTTGAGAAAGCAATGTGATGAGCTTTGTAGTTGAAGGTTTCATATGCAGAAGTAAATGCAGGAACCTTAGTCACTGATCCAAAATTTTAAAATGCATTACATCATTTACAACCATTTTTTTTATGTTCTTCGTCACCAGCTACATTATGTTTGGCAGCAATATGGATGGATATAACATAAATGTTATCAATTTTAGGAGTGTAATTTAAGCTAAATTGACATTAGTTTACGGAATGCGATCTTTGAATTACTTTATAGACCAAGTGGGCCAACTCGAATACGTTGACGTATCACTGTGGTGTAATGCAACATCGTTTCGGTGGTTCGTAGGCAAGGTGTCAAAAACTGCAAAGGAAAGAGGGTTTCGCGTCTTATACCCCACACAACCAAAGTACTTCTGCCTACATTACTTATACTGCTAGACCATGAACAGTAACTTTGATCTATTTCTTGCTTCACTTTCGGTACAATCCTCACTGAGTTCCTAGTTGAGAGCCAAGAACAAAAAACGCTTACTCCTGACGTCACAGAGAATTCAGTTGGCTGTCACTACTGACGACTATTCTCATATAATGTTTTCTAGACAGGATGATCTACATTTCTACCAAAATAATTTGTTATACGATCAAACAACTTTGTAGGCTTTGCAGACTTTTTAAAGAGCTTCGTGAACAAAATTGAAGCAAAACTGTGAATTTATTATTACAAAAGCTATTATTACTTTTTTTGCACATACTATGTACCTACATAGTATATAGAGAAGGAATTGTAATGCACCCAAAAATTCGATACCAAGATTTCACCGGAAATACATATTTTAGAACCCCCGAATCCAAAAAAAACATTTTTAGAAAAATGTCTATGTGTGTGTGTGTGTGTTTGTGTCTGTGGGCAGCATAGCTCCACAACGTTAATACCAAACTTCGTATCTTCCACAGATGCGACAAGAATATTTCAAGAAAATCCCCCACCCCAGCTACCCTTTACATGGAACATTTTCAAACTTTTTAATTTTCTCAAAAACGGCTCTAACGATTATAATCAAAATATTGTATATTAAAACTGTTTACATGGCAAATAAAATATATATCTTCAATTTTATGGAAATAGCCTCTGAAGATATGTTTATTCTGGATGAATTTTGCGAAATGTTGCATAACTAGTAAACCGTAAGCGATAGACAAAAAGTTAGTTCACAAAAATGTAGAGCTCATTAAAACAAAAACTTATGTTACATACATTTTTTTCATAGAGTTGATCATTTCTTAGATATTCCTTGTTACTGGTTTCAGCTTTAAAATGCTTACACTTTTCTCATATGAGAATTTGTCAACTCTTGTCCATACGAACAATAGAATTTCAATCATATAGCAACTAGATTTTAAAAGATTTGCCTATCGTCTTAACCTAGTGTATTCCCTTATTTCCCGTTTATTGCAGAGATGGAGAGAAAGTCATCTGAATGGAACAATCATCTCTGAATGTACTGAATGTACTTATTTATTTCTCAAGGTGGAGATCTATTTTCTGGGAACATTGCTCCTGCTGAATGGGACCATTCAACTGGGAATTACTCCGTTCGAAAAAATGAATCACAGTCATTTAAACTTATGAAATGTTAGGTTTAATTTTTCTCTTTGTTTTGCGAAAGAAGACGCTGCTAGTTTTCCCGTCAAACAGTTTCAATACCCACTCAAGAGCCGAAACGCTGAACATAAGATCTGGGAAGTCCTACAGCAATTCCAGACGGAATGAGCGAGACTTATTTACTTTACGATATTCCTGATGTAAGAATTCCTAAAACAAGCTTTGTTAGAACATCTTCAACAAGGGAAAGTACTAAACTGACGTCATCGGAGGCTGTGAATCCAGTTCGCCGGGGAAATCTTTAGTTGATACCTCACGTAGTCGACTTGGCCGCGATTCAGACTCTTGCTTAGTATTCAACACTTCCGTCCTATAACCACAAAATGACGAAGCAAAAACTAACTGTGGTTAGATGTTAAGATATTTCGCCAAGATTCCTGAAAGCAGATTTGGGGTTTTAGAAATATATATTACATGGTCTTTTGGTAATGTTTTAAGATAGTTATTTGATCAACCTTATTATTAAACTTGAGTTTATTTGATTATTTTATGGAAATATGTACGAGGTTAACGGTTAGAAAATATTTTGCTTTGAAATTATGAGCACCGAGGAAGAAGACCGTAGATGTTTTGGCCGTTTCGTTCTGGCAACAGCCTGTTTTTCGTAACAGTAATCAAGTCACTGATCACATAGCGGTGAGCTTTTCTAATGAAAAAGCAAGCGCTTTTAAAATACGTACCGATAGGCTATAAACTTACAGAAATTGTTCATAGTTCTTTACTTTCTCACCGCATGCCTATCGATAAATAATTGGATTTCACCAAATATACTTATTCTGAGGTCCCTGAATCCCAAAAATATGTATTTTCAGAAAAAGGTCGATGTATGTATACATATGTGTAGTACTTTGTGTGTACGCATGTATTATGCATGTAGTATGTGTGTATTATGTAGAAGATAACTCAGAAATGAAACGCAATTATTGTGTACCAAAGTAAACGTTTAAGCGTAGTATCTTCTGTGATTGTGACGCTTCAGACTTGCCTTTACATCAGAACCTCTTAAGCGCGTAAAATCTCAGGCATGTCCACCGAGGAGCAGAGGAGATGTGCACCGTTCAGTGATGCAATCGGCTCGGCTTGGATATTTCAGAGTGAGGAACTAGAAGACAGGCGAAGTAAGAGACAGCACTATTGGTCATAATCGATGAGTGGGAATGTGCACTGTGGTCAGTCTAGGAAGTCGTTATCTGCACTTTGTACCGTGCAATGCACCGGTGCATTCATCTTGAAATGTCCTTGTTACATCGATAATTGTTCACATATTTTTTATTTACTTCCTCTTAAATGTCTCTAATAAATTATATTAAATTAGCCTTAGTTGAAGATTTTGCATGGTTAATAAAATACATATCTTGAATTCTTTGTACAGCCCTCTTCAATCTGAATAAATTTGAATAACTGGTAAACTATAAGAGATAAAAAAAACAAACTTGTTACAACAAAACATAGAATTTCGTTTAAGTGTATCATTTTTGTCACATAAATTTGTTTATACCATTAACCACTTTTTCGATATTCGTTTCTGTTGCTTTAAATTTTCTACAAGTTTTAATTGAGCATTTTTGGAGCGCAAAGTCAGCAGTCTTCTGTTCCTCGTGCTGCCATTTAAAAGAATTTGGAGTTCTCAGCCAGCATATAGCCATCAGCTTTCCAAACATTGGCTAACGCTTCAGATGCGTGTAGATATCTTCCTTGTCTTAAAACGAAATGTGTAATACGCTATTTATAAAAAGATTTATTTCGATGAACATTAAGCATAATTGAATGTTGAATGTCTTATTTCAGCTTCTTATGCAAATTGTGTGTATTAGTTGATCCAGAGTCTTTTGAGAGAGCAGAGGGCAAAGGTAGGAAATCGGTTGCATATGACCAGGTCGGTTCTGTTTCGGGACTTTGTGTTAGCCACTGTGTAGCTATTGACGACGTTATCTCGTCCTTTTACTGTCTCAAAAGACGTTGACCAAACAACTCACACATTTACGTCACGTTGCATAACACCCTTTCATACTCAAAATATTACTCGTACAGATTGTTGACAACAGCAGAGTTGCCTCTAGAGAGAATATATCCAACACTGTGACGCAAAGTAGATAGAAAAGTTAGGTTTTTGTAATTATTTGAAGAAGAAATATACAAATAAATTGTAACAGTTTCAGAAAGTCTTGTAACATAAATTTACTGTTTGCGTATTTGACAGCACATTATTATGTTGCCATTTCTTGTTCTGAGTTAATTGTCATAGATTTTAGTACAGCCGAAAGGTTCACATAAAACGAGAGATATTTTTTAAGTCAGCATAACTCTGCAAGCAATTTAAGAAAATGTAAAGTAATAGAAACGAATATCGAAGAAGTAGTTAATGGCATAAACAAATTTATGTGACAAAAATAGTGCATTTAAACGAGATTATATAGGTCTTCACATGAGTTTTTGTTTATCTTTTATAGTATACCAGCTATACAAAATTATACAATTTCATTCAGAAGGAACAAGACTTTACAGACTATCCACAGAAAATTCATTTTATTAACCATGCATATATCTTCAACTTAGGACAAACGTATCTCAAAACTCATTAAACTACACATTATAAATTTATATTGAAAATTTATTCTAACATTAGATGAATTCGAAAAATTCATGCTATAGGTAGAATTTAGAACTTTCCTGAGCGTCACCTGAGTTAGATGGGTCGGATTGTACAGTAATGACACAGGGGTGAAGGAATAGGCAAATGGACGGCGTCCGAATTAAATTGCGTTTCATTTATGGACGCTCTTTAATTGCTGTGGTTCTCAGTGTCCCATTCTATACTGGGTGGGAAAGACCGCTTAAATTTGCTCAGATGCCTCTTTATAAGACTTAAGACTCTTTTACAGGACCAACGGCTTTACTCTCCTTCCAAAGAAAGCTTTACTAAGGTTTTCTACACTCGAAAAATTCTATCGCCCTCTGCCGGGTTTAATACCTTGGGAACTAGAGCTTAACATATAGCCCTAAATCACGGAGGACGACACGGCAGTCGAGCATGTGGCAATGGGATATGTTTCGTGCAACTTTTGCATTGGTTTTAGGTGTGGGACGGGCCCTGAGACAGGTAGTTCTGGGTAGGATCGTCCGAATCTGCCACGTCAGATCTGACCCCACTTTGTGCCCTCCATCCTAAACGTTTACAGAAATTCAATAGACGAATATGCGCCTAAGTGGCGAAATCCTCCACTGCTTCCTTAAAACCATAATCTGATTAATGTATGTATGAGATTTTAGCAAACCACACACTGAAAATTTGCGAGCAAATTGCACTAAGATGCAAATTGCACTAAGACCAGGTGTGTCGGTTATAACTTGACATGTTGCGTGCAAGATGTCGAAACTGTAAACTGTATCGAATTAATTTGTGCTTATCTGGTTGCAAGAGCTATATAACCATGTCAATCTGTGGCAAACAGATGATTTCTCTTGCGGCCCTGCATATAGAGCCGAGTTTGACCCAGGATTTATGGTGGACAAAGCGGCTCAGGGGCGGTTTTCTCCGGGTTCTCTGGTTTCTCCCGCCATCGCATTCCACCGGTGCTCCATCTTCATTCCATATATTATCAGTATCATCGCCTGCGATACCATAAGCGGGTGTTAAACACTATAAAAAAAAAGGTCCATAGTGAACATACGAAAATTGAATAGCATACGTAGCATGTTCTAAAGAAGTTTCTGTTTAAGGCATTGCAATTAAAAAGCATGTGGGCAAATAGAATAAGAGAGGATGCTCCATAAGGAGGCGTTCCCGGGTGGGAGGATTGTATTGAGAGGAGACATCGAGTGGCCGGAGCCAGGAGCGACGGCACAGCAATGACAAGAGTTCCTACAGTTACCAGACTGAGACTCTCCAACAGCGGACAGCCTGACCAGGGACTCTCCCGTATAGAGTTCAACGCCCCCACAGTGCGGCATTCTTGTGCCGGCCGAGCTCAAGGATGGTGAAAATTCCAGAGAGGATTGTTTTTCCCTACCACACGGCATTTTTTTTTTTTTTTTTTTATTTAAATACAGTTCCGGAGTTTGATCGGGACTCCGACACTGTATACCCTACTTTTGATTTACTAATTTGATTACTGTGTGAATACTGAATTTCTGTTTTACTTTTTACACACATATACACAAACATATAACACCCATGCCCAAGGCGGGACTCGAACCCACGATCCCCTGCGCGAGACGCTTTGGCGAGCGCGGCCATGGGGACCGGCAGGCATTGAAGCATCAACGGGACCGGAACGAGGATAAATGAAATGATAGATAATAGAACGACTTGGAGGAACAGGAAATTTGAGGAATGAAGGAAACCAATGCAGTGTCGCCTTGCGACACGGAAAAAACACCGAAAAACCCATGCATCAGAACGGACAAATGCGAATCACACTTTAACCGCGGCGCCACTCGCTCGGTTGAAAAGTCTGTGAATATCACATTTGATATGACGTGCTTTCTGTTACGTTATAAACAAAACTCCAGGGAATCTCACAGATTTACAAAACATTTCAAATCACAAGTGACGCGTGGCAATGAAACGGCATTACAATTGTTATGGTCTTATGTTCTAAATGACGAGTAAACAGCGTAGATATTTAAACAAGTTGATAAAAGTTAGCCAACATTTATGGTAATAATTTGGTTGGAATAGATGGAAATGAAAGAGTAGCTTATTTGAGGAACTTAATAACTGAGATATTTCCTGATGTCCAATAAACATTAGCAATGCAAGACATAAGACGTGTACCTGGTTTTAAATTACTCTGAAATGTTGAAGTATGTACGTAACATGGGCATATTATTAATTTCATAAGAATATAAAAATAAAATATATTTTTTTCGAGTTAACTGGCATTTCAGTTGTGCACCTCCGACAATATTGATGACCTATATCTGCCACGCATTTCCGGAAAGCATTGACGAAATAATACATTTAAGAATATAGGAAAGGTCCATTAGAAATTATCTTTCAGCTACATTTGCCTATGTCGGAATATTCTCCATTAGTGCGCAAAGACACTTTTGTTTAATAACTGTTGTGCGACTACTATTCTAAATTGCGAGCTGTGCTCCAAAGGGGAACTAAGAAGACAATACTTCATTTTCTAAGGGTTTAAGGATATAATAAGGTTAGCAAATATAGGAAAAAATAAAAAAAGATAAGGAAGTATTTCCTTTATATTAAAAATATATGACCAAGGGAAAGGTTAGATAAACGATGTAAAAGGGGGTAAAAGATGAATAAAGGGGCAGATTGACCGTATGTGTGTGTGTTTTTTCCATCTTTGTTAGCCCACTAACTTAATGTCTTTCCTTTAACAAGAGGCTAAAGACTTGTAAAATTATTTCTAACAGTTTAGTGCTTTAACCAGTTGAATGGGAAATAGAAGCTTTTTACTTTTATTTAAATTGCAGCCCCCCTAACTTATCTCATCAGCAACAACAACAATAATAATCATTATTACTATTACCATTGTTGTGTTTTGTTGTTATTGGATTAATGTTACGGCCAACAGTGACTGTAAATTGAGAGATCAAGAGTCCACCAGACAGACACTCAAGATTACCGACTCCTAATGACAGAGTCATAAATGTTGATATCTAAATCACACAGGACTTTTAAATTGCTGTAATCAGAATGCTAATGACAACACACGTGTTATCTACAATTAGAACCACTGGTGTCCAGTTTGTTCTGCTCAGAGCAGTTGCAGTGAACAAAATTGCATCAGTGATATTTGCCCCAAATTTAAAAGAACATAAACCTTTCAACTCCATCTCCCAAAATATTTGTTTCAGATTTAGCATATACCGTAGATTAGATCTAAATCCATACTTACTTGTTTGAACTATGGTTCACAAAATGATCGAAGATTAATTGTACAATATCCTGTCTCTTGCAATGAAGGCCGAACTTTGGAAAGTGATCTTTGTACTTGACAGTATTTGAGGATTTAGGTAATCTGGGAGGTATTTCCGTGGGCTAAAGTCCGTAATAGCTGTAGGTTTACAGAGAATGGATGAAGTGATGTTTGTGAACGTTAAATTGGCCCAAAGAACTGTTGTCAGACACTTGTTAAATAAAACTGTTTCCTCTTTGTAGTAACCGGGCAGTTTATACTAAATGAGATTCAAACGCCACTGCCTAAAGAGTATCTACTCATAGGCAGGGATTTCAGTATCTTCAGCATAGCACCTCACATCGAATATAGGACCTTTTGTTCTTCCAACTGATCCCCCCCCCCCTGAGAGTTTTTGTTTCTTTCAGTAACAACTTAGATATCGAAATGCGTAATTCAGTACCATGGCCCACCAGTTTAATCGACAGACTAAAAGATAAAAAATGATGGCTTTGGAAGGTGAATTCGCAGTTATGGGTATTCTATCCACAACCAGATGGTACAGAAAGGCAACTACTGCATTTTACAGGCGTATAAAAGTTCATGATCATCCAAAAGTGCAACTTCTGATGTGTTCCATTCACACGACTTTCTGTACCTGTTCTGTAGCAAACTATTCTTACAAAAGATTCTTCTTCTAATTACTTCATGCCAATCGAGATAAAAATTACGAGTAACTAATTATACAATTTTTTGTAATTACAAGAGAAATAAAGAAAATGCTAGGCTAATGTGATAGTCAAATCTTTTAAAAATTGTCGCTATGTTATTCAATTGAAAAAAAAAAAAAAAAAAAAAAAACAATTCTCCTTGCATACCCAAGATGAAAAAAGTGAACATCGATTTCCTATTTGAGAAAATCATAAGTATTGACAATTTGAAAACCAATAACAAGGAAATAGCTCCAGAAACAAAAGCTTTTCCCTGAAAATTCAATATATAAATTTTGCCATATAAATATCTTCACCTTAATCAAAATCGTTTAAGCCATTTTTGAGAAAATCGAAAATTTGGAAATATGTCCCATATAAAGGGTAGTTTGGTGTGAGGGATTTTCCTAAAAATCTTCATGTCGCATATTTAATAGATTCTAAACTTAAATGCCGAGTTTAATACTTGACCGATTTTTTGTTTTTCAGTTATGATTTTACACGCGCATACACATAGACATACACGGATCTTTGTTTCTTAGAATGCATTTTTTGTATTTGTTCAGGTGTTCTCAAAAGATACATTTCTGTTAAAATCCGGGTACGAATGTTTGGGTGGAATGCAATACCTTCTCTACCTACTGTATACATTGTACGTACGTGGTAGAGAAGATAAAAAGAAATAAAAGCTTTGGCACAGAAAGGGGACTACAGAACTGGAGCTTTCTAGCAGCCAATTACTAAAGCAGAAGGCAAACTGCTTGGCATACACTTACCAGTACAACAACAACAACAACAACAATAATAATAATGTTATTTATTTTTGTGGCAGTGCCGTTTTGTGTAATGTCGCTCATGTTCACCTTGGTATGTGGGTCATGGCAGTTGGGATGCGTAAACACGGAAGCGCATGCCTTTCTCTACATCTCTATATCTTAAAAAGCTTATCCTTCTCCTTACTTCAAGCTAATCAAGAAAAAATCTGATGTGTACCATTCACATGACTTTCTCCATATCCGTGCAACAAATAATTCTTAAAAAGCTTATACTTCTATTTACTTTATGCTAATCAGAAAAAAATTAGCAGAAATAGTCTTATTACTCGCATCCTTGTAAGTAGGAGCGAAATAAGGGACAACCGTAGGTTAAAGTGATAGTCAAAAGCTGGTTACTATGTGACAAGTTCCTTTGTTTGTATGGATAGGAGTTGACAAGTTCCAGTATGAGAAAAGTATACGTTTTTCATAGCAGAAACCAAAAATAAGGAATGTCACAAAAACGACGAACTCCACGAAAAAAATGTATATAACATAAATTGTGTGTTTTAATGTGCTCTACATTTTTTGTGTAGTAAGTTTTTGTACACCTCTTACGGTTTAGAAGTTATTCATAATTCAGTAAAATTCATCCAGAATAAACTACTCTTCAGAGGCTATTTCCAGAAAATTCAAGATATGCATTTCATGTGTAAGGTAAATATGTTTAATATTCGAAATTTTAATCAAAATAGTTAGAGCCATTTTTGAGAAAATCAAAATTTTCGAAAAAAGTTCCATGTAAAGGGTAGTTGGGGGTCGGGGGATTTTTCTCAAAATCTTCGTGTCGCATCCCTGGAAGATACTAAACTTAAATACCAAGTTTGATATTTTACCGATTTTTCGTTTGTGAGTTATCGTGTTCATAGACACACGGACACACGGACACACACACACACACACACACACACACACACACACACACACACACACACACACACACACACACACACACACACACGGACCTTTTTGTGAAAATGCTTTTTTTGGATATTGGGGACCCTAAAATATATATTTCCGGTGAAATCTCGGTATCGAATTTTTGGTGGAGTGCAATACTTTCTCTATACACTAAGTACAGTGCGTATGGAGAAAGTAAAAATTAGCAAAAATAGTCTTATTACTTGCTAGCTTGTAAATAGAAGCGAAATAAGGGAGTACCATAGGTTAAAGTGATGGTCAAAAGCTGGTTACTATGTGACTGAAGTTCCTTTGTTTGTATGGACAGGAGTTGACAAATTCCTGTATGAGAAAAGTTTTTAAAGGTGAAATAAAAAACAAGAAATAAGTAAAAAACGATCAACTCCACGAAAAAATGAATATAGCATAAATTGTGTGTTTTAACGTGCTTTAAATTTTTTGTGTGGTAAGTTTTTGTCCACCTCTTATGATTTAGCAGTTGTGCAAAATTCCGTAAAATTGATCCAAAATAAAGTAGTCTTCAGAGGCTATTCCCAGAAAATTCAAGATATACATTTTATTTGTCAGGTAAATATCCTTAATATACGATCTTTTAATCAAAATCGTTAGAGCCATGTTTTAAAAAATCAAAATTTTCGAAAAAAGTTCCATGTAAAGGGTAGTTTGGGGTGGGGGGATCCCTGGAAGATACTAAACCCATATACCAAGTTTGGTAATTTACCGACTTTTCGTTTTTGAGTTATCGTGTTCACAGACACACGGACACACACAAACACGGATCTTTTTCTGAAAATGCTTTTTTTGGATACATGGAACCCTAAAATATAAATTTCCGGTGAAATCTCGGTATCGAATTTTTGGGTGGAGTGCAATACCTTCTCTTTACACTGTACATAGTATGTGTAGAGAAAGTAAAATAGCTATGAACGTGGAACATGAATTTAGCCCAAAAATATTTCAAAGTATTATTATTATCATTATTATTATTGTGTAAATAAACATTACACGTGATAACAGCTTTGCTTCCCTTACGAAGAAAGACATTCTTACTGTTTTTACGTCCGATTAAAGTTCAAGCAAACTAGCTCTACAAACTACTCCCCCCTCCAACATTGGGAGTGGTCAATCAACATAAACAATTTAATCAAACCAAGCACCAGCGGAGCAGAGGAAAAGAAAGGATTTAGCTGCTAAGTATACAACCGTTCGAGAAGCCCGCTACCTCCTTAACATCATCACCGAAACCTCACAATTATTACCAAACGTAAACCATCCTCCTTCATTCCTGCGGTTAAGGCCTTACCAGGGTAGGTACATGGAAACATTACCTAGGCTTACCATGAGTCCACCAGATCTCGGACGGACGGACGGACGGACGGATGGAGGTTTGAAATCGCAACCTTGGGCATTAGAGGCTAGCGTCGCAACCACCACAGAGGATCCACCTAATGCACAGCTTACTACACCAACGCTCCTTTCTATAGAGGTTTTCACGTCATGAACGCACAATGGGCACTAATGGACCATGCTCTTTATGGAAGAATCAAGTGCGCCATTGTCAAATCTGTGTGTTTTCAAATGCGACTAAGGTAAAATATTAACAGGCATTTCGGTATGAAATGTGTGAAAGAAAACGATGGTATGCACGAAAAGACTTTTATATAATTGTACGTTTTTTAAAATTATAAAATTTAAACTTTTTTGGAAAGCAGTTTTTAACTTCTTTCTCGCTCCGAACGTTAAAACATGGTGTTAAACTAAATTAATTGCAATGAAAAAAAAATCTGAATTATTCGCTTACTTTCAAAGGCCACGTTGGTATATAGACTGTATCAATATGTCTAAACATATTTATTAAAAAAATAAAGTTTAAAACAAAGTGTTTGGATTCTTTGTTTATACAGTGGAAAATGTCGTCGCTGGCTAATTCTGGTTCTACAAGTCCACTCAAAAACTTCCAGCGACAAAGTTGTCAAGGAAATAGTGAAACTATTTATGTTCGCAAAGAACATCCCCAGAACCAAGGCATCCATGTAAACTGTTGAGTTTGAGGCAAAGCCCTCAAGGGGAGTTGGTCGTTATCAGTGTCAAAAAATGAAAAAAAAAATTATTTGTTTATATGAAAGAGCATACTTTCCTGAACATTTTGATATATGATATGTATGTGTTGCATTATTATTAAGCACTTTTAAATGCCTGGATTTAAATCGCTACGTGCGTTCCATGTTTGAATGCCACGCCCACTCCAGCTCAAGATATGTTTCCGTATGGGTAAGAGGCTTTTTATTTGTATGTTTTGTTGCTGGGAAGCTTATTCTTTTGCTGTTGGCAGCACTGAACTAATATCATACCATGTGTGTTTTGTTGCTGTGATCTTTTGCTGGTGGCAGCACTGAACTATGATCTCTTTTCTTGTATGTAAGCAAGGGAAATCTGTCTACTAGCTGGTGCAGAAAAGGAATTTTGTATAACAGTGTTAGTTTTGGAGGTCTTTGAGTATATTTTCAAATTTAAATATGGGAAGAAATACCTCATTCAATCGTAAACGTAAATTTAGAGGTAACCAACACAAGAAGCTGAACAACATTACAGTAAAAGGTGGCACATCTTCACCTAACCTCCAATCCCCTGCAAGTTCAAGTGCCTCAAGAAAGAAGCTGTCTGATTTATTCAATGTTAGTGATGATGTTAATGATATGCCAGCTTCAAGTGCTACAAATAGTGTAAATATAATTATTGACTTGTCCATATTATCTTTATTTATAAACAAAAGTGTTTCTTGTTCAAGTTGTAATGCTGTAAATAGTGTACAAATAACTGAGGAACAGCGAAGCAGAAGAGGTTTGTCAACTAAACTAAAGTTAGAATGTAAATATTGTAACCACAGCAATTATACAATGACATCACCAGTAAATACAAGAAAAGTCTCCTCTGTAAATCTTAGATTTGCTTATGCCATGAGGTGTATTGGAAAAGGTAAACTGGCAGCTCGTACCTTTTGTGCTCTTATGGACCTACCACCACCTGCCAGTAAATTTGATGTGTATAACAAAGCTATATATGACAGTGTAAAAGAGGTTGCTGAGGGTTCAATGTGGAATGCTGCTAAAGAAGTCAAGGAATTAGAAGGTAGTCCTGACACAACAATTGTCATAGATGGATCATGGCAGAAGAGAGGTTTCTCATCACTGCATGGTGTTGTGACTGGAACCTCGCTGCTCACAGGAAAAGTGCTAGATGTAGCAACATATAGCAAGTACTGTGCAGGATGCACTAGGAATAATGACCATGCCTGCCTCAAAAATTTTGATGGCTACAGTGGAGGGATGGAGGTTGCAGGTGCAGTTGAAATTTGCTCAAGATCTGAGCTTACCAGAGGCCTGCGCTATGTGCAATATTTGGGTGATGGTGATTCCAAGGGGTATCATGCAGTGTCTAAGGCAAAGCCCTATGGTAGTGAAGTGGAAGTTACCAAAATTGAATGTGTAGGCCATGTTCAAAAGAGAATGGGTCGATTTCTACTGGAATTATGCAAATCTTTGAAAGGGCAGAAATTAGATGATGGTAAGCCAATTGGTGGACGAGGTCGGCTTACCAAATCAGAAATTGATCAGTTACAAAACTACTATGGAATGGCAATTAGAAATAATTGCAATAATCTAAAAGAAATGCAGAAAGCTGTATGGGCTTCTTTTTTTCACAAATGCTCTACTGATGAGAACCCTTCCCATGGTCTCTGTCCACCAGGAGTTGAATCATGGTGTGGTTATCAGCGATCACTTATAACTGGAGCTGAATATGTACATAAACATTCCTTGCCAAATGCTGTGATTGAAAAAAATCAAGCCCATTTACAGGAAGCTTTCAGATGAAGAACTACTAAGAAAATGTCTACATGGCAAGACTCAAAACCAGAACGAGTCTTTCAACAGCTGCATCTGGCAAAGGATACCAAAAAATGTATTTGTTAGAGCAAAAACAATTAAAATTGGTGTTTTCGACTCAGTAATATGTTTTAATGATGGGTGCTACAAGAGAATCCATGTAATGAAAGCAATGGACATTGAACCAGGAGAAAACATGAAGAAAGCACTGCGAGCATTAGACCTGGACCGTGTTGCTAAGGCTGATAAAGCTATGGAGGAGATGTCCAAAGAAGCCAGAGTGAAGAAGAGAGGGCTAAAAAGGAAGAGAGAAGATAAGGAAGCCCAGGAGGGAGACAGTTACAGTCCTGGAGCATTCTAAAATTAAAAAAGTAAGGTTAGAGAATGTATGCTATTTTCTTTTTGCTCTCCTGAAAAATCACATTTTTTACACTTCTTGTACCATTTCCTCTCAAACCATTCAAGCTAACAGCCTGAAACTTTCAGGATTACTGTATGAATGTATGATAAAACTCCCTTGCCAGTATTATAGAATTACTTAGGAATTTGAGGAAATTGCTGTATTTTTCATGGTAAAAATAAATTGGTTTTTTTTAGTAATAAAGTTTTTATGCAACTTTACCCAGTAATACTGAATATATTTCAATAATTGTGGTAGGGTAGGTTTAGGTATCCCTTTTTAGTAAATTCCCAAAGTTTCACAGAAATCTAAGCAATAAAACTGGAATAAAGGGTACATATATCAAGATAAACAATGACAAAACTAAAATATCTATTGCATCTTTAAAAGTCATTTTATAGCAAATAGTGAGTAATACAACAGCCCCTATAGGCTTATTTTAAACTCAAGAATTTACTAACACAGCACAAAAAATTTGAAAAAGATCTGACTGATAACATCTGATTTATGGCTTCTTGAACATATACAATTTTCCCTAACTTACAACCAACTCCCCTCAAGGCTCACTGCGCCAACAAACCTGGTCCTCGTGTCTTGGAGATGATACAAATCAGATGTGGAATGTCAGTTCAAGGGGCTGTAAGGGGTCGTACTTCAGTGGAGGTTTTCAGTAGGTTTGGGCAATCTGAAGCGTGTGTGAGAGTTTTACAAAATGACATGGAGTCAGGTAAAGGTATGTATTGGGCGATCTAACACTACATTTAAGCAAAAGGAGATGGAACGTTTAATAGACAATGGTTTTGATTCAATTACCCAGGATCAGTGGTTAAATTACTGCAAACACATTGAAGGGGTAGAAGACGATATGTGGAAAGCAGATCAGCTGCAGGTTGATATCGAACCTCTAATCATTAGGTTAACCAGTTCCTCCAAGAGTGACTCCAGTTCTTGTGAACATGCCAACCAGGACTCCTCTTTGGTTGTTGGACTCATGTCCGATTAAGGAAACATTAATTTTTAAGTGTATTATATTTAGGTTAAATGTAAAGTGCCGACAGTTATTAAGAGAATGTAATAAATTGAGACATAAATGTATTTCACTAGGAATTAACTGAAAAATATACAATAGCTATAAATCTAATTAAACGTTAATAGTATAAGTACAATAATGAATACAATGACCAAATAGTATTAAAATAATAATAATAATAATAATAATAATAATAATAATAATAATAATAATAATAATAATAATAATAATAATAATACGTGGCAACGCTGCGCAGATTCTCCATAAGAGCCATTGTGCCTTCATGACGTGAAAACCTCTATAGTAGTGGTTGCGGGGAAAACATCTACACAGAAATCCCTACGAGGCGGAATCCCGAAGGCTCTGTCTTATCACCCGCCTTGTTTAGCCTCTTCGTGGCAGATTTCCCTTCAGTGTAGGGCCCAGTTTGCTGATGTCCTCCTGCTCTACCGTACAGATAGAAACCTACACAGAGCCTTCAACCTTCTACAGAGACACCTCCATCTTGTCCAGGACTGGGGCAGACAGTGGCGGATGTCCAACAATCCGAGCAAAATCCATACTGTTTTGTTTACTAGGAAACGCACGCCGCTGCAGCCCAGATACCCAACTTAGCCTATCATTGCCAAAGGATAGAGTGGGGAAATTCCATTAGATACCTAGGCGCTACTCTTGATTAGGGTCTAACTTTTCGTGAACACGTGCACGGAGCAACGAACATGGCTAGGTTGCGGTGGCCGCCTATACCCTGATCTGCACTCTCAAATGCTGGTTAACTTACAACTACGTCTTTTCAAAGCGCTTATACTCCCTCTGATGTATGGGGCATGGCAGCAGACACCTGGCTTCTCAGGTTACAGCGGATAAAGAATAGAGGATTCCGATTAACTACTCTAAATATCGAGGACTCCCAGGGAGGCTACTACATGAAACTTCGGCTCTCCCAAATTGTGGAGGATGAAATTAGGCGCCGGGCTCAAATATTCTACGCCAGATTGGGCTAACATGAGCGCACTTGTCCGATCTACTTACCAACTGAACTCCGATATAGACAGTGCTGGGTTCCCCGCACGATTTGCGGGCACACCCCGGTAACAACGGCTTCAATCCAGCCAGCAGTAAACAAACTGAAGTAAGTACTTCCCCCTCCCAATCTTAGTAGTAGTCAACTAAAATTCAACTCCAACAAAATAAATATTCAAACAAACAAAACACCAGTGGGATAGATGAAAAGGATACTGTTCCGGAAAATAGCAACCGTTGATAAGCATATCAATAGCGCTACCTCCTAAAATACCAAAGCCGGAAACACCACCAAAATATCAAGCTCAACCATCCATCATCCCTGTGGTTAAGCCCTTATCAAGGTAGGTACGTAGCGACAACTACATAGGCTCACTACGAGTCTACCAGATCTCGCACGCACACACCACGGAGGTGAACTTCCATGGTTATGATAATCTGGTAAATATCGTTCTGCTAGCCAGTTCTTTTATCAGATTAAAAGCTCTCTTAAAACGAGTTTAGAATAAAAGCATAACCATGAACTGTCTTAGAGCCCTCAAAAATGCTCAGTTCCTGATCTTAACCTACAAATGAAGTAAATAAATATGTGAACTATGCAAATAAATACAATTTCTATTTGATCCCAAATTTCTTTAAATAATTCCTGTTTCTTTTTCTTGCCTTACAAGATTACACGACATTTATTCTGCTATTAAAATTCATCTATTATAAATTGTTACGAGCATAAGTTACTGATGTATCACATGAAAATTATTACCCAAGCGTAATACAAATTTTACTTACAACGAATATTTAAGCGTTTGATAATTTTTCCTTTAACTGCAACCTTAAAATTGCGTTTATCTATGTTGTATAGCAAATTCATTAGCAAGAGGGCATTGGTGTTTGTTGCGTTCAACAACCAAAGCACGTAACAATTTGTTATCAGCTTTAAAAATGTGTTAAGCCTTAACAAGACGCTACAGAACAATCCTGATGGTCGGGAGCAATCACGAAGGTGCATTGCGAAGATATATTACAGTGTCCTTTTCATTCTTATACAAAGAGCACTATTTATAGTCTGAGCCTAATAATTAAAGAAAGTAATTTGTAATTGAAAATTGCTTGATTGTTTCTCGAAATATTCCGCCTTATGATCAATACACTTTTGCATGCGTTCATAACCATTTGTCATAGCCTTTTTTTTCAGTCTGCTTGAGACACCTCCAAAATATCGTTTTTAATGCATCAATGGCTTCTTCTGCGGGGGAAAATCGTTGTCCACGCGTTTTATTCCATATGTTTGGAAACAAAAAGAAATCATTGGGTACCAAATTAGGACTGTATGGCGGATGAATCATAAATTCAATTTTTTGAAAGTTCAAATAATCGGTTGCTAGACAAGATGTGTGAGCACTCGCTCGCATTGTCTTGATGAGGAACGATCCGACGGCACCCCTCCCCCTTTTCCTTATTTCACCGAAGAATTCAGGCAAACAAATGGTTGTGCCACCTCAGAATTGATTCCTTTCACGTTTCTTTAAAGATGCAGTTGCCATAGTATCAGTTTTTATGAAAAACCAGACGACCATTTGTTTCGAAGTGCTTCGAGCTCGAACAACTTATGTTGGATTTGGTTCATCTTGATGGTGTGGTAAGTTTTTGTCCATCTCTTACGGTTTAGCAGTTATGCAAAATTCCGTAAAATTGGCCCAGAATAAAGTAGTCTTCAGAGGCTATTCCCAGAAAATTCAAGATATACATGTTATTTGTCCGGTAAATATCTTTCCTATACGATCTTTTAATGAAAATCGTTAGAGCCATTTTTGAGAAAATCAAATTTTTTGAAAAAAGTTCCATGTAAGGGATATTTGGGGGTGGGGGGATTTTCTTGCAAATCTTCGTGTCGCATCCTTGGAAGATACCAAACTTAAATTGACAGTTTGGTATTTAACGGTCTTTTCGTTTTTGAGCTATGCTGTCCACAGACACACACACACGCACACACACGGACCTTTTTCCAAAAATGCTTTTTTTGGGTCCCCCTGAATCCAAAAAAAATTTTTTTGGAAAAAGGTCCATGACAATCGCGTAACGACAGCTTTTAAAACATTTGAGTATCGGTTTAGCCTAGTGTATTCCCTTATTTTCATCCTACTTATAAGGAACTAAGTAATAACATTGTGCTAATGAGTACCTCGATTAGCAAGGTGCAGAAAGAAGAATTGTCTTATGTAAGAAGTTTGTAGAACAGCTACAGAAAGTCACGTGAGTGTAACACACCTGATTTTTACTTTCCAAAGCCTCATATGTACAATGTACATAGGGACAGAGTGTAATGCACCCAAAAATTTGATGCCGAGATTTCACCGGAAATATATGTTTTGGGGTCCCTTGAGTCCGAAAAAAACATTTTTACTTTCTCTATACGTACTATATACATAGTGTATAGAGGAAGTATTGTGTTCCACCCAAAAATTCGATACCGAGATTTCACCGGAAAAACATGTTTTAGCACCTCCTGAATACAAAAATACATTTTCAGAAAATGGTCCGTGTGTATGTGTGTGTGTGTGTGTGTGTGTGTGTGTGTGTGTGTCTGTCTGTCTGTCTGTGGACAGCATAGCTCAAAGACGAAAAGACCGTTAAATACTAAACTTGGTATTTAGGTTTAGTATCTTCCAAGGATATGACACGAAGAATTTTAACAAAATCCCCCCACCCCCAACTATCCTTTACATGGAAAAATTTTCGAAAATTTTAATTTTCTAAAAAATGGTTCTAACGATTTTGATTAAAATCCCGTATATTAAAGATATTTACATACCAAAATAAAATGTATATCTTGAATTTTCTGGGAATAGCCTCTGAAGAACTTTTTATTCTGGATGAATTTTGCTAAATTTTGCCTAACTGCTAAACCGTAAGAGATAAACAAAAACTTACTACACAGATAAATTTGATCTGTTCAAAACACACAATTTATGTCCTTTACATTTTTGTTGTGGAGGTAGCCGTTTCCAAGATATTCCTTGTTTTTGGTTTCAGTTGTGAGTACTTATTATTTTCTCAGACAGGAAGTGTCCGTTTTTCTTTTGTTCTACTCCTGGCCAAGCAAAGAAGCGATTTTCAATGACAATCGAATAACGACAGCTTTTAAAACATTTGAGTATCGGTTTAGCCTAGTGTATTCCCTTTTTTTCTTTTTACTTATAAGGAACTAGGTAGTAAGAACAATCTGTTAATGATTATCTCGATTGGCAAGGTGCAGAAAGAAAAATAATCTTATGTAAGAAGTTTGAAGAAGAGCTAGAGCAAGTCATGCGAATGGAATACATCAGATTTTTTACTGATTAGCATGAAGTAAACAGAAGTATACGCTTTTTAAGAATAATTTGTTTCAGAGATGTAGAGAAAGTCATGTGAATGGTACACATCATATTTTTTTATTTGCTTTCCCTCTTACTTAATGCGATGAAATGTTGCTTTCAAACGAATAATTGTAGTTATTATTGTTTTTCACCGTCTGAAACCTAAATAAAGCATTTTATAAAATGCACCTGTGTGCATATCTGTATTGTAAGACGGAAGAACGGAGTAAGTAAAGAACTCATATTAAAACAAACAAAACAAATCTGATGTTAATCATTCACATGACTTTCTCTATATCTCTGCAAAAAAATGTGGTTAAAAAGTTTATGCTTCTATTTACTTCATGCTAAGTGAGAAAAAATTAGCAGAAATAGTCTTATTACTTGCCTATCTGTAAGTAGAAGCGAAATAAGGGAGTAACATAGGTCAAAGTGATAGTAAAAGATGGTTGCTATGTGACTGAAGTTCCTTTGTTTGTATGGACAGCAATTGTTAAATTCCTGTATGAGAAAATTATAAGTTTTAAAGCTGAAACCAAAAACAAGCAGTATCTCAAAAACGACCCATTCCACGAAAAAATGTATGTAACATAAATTGTGTGTTTTAATGTGCTCTACATTTTTTGTGCCGTAAGTTTTTTTCTATCTGTTACGGTTTACCAGTTACACAAAATTCCGTAAAATTCATCCAGAATAAAGTAGTCTTCAGAGGTTATTCCCATAAAATTCAAGATATACAAAGTATATATTTTTAACATATGATATTTTTATAAAAATCGTTATAGCCTTTTTTTAGAAAATCAAAATTTTCGAAAAGTTTTCCATGTGAAGGGTAGTTGGGGTTGGGGGGATTTTCTTGGAAGATATGGAACTTAGTATTTAGTATTTATTTGTTTAGTCATTAGGTACATTAGTACAATAGACATGGTCAAAATAATATATACAAGTAAGAGTCAGTCATATAACAATTCTAGTATTAAAAAATTCATCCAAATTGTAAAATACATTGTCCATCAACCATTTTTTTACTTTAGCCTTAAACTGTATTACATTTAGATCTCTCATGCGGTCAGGAAGCTTATTATAGGCTATAATACTGGTTATCAAATAACTATCTTTAACTTTCTTTAGTCTAGTCTATGGAACATGCAATTTATCAATATTTCTGCTATTTAATGTGTGTACATGTCTGTTCAGTTTAAATTGACTTAAATTCTTGTGCACATATAATAATAATTGTAATATATAGCAATTGTACACTGTTAAAATTTTTTGTTGCTTAAAAAGTGGTCTACATGGAGCAGTGTAAGAAGTATGACATAAAATTCTCATGGCTTTCTTTTGCAGAAGTAGAATCTTTCAATTTAGAACAGTTCCCATATGCTAAAAATCCATAGCTAAAAACACTTTCAAACAAAGCAAGATATATTTGCTTTAAATAGCTACAAGGTACTTTGTTGTAAATGGTTCTCAGTAAATACAAAACTTTAGATAATTTTTTACAGACCATTTCAACATGTGAATTCCAGGTTAATTCTGTATCTAAAACAATTCCTAAAAGTTTTACAGTAGTGTATTCAGCATCATTTGAGCTTTATCTAAGGCTAAAAATAATGTTTTGCATTTTGTCACAGTTAGTTAAAAACCCATTGCTAAGAGAACCATTTAGTAGCACTCTGAATTATGTCATAACATATATTATTTAAAACAGCAAAATCATTATGTGTTAAAATAAAAGTGGAATCATAAGCATATAGAATCGTCTTAGCAGGTATATTACATGGCAGGTCATTTATCATATTAAGGAATAAAAATGGTCCTAAGATAGTTCCTTGTGGTACTCCAAAATCAATGTAGTCACTTCTACTACTTAAATTATTTACAAAAACAGCATGTCTGCGTCCAGTTAGATAGGTGTAAAATAAGTTATACTCAGTATTTCTAATTCCACAGTATTCTAATTTCATTAGTAATAAGTCATGTGGAATGCAATCAAAGGCTTTGCTTAAATCAAATAGCAAAGCCAGAGCATTTTCCTTGTCTTCAAACGCTTTATATACAACCTCTAATAAATCTTTTATTGCATCATGTGTACTTTTACCTGGACAAAAACCAAATTGTGAAGGGCTGAGAATGTTATTTTCTGTGGTATATAGCCTTAATTGATGGAGTACAACACCTTAAAAAACTTTGCCTAATATAGGAACAATAGCTATTGGCCTGTAATTTTCTGCTTTATTCACATCACCTTTCTTAAATATGGGAACTGTTTTAGCCATTTTCAGCTGCTCAGGAAATACTCCAGCATTTAAACATAAATTGATACAATCGGTTAGTAGCTTTACAATATAAATAATAACAGATTTGATTATTCTATTACTAAGTCCATATATATCCTCACTGGGAGAGTTACTCATTTTTTTCACGACTTGGATAACCAGCTCCTCAGTTACTTCTTGCCACATAAAACTTGCATTACAATAGGACTTATTACATACACTTATTTTTGCTACATTAAATTGCTCTGATTTTGCTTTGCTTTATCTCAATTATCTTTCACATATTCAGAGAAATATTTTTTAAAGATATCTGGTGAAATAGGTGCAGTAAACATATTCTTAGAACTATTAGTTTCTCTTTTCAAAACATTCCATACTGCTTTACATTTATTTTGCTCGTTTTCAATGTATTCCATATTGCTCCCTAGTTTTGCTGCTTGTAGTGCAGATTTATATTGATTTCTATATAGTTTCCACATTATTAATGCTGCTTCTAATTTTGTGTTTTTGTATACAGTATTGAGAGCCATAACCTTGTTTCTCATTTGCTTCAGGTCATCACTAAACCAAGTATTAGGTTTTTTATTATTTTTCTTAGGCTTATGTTTCACAACAACAATTGGACAACACATATCAAATACATTTAAAAAAAGTATTAAAAAGTAATTTAAAAATTTCATCAGCACTTGTATAATAGCAGAGTAAAATATATTCCCAAGTTATATTACTGAGTGAAATAAAAAGATGCCTCATGTGATTCAGGTTAGTTTTTCTTTTAGATCTTGAGCTTTTTGGTACATTTGTTTCAAATTTTTCACTAAAGAGTGAGGAACTTAGTAGAGAATGATCAGACAATGAAGGGTCAGTTAGTTTGACTTCATATAAATGTTTAGGAAGATTTGTAATAAAGTTATCAAGACATGTATTTTCTCTTGTAGGTAGAGCATGTGTAAAATGGCAATTAAAAGTATTAAGCATATTACTAAAACACATATTCCTAGAATTTAAAGTAAGCATATTTATATTAATTTCACCACCAATTAATAATTTCACATGTTTACTGCTAAGGTGTAACAAAAGTTGCTCAAATGCAGCAAGAAATGTTTCCATATCACCGCTTGGTGGGCGATAAACAGTAATTATAACAATGTCATACAGTTTTACATAAATAGCTACAACCTCAAAATGTCCCTCTATGCAGTATAAGGAAACACTAATTTCAGTGAATTCAAGTCCTTTCTTAACAAAAATGGCTACGCCTCCATTTTTCTTAGTTGTACGACAAAAAATTGTTGCTTTTGTATAACCACTAATATTACAAAATTCAGTTTCATTTTGCACAAGCCAATGTTCCGCAAATCATAACACGGAATAGCTTTTATCTTGTAAATATCCTTCCAATTCATTAAGTTTATTTCTAATGCATTGGATATTTATAAAAAATATATCATAGCACATTATTACTTTTTGATTCATTATAATGTACAATAGTATTGTCGGGGGAATTTATCCGAGTCCTTGGATTGTGTTTAGTGGGTTCTTTTGGCGTTGATATAAAAAACACCGCACACAAGCATTCACTGGCCATATACTGGGATCCATTGCAGAGTCAAAATGTTCTTCCAGAATATCCACTTTAAAGGAGGAATACTCGTTAGGTTGTCGTGATACTAACTGTTCACATTTAATTTCTGGAAATTTTGGTTTCAAAAAGTGTACAATGCTTTCTACCAAGTTTAGTATTTAACGGTCTTTTCGTTTTTGAGCTATGCTGCCCACAGACACATACACACCGACAGACACACACAGGGACATTTTTCTAAAAATGCTTTTTTTGGATTCAGGTGGTTTCAAATCATGTATTTCCGGTGAAATCTCGATATCGAATTTTTGGGTACAATGCAATACCTTCTCTATACACTATGTACATAGTACGTATAGAGAAAGTAAAAATTGAAATATAAGAAAACTTTTCATTCTGGATGACTTTTACTTAACTGATAAACCGTAAGAGATGAACAACACTTACTACATAAAAACTACAGCTCTGGTTAAAATGTGCAATTGATAAAAAATGGAGATCTGGTTAAACATACGATTAATGTACTATACTTTTTTTGTTTTTGTGTTGACAATTTCTCGGACAACCCTTGTTATTTGTTACAATTTGAAGTTAATTATATTTTTCGCAAACGGGAATCTGTGATTATTTCTCTTTTGTGACTATGCAAAAATAACTGAATTTTAATTACATTGCAACAAGATTTTAAAAGATTTAACAATCATTTTAACCTAATGAAAACCACTTTTACTTTCTACTTAGAAGGAACTTAGTAATAAGATCATTTATGGTAATGTTTATCTAGATTGGTATGAAGTGGAAAGAAGATTTAACTTTGGTAAAAAAAATTACCCTAAAAATTCCATACCAAAATGTCACTGGAAATACACGTTTTAAGACCACTTGAGTCCAAAAAGAGCATTTTAGTGTGTGTGCGTCTATGGACAGCATAGCTGAAAAACGAAAAGACTTAAATACCAACTTTGATATCTAATTGTAGTATCTTCCAAGAATGTGACACACAGATTTTAAGGAACCCCCTCCACTCCAAACTACCCTTTACATGGGAAAATTTTCGAAAATTTTGATTTTCTCCAAAATTGCACAAAAGATTTTGATTAAAGTGCGGTATATTAAAGATATTACATGACAAATAAAATGTATACCTTGAATTTTCTGGGAATAGCCTCTGAAAAAAAAATCTTTATTCTGGATGAATTTTGCTGAATTTTGTACAACTCGTAAGCCATAAGAAATAAACAAAAAATTACTACACAAAAATGCTGATCTCGTTAAAATACATACATACACAATTTATGTCATATACATTTCTTTTCGTGCACATGGCCATTTTTGAGATATTCGTTGTTATGGTCAACTACTGGGAATGCAAAGAAATGGATTTCAAACATATGGCAACCAGCTTTTAAAACTTTTGATTATCGCTTTAGTCTGGTGTACTCCCTTATTTCCCTCCTACTTACAAAGCAGCAGTAATAATACAAATTCTGCTAATGTTTAGCTCGATTATCACGAAGGATACAGAAGAATAAGCTTTGTAACAATAATTTGTTGCAATAATGTGGAGCAAGACATGAGAATGGGACATATCGGATTTTTAGTTGCATTTGTGAATGAAAGTAACTACTGACATGTTTACAAGTACGTTAAGCAGTATTTATGTTTATTCTATAATGTTTTGCCTTTTTATAAAATAATACACATAATTAATTAGTTTGAGTAATAAGCTAATAAAAAGATTTCAGTTCCATAACAAATTACCTTTTTTTCTCGTTTATTCATTATAATTATTTTAGCAATCTCCCTGAGTTTTACTCTTGTAATAATATTAGTAATAATAATACAGGACTTTTACTCTAAAGCTCTTACAAGACAGGCCTTTTATCAAGTACCTCTTAATGAACAAAGGCATAGAAGTATTTTTTCAGGTTAGTGTCTTCCATACAACCCCTATTGAATACAATTTTATAGCTTTTTATTATTGTTTACTGCCTATTACACTTTATCGTATGGCGTTGCAGACTTTGTGTACATGTTTATGGTTTTGAACCTGGGAGTCTGGTATGCGGGCATCTGTCGCTCTCTGCAGGGGCAACGTCCACGATAAGATCTCGGTGACCCTTGCCGAAGATACGCGGAGTGAAGATATGTTTCTTTCCAGGAAAGGTACACTTAATGTTTCCTGAAGGCTATAGATTAGGCTACTCAACAATCCCGGACACGGACACACAGGTTTAAGCAATGATTAGATAATTACGAGCACTTCATTTTGAGCAGTGTACACTTAAATCTTTGTTACTTTGTATTGCGAAATTCGAAGAAGCCTACTTTCTGATTTCTTTCTTTCTAGACCTGATGTGGATCTGCTACTGAAATCGCGCATTCTGTATCCATCTATTCCTACGCACACATGAAACAACTTATGAATCAATCATACAAAAACATCTGATGTGTTGTAATTACATGACTTTCTCAACTCACATTCAATTTTTCTTTGTTATTCGTTTGCCTACTTCTTAATAGAGAGAAACTTTCATTACACATTTACACATCTCATTGTACATGTAAAAAGGATGCGGTAAGCTAAATTGATACTCAATTTTTAAAAAGTATACTTTAAATACCTGGTATTTAAGTTAAAAAAAACTGTAACCCCAACTGAATAGATAAAAATAAATAATAAAATATATTAAAATCTCTCTTACGCTAAATATACTTACCTTATCATACAATTTTCGTTTTTAAATTCGCTATTCCCAGACAAACACGTGCACAAACACACACATAAACCTTTTCTAAATCTTTCTTTTTTGTTCAAAGAACCTCCATAAATGCAGTTTGAATGAAATTTCGATACCGCATTTTTGGCTGGATTGCTCTGCTTACTGTAGGTAACATAAATCTTAATGGTTACCTGCATTGTCAGGCAGATGTTTTAAATAACAAAAAATTAAGGCAGTCTAACCAAAACCCTCGTGTCGCTGAAATAGATCCAAAACAAAGAATCAATTATATTGGAGAACTTACTTAAATGTTACGCCTTTAAGACAAAAAAAAAAACTCCAAATAAAGGCTGGAAGTTTATATACACCTACTTTAAGTGTAATTTACATATTTTCAAATGTTTCTCATTTCTCAATGGCTTTGTCAAGAATAAAAGGGAATTTACAGACATATTTGTTTGAGCAAAAGTGTTGAGCTAATCTTTAACTTTTACTTCTATAGAAGACCACGATAAGTGCAAAACATTGCTTAAAATGGAAACGGAGTTTTATTTATGGACGGTCTTTAACAGCTGCGGTTTTCAGCGTACCATTCTATGTTGTGCGTGAAAGACCGCTTGAGATTCTTTTACTAGGGGCGGCTGATAAGTTCCTAGCCTCTCAATGAAAACAGTGTCTAAAACCATTGCTTTATTCGCAACATAATCTTCCGAAAAACTAATACATTTGTCATATCGGTGTTCTAATTTAATAAACCATTTCTGTATTGCGATTTATCAAGGTCCTCAGAATAGCTGTTTACCGCATCAATCACCTCCTCGTTGCTGTGAAATCTTCGTCCTCCAAGAAATTTTTTGAGATTTGGGAACAGGTGGTAGTCACTGGGTGCTATATCTGGCAAATAGGGTGGATGTGCAAGCAATTCGCACATATTTTCCATTGCAATGGCAGAACGATGGGCCTGGGCATTGTGAAACTAGGTTATTATATTGTTGTTATTATTATTATAATATTTTTTCTTGTTGTCAAATAGGGTCTTTTCCTTTTCACCTTATCACTCAAATATTACTGTAAGCTTGCGTAGTGGTCACCAGTGCATCCCAGAAAACACTCGCCATGATCTTGTTAGCTGACAAAATTGACTTTGCCTTTTTTGGAGTTGGTTCACCTCGCGCAATCCACTGTTTTGACTGAGATTTACTTTCTGGAGTGAGTGAGTGAGTGTAGTGTATCCAAGTTTCATCCATGGTAATAAGCCGTCTCAAAAATTCTCTGGAAATTTTACGGTAGAGCTCCACATTCTTAACAGAAACAGTTTTTCTTAGCAACTTTTAATCAGGTGTCAACAAACGCAGCACCCATCTTATACAGGCCTTTTGAAAGCCCAAAACATTACTTAAAATATTAACTGCACGTTATTTTGATATGTTTACAGCCTTACTATCTCAAACAATTTTAATCTGTCTGCCAGTACTAAACGCTGAATTTTTTCAATGATCTCTGAAGTTGTCACTTCTACATGGCGTCCAGAGCGAGGTTTATCACTAATGCTCGTACGTCCCATTTTAAACTCTGCAACCCACCTTTTAATCATTGAATATGAAGGGGCAGAGTCTTTCAATGTATTATCCATTTCCTCCTTGATTTCTTTAGGCGTTAAGCCTTTCAAATGGAAGTATTTAATCACTGCTCGTTTAATCAAATCCTTCATTTTCGTGAAAACTCTAAACGTTTTTTATCTTGTTTAAAATGCTGTCATTCGAAAACTAAACAAGCTATTGACCTGTATCTATGGATACAAGCTATTCTTGAGTTAAATTATACGATACTACCGTCTAACTGGCCTAGTGGCACCATATCTGTATGAGGCCCGGGACTTATCAGCCTACCCTCGTAAGTACCAAAAATTTATGAAACGGGACCAACGGCTTTACTTCCCTTCAGAATGAAGCCATTGTTAAAGATTTGGATGCCTGCAAAAAATCCATCAAATTCCGCCAGGTTTGAGCCCGCGACCTTGGTCATATGATAACCACTACACGACGGAGGGCGACAAAACTGCATGTGCTTTTTAACTGTACGCTTGCTCTTTGGTTGTGTGAGCTATACAATTTCCACCTCAAAACGGCTCTAATGATTTTAATTTAAAATATTTAATGTAATGGAAGCTTAAATAATGTTTAACTATTAACCCTCTACTGCTTGCTGTTGCGATTTGGCAACAAAGATGATTAATCAGTGGGCGTTTTTTTTTTTTCCGTACTACACTAACCTTCAACAACAAAATCAGTCTAGGTATAGCTGCTTTATATTGTAAAAATGTTAATGTTTTTTTTTGCAGTAAAACTGTATTTCTTAATAAAAAAAAGAGCAAAATTCATGCAACTGCATCTAAGCGTGCCATTGCTTTACTTGGGCCCTCCCCATCCATTTTCACTTCAGTCACTCGGACTCGAACTTATGACTTTCGGCTTTGAATGGATGGCCAGTCCAGTATATATATACTTAATTTAGATAGCTTAATCTACATTTACATATTTTCAAATTTTTCTCAATACTTGATGGTTTTTTCAAGAATAAAACCACATTTATAGACAAATTTTTTGAGCAAAACTTTTTAATTTTAATGCTGAGCAAATTTTTAACTTTTATTCCTGCAGAAGACCATAAAAAATCACAACATTGCTTATAGCGGGCTTCATAGTTATGTACTGCATTTCAACTGTGTGCTTGATCTTCATTGCGGTGACATATACATTTTTCACCTCTAAACGGATCTAATAATTTTAATTAAAATTTGAAAATATTTAAGATAATGGCATCTTAAATAAAGTATGAATATTCAATGTTTCAAATAGTCTTTCTAGTTCCCTCATTGTTATTCAATTGTATATAAATGCGAAATGTAGCCAGTAATTTACTATAGGTAAATACGAACGCAGATGTGTACCTAAAATTTATATGAAATATATTTGGATGTCACTAAAATATCACTAACCATCTCAGAAATATAATTTTATATCTTAGTATAAGTGCTGGGTTAGGGTTGCATACATGTTTGTCTGCATTGGTCCTACCCATTCATTAGATAATACACAAACCCAAAATAATTATAAAATCAGTGTCATTTTAATTTTTTTCCACACAAACCATGTGTAGAACAGGAGTTGGATAGGTAGCGTCAGGCTGAAAAATGCAATGCCTTAGCCGGGATTTGAACCACGGATCTTCTGGGCTATAGCCGGTTGCTCTAACTACTGAGCTACCTTGATAACATACCGGCACGTAACTAAATTTCTCAACTGGCTTACATGTTTTCCTTAAACCACAAGATGGTCTAAAATTATTTTGAGAAGACATATACCAATGGCGACTTACAATATCGTTAGTGCTTTAAGTGCCGGGCTCTATAGTTTAGCCAATTAGATTAATTAGTGTTAATTAAATCGTTCTGACACGCAAGCCATGTGTGGGGCAGGAGTAGGATAGGTAGAATCAGACTGAAAAATGCAATGCCATAACCGGGATTTGAACGGCGGTATTGCATTTTTTCAGCCTGACTAAACCTATCCAATTATAAAATTAACTTTTTATCTATAGAAGTTGCATCCTTCAAGAGTTATATCATTGACAGCCTCCAGTTGTTTCTTACATTCCAATATAGATTTTCCAAAACTTTTCAGTGTAGAATGGTCTTTAAAGCTAATTTCTTACTATCGCCTTTTTGTTTCTATTTAGACGTTTCCTACAGATCAATTGAGGGGGTCAGCACAACAGTGGTCTAACCCAGAAAAAGATTTGCACCACACTAATAAAAATTGTTAGGTATATCTCAACATTATGTTAACAGTACTCAATGTAATAATCTGGAAAAGTGTCAGTGAACAATCAGTTCGATTAAAATTGGGTTTCGTTATTCTCAAAGAAGCCAGGTGTGTTTAACTGAGTTATGCTCCATTTTTTAAAAAGATTGGTTAGACCACTGTTGCACTGACCCCCCTCAATTGCTTCCTCTACTAATCTGTACCAACATTCTAATAATAAATGTATCTCATCTTCCCTACAATATTATACTTATATATTCGACAACTCTTCGTCAACACATTCTTCAATTCATTCCTCAATTTCCACATTCCTAAATGGAACCAAGCAATCCCTTCTTTTCTAACACCTTTACAACCTTAAAACATAATGCTGCCTAATTCAGATTTCCATTCATTGCAAAAATTCTAAGCAACTTTGTGACCCTGATTTGGGCATATAACATTTATCCATTCGTGTCTTAGCCTGTACCTTATATTTTGCCCAAAATTCAACTTTTAAGAATGAAGAAAAACATTGGTTCTATTTTATATACTTTTAGTTATTTTTATACTCATAGATTCCATTTTTTTAATTCTTATAAAAATGGAATTTTCCACACTCCTTTCATAATTAGTATCCTAGGGTCCATTCCAAAATGTTCACATCTTATTTTTCTCTTTACTTTTTCTAATACGTATTTTTAGTAAGTAGGGGAAGTACTGTCACCCAAAATTCGATAACGAAATTTCACCGGAAATATATGCTTTGAGACCCCCTGAATCCCCCTCCCCAAAAAGGACATTTTTAGAAAAAGGTCAGTGTGTGTGTTTATAGACAGCATAACTCGCTAAAGTTCGATGAATACCAAAGTTGGTATTTAGATTTAGTATTTCCCAAGGATGCGAAACCAGGATTCTCAGAAAATTCCCCCCACCCAATACTACACTTTATTTGGAAAAGTTTCGAAACGTTTTGATGTTCTCGAAATTATCTCTAATGATTTTGATTAAAATATCTTATGTTCAATACTCTTACATGAAATAAAATGAAACTCTGAAGTCCGCAACTTCAGAATACATTTTGCATAAGGTAAACCGTAAGACAGACAAAAACGTAATACATAAAAGATTTAGAACTCATAAAAACACAATCTATGTCCTTAAATTTGTGTTGTAGAGCTAACCGTTTGCAGATATTACTTGTAATTAGTTTCAAATTTAAAGTACTTATACTTTTCTCAAACAGGAAGTCGCCCGTATTGCTTTTGCTTTAGTTCTGGCCATGCAAAGAAGCTAATTTCAATGACAATTGCATAGTAAAAATTTTTTTAAAATATATGACTATCGCTTTAACAAAATGTACCCCATTAGTTTCCTTCTACTTATAAGGAACTACGTAATAAGAGCATTCTGCTAAAGGTTTTCTCGATTAGCATTGAAACGGTAACATTCAGAAGCATAACCAATTCGGGTATATTAAGTGTTTATATAATATTTGTTTGTTCCCATATATCATGTATAAACGTCTGTGTCAAGAAGTCTTTGGGAATGCAGGATTTGACGAACAGAGGGTTGAAACCAGGCAGAATCTCTTTGTTTAAGCTAAGGGAAAGTGTTTGCAACGTCGACTAGCGGATCTTCCCTACCCCCGAAATTGCATTGTAACATTTTAAGCTTTCAGGAAAGAGGTGTATGTTTGCTACCTAGACAGATGGTATGAGGACAGAAAGGAGTTGAGATGTAACGTGCTAAGAGTCCGGTTGGTTATGCGAAGTGTGAACGAGTGAATGTGCTAGTGTAGCACAGTAATAATATAAGTCCGAACATTAACAGTCGCTCGCTGGACGACGTACTGTGAGGTTGTGTGCGTACAGCGAGTGGAATCAGTCTTCACTCCGGTCAGTTGTTTGTTTGTTACGGCGTCTCTGCCGGTTGTGAAAGGGGGCACCCTCATTCTTCTTCCGAGAAAGTGGTAAAGAATTAAAATGGCCGTATATAAGCGAGTAAATACTATTAAAATTCAGTTTGACATCGCAGCAACTAGACCGTCTGCACTAGAAATACATCAATGGTTGGTAAATTTTTTGGCTTTAAAACCGGATCAAGTGGATACGCTTCAGCTCAATAGTCGTGAACGTGCTATTTATGTCAAGTTAGTTTCCACGTTATTATATGATAAACTTTTAGAACGTTACACCGAAGAACAAAACTTCACATATGAATCTGGGAAAGTCTCCAAAGTGAAAATCACGCCGGATGACCAGCAAATTGTTAATGTGCGGGGTTCCAACCTCCCACCGGAGGTGCCTAGCGCAGTTTTGTCACAAGAATTGTCTAAATACGGTAAGGTATTTAATATACGACGTGAGAAATGGCACCCTCATTATCTGCTTCCGGCTAACAATGGCGTGTGTACCGTGAAAATGGGTATTAAGTGCAATATACCGGCTACCTTGCTTATTATACTTATGTGATCTCTATCGCCTATACCGGACAGCAGCAAGTGTGTCATTTATGCCGTGAGATGACGCATTTAAAAGCGGATTGTCCCTTTAGAGCTACTCGGTTGTCTATGCAACCCAGAAATCGTCCGGCAACCTTCAGCGAGGTAGTGGGTGCTCCGGCTACCTTACTGGTGGATAAACAGCAGGGTGTTATGCACACGCCCGGGTCATCAATGGAGACCCAAATGGAGGTAGTGACTGTACAACGACAGTTGGATGAGGGAGAGGAATTACTATAGAGGGGGACAGTGTGGTGATGCCGGAGACGCCGGAGATTGTTGATGATGTCCAGCATGTACAGGACACCGTACAACAGGATACTGACCGCAGGGCGAATGATAGCGACGTACCTGAAGCGTCTGAAGACGCGACCCGCAACTTGGGTGCGCCGACCAGAGTTTCTGAATCTGCTCGCGACTCTCGCCTCCAGTTCCAACCGCTAGACCGCCATATTGATGCCTGTTTGTTATCGTCTTCGCCAGCTGGTGGCGCGAGTGTGCAACGATTTCTTCGCGATCTTCCTGACGGTCGCGCAGTGAAGGTCAGTGATTCCGGTAAGATGCCGGCTGAAGATGCCAATGACGCCGATGAGGACCTACGGCGTTGCTACAAGCATACTAAGGACGATCCTCATGAAGGTGCGGGCAATTAATGGTTGTACTCCCCGGATTGAACTGGCACGACATTGGTATCACGACATTGGTCCTGAGATTGTGAGTACCTTTCTTTGCCCTGAATGCCAATTGGACTTCAAATTTGGGTGTCACTTAATGTGAATGGGTTGCGTCAACCAGTTAAGCAACAGCTGCTTCGGGATTTTTTGAGTAGTAATGATGTTGATGTTTGCTTTCTTCAACAGGTGAATGTTTATAATATGGACTTTTTATATGGATATGACTATGAGACTAATTTAGGCCCGGGTGGTACTGGGACGGCTATTGTATACCGCCAGGGATTGCCCCTACACGGCTTTGCCTATCATCCTTCAGGAAGAATCCTCTCCGCGGAGTATAATGGTATTACCTTCGTGAATATCTATGCCCCGGCGGGGAGCAACAAGCGAAAACAACGAGAGGATTTTTTTCGACAGGAGCTTTTAACTCATATTCCTCGGAGTTCCCCATTCTTATTGGTTGGGGATTTTAACTGTACGCTAGCAGCCAAGGACCAAAGAGGGGCCTTTAATGGTTGTATTACATTGCAGCAGTTAGTGGACCAGCTCCAATTGATGGATAACTGGGAATTCAAGCACGGTAATGTGATGTACACCTTCGTACGGGGCCACTCGGCCTCTCGACTGGACCGGATGTATGTTCTACCGGAGATGAAATCCCGGATACATCGCACAGAGATAGTGCCAGCAACTTTTAGCGATCACAATGCACTGCCGTTGTAGGTCGTGCGGAGATACGTCGTAGTGGTCCAGGGTTGTGGAAGTTTAATTGCTCCTTACTTACAGATGCCGAGGTCCTGCTAGAATTCCAAGAATGTTGGTCCAATTTGCAGAAGTCTTTTCAGCGCTCTCCCAATAAGGCAGCATGGTGGATCTATAAGGCGAAGCCAGCGATACGCTCCTTTTTTAAAGCCGCAGCGTGTCGTAGAGCGTTAGTTCGAAAAGAAACTTTGGATTTTTATCTTGCGGTGCTACAAGATTTACACCTGCGCCAACAACATGGGGAAGACGTACACTGTCAGCTCCGGGAAGTCAAGGCTCATATCCAGCACCGTAAAATACAAGAGCTCTAGGGAACCTTAGCCAGAATACGTACAGCTGAAATGGTTTATGGTGAAAAACCGAGTTTCTTCTTCCTGGCGAAGGAGCGTAGGCAAGGTCGCGGAGCGTTTGTTACCAAATTAATAAGATGATGGCCAAGAGGTTACGACGACAGGGATTCTTCGTGTATTGCATTCTTATTACACCCAGCGCTTTGCCAGACCGGTGGATATGGTGGATTCAATCCAGTCGTATATGTCCAAATACGTGCCAGTTGTGCAGGGAGGTTTACAACGGTCGCCTACTCCCACGCTGAAGGAAACGGAGTTGCTCACTACGATTCAGACAGCCAAACCTCATACGGCGCCCGGACCAGATGGGCTGCCGTATGAGTTCTATAAACACTATTGGCGGTGTATTAAGAAAGAACTTCTTCCAGTTACTTACTCAATTGTGACTATAAGCTGTTTGCAAAAATAATCGCCCGTAGGCTGCAAGTATGGCTAGTGCCCTTGCTTAGGGAGCAGCAGGCTGTAGTGCGCGGAGGTGCGGCTATACACCATGCCGTGGCAGCGATGCAAGACTGTATTCTTCATTGTTGCCAAGAAACCCGCTCTGCTGCGCTGGTAAACCTGGACTTTGAGAAAGCATTTGATAATGTGGTTCACGAGGGCCTTTGGGCACGTTTGGAGTCATTGCAAGTGCCGGACAAATTATATCACCTCCTTCGGGCACTATATGTATGACACTGTGTTATCTAGGATTCAATACAATGGGTTTCTCACTGCCACAATACCGGTCAACAGATCCGTCCGCCAAGGTTGTCCCCTATCAATGTTATTTTCTGTGCTCCGACAGCTGCAATCGATCCTTTGCTCCGACAGCTGCAATCTACGATAACGGGTCTGGAGGTATATGGAAAGAAACTAGCCGCTAGGGCCTAAGCCGATGATCTTACGGTGATGGTTACCGACGAGCAGGATGTCACGTATCTACGAAGTTGTTTACAGAAATACGCCCAATGTGCGGGAATGACGTTTAATTTGAGAAAATCTGAAAGTCTTCCCATTGGGCCGCACCCTCCGGATACCACGGTATTAGGAATACCCCCTGTGCAACGCACAAAAATTCTTGGGATATACTTCAGTGGAGACGACGAAGACCTGCGGGACTATAATTGGACGTCATGCATTAATACTTTACGTGGTGTACTATACGGCCAAGTCCAGGATGCTGAACTTGATACAACGTGTGTGGTTTTGTAATGCCTTTGCGTTGAGTCGTATATGGTACTTAGCACACATGCTGCCTCCAACAAAACGGCATAGCCAAAGAATTGAGCAAATAATCGGATACTTCATATGGACAGGAAAATTACATCGCATTTCCCGTACGCAGTTACGTCTTCCAAAGGGACAGGGTGGCTGGGGGTTGTTGGATGTGGCGATGCAATGTAAAGCACTTTCGTTAAAAATGATTCTGCAAACTCTGGATGGACGGGGTGATAGTGTAGAGGTGCTAGTACAACGGCGTTTTCAGTTGCTTTGGGAGCGGAGAGAACTCCATAAGATTCCTAAAATGTTACGTGATCTCCAACGTGACTTGAGCACACTATCTCCAGCAGAAGTGGCTAAAGGCCGTTTTCGGACGGCTAAGGAAGTCTGTACCTTTTTTCAACGGAGGGAAACTACTACTCCACATATACAAGTTAAGTATCCACAGAATGGGTTTCGGTGGCATATGAGATTGTTAATGAAATCCTACCAACTGTAGATAAATTACATGGACATCATCTGGCAATTCTTCCCGCTTGTCCAATGTGCCAAGCCCCGGATTCGCTCGCACATTGATTCTTGGAATGCTCAGGTAAAGGACTGATATTGACATGGCTCTTGAGCCGATGTCAGGGGTGGACTGGTGACACCTGGCAGCCTTCAGCAACGGATATTTTGCACCTGAATTTTCCCTGGACGCGTCCTGCATTGTAGAGAGCTCTTATTTGGACAGTAATGGGTACCTATGCTTGGCTTAGGACCTTGGACACGCCAGCTGACTGTGTGGTTCCAGCTTTACGAAGTTTTTTGTATGCAGTGAGGTGGCGGATGATTCGAGACAACAGAATCAACGCTTTTAAACCCTGGATAAAAAGCTATGAGCACCTGATTGATTCTATATCGATCCGGCATGATCTTGAATGCAATATCATGCATTATTCCTCTTTATGCTGGCCTGTTGTGATGTAGAGCTCTTGCTTCTCCTGAAATAAATAAAGTTCCTAATTCCCAAAGGGGATACAATCCCATTAAAACTAAATAAAAAAATAAACTAAATAAAAAAATGTCGCCCTCCCCCCCAAAAAATAAAATTAGAAAAATAATAAAAAAATTACAAAAAATAATAATAATAAAAAAAGTTAGTCCAGACGGGACAGGAACGCGTGCGCAAAGTGTGCGGCTAAATTTAAAAAAAAAAAATACAAAAAAAAAAAAACCTTAGAAATATTGTAAGCTCAATGCTTGTTCCCATAAGTATGCTACACAACGACGGACATTATTTTCAGTCAAATAAAGTGAAGAAAGAGACTCACAAAGAGATATGTGAGCGGGTATCGAAATTAGATATAAGAATGAACAAAAGAACAGCTAAAGATGCAAATTCTCATTCAAACTGTGTAAGTGGAACTGTAAATAATAATAATAATGTTGTATATAATAGTAACTTATTAGGTAATGCGCCAACAGAAAATATTAATAACCTTAGAAATGACCATGAAAGTTCCAGCGGAAATGTAGGTCAGGGAAATTTAAGTACAACTCCACCTGTTTTTCAGACACATTCAGGAGAAATACGAAGAAATGAAAAACTGAATAGTAAAAAACAATTAAAAAAAAAGAACAAACAGATTGAAATATTGTAATAGTACTTATGTAACAGAAATACAGGGATTCAGGTAGTCAACAAAGTTATACATTGTCAGTTTAAGAATATTATTGTGTCTAAATGAAAATTTTAACTGTCAAATTTTTGTGTGTTTGTTTTACAATGTATAAGGTGTGGATGTAAAGTTAAGGAAAATATCTATATTGTAATACCAATAAGCACTATAGCAAGCACTGAGCAGTAGGAGTTTAAGAATATTGGTATACAAATTTGTAATGTTAGATTAAGAAATTGTTTCCAGGGTAAACAGGAATGATGTTAGTGAATGTACAAAGAATTTCTGAATGCTTAGAAAAACCGCGTGCCCATGAGTAGAACAAGGATTTGGGGAAACTGAGATAGAGGCTTACCAACCCTGTCGGCATTACAAAACATAAAAGTGAGAAGTGCAATCGCCACAGTCAGAAAGAAAAAGTGAAATTGAGATACACATCGGCGTGATTGTCGCAGGGAAGGAAAAGTGTCTATTAATATCCTTCATTAGAAGAAATGATAGCCTATTAATATCCAGGGGCATATATGAAACGGTAACATTCAGAAGCATAACCAATTACGGGTATATTATGTATTTATATAATATTTGTTTGTTCCCATGTATTGTGTATAAACATTTGTTTCAAGAAGTCTTTGGGAATGCAGGATTTGACGAACAGAGGGTTGAAGCCGGGAAGAATATCTTTGTTTAAGCTAAGGGAAGGTATTTACAACGTCGACTAGCGGATCTCCTCTAGCCCCGAAATTGCATTGTAACATTTTAAGCATTCAGGAAAGAGGTGTATGTTTGCTACCTGGACAGAAGGTATGAGGACAGAAAGGAGTTGAGATGTAACGTGCCAAGAGTCCGGTTGGTTATGCGAAGTGTGAATGTGCTAGTGTAGCACAGTAATAACATAACTCCGAACCTTAGAAAGATTGTAAGCTCAGTGCTTGTGCCCATAAGTATGCTACACGTGCTGACTTCATATACCCAAGGTCGCGATGGACGCGGAGGACGATGGACTTTTTCGGGCGTAAATATTCTTAGCATGACTTCCTTCGGAAGGGAGGTAAAGCCGTTGGTCCCGTGTCGTAGATTTACGGCACGTAAAAGAACCTCAAGTCTGAGCAAAATTAAGCGATCTTTCACGCCCAGTATAGAATGGGACGCTGAGAACCACAGCAGTTAAAGAGCGTCCATAAATAAAACGCCATTTACATTTTTTATTTGGTTCCCCAATGGGTGAGTCAAAAAAACACGCTCTACCAATGACTCCGAACCAAACTTCCTGAGTAGCCGAAGGCAATAAGTGTATCAGTGGCGGACTGTAACGTCCACCAAGTACGTCACTCTGAAGACTTGCGATCTTGACGTGTTCACACACATACACACAGTATGTAGAATAGGCAGAGAAAGTTGTGTGAATGGAACACGTCAGATTGTGTTACTTTCTCTTCACGTACTGTGTACGCAGTGTATAGAAAACTTATAGTATTCACCCAAAATATCGACACTGATATATCACCGGAAATATATGTTTTGAATTCCCCTGAGTAAAAAAAAAAAAACATATTTGGAAAAATGTGTGTGGGCTCAAAAACGAAAAGACCGTTAAATATCAAACTTGGCATTTAAGTTTACTATTTCCAAGGATGCGACTCAAAGACGTTCAGGAAAATCCCCCTTCACAATGTATGCTTTACACAGAAAAATTATTGAAAATGTTGTTGTTGCTTTTTTTTTCCAAAAATAACTCTAAATATTTTGTTTAAAATACCGCGAATTAAATATATTTACATGACAAATAATATGTATGTCTTGAATCTAGGAATAGTCTCTGAAGACCTCCTTATTCTGGATGAATTTTGCAAAGATTAGAACTTAAACTCCACGCGCAACAGTTCACAAGGAGCCAGGACAGGCATGGATGGGGTGCATATTGGAGGGTGAAGCGTAGTCAGCGCCTCAAGTCCCTCCCGGCCAGTTTAATGCGGTCCTCTCAACCTGGAGCCGTTACTTCCCCATCAAGTAGCTTCTCAAGAACTATTCTTTATATGAAGAACATTTCGCAAATTTTGAATTTCTCAAAAATGACCCTTTCAATGAATAAAATATCGTTTATTAAATATATTTATATGACAAATAAGATGTATACTCTGAATTTTCTGTGAATATCCTATGAAGACCTCTTCATTTGAGATTACTTTTGCATAACTGGTAAACTGTAAGAGATAAACAAAAAACGTAACTGGTCAAAAACACACAATTTTTATTCTTTACATTTTTGTTGTGGAGAAAGCCGTTTTCGAGATATTTCTTGTAATTAGTTTGAGTTTTAAAATATTTTTCTAGGAGGGCGCCTTGTTTATTTTATTTTACTCTTGGCAAGCAAAGAAGCGAATTTAAATGGTAATCGTATAGCGACAGCTTTTAAAACATTTTACTATCGTTATATTATAGTGAATTCCTTAAGTTCCTTTCTACTTAAACGAACTAAGTAATAAGAATATTCTGCAAAAGCTTCTGCATTAGCACGGCGATTCACTGATTTAGTTATTTATTTAGTTCAATAAATCTAGGCACGGTAAATAGTGTATTTGTACTGTCAATCTATAGGCTAATGGTATAATTTGTAAAACAAGCATGAGACCAGATGGTAACCTATAGGCAAAGGCATGCGAATGCTACTCTTAAATTATTTTATTTCTGGAATTTGACAGCTCCATTATTATGAGCATTTGTTTTTCCATTCGTTCAATAAAAGATCACATTCGTCCAATCGGCGAGAAAGTAGGCATATTGGGTTTCCTTATCGTCCCCAACGAGGAAATTCTCTTAAATTAGATCATCTTGGCATGCGGATGTTCTAACCATATATTGGTAAACCCATATTCTGGCAAGCAGGAAATTTTAGTTCGAATTCGCAGTAATAGATACTATGACGAGAGCATTGAGGATATACCAAAACTTCAAAATATGATGTGTTACACTCACATGACTTTCTCTAGCTGTTCTACAAATAAACTTCTTACAAAAGATACACCTTTTTTCTACACTATGCTAATCTAGATAAGCAATAGCAGAACGTACTTATTGCTTAGTTCCTTATAAGTAGAAGGGGACTAAAGGAATGCGTTATAATAAAGCGATAGTCAAATTTTTTAAAAGCTATCGTTATACGATTGTCATTGAAATTGCTTTCTTTGCTTGGCTAGAAATAGAACAAAAGAAAAACGGACACTTCCTGTCTGAGAAAAGTATAAGTATTTTAAAATTGAAACCACTATTAAGGAATATCCTGGAAACGGTTTACTCTACAATAAAAATGCATATGACATAAATTGTGTTTTTAATGAGGTCTACATTTTGTGTGGAGTAAGTTTTTGTCATCTATTACAGTTTTACCGCTATACAAAATCTTGTAAAAATCAACCAAAATAAAGTGTTCTTCAGAGTCTATTCCCAGGTAATTCAAAATGTAAATTTTGTTTGTATTGTGAATAGTTAAAAAATATACGGTATTTTGATCAAAACCGTTAGAGACATATTGGAGAAAAACAACATTTTAAAAACAAATTCCATCCAACGAGAAGAAAGATGCCTCCCCGTTTGATAAAAATTTAAGTGGCTAAAATTGAAACCAATAATCCGGAATATCTCGAAAACGGTTAACTCTACAAAAAAAAAAAAAAAAAAAAAAAAATATATATACATATATATATATATATATATATATATATATATATATATATATATGTATATATATGGATACATGACATAAACTGTGTGTTTTAATGAGATCTACATGTTTTGTGTAGTAAGTTTTTGTAAATCTTACGGTTTACCAATTATACAAAAGTCATCCAGAATGAAGAGGTCTTCAGAGGATATTCCCAGAAAATTCAATATGTACACTTCGTTTGTCATAAAAATATCTTAAAACATAAGGTATTATAATCAAATTCGTTAAAGGTATTTTTGAGCAAACCAAAATTTTCGAAAAATGTTCCATGTAATAGGTAGTTGGGGTGGGGGGATTTTCTTGAAAATCTGAGCGTCGCATCCTGGGAAGATACCAAACTTAAATACCAAGTTTGATATTAAACTGTATTTTCGTTTTTGAGCTATGCTGTCTACAGACACATAGAAACACACACATTGATATGAACACACGGACCTTTTTCTAAAAATGTTTTTATACAGGGAACTCAAAACATGTATTTCCGGCGAAATCTCGGTATCGAAGTTTTGAGTGCAATACAATACCTTCTCTATACACTATGTACCTAGTACGTGTAAAAGTATCAGACTGCGACATCATACCTACCTATGTTTCCGCAAATGAGTTGCACCTATTCCTAAGCAAAACGAGAACAAAAGCATTCAGCTTATATCACTGAACTTAAACAAACAAATACCAAAAAACTTAAAATATGTTTTATTGCGGAGAACTAGGCACAATGACTGTAAGACATTCACTGACCAAATTGGCTCATTGGTAGCGACTTTGCCTCGCATCCGAGGTATGCTGAATTGTAACTTCGAGATGATTAGGTGTTTACTTTCTCTACACGTAATATATACAAGGTGTATAGAGAAGGTATTATATTCCACCAAATATACCGAGATTTCATCGGAAATACAGGTTTAGAAATCCCTTGAATAAAAAAAGCCTTTTTAGAAAAACTGCCAGTGTGTATGTGTGTGTGAGTGTGTGTCTGTCTGTCTGTCTCTGGACAGCATAGCTCAAAAACGAAAAGTTCGTTAAATACCAAACTTGGCATTTAAGTTTAGTATCTCCCAAGGATGCAACACCTCCACCCCAAACTACCCTTTAGATAGAAGCATTTTCAAAATGTTTGATTTTCTCAAAAATAGCTCTAAAGATTTTGATGAAAATATCGTTTTTATAGACATTTTTGTGACAAATAAAATTCATATGTCTTTTTTGGGAATAGCCTCTGAAGACCTCTTTATTTTGGAGGCATTTTACTAAATTTTGCATAACTGGAAAACCGTAAGAGATAGAAAAAACTTGTTACACAAAATATGTAGATCGCGTTAAAACACATAAGTTGTATCATATACGTTGTTTATAGAGCTGACCGTTTGAGAGATATTCCATGTTATTGGTTTAGATTTAAAATACTTTTTTCATGCTGTAATTTGTCAACACTTGACCATACAAACAAAGAATGTCAATCATATAACAACCAGCTTTTAAAAGATTTGACTATCGCTTTAGGCTAGTGTATTCCCTTATGTCTCTCCTGTTTACAAGAAAGCAAACAATAAGGTCATTTCAGCTGATGTTTATCTCCATTATCATGAAGTAAATAGATGATAATCTTTTTAACAATAATTTGTTGCAGAGATGAAGAGAAAGTCATGTGAATGGAACACATCAGATTTTTATTCTCGGTTTTGATTACTTACTTAGTCATGCTGGGTTGGGCCTTATCAGACTTCAAATACAATACCTTTGTACCTTTAACTTTCTTAGCGTTTTTCCGAATTTAGGGCTTCTGGATTTGTTTATACAGCAGAGTTCTACGATGCATATATACGTATTTTGGGTACAGATTATTTCTGTCACTATAGGGTACAGGGTCGTGTATCTGAGGCGGTTTGTCTGTATCCCTATCCCTTAACATTATCTGCATTTGGTTTAACTTGCCTCAAGCCTGAAGAAAGAAAAATAGATATCTTGAAAAGAGAATCAATTGCTCACCCCAAAGGAGGTGTAATTTCGTATAAAATCTGCATGGTTTGACGATTTTTTTTCTTAAGTAGGGAAATACGTGAAAAGTTTGAGAATCCTTTTTTTCCGGAGTCTGGTTGTATTCTTTTTTTCTTATTGCCCTTTTTTTCCTTTTTCCTTAAATTTCCTTTGTTTTTGCCTTTTTTATACGTTCACAAACACACAAATAACCATGCCCAAGGCGGGACTTGAACCCACGATCCCCTACGCCACGAAGCACCAAACCGAGACATTTTAGCAAGCACGGGGATCGGTAACATATTTACTTGTTTAGAAAATATTCATATATATATCGCTGGACAAAATATTGATCTGTTAGTTGGTACATTATTGAGGGAGTTCCACACTGTAGTCCTTTGTGCATAGGCGGCCGAACTGGACCGAGGAAAAGAGCCACCGGGAGGCCCCTAACAGTCCAAACAGAGCTTCATCTCGACGAGGAGAGCGCTAAGAGCCCGCGCCCTATGCCTGACCGAGTACCCTTGGTCCCACAGATGATTCCAGCGCTATCCCTCCACCGACAGCTGTATTTCCATAACGTAATTACCACCAATGAAAGGCGCCACCGCAGTCTTCGCCGCGCATACAATTCTGAAAAAGACAGCTTAGAATGAAATGGAGATGAAATGAAGGAACAGGAAGTTCCAGCAATCGCCTAGTGACACGGGAAAATCCCCGAAATATCCCACAGGTCAGAGAGGTCAGTCGCGGGAATCGAACCCACGACCTCCCGAATGCCATACTCAGATAAAGCGCCTGAGCCTCTGCTCGGTTATCTGTAGGTAGTATAATTTCAGTTTATTGCTTTCATTAACATGCTCGATCTTTACCCAGGTCTAATGAAAAACAATCTAATAAAACTGAAAAAAAAAACGCATATTTGAATAAGGTTTCGCACAGCATCAGTTTTGCACTCGCTGAATTTGTTTTGTAGGTCAGTGATGTGGAGGAAGTATTGAAAATAGCAAAGAGCTTCCCTGACCGCAAGACCATTCCAGCAGCAGCAAAGGATGACGCAACCATTCTCACCACCGTACAATCTCGATTCCGTAACGAAAAGGTCAATAGCCCTGCTGATTTCACTTTACTGCTCGTGATCTCTGATCCGCGAGGAGTAGCGAGAAATTTAGTTCAGCATTTATGTTCACTTGTCGCTATTAATGGAAGAAAGGTGTGCAGTATGCAGACATCGCTAGATTTAGTGATCTGTACAAACCGTGAGAAAGGATTGTGTTTTTACGGATGTCAAGTTGTTCATTCATGTGATTTTCGTGATATCACCTCGAAAACATATTGGATGGAAAACTAAATTGCTAAAAACTTGTGTAAGAAGGAAAAATAAATTCCGTATTATCAGAATAGAATATGAAAGTAAATTAAACATGAGAAGCAGGATGTTTTGCAATTTTATGAGAGACCAAATGTTACAGAAATACTGCTGTTAATACTGAAAAGGAAATCCAATGCAACCTTTAATAAAGCTGATTACAGTGCAAAAATCGTTGGAACTGAAATATCAATATCTTGAATGCTAAGAATTTAATTAATTTTCAAACAAAGACCGAGCGCTGTTTACTTTTTACCGTCTTTCAAACATATCTAAGAGGAAGTATTGCAACCAAAATAATTTATGTTGAGATTTCAATGGACATTTATGTTTTGAGCCCTCCTGAATGAAAAAGGCCCTCGTGCATGTGCGTGTATGTCTATGTGTCTACATCTCTGTCTGTGTGTCTTTTATGTGAACATCAAAACTTAAATACTAAAAGCTCAATAAGTATCCAACTCGGAATTAAATTCAGCCTCTTCCAAACTAAGATTTTCAAGGCCACCCAAAGTAAGATTTGCATAGAAATGATTTTGGAATCAATTATTCTCTCAAAAGTGTCGTTAATGCTTTTGATGATAATGTAATATACTTAACATATTTACAGCATAAATAAGATGTGATTTTGATTTTTCTATAAATAGCGCAATGCTCTCTTCATTCCTTATCATTTTTGTATAACGTAAACCAAAAGAAAATATGCACCATACAAAACATGTACACACAGCTCTCTGAAATATAAATACGAGAGGTGTCCCAGAAGTACTCGACCTAACAAAGAAAGCACAAACATTTTTGGGAAAAACGTCTTTATTTCTTTATATAATCCCCTTTCAGCTCGATACACTTTTCCCAGCGATGTTCAATAGTTTCGATACCCTGTTTATAGTGAGAACTATTGAGGTCTGCAAAATGGCCCTCAACTGCAGACTCCACCTCTTCATTGTTGGAAAATCTTCTACCACCAAGCCATTTCTTCAAGTTTGAAACAGAAAATAATTAGAGGGGGCTAAATCTGGTGAATAGAGTGAAATTCGAACTTTAACTCATTGATTTTGGCTATGGCGATAATTTACCTGTGAACTGGTGTATTGTCTTGAAACAAAACTACTTTCGCTAAATGCGACCGTTTTTGTTCGATGTCATCACTCAAACGCTGTAACAAGTTCAGATAGTATTCGCCATTGCTTACCTTTCCTTTTTTGAGATAATGAAAATTATCCTGCGTGCGTCCCAGAAAACTGATTGTATGGCCTTGCCTGCAGATGGAATTGTCTTCTCCTTCTTTGGAACCAATTCTCCTCTTCCAATCCACTGTTTTGATTGTTCCTTCGCATCAGGTATCAAGTGATGGACCCAGGTTTCATCCATTGTTACGAATTGACGTAAAAACTCACCTTTATTGCAGCGAAACAATGCCAAACATTTGACTGAAACATCCTCATGACGCTATTTTTGTGCTATTGTGAGCAAACGCGGCATCCACCTGGCACACAACTTTCTCATATCCAAATTTTCAGTCAGTATGCGATACACAGAAATACCTTCAATGTGCTAGCTCGCACACTTTCAGTTGACGGTCATCCAATATCATTTTGTGGATTTTCTTTACAACTTCTGGACTGGTAGCCTCATTGGGTCGACCACTGCGATGTTCGTCTTGGCAGCTCGTATGGCCGTGTTTAATCTCTGCCAGCCAATATTTCACTGTTGTAAACGAAGGAGCAGACTCCCTCAAAATAGAATCTAGCTCAGCTTTAATATCAGTTGCACTATGTCCTTTCAATTGAAAGTATTGTATAACGTTGACCAATTTTATCCATGTTTGTAGATTCGCTGAGAGTATTCACAAATGATGGCTGCTAAACAATGTAAAATCGTAAACTTCAAACTTAAGCTTTCTAAAGTTGGTACTTTTTACCATTGTTGTTTTAAGCAATAAGCACTATCTATACGTCAGGTCAGGTACTTCTGGTACAGCCACTGAGGGTGTATCACTAACGGTTTGTTTCATCATCCATTCCCAATATATCCATTGTTATTCCTTATATTTTTCAACACTATCATTTTTTTAAAATACTGATGCTGTTCACTTGTTGCTCGTGATGTCATCGAATGAGAGTGGAATTTCTAGATCAATATAAAGATACCTTTTAAGCATATGTCCTTGGAATCGACGTCGCCCTCCGTGGTGTAATGGTTACCATGCTAACTTCATATACCCAAGGTCGCGGGTACAAACCCGACGGAGGACGATGGATATTTTCGGGTGTAAAAATCCCTAGCATAGGCTTCCTTCGGAAGGGAAGTAAAGCTGTTGGTCCCGTGTCGTAGATTTACGGCACGTAAAAGAACCTCAAGCCTGATAGAGAAGCCTCTGAGCAAAATTAAGCGGTGTTTAACGCCTAGTATAGAATGGGACGCTGAGAACCACAACAGTTAAAGAGCGTCCATAAATAACACGCCATTTCATTCTTTGGAATCGACTTCCTCTATCCCCCTTATATCTTTAACAAAGTATTATTCTTACAAAATATGATTCTTACTACTTCATATTAATCAAGATAACATTTTCAGACATGGTTTTATTGCATCTTTTCTGATAGGTTCAAGAGCAATAAGGGAATATACTAAGATAGTTGTTGTCAAATCTTTTAAGAGTTGGACGCTATGTGATAACTTTGAAGTTCCATTCTGTTTGCATGATAAGGATGCAAAGAAACGAATGACGACTTATCAATTGAGCAAAGTATAAGTGTTGGGAAATTTAAAACAAAAACAAAGAATATCTCGAAAATGGTTAACTCTTGAAAAAATATACCTCACAAACTCTTGTTTTAATTAACTCTAATTATTTTTTGTACAGTAAGATTTTTTCTGTCTCTTACGATTTACCAGCTATGCAAGAGTCATCCAGAATGGAAAGAGTTTTAGAGGATAATCTCAGAAAATTCAACATACGCATTTTATATGTCAAGTAAATATCTTTCTTCTTCTTTTTTGTTGTTGTTGTTGTTTTATAGTTAACGTGCTTTAACCTAATAAGTTCTATCGAACAATGAATGAAATCCGTGAAATTATGTTCAAATGATAAGGGTCTATGGAACTTAAAGTTACTCGACATTCGTCTTCTCAGAATAAGGCAAGCGCCAGAAAAAAAAAAAAAAAAAGAAAAAAAAAAAGGCCTCAAGACTGATAGGCCTCTTTGCAAAATTAAGCGGTCTTTCACGCCCAATTTAGAATGGAACGCTGAGAACCATGGTAGTTAAAGAGCGTCCATAAATAATACGCCATTTCCATTCATTTCACCATTTTGCAGATCTGTGATACGGTGAACCATTTTCAGGAATGTTATGTGAGTAGTTGAGAGAAATATACAGACACGAATGGAAATGCGTATTTTCGTAGCCGCGACCATATAGTCGTTCCCAAAATATTTTCCAAAATCACCTCTATATCTAAGTTGTGCGAGTAAAATGAAATTAAAAAATCCACAACAAAGAACAGAAGCAATTTATCATCGCTGCAAAACGCTAAAGGAGGATAAAAAGAAACGGGCAGAGGAAGAAATAATATAGAGATTTTTCCTAATTTTGCAGATAATGTATCTCACAACCGCCTAAAAAGAATGACTGAGAAGCATGTAAAAACAAATCGAGTATTTAGAGTGTAAACTAGACATGTCTATTGTTTCTAAAATACATTTCAGCATTACAGTGAACAGGAAACTCTTAGGACAAAATTGCTGGATTTTATTATTGCTCCACAATTATTTGAATATATTGAAGCACCATTTAGTATTGCAGATTGCGTTTTTGGTTCAACTTTTAAGACAAATGTATTATAACTTCTAGCGTGCTAAGATACAGAAATGCTTTGTTTACAGAATGGATTCAGCTATCATCCCCAACAAGACATTTGCGATCGTTATGTTTCAACAAATATCACAACAAAATCACTCTTGTGTTCTACATTACAGCCACCCTACACATTTAAAATTGCTGGTAAATGATGTAAACAGTTAAAAATAGGTTTTTTTATGAAATCAGTTTGAACAAATATTAAGACGATCTGATAAAAAACTAAAATGACAACAAAGCGATTATTTCCAATTCTGCAACTGAAAATCTAATGTCCACTATCAGCAAATAACTAATTGATAATAATTACTCAAGGCAAAGAAAGAGTTTTCAGACAAATTGTACAATAGAAGGAAATTGAAAATATTATCAGGAATTCCTCTTGTAAACCAAAATTCTTACTAAATACAGCATATGTATGTATGTTTTTTTTTTTTTTTTTTGGTAGTGTTTAACGCCCGCTTTAACTACTAATGGCACCGCAGGCGGTGACACTGATGATACATGAATGATGATGGAGCACCGGTGGAATGCGATGGCGGGGGAACTGGAGTACCCGGAGAAAACCCGCCCCAACGCCGTTTTGTCCACCACAAATCTCACATGTGGTCGCTTGGGATCGAACCCCGACCGTCTAGGTGAGAGTCGAGTGGTCTAACCACTCGGCCACGGCGCGGCCCTGTGTGTATGTATGTATGTATGTATGTATGTATGTACGTATGTATGCATGTATGTATGTGTTATCTCCTTAGCGCGGTGGTAGCGTGACTGTTTACCAAGCGGTAGGCCCGGGTTCCATTCGTGAGAATTTTCTCCCGCTGGGGGACCTGGTCCGGGGTGCACTCAGCCTCGTGTGGTCCTTGGGGAACCAATTGAGGAGTTACTTGAAGAAAAAGAACGGTTCTAGATTGCGTGTATCGCATTAACCTTGGGGCCCTAACCACGTACCACTCTCCAATACTGCACCACATCCATGATGCCTGTAAAGGACAGAGATGGGGGACGCAGCGGTCGGGAGGGATGCTTGGGCAGGACTTTGGGCTGTTGTGCCACGGTGTTTTGTTATGTATGTTTTAATGACTGTAATTAAGTTTTATTTCATTAATTTGTCTCATTCCCGCTTCAAAGTACAATATAAAAATATCATTATAAGAAAGTGTTCACTTTGTAGTGTGTCAAAGATAATAAACCAGTTCCCTTTAACATACGAACATATGAGGCGGTTTTCAGCCATTCAACAGAGTGTAACAGGACGGCATACAATTCCCCGAGCCATGTTGCCAGGTAGATAGGGTCAGACAATTACCATACTCATATCCAAGTGTTTTTGTATTACAATGTTACGCAGTAAATATATTTTCCTTGGATGTTTCAGGTTCATAAAACGTAATGCTCTTACATAATATGCATGCTGTAAGAATTATATAATTCTATAATAATGTATTATGTTACTAACCTATAATGACGATAATTTAGACATGAGTGTCCCGGTATGACCACACAACTTAAAGGGGAATGTGCAAATTAAGCAATAGAAAAAATATAAAAAACGTGAGTACATTTACGACAAGAGAGATAGCGAATATCTAATTGCTATTATAGGCAAGATGCACACAACTGCATATTATGTTCGACAAATTTTAAGTTTTCATAAATGTCTTATCTGAATGAGCTGTGCATGTGTGAAGGTCATAATAATTAACTATTTATTTTGTGTAACCTGTATGATAACAACCACTGGTAGGCTAGAACTTTTTCCAAAAAAAATGACCTTGATGAAACCGTACATATTCCCTGTAATGTTAAGAAGATAAACAGAATAAACATATTTAATTAATATAAGACAAATTTAATGTATTCCGGATAAAATGCAATATTGCTTGCAATAAACGCTAATTGTTATAGAAACAGAAGCGACCGTATTTCAAACACGTGTTTGATGTATGTATTACAAAAATGGTAGAGGCTAGGCTAACCCATAGCCATATTTTCATTTTTCCGTTGTTTTTGAGGGGTTTATTGAGCTTGGTGAAAGAAGCTTTAATGAACAACAGCACTTTAATGAGGTTATAACGAACGTGTTATTGTGTTTCACTAATGCCGAACGTCATTTTAAACGCCGCGAAGCCGGTCTCTATAATCGCGCTGACTAAAGTGTCTAACTTTGGTGCTTCGTGGCGCAGGGGATTGAGGGTTCGAATCCGGGCTTGGACATGAGTATTTGTGTTCTAAGTCATTCTCTCTCCCATCAGGTCACGCCTGAAGGCCAATATATGGGGAGAGAGACAGAGAGAGAGAGAGAGAGAGAGAGAGAGAGAGAGAGAGAGAGAGAGAAAAGTTCGCGTACTCACAATTTGTTCTTATTGTCTTTAAGTGTAAACGTAAGACATCTAAATCCACATGTTTAGGTTTAAAACTCAGCATTAAGAAAGATATCTGGCGTCTTGTTTTATGTATGTACAGCCATGCACATAAAAAATCTGATGTGTTTCATTCACATCACTTTCTCTACATATCTGCAACACATTATTGCTAAAAAGCTTATGTTTCTATTCACTTCATGCTAATCGAAAAAAAATAGCAGAAATACTCTTATTACATACTTCCTTGTAATTAGAAGGGAAATAAGAAAGTAGCATAGGTTAAAGTGATAGCAAAATCTTATTGCTAAGTGACTGCAGATCCATTGTTTGTATGGACAAATTCCCGCATGAGAAAAGTTTGTTTTTAAAGCTGAAACCAAAAACAAGGAATATCTCTAAAGCTATCAATTCTACGAAAAAATGTATATGATATAATGTGTATGTTTTAGTGTGCTCTACATTTTTTGTATGATACGTTTTTGTATATCTCTTACGGTTTAGAGCTTATGCTAACTTCCATAAAATTCATCCAAAATGAAGTAGTCTTCAGAGGCTATTCCCAGAAAATTAAAGATATACATTTCATTTGTCAACATTTTCGAAAAAAGTTCCATGTAAAGGGTAGTTGAGGGAGTGGAGGGCTTTTTCTCAAAATCTTCGTGTTGCATCCCTGGAAGATACTAAACTTAAATACCAAGTTTGGTATTTTACCGACTTTTCGTTTTTGAGTTATTGTATTCACAGACACACGGACACACACAGACCTTTTTCTAAAATGCTTTTTTGGATACAGGGGACTCTAAGACATATATTTCCGGTGAAAGCTCGGCATCGAATTTTTGGGTGGAGTGCAATCAATACCTTCTCTATACACTATGTACATAGTACATATAGAGTAAGTAAAAATCTGATGTGTTCCATTCACATGACTTTCTCTATAGCTCTGCAACAAAGTACTGTCAAAAAGTTTATGCTTATATTTACTTCATGCTAACCGAGAAAAAATTAGCAGAAATAATATTATTACTTGCTTCCTTGGAAGTAGGAGGGAAATAAGGGAGTACCATAAGTTAAAGTGATATTCAAAAGCTGGTTGCTATGTGACTGAAGCTCCTTTGTTTGTATGGGTAATTTTAACAAATTCCTGTGTGAGAAAAGCATGTCTTTTAAAGGTGAAATCAAAAACAAGGGATAACTTAAAACCGGTCAACTCCACGAGAAAAATATATGTAATATAAATTGTGTGTTTTAACGTGCTCTACATTTTTTGTTTGGCAAGATTTTGTCTATCTCTTACGGTTTAGCAGTTATGCAAAATTCCGTAAAATTTATCCTGAATAAAGTAGTCTTCAGATGCTATTCCCAGAAAATTCGAGATATACATTTTATTTGTCAGGTAAATATCTCTAATATACGATATTTTAATCAAAATCGTTGGAGCCATTTTTTAGAAAGTGAACATTTTCGAAAAATGTTCCGTGTAAAGGGTATTTTGGGGTGGGGGGATTTTTATCAAAATCTTCGTGATGCATCCCTGGAGCATATTAAACTTAAATACCAAGTTTGGTATTTTACCGACTTTTCGTTTTTGAGTTATCGTGTTCACAACCACACGGACACACACACGGACCATTTTCTGAAAATGCGTTTTTTGGATACAGAGGACCCTAAAACATATATTTCCGGTGAAATCTCGGTTCCGAATTTTTGGGGGAGTGCAATACCTTCTCTATACACTATGTACATAGTGCGTATAGATAAAGTAAAAATGAGTCTTCTAAATCGCTTGGTCGATGGAAGTACTTCGTGTATCTTCGTAAGAGCTGTGTTCATAGAGAACTGTACAATCGTCTGTGACTGACAGCGCAACCGTTAACTTATGAGTGCTGAAAACGCATAACAGAACAAAGAAACAGTAGACGAGAGGTTAAGAGGTTAAGAAGGCCTTGCTTCCACTCATATGCTCTTAGGTTCAAATCTCACACTGCTTGTTATTACTTTCTCTACACGTACTATGTACATACTGTATAGAGTAAGTATTCAATGCATCCAAAAATTCGATTCCGAGATTTCACCGGAAATACATGTTTTGGGTCCCCCTGAATCCAAAAAAATCTTATGTGTTACACTCACATTACTTTCTCTAGCTGTTCTACAAACTTCTTACATAAGATTATTCTTCTTTCCGCATCTTGCTAATCGAAGTACTTATTAGCACAATGTTCTTATTACTTAGTTCCTTATAAGTAGGAATAAAATAGGGGAATACGCTAGGCTAAATCAATAGTCAAATGCTTTAAAAGATGTCGTTATGCGATTGTCATTACAAATCCCTTCTTTTCTTGGCCAGGAGTAGAACAAAAGAAAACCGCACACTCCCGTCTGAAAAAAGTATAAGTACTTCACAACTGAAACTAATAACAATGAATACCTCGAAAACTGTAAGCTCCATGAGAAAAATGTACATGACATAACTTGTGTACTTTAACAAGGCCTACATTTTATGAATAGTAAATTTTTTTCTATCTCTTACGGTTTACTAGTTATGCCAAATTAAGCAAAATTCATCCAGAATAAACAGGTCTTTAGAAGCTATTGCCAGAAAATTCAAGATATACATAATATTTATCAGCTAAATATCTGTTTATACAATATTTTAATCAAAATCGTTAGAGCCATTTTTGAGAAAATCAACATTTTCGAAAAAAGTTCCATGTAAAGGGTAGTTTAGTGTGGAGGATTTTTCTCAAAATCTTCGTGTCGCATCCATGGAAGATACTAAACTTAAATACCAAGTTTGGTGCTTTAATGATTTTCGTTTTTGAGGTATCGTGTTCATAGACACACGGACACTCTGACACACGGACACACACACACACGGACCTTTTTGTGAAAATGCTTTTTTTGGATACAGAGGACCCTAAAACATATATTTCCGGTGAAATCTCGGTATCTAATGTTTGGGTGGAATACAATACTTCTCTATCCCTATGTACATTGTACATACGGGGCTAGAGAAAGTAAAAAAGCATTTTTGAAAAAAAAAAAAAAAAAAAAAGGTCCGTGTGTGTCTGTGGACAGCATAGCTCTAAAACGAAAAGACCGTTTAATACCAAACTTGGTAGAGTTCATCGTTATTGAGATATTCCTTGTTTTTGGTTTCAGCTTTGAAAAACTTATACTTTTCTCATAATAGAATTCCTCAACTCCTGTCTATACAAACAAAGGAACTCCAGTCGCATAGCAACTAGCTTTTGATTATTTCTTTAATCTATGGTACTCCCTCATTTCTGTTCTACTTACAAGGAAGCTAGTAATAAGATCATTTCTGCTATTTTTTTCTCGATTAGCATGAAGTAAATACAAGCATAAGCTTTTTAACAATATTTTTTTGCAGAGATGTAGAAAAATTCATGTGAATGGAACACATCAGCTTTTTTTTCTATTACTTAATTTTATGACTGGATATGTAGAACATAATATTGCATTAATATAAATTTGGCATTTGACGTTATGGGACCATATAAGCACAGAAAAACATAATTCTACTAACATTTGTGTTAAATAACAAAAAAATCTGATGTGTTCCATTCACATGACTTTCTCTACATCTCTGCAAAAAATATTATTAAAAAGCCATTGCTTCCATTTCCCTCATGCTGATCGAAAAAAAAAAAAAAAAAACAAAAGCAGATATAGTCTTATAACTTGCTTCCTTGAAAGCAGAAGGGAAATGAGGGATTATCATAGGTTAAAGTGATAGTCAAAAGTATTTGCTATGTGACTGAAGTTCCTTTGTTTGTATGGACAGGAGTTGATAAATTCCTGTATGAGAAAATTTAAGTTTTTCATAGCTGAAATCAAAAACAAGGAATATCTCGAAAACAATCAACTCCAGGGAAAAAATGTATATGACATAAATTGTGTGTTTTAAAGTGCTCCACATTTGTTGTGTGGTAAGTTTTTGTCCATCTCTTACGGTTTAGCAGTTATGAAAAATTCCGTAAAATTCACCCAGAATAAAATAGTCTTCAGGGTCTATTCCCAGAAAATTCAAGATATACATTTTATTTGTCAGGTAAATATCTTTCATAGTCGAAATTTTAATCAAAATCGTTAGAGCCATTTTTGAGAAAATCAAAATTTTCGAAAAAAGTTCCATGTAAAGAGTAGTTGGGGTGGGGGGATTTTTCTCAAAATCTTCGTGTTGCATCCCTGGAAGATACTAATCTTAAATACCAAGTTTGGTATTTTACCGACTTTTCGTTTTTGAGTTATCGTGTTCACAGACACACGGACACACAGACACACGGACACATGGACACACGGACACACACACGGACCTTCTTCTGAAAATACTTATTTGGATACAGGGGACCCTAAAACATATACCTATTTCCGGTGAAATTTTGGTATCGAATATTTTGGTGGAGGGCAATATATTTTCTATAAACTATATACATAGCACGTATAGAGAAAGTAAAATTGTGTAAATAAACTGCTATCTCCCTAAACAAAAAAGATAAAAAAAATATGTTGTGTTACACTCACATGACTTTTTCTAGCTTTTCTACGTACTTCTTACATAAACTTATTCTTCTTTCTGCACCTTGTTAATGCAGATGCTCATTAACAGAATGTTCTTATTACTTAGTTCTATATAAGTAGGAAGAAAATAAGGGAATGCACTAGACTAAATCAATAGTCGAATGTTTTAAAAGCTGCCGTTATGCGGTTGTCAATGCAAATCGCTTTCCTTGTTTGGCCAGGAGTAGAACAAAGGTAGATACTTCCTGTCTGAGAAAAATATAAGTACTTCACAACTTAAACCAATAACAAGGAATATCTTGGAAACGGTTACCTCCACAACAAAAATGTAAAGGACATAAATAGTGTGTTTTGACGAGATCTACATTTTCTGTCTATCTCTTACGGTTTAGCAGTTAAGCAAAATTCGCCAAAATTCAGCCAGAATAAAGAGGTCTTTAGGGGCTATTCCTAGAGAATTCAATATATATATATATATTTTTTTTTTATTTGTTATGTAAATATCTTTAATATAAGGGATTTTAATCAAAATCGTTAGAGCCATTTTTACAAAATAAACATTTTCAAAATTTGTCCATGTAAAGGGTAGTTGGGGAAGGGGGGATTTTCTTGAAAATCTTCGTGTCGCATCCTTGGAAGATGCCAAACTTAAATACCAAGTTTGGTGTTTAACGGCCTTTTCGTTTTTGAGCTATGCAGAGACACACACACAGACACACACACAGACATACACACATACACACACACATATGGAGCTTTTTGTAAAAATGTGTTTTTTTTTTGGATTCTTGGAGACCCAAAACGTATATTTCCGGTGAAATCTCGGTATCGAATTTTTGGGTGCAATACAATACCTTCTCTATAACTATGTACATAGTACGTGTAGAGAAAGTAATAAAATTGTAAATAAACTGCTTTCTTCCTAAACAAAAAAGATAATAAATAAATATAATTAATATCGAGTGTATGAAACCTCAGCGCGTATATCTGCCCTCAATCTTCGGGGCATAGATAAAATTAAATACCAGCAGAAATGTGGATGTGAGGCAACAGGATCCCAGGTTTCTTGAATTTGCGTCTAGTTTCTTGAATTTGACTTTCGCCCATCTACAGGTAAATTAGAGCGCAGTTGCTATTTTAGCTCAGCCCTCAGATTCTCAAATCTGGTGATTAGGGAAGCCAGTCTACAACTCTGCCTCTCTGAAAACCAATTTGAAACCTTTCGATATGTGCAGACACAATGATTATTCTTACAAATTCAACAATTCCGGTAGGATATCTCATCCTCAAAGAGGAATTCAAAATAGTGCCGAATATTGCATATGGTGTAGTGTATCATCCAGCTGCCATAGCACACCTAGACCGTTCCTTGAAATCCAGCCTAAGTATGATACAGATACGTGACCATGATGGAATTATGAAGCCACGTATTTTGCTTCCTATCGAGTCCCCTTTGGACGATAGGCAATTATCTTTCTCTTCCGTGTAGAAGGAAATGTCACCGCGTCTGAGAATATCACGTTATTCCAGTTGCGGACAAAGTTTCTATCTTCAAAAAATCAAATTTTCCCAAAATTGAGTTCCTAAAATATTTCAAAACATTGGTTTACTTAATATTACCTTTAGTACATTTTCATACAATACAGATGATATTTTTTTCATTGAAAGAGAACTGTTTGTGCCTGATGCGTTTGCTCACCCTTCTGCGCACCACATGCTTTCGTGTGCAGCATATTGCTGTTCGGAAGAATAAACCCTTAAAGAAGCATCATAATACCATCGTATTATTAACTGTACCGAATGTAGTGTATAAAATGGCATAGGTTTATAGGTATATCTATGTGTATTGATTTAATATGATTAAGGGAAGGGGGGACATGCGAGAAGCGAACTGCGACCCTCATCAGAGGAGTAACTAACGTTTTGCCATAATACTACAGTGAATACACATGGACGGTAGTAGGTTTAGTAATGCCATACAGTACAAATTGTTTCATGTTTTGTGTCGTTAATATTCTTTCTCTATACGTACCTACTGTGTACATAGTGTATAGAGAAGGTATTGTATTCCACCCAAAAATTCGATACCGAGATTTCACCGGAAATACATTTTTTGGGTCCCCCTGAAGCCAATAAAAGCATTTTTGGAAAAAAGTCCGTATGTGTGTGCGTGTGCGTGTGTTTGTGGACAGCATAGCTCAAAAACGAAAAGACAGTTAAATACCTAACTTGGTATTTAAGCTTGGTATCTTCCAAGGATGCGACGCGAAGATTTTCAAGAATATCCCCCCACCCCAAACTACCCTTTTCATGGAAAAAATTTCGAAAATTTCGATTTTCTCAAAAAATGCTCTAATAATTTTGATAACAATCTCTTATATTTTATATATTTATATGCCAAATAAAATGTATCTCATGAATTTTCTGGAAATAGCCTCTAAAGACCTCTTTATTCTTGATGATTTTTATTAAATTTTGCATAACTGGTAAACCGTAAGATATAGACAAAAACTTAGCACACAAAACAAAACATGTAGACCACGATAAAACACAATTTATGTCATACACATTTTTTTTCGTGGAGTTGATCGTTTTTTAGATGCTCCTTGTTGGTTTCAGCTTTAAAAAATCTTATGTGTACCATTCACATGACTTTCTCCATATCCCTGCAACAAATAATTCTTAAAAGGCTTATACTTCTATTTACTTTATGCTAATCAGAAAAAAATAGCAGAAATAGTCTAATTACTCGCTTCCTTGTCAGTAGAAGCGAAATAAGGGACAACTGTAGGTTAAACTGATAGTCAAAAGCTGGTTGCTATGTCAATGAAGTTCCTTTGTCTATATGGATAGGAGTTGACGAGTTCATGTATGAGAAAAGTATACGTTTTTCATAGCAGAAACCAAAAATAAGGAATGTTACAAAAACGACGAACTCCACGAAAACATGTATATAACATAAATCGTGTGTTTTAATGTGCTCTACATTTTCTGTGTAGTAAGTTTTTGTCCATCTCTTACGGTTTAGCAGTTATTCAAAATTTAGTAAAATTCATCCAGAATAAACTACTCTTCAGAGGCTATTCCCAGAAAATTCAAGATATACATTTTATTTGTCAGATAAATATCTTTAATATACGATATTTTAATCAAAATCGTTAAGGCCATTTTTTATAAAATCAAAATTTTCGAAAAAAGTTCCATGTAAAGGGTAGTTGGGAGTGGGGGGCTTTTTCTCAAAATCTTCCTGTCGCATCCCTGGAAGATACTAAACTTAAATACCAAGTTTGGTATTTTACCGACTTTTCGTTTTTGAGTTATCGTGTTCAAAGACACACACTCACACACACGGACCTTTTTGTGAAAATGCTTTTTTTGGTTATTGGGGACCCTAAAACATATTTCCGGTGAAATCTCAGTGCCGAATTTTTTGGTGGAGTGCAATACTTTCTCTATACACTATGTACATAGTGCGTATGGAGAAAGTAAAAACGTATACTTTTCCCATATGAATTTGTCAACTCCGGTCCATACAAACAAAGGAACTTCAGTCACATCGCAACCAGCTTTTGACTGTAATTTTAACGTATGGTATTCCCTTATTCGCTTCTGCTTGCAAGGAAGCAAGCAATAACACTATTTCTGCTAATTTTTTCTCGATTAGTGAAGTAAATAGAAGCATAACCTATTTAGTGATTGTTTGTTTTTGAAGAAGCTTAAGCTATGTATTTGATTATAATTATTGTCCATATGGGTTAGTAATATTAAAACTTGGAACTTAAAGACATCTGCACAACTGTATGCTACACAAGTGTATCACGGATGGTCCTACACAAGACACTGTGCCGTGTAGAACTTAGATAAATTTGGCGTTCTAGACATGTGGATATCTAGATCTATTTACCTAGGGGTTGGGAATAGCAAGAACTTGTATAATACGTTTATTCATTGCCACCATGAGAATGAATTTGGGGACACTAGGAGTGAAGTTTTGACCTCAATCGGTTAAAACATTGAACATCGCTTCTTTTTTTCTTTTTATAGCGAATGATCTCTAGAGCATCCTGCCATCCCTTCCTCTCCCTCTTTCTTCAGGTTCTACAGCCTTTAAAGACCGTACGATACACTTGTTTCCCAACATACTATTTTATAAAGCAGCGTTTTTCTGAAAACTACATGTTCACTTTCAAAATGTTTCTCGCGTCTCAGTTTTTATTAAAATACAATTTCCCAGAATATGCAATAAAATTACAGGCAACAAAATTATCCTAATAATAGTTTTTTTTAAAAAAATTGCTTATACATTAAATTTTCTATTTTTAAATGGTCATAATTCAGATATCAAAGTTATTGAGATATCAGCGCATAACGTTTTAAATGTGGTTCAAAGCTCCAATTAAAAAACAACTCCAATGTAAATTTTGAGGCACGTGGAACATATTGATTATGCAATATGTTTAAATAATACAATTTATGAAATAATTTATATGTTGCACAGCACTTATCTAGTTCTAATGACATTTAATATTAATATTAAAATAGCGGAAATGTAATAATAGCTCGTAAAATGTTCAGAACCACCCTAAAAAATGTTTGGAATTAGAACTTTACTCCCACTGCCTCTCTACTTAATATTCACTTAACATTCAAAAGCCACTGTTGAAAAAATGGTATTATTATTGTTATTATTATTACATTAAATATAAAATACATTTATTTCAATAAATTAATGAATGCCGACTGTTATTAGATACTGAATTGAGTCAAGTGGAATTCTCCTAACAATTCTAAGTTAGGTTTACATTATTATTATTATTATTATTATTATTATCATCATCATTATATTCCCACCAATAATGTGCAATCAGAATCACTCTTATTCAGAGCGAATTAGGCACTTTTTTTTTATAGATTCCAGAGAGTGTATACCACTCTATTATTATCCTACAGAAGTCACAGAGTATCTCTGTCTCGAATGACGCTGTTGTTTACAAATTGACGGAGATAAGATCAACACGTAGCCCGCCTGGTAGTGTGGTGGTAGCATGTCTGCTTCACATTCAAGAGGTCGTGAGTTCGAACCTTGGTTAGGGTGAGTTGCCCGCATAAGGGTTTTTCAGGGTTTTTTCTTATCCTGAGAAGACGAATGTCGAGTAACTTTAAGATCCGTGGACCCCGAGATCATTTGAGTATCATTTCATCAATTTCATTCATCGTCCGATAAAGGACGTTAAGCAAAAAAAAAAAAAAAAAAAAAAAAAAAAAAAAAAAAAAAAAAAAAAGGATAAGGAACGCTGTCATTATAAAATGTTCGCGGATAAAACATCAAAAGTTACTAGGGGAAGAACATATTGCCGTTCTCAAGTAATTACTGAACTCAATTATGCTTCGTCCTTGCAATACACATACAGCTGTTAACATTGTAATTGTTGCATTTATAATATGGCTTAAAGGCGTAAAAAATGTAACCGCTTCGCATACCGGTATTTTATCATGATAACTCTTATCATTGCAGCTTTTTATTTAAGACAATATCGCATTTCGTGACGAATCTGCAAAGGGAAATTAAAAAAGAACACGATCGCTGAAAGCAGAAGACCGCAAAGCCACGTTCACAATACCGTGACCTTCCTGGTTTTTTACCTATACTCGTTATTTACAATGATTTTGCACGTGTCATTTCTCGCTACTAAAGCGTTATTTCGCTGCAGAGTCTGTAAAAAGTAGACGGTTCATTAACGCTGTCAGGTAACATTTTAGGCATACAAACGGAACATCTGCAATTGATGTCTAGAATCTTTCTCTTTAAAGACCAAGATGAATGATTTGCAAAAAAATACAAACCTATAGCATCTGAAGGTTACCTAAGATCTGCACATCGATTTAACCTTGATTTGTGATTTAAATTCATTTTACTCGTTCCTGTTTTTTTTTTTTTTTTTTTTGTTTTTTTTGTTTTTTTTTTTTTGTTTTTTTAAGATTTTTGTGTTGAAAATACCTTGTAATTTCAATTCCTGAATATTATTTCCGCAGCACCCAAAAATTCGATGTGGAGATTTCACCGGAAGTATAGGTTTTGAGGTTTCCTGGGTCCGAAAAGAAAACAGTTTTAGAAAAAGGATCGTGTGTGTCTGTGGTGGACCGTTAAGTACCAAACTTGGTGTTTAGGTTTAGTATCTTCTAAGGATGCAACACGATGATTTTCTGGAAAAGTCCTCCACCACAAACTACCCTTTACATGGAAAAATGTTCGAAAATATTTATTTTCTTAAAAATGGCTCTAACGATTTTGATTAAAATCGTATAACGATAGCTTTTAAAACATTTGACTATCACTTTAACCTAGACATTCCCTTAGTTCCCTTCTACTTATAAGGAACTAAGTAATAAGTACCTTCCACTAAGTTTATCTCGATTAGCACTGTATAGAAAGAAGAAGAATCTTTTGTAAGAAGTTTGTAGAGCAGCTAGAGAAACTCACGTAACACATCAGATTTTTCATTTTTCGAACATGACAGTACCAATTTTCTCTGTAATTGGTAATGTTATCGTTAATTTCAATATTCCTAATTATTTCCTTATATTTTCATTTCTCTGTTTGCCCATAGGAGTGTAGCCTGCTACAAATATTAATTTCAACAACTTCTACACTCCCAAAGTATCTAATGGAATTCCACTATTCACAGCCATATAAAAAGACAGGCGCTGTTCAACCTTATAAAATTTAGGCAATATTTCTTGCGGACTTTGCTTGATACTGCTCTTCTAATTGTTCCACATATGTGCCGAAAAACAGTAAATTTCTATTTACATGTCTTATTATGGCCTTACCAATTGAAATGTTAAATAATTAAAATCTATGACGTGTTCTATTGAGGTGATATCAATCATAATTTTAGCCCTAACAAGAATTACCAAGAAATGCCATCTCTGCTGAAATTTTTAAATTATTAAGCCGCTATCTTACTTAAATTAGGGAGTACTGTTTGCAGATTATTCACTGTTTTAAAAAAACAAATCCTTTTACATTCTCTGTAGTTATTTAGTATGACTATGACTAAGTAACAGAAGCGGCACTTGCAACTTGATCCACAGCTGATTCTCTCTGCTTACATCGGTAATACAAACGGATGAATTGAAGGAACCTCAGTAGACTAAAGGGCGCAAGGGGACCAACCGACACAGCGCAGAGGTCCCTAGCTATTCCAATTCTCATCCGCCGCAGTGCTCAGAGAGGCTTCACTCAGGCGGAACCTGAGGCTGCTCAGAGCTGACTTGTCATATGGCAAGGCCGAGAAGGATCTTCCAACGGGCAAGTATCTGCGCCATTTGGACAATGCCGACCAGCACTACACAGCCCCTAAGCCCATCTGAAACATGAAAGGGATAGAAATTAGGGAAAAAGCAACGAAAATTCCATTTCAGAGTGGCCGCCCTCAGTAGCTCTCGAATGCTCGATCAGTTATGTAATTAAGATAATGGCTGTACAGCTTTATGTCAGTCAGAAACCCTTAAAATCAATGCTCAAAATAAGGAGAGATTGGTGATTGGTGAATGTGAAGATTCCTCAATCACATTCTACCAAGTTAAATCTTTAGAAATTGCACAGTCTACCAAAAAGATTATCTCAGTTGTTAATAAATAAATATAAATTGAGTAATGATCTTATACCGGACAGACTTTTCTCTCTTTATATAAGTATTTAGCGTACGGTGGTATGAACTCGATTGCAATGAAGGTGAGCATCTGAGAAATTTGGAAAATCAGCAGTATGCAAGATGTCTCATTTAAATTTATAGCAGTCATTATATATAATAATAGTGACATTTTTAACATGTATCAAAATTCTAACTTGCATGATTGTTTAAATAATTATTGTTTAGTGTCTAAATTCATTGTTCGAATAAAAATAAGCCACGTTATACATTGTTAGAACTATTCTCCTACAAAATTCCATTTTTACAGCAAATGAGTTTACAAATAGATCTTTCATATTCTATTTGTATATTATCCCTAATTAGTGAGAAAAATATTACTTTTCGTATTCTCCAAAGCTCTCGATTATTCACAATTTAATAATTTATTTTTTTAAAATTGGAGCATTGTTTCGAAAAAGTAATACGACCGATTTCTTTAATATGCTTTTGGCTGGTAGTAAACAAATTTTGAAACTAATTAGTGAGATACTGCATCATTTGGAACATTTTAAATATGAAAAATCTGATGTGTTACACTGACATGACTTTCTCTAAATCTCTTTAACAAATTAGTGTTAAAAAGCTTATTCTTCTATCTACTTCATGATAATCGAGATAAACATTAGCAGAACTTGGCTCCTTGTAAGTAGAAGGGAAATAAGAAAATGTTCAGGCTAAAGCGAAAGTCTCGTCCTTTAAAGCCGGTCGTTATGTGAAACAATTGAGGTTCGGTAAACAAACGAGAAACAAGAAAAAACATGTCTTCCCGTCTGAGAAAAGTTTAAGCGGGTTAAAACTGAAACCAATAATCCAGAATATCTCGAAAACGCTTAACTCCACAAAAAAGAATGTATATGACATAAATTGTGAGTTTTAATGAGATTTAGATTTTTGTATAGTACATTTTTATACATCTCTTGCCAGTTATATAGAAGTCATCCAGACTTGAAAATATTCGTGTCGCATCCTTGGAAGATCCTGAACTTAAAAATAAAGTTTGGAATTTAACGGATTTTTACTTTCTCTATACGTACTATGTACATAGTGTATAGAGAAGGTATTGCATTGTACCCAAAAATTCGATACCGAGATTTCACCGGAAATACATGTTTTAAGACCACCTGAATCCAAAAAAAAAAAGCATTTTTAGAAAAATATCCGTGTGTGTGTGTCTGTCTGTGTGTATGTGTGTCTGTGGGCAGCATAGCTCAAAAACGAAAAGACCGTTAAATACCAAACTTGGTATTTAAGTTCCCTATCTTCCAAGGATGCGACACGAAGATTTTCAAGAAAATTCCCCAACCCCAACTACCCTTCAAATGGAAAATTTTTCGAAAATTTGGATTTTCTAAAAAATGGCTGTAACGATTTTGATAACAATATCATATATTAAAGATATATACTTGACATATAATATGCATATCTTGAATTTTCTCGGAATAGCCTCTGAAGACTACTTTATTCTGGATGAATTTTACGGAATTTTGTGTAACTAGTAAACCGTAAGAGATAGACAAAAACTTACAGCACAAAAATGTAGAGCACATTAAAACACACAATTTAAGTTAATTACATTTTTTTCGTGGAGTTGATCGTTTTTTAGATACTCCTTGTTTTTGGCTTCAGCTTTAAAAATTATAATTTTCTCATACAGGAATTTAACAATTGCTGTCCATACAAACAAACGAACTTCAGTCACATAGCAACCATCTTTTGCTATCACTTTAACCTATGTTACACGCTTATTTCGCTTCTACTTACAGGGAAGCAAGTAATAAGACTATTTCTGCTAATTTTTTCTCCCTTAATTTGAAGTAAATAGAAGCATAAACTTTTTAACAAACTTTTATTGCAGAGATGTATAGAAAGTCATGTGAATGGATTACATCAGATTTTTTATGCAGGTCCAGCAGTTCACAACGTCGGAAGTGCCCAATCCAGTACATTGGCGTGTAAAATTGCAACCAACCGGAAGTCATTGTCTGTGCATTTTAATTGTATTGTGTGCGATTGTTTTTACTTTCTCCATACGCACTATGTACATAGTGTATAGAGAAAGTATTGCACTCCACCAAAAATTCGATACCGAGATTTCACCGGAAATATATGTTTTAGGGTCCCCAATATCCAAAAAAAGCATTTTCACAAAAAGGTCCGTGTGTGTGTGTGTCCGTGTGTGTGTGTGTCCGTGTGTCCGTGTGTCCGTGTGAACACGATAACTCAAAAACGATAAGTCGGTAAAATACCAAACTTGGTATTTAAGTTTAGTATCTTCCAGGGATGCGACACGAAGATTTTGAGAAAAATCCCCCCACCCTCAACTACCCTTTACATGGAGCTTTTTTCGAAAATTTTGATTTTCTCAAAAATGGCTCTGACGATTTTGATTAAAATTTCGTATATTAAACATATTTACCTGAAAAATAAAATGTATATCTTGAATTTTCTGGGAATAGCCTCTGAGGATTAGTTTATTCTGAATGAATTTTACTAAATTTTGAATAACTGCTAAACCGTAAGAGATGGACAAAAACTTACTACACAAAAAATGTAGAGCACATTAAAACACACAATTTATGTTATATACATTTTTTTCGTGGAGTTCGTCGTTTTTGTGACATTCCTTATTTTTGGTTTCTGCTATGAAAAACGTATACTTTCCTCATTCAGGAACTTGTCAACTCCTATCCATATAGACAAAGGAACTTCATTGACATAGCAACCAGCTTTTGACTATCTCTTTAACCTACGGTTGTCCTTTATTTCGCTTCTACTTACAAGGAAGCGAGTAATTAGACTATTTCTGCTATTTTTTTCTGATTAGCATAAAGTAAATAGAGGTATAAGTTTTTTAAGAATTATTTGTTGCAGGGATAGGGAGAAAGTCATGTGAATGGTACACATCAGATTTTTTTAAAGTTATCGTTCCCGCGTGCATTTGTTTTCCCTCTGAACTAATGTTCGTCTCATAATAATAGCATCAGCGTGCAGTGATATTCCTGTACATAATGGCGGAAGTTCCAAAACGTTTTGGGGAAAGGTCTATCGCTGAAATAGATATATTAATTGAAAACTCAAAGCCGCAGAGTGCTAAAAACAACAGAGAGTGTGTGTGGAGCTGGTTCAACGAATGCTGTAAGCAACGAGGCCATGATCTCTTGCCAGACATTGCAACTCAGAAGATTGCCACATTTTTGAAAGACTGGGCAATGAATATGAGGAAGTGTAATGAAAAATGGAATAAAGTTTTATTTATGGACGCTCTTTAACTGCTATGGTTCTCACCGTCCCATTCGATACTGGGCGTGAAAGACCGATTCAGTTTGCTCAGACATCTCTTTATCGGGTTTGAGTTTCTTTTTACGTGCCGACGAGTACAAGAAATATTCCATCAAAACGATGTGGAACGTGACAGCAAAAATGATTCAGAAGAAATAATACTCAGGTCGTCTCCGTAGCGCTACTTGCCAAGCGGGAGAACTGGGTTCGATTCCCAGTACCGGCGTGGGGATTTTCCCCCGACGTCTGTCAGGGACCGAGATGGGAGACGCAGCTGCCGGGCGGTAGGCCAAGGCTCTTAGTGAGCTGTGCCATGGGAAAAATAATACTCAGAACAATAAATCCTTTTTCAGATATGGAATTTAAATGTGCAAGAGTTGCGAGGAATGCCAAGAGAAAGGAGCTGCAAAAACTGCCAGAGAAAAGAAATGTTAGTGCTTTAGCATTAAACCAAGATGAATATAACGCACTAATATCTACATGTGATGAAAGGACCCCAATGGGGTTACAATAAAATATCGCATCTCTAGAGGAAGGGTGAGATGCTTGACTGCTATACCAAAGCCGGTCAGAAAAATAGCCCCGCAGCCTCCCGGACCCTTAATTACATAGTCCCAAGCCTTCCGGTCGAAACAGGTAACAGTTGCAGTTTGGTGTTTATTTTTGATGAAGCAGTACATACTTCTAGTGGAAGATGTTACTTCTTCCGAGTTTTTTTTTTCAGTTGCTGGTTTTGATGGCCTTTCACATATATCTTCCGTAGTTTTTCTCTTCAGATCACATTTCTGTCTCTAAATTTTGTCACTAGGTGGTGCTGCGTGGCTATGGTTCTCTTGAATAACCAGGACATCTATGTTTTCAATGGAAAAGGTTTTAATAAAACTTTAGCAACTTTTAACATTGTACGTCCATCGCGCTTCCCCACTTTTTAAACACTTCTGGAATCCGACAGTGTAGCCGTTCCGAAGTAGACTTTTCCTTCCTGTCCTACTCACCGCAATTTCAGTCTCGTCGGAAAACATATTAACTGTGAGCTAATTTGCCGTACACTGAAAGAAATCAAGGACAAAATTAGCCATACCCATTCCACCCCACCGGTTTCGCGGGAGACTTTCAAGAAAAACTAAAAAGTCACGGTACTGCATCAGAGAGAATAGCTTATAATACAATATTTTGTAAAATTTGTCAAGGTGGAGATAGTAAACTAACAGGTAATAAATGGCTTATACCTAACCTCACAAATCTTGACAAGTGTCCTGTACGTTTATACAGATTGTTAGTAAACAAACGTTCACCACAACTAAAAACAGATCGTTTCTTCCTAACTGCAAACCCTTTCTACCAGAAATCCGGGTTGTGATATAAAAACTGTCCGGTTGGTAACAATGAGTTTACAAAGCGGACCAAAATATCCGCACAAAAAGCCGGACTTGACATCAAAAGAGAAAAATAATTAACCACTCAAGTCTATCTACAATTGTATCACACATGGCTCACGTTGTAATCCAAGAGCAACAGCTGATTAAGATAACGGGGTGTTCCAACACATTCTCTTTGAAACCATATAAGGAAATTAACGAAAAACATCATTCGGCCATAGTCAACAAATACGCAACATTGACCTCTACATCTTCGATTTCTTACACATCTGTTGAATCTAAGGAAAAACCAGCACTGCTTCCTTTAATTTTCAGAATTGTGTTTTCAATAACTCAAATTATTTTGCAATCATGGATTATACAAAAATATAGTTATTCCAATTGGCTTTACTGAATCTCCTTTCTTCAACACTTTTGTTTATTTTACGCCAAAATAATAGAAGGTAACAATACAAAGAGATCTGTGTTTATTTTACGCCACAAAGAGATCTGACATTTATGATATGGACATCAAGTTGCAGTGATTTCGGTGCAAATATATGTCAAGACAAATATAATTTTAGTAATATTATTCTTCGTGTACGTATAGACTAATCATTGTTATTTTATTCACAAAATAGTCTTATTAAATACAACTCGGGCTACAACTTTTCTCGCAACAAGTCGCTTGCAAATTTATCGATAAAACTTGAAGCTTCCATTATATTACTTATGATAAAAAGAATATTTAGCGACTTAAAGTAAGTATTTCAAAACTGAATCCTGAAGCCAACAACGTTAATATCAAAATCTTAAAGCCATTTTCGAGAAAATCAAATATACGTATATTTTCCATTTAAAGGGTGGTTTGGGGTAGGGGGATTTTTTAAAATCTGTCGCATTCCTAGAGGATATTGAGCTTAAATACTTAGCTTGGTATTTAACTTTCGTTATTGAGTTATGTTGTTAGAGAAACACACATGACCCTTTTTCTAAAAATGCCTTATGGGTTCAGGCGGTGTCTCCGGTGAAATCCCGGCATCGAACTTTTGGGGAGGTAGGACACAATACTTCCCGTGCATACCTTAGGTAATTAATAGAGAAAGTAAAAATGAATATGGATATTTTATTTAGAAATTTAGTGAGATCATACGGTTAGAGTCAACGTTATTGAAATCTTCCCCAATGAGTGGAATACACCTGCTCCAACATGTGTCGCCGATACCGGTGTAAACCAGTCCTTAAGCGTGAATTAACTCCGCCCTTCTTTAGATGGCCGTAGGTGGACCGAAACGGTTACCTTCAGCCGGAAGAACAAGAAAAAGACCACTTGGAATAAGACCCAAGCTATGTGCTCTTGATCTAGACAAAGCTTTGTAAATGTGTAGTCAAACCCAACCAGGATGTTTATGTCGGATGTATCTACTCAGAAAATATGTAATACTGATCAAATATAGCATATGCAGTTTTAATGTTTAGGTACCAATTGAGGAACGAAATTGCCATTAACTGTCTCAGCAGTGGAACAACATTCGTCATAAAGCTGGGTAGTTTACAAACCTTGGTTAGGTGGTAGTTACATTTTCTCCATCAATAATCGCATTATTTTATGAAATACTCTGATATTCATGTGTATTATTATTATTATTATTTCGTAAAGTCCCTGCATGCTCCACTACTTGTGTAGTACATGTTAATCAATTCCTATTATATACAGTATAGGTTAATAACCTTAGTGATTTGTTTAATACTTTTTTTTTTGTTTGCTGATGACTGTGTCTTTGATCTTTTACTCTTAAAGGTTAAGTAATGTGCGTATTTGTTTCCTTTTATCTATTTACTTTTATCACTTATGCTGTGATTGTCTTTTTTAACACTTGAAGTCTAGAGAGTTTAGTGAAATAAAGTATATATCTATATCTTGTAAATGGTTTAAAAAATATTTTAATTAGGACTGATTTTTTCACTAGCCAGTTGTCTGTATTATTATTATTATTATTATTATTATTATTATTATTATTATTATTAGTGGTAGTAGTAGCAGTATTAATAGTAGTATTAATATTAATATTAATAGTAGTAGTAGTAGTGGTGTCCGCCTGGGTAATGTGGTGGTAGCGTGTCTGCCTCACATTCAAAAGGTCGTGAGTTCGAATCTCGCTTAGGGTGTGTTACGCGGATAAGGTTTTTTTCGGGGTTTTCCGTTATCCTGAGAAGACGAATGTCGAGTAACCTTAAGCTTCATGGACCCCGAGATCATTTGAGCATCATATCACCAATGTTATTCATCGTCCAATATGACCAACCAGGTTAAAGGACGTTAAGCTACAAAAAAAAAAAAAAAAAGAAAAAAAATAGTAGTAGTATTAGTAGTATTAAACATCACATAGCTAAAATTTTAAAAGAAAGCTGATGTGTACCACTCACATGACTTTTTCTACATATTCTTAACACATTATTCCTACGAAAGCTTAAATTATCTACCTCATGCTAATCAATAATTCTCTTTTACTGTTTCATTATATAGACCCCTTTAAATCCCATGGTCATATCGGGAGAAACAACTGCTATTGTTTATTTATTTAGTTTGTAGCTTAACGTCCTTTAACCTGATTGGTCATATCGGACGATGAAAGAAATTGGTGATTGCTCAAATGATTTCGGGCCCATGGAACTTAAAAGTTACTTGACATTCGTCTTCTCAGGATAAGGGAAACCTTTAAAAAAAAACTGTGTTGGGGTAACTTACCCTAAGCAAGATTCAAACTCGCGACTTGTTGAATGTGAGGTACACGGCGTACCACAACGCTACTGGTGTTTTATTCGCTGAACTAAAGGATTTCTTAATTTTTTTTCGCCCTTTTTTTCAGTCTTATACTGTAACACAAACGCACGTTCACGCCCACTTTCATACTTCCAGACTCTGTGGAGGATAGGGAGCAAATAATTCTGGTTAAAGAATTATTCCCCAGCCCAGCCGGAAATCGAACGCGGGACTTCTAAGTTGAAAAGCCAGAACGCTGATCACTCGACCGTAGAGGCAGTCCAAAATGGTCTTATTACTTAGCTCCTTATAAGCAGAAGGGAAATCTTTTAAAACCTGGTTGCTATGTGATTGGAATTCGGTTCTATTTGCATAGCCAGGAGTAAAACAAAGAAAAAATAAAAAAAAAGTTACCGTGAAAGATATAAGTATTTTAAAATTGAAATCAATAACAAGGAATAACTCGGAAATGGTTAACTTAAAAAAAAAGTATTTGACATAAATTGGGTGTTTTAATAATACATGTTTTATGTAACAAGTTTCTGTTCATCTCTCATGGTTTAGCAGTTAAGCAAAAATCATCCAGAGTGAAGATGTCTTCAAGCTAAACCATGAGAATTAAATATAATTTAAGTTATCCTGTAATATCTTAAAACATATGGTGCTGAGATCATAAAGTACTGTAGAAACAATCAACATTTTCGAACATTTTACCATGTAAAGGGTACCTTGGGGTGGGGATTTTCTTCAAAATCTTCATGCCGCATCCTTAGAAGATGCAGAACTTAATTATGAAGTTTGACATTTAACAGACTTTTTGTTTTTGAGTTATGTTGCTTAAAGACACACAGGCGGACACACAGACTCACACACGCACACAAACACACTCACACACATGTGCACTAATTTCTAAAATTCGAATATATTCTATTCACTGACTTTCTCTACCTGTTCTGCAAACAAATTATTCTTACAAAAGATTATTCATTTATCCACACCATATTAATCGATATAAACGTTAGCAGAAATTGTCTTATTACTTGCTTCATTGTAAGCAGGGGAAGACACTATGATAACGCGATAGTCAGATCTTTTAAAATCTATCGCTATGTGAAACAATTGAAATTTGATTTTCTTTGCATGACTAGGAGTCAAACAAGGTGATATGAAACAAAAGATAACTTCCCGTTTGAGAAGAGTAGTTTAAAACTGAAACCAATGACAAGGAATATCTTGAAACGGTTAACCCTAGTAAAACATGTATATGACATAAACTGTGTGTTTTTAATGAGACCTATATTTTCGTGCAATACATTTTTGTTTATCTCTTACGGTTTACTAGTCAAACAAAAGTCATCCAGAGTGAAGAGAAAATTCCTAGAAAATTCAAGATATACATTTCGATTGTGATGAAGATATGTTAAACATGTAATATTTTAATCAAAATCGTTAGCGCCATTTTGAAAAATTGTCCATGTAAAGAGTAATTGGGGTGGGGGGTTTCTTGAAAGTCTTCATATTGCATTCTTGGAACTTTAATTGTAAGTTTGGTATTTAACCGACTTGTAACATAGAAATTCATGAGAATGTAACAGGTTTGTTTTTCCCCTTTTGCACTTTGCTCTGCCTGTAAAGCATTTTGTATTCATTACACACACACACATACACACATGGACCTTTTTCTAAAAAGTTTCTTTTTGTTTATTCAGGTAACTCTAAAACGTGAGAATTTCCAGTAAAATTGCGGAATCGAATTTTTGGGTGAAGTACAATACGTTCTCTACCTGTGTTCTATGTAGTAGTGTAGTGCGGATATGCCGGAGAGGATTCATCACTTCAGCCAGATTTGTGGTGGACAAAGCGGCGCTGGGGCGAGTTTTCTCCGGGTTCTCCGGTTTCCCCCGCCATCGCATTCCACCGGTGCTCCATCTTCATTCATGTATCATCAGTGTCACCGCCTGCGTTGCCATAAGTAGTTAAAGTGGGCGTTAAACACTACCAAAAAAAAAACTTTCAGCCAGTATTGACTCCACATGTACTAAGTAGAACATCTAAAACTGAAGGTAGTTGTTATTGACTATACACGTGCCACATAAAAGATAGAGCAGAATAACCAGAATGACGTCAACCCACGTAAAGTTCTTTAAGCTCTATTTAAATTCCTTTCAATAATATTCTTTTCAATAACATCAAAAGTACATGCTTATTATGCATGCAAGCCATCATAATGAAGGTTGTTGAATGTTATGCAAGGTCATTGGCACCTGCTTCTAATGAAGTAATAGCTTGGCTTACACTGGTGTCTTCATAAAGATAGCGTTGTATAATGAGGGTCATAACTGTGACGTCATCATCGCCGCTATTATAAAGAAGAATCAGCTTTGTTTTAATGCCTAACATATGTGTCTAATAATATTAAGGACGTTGGTTTCAATCTCGGATCAAATGATTTGTTGATAAAGATTTTTACTTTCTCTAACACGTATACAATAGGTAGAGAAGGTAAAGCATTCCAAGCAAATATTCTATACCGAGATTTCACCAGATATTATGTTTGGAGGCTCTTAAGTAAAAACAAAACATTTTTAAACATGCCTGTGTATGACTACCTGTCTGCTTGTGTGTGTATGTGTGTGTGAACAATATAACTCAAAAACGAAAATTAGAGTAAATGCAAGCCTGGTATTTTAGTTTACTATCTTCCAAGACACGAAGATTTTTTTCAAAAAATTACCCGCCCCAAATTATTCTTTATATGGAAGATTTGCCGAAATGTTCGATTTTCTCAAAACTAGCTTTAACGATTATGATTAATATGTTATTTACTAAATGCATTTACATGACAAATTAAATGTATATCTCGAACATTCTGGGAATAGCCTCTAAGGCACTCTTTATTCTGGACGAATTTTGCATAACTGGTAAACTGTAAGAGTATACCTTGCAGAAAAAATGTAGATTTCATTAAAACACATAATTTATAACCTATGCACTTTTATTATAGGTTTAAAATGTACCAACACTTAAGACTTTTCTCAAATGGGATGTTCTTTTTCAGTTTTATTGCGTTCTCTAGCACGGATATACATATAATGTATATATCAGGCAAAGAAGGTGTTGATTTTCCACCCAAAAATTCGATTCCGAGATTTTATCAGAAATATATATTTTGAGAGCCCTGTATAAAAAAAACAGGATTTTTAAAAAAGGTCCTTATACGTATCTGTCTGTGTGACTCTCTCGCCGTGTGTGTGTGTGTGTGTATGTGTGTGTGTGTGTGTGTGTGTGTGTGTGTGTGGACATCTCAAAAACGAAAAGTCCGTTATATACAAACTAGGTATTTATTCAATTTCTTCCAAGGATACGACACGAACAAGTGGAAAATTCTCCCAAATTGCCCTTTACATAGAGCATTTTTCGAAATTTTAGATTTTCCAAAAAAAAATGGCTCTAATGATTTAGATTAAAATGTCATATATTAAAGATATTTACATGACAAATAAATTGTATATCCTAAACTTTCTGGGAATTACCTCTGAACCTCTCTTTACTCCGGATGAACTTGCATAACTGGCAATCTGAAAGAGATGGACAATATGTTGTTAGAAATGTAGAACTCCTTAAAGCACACAATTCATTAGGTACTTGTTTGTGGAGTTAACCATTTCCGAGATATTACTCATTATTGATTCTAAAATGTGCAATACTTCGACCTTTCTGAAATGGAAAGTCGTTCTTCACTTTTTTCACCCTAGTCATGCAAAGAGAACGGAATCTCAGTTGTATCACATAGTGACCGGCTATTAAAAGATTTAGCTGAGTGTATTCCCTTATTCCCCTTGCAATTACAAGGAACTACGTAATAAGACCATTTCTGATAATATTTATTATGTCGATTAGCATGAAATAGAAACCTAAGCTTTTTTACTTTCTCTATACGCACTATGTACATAGTGTATAGAGAAGGTATTGCACTCCACCCAAAATTCGATGCCGAGATTTCACCGGAGATATGTGTTTTAGGGTCACCCTTATCTAAAAAAAGCATTTCCGGAAAAAGGTCCGTGTGTATGTGTGTGTGTGTGTGTGTGTCCGTGTATCCGTGTGTCTGTGAACACGATAACTCAAAAACGAAAAGTAGGTAAAATATCAAACTTGGTATTTAAGTATAGTATCTTACGGGATGAAACACGAACTACCCTTTACATGAAACTTTTTTCGAAAATTTTGATTTTCTCAAAAATGGCTCTAACGATATTGATTAAAATTTCGTATATTAAAGATATTTACCTGACAAATAGAATTTATATCTTGAATTTTCTGGGAATAGCCTCTGAAGAGTAGTTTATTCTGGATGAATTTTACTGAATTTTGAATAACTGCCAAACCGTAAGAGATGGACAAAAACTTACAGTACAAAAAATGTAGAGCACGTTAAAACACACAATTTACATTACATACATTTTTTCGTGGAGTTCGTCATTTTTGAGACATTCCTTATTTTTGGTTTCTGCTATGAAAAACTTATACTTTTCTCATTCAGGAATTTATCAACTGCTGTCCATACAAACAAAGGAACTTCAGTGACATAGCAACCAGCTTTTGATTATCACTTTAACTTATGGTACTCCCTTATTTCGCTTCTATTTACAAGGAAGCAAGTAATATGGCTATTTCTGCTAATTTTTTACTGATTAGCATGAAGTAAATAGAAGTATAAGGTTTTTAAGAATAATTTGTTGCAGAGATGTAGAGAAAGTCATGTGAATGGTTCACATCAGATTTTTAAGGATAGTTTGTTGCAGAATAGTCATTCATGTAAATGGAGCACATCAGAATTTTTCTGGTGGTAACGTTAAAGACTTTGTGCTCGCTGGCTTTAATCAAGTGTATACACCTACTCAATGAAAAATAGTGGCATCTGGCTGAAGTGATCTCGAACAGTGGCCAAACTGTCTGCTGTTTTCATTGGAGGACTAGACAGCACCGCAAGTAGGCCCTAGTAAGAAAGAAGGCGACATTGCAGATTCTAGTTCAGTTTTAGATTTGACTCTGTCATTGGTCAATTAACCAACATGGCTGTCCATGCACAAGCAGAAAGAGCGAACGGAAGTCTGTGTATTTCACTTTGGAGAGAAGAACCGATTTTCAGAAAGTCCATTTTTATCCCATATATCGATCCAGTTCATTTAGATACACTTAATCTAACCTAACGTAGCCTAACTTCAACGAAATCTCGAAACCTGTCGTTCACCTGAAACGTAGCCATATTGTCTCCGTAACCAATAGGAAAGGCTCAGGAAAGAGCCTTAGTCCAAAATTAAACTAGAAACTGTAATCTGGCACGAGGAAGGGACAAAGGAAAACCCCGAACCAGATTTGTATGAAGATGCGCGCTAGTAAGGACGAGGTGTCTGATGATTCGCTGGCCCAAATATATATATCTTCAACTTTCAACTAACCAACCGACGAAACGCTTCCAGGAGGCGACACTGCAGATTCTGGTTCAGTTTTAGATTTCAACAGTCATTTGTCGATTGACCAATATGGCCGCGCATGCGTAAGCAGACAGAACGAACTGTAGACTGTGCATTTTGCATTGGAAAGAAGAACAACTTTTCAGAAACTCCATTTTTACCCCTTATTTCGATCCAGTTCATTTACATAACATAACATAACCTAATGCAACCTAACCTCGACGAAATCTCGAAACATGTCGTTCACCTGTCCCGTAGCCATATTGTCTCCATAACCAATAAAAAAAAACTGAACTAGAATCTGCAATCTCGCTTCGGCTATTCAAGCGCCAGCTAGAAAGTTTTCCACAGCCCAAGTTCCACCGTCCCGCTGCAATGAACCGGTCGTTGCCACCTAGTTCTGAAACAGATGAAAGTAAATGATGGTGACAGCAAATTATGGTTAAGAAATTCGTAGAATAGGAACCACTTCAGCATTTGCCTAAAGACCTGGGGTAATCACGAAAAAAAACCCAAGACCAGTCATGGTCATCAGAACCACCGCTAAACACTAGGTTGGATATTCATACCAGAAACCAATATTCCAATTCCTATATCACATAAATAGAACTAAGTAATTCAGATAGGCTACTGCACAAATAAGGCCGTTTTGTGCAACTAAGTCACTCTGCTCGGTACTGCAATGAGTATGTGTTTTATAAATCTTTTGAGCAGTTCAATCTTGAATCCCAAAATCCCACGCCTCCACTATGGTTGTTACTAACGCTTTTTCTCAACACTGCTGATTTAAGGCGTTTCTATCTTGTAAATTGTAAGCAATTGTACCAGATATTGGCTAAAATGAGAATATAAATATAAAATCATTTCAACGTAAAGCTGCTTCTTCAAATCTAAAATACTCTGAATAAATATGAAATAATCTAACAGAGTAATTTGCTAATTCTACGTAACAATAATTTACATACATTTTTTAAAATTACTTGAATTCAAAGGCACAAAAAGAACTCTTCTTCTCTATAGAAGGCGCCTGTTTTAAAAATATTATATTTTTTCTATTTCTTTAGGTCACTTTAAGTACGAGGTCATATCACGATGTGGATTGGTGTGCGGTGGACAGTTAGTTTTAAAAGTCTCATCCCCGTACCATATCTCTTTGCTTTTCATGTTCCCAGAGTAATTAGTGGGCAATTGTACCTCTGCTTCAGTACGTCACGTGCAGATGGAAATTTCGACATGTCTACACATAGGCCTTAGTTCTAGCAACTGTATCTCTGATGCTATACTTGACATTAGAGTACCGTCCAATCTAACTGCTTGCATTATCTGCAGTGCATTCGCTTTTACCATCTACGTATTTTCATTTTTACTATTTTTTTAGATTTAAAGATGCCCATCTGTGAAAAAGGCTAACAGTTGTAAAAGTTTATAAATATGGAATTTAGTGATTTAAAACTCTAGAAGAGAAGCGGCGAATTGGAACAGTCGGGCAATATGGAACACATATTTCCCGACAAATCTGTTATGCTATTTGTCGGTGAGAAGCACAGAATGGTAGCTTTTGATTTAGCCTCATTGTTGGTAGCGTGCTTGAAAAAGAATGCCGCATAAATTTGTTTTCCTGTACTGAAGTCTTTGGAAACATCTTACAGGTAAGACTGAAAGGAGCACCACTGGCTCAATTGCTGAGTGCCATTCATCGGGCTGGATTCAAACTGACCCTTTTATGAAGTGGTTTCTTCATTTTGTAGGCGAGGTGAAACCTACCTAGCCTTGTTCATATTAGATGGGCATTCAGCATACAGCGCACACAAAAAACTTTCAGCTCATCGATTGTGCGAGAGAGAACAATGTGACACTAATTTGTCTGCCCCCACACTGGACACAAAAGCTTCAGCCTTTGGATAAAATATTCTTGGCGCAATGAAAGGCTACTACATTGAGGAAGTTCGAGTTTTTCTGAGAGTTCTTGGGAGACCAGTCAGTCATTTCGATATTGCCGAACTATGTGCAAGAGAGTGTCTCAGAGCTGCATCGGAAGAAAATGCTGTGAATAGTTTCACGCACACACACAGACACGGGCCTTTTTCTGAAAATACTTTTTTTGGGTTCAGGCTTTCCTCTGAACCAAAACGTTTTTCAAGACTGGGAATTTGCAACCTCTGACACCTCACATTCTCCTTCAGTGGATGCTGGCTTGATTAGTTCCACTTGACGCCTTCAAAACCAGGAAGCACTGTCACAGGGAAGAGAAAGTTGCTCCCAAATTCAACAAAAAAGGTATCTTAAAATGAATGTGGAAATCGGTGCTCATGCTGCCACATTTGCAGATCCTCGAAATGACTCTGTTTGCAGTTTCTGCGCCGGACACATTATAGAGCTATGATCATTTTATTAATCTTCATAAAATTACAATTAAATCCACCTTCAAATTATATTTTCAATAATAATCCATATTATAAATAAAATTTATTGTAATCCATTATTCAACTGATGATGCCGGAGGAGTATAATGGATACATGGATGCTTGAATTTTGGTCCCACAGTGCTTGTTCCGATGTAGAACAGTTAGATTTTGTTTCTGATTACTGTAAATTATGATTTAAACTTTATGTTATCATATTGGATCTATATTGAATAATTGAAGTGAATATTATACAATTTTTATATTCCTAATCTCTGTAAGTTCTGACTACTTTTTATTGGTATCATTCAGTATTACAGGAAGTGTTCCATATTAACCCCAGGGCTGATGATACTGGAGAAACGCAGTGTCTTCAAAATATGGGTTTCCTTCCTTTTTATTAAAAAAATAGCAATGTATGACCAACACTGTATTCTTTCTATGCTTTGTTGTTTGTATTAAGCAATTTTTATAAACATTTTATTGCAATAAAACTGTATTTTTCAAAATGGTGTTCCATATTCACCGCCTCTTCTCCACTACTTCTAGTTCTGTGTCTTAAAGTGATAAAAATGTGCATCCGTAAGCGTAAATTCCTAAAATTTGTGATACAAAATCGAAAAATGTTGCATATTTAAAGGTAAAGAAAGCATTCAAGAGAAGCCGGAGGAATGTTAAAATACTCATTAGTTGCAGAGGAGCAGAAAAAGACAAAGAAAGTCCATATATGCATTAAATTCGTTGTAAATATATTAAATGAGAAACAGTGATACTTTAGAGCGATCATTTTTAGACTCACATATCACGGTTTTCATTTCTCGACACATTCTCATTTTCTAGTTGTTCCACGCCGTTTTCTAATTGTTTTCGGTGTAAATTAATAGAATTGTGTACAAGTCCAACAGCATAAAAATGAGATGATTTTTTTTAACTTGTTTTGTTCTGATGTTATAAACCACAAAGTTCATATTGTATAAGTTTTTATTTAACATTTGTTTTATCCCAAACTAATAGGATAATTAAAAATGCATCTCTACAATATACTTGTATACCTATTATCGTAGAATACAATTATAAAATATAATTTTTTTAAAAAAATAATTGCATGGTGTAGAATAAATTTTTCATAACAGTAAAAGGATAATGAAAATTAAAATTACCGGAAGAAGTTGTTTAAATATGCCTGAAATGTGGCCTATATATTATACACTAAAATTTCAAATGAGTCGGCCAAAACTTGTGGATATTTTTTTTATCATTATGTCCATAGATTAGAATCGTATAGTTGGAACTCTGAATTGTGGTATTAAATATTAAAAACATCTGATGTGTTCGATTCACATGACTTTCTCTACCTATCCTGTTCTTACCAAATTATTATTTTATTTATATCATGCTAATCGAGATAAACATTAGCAAAATAGTTTTATTACTTAATTCCTTATAACTATAGGGGAAATAAAGGAATGCCGTGGGGTAAAGCGATTTTCAAAAAAGCTATGCGATTGAAATTCGGTTCTGTTTGCAGGGCCAGCGGTAAAACAAAAGAAACAGAAATGACAACATTCCCATTTGAGAAAAGTTTGTAGCCTTTTAAAATTCAAACTAACAAGAAGCAATAGTAGTAATGACAATAGTTATAATAATAATAATAATAATAATAATAATAATAATAATAATAATAATAATAAAAGTATCTATGGTATAACTTTTGTGTTTTAATGAGACCTGTACTTTTTGTGTAGTAAGTTTTTGTTTATTTCTTACCTACAGTTTACCTACAAGTCATCCAGAATAAAGAAGTCTTCGGAGGCTATTCTCAGAAATTCAAAGTAGACATTTTATTTCTCATGTAAGTATATTTGATGTACGGTATATTAGAGCCACTTTTGATAAAATAAAATTTTTCGAAAAACTTTTCATATATGGGATGGGGGATTTTCTTGAAAATATTCGTGTCGCACTTTAGAAGATGCGAACTTAATTATGAAATTTGGTATTTAACCAACTTTTAGTTTTTGTGTTTCGCTGTCCGCATATACTCACACATACACATACATAGGACCTTTTTCTAAAAATGTTTCTTTTTCTTTTCTATTTTTTTAATCAGGTTTCCTCAAAACATGTATTTTCGGTGAAATCTCGGCATTGCTTTTTTGGATAGAATACAAATAAATACCTTCTTTATCTACTAGTATGTATATATGTATGTATGTATGTATGTATGTATGTATGTATGTATGTATGTATGTATGTATGTATGTATGTATGTATGTATGTATGTATGTATGTATGCATGTATGTATGTATGTATGTATGTATGTATGTATGTATGTATGTATGTATGTATGTATGTATGTATGTATGTATGTATGTATGTATGTATGTATGTATGTATGTATGTATGTATGTATGTATGTATGTATGTATGTATGTATGTATGTATGTATGTATGTATGTATGTATGTATTTATGTATGTATGTGTGTATGTGTGTATGTGTGTATGTGTGTATGTGTGTATGTGTGTATGTATGTATGTATGAATATAGGTATGTGTATACATGTGTGCATGTCACATGCACACATATATATATATATACATACATAGGTATGTGTATGTATGTATGAATATAGGTATGTGTATACATGTGTGCATGTCACATGCACACATATATATATATATATATACATACATAGGTATGTGTATGTATGTATGAATATAGGTATGTGTATACATGTGTGCATGTCACATGCACACATATATATATATATATATATATATATATATATATACATACATAGGTATGTGTATGTATGTATGAATATAGGTATGTGTATACATGTGTGCATGTCACATGCACACATATATATATATATATATATATATATATATATATACATACATAGGTATGTGTATGTATGTATGAATATAGGTATGTGTATACATGTGTGCATGTCATATATATACATACATAGGTATGTGTATGTATGTACTGGTAAAAAAAGTAACAAACCCAGTCAAGATTGATATGATCCGAGAGCCTCCCTAATGCGGACCACAGACGTCACCGAATAGGAATTTCGCTTGGTAATTTTCTTTTATTGAAAGCAATAAAATTTGTATACATAGTAATAAAATGTGCACTTATAAACCCAGAAATAACTATATTATACACAATAGGGGTTCTTGGGTTTCTGTGTAACGTTATTCAAATTAGCAGCACGTATAAAACCAAGTGATAACAAATATGTTATCATTTATATTCCATGGATACATTTTTGAGTGCCTATTTAGCATTAAAATTTATTTCTATTGTTAAAGCAAGACATTATCAGTATTATTCCCTGTTTATCAGATTACATGATTGCTTTTCCTTTTGCGTAAACTTTATCCTCATATGTAAACCCTCACGCTCCACAGTTTTGGAACCACTGAAGTAGGTCAACAGAAGCAAATAGCACAGAGGACCTATACTGCAACTAAGAACTTACAATTGAGATTAATTACTCAAGCAGATGGTACAAGAAAATGGTTACGCAATCGATAAAATTGGTTTGGTACACCAATTAACGCATAGAAAGCCCATATTGGTATAAGATAGCAGTTTTGATACACCAAATGAGCAGAACTAAAAGGCATTACAGTTATCCTTTAAGTCATGTTCGTTTTCAATATCACTGATTTGCATGAACTGCCGCTTGAGATGCAGCTAAATATAAGGTGTTTAGAATGTAGAGTTAAATCCCAACTATCACAGTGTAATTAATATAGTTAAGTTACTATTTGTAGTTGACAATTACGTAGTGGGTTGCTAGACGAATGGAGGGGTCCCGGAAGTAGGTTCCCACCATATTGTTCTTCTGCCGGGCCCGGAATAGGGAAGAGACCCGAAGGGCGACCGGACAAAGATGATGACGGGCTCAAGCAGACGACGGATGTCAAACGTTCGAACGCATCCGCCGACCCCCAACTCCACGAATAAACTACTACCCCTGGTGGCCACCACCAGAAGGGGCCCGCTCGGAGGTGGGTCCTAACTACACACTAGTGGTGGGAAAAGTGGTTCTTTTTGCTACACAGTTTAATTTGTTTCTGTTGCAACCACGAAACAGTTTCGAAATAACAGTTTACTGCAACAGAAATTTCCTAAACTGTTTCGCCGTATTGATCAGCTGCAAAACTGCAGCAGGCATGCTGTGTACCATCAAATACTAATCAAATACATACAGTCCAACGATAAATTCACAATTCGCCAAATGCAACACTAGGTACACTGAAGAGGAAATGATCAAATTACGCAAGCAAAGCTTTGTTGCGCGTTAAGGGTATATTATATGGAGCGCATTTGTTCGCTATTCGCTGGCGTATTTTGACGCAGCTGCCAAATTCGCTAGGTGTAATAAAGGACAGCGAACAAAGTCGCCACTTCGAAACGAGGTCGTTTAAGTTGAAGTGTGTTCTACTTTATACACTGGTCGCTGGCATCTTTGGTCGCCTCCTAGTGTTGGTCGCCCATTGTCATATACATAAGCGTATAAAGTAGCCGTCAGCTGAGTGAAAATGTCGAAAGAACTGATAAATGCTGGCATTGTGTTGCTGGCAACAATCTTAAGAGAACAGATAACAAAACAAAAAGAAAATGGAAAAGCAGAAAAAAGAAAAGAAAATGGATAAGAAGGTGGATTGAGAGGAGGGATAAATATGGTGCTTCCGCAAATCTTTTGAGGGAATTATCGTGCGAAGATCCTTCTGCCTACAGAAATATAATGAGGATGACATCAGAAAACTTTGATACGTTATTAAAAATGTTAGAGGATAAAATAAGAAAACAGAACACCGTCATGAGGATGGCGATCTTGCCAAGAACAAAACTGGAAGTAACACTGCTTTATTTGACAACGGGTGATAGCTTTAAAAGCACTTGAATATCTATTTCGTATACCTCAATGTTCTATCTCCAAGTTCATTCCACAAGTCCTGGACGCAATCGCAGAGGTTTTAAAACCATATATACAGGCAAGTTTACTTATTTACTTATTTATTAAATATTTTAAAAAATTTGTCAGGAACAATATATGGCAATATCACTTTTCTTTTCAAATTACATTTTATAGCAAGCAAGGGATTTAAAAAAATATATTGAAATTAGGGTTTGTAATACACTGTTTGTGGTTATTTGAGTTATTTACTGTCACTGTCTTTGTCTACTAATGAAACAGCAACGGCTTCTTGCAGAACATCATTAAGCCTGCTCTCACTGTGGGCTGAAGGTGTCAAATGGAAATATTGAACATTTGGCGAATGTGCTTCAGATGCATTAGTTGAGGGAGAGGATGGAATGTAAATAGAAAGATTTTCACTGCATTCTTTTTCTCTCAACTCGACAAGTTTGGTATCCATAATTGATTTCTGGATTTCAAACTGAAGCTTAATTGCAGAACGCCGCGAAAGTTGCCTCAATTCCGCTGCTATATATTTTCCAAAATTATCAAATGCGTCTTCTGTTTGGACCTTGTCGACAATATTACTGAACTTCTCTAATGACTCGTCAATTAGTGATATCGATTTTGTTTTTCATTTTCCGTGTTGGCATTGTTGGAGGCTTCATTGTCTCTGGTAATCTCTTAGTTGAGGTAGTTGCTGCTTCAAGAGACGATCCCAGTTGTGAATCACTACTAAATTCATATTTATCGTATTCTAGGGATTCCGCTGTCGATTGGATTCCGCTGTTGACTCCGTTGTCGTTTTCCGCGTAATGATTCTGCATTTTATTAACTATAAGGGAACATTTAGTGCTATTTTATTTGCCATGGTTGATGCAGATTACTGTGGGTGGAAATGGACGTGCTAGTGACAGTGCCATTTTCCGTGACTCTACTCTCAATATAGCCATGCAGAATAATTTACTTGATATACCAGAAAAATCAGTGATTGTAGGTGATAATGCCTTTCCCTTGCGAAAAAAATTAATGAAACCTTACAGCAAAACTGGGTTATCACATGCAGGAAAAATATTTAATTACAGTATCGAGAGCTAGACGTGTAGTAGAGAATGCTTCTGACATACTTGTATGGCGGTTTAGAATATTTCTTAGACCAATTGAACTTAAACTTTCTACAATTGATAAAGTGATATGGGCTGCTTGCAGTTCTTCACCATTGGTTAAGAATGACATCGCCAAACTATTTCCAAGCACAATACGTTGACCAAGAAGATTTCAATAGCGCTAGAGATATTCCAGGAGCATGGCGCGAGTATATAGTTGATCTGCAATCAGTGGTTCATTTGGGAAGTAGCAATTATCAAAGAGAAGCCGAAAATGTGCGACGGGCATATACTATTTCATGCAGGAAGGATCTCTACCTTGGCAAGGCAAAAAGTCGGATTTAACGAACCACTTTAATAATGTAGGCCTAAACATTTGACATGACAATGTGTGAAGCTGAATAACAAGTTTTACATAAGTTCTGAAAGGATTTGTGGATATATAGACCCTCCAAAATATGTAGTCTTTTGATTCTTATAATGTCATTACTTTAACGAGATATACTTAAAAATAAAGTTGCTGTAAATAATAACATAATTGAAAACAAGTTATGCTTATAAATAATTTGAACTCACCAGATTTGATTGTGTTTCCTGCGTAGATATCACCTCTCTGAGGAATTCCGCTGTTTCAAACCAAGCAAGTTTAGTTCCTTGACCACTTCTCTTGGAACGAACACTTTTTGCAAGTTCCTTGCGGTAAACATCTTTTATTGTTTTGATTTTGCTTTTGAGCTGTTTGACATCCATATCCCCCAAGAGACCTTCAATCTTCAATTCCTCAAACAGCTGGCTAAATTGAGTATCTTTAAGTTTTATATTTATATAATCCTTATTTCTAATATTCCATAATACTGGAAAATTCTAATAAATTACCAGAAATTTTGAAATTTGGTTGAAATACCACTTCATGTTAACACTTGGTAATCACCTAACCTCAAAAACAGAAGATCATATGCTTCGTTGTGTTTTCAATTGTTATTAGACGCCATAGTTTGAAGGCGTTGCGTGTCATTGTGTCAGCTTATTCATTCGCTATTCGCCTACACGCTGAGCGCTGAAAGACGCTGTAATGGAGCTCCGTGTAATTAACGCTTTAATGAGAGGGAACGAGTTTGATTAGTACATTTGAATTTCGCGGATAATATCTGGCCGTACGCTACAAGGTATTAAAACTCACCTTGCGATAAACTTTGGAAGCAATGACAAAATATTTACACTAATGGAACACAAAAAACTGCAGCCTAGTAACTGTTGCAATAAGTGAAACAATTACTCCGGCGTTACTGCCATTGTTGCATCAGTCTATTGCGGAGAAGCGATACATGAAAGAATAACACAATGTATGCAATTTCCAGAAGTGTTTTATGAAACAGTTTTAGTGGTGAAACTGTTTCAAATAGTTGTTGTGTTGATGAAACTGTTTCATAAGCTATGTTGGTGAAACTGTTTCCAAATAGTTGTGTTATTTTTGTCCCATGACTATTACACACTCCTGACCGACGCCAGTATAAGTCGAACCTTTATCGCTCTCGTAACATGCCAAATGCTGTTGTCCAGTTTAACAACTCTGAAATAGATGAAAATTACGGAAATTGCGTGTAGGATAGAAAAGTTGTAGAAGAGAAACCATCTCAGCATTCTCCTACCGATCCGAGTAAATCACGAAAAACCCATTGGCAGGATTTGGCGGTTACCGGGATTGTACTAGGGACCTCCCGACGGCGCTACCTCTCACGATTAGTTATTTGACCATAGGTCTCTGAGTGATAAATAAATTCCTCAATAATATCAGGAGTGCTGTAACTTTTCGCAACATAATCGAGGTTAAAGAATAATTATAGACATTAGATAATTAATTCCAGGCCGAACACTTTTCATGGATTTGAATTACCTGAGAATATTTATAAGCAAAGGGGAATCTGTAAGACAGGTATAATGCGAGAACGATTTTTCTTCTTCTGTTTCTTCTTCTTGTTCTTCTTCGTGTTAATGGAGAGGCCACAGCACAGAAACCTCCCGTACCCAGGTAAGCATAGCAGGTAACAACCGCCAAGCCTCCCGCGAAACCGGTGCAATTAACCAGCAGGTGGGGCGGAATGGGTATGCCTAATTTTTTCCTTGATTTCTTTCAGTGTACGGCAAATTAGTTCACAGTTAACATGTTTACCGACGAGACTGAAATTGCGGTGAGTAGGACAGGAAGGAAAAGTCTACTTCGGAACGGCTACACTGTCGGATTCCAGAAGTGTTTAAAAAGTGGGGTAGCGCGATGGACTTGCAATGTTAAAAGTTGCCAAAGTTATGGTTGGCGACTGTTTTGCTGAAGATTTCATGGCAGTGGTGCCTGTCTCGGAAAAACTACACAAGTTTTGCGACTATTTAGTGGGAACTTACATCCACGAAAATGCACTCTTTCCTCCTTCCATGTGGGCAGAATTAAGTTGCCATAGACAGAGAACTACCAACGTTTGCGAAAGTTTCCACAACAAATACAACTATCAGTTTTATTCCTGTAGCCCAGATCAGTATAGATTTCTTAAAGTACTGAAACAAATTCAGTTGGATACTAAAATGTCAATTAATTCATCAACAAATGAAAAAAGTAAATGTCTTATCCGCACTTGCAGCTCATGATGCAGCAAATAGAAAATTTCAAAGCAGGAGAAATTTCAAGAATGGAATACGTGAAGTCGATTTCTTATAGAACCAAACCTGGAAATACATGGAAATAAGATCTAAAAGAAAAATACCGCTTATTTTGAAGACGAAAATAATATATATTACTGTATGATATAGGTTTAGAATGTCAAAACAACTAAGGATCTAAATGCGGATCCATTGTGAGTAAATCACAGAAAATAAAGACATTATGACGAAGCAGATAAATGTGCAATCTTTTGGGGGGCGAACCAATTGTCTCCTCGTTGTGCACCCTGGGTAACGCTAAACGAACTAGAACAACAACCACCAATTCAAATTTAAGCATTTGAGGTTCATTTTCTTTTGGTACTAGAGCCGTATTTCTTTGTTATTAATCATAAATGCAAAAAATGTAACATCTTCCACTAGAAGTATGTAATGCTTCATCAAATATTATAAACACCAAACTGCAACTGTTACCTGTTTCGACCGGGAGACTACCTGCTTTGGGGAGGCTTGGGGGCTATGTAATTAGGGACCTTTAAGGTTCCAGAAGGCTTCGGGGCTATTTTTCTGACCGCGGGAGGTTTCGGTACCGCACCTAATGGAGATAGGTAGCTGTAGAGATGGTTATAAGGGGGATGATAGGATACTATAGTTAATACTTCCTCTACTTACTAAAGGTAAGTAGCAGAAAAATTAATAAGCTTTGATGCTTTTACTTTTTCTACTGTTTATCTATGGTAGACGGAGTATTCCGTTTACCAAACTTGGTATTTAAGTTCAGTATTTCGAAACTTTCGAATTTTCTAAAAATGGCTGTAACGATTTTATTAAAATGGGTATTGTGGTGTTAGCGAATCTGCTTCACGTTCAAAAGGTCGTGAGTTCGAATCTCGCTTAAGGTGAGTCCCCCAGATAAGATTTTTTTCGGGGTTTTCCCGAGTAACTTTAAGCTTCATGGACCCCGATGTCATTTGAGCATCATTTCAACAATTTCATTCATCGTCCGATATGACCAACCAGGTTAAAGGACGTTAAGCTAATAAAAAAAAAATAAATAAATAAAAAAAATGCCGTGTATTAAAGATATTTACATGGCCAATAAAATGTATATCCTGAATTTCATGGAAATATTCCATGGGGTCCTCTTCATTCTAAATGACTTTTGCATAACTGGTAAATCGTAAAAGAACTTACCGCACAAAAAATATAGATCTCATTAACAGTTTTTATAGAGCTAACCATTTCCTTGATATTCCCTGTTATTGGTTTCAGTTTTAAAATCATTAAGAACTCTTCTCAAACGGCCATGGAAGGATAACCAATTTTAATGAAAATCGCAGCTTTTAAAAGATTTGACTTTTGCCTAGTGAATTCCCTTATTTTCCTTCAACATGTATATAAGGATCTAAGTAATGAGGCCATTTATGGTAATGTTTATCTTGAATAGCATGATCTAGATAAAAGAATAATCTTTTGTAAGAATTCTTTGTTTATAGAGCAGTTAAATACAGGCATCTGAATAGAACATACGAATTGTTTTAATGGTGCCTTATAAGGTAGCATTATAAAGTAATATTTAGCATTTATTTACTATGCAACAGTGATAATAGCAAGTGCACTTCGGCTACAGGAAGTCAATATCAGGTGTAAGGACATTCAAGGGTGCACATGTGTTCTCGAGCAAGAAAACTTTCTGGGAAAACTTGAGCATCGTGAAGAACCCGATTCAAAACAATGGAAAACAAACGAGGAATGTGCAATTTTTGTCACGTATTGCCGGCTTTTCTAAATGCAGGCTCAGCCTTTCCATCACATTTTACGTCATTATTTTCTCAGAATACTTCTATATGGACTTCTCGCATCGAAGTAAGGACTGGGGAAAACCTTTACGTGGGCAGCTGCAGGACCTGATCTCATCAGGATGCCAACTGTCATTTGAGTACCATTCGGAATGTTAATTGCGTCGCATATCCACACCTGTGAATTATATTGGTCCCATTTCAATTTAGCAAAACAAACCTATATGGATATGTTGTACATCTGCTATGTGAAATAGTCACTTGACTTCTGTGCTCTTTGTATACCAAATATATTATGTACTAGAGTCGGCTGATAAGTCCAGGGCCTCTCAATGAAAACAGCATTAAAATGTTTTTTTTTTTTTTTTTTTTTTTTGCTTTATTTCTCAACATAATCTCCAGAAATCCTAATACATTTGTCATATCGGTGTTCTGATTTAATTAATCCATTTCTGTAGTGGGATTTATCAAGGTTCTCAAAATAGTTGTTTACCACATCAATGACCTCCACGTTACTGTGAAATCGTTGTCCTCCAAGAAATTTTTTGAGGTTTGGGAACAGGTGGTAGTCACTGGGTGCTAGATCTGGCGAATAGGGTGGATGTTTAAGCAATTCCAACTTTAATTCGCACATTTTTCTCATTGCAATGACTGAACGATGGGCCGAAGCATTGTCGTGATGAAACAAGATTTTTTTTTTTTTCTTTTTTGTGCCAAATGGGTTCTTTTTCTTTTCACCTCATCACTCAAACGTTGCAGTAAGCTTGCGTAGTAGTCACCAGTGATACTTTTACCCTTTTCCAAGTAATCAATAAAAATAATTCCCTGTGCATCCCAGAAAACACTCGCCATAGCTGACAAAATTGACTTTGCCTTTTTTGGAGTGGTTCACCTGGCTGTTTGGTCTGTAATTTACTTTCTGGAGTGTAGTGATGTATCCAAGTTCCATCCATGGTAATAAGCCGTCTCAAAAATTTACTGGGATTTTTACGGTAGATCTCCACATTCTTAACAGAAACAGTTTTTCTTATCAATTTTTGATCAGGAGTCAACAAACGCGGCACCCATCTTGCACAGATCTTGTGAAAGCCCAAAACATTACTTAAAATATTACCTGCACGTTTTTTGAATGTTTACAGCCTCTGCTATCTCAAATAACTTTAATCTGCGGTCTTCCAGTACTAAAAGATGACTTTTTTTCAATGATCTCTGGAGTTGTCACTTCTACTGGGCGTCCAGAGCGAGGCTCATCACGAGTGTTCGTACGTCCCATTTTAAGCTCTACAACCCACCTATTAATCATTGAATATGAAAGAGCAGAGTCTTTCAATGTGCTGTCTATTTACTCCATGATTTGTTTAGGCGTTAAGCCTTCCAAATCGAAGTATTTAATCACTGCTCGTTTTTCCAAATCCTCCATTTTCGTGAAAACTCTAAAGTTGTCTTGTTTAAAATGTTGTCATTCGAAAACTAACCTGTAACTTTGGATACAAGCAACTCTAAAGTTAAACGATGCTTCTGTCTAACTGGCCTAGTGGCGCCATATCTGTGTGAGGTCCGGGACTTATCAGTCGACCCTCGGGTATGAAAATTCTTTGATCCCTCCATTTCAAGTTTTTTCACGATAAATACAGTAAGACAATTGTTCCAACCAGGTGCTACACATACCAACTCTTCATAAAAGAAGTGAATAGAAGTTAGCCAAAAGATTACGGATCAAGGAATTGGTATATTAATTAATGTATTTTGGTTATCTATTGATTGGTAGGAGAGTTTTCCTTAGCAATTCGATTAGCTGCTGATATAATTGTAGGTCCCCTTTAATAACACTTTTAGGAAATACATTATTATTATTATTATTATTATTATTATTATTATTATTATTATTATTGCTATTGTTGTTTCCATAATAAATGGAAATAACATTTCGATCAATTAATCGCTCCATAACTTGGGAAAATGTAGAACTGTAAATGAATACAGTAAACATTACTTCACATATATTTTGTGGTTTATCTAACGATAAGCATGGCTTTCTTGGCAAACTTTCGAACTTATCGTAGATATCAATTATACTACTACTATTAAATGCCTTTAGAAAAAGTAAAGACTTAGTGTAGAAAATTCAATTTTTATTTTTATTTATTTAATTAATATAGATTAATGAAATGGGTGAACTGGTACTAATAACACAAATCCAACTACCTTTTTTTTCTAAAAATAATATTCTTTAATTCATGGGGGCTCAAAACCAGTGGCACAAATAACATTTTTTTTTTATCGAAGGGGAATGTCTACTTAAGAATATTAATTTTTGCATGTGTGGCCGTGGCAGCGATGGTAGTGGTGGTTGTGGTAGTGTAATTTTGATATTTAATCATACTAAAATAAGGAGAGAAAGTAATGTAAAGCGTGAGTAATCTTAAAAACAGCTACACCGAATTTGATAATTCTTTCACTATTGCAAAACTCTACTTTTTTCTGATGAAAACGGAGCTTATAATCTCAATTCATAAATTAATAAAAGACTAAAAGGGTTAATAAACGGAATGTTGTAAAATATGTGTATAAAATAACATAATTTCAATGACAGTTTTGATTCCCATTGATATTGTCATACGGTAAAAACAATTTTTACTACAACAAAAAACAAACAACCAAACAAACAAACAAACAAACAAAACAAAAAGTTAATCCATTGAAAACATTTTAATAGTGTTCTCATAAAGATTTTCTATATTTCGTGTGTTTTATGTTGTAATCAAATGCAGTAGCAGAACACGCTAAATATTTCTATAGACACACACTGATAACGGATAAATCTATAGTTTACTGCGGAAAATATTTTTCTGCTCGATGGTCGCATTTCTTGTCTTTTCCAAAGATATTAACTTGGTGCTCAGAGAAATGCCATTTTCATCGGTAGTGTATGTATGTTAGGGAGTAGTACATTATATGAAAAATTTCTGATTTTTAGGACAGTAAATAATTGTGGGACCAAAGGAACTGTACCAAGATTTAAAATTTCACCAACTCTAATTATTTGGCCGTTGCAATCAATGACTTTTTCAGCACCAAAGGAATTCGTAAGGCTACGGCACATTTACAGAACTTGGAAGACTGTTAAAGAAGTCAGACTCTCAGAGATATTTGACTTCCTTTTGCGTGAATATCATGGATTCATTCATTATTAAGAATAGCGGCGACGAGTGAAATTGTGAGACCGTCAGTCGGCTTTTATATAATTACCATTGCCATTTTAATAATTGTTTATATTTAAGGAGTGCTAATACTCAATTATTTCATGTATTTAAGAGTGTGAAAATTAGTTTTTAGCAAGTGGAAAGTGGAAAGAGAAACTTTTTGATAGAAGATACTATATTGTCAGAGCACGTACGCGGAGCGTTGAATGCAATAGAGAACCAAGTGATGGTAAAGACCCTTTTAGTTTAGAGAAGAGTCTTTTTTCCATTATGTAACACTTGTCACCTGGGCGTTATGATGCATCCTGGGTAGAACATGATACATTTTGGGTAATATCAACTCCAGGTTCGCGGTCTTTCCGACCAGTCGGCAAGAAGCCGCCATGTCAGTATTTTGCTGTATAAGTAGAAGATTACAGCACGTCGGGGCTGTCTTTTAGTTACATCGCTGCTGACTCTCAGTTACATATCGGCATTCAAGTGAAACATCGCAGCACTCAGCAATACTTACTTAATTATCGACGCTCTTAGTGATGAATAGTTAAAGTCAGTTAAGCACATCTAGACTTAGTGAAATATAGCTAGGTTAAAGAAACAAGGTTTTTAAGTAAAATACGTGTGCTTCATCGATTAAGGAAGTTACTAGTGATTATGTGATTTAGCAGATTGTACAGCAAAGTGCTTATCTCGCATCTTCTAGTTGGCAATAAATTGAAATAAAAGTAACGTGTGTTTATATTGCTTTATAAGACCACTCCCCAAACTACCCTCATTCGCTACCACCCCGAGAGAGTCAAACCAGCATACAGACTGAGTTTAGCCCAGGCACCTCAAGGGTAGTAGATCTTCACAACAACAGGCACGTAGATCTACTCATCTGAAAGCGGAGTGAATCTTAAAGCACCGCCAACGTCATAGTACATCTAATCACGGGACTAAACTGCTACTTACTTGGCTCTTTAACGTGGTGCAACAACGAAAACGCAATTGCTATTACACGTGGTAAAAGGAGGATTAACCGTATAAAATACCCTAAATCATTCTTGAATACTTTCATTTATAAAAACGTAAATGAATAGATTATTCTTTATTCGATAAGAGTTTAAAAAGCTAGCCGTAGAACAAAGGGTAAACCAGCTAATAATAAATATACTTATGATAAAAATACCTACCTAGTATTAATCATGTATTGAGTAATGCTCTTGTCTAGATAGCCTATTTTGAACACTTTATTAAACTTATTGGATGATTAAGGTGAAATATTTTATTCAGCATAAGATTATAAGCAGTTCAGTTTGCCCAGGTTTTCCATCAAGCTATAAAAGAATACGTTTAGTTTGTCATTAAATACCTGGTGCAATAGTCTATGTCAATATGGGTATAGGAAAAAAAAAAACTCATATAATAACATCACTATCCAGAACCTCAGTAAGATTATAATAGGATCGTTACACAGCCATTTCTTCAATTGTAATTTAAACATATTATTATTTAGTTATTTAATCTGAGTTGACAATTTATTATAAATCTAACATTAGTGATATGATGACGGGAATGTACCTTGCCTAATCTTCTATACAGCACTCGGATATTTTCAAGTCTCGTATTATCTCATTAGTTAAAACTAATTGTTAATATCTTTCTTTACATACAACACGAGATCAAAAATATAATCATTATACAGTGACTAAATCGTTGGCATTTTGAACGTGGTTTACAACGCGTTCAGGTTATATTACATGTTATGCGTAGAACATTATCTGTAAAAGTGAAATTGCATTACGTTTATTAATAGACTGCTAAAAAGAAATAGAGGAACACGTGTTTAAACCAATGTCCCAAAAAACTATTGATACAATTCAATTTTTGGTAGTTTGTAATAGTAGATTGAAGAACTGTGTAAAATTATTATATGCATTGTAATAAAGTTTTATTTCTGTTGATTGGAAATATAGTCAAATTAATGATTGATGCAAAAAGGGGGGGGGAAGTATAAGATAATGTTGTTTAATCAATGTTTCCATGGTTAATCCAACACTCAGTACCTAGTGTGTCCTCCATGAGCTGCAATAACGGCATAACGTCTATGTGGCATGCTTGACACCAGTCTCCTAATAGCAACTGTTGAGATTTCTCCCATTCTTCAGTGAGTGCATTTGCAAGTTTTCTCAGGTTCTGTGGCACAGCAGGCCATTTGCGAACAAGTTTTTCCAGATTATCCCACAGATGTTCAATCGGATTGAGGTCAGGACTGTGTGCAGGCCAGTCCATTACCCGAATTTGGAATTCTTGTAAGACATCTCTGGTACTCCGCGTTGTATGGGGTTTAGTATTATCCTGCTGTAGAAGAAAATTAGGGTTCATTCCATAAGCAGAGGGTACGACATGTTGAAGGATAATGTTATTAATGTAAACATCAGCATTCATGCGCTGTAGGACAACCACAAGCTCTGTCCGAGACCTAACAGTAATGCCAGCTCAAACCATAACCGAACCGCCTCCAAATCTGTCATTTTAACAATGGTGGCTGAACCAAGACGTTCACCACGACGTCTCCATACACGTGTACGACCATCACAACCCGTTAGGTTTTAAATCTTGACTCGTCTGTGAAGAGAACAGCCTTCCATTGGCGGAACTACCAGTTGACATGTTTCCGAGCAAATCTCAGCCGGGCTTCCTTATGCTGACGTCTCAAACGAGGGGCTTTAACGGGGATTCTAGATCTCAGCCCTGCATTTCTCAGCTTGTTTCTTAATGTCTGATCAGAAATCACCACTCCAATCTCTGACTATAGATTTGCGTCTGCGCAAAGTTGTTAGACAAGATATCTCTCCTGTACCGCTGTTGTTTTCTTCTTATGCCCTTGTCGGGCCTACTCTTGAACTACCTCTCTCTATATATCGTCTCCAAGCCCTACGGATGACAGAAGGACGACATTAAGAATCCTGGAGATAAAGCGAATAGAATGGCCATCTTACACCCACGCAATTGCTTGTGCGACTGGTGTTTCATTCAAATGTCTCGCTTCTCTGGGTTAGCCTCAGAGAACACAAAATAACAATTTTCTACCACAGATTTCTGTTAATCAATAAATCAAAGAGCACTCTCTTTGATATGCACAGATTTTTCAACTTCACTGGTTTATTCAGAGAAAAACTTACACATTTTTAGAAGAACTTTTTTGTAGTTTTAAAAGGTATGTGTGTTTCGCATAATGTATAGGAACTTTAATAACTATACTTCTTAGGAGGTATATTACTCTTGATTGTCTTTTACAGACATGCCCTATGTGAGAATCCGAGTCTGCTCTGGATTGTAATAATTTAACATCTGAAGTTATTATACCTGCAGGATTACGTTTAAGTAAAACATTTATTATTTGAGTTTTTTTATGTTTACTAAGAATCCATTGATTAAAAACCACTTAATTATATCATTGGCAACATCAAGCAAGACATTCACACATACATGCACACTCAATACTGTTAGTCATTATTCCTTTAGCAAAAAGGTTGTTGCACCGCAATGTGGCACCATTCCCGCCACCTGTCACATCTTATCCTGAAGGAAGACTTTACATACAGAGTGGAAGATTAGGATGTGCAATAATTGTACATTTAGTAGTAGAGAATAATGCGTAAAACACAAGTGTATCTCATTTTGTCCGCTTTCCACTATAATAAGTTGAAACAGTGTCATAAACGAAGCACACATTTCTGGCTCTAATACGCTTTAAACGGCCCTGCGTTTTGTCTCTGTTGTGTTTATCTATATCATACAAAGGCCAAGCCTGTGTTTAGTACAACTCGCACACCGCCAACTTGCACTCACGCAACTCAGCGAGGAAACGAGAGACGATTCAGTCGCAAACCTTCCTTTATACAACGAATGGCCTTACATATACTGAATTAGCAATTATTCATTTAATTTACGTCGCAAGTGGGGAATCTGCCAATGCTGAGAGGAACCTATACCATCGGAGATTTTTAAACCATTTTCCCTAAAAACGAATGTTCACTGCAGTATATGAAAAGATCTATGACTCGGGTTTTCTAATTCTCGACTTCAAGGTTTCTTTAAGTGTTGAAGTTTGATTTAATTTCGCACCTTTACAAATGCAATGAGGGCAATTTTGTAGTTTAAAGAACGAAAGTGCAAATACTTGCATGTTGGTTTGAGTTATGCATTTTTTCAATTAAACCAAATTTAAATAAAACATAATGCCATGATACCAATATGGTTAAGTTCATTATGAATCCTAATTAGATAATGCTGTATAAAAACAAAAACATGTGGTTACGTATGTTGAAGTTTCAGTGCGATCGGTATTCTTCCCTCACATCACGCTACCTATACTTAGTTGGGCAGGACAAAGACAAAGGCAGAGGAGATTTAACCGTGTGACCTGTTACGTAAACAATCTCCGAAGTCTGAGAATAATAGCCATCCTAAAACATCGTGAAATATTCCTAATGGGCATAAGTTTAGAAAACAAGAGAAAATAACTGAAACTACCTATTGGAAAATCGCATCGTTCTTAAACGCTGAGGAAAATATTTGCACTTATTCACCTCCCACCCTGTATAGTTCAATATATACCATTTATGTTGTCTACGTTTCTGTTATGTCGCTTATTGTGATTATTTTGGATTTTTATTTGTTCTTTTCCATACCTGGGGCTATATATATACATACATACATACATATATATATATATATATATAAATTTAGCAGGCTTCACAATAGTGCTCGACTCTATTTGCATTTTTATTTGTTTCGCTTTTTATATTTCGGAGGTGTAAAGATCCAGTTATATGCTTATGTCACTACTCAAAGCATGTATTTACTGTGAAATCTAAGATTTTTTTTAGTTTAATGCTAATTAAAGCATATTACATTCAATTTTATAAATAAAAGATAATAGAGTATGCACCTATCTACGAGGTATATATAACATGCCTCGGTTTATCTTCCCTCCGTAATCATTTAAATGATTTCAATTGTGCTTTGTAACTTCAGCAATAAAACAGTAGAAACCATAAAAAGCATATGCTAAGAAGTCATCATAAAACTGGAAAGCAGAATCAAATTTGATTCGCCTAGTTACCCAAGTACAGTCAGGGACAATATGAAATATATACTTACTTCCAGATCTTAATAAAATTATATTTATAGATACTTTTATTAGGCTGAACGTATAAAGTGTTTGAACTCACATCAGCACCAAATTTAACCTAAGTTCAAGCTGGTCCCAAGTGTAAATCCTCATCCTGTTTTAACTTCAACTTGGTTTTCAGTTTTGATAGACCAAATTCATAAATTCAGTGAGATTTGGAAGTAGAAATATGAAAGAAACAACGCTGGAAGATAAAAAAAATCTGATGTGTTCCATTCACATGACTTTCTCTACATCTCTGCAAAAAAGTATTGTTAAAAAGGTTATGCTTCTTATTACTTCATTCTAATCGAGAACAAATTAGCAGAAATAGTCTTATTACTTACTTAGAAGGGAAATAAGGGAATACCATAGGTTAAAGTGATAGACAAAAGCTGGTTGCTATGTGACTGAAGTTCCTTTGTATGCACAGGTGTTAACAAATTCCCGTATGAGAAAAGTATAGGTGTTTTAAAGCTGAAACCATTAACAAGGAATATCTAAAAATATCTCTACGAAAACTATGTATGCAACATAAACTGTGTGTTTTAACGAGCTCTACATTTTCTGTTAAATTACCTTTGTCTATATCTTACGTTTACCAATTATGCAAAATTCCGTAAAATCCATTTAGAATAAAGTGGTCTTCAGAAGCTAATCCCAGGAAATTCAAGATATACATTTTATTTGTCACATAAGTATCTTTAATATACGATATTTTAATCAAAATCGTTAGAGCCATTTTTGAGAAGATCAAAATGCTCGAAATGTTTTCCAGTAAAGGGTATTTGGGTGGAGAGATTTTCGTGAAATTTTTCGTGTCACATCCTTGGAATATTCAAAATTTAAATACCAAGTTTGGTATGTAACAATGTTTTCCTTTTTGAGCTATGCTGTCCATAGCCACACAAATGCACGCGCTCACACACATGGACCTTTTTCTAAAAATGCTTTTTCTTTTTGGATTCAGGGGGACCCAAAACATGTATTTTCGGTGAAATCTCGGTATCGAATTTCAGATACATAACAAGGCCTTCTATATACACTATGTACATAGTGCGTGTAGAGAAAGTAAAAATATACATGAATTGCAGCTAAGTTCATGATTGCGGCTTTTTGTTTTAATAGCTTTATCAATGACATAAACTACGTAAGGATTACAGCTCGGATATTTAGGCCCATTAGAATACATTTTAGGTAACTGTTGTAGCTCTAAAATTATAAAACAAACACAAATATAGCCATCTAAGATAAAGTTCCAAAAGCTTGACTTTATGCATCTAGAAAGCAACCACTTTATAAAAGTTTAAAATATCACTTAGAATTAATGAGTTACACGGTAACAACAGGTATATAAAGTCTATTAAATTGTTCTTAGAAACCATTTATTGTGTCTTAAATTATGAACATGTGGTACTAGAGTACAAATGAGCTTATAAAGCTTATAAAAACACACCCTTAAAACAACTGAATAGATTGTAATGGAAGTTCACCATACACTTTAGTTCTCGTACGTGACCTAAAGCTCTAATGCTCATGCAGAGCCATCACCCAAAATGTTGTTTCCAAAACATTATAGATTATGGCTTACAACAGAAATATAAAAGTGTTGTTTGAAATACATTTGAAAAGCAACAGGGAAAGTATTCAAAAATCTTGTGAACGTGTGCATACATCAATAGGATGTGAAGCGGACCAATGGGAAATGAGACTCTGCCGAACAAAATGGCAAAGGTAACCAGAGGGGGAGAGTAAGTTTCTTTTTCTACAATACGAGTAAATCCACCTGCTAAAGCTCTAAAGCAAGTCTTTTTCCGGATTTTTAATTCTTATTCCTACAACAAAATTAATACAAAGCCTTTGAATCAAACCAAAATTTAAAAATCTCGAGCAGGAATGCTAGTTAAAGTCATTTGGTCCAAAACTCAAACTTCTGATTGTTCCATTTTCAGTGATTCACAAACTACACTTACTGATATAAACAATAAATATAATTTAAATACTTTGGCAGTAGAGATTAGATCTAATTTAATAACATACAAGAATCATATTTGTTTAACATGGGTACGAGGCCATATCGGCACAGCAGGGAATGAAAGAGCTGATGAATTGGCAAAAAATAATACCTCTAATTTAAATTTTAGCTACTCTTTGTATGCCCTATCTTATGATAGGAATACACTTAATGAGTATATTAGAGAACACTAAAATCAACAGTGGATGTCCAGCTCTAAAGAAACCACCACAAGAGAAATCTTTTTTCTAACAGTTGAATGTCGCCTACGCTGTAAAACTATCACACCAGACTTCATATTCACTCAATTTTTGTTAGCGCATATAAATTTGGTTTTTATTTGAAAGATTCAAAATACATACATAGGCAGAACAGATGTGTGTGTGTGTGTGTGTGTGTGAGTGTGTGTGTGTGTGTGTGTGTACTGAACAGCAAACTGTTGAACATCTTTTATTTCACTGCCAGTGCTAGAACATAAAAGAAAATCTTCGATGCATACTTAAATTTTTGTAATATTAGATTTGGCAAAACACTGTATGTGATTTTAGGAGAAAAATGTCATAGGGAATTTCAAAAGCGCTCATGTTTTTTTTATAAAACTTTTATTATTATTATTATTATTATTATTATTATTATATTGTACATAGTTATCGTGTTTTCTTCCACTAGCATGACCTGTATCCAGCTTACGGTTAATATGTACTTAATAATGTTGAAATCATTTGTATTTTACTTATAATCCTAATATAACTTCGGATGAAATAGGGTTTTATCTAGTTGTATATTCAATAAATAAATTAAACCAACCTCCATCGCTGCATGAAAAACTTTAATGAAATTAAGGCTCTTTCAGACTATAAAAACCTTAAAATATTTTCAGTGACAAAGAAAGGTATTTTAGCACCACAAAACCCCTCGTATATTCCTACCAACTTCCAAATATTCTAGTAAACTATTTAAGTTTAAAAGTAGCTGATACGCCAAACAACTTACTTTTGCATGATGGCTCTACGTCAGAGCCTCTCAAATGTCTAAAATTTCACCGGTGCAAACCAAGGTCCAGAGCTTCTGTGTACATTGCATCAGTCAACTTGCCTCGGCTGGGACAATTTGCAGTGAGAAATCAGGCGAGGGAAGGGGGAGGCAGGTGGAGCTAGTAGAACAAGCGTAAGGAAAGAGAGAAAAAGCACTATTGCTAAAAACCGAAGAGTTGGAGTTTGCACTGTCTCAACCTAGCCAACTATGCACCCTGCAAGCACCCTAAAGGCCCTGCTCAACATATTAAGGTGATGCACCAGTTAAATTAGGAAAATCCACAGTATGTAAGATATCTTAATGAAAATTACACAGATATTGATACATAATAATAGTAATATTTTTGCCATGTATTAAAATTCAAAAAAAAAAAAAAAAAAAAATGGAAATGGCGTGTTATTTATGGACGCTCTTTAACCGCTGTGGTTCTCAGCGTCCCATTCTAAATTCCACCTTGCATGTTATTTAAATACTTTTTACTGTATAAACTCGCTGTTTTAATAAAATTAAGCCTCCTGATACATTTTTAAAAATATTCACTTAAAAAACTCCAGTTCAAATGTATTTACAAATATGTCGATCTGGCATACCATATTTTTATATTAGCCCTATTAGCCCCGTACTCTCCAAAACTCTGGATTGTTCAAAATTTAATAACTTATTTATCAAAATTGGAGCATTATTTCGAAAAAGTAATCTGAACATTTTCAGTTAGTGTAATAAGTTTGAAAATAATGAAAAATTGCATCGTAGGAAACATTTTGCGTATGGAAAATGTTTGGAAAATCTACGGAGAAAAGCGTTAAACCGGATGTCAGTGAATAACTTAAAAACTAAAAAATAAATAAAAAAATAATTAAATTCACTTAGACAAGCATAAACCGAGCGAGGGGCTCCGTGGTAATGTCACTGCATCTAGTGTATATATAAAATATTGTGATTGTTGTGAAATTAAAAATATAAACCACTGTTATACAGCAAATTTGGATGAATATTATTGAGATTTTTAACGTAATTATCATGATTGTTTCGTCTTCATATGCTTAGGAGTTTCAGGAGCAAATAAAGGAGTTTTGCGCCGGGTAGATATTTCTCTCTGTCGCCAGACTGCTGGCTGGGATCTCTTCTTGAAATGGCACATTTCATTTCGGGATTTCAGGATGAACATGGGTCAGGCGGGCTCGTGCCGGCTACAGGATTAGTGTCCTGAAATCATTAGGGATCACATTGTTCGGATTTGGTCACCCTTCGGGTCTCCTCTTCGTACTTTTTTCTCGGAGATCAGTTTAGACACAAAGGACCTAAGACAATGGCCTAAGTAGATACTGAGATCCATGGTTGGGAATCCTTTCCTAATGTTCCCCATTGGCTAATATTAGCCCCAATTCTAGACACACATAAGAATACATTTTTGCTGAATATGCTAAAAGCTTCTAAAAATATGTGTTCCATTCATATAAGTTTCTATACCTATTCCAAATACAAACTATTTTTGCAAAAGATTATTCTTTTATATACATCATGCTAATCGAGATCAAAATTAGCAGAATTGGTCTTATTACTTGCTTCATTGTAAATAGAATGGAAATAAGGGAATACATTATGCTAAAGCGTTAGTCAAATCTTTGAAAATCTGGTGGCTATGTGTAGAAATTGATCCGTTGTATGGGCCCGTTTGAGAAGAATTAAGTAGTTTAAAATGAAACCAATAACAACGAATATCTCAAAAAGGGTCAACGCTAAAAGAAAAACGAATATGATATATACTATGTATATTAATTTTTTTTCTATCTCTTACGGTTTAACCGTTATACAAAATTATGCAAAACTCATACAGAATGAAGAGGTCTTCAGAGGCTATTTCCAGAAAATTCAAAATGTACATTTTCTTTGTGGTGTAAATATCTTTAATATATAGCATTTTAATCAGAATCATTCGAGCATTTTTTGAGAAAAATAACATTTTCAAACAGTTTTCCATGTAAAGGGCAGTTTATGATGGGGGATTTTTTTTAAAAAAATATCTTCGTTTCGCATTTTTATAAACATAAATACTAAGTTTGGTTTTTAACGTATTTTCGTTTTAGAGCTATGATGTCCACAAACACACACACATACTCACAATATGGACCTTTTTCTAAAAATGTTTTGCACTCAGGTGACCTCAAAATATACATTTCCGGTGAAATCTCGACATCTAATTTTTTGGTGGAATACAATACCTTCTCCAGCCACTATGTACATTGTATGTACATAAGTGCTAGAGAAAGCAATACGATTTTTCAGTTTACTCAAGTCACTGACAGAATTTTGGATACTTATTATTACAAAACCATAACACGCAATATTTGTGAAACAGTTTCATAAAATGCAACATCAATTAAATAATTTGGATGACTTTTCTTTCCCCAGTGCAATCTGCAACTCGTTAGTTTACATCAATATGTTTTTGTTTGTTTGTTGTTTTTGTTGTTGTTGTTTTAAGCTTAACGTCATTTAACGTGGTTGGTTATATCGGACAATGAATGAAAGTGGTGAAATGATGTTCAAATGATCTCGGGATCCATGTAGCTTAAAGTTACTAGACATTTTCAGGATAAGAGAGAACCCCGAAAAAACCTTATTCAGGTAACTTACCCCAAGCGAGATTCGGACTCGCGAGCTGTTGAATTTGAGGCAGACACGATACCATCACACTACACATTCACACAAAAAACCTGAGTCATGTTATGAATATATTCTATATGCGAGGCTTTTCAAGTGTGTAATTGACATGTGATGACAATCTAGTCATTTAGGTGGCGACAGTATTTTATGGTTGCTATTATGTTTTTAATTGCACCAAATTATAGTTCAGAAATAGCTACTACATTCCTGAATAGCACATGACAAAGATCACGTAACTGCCGAGCTGAAGGATCATGCTTAATCATATAAACCTGAATATTTTCATAGCAGATAGATGTCATTATTCATCCATTCAAAGAATATACCTATGAGTCAGAAGCTCAAAACGGAATCTATTCTTTATTCTAAGACAGCATACATTTTTACATTAATGGGGTGAAATAAAAAACAAGAGATATCAATTCTGATATGTTCCATTCACATCATTTTCTCCAATCACTCTTGATCAAACTATTCTTATAATCACTTATTCTTCTACTTCATGTTAATCAACAGTCGCGACGTTTAAATGGTGGTCGCTATGTGATGGTTTTGAAATTCCGGTCTCTATTCATGGCTAAGACAAGAAAACAGGACTATTAAGTATTTTAAAATGTATATCAAGGAATATTTCGAAATGATTAACTGCAAAAAAATTTGACATAAATGATGTGTTTTTAAAGCTTTCTCGTTGTTGATTGTAGCAGATGACTTCAAGTTCCTTGACGAAGACCACAGAGTGAAGATGGTAGAAACTTGGATTTCTCCGATTACAATTTAACTCAGTTGCTATCCCGTGAAGTCATCTGTAATAAATGATGTGCTTGAGCGAGGTCTGCATTATCCAGAATGAAGAGGCCATAAGAGACTACGCCCAAATAATTTAAGATATACATTTCATTTATCATGAACATATTCTTAAACAAATGGTATTTTAATCAAAAACGTTAGAGCCGTTTAGGGTGGGGATTTTCTTGAAAATCTTCGGGTCGGAAACTTAAGAAAATTCTAATTTTAAATTTTTGGTTTAGTGTTTTATGAACTATTCGTTTTTAAGTTATGCTGTTCATACACACCACATACACACATACATACTCACGCATACGTGTGCGTGCGAGTTTTAAAAAAATACCTTAAATTCACGTATTTCCTGTGAAATTTGGACTTTCAATGTTTGCGTAGAATACATACTTCTGTCTACTATAGGTAGTACAGAAAGTAAAACTCTGATGTAATATTCACATAATTTCCTCTATCATCAATTCTTTCTTTTTATGTCTCCTCTACAAACCTTACCTACAAAAGTCTAACCATCTACTTCATATCAATGAAATGAACTTTGCAAACATTTACAATTCTGTTGTAGGTACAGAAGAATACAGAAGGGTGAAGCGGCAATAAAATCTTTAAAAGGCTGGTCACTCTATGAAGGCTTCCATAAGCTTTGCTTAAGCATAAGAGAATATCGATTTAGGACTTCAAAATTGTTCGCTTTAGGTATCGATAAACTCAAACCAATAGCAACCAACATATCGCAAATAGTTAATGCCGCAGAACAATGTTTTACAATTTACAATTTTTATGTGATACGATTTGCCTATTTCATTCAAAATGAAAAAGACTCTGCAGTATATTTGCAAGAAATTAGCATAAAACTTTTAGCATAAAAAGTCTTAAACAAATAGTTTAATAAATTGCACAGTGACCATAACAAATAAGGAAGAATTGTCCATAAAAAGGGTGTTTTGTGCGGATTTTCTTAAAAGTGTGCACACACACAAACGGTTAAATTAATGTTACATCAATTAAAACCGTGAAAAAAGAACAGGAGAAAATATTTGTATAGTATTAAAGTACTTTTATAATATAAAATAAACTATACTAGTAATAATATGTGCACTATAATATTCTGGATCATAGCATATCCAAGATGGGTGATACCAGAAAATGGATGGTATGGGAGTGGAAGAGAAAGAAATGAAATATATTGATGAAAGGTATGATAGTAAAATTCGCAAATCAAATTATCCAACACAATATTCGCTTTTTTATTTTTTTATTTTAAAAAATACAGTTCCGGAGGCTTGTCAGGACCCCGGCGCGGTATTCCTTTTTCCTCTGCATTTTCCAGTTTCCTACATTTCCTTAGTTGACCTACTAATTTTTATCGTTTTCCTTTTACCTATACATACACAGACATAAACACATTCACAAACACAGAACACCCATGCCCAAGTCGGAACTCGAACCCACGATCCTGTGTGCCACGAAGCACCAAGTGAATGAGTGTGAGCAGGAAAACTAACTTGCAATTTTTAGTTATGCCAAATTAAGCAAAATTCATCCTGAATAAAGAGGTCTTTAGAAGCCATTCCCAGAAAATTCAAGTTATACATTTTATTTGTCAGGTAAATATCTTTAATATACGCGAAAGTGAGCCCGCGATCGAGGAGGACCGAAATTTTAATCAAAATGTTAGAGCCATTTTTGAGAAAATCAACATTTTCGAAAAAAGTTCCATGTAAACGGTAGTTGGGGGTGGGGGAATATTTCTCAAAATCTTCGTGTCGCATCCCTGGAAGATACTAAACTTAAATACCAAGTTTGGTATTTTAACGACTTTTCGTTTTTGAGTTATCGTGTTCACGGACACACACACACACTGACCTTTTTCCGAAAATGCTTTTTTTAGATAAAGGGGACCCTAAAGCATATATTTCCGGTGAAATCTCAGTATCGAATTTTTGGGTGGAGTTCAGTACCTTCTCTATACACTATGTACATAGTGCGTATAGAGAAAGTAAAAAGCATTGACCAATGAATGGTCGTTGGAAATCGGTTCCGCGACCTTGCGACTCGTGCCAACCCCTGTGGCCGCGCTCGCTAAAGTGTATCGCTTTGGCGCGCTTCGTGGTGCACAGGATCGTGGGTTCGAGTCCCGCCTTGGGCATGGGTGTTTCTGTGTTTGTAAATGTGTCTATGTTTGTGTATGTACATGTAAAAGGAAAACGTTAAGAATGATAAGGTCTACTAAAGAAATATAGGAAACTGGAAAAAATGAGGGAAAAAAAAAAAAAATCTAGACAGACTTTACGGGCTGAGCCATTCCACTCGGTCTAATTAGGTACTGGATACTTCTTCCTTCCGTTGCGTTCAAAAAAGATACGCTTGAGCTATTATTTATGAAAGTATCTTCCTATCTTTGAAGCATCTTCGTTCTAGCGCTGCTTCTCTTACATTTGATTTTCCTCAGTTAAGTGTTGATTCAAGGTAAGCTGCAAGTATGTATATTGCGTAACTGGTTCAACAGGTTGCAAATTAATTTAATGTCATTGCTTGTTTCATGTTTATAGGGTTGCAAACAACATGTATTCTATTTGAGATAAATTGACAACTAAACCGATACGGGTAGCCAAGGTCGTTAATGTACGAACTCGGAACGGAAACTGTAATTCCGATCTCCCTTAATGCGGTTGTTTTCCTGATTGTTCTGTCCTCTTAATTGGCAAATCAGAGAAGATATCTCAACGTAGGCTTGGAACGTTTCCCTCTCAAATTTCTTACCCCAATTATAATGTCATTTTATTTATTATCAGTATCTACCGCCTGTGTGTATGGTAAGAACAAACGTCGTTAAACAATTTAAACATCAGATGTGTACCATTCACCTTACTTTCTCTACATCTCTGTAACAAATTATTGTTAAGAAACTTATTCTTCTATATACTTCATGCTTTCGAAATAAGCATTAGCAGTAATGGTTCTATTAGTTGCTTCCTTGTAAGAAGAATGGAAATAAGGAATACACTAGGATAAAGCGATAGTAGTAAAATCTTTTAAAATCTGGTTGCTATGTAATTGAAATTCATTTCTTTACACAACCAGGAAATGACAAATTACCGTATAAGAAAAAAATGAAGTATTTTAAAATTGAAACCAATAACAAGGAGTAGCTCGGAAATTGTCAACTCCACGAACAAAATGTACCTATAAAACATAAATTTGGTTAACTAGATCTACATTTTTGTGCAGTAAGTTTTTTTCTAAGGTTAGACTGCTCGCGTCCCATCTAGGCGGCCCAGTTTTGATCCTAAGCGTCCGCTTTTGGGATTTGTGGTGGACGAAGCGGCGTCTGGACGGGTTTTCTCCGGATCCTCCGGTTTAGCCCGCCACTCATTCCACAAATTCATCCATCATCACCTTTCCTATCATCCATCTCGCTTGCATTTCATATCATCCACTTTCTCACGCTCATGCTTGGCTACGGAACGGCCACAGGTTCTCAATTCTGTGGTTTCGTGCCGTTGGCTCCCCTACAGGTTTCTGAACCCTAGGCATCCGCTTGTAAGTCCTAGGAGGGGTCAGGAGAGTAAACCGATTACGAAAGTTTTTGTCTATCTCTTACCGTTTGCCAGTTATTCAAATTTCTTCAAAATGAAGAGATCTTCTGAGTCTATTCCCAGAAAATTCAATATATACATTTGATTTGTCATGTGAATATATTTAATATACGGTATTTTAATCGAAATTGTTAAAGCCAATTTTGAGAAAAAAATCACTGTAAAGGTAGTTTGGAGTGGGAAAACTTTCCTCAAAATATTCGTATCGCATCCTTAGAACATATTAAAATTAAATACCAAGCTACATAGTTTTACCGACTTTTCGTTTTTGAGTCATCATGTTCGCAGACCCATGGACACACATATACACACGGCCCTTTTCCTTAAAAGGCTCTTTTCGGATACAAGGGATACTAAAACGTGTATTTCCAGTGAAATCTCGGTATCGAACTTTTGTGTTGAGTGCAATATCTTCTCTACCTATCTACTAACTAGAAAAAGTAAAATTAAAAACTAAATGCATTATAGCCTTAAAAATGAAGCTTTTCTAGGAAAATTTACATAGTATCCAAACAGGTCATCTTTATTTAGAGATCAAAGTTCATATGAAAATAATATAGGCATAGATACTTATTTGACCAGAATAAATAATACATTGAGTAGGACCTAGCCCATATTCCTTTGGTACGCCATACAATTTTGACACGTTAAAAATAGATTACTAATGACAATTATATAGTACGTTTAATGAAGAATATCATATTTTGGAATGCGCGGAAATCCGTAACAATTTCAAGTTCGAAAATCCGTCTTACTGCTGGAGCTGCTCAGAGAGAGAGAGAGCAATCAAGAAATCGTCAACCAGGCAGCCCTCTATTGTCCACGGGAAGTGCCTCCTTTAATCGAACACTCACGTCAGTTTTTGGATACCGCAAAACCGTATGAAGTAGAAGCACACCTGATAAATGGGAGGGAAACGGACGAATTATAAGGAAGTGGTGGTAGATGAGGAACTACTCCAGCATTCAACTAAGCATTCAACTACTGACCCCACAAATAAGATGTATATCTTGAATTTTATGGGAATATCCTCTGAAGACCTCTTTAATCTGGATGCTTTTTTCCGAATCTTGTATAACCGATGAGCTGTAAGGGATAGATAAAAACTTACTGCACAGAAAATGTTGATCTCCTTAAAACACAACATTTATGTCATATACATTATTTTCATGGTTTTGACTGTTTTCGAGATATTCCTTGTTATTGGTTTTTAGCTTTAAAATACTCATACGGGAACTTGTCAACTCCAGGCCACGTAAACATACGGATTTCAATACCATAGCAAACACATTTTAAAACATTTGACTCTCGGTTTAACCAAGTGTATTCCGTTTTATCCCTTCTACATATAAGGAACTAAGTAATAAGGCTGTTTCTGCCACTGTTTAACTCGATTAGGATGAAGTAGAACAAGAAGTCTGTTAACAATAATTTGTTACAGAGATGAAGGGCATGTCATGTGAATGGAACACAACGTTTATTTTTTTTTTCTATCTGCCGCTAATGATAATTATTCCGGAAGTAATTAATGATGTATTTATTAAATATTTTAAGTGGGTATATTAATATGTTTGCTGCAGTTTAGTGTCGTCCTCCATGGTCTAGGGGTAACATGCTAGTCTCTCTTTCCTAAGGTCACTGGTTCAAACCCAGAGGAGGACGATGGATTTTTTAGGGCGTAAAACTCCTGAGCATGACTTAGTTCGGAAGGGAAGTAAAGTCGTTGTTCCCGTATCGACATTTTAAGAACCCCAGATCTATAAAAAGACCTCTGAGCAAAATTAAGCAGTCTTTCACGCCCAATATAGAATGGAACGCTAAGAACTGCAATAGTTTTTAGCTCTCATACAGACAAATAAAATTAAAATAAAAACAAAACGAATAACGGTATTCCAATTTAAATCAATAACAAGGAATATCTCGGAAATGGTTAATTCCAGAAAAATATGTATCCGACATAATTCGCGTGCTTTAACGAGCTCTACATATTTTATGCACCTAATAGATTTTGTCATATCTATTCGGGTTTACCAGTTACGCAAATATAGTCCAAAATAGAGGATACAGAAGCTACACCCAGAAATTTCAAGATATCCACTTATTTCTCTTCAAAGTATCTGAAACATATGGCCTTTTAATCAAAATCCTTAGAGCCTTTGGTGAGAAAATCAACAGTTTCCAAAAGTGTTCCATATAAAAAGTATATGGGCTGGCAGATTTTCTTGAAAATCTTCCTTGGAAGATAGCGAGTATTTATTACTTGACCGACTTTTCGTTTTTGAGTTATGCATGTTGACCGAAATAAGCCTTTGCAAAATAGTAGCATACACATTCCTTTGTGGATACCAGGGTATTGGAGGAAACGGACCGGATAATTGTTCAAAAGCGTGTCGCTATAAGCTGGTCTTGAAATTCCATGGTTCTTCTGTGATACACAAGAAGCCTTTGATTAGGGTCATGACTTTCGGATGTGTTCCATTCACATGACTTCCTCTAGCTGTTCCGCAAACAAACTTTTCTTACAAAAGATTATTCTTTTATCTACATCATGCTAATCGAGTTAAACATTTGCAGAATTGGTCTTCTTATTTGATTCTTCGTAAGCAGAAGGGAAATAAGAGGATACATTACTTTAAAGCGATAGTCTTTCCTTTGAAAGCCAATCGTTATGTAAAACAATTGAAATTCCGATCTCTTTCCTTGAGGCAATCGAAAAAACGAACCATGACAAACTACCCTTTACATGATAAAAATGTTTGAACATTTTGTTTTTCTCAAAAGTTGCGATAAAGATTTTGTTTAAAATACCTATATTAACGGTATTTACATCACAAATAAAATGTATATTTTGAATTTTCTGAGAATAACCTCATAAGACCTCTTTATTCTGGATGATGTTTGCAGACTTTTGCGCACCCGTTAAACCGTAAGAGATAGACAAGAATCTAACACAAAAAATGTGCATCTCATTAAAACCATAATTTATGTCATAGCCGTTTTTCTAGTGGAGTTGACCACTATTCGTTTCACTTTTAAACTACCTAATTTTTCTCAAATAGGCACCATGCAAAGCGATCCAAAGCTCAATTATTTCACATAGTGACCAGCTTTTGAAACCTTTGACTATCGCTTTAGCCCAATGTATTCCCTTGTTTCCCTTCTACATACGATAAAGCAAGTTAATAAGACTCATTCTGTTCTTGTTTATCTCGATTAACATGATGTACATAAAAGAATAATCTTTTGAAAGAATAGTTTGCGTTTGGAACAGCTAGAGAAAAGTATGTGAATGGAACACATCAGATTTTTACTTTCTTTAGCCCTATATGTATAATGTACACAGTGGATAGAGAAGGTAGGTATTGTATTCCACCAAATATTCGATGTTGAGATGTCACCAAAAATATATGTTTTAGGGTCCCCTGAGTCAGAAACAGGCATTTTTAGAAAAAGGTCATTGTGTCTGTCTGTGAACAGTATAGCTCAAAAACGAAGAGACCATTTACTACCAAACTTGGTATTTAGGTTTAGTAACTTCCAAGAATGCGATACGAAGATTTTCAAGAAAATTCCCCCACCACAAACTACCCTTTACATGGAACAGTTTTCGAAATTTTTAATTTCTCTAAAATGACTCTAACGATTTTGATCAAAATCCCATATATTAAAGATATTTACAACCCAAATAAAATGCATATCTTGAATTTTATGGGAATAGTCTTTGAAGACATCTTTATTCTGGATGAATTTTGCCGAATTTAGCTTAACTGCTAAACCGTAAGAGATAGACAGAAACTTACTGCACAGAAATTAGATCTCCTCAAAATACAATTTATGTCCTTTACATTTTTATTGTGGAGCAAACCGTTTCCGAGATATTCCTTGTTATTCATTGTAAAGTACTTATACTTTTCTCAGACAGGAAATATAAGTTTTTCTTTTGTTCTACTCCTGGTCAAGCAAAGAAGCGATTTGCAATGACAATCGCATAACGACAGTTTTTAAAACATTTGACTATCGGTTTAGCCTAGTGCATTCCTTTAGCATTTTTCTGCTCACAAGGAACATTCTGCTAATAATATCTCGATTAGCATTGTGTAGAAAGAAGAATAATCTTGTGTGAGGAGTTTGCAGAACAACTAGAGAAAGGCATGTGAGTGTAAAACATAAGATTTTTTTCAAAGATGTCTTAAAGCTGATTCACAATGAACATTAAATATTAATATTATGAGGTAAAACATAGACACAAACATATACGATATTGTCATATGCAAATGCAAACATAAGCAGCAGGAGAGCCCTACCTACGCAGCGGAAAGCGAACACCGGCAAAAGAGATTATGTACATCTATCCAAATGAACAAGAGCTAACCATCCAATTAAATGGCATTACATTCACAAAAACAGCACCTACAGTAAAGTTTCTTTCTCTTCGTTTTTACTTTCTCTACACGTACTATGTACATAGTGTATGGAGAAGGTATTGCACTCCACCCAAAATTAGATACCGAGATTTCACCGGAAATATACATATTAGGGTCCCCTGTATCCAAAAAAAAAAAAGTATTTTCAGAAAAAGGTCCGTGTGTATGTCCGTGTGTCTGTGAACACGATAGCCTAAAAACGAAAAGTTGGTAATACACGAAACTTGATATTTAAGTTTTGTATCTTTCAGGGATGCGACATGAAGATTTTGAGAAAAATCTCCCCACCCCAAACTACCCTTTATAGGGAACTTTTTTCGAAATTTTATAATTTTCTCAAAAATGGCTCTAACGATTTTGATTCAAGTATCTGACAAATAAAATGTACATCTTAAATTTTCTGGGACTAGCCTCTGAAGACTACTTTATTCTGGATGAATTTTACGGAATTTTACATAACTGCTAAACCGTAAGAGATGGACAAAAATTTACCACACAAAAAATGTAGAGCACGTTAAAACACACAATTATGTTATATACATTTTTTTCGTGGAGGTGGTTGTTTTTGAGATATTCCTTGAAAAACTTATACTATTCTCATACAAGAATTTGTCAACTCCTGTCCATACAAAGAAAGGAACTTCAGTCACACAGCAACCAGCTTTTAACTATCACTTTAACCTATGGTACTCCCTTATTTCACTTCTGCTTACAAGGAAGCAAGTAATAACACTATTTCTGCTATTTTTTTTTTTCTGGATTAGCATGAAGTAAATAGAAGCATTAGGATTTTAACAATAATTTGTCCAGAGATGTAAAGATGACGCAAATTATGAGAATTCCCCTCTCATTATGTAGTTTCTTGGTTTGGCGTAGACATAAAGTTAGAAGCTTAGACTTTGTAAGTTTCTAAGTTTACGTTTAATTCAGTGCTTATCATAATATAATGCGTTATTCATTGTAAATAAATCTATTATAAAGATCTATTCACAATGCAAATTAAGGCTTAACATAATGACGCTAACCTTGAACATACATTTAACGTGATAGGTTCACATCCACAACGACAGTTGAGATCAACAGGAGTCAATCATAAGAGAACGTGAAATAGCTGTGTTAATACGGCTGTTTGCGAGGCGAAATTTTTTTTTTATATTATTATTTTATAAAAATTAAAAAAAAATCATCCGCGTTTAGCTGCATGGTCATATCGGCGTAATCATTTCCTTGTAGAACATATTGTCAATTGGAAATGTTTTTAACTCGTAGGTTTTTATTAATCCTTAATTTTAATCATTACATCACACGCAGGCCCTGGGGAAAGTAGGGAATAATCTTGATATATAAGAAATCATACTTCCAGCCAGGATCGAGCCCAGAACCCCTGATACAGCAAGAAGGAGCTCTACTGACTGAGCTGCCCGAATAGGTTTTCTACAATCAAAACGAACAAGAGCTAACTACCCGGTTAAAGGGCGTTAAACTCGTAAAAAGCACCTTCTATCGCACAACTTGCTTTGCTGCAATTTTTACAGATATCCCAATGTGCCCTGGCCCGTGATCTTACACAGAAAAGCACTTAGTGAGTCAACACATGGCGAAGAGATCACAGAATGGCCACGTGATGAGAATCGCTCTCTGAATTTGAGGTGGATATAAACTTTCAAGCATGGAGATTCAAGCTTCTAGCGTTACGTTTAGTTCAATGTTTATTTTTACTTTCTCGATACGTGCTATGTACATAGTGTATAGAGAAGGTATTGTAATGCACCCAAAATTCGATACCGAGACATGTTTTGAGACCTCCTGAATCCAAAAAAGCATTTTTAGAAAAATGTCCGTGTGCGTGTGTGTGTCTGTCTGTGTGTGTCTGGGAGTATGTGTGTGTGTGTCTGTGGGCAGCATAGCTCAAAAACGAAATGTCCGTTAAAAACCAAACTTGGTGTTTAGGTTTGATGGATGTGACACGAAGATTTTCAAGAAAATCCCCCCACTCTCAACTACCCTTTACATGGAACTTTTTTCGCAAATTTTGATTTTCTAAAAAAGGCTGTAACGATTTTGATTAAAATATCGTATATTTAAGATATTTACTGACAAATAAAATGTATATCTTGAATTTTCTGGGAATAGCCTCTGAAGACTACTTTAGTCTAGATGAATTTTGCATAACTACTAAGAGATCTACCAAAACTTAACATACAAGAAATGTAGAGCACGCTAAAACACACAAGTTATGTTATATACATTTTTTTCGCGGAGTTGATCGTTTTTGAGATATTCCTTGTTTTTGGTTTCAGCTTTGAAAAACTTATACTTTTCTCATACAGGAATTGGCCAACTCGTGTCCATACAAACAAACGAGCTTGTAACATAGCATCCAGCTTTTTGCTTTCACTTTAACATATGGTACTCCCTTATTTCGCTTTTACTTACAATAAAGCAAGTAATGAGGCTATTTCTGCTTATTTTTCTCGATTAGCATGAAATAAATAAAAGAATAAGCTTATTAACAATAATTTGTTACAGAGATATAGAGAAAGTCATGTGAATGGAACACATCAGATTTTTATGTTAATGTGATTCATCATATGCGATTCCATTATAATACATGCATCTAGTTTTAAATTTTAAAGGGACAGGATTATATAATAAAATCCGATATCAATGAGATATTTAGTGCAAGTTCTAACATAAAATGTACTTAATCACTGTGTAATACAGATACGTTCAACTGTCTGTAAAATAAATATGTGGCGAGTTAATCACTATTTTAATCTAAAATTCTTAAATTAATAATTTGTTACCTTTTATTACCATACTAAATTACACAACATTTATTTTGGTATTAAAATTTGTCCTTTTAAAATCTATGTTGGGAGCATCATTTCGCACGGAACCTTGCTTACCTAAGAGCTATCCGTAACATGCGCTAAAATGCATAAATATGCATTTAATAATTAAATATTAATTTTTATTTCCTCTACACGTACTATGTACATGGTGCATAGAGAAGGTATTGTATTGCATCCAAAAATTCGATACCGAGATTTCACCGGAAATATGTGTTTTGAGACATCCCTGAATAAAAAAAAAAACATTTTTAAAAAAATGTCCGTGTGTCTGTCTGTCTGTGTGTGTCTATGAGCAGCACAGCTCAAAACGAAAAGACCGTTAAATACCAAACTTGATATTTAAGTTCAGTATCTTCCAAGGACGTGGCACGAAGATTTTCAAGAAAATCCCCAATCCCAAGCTACGCTTTACATGGAAAAAAAAAATTCGAAAATTTTGATTTTCTCAGAAATGGCTGTAATGATTTTGATTAAAATCTCTTATATTTAAGATATTTACATGACAAATAAAAATATATATCTTGGATTTTCTGGGAATAGCCTCTGAAGACCCCTTTATTCTGGATGCTTTTTATTGAATTTTGCATAACTGGTAAACCTAAAAGATAGACAAAAACTTACTACATAAAAATGTGTGTGATTTAATTGTTATAACCACAGTTTGATACTATTATAATTGTTTGCCAATTTACATGTACTATACTTTACTGTTACCAATGTTCAATTAGTTAAGTTCATGACCACATATTTGTATAAATTTTGTATATACATAGATCTTGTAAGAATACTGAGGTCGCTGATGACCTCTGTTGTTATAAAACGACCTTAAATAAATAGATTAAAAAATGTAGATCTCGATAAAACACACAATTTATGTCATATACATTTTTTTTCGTAGAGTTGACCGTTTTCGAGATATTCCTTGTTATTGATTTCAGTTTCAAATACTTAAAAACTTTTTCTTATACAAGAACTTGTCAACGCTTGGCCACGCAAAGAAACGGTTGTCAATCCCATAGTAACCACATTTTAAAACATTTTGCTGTTGGTTTAGTTTAGCGTATTCCATTTTATTTCCTTCTGCTTACAAGGAAGCAAGTAATAACACCGTTTATCTCGTTTAGCATGAAGAGATATAAAAATAAACTTACTAACAATACTTTGTTATAGAGATGTAGAGAAAGTCATGTAAATGGAACACATCAGATTTTTTATCACGCATTTCCTCTTATAACATCATTTTAATAACAAATATATTAGCAACAGGGTTTCGCGTTTGTTGCGTTCAAGAAACAAATCTTTGTTCCTAACAAATGTTAAGTGCCTTTTCCATGACAAAACGTTATGGCATATTCCTGATTGACGTTTACAGAACACAGAAATTGAATGCCTTTCCTATCGCGTAACACCTGCTCCGGATGAGCTGAGCCTTTTATGTTGGCTGCAACGGCATCGACCTCGTCAGATTAGAACTGCTTAACAGCAATAACGTAAAGGGCACAGCATCTCTCCTGCTGAAATTATATCCTTGCATTAATAAATCTTAAGTTTGACGCTTCTAAGCCGCCTGGAAGGCAAGGGATAATTCATAAACTAGAATTTTAGTTTAAAATGCTACATCGGTGAACGGACTATTTCTCTGAAGTGGGCTGAGGGTGTTGCATGTGGAGCGAGCGAGTTGTGAAGAGGATTCACGCCTGACCCGTCCGGAAGTTAGCGTTTGACACGTGGTGCAATTGTGGCGGCGACTGATGACCACCAAATGGATTTATTGCAGGGGAGAAGGCTTACGTGACCGCCAGCATGCTCGCTTCCAGATATCGCGACATGCACAGGGGAGGCTACCCGGCTCTTCGTCTTGTGACGCGCTTGCTTAAGAGGATGAGGAATGTCATACACTCCATCACTCAAAACAACTGCCCATCTGGTGGTAGCGTGACTGCCTCAGGTCGTGAGTTCGAATCTCGCTTAGGTTGAGTTGCTCGGATAAGGTTCTTTCGTGGTTTTCCCTTATCCTGCGAAGACGAATGTCGAGTAACTTTAAGCTCCATGGGACCCGAGAGCATTAAAAGAAGAAGAAGAAGAAAAAACTGCCCGATTGCTCTGCTTTCCAGTATTTATTTACACGCTAAAAAACTAAACATTTTTGAAAAAACTTTGCTTTTGAAACATTTCTTTTTGCTTTCTCTATACGTACTATGTACTTGGTGTATAAAGAAGGTATTGTATTGCACCCAAAAATTCGGAAATACATGTTTTGGGACCCCCTTAATAAAAAACTTTTTTAGAAATGTCCGTGTGAGTCTATCAGTAGGTGTGTGTGCCTCTGAGCAGCATAGCTCAAAAACGAAAACACCGTTAAATACCAAACTTAGTATTTACATCGAAAGCAACCTATCGTACGCTCATGCTTTATACTGTAATTCACCTGAGATGAGAATAATGAAGGTTTTGCCTCCGGACATCATTTTTCATATTTATTTCACAATATCTCCTTGAAACATCTTCCAGTTAGAATCAGATCCTTATGGTTTCAAGTTGCACATGATATCTTACCCACTCGTAGTATATTACATAAAATTCATCTCACTGATTCTAGTAAGTGCCCGAAATGCAACGGAGAAGACACAGTAAAACATAGGTTGTATGAATGTTCTATTATCCAGGAAATTAAGATTCACGTTATGGATTCCCTGAAGAAACTACGGTTAATCACTATAAATGGTGCAGTCCAAATATTCTTCTTCGACCAAATTTATCGCCCTCCGTGGTGTAATGGTTACCATGCTAGCTTCATATACCCAAGGTCGCGGGTTCAAACCCGACGGAGGACGATGGATTTTTCGGGTGTAACCTTCGGAAGGGAAGTAAAGCCGTTGGTCCCGTGTCGTAAATTTACGGCACGTAAAAGAACCTCAAGCGTGATAAGAGAGGCCTCTGAGCAAAATTAAGCGGTCTTTCACGCCCAGTATAAAATGGGATGCTGAGAACCACAGCAGTTAAAGAGCGTGCATAAATAACACGCCATTTCCATTTTTTGACCAGATTTTGTTTTATTTCAAACTTCAAGACATAAGTTTACGCGGTGGTTAATTACAAATACATTATATATTGCAACATTATGAATACCTAAATTTAATGGAGTATGTAATTTATATGAAAACAGAGCATGCCAAGATCTTTTGTAATACTTACTCTGCAAAATTTTATAAGAATTATAAAAACTTTTTTGATTGATCTTAACTCATTAACTGCAAATAGAATATAGTAATGTATTGTAACCAGTTAAAAGTTTGATACCAAAGTGATGCATATTCATAGTTTTTATTGTAAGGTATAACAAAATGCATAATACATTAAAAAAATGGTCGACTAATTGTTTACAAAATTATATTAGGTTACATTTTAAACCTTTCTGCACCAAAATAAAATTTCCCTAAAATCGTCTTCTCATGACGAACTGCACGAGAGGAAGTCGGAATCTGCTTAACTACTGTAAGCTTGTTTCCGCTGAGAGCTGACTACTCTTCGTGCCAGCACGATAGCACCGTTCTGCGCACAACAAGTCTAAAGTCTTCCGATGTATATGAAATACTATGATACAATTGTGTGTATGTTGTCAATTTATTGGCTTGGGATCAAGTCCTGCATTAACGCGGAAGGGTGTAAAACATGTAAAGCATCCTGCAAACGCTGCACAATGGGCCGCTGATCACGATGGCTCTGAAGGCCAACTTTCCAAGGTATAAATTCAAAATGGCTCGGTACAGAGTATATAGTTCTGCACTTTTTTTACTCTGGCGACTGATAGAATGCCGACAACTCTTATGTTTAACCAAGTAATCTATGTTTGGTTGGATGTAGTACTGCTAGCAAGATACAGAGCAGACTATTATCATTAAAAAAAGGCTGCCGAATTGTTTTAATTTGGCTCATTATTGAAAATAACTGTTCATATCTGTAAGTGCAATCATGCATGGGCATTATGCAAATTATTTCACGTTTGGATACGTGTCTATCGTTAGGAACAAAGATTTGCCCGTGTCAGCAGTCGCAAGTGAGCATACATACTGCGCCTCCAATGCTCACCACAGCACATAGCACAATGCCAGATGATAACAAAGACGAGAATAGTGGAGTGGGTAGAATCCACTGCTTACAAACAGGTGGATCTCCCCGTTTCTGCCCTATTAAATAAAAACCTAAAAGAGGAAATAAGACAAGATCTTCAGTTGGAACAACTCCTGGATAAAATAATGTTTAACGGCAGAAGATGGTATCAATATTTAGAAAGGACACCAGAAAATACGAGTAGGCTACCGGCAGCTGCTATGATATAGCCTTCAAACGGAAGCACAGGTTTGGGAAAATTTGGGCACCGGAACAGATTCCTATCGCTAGAAGAAGAGTAGAAGAATATGGTTGTGGTAGCGGTGGTGGTTAGCATTATTTGTTTGTTAACGACTCTGTCGATTGCCGACTGCAATTTCATCTCATATGGGTTACTTTATGTGCCAGTAAATCTCCTGACATGGGAATGTTGCTTTTAAGCACAGTTTAAACCCGACCTTGGTATCAGAAGACCAGCGCTAACCAACTGAACCATCCAGACCGACGACGATGGCGATGATGATTATGATTGATGAGAAACATCAGCACTGCGTCTTTTCCTATGCTGAAGAATGCGATTGGTCTGACATTCAGAAGTAGGGGCCAATTAAACGAGATATTTCATTGCAACCGCATCCTTAAATATCCCCTCTCCCTTCTCTGACTGCAGCTGCAGCATCAGTATACTGATTCAGACTAATGACATCCAAAAAGCTCATAAGTTACACCGATGTCTGTGTTCTACATAATGGGATCTTGAGTTCAAAAGGTTGCCCTAAAAATGAAATGTAGCATTCTTGGCGCAGCCAGATAGAATCCTTCATCTCTTATCTTGTTGTCGACATGTGGATATCTAAAGTCAGAAAGAGAACTCGTGGCGTTCGACATGTGCATATCTAAAGTCAGAAAGAGAACTCGGGGCGTCACATTTATCTTAATAGACACATTTCTCATTGCTGCATATGCTTATTTATCTTATCGGAGGAAATAAAACATTTCCTGTTTTATTTTAAATCTCTTACTTCAGAACAAAATCAAAATAATGAGAAGAATATCTCCATTTACTATCCGCAATCTTCCATAGACTTCTATCACAGGATACGGTAAAAGAAAGGAAGCTATAACTATGAGGTAGATCCTAGGTGTTCTATCATTAGAGTCAAGAAGGGAACAAACACTCAAAGCCCATAATATTATTGGCTCATTGTAAACTGAATATGATCCATCAGTTGTGAACGAAGTTTATGGACTAATTGGACAACAGCAACAATCTACACTTCTAAATGAATTCTCAAATTATCTCCGTATAAATCTACATTAATAAAACTGTAACCAAGCAGGAAATAAAATCCCATGTGTAATATGTGTGTGTGTGTGTGTGAGTGTGTGTGTGTCACTGAAGCATAAACAATCTGATTGCTATGAAACGGTGAGCATTATTCTTTAATTCTCATCTAGAACAATCTGCACATAACTTTCTCTACAATGCTGCAACAAATTATTCGTACAAACATTTATTCTTTTACGTGCTTCAGGCTTATCAAGATAGACTTTAGTAGAATTGGTTTATTACGATATTATTTTCTCGTACAAGGAGAACAAGGAAATTCAAGACTACAACAATAGTCAAAGCTTTTAAAAGCCGGTCACTACGTGATGATACTGAAATTCCATTAGCTTTGCTTGGCCAGGTAGAAAAAATATGAACAACGATTTCCCAATTGAGAAAAGTATAATTATTGGAAAATGTAAATCTATAACAAGCAATAATTTGGAAATGGTTAGCTCCAAAATAAAATGCATTTGGCATAAATTGTGCTTTTTAACGAGATCTACATTTATTGTGTAATACGTTCTAACTCTTAGGGTTTACAAATTATGCAAGGTCATCCAGAATGAACAGAACTTCTGAGGCTATTCCCACATTCAACCAGAATGATATTTTTATTTGCTTATCTATTTTACGTTGTATTTCTAATCTAACATTCCAGGTAATTAAATAATATACATTATATTTATCGGTATTTTAAACGAACTCTTTATGCCGTTTTTCAGAATATAAACATTTTTAAAAATGTCTAATATGGAAGGTAATTTGTGGTGGGGGACTTTCTTGAAAATCTCCCTGTCGTATCCTTGGAAGATGTTGAGCTTATATATCATGTTTGCTATTTAAACGGCTTTTCGTTTTTGAATTATCTGTTAACAGACGCAGACAAATACACAGATACACGGAAATGTAAATGGCGTGTTATTTATGGACGCTCTTTTAACTACAGCGGTTCTCAGCGTCCCATTCTATATTGGGCGTTTAATTTTGCTCAGATGCCTCTCTATCAGGCTTGAGGTTGTTTTACGTGCCGTAAATATACAACACGGGACCAACGGCTTTACTTCCCTTCCGAAGGAAGCCATGCTAAGGATTTTTACGCCCGTAAAAATCCATCGTCCTCCGCCGGGTTTGAAGTTAGCATGGTAACCATTACACCACGGAGGGTGACACACAGATACACGGACATACCCACATGGACCCTTTTCCAAAAGTTCTCTTTTCGTGCAGTTTCAGTGAAATATCGGTGATGACTTTTTAGGTGAAATGCAATACGTTCTCTATCTATTTATATGAAATAGATAAAGTAAACATAGGGTATATGACATCTTAGTTAGACTTCCCAAAGGCAAATTGTGCTCGAAGTCAATAAATAAGTTATTATTCAATATTAGAGAAATAATACTTTACCTATTCCAAGTTATAAACATCAGTCTCTGATAAGTTTTTATATTAAACACACAATAAAATCTAGTTTTAAGGAGCTACACTAAATCTTTGTTAATGTTATTCCTCTACATAGACATTTAATAGAAAAAAGAGGTACTTCAAAGGTAGCAGGAGCCTCAGGCTTGTATACGTCAATCATTGATTCAAATTTTAATTTCTATCTTCACTTCATTTGCAGAAAATATGTTATTTCCGGTGAGAGTGGAGGAAGTTAATATATAAGTATGTACGTGGAACTCCGGATTCTGTTTTTGTTTCTCTCTCTCTCTCTGTCTCTCTTACTTTCTTTTTTCCTCCTATTGCAGTTTAACATTCTTTAACATGGTTGGTCATATCGGACAATGAATCAAATCGGTGAAATGATATTCAAATAAAGTTGCTTGACATCCGTCTTTTCAGGATAAAGGAAAAAAAAAACCAAAAAAGCTTATGTGGGTAACTCGCCCTATGCGAGATTCGAGCTCGCAATCACTTGAATATGAGGCAGACCTATCTCCACAATACCGAAGCATTTTTTATCTTAGTGTTTAACGCTTACTTTTACTGCTATGGCACCGCAGGCGATGACACTGATGATACTTGGGATCGAACCCGGGCCGCCTGAGTGAGAGATGAGTGTTCTAACCATGACGCGTCCTCACTGCCGAGGCAGGCTATGTGTTAGCTTGTATTGTACATTTGTCCAGCAGGAGGAAAATTAATTGTGAATGAAGCAAAAGGACGTTGCTAATCACTAATATCACAGATCGTTTCATGTAAATATGCAGTTTGCGTCTAAGCTATTTTCTCGGTTAAAAGACTCTGCACATGGCCTCCCTCTATATTTACTTACTTTAGAGGCTTTCCATTTTACAGCATACATAGTTTATTCCTGTTCTCCAGGTCTTTTCTGTTCGCTATTAGCTGAAATAAGATATAAACAGAAACACGTTGCGGAAATAAACTACATTGGCTGTTAGCTTTTAGGTCTTCGTTATTCTTCCACAATATAGTCCATGCTTTATTCAATATCCTGCTTTCCTGGAATTCCGCAAAACACTCAGAATATTGTTACAATATAATATTCTGCAATATTATACTACAATATTGCGCTGTTCGTTTATCGTAACAATGAGAAATATCTCAAAGTGATCAACTGCCTTCCCGCCATTTTGGTTAGTCTTGCATACATCATTGCAGCAAGTGAAATTGTTAAACAGGTGTGGCAAAAATATTGTGTTGAATGTGTTTCATAAATGCTTAGAGACAAATCCTACATATATTGGGTTTAAATCATTTTATTTTCCTCAAGCACACACACACACACACACACACACACACACACACACACACACACACACACATTCACTCGCACATACATATTTCCAGGCTCTGTGGGGATAGGGAATAATTCTGTTAAAAAAAATCCCCGCCCCAGCCGGTAATCGAACACGGGACCGTCAAATCCTCTATAGCTTGTTAACGATATTGTAGAGTTTACATCGGAATTTACAGGTGTATCAGCATCAACAGTAGGTATAGGTCATACGTCACGAAAAGTGCAACTCAAATCAGTAAAAGTGACAACTCCACCGAAAAATAGACAAAATGTTAGAGAAATGTGATCAATTTGTGAAGGCAGCTGTGAAACGAAACGTGCACGACCCGTTGTCGAAATATATCTAATCTTTAGAAGAGCATTCCTTACTCCTGCTATACTTTTAAACTTGTTAAGTTATGTATTATTAAGATCTATTGTGTTTAATTTCATGCTAGTTAATCAATGAAAGAAATCGAAACTGCATACCTCAAACCTGTCTCCAAGGGTCAATGGATTATAGTTCTTGATAGATCTTGACCGCAAGAAGAGGTTCAATGAAATGTATTGTTGTATATAACTGTGTTCTCAATGAAACTGATTTAACTGATGCATTAAATCCCGTTTCTGGTATAGAATGCTTGTTGAATCACTCTCAACCATTAGTTTACCTACCCCGGTGAGCAAAATCTGTGAATCCAGCAGAAACAAATCAGAACTAAAGACGTTTGTGTACGGAAATATTTGTTCTTTCTTTACGTCTATTAGTCTGTGCTTACTTAAGCCAAATTCGGGCCACATCGTACATATTTTGTTTTATCAATGTGCACAGTGATGCTGGATAATCGTGAGTGAATTGCGGAACTATTTTGAAATATATAATACTGATGATAATAAAATATGCAGAAAAACCTTTTCGCACGGTGGTAAGATGCACAATACGATAAAGTTAAAGGATCATGTAACATTCATACATGATCCGAGCGTAGTTGATAGAAGCTCTATTGAAGAAGCGATGTACAAGTTTACCGTCGCTGTCAAAATATGATGCCTCGACATCTGAAAATGAAGCAAAGCGACAATTTTATCTTTTATGTGCAGTTATGTAGCTTTAATAACAACAAATACATCAAATAAAATAGTGCAAGGTGTTCACCAAAATTGATTTCATACATTTATAAAAAGAAAACTACTAATAAGAACATAAGTCAGTGTACATACCTTGTACGTTCCTAACAATTTTGTGCTAGATAACTAATATCGGTGCTCAAATATCTGTATCGTTATCGAGTGTCGAGGAATAGTGGAATTGTCACATCACTAGTTTCCAGAAATATGGTTAAATGGTACAAAAATAAATACAAATACTTTTATATAATTAATTTTGCTAAACAATTTCAAGGAGATGTTTTTACTGTTTGGTGCATATGTTCACTTTAAAAAGGACCATTCTAGAATGAATACAGCTCAAATGAGGTAACCCCACCACATACTTGTCAGGAATGCATAGAAACCTTCTTTCTAAGCCTGCTATCAAATCTAGCCTTCAGAAGTGCAATAAATTCTCTCATTAAGCTAACTGGTCTAAGGAGCTATCCGTTATTGCTTTAATGTAAGAGGATGCCTTTATATTTGAAATACTTTTCCACTATAGTGTGATTTTAATTATTAAATTAATTCCTGTTATTGCAGAAGTTGCTATTTCATCAAAACATTTTCATTTATAGTGTATTTATATTTAAAAAAAAATGTTTACTTAAATTAATAGGTGCTTCAAATTGGTTGCTCCTAATTTCATTGATTAATTATTTTAATTAATTAGCTGGTAATTTGTGTAACAGTACTACTACATCTTACAGATATGCTATCTAGGATTTTATGGATCCTCTTAATTTATTATCTTTATCAGGAATCATCAAAGTATTAACTTTCATAATCTAGACTACGTTATCGATATGCGGAACAGAATTTTCACGAATCGCAACGCATAATAGCATGCTGATACCTGGAAATCCCTTTGCTTACTTCATTTGATACCTTTGTGATTATCATTAAACATAAATATTTATTCGTGTTAACTAAAATTTCCGAAGGATGTAAAGATAAAATCACACAAAAAAATCAAGAGTGGCTTTTATCAAAGCTTCATTCAGAAAATATGACGTAAACGGTAAGTGCATATCTAATCATTAAAGCAACTATCCATAAAAAGGCGCAAGGTTATGTCGTAAGTTTGTCACCTCGACCTGTAAAGAGAAAGCAAACGCGTTAGTGCACTTTGAAGAGTTTGTCATATACGCTGATATAGATAATTAGATGCGCATTAAATTAACCTTTGCGCATTGAAACTGATACATGAACGACATACTCAAGTATCCCTCCGGGATATTTGGTATAGTTGAATACCAAATTTCACACTATATAAAACACGCATATTAACTGGCTTACTCAGCGGAGCCAAACTTCTTTTTAAATCTTGGACGAGATTTCCGCCGCGGTGCACTGTCTATGAAATTACTTCGAATAATCTATAATACGTTTGGATTAATTATTTTTTCACACAAGCCGTGTGTAGGACAGGAGTTGGATAAGTAGTCAGACTGAAAAATTTGATGCCATAGCCTGGATTTGAACCACGGATCTCCCGGTCTCTTGCCGGTTACTCTGCCACTGAGCTACCATGGCCGGCATAGCATTGAAATTTCTCAACTGACTCGCATGTTTCTCCGTAAACCACAAGGTGTTCTCGAATTATTTTGAGATGACAACCCCAATGGCGATTTACAATGTTGTAAGTCCTTTAGACCCAGGATTCATAGTATTCCCAACTATTATAATACGTTTATTTGTGTATGCTTCCGTTTACCCCTCAGGACTGTAATTTTTAAACTCAAAGATATTGGTTTTCATCGGTTTCATGCTGAAGAAAGGGAATTAAAGTATTGGTGATTGTATTTTTATACCATGAGGGGAGTCAAAATTCCCTATCTTGACAACGTTAAAGTTTGACCCATTATCTCAGCTTCTATTTAAGACAATGAGCTAAAACTTTCAAAGTATATAAGTTGATTGATGAAAAATAGAACACTTCTGTGCATTATAAGGAAAGGTATGATTTTTTTTAAAATAAAACTCTTAAAATTGTATTGAAAGAAATGATTTTTAAATTTAAAAAATAACTAATCCATATGCACAAAAACTTACTCGTTAAAATAAAGCCTATTTAAGTCCTTAGTGTTAGTCAGTTTCTGAGATAATGGGGGATTTGTATAGAAAAGTTCAGAACTAAACAAAACATGCAATCTAACTTACAACTTTGCAGCACATCGAAACTCTCACATGAAGGAAACATGAGCAGGATGTCAATGCTGCAAATAGCTAAAGTAAAACTTTCCTTTTAAAATAAGAAAACGATCTCTACCCTAACATTGACTACTACAAAGTTATTGATGTTTTACCAAGTGAGTGCACCAAAATGTTCTAAAAAACTACTACGCAGGATTAATTTCAACAATATTTTTAAACTATTTATAGCTAGCGTACCTTTATGAAAGTTATACCAAAATGAGCGGGAGATTCCAATTATTAACACGAAATTAAAACATGAAAATGGAAAAAAATTATGAAAATCCCATTTCGACTCCCCTTTAAGTCCCCCAGACAATCTTCCAATTGTTATACAGACTACAGGTATCTTTTAGCGGGGAAAGACTCATTCAAATCGTCAAGAAATGTTTAGATACGTAAAGTAAATGTAATTTTAAACTGTGGTATATCTGTCTGATCCCGTAGTTATTTATTAATACATAAATTCCATAATTTCCACATTAAAGGAAACGCAGCATCCTAAATCTATATGGGTTACAATTAAATTTGGGTGAAACTGTTGGATATTAAATCTACCACACTCAGGCTCATAATTTAACTGTTTTGACTCAATATATAATATATAACCCTGAAGAAAAATTGTCTTCTTATCCGTTTATTACGAATACCCTGTGATCAGCTTCTGATGTTACGCTGAACACAATCTCTGTATTTATAAATTAAGAATATACTTACAAGAAACACTGGCAAAATTTATTCATATGCATATTATTAAAAGGTTTTGATCTTCAGAAATGTAATTACACATTTCTGAGTAGCTCTGATTCGCCCCATTAATTAGAATACTTGGTCAAATTTGCTAAGTTCCATAAAACCTCCACCCCATTTATTTCGTTCTGTTGATGCATGTAGTAAATTTTCTGGATAACAGAATATTGTAATAATTCTTAGGCTGAAATTAAATTAAATGATGTATCTGTTATCGACGCTTTCAATTGCAGCATCGTTCGCCGGAATTTCCTCCCGTAAATCTACTGACATGGGGCTGTGGCCGTACACTTAAAAACCATCAGTCTAGGCCGGATTTGAACCCACGACCTTGGGATAAGAAGGCCAGTGAATATAAGCAATACTGCATTTCTTTTCTGTGTTATAGCCAACTTCATTACCAATGTAATAATGGGTACTAAAACCGATAAAATGCTCTGCGGTAACATGCGAGCCTTGGTGAGGTAATGGCTTCGATTACTGGGACTGGCCTTTCTGATGATGGGTTTTCCGCAGATTAGCAAGGTGAATGTTGGATGATTTTTTCCCTAATTCCTATCATTTCGCTCCCAATTTCAGGTGGCCCTAGTTGCTGTGCAGAGTTGGTCCTTGGCGGAGAGATGGCGCTGATACTAGTTTGAAAGCTCTACTAGATTCCTGCCTTATGTTAGCCTTCTCTGAGTCGCCTAAGGCTTCTTCGCCAGAGAAAAACCTCAGCAGTCCGCCGGTGTGACAGATGTATAAAGCTTGCACGTCTGTTTGTACCTCTGCTCTACTTCCAGCAATTCTCTCACCTCATCCGTTTCTCCTGGGAGTGATAATACATAAGGTCGTGATGCGAGGTGTCCCTTCCGTTTCCTGTCCATGGCCATAGCTACTAAAGATATAAAAAGAAAAAAATTGAATAAACGTACATAGCTCCGAAATTACTTAACCGATTTATATGTAATAATTAACAACTGAGAATTTTATTTTTCTTGAGCGTAGATTTCATACAAAATTCAAAATGTATTTGCAGACTTGAAAGTAGCGAGCATGGAAACTTCACATCTACTTATCTTGTCTGTATTTCATTGAATATTGATATCAATATTTAACGAAACACATTTTCCCCCATTTGTTGAATAAGGACGTTATGAGCTGGCGCCGTATCTCATTCCGTAGAGCATTTTGTCTACTGTATGAAGGGTAACGGGTACGATTCCCGGCTGGGGGGAAGAGATTTTACTCACATTATTCTCTACCCTCCTCAGAGTCCGGAAGTATTCTTGTGAGTGTGAATGTGCGCGTCATCTAATGATTAAAATTAAAGTAAAATAGCAATTAAACGACATCAGTACACAAGTTAACACCAATGCGATAGGGAAATGCGCCGATAGAACCATGCAGAAAGCAGAGTATAAATGGAACAACACAAAAAATGAGTTTATCAAATAGAAGATTTCATTTGTTAAAGAAAGATCACAAACGTTCAAGTCCATGTCATCAAATAAAAAGATAAAATGTTTTTCAAAGCTAAGACAGCTTCGGAGACAAAATGCCAGGTTATTTGTTTTTGATCTTTAAGCATGTAATCCTAGCCCGGAAGACATGCTAGCCACAGGCAGACTTACGGTGTATTTATACGTTGGAAATTGTGAGTTTTTCAAAATGTTAAACTTTTACTTTCCGTATGTACAATGTACATAGTGGATTGAGAAAGTATTGTATCCCACCCAAAAATTCGATACCGAGAATTCACCAGAAATACATGTTTTAGGAGCTCCTGAATTAAAAAAAAAAAAACATTTTCAGAAAAATTTCCGTGGGTGTGTCTGCGGACAGTATAGCCCAAATACGAAAAGATGGTTAAATACCAAAGTTGGTATTTAAAGTTGGTATCTTCCTAGGATACGACACGAAGATTTTCAAGTCAATCCCCCCACCCCTAACCACTGTTTACATGGGAAATTTTTGAAAATTTATTTTTCTTGTAAATGGCTCTAATGATTTTGATTAAAATACCACTTAAAGCCATTTCGATTAAAAATAAAATGTATATTTGAATTTTCTGGGAATAGCTTCTGAAAACCTGTTAATTTTGGATGAATTTTTGCTGAATTTTGCTAGTAAATCGTGAGAGATGGACAAAAACTTACTACACAAAAACCGTAGATCGTGTTAAAATACACAATTTACGTCCTATACATTTTTTCGTGGAATTTACCGTTTTCGAAATATTTCTTGTTATTAGCTTCAGTTGTAAAATACTTATACTTTTCTCAGACAGGAAGCGTCGGTTTTTCTTTTGCTCTACCCCTGTTCAGGCCTAGAGGCGATTTGCAATAAAAATCGCATAACGATAGATTTTAAAACATTTGACTATCACTTTAGCATAGCGCATTCCTTTAGTTTGATTCTACTTATAAGGAACTAAGTAATAATAACATCCTGCTAATGTTTATCTCGATTAACATTGAGTAGAAACAAGAATAATCTTTTGTAAGAAGTTTGTTTGTAGAGTAGCATGTGAGTGTAACACATCAGATATTTTATTTTGGTGTCATATAATAGCAAATACTTTCTATTTTTAAAAAGGTATAGCTTATATGACATTTCTTACCAGAAGTAGATTTAAGTTAGGCTTTTGTACCACTCTGCACCGCTACTCTAAGGAAACTTAAAATTTCATTTCAATATTACTCCGAGGTAAAAAGTTCAGCATTTGTAACGTTTTATAACACAAAGTAATACTTTTAAATTAGCTGTAGACCTCATTTATTCGTATATCATTTTGGAGCTTATCAGGCAAAATATATCTATATATTAATCTAATTTAGAACATTTATGTAGGTAGTCACTTTAAATCAAAATCCAATTGGTAAAAACACATTGAATTTAAAAATTCACAGCTTTTTAAACAGTTAGTTTACTTGTAATAGTTGAGTTTCACATCATTATACATGTCCAAAGAAAGAAATTGTTATATTGAAGACTGAAATAGCTATCCTTTTATAGATGTCTTAGTGTTTTAAAATGTAGGTAGCATTTTTAATTTCGAATTTTTTACGGTTGTCAAAAATATTTTAATTTTTGATACTATTAAACCTATACTTAACAAAACACAATTCCTTAAAAAGATTGGACTAAAAATATAGGTTTTTTTATTCCAACGACTATAAGTACCTTAATTATTTTACACTTGTATTTCACCTCTGAAATTTACAGGTTATGCAGCAATACCAGAATCTGGATATTATTTTTGGGAGTTTAACAATTCAGAAATACATCCGCCGATACTTCCTTCAGAGGAATTTAAAGGGTGCCAGATGTTGCCTGAGTAGCTTTTTAAGCCCGAATCATGAATTAATTTTACTTACCTTTATTTATGAACTTATTGTACAAACGTCTGAGGATTTATCTTATGGCGAATCCTTCTCTTTTACCCCTTATAATTGAAACTTCAGCTATTCCTAATAACGGATGAATAATCCTGATACTCAGCAAAAGGGTATATAGTTTATACTATAAACCACCAGCGAAATATTATAATTTTCTTAATCTCCACCGAACGATGTGCGCCGCGGTAAATTGCGCGACTCACATTCGGAAGATTGATTCCCGTGATCGACCTTCTTGTGTTTTTCAGGGGTTACCCTGGTCGCCAGCTGAGTGCTGCAGTGGTTCATTACATTCTTTCTATCATTTATTGTTTTCATTACTTTCTTGTCATATATATCTAACGGTTGAAGGATTAGGCAACGGTAGTTTGTGGTTAACTGTGGCATGCGCACTGTAGAGCCTTATTCCTGGCGTCATCGCGGTACGGTTCAGTCGAGTGCTTTCTGGCTAGGGCATCTTGGGGCTCGTGGGCTGGTCTTGGACGACGTCGGAGGCGCTCAATCTGGAGCAGTTAGAGTTCCCTTCCATGTTTGTGCTAGTCGTTATCCACATCTGAACGCCCTTTGGGTATCTCCCCTCATCCCTCCCTAGGGTCTACGTGCAGTGCTCTGTCCATTTGCTGCGGATTCATCCATATGTAATCCAAATCTTTAACCTCCCCTCCTATGCGATTTTATTTTATTTTACTGTGTCTTAATTTTTTTATTTCTGTCATGAATATGGGATGTTATGGGTATAGATACAATATTCTGAGAAAGGGTGGCTTAATGTGTGTCCACTTCGATGCGTTAGTTATTTTCTTTCTCTTCGTAACAGTTTTCCCACAAAGCAACCTGACGTGTTTTGCGTGATCTTAACTGAGCGGTGAAATGAACAACGTCTGTCAGAACAGATTAACCGTTTTGCTTTCAGTTTTCACACCTCAATACGTGACCTGCTGGCCTTGACATGTATTGTAGCGAAATCCACGAAAAAAAATTAAAATCTGAGAAAAAAAAATACTGCTCTTGGTTTAAGTAAAATTATTAGTCCGAAATATTGATGTAATGTTCGCCACACTGTTCTTAATTATCAATACAAATATTTGCTCTGATATTCCTAAAAGTAGAATATAATTATTGTTATTCCACGGATTATGCAAGTAACATAAGACAATGATATATAATATATAAGACAGTTATATAGTGTTTGGAATAAAACATTCACGGGATTTGATTTATCATACATGCACGATCCTTGGAATAACAATAATTGTTTTCTACTCCATGGCATTCCCAATTACAAGTGAAGGTTTCAAGTACAAGGAATTTGAAAACAGTTTTTCACCTTTTGTATGTACATATGTCTATAATATCACAGATTAACAGTATATTGTATTTCTAAGAGACAAGATCCTTAAAATGTCCTCTAAATCTTGAAACAATAATTTCATAATTACCAAATTAATTAAATCACCATTAAGATTTTAAAAGTCGCTCATGAAACATCTGATAGAAGATCTATTTTTTATTTTTATATATAGGATCTTTCAAAAGCCACAGTAAATTTTAAACCGGTATAAATAATATAATATTTGAGATAGGGTAAAAAATCGGATGTGTTCCATTCACATGATGTTCTCTAGCTGTGCCACAAACAAACTTTTCTTGCAGAAGATTACTCTTTAATATGTCGTTCTAATCGAGATAAACATTTCTCATAAATAGAAGGAAAATGGGGAATACACTAAGCTAAATTAAATCTTTCAAAAGCTATCGCTATGTGAAATAATTAAATCCGGTTCTTGCATTCCCGGGAGTATAACAAAGGAAATGGCGTGAAAGTTGACTTTCCGCTTGAGAAAAGTTTAAGCAGTTTAAAATTGAAACCAATAACAAGGAATATCTCGGAAACGGTTAACTCTACAAAATGGTATATTATATAAACTGTGTGTTTTAATGAAATCTACAATTTTTCTGTAATAAGTTTTCATCTATCTCTTACGGTTTACAAATTATACACAAGTCATCCGGAATGAAGAGCTCCTCAGATGCTATTCCTAGAAAATTCAGGCGAAAATTTCTTAAACATATGACATTTAATCAAAATCCTTAGAGGTATTTTGGAGAACATCAAAATTTTCAAAAACTGTTCCATGTAAAGGATAGTTAGTAGTGGGGAGATTTTCTTGAAAATCTTTGTTTCGCACTTTGGAAGATACTGAACTTAAATACCAAGTTTGGTATTTTACCGACGTTTCGTTTTTTATCTATGCTACCCACAGAAACATACACATAGAGACACACGTACAGTTTTCCATAAATCGGTATGGTTTTTGGATTTTTGGGATTTCAAAACATGTATTTCGGTGTATTCTCCGTAGCGTATTTCTTGGTGGAATGCAATACCTTCTCTTTTTACTAAGTACATGGTACATATGTGATAAAGAAATTAAAAAAAAAATCACACACTGAGCAAGCAATGGGGTTTGTCTTACTTTTGTTTTGTTTTTATTTACCTTTACCATGGGTACAGTTTTACTGAATAAAATATTAGTAATTTTGTGCATACTGCTATAAGAATTTTTAAGTTCTAAATCATGGTTCTACCATTAAATGATAAAATACAGAAAAGTCAATGCTATTATGAAATCAAGAGTAGTTTTTGTTAATTTTATTGTTGTTTTTTTTTTCACACAAGTCGTATGTAGGACAGGATTTGTATAAGTAGAGTGTCAGACTGAAAAATTCTGTACCATAGCTGGAATTTGAACCATCGATCTCCCTGTCTCTAATCGGTTGCTCTACCACCGAGCTACCATGGCAACATGCCGGCTCAGCATTAATTTTCTCAACTAACTCGCGTGTTTCACAGTAAGCCCCAAGGTGATCTCAAATTATTTTGGGCTTCATAGTATAGCAACTATTATGGTCAATTAATGTTAATTTAATTGGTTTTTTTTTCACACAAGCCGTGTGTAGGGACTTGGATAAGTGGAATCAGATTGAAAAACTCAATGTCAGGATTTGAACCGCGGATCTCTCGGCCTCTGGCCGGTTGCTCTACCATTCAGCTACCATGGCAACATGCCGGCACACGGCTTGGGTAAGAAAACAATTAAATGAACATTAATTGACCTAACAGTTGGCTATGCCGTGAAGCCCGGGGCTTAAGTACTTATGACATTGTAAGTCTCCATTAGGGCATGTCATCCCAAAATAATTTGAGATCGCCTTGTGGTTTACCGGGAAACACGCGAGGCAGTTGAGGAAATTAAAGCTGTGCCGACATATTGCCATGGTAGCTCAGTGGTAGAGCAACTAACTAGAGACCGGGAGATTTGTGGTTCATATCCCGGCTATGCCATTCATTTTTTCATTCCGGTTCTTTATCCAATAGTAGTTTTTCTCAAGACCTGAGAAAATACAGAACTCTTAATAATTTAAGAGCAGGCCCATGTTGCATTCATAAAGTTCTAACAAAGTGGCAGCCGTGAACTCTATATCTCAATCCGACCGAATTTTGGTTGTGGGGTTATCTGAAAGAACAAGTTTTCCAGACACAACCAACAACCCGAAAGCAACTGAAAGATGCTATCTCGCAAGAAATTACTAATATTCCAAGACTTCATCCGCAAAATACTGTACATGGAGTCGCAGAAAGAATGGTGTATATTAAATAAGAGAATGGAGAACATCTTCCTCATGTTTTATAAACCTTTGTTTGTCCAGTGTGATTTTTTTATTATTATTTCAAATATTATAACCCAGGTTCGATTCCCGGTACCGGCGTGGGGATTTTTCCCTGGCAGGGAGATCTGGTCCGGGCTGCGCTCAGCCTCGTGATGTCCATGAGGGGGGGACAATTTAGGAGCTACTTGATGGAGAAGTAGAGGCTCCTGGTCACGAGGACCGCATTAACCGGCCGGGGTGGTTCGAAGCGCTGACCACGTCTTACCCTCCAATACTGCACCCCATCCATGACGTCTGTCATGGGCCGAGATGGGGGACGCAGCGGACGGGCGGTAGGCCAAGGTTCCTTGTGAACTTCGTGACATGGAGTTATTATTATAATGTTTTTAACGGTTTAAATTCTGAAGTAACTTTTGAAGGAACCTATATAATCTGTGTTTTCTTTTCCTAGTATCTGTGCCTTTCAGTCCATTAGTAGTCTTTTGTATAATTACAAATAGAAATCAGGAGCTTACTTTAACAAGTTCGAACCAGGTTGTTACGTCGTAGGTGTATAAGGAATGTTAGGATATGTTCAGGATCCATAAATAGATATAGATTGCGTACTTAAACGAAATCTAATTTTACTGTGTACTTTAACGAGATCTAATTTGATTTATTTCTTACGATTATGATTTACAGAAAAAGTGTCCAGAATAAAGCTAGTTTACAGTCGCTATTCCCAGGAAATTCAATATAAACCTTTTTATTTATCATGCAAAATCTTAAGAATATGCAATTTTAATAAAATCTTTTGATCCATTTTCAGGAAATATAAAGAAAAGGAATAACTAAAACTTTTAAATATGTTGATCACAACTAGATATGCACTCGCGTGCGGACCTTTATCTAAAATTATCATCATTATTATTCAGGAGGTTTTAAAATATGTATTTACGATATAATATTGGTATCGAATTTTTGGGAGAAATGCAATACTTAACCTAATTGCTATAGGTAAGTAGTAGAGAAAAAAATCTGATATGTTAGATGACTTTCTCTACATCTCTATGACAAATTACTGCTAAAAAGCTTATTCTTCTATCTACCTCATGCTAATCGATTAGCGGACATGGTCTTATTACTTGCTTCTTTGAAAGTAGAAGGGAAATAACGAGCATGCTAGCTAAAGCGATAGTCAAATCTTTTAAAAGCTGGTTGCCATGTAATTGAAATCCGTTTCTTTACATGACCAGGAGTTGACTAACTCCCGTATGAGAAAAGTTTTAAGTATTTTAAAACTGAAACTAATAATAAGGAATATCTCACGTAAAAAAATATAAATGGCATAAAGTGTTCGATTTATCGAGATCTACATTTTATATAGTATGTTTTTGTCTAGCTCTTACAGTTTTAGTTATGCAAAATTCAGCAAAATTCATCCAAATGAAGAGATGTTCAAAGGTATTCCCAGAAAGTTTAAGATAGGTATACATTTTATTTGCCATGTAAATATATTTAAAATATGGTATTTCAATCAAAAGCGTTAGAGCTATTTTTCAGAAAATCAAAGTTTTCAAAAAAATTGTAGTTTGGGGTTGGGGGATTTGTCTCAAAATCGTGTCGCATCCTTCGAAGATACTAAACTTAAATACCAAGTTAGGTATTTTAACGATTTTTCGTTTTTGAGTTGTCGTGTTCACATATACAATGTACACGTACACATGCGGACGCATACACAAACGGACCTTTTTCTAAAAATATTTTTGGATGCAGGGGACCCTAAAACGTGTATTTCTGGTGACATTTCGGTATTTTTGGTGGAATACAATACCTTCTCTATACATAATGTACATAGTGCGTGTAGAGAAAGTAATAAAACAATCTGATGTGTCACATTCACATAACTTTCTCTAGCTGTTCCATATACAAACTATTCATACAAAATATTATTCTTTAATCAACATCTTGCTAATCGACATAAACTTAGTATAACCTTTTACTTGATTCCTTTTAAGTAGAAGGAAAATAAAATACTCGAATCTTTTAAAATATTGCCGCTATGTGAAAATATTGAGGTTTAGTTAAATTTGCATGGTCTTGTTTGAAAAAATTATGCAGTTTAAAATTGAAACCAATAACAAAGAATATTTCGAAAACGGCCAACTCTACAAGAAAAATGTATGTGACATAAATTATATGGTTTTACGACATCTACATTTTTATATAGTAAGTTTTTGTCTATCTCTTACGGTTTAACCGTTAACCGTTATGCAAAATTCTGCAAAATTCATCCAGAATAAAGCTGTCTTCTGAGGTTATTTTCAGAAAATTCAAAATTTACATTTTATTTGTGATGTAAGTATCTTTAATATACGGCATTTTAATTAAAATCATTAGAGCCTTTTTGAGAAAATCAAACATTTCAAAACACTTTTCAGTAAAGGTTAGTTTAAGGTCAGGGGATTTTCTTCTACCTCTTCGTGTCACTTAGTTGGAATATACCAAAATTAGATATCAAGTTTGGTATTTAACGGTCTTTTCGTTTTTGAGCTATGCTGTCCACACACACATACACACACATACACAATAACGTACCTTGGTCTATAATTTTTTTTTGGGGGGGGAGGTTCAGGGAACCTCAAAACATATATTTCCAGTGAAATCTCGGTATCGAATATTGGGAAGGAATACAATACCTTCTCTAATGACTATTTACACTGTACATACGGGCTAGAGAAAATAAAAAGATGCAGATATTGAAAAATTTAACGATATATATTCAGAAAAATCTTATGTGTTCCATTCATATTACTTTCTCTTCATCTCTGTAACAAATTATTGTTAAAAAGCTTATTCTTCTACTTCATGATAATCGAGAGCTTGAGCAGAAATTGTCCCTATTACTTTGTTCCTTGTAAGTAGAAGGGGCAAAAAATCCAAAGTGTTCCATTCACATGATATCCTCTAGCTGATCAAAACATTAATCTGTTATCTATATCATGCTAATCAAGATAAGCGTTCTTTTGAGCTATGCTGTCCAAAGACACACACAAAATGCCTGTTTTGGTTTCAGGGGATACCAAAACATGTATTTCCGGTGAAATCTCGATATCGAATTTTTTAGTGCAATACAATACCTTCGCTGTACATTATGTACATAGTACGTGTACAGAAAGTAAAAAGAATAGGATACATGCACTGTAACAGCGGCAGTATAAATACCCACACTACGTAAGCAAGTAATATTATTTTAAGATTTTGCGAGAGTCTCTCTGTTGCAGATATCGTGCAGTTTAATTTTAGTTAGACACTCTTTAAATTTAGAAGATGGTCTATCTTAGTACAGCGAAAAATAACCGCATTACGTTGTTTCATGTGACTTTCTCTCTCTCTCTCTCTCTCTCTCTCTCTCTCTGTCTCACTGTCTCTATCTCTCTCTGTTTCTCTCTCTCTCTTGTTCATAAACCGCAACTTCGTCATCTCCGCCTTCTGCATAGGATCGGAAACTACCAAGCGGTGTATGGGGTAGCATTTTTGCTTTCTCTACACATACCATTACATAGTGTATATAGAAGTATTGCATTCATCCCAAAAATTCGATAGCGACATTTTATCGGAATTAAACGTTTTAGGGTAAAATCGGTAAAATACCAAACTTGGTATTTAAGTTGAGAATCTTCCAAGGTTACGATACGAAGATTTTGAGAAAAATAACACCACACCAAACTACTCTTCACATGGTAGTATTGAACAGTTTCGAAAATTTTGATTTTCTCAAAAATAACACTAAACGTTTTGATTAAAATGGCGTGTGTTTTAAAACGTTAATAGGGCAAATAAAAAGTATATCTTGAATTTTATGGGAATATCTTCGGAAGACCCCTTCATTCTGGATGCATCGTTCTGAATTTTGCATAATTGGTAAAGAGACAGACAAAACTTTACTACATAAAAATGTAGATTTCGTTAAAACACACAATTTATATCTTATACATTTCTTTTCGTGGAGTTAACCATTTTTACATATTCCTTGCTTTTGGTTTCAGTTTTCAAATACTTAAAACTTTTCACACGTCAGAATTTGTCCACTCCTGGCAATGCAAAGAAATGGATTTCATCAACATGGTAACAGCTTTTAAAAGATGTGTCTTCTTAGCTTCCGGAAAAGGTCGCGTTATCTTGCATGGGAATGCCGACGTTTCGCTCATCTTGCCGTGAGCTTCTTCTGGGCTCTTGTGCACAAGAAACGTCGGCATTCCCATGCAAGATAACGCGGCCTTCTCCGGAAGCTAATAAGACACATCAACACACAGGTCGTGGAAGCCTACGCGTCCAGCTTTTAAAAGATTTCACTATCGATTTTGCCTAGTTATTTCCCTTCTATTTACAAGGAAGCAAGTAATAAGACCATTTCTATTAATTTTTAGTAAATTAGCATGAAGTAAATGGTTGAATAAGCTTTTTAACAATAATTTGTTACCGAGATGTAGAAAAAGTCATATGAATGGAACACATTCGATTTTTGTACTGTATGCTGGGGTTCAAACTATTCTGGAGTCTATATCTCTTAAGATTTTCCTTAGTGGTTAGGTTAACTACCGTAAATTCTACGTTCATTTGTGTTTTCGCTTCATTCAGTAATTATTTCACATGTGATATAAACTATTCGGCTTTAAAGTTACAAAAAACTAACGTGATAATAAACGTTATTGTTACATTCAATATTATTGTTATTTATAAGTTTTGTTCTACTAATCCTTTCTTTGAAGATCTTAGGCAAGTAATGTAATTGATCAAACATTAGAAATGTGATTAGAATAGGATACGGACGGAAGGGACTCGGGACCGCATTTTATTGTACCTATGCCCCACGAGGGGGTTCTCTGGGAGGGAGAAATGAAGTGAGAGGATACACTGGGCAGCCAGAACCAGGAGCGATGGCACAATATGACAGGGTGCGTGCAGTTTACAGGTTGAAGCATCCCTACAGTCGCATAGGCAGACCGGGGACTCCGGCCCACACTTGATCCAACACCCCCGCCAAAAGTGGTTCTCATTCCGGCAGGACGGACAGAGTCACAATGAGCAACGTTTCCTCTGCCTCGCCGCACCGAGCCCCTTCGAATCTTCCAAAGAATCTTCTTCGAAAGAAATCAATGGGATGAAGGATGAATCAAAAAAAATGGAAACGGCATGGAGGGCCAGGAATTTCGAGTTAGGGGGGGAAGAACCCTACCCAGCATTCGGGGAATCCCCGAAAAAACCACACATTAAGTGGGCAGGCCACGGTATTCGAACCCGCACCCTCTGGGATACGAGCCATAGACGAAACCGCAAGTAAACTTAAGAAATGCAGAAAGATACGCCTATAAATAGAATAAAAATCTAACAAAACTATTAATGCCATATTAAGAGGAGTATGCTTTTGTACCGCGGTAACGTGTGAGGTTTACATTTGGGAGTTCCAGGGTGGGATTTCTGTAGCCTGCACTCTGACTTTGGTTGGTTGACGAAAGCTGTTTCTCATCTGTAACGAATTCCTTTCAATCATTTCGCTTTCATTCCGTTCCTCCTCACCTTTTAGCTTTATGTTTCATGGTATATGGCGGTGCCGGGCAGATGGTACTTCCTCAGAGGGTTCTCTACTTCGATTAAAGGGCTGTTTGATCGGCGACCTTCAATGCCCTCTCCAAGCAGGTTCAGAATTGCGACGGGTCTTCGAGCCTGAAAACGCATAAGTAAATATGAGAGACTAAAAGCAACACACACTGCATACTATGACAGACTATCTGCAACACACAAAACACACACTGCAAGATATAACAGACTATCTGCAACACACAAAACACACACTGCAAGATATAACAGACTATCTGCAAAACACATAAGACACACTGCAAGATATGAGAGATTAACTGCAAGACACAAAACGCACACTGCAAGCTATTAGATACTATCTGCAACACACAAAATACACGCTGCAAGTTATGAGAGGCTATCAGCAGCATACAAAATACACAATGCATGTTATAAGAGACTATCTGCAACACACAAAACGCACACTACAATCTATGTGAGACTGTCTGCAATACAAAGCATACACTGCAAGTAATGAGAGACTATCTGTAATACACAAAACACGCACTACAATTATGAGAGACTATCTGCTATACACAAAACACATACTGCTAGTTAGAGAGACTATCTGTAACACACAAAACACACACCGCAAGCTATGAGAGACTATCTGCAATATACAGAATACTCACCATTATGTGAGACTATTTGCAACACACACTGCAAGCTATGACAGACTAATTGCAATACACAAAACACGCACTGCAATTATGTGAGACTATCTGCAACACACAAAACGCATAAGCAAGTTATGAGAGAACGTCGTCAGTTCCTTCTACTGCTAAGCTATGCATTTCCGATGTGAGCGTTTGCGTTTCATTTCCAATCAGAAATCATCCCCTGAAGAATGTCGGTGGAGAAAACTCATTCTGTAGAACTACACAAAACTCTTGTCCTGCCTACTTGTCTACATGGAGCTGAAATATGAACTCTCGTATCTGCTGATGAAAGAAGGCTTCATACAGCAGAAAATGAAAATTTTGTGACATTTTAAAGGCATAGTAAGAACAGAAAGAATTAAAAATGAAGATTAAAAAAATCCTATAAAAGTGGAGATAACAAATTATTATAAAACGAAAAGAAATGGGTGATGGGTTCATGTAAGTCAGATGAATGATCGTAGAACACACGTTATACCTATTATATCTAGTAGAATACCTAATATACAAATAATAAAATACAAGCCACTGAAAATAGAAATGTAGGATGGCCAAGGATAAAATGGTTGGATCCAATTTTGTTGAAGACGTAAAGGACATTTATGGACAAAAAATACAAAATAAAATATTAATATTAAATGTTTTAATCTGTATACACATATATATAAATGAATGGTTGAAATGTATGCATGCGTATCACTTCCAAACTACTGCATCAAATTGAACAATTCTTCTTTTTTTGTGTTTGTTACTGTCACGCCAAAGTTTGTGGAAAAGAAAATGATTAAAATAGTACGGGAAAGTATTTAAAATATCATAAAACGAATAAAAACCGTGCCAAGCGAACGCATTTCGGTTAATAGCCACCAGATGGCAGTGGTATCACGGTAATTTGTTGCTAAATGGTCGTAGAACTGCTATATTTTTCCCACCCCATGCAATGTTAAGTTAACGCACCAGTTTATCGACACAATGACACAACGCAGCAGAGAAATTCAAATACATTTTCATATATTAACAGTCCTTTCCTTACTCCTGTTGTTTAAAATAAAGCAGCAAAGAAACTTTCCTGGCGACTAACAGCTAGAGTTTTTATTTATTCGCCACTAGATGGCCATAGTGGTATTTTCCTGCCCATCCAATGCTAACGTAACGAAACAATTTATCAAGATGACACAACACAGCAGTGAAATTCAAATACATTTTTAAGTATTAACTGTCCTTTCCGTACTCCTATCGTTTAAAATAAAGGAGTTTTCCTGGCGACGAACAAGTTAAATACGTACTTATTATGTGCCACCAGATGACCGTAGTACCACCTGCTCTCTTTTTCTTCTTCAGTGCTAAGGAAATGCACCCGGTTATGGAGACAATGACGCAAGATAACTGTGAAAATCAAATATATTTCTTAAGTATTAACTATCGTTCCCTCCGTCATATCGTATAAATAAAGGAGTAAGTATATTTTTGTTGTAATTCTTTAAAACGAATAAGTTATAAACAACGCACAGAACCATTAACCCTTCTTGGAACTGGAATCTGAAAATGGCGGAGAAATAACTGGATCCGTTTTAGTTTTAACTTCCTATGCAGATGTTGTTTATTTGACGGTATGTGGTACATGAGCCAGCTAAAGAACATGAAGATACCCGCGTCACCATCACACTACAATTCCGCTGCTCTTAATACATTTGATCAAGTAATATTTTGGGTTAAATGGAGAAATTTAATACATAAATCTATCATCAAATAAAAGCTTATCAATTGCCCAACCAGATCTGCTTGCTCTTCGACGAACACCTAAAATACGTACTAATTTATTTGCCACCAGATGACCGTAATACCTATTGCTTTATTTTTCTTCCCCATTCCGTGCTAAGAGAATGCACCCGGTTATGAAGATAATGACGCAAGATAACTGTGAAAATCAAATATATTTCTTTCCTGGCGACGAGCACCTAAAATAGGTACCTACTTATTTATTTGCCATCAGATGGCCGTAGTATTTACCGCTTTATTTTTTTTTTTCTTTAATGATAAGGGAATGCACCCGGTTATGGAGGCAATGACGCAAGTTAACTGTGACAATCAAATACATTTCTTAAGTATTAACTATCGTTCCCTTGGTCACATCGTTTAAATAAAGAAATAAGTATATTTTTGTTGTAATTCTTTAAAATGAACAGGTTATAAACTATGCACATAACCATTAACCCTTCTTGGAATCTGAAAATGACGGAGAAATGAAGGGGCCCGTTTTAGGTTTAACGTCCTATTGTAGATGTTGGTTATTTGACTTAATGTGATACATGAGCTAGCTAAAGAACATGAAGATACCCGCGTCACCATCACATTGCAATTGTGGTGCTCTTAATACATTTGATCAAATAATATTTTGGGTTAAATGGAGAAATTACACAAATCTGTCTAATAAAAGCTTATCAATTGCCCTACCAGATCTACTTACTCTTTAGTTATGTCATTGTTAGCCTTAAAATGGCTGATCTGACATAGGTGAAAATAGAGAAAGAGGTGGAAAACATTAGCAGTAAAGGAAAGAAAGAGATTCGGAAGAATCATGAATGTTATTGTGACTGTCACCTTAATGTAATCCATTACCTATGCCAGCGTTTACCCGCTACACTATGAAAGGGCTGCCATTACTGTTATGCCAATGACATCCTTGACTACCCACGCTGTTAACCATAAGTCATCCTTTCCACAATACCTTATGGGCGCGCTGAGTTCGTCCTTTTCGCAATACCAACTATATATGCTACATTACGCATATTATAGCGCTTCATTGCACTTTTTAGATGCTTTAAAGGCATTATTAGACATTTGCAATGGTAAATTTCTGTTGACACTTCTATTGGCCTCATTTCGTTTCCATCACATTTTTGTCACTTCACAACGTCAAAGTAAGAATTAATATGGAAAGTGTTTCCAAATATTTGTGTAAATTACAAAAACTATTCTTGGTTGAGCGAACGAGATTTTAGCAGCCACTAATAAGAATGTAGATTATTTGAATATAAAAATTCAGGCTAAAATTGATGGACAGATGCATTCATTTAAGTCGATCGATTCCATTACCAATCCAAATGAAGTCGTCAGTTATCTTACTGAATTCCTAAATTCATTGGATTTACCAGGAATACCGCCACACAATTTACAGCTCAAGGTTGACTTGGTGATAATTATGCTACGAAATCTCAATCAGCCAAAATTATGCAGCGGAACAAAACTCGCTGTTAAAAAAATTATAAAAAATTTGATTTAAGCTAATATAACATAGGAAAGCTCAAAGGCGAGGATATACTTATTCCAAGAATACCACTAATGTCAACCGACTTTCCTTTTGAATTTAAGCATGTTGCCACAGGTGCGCCTTGCATTCGCAATGCCAATAAATCCCAAGGTCAATCGTTAGAAGTGTGTGGAACATACCTTCAATTGTCGTGTTTTTCGCATGGATAGTTGTACTTTGCGTGCTCGAGAGTCGCAAAACATCGCCGCTATTTGTTTTCTCTCCGGAAGCAAAATTGTACATTACAAGGAATTACAATAAAGTATTGTCAAATTTGTAATTGTAATTTTACTCCATTGCAGATTCGTACTGTAAACAGAAGTTTTTGACTGAGTTTTTTTTTAATTGGTTACACCACCCGTGCGAAGCTAGTAGCTAGTGGTTTAATATTAAAGCATTGGTCTTGTAAACCAAAATTAAGTCTTACTTTTAAAACTTCAAAGGAAAGAAATTCTTATCATTAACCAATACGTGGGGTAAATTATGATAGTGATAATGATGGTGATATGAGATGAATATGATCACCATATGTTCGAGAAAATTCGAGATTTATCATTGCAAGATAGAGACTCTTTGGAGTTAATTTTATTAATAATACAATTATATTGGAACAGAGAAGACATAAAAACAACGGCAAAATCTGGCCACTTCATTATTTCTTACATTCTCTATCACGAATACTGATATGCACAAAATGTAGTCCATACGAGGGTCGGCTGATAAGTCCCCAGCATCACACAGATATGGCGCCACTAGACCAGTTAGACGGTAGCAACTTACAATTTAACTCTAGACTAACTTGTAGCCATAGTTACAAGTCCATAGCTTGTTTAGTTTTCGAATTACAGCATTTTAAACAAGACTAAAACTTTAGAGTTTTCACGAAAATGGAAGATTTGGAAAAACAAGCAGTGATTAAATACTTCAATTTGAAAGGCTTAACGCCGAAAGAAATCAAGGAGGAAATGGACAGTACATTGAAACACTCTGCCCCTTCATATTCAATGATTAAAAGGTGGGTTGCAGAGCTTAAAATGGAACGTATGAGCACTAGTGATGAGCCTCGCTCTGTACGCCTGTAGAAGTGACAACTCCAGAGATCATTGAAAAAATGCATCGTTTAGTACTAGAAGACCGCAGATTAAAGTTGTTTCAGATAGCAGAGGCTGTAAACATATCAAAAGAATGTGCAGGTAATATTTTATGTAATGCTTTGGTCTATGCAAGATGGGTGCTGCGTTTGTTGATACCTGATCAAAGTTGCTAAGAAAAACTGCTTTTGTTAAGAATATGGAGCTCTGCCGTAAAAATCCCAGTGAATTTTTGAGACGGCTTATTACCATGGATGAAACTTGGATACATCACTACACTCCAGGAAGTAAAGCAGCGTGAAAACAGCCAGGTGAACCAACTCCAAAAAAGGCAAAATGAATTTTGTCAGCAAACAAGGCTATGGCGAGTGTTTTCTGGGATGCCCAGGGAATTATTTTTATTGATTATTGGAAAAGGATAAAAGTATCACTGATGACCACTGCGCAAGTTTAATGCAATGTTTGAGTGATGTAAAAAGAAAAAGAACTCATCTTGTTTCATCACACAATACTCCGGCTCATCGTTCAGTCATTGCAATGGGAAAAAATGAGTGAATTAAAGTTGGAATTGCTTGAACATCCACCCTATTCCCCATATATAGCACCTGTTCCCAAACCTCAAAACATTTCTTGGTGGACGAAGATTTCACAGCAACGAGGAGGTCATTGATGCGGTAAAGGAGCTATTTTGAGGACCTTGATAAATAGCACTACAAAGATGGTTTAATTACATTATAGATATGATAAATGTATTAGCCTTTCTGGAGATTATGTTGAGAAATAAAGCAAAAAAAAAAAATAATGCTGTTTTCATTGAGAGGCCCGGGACATCTCAGCCGACCCTAGTATTAGAACGGCACTTCTACTGTTAGTGCTGACAAAATCTAGCCCCACCCCTATTAGCCTGACCATCTTCATTTTGCGAGCATAATTCTACTCCTGGGTGCTTTACCTCCCTCAAAGTATGATTGAACTGCTGAAATTCAATTAAATTGAGTTTTATTTATGGACGCTCTTTAACTGATTCAGTTCTCAGCGTCCCATTCTATACTGGGCGTGAAAGCCAAGGGGCGAACATTTTTGTTGAGATTCCTGAAGTTAGTGGTTGTGGTTCTAGCAAAAGTATTTGTCACTGGGTGTAATTATACTTACAACTTCCTCCTGGAACGATTTTTTTCCAATTTCCGAGCGAAAAGCGACTGCGTCTGCTGTGTCTCGGTTGCTCCCCTGTCTGAAATGCAATATCAAATTTTTGGCTTGCTGCCTCTTTTACGTTGGCAGTTTAAAATTGCTGCACTCTCTCAGACTTCATAATTTCGAAAATTATTGGTGTTTTTATATATTTCAAATTAGTCAAAACAGCCAGTGAATAGAATCCATGCACCTCATAAACGCACTTGCGTTTCTCATTGTTCAACTGTTGCACTTATCTACTGTTCTACAATTGAACTTTTTTTTTAAGCTTAGCGTCCTGGTTAATCATACTGGACGATGAATAAAATTGGTGAAATGGTGCTCAATTGAACTCGGGGTCCATGGAGCTTAAAGTTACTTAGCATTCGTCTTATCAGGGTAAGGGAAACACCCGAAAAAAACTTATCCGAGCAACTCACCTGCTAAATGGTGGGCTCCAATCGAACTTCAAGTTACGGAAGTTTCATTTTCGCACTTTGAATATGCGGGGAAAAGCACAATCAATATCTTTAATTTATCAAAAAGTTCTTTCTTTGAGAAAGGTACCTTTTTTATTTATGAAGGGCAAATCGTTGTTTTACCATGAAACATTTCCTGTACAGTATTGCCTTTAGAATGTAGATTGTAGCAGTTACATTTTGCGTTTTCCCTTTATTGGAGATTTGTTGTTTTTGATGAATCTCTCTTACCGTTAATTGGGCAGCATAATGCAGCAATATGCTTACAGCGTTCTGAATGTTTTGCATTGACAGTCACCTTTTATGAGCATCCTGTCAGTATCCATCTGAAAATAACATTTACATACAAATCATATTTGTGTATAATACTATTATAAAACTAATTAACAATAGCAATTTTAATTTATTTAAACATACAAGACACATCTCTCTCTGTCTCTCTCAACTAGAAAAGAAATAATAGAAAAACATTACTTTGATTTTTAATAGAAGAAGGTCGACCTATTTTTCCGTAAAAACTTACAAGATAGTTCTAAACTTTCTTTCACGTCAAATTCATATTGCCTATTTGAAGATTTGTTGGAAGACCTAAAATATGAGTGCCCCATTTTATTTTCCGAAATCCAACGCATACTACACTCTATATATAAACATATCGCACTACAGATTAGGCATATTAGCGCATTAGGCTGGAACATCCACTACTTTTGCATTCAAGTTTGATCTGAATTATGTGAGCTTGATTCAACAGATCTGCGCAGAGTAGGAATTGGGTCATTAGTTTCACGCAGCTTTTTCTTTTATTTACACTTCGCTTGGAGATAGATGTTTGAAGAGGTTAGAACAAGATGGAACGAGATTTCTTGGTATCACTAAACGACTGATAAGGAGTGACAAGGTGATTGAAAACTGGCTGTAGTATCATTCAAAGATGTGTAACCGAATTATTAAATGTTCTAGATATTAGCGGGAACATGTGAAGCAAAGGGAAAACGAAAGAATAACGTACTAAAGAAGTACACAATACACTTAAAAGGTACACTTAAGCGTAGTTTATTAATACATCTAGACATCGTATTATATCTGACTTTTTTTTTTTTTTTTGGTAGTGTTTAACGCCCGCTTTAACTACTTATGGTACCACAGGCAGTGACACTGGTGATACATGAATGAGGATGAAGCACCGATGGAATGCGATGGCGGGGTAAACCGGAGAACCCGGAGAAAACCCGCCCCAGCGCCGTTTTGTCCACCACAAATCTCACATGCGGTCGCTTGGGATCGAACACGGGCCGTCTAGGTGAGAGGCAAGTGGTCTAACCACTCGGCCACGTCTCGGCCATGTGTGACTTCGTATCACCAATGCAATATTTATGTAAATTAGATTCTACTTAAACCTCTTCTGCAATAGGTGACACCGGTGATTTTTTTTCCCCCCTATTTACATTCCCCCCTGTATGATTACTGGTTTTACTGTTCCTTTACACAAACATATACACATTGCACAATCATATAACACCCATGCCCAAGGAGAGACTCGAACCCACGATCCCCTATCCACGAAGCACCAAAGCGAGACGCCTTAGCGAGCGTGGCCATGGGGACCGGCAACAGTGTTGAGATATGTGTTAATTTTGCGCCCTTTCATCAGTGTGCCTTGGGATTCTCTTCATTACATTACTAGGGATCCTGGATTCTTAATGAGTGAAGAGATGAAAAATCTGCTGGTGCCAAGCCAATATTTAAGTTTGGATTAGAAAACATAATGGAAGAATGAACTTAAAATCTATTTTAGACGTAAGAGTTTGAACGGGAAGTCGTGGGATCGCTCCCCGGAGGTTTTCCCGGACGAATTTAGGAAAGTTTCTAGCCTCAAACTTCCTGTTTCTTCAGTTCATCTCCATTTCATCCAACCGGTCTTTTTCAGGTTATAAGTGTCGGCATCGACTGCAGTTGCGGTGCCCTCTTGTGGAGGCAACTACGCTTTGGAAATTTATCACTTGGTGACAGGATGGCGTTGGGGGTCTCGGTAGACTCAGGGCCGTTTTGTCAGACTTGAGGAGTGGGCTCCTAGCACTCTCCACATTTAGATGAAGTGCTTGGGAAATGTTAGAGACCCTCCACTTCCCTTCACCCTCTGTAATTACTCTCATCTCATCATCTTATGCTCCTAGGGTCTGACCTACAAAGTGCCAACCATGGCCGAGGTGTGGAATCTCCTCCGTACACTACTATATTATACTACTATATAGTATACTATCAGTTATTTCACTACAATTGTATCTGTGCCGACTTGTGCACATATTTTGGAATACATTAGAACTATATTAACTAAATATAAATTAATTCGTAATGTAAATAAAAGAAAATAAGCTATATATATTTTTTTACTTTCTCCATAGGCATTATGTACATAGTGTATAGAGAAGGTATTGCACTCCACCCAAAAATTCGATACCGAGATTTCACCGGAAATATATGTTTTAGGGTCACCAATATCCAAAAAAAAAGCATTTTCCCAAAAAGGTCCGCGCGTGTGTGTGTGTGTGTGTGTGTGTGTGTGTGTGTCCGTGTGTCCGTGTGTCTGTGAACACGATAACTCAAAAACGAAAAGTCGGTAAAACACCAAACTTGGTATTTAACTTTAGTATCTTCCAGGGATGCGACACAAAGATTTTGAGAAAAATCCCCCCACCCCCAACTACCCTTTACATGGAACTTTTTTCGAAAATTTTGATTTTCTCAAAAATGGCTCAAACGATTTTGATTAAAATTTCGTATATTAAACATATTTACCTGGAAAATGAAATGTATATCTTGAATTTTCTGGGAATAGCCTCTGAAGAGTAGTTTATTCTGGATGAATTTTACTGAATTTTGAATAACTGCTAAACCGTAAGAGATGGACAAAAACTTACTACACAAACAATGTAGAGCACATTAAAACACACAATTTATGTTATACACATTTTGTTCGTGGAGTTCGTCGTTTTTGTGACATTCCTTATTTTTGGTTTCTGCTATAAAAATTGTATACTTTTCTCATACAGGAACTTGTCAACTCCTATCCATATAAACAAAGGAACTTCAATGACATAGCAAACAGCTTTTGACTATCACTTTAACCTACGGTTGTCCCTTATTTCGCTTCTACTTACAAGGAAACGAGTAATAAGACTATTTCTGCTAATTTTTTCTGATTAGCATAAAGTAAATAGAAGTATAAGCTTTTTAAGAATTATTTGTTGCAAGGATATGGAGAAAGTCATGTGAATGGTACACATCATATTTTTCAGTAAGTCTTCTTCCGGTTTTTATTTAAGTTATATTCTGGAGATATACTGAATAGCAATGCGAGGCAAATAATCAAACATTTTTTGTAAGTACTTTTCATACCACCACACATTTAAAAACAGTTCTGCAATCACCAATATAATACTATTTGTTTAGTAGTATAGTTAACACTGAATCATATAAAACACTTTTCAGAATCACTATCTCGATCTTCATCTAGTAGTTCCAGACCACACCACTGAATTTACTTTTCATTAATTTACATAAGAGGTTCCATGTCTTTTTTCTTTGTCATTGTATCATAAGTTTGAGAACGATTCTTCATGATTAGTGTTGTAATAGTGTAAATAGTTTGAAGCTTTTGAAGCAGCAAACGTCTAGTATAAGACAAGGCTACACATTTCTAGATACAGAGATACTTTCCCTGTGTCTTAAGTGTTCTACCAAATAAGGATACCTTTTGATCAGATCACCAAAAATCTGATGTGCTCCATTCACACGACTTTCTCTACATCTCTGTAACAAATTATTGCTAATAACCTTATTCTTTTATCTACATCATGCTAATCGAGATAAACATTAGAAGAAACGACCTTATTACTTAATTCCTTACAAATAGAAAGGAAATAGGGGAATACACTAAGCAAAACCAACTGTCAAATATTTTAAAATGTAGTGAAATCCGTTTCTTAGCGTGGCCAGGCGTTGATTAGTTCCCGTATGAGAAAAGTATTTTAAAACTGAAATCAATAACAAGGAATATCTTGAAAACGGCCAATTCCACGAAAAAATGTATGTGACATAAATTGTGTTTTTCATCGAGATCTACATTTTTTGTGCAGTAAGTTTTTGTCTATCTCTTACGGTTTACCAGTTATGAAAAGTTAAATAAAAATCATCCAAAATAAAGAGGTCTTCAGAGGCTGTTCAAGATATACATTTATCTGTCATTTAAGGGTCTTAAATATAGAGATTTTAATCATTTTTGAGAAAACTAAAAATTTCGAAAAATTTTCCATGTAAAGGTAGCTTGGGGTGGGGGGATTTTCTTGAAAATCCTCGTGTCGCATCCCTGAAAGATGTCAAACTGAAATACCAATTGGTAATTAACGGTCTTTTCGTTTTTGAGTTTTGTGTCCAAAGACACACACAGACATACGGACCTTTTTCTAAAATACTTTTTTTGAATTCAGAGGGTCCTAAAACATGTATTTCTTGTGAAATTCTGGTATCGAATTTTTGGGTGGAATACAATGCTTTCTCTATACACTATATACATAGTACGTGTAGAGAAAGTAATATGTGGCCTTTCTCAATCTGAACTGGTCACCATCTAGAAATATCTTGATATGGCTGACATATCGCCAATAGTTATGTTGCGCATTATTATAAGCGCTTAACAGAAATCCATTTTTCAGTGCTCTCATCAACAAACCAATATCGTGCTCTCCAATTTAATTACATTTCCATCTTATTCTCTTACTGAGTTCATTTCATTGAAACAAAGTTAGTTACGCTGATTGTTAAGACTTGCTTTACTTTATTCTAGACGGAACAAATCTCTGATTGTGCTACTTGGAATAATATTGTCACGCACTATACATCCATTTACAAAAATGGTATGATAAGTTACACAAACTGAAGATATTATAGCTAGAGAAGAGAACATGACACGTAGTTTACTTATCAGTTCAGTGAAGGAAAGGCAATCCTTGATAGGAGCGCACTTGCTTTGCGCAAATATTAAGGGGAGGTGTTGGCTGTGAAAAGCGAATATGTTTTTATTGATATATACATATGTATATATACAAGAATGTTGGACTTGAATGATTATCATAATGTAATAGTTAGACAGGAAAGAAACAACAATTAGACTTGAATTATCTACAAATGTTGGAATGTTTTAGACTTTTTACAGTCCTTGATAAATTCGATCCCTACAGGACAAATTGAATAGAAATGGACTAGCTATTTTTACTCAGTTATTACTCATGCAACAAAGATTGCTTTGTAATGCTAGTGAAAAATGTGTTCCATTCACATGATTTTCCCTAGCTATTCTCAACACATTCTTAAAAAAGCTGATCATTCTCTCTACTTCGTGCTAATCGAGATAAACGAAAATACCAGAAATGGTCGTGTTAATTACTTTCTTATAAGTACAAGAGAAAAAAGGGAATACACAAGTTCAAAGCGATAGTCAAATATTTTAAAAGCTGTTGCTATCTGATTAAAATTCGTTTCTTTACATGACCAGGAGTTTAAAAAGTCCCGTATGAGAAAAATTTAAGTATTTTAAAACTCAACAAATAACGAGGAACATCTCGGAAAAAGTTAAACGCCACGAAAAATATATTATATATGATATAAATTATGTGTTTTAAGCGGATCTATATTTTTTATGTAGTAGGTTTTTGTTCTGTTTCTTATGGTTTACCAGTTATGCAAAAGTCATCCAGAATGAAGAGGTCTTCGAAAGCTATTCCCAGAAAATTCCAGACATGTTTCTTAGGCTTCCACGGCCGTTGTGTTATATATTGGGCCGCTTCCGGTATTGGTTGCGTTGTCTTGTAGCTCATGTTCTTGCAGGCGCTTCGCGCAGCTTCTCCTCTAGGCAGTTGCGTGAACCCGGAAAAAATATTAGCTACAAGGCAACGCGGCTAATACCGGAAGCAGCCACCAATATTCAAGATATACATTTAATTTGTCATGTAAATATCTGTAGTATACGGTATTTTAATCAAAATTGCTAGAGCCATTTTAAGAAAATCAACATTTTCTACTTTTTTTTTTCCATGTAATTTTAGGCCAGAGGATTTTGTTAAAAATCTTCGTGTCGCATCCTTGGAAAACAGTGAATTTAAATACCAAGATTGGTATTTTACCGAATTTTCGTTTTTGATTTATCGTGTTCATAGTCACACAAACGGACCTTTTTCCAAAACTTTTTTTTTCAACTCTAAAACGCGTGTTTCAGGTGAAATCTCGGTATCGAATTTGTGAGTGGAGTGCAATATTCTCTCTACCTTCTATGTAGATTATACATACATGATAGAGAAAATAAAAAGAATCGTGGCAATATGACATCAAGGTTACTCGCTTTATCAATCTTTAGAAATGGACATAAAAATGTGTAATGTGGGTCCTGTAGAGTAAAAGGGGATTTTACGTTATGTTTTTTTTTCTTACAGCTCAATGAATGACCTGAAAAATGTGTGCGCATAATGTTACTATGACAATTCCATTGAATTCAGGTCTTTCATAGACAGGTTAACGACATGTTTTTTCAGTGAAAAGTTTTCATAAAAACAATGATCGTTGTGAGGCTACTAGACACCAATCATTTTAATTTAGGACACCATTATGCTGCCTATCTGATCATTCCATAAAAATACGGGCTAAGAACTTCGAGAAAATTAGCTCGGTGAAAAAGAAGCCTCCAGAGAGCAGAAGGGCGAGGTGTACATCCGAGGATTAACCTGCGCTAAGAGTTGCTGCGAATGGAATCCAAAGCGCTCGGTGATGAAACATTCTGTTGCGTTGAAAGAGAGGATTGTGAGAAGAACATTGCACAAATATATTCATTTTCAATCCTACTGCACCAACTAAAGCCTTTTGATTTCTCTCACGAGTATCACCTTGTGAAGGCATGTTAAATTACATGATGAATTTATTGACAAATTGTGAATGTCTGACGAATTACGTGTATGTGTTTGGTTTTGTAAATAAACAGAATGTCAGATATTAGTCTGGAAACAATTATCTCTAATTGAACAAGAAACCACTGCACAGTGAAAAGATAACCTTTTAATGCGCCATGTCATCTTTTGGGATAATTGCGCTTTCGTTTCTGAGAGTGATGAGTAACTTGATAAGCTGCGATCGTGACATCAGTCAGGTACTAGAACTTGATTGAAACCATTCTTACTAATGAAATTACGCGGTTGCCTTATGATTTTAGAAAGATGGAGTCACTAGTCACATTGCGGGGGGACTCTATGAATGCCGCAAGGAAACATTTCCCAAATCAAATTAGAGGTGACGATACCTGGTCAGCAAATTGTCCTCCGGGATTTGGGGATTGCTCTTCTCAAGTTCGCGGGGTCAAGCCCGGCGGAAAGCGATAGATGTTTTCATGGTTGTTCACCTGTTCCTTATTATTTTTGGAGATAGGCAACACTTCATACTCTGAAAGTAATAACGTCAAAATTACGGTGCTTGTCAAATATTTGGTAACCATGCCAATCTGGCCTGCTCTTTATCGGAAAATAGACCTTAGCAGCAATAGTTACCTCCATTCCAAAAACATGTGCTTAATAACTCCTGTTACAGTACATGTTATATCAATTGGATCGCTGACAAACGTTTTACAACGTAAATTATAATGAATGAAGACTAAACGAACGACTTAAGCTACAAAAAGATGTCCACAACAGTTATAAAGAGCTCAGAAGCGGAGAGGGATACATGTGTGACACTATACCTATCAGTTTTAACAGAAAAAAGCGGGCGCAATGATTGTAGCTCAACTGGTTAATTTAATGTCCCCTCATCAGCTCCTGCATATCAGCGTTTGGAGTCCCACCGTCTACATGCACTTTTTTTCTCCTTTATATATTAACCATCAAGGTGCAAATGTACTTCAGTGTTTGTCACTCCAATAATTTTAGGAGTAAACAAAAAGGTATACGAATGAAGAACAATTTTACGTATTCTTCAGTCTTCGATCCTTGATTTTCTTTGTAATTATATTTAAAAAGAAACTTCACTAAGACTTTAAATAACAAAGGAAATTTTCAAAACGTATAAGGTTAATAAAAATAATTTCAAAATACTAGAATACCTAAAATGTTATTGATTGTTCATCGTTAGGAAATGTTCTCTACAATATTTTGGCATCTGGTAACCGCAGTGGGTTAGCGAATACTACCGGAAGACACTTTAGTTCTAGACATGCACCATTAGATACAAATGCACGAAGTAAATATGTAGGTAAGAATATTGAGAAGCTTATGTTATGGGGATTAAACCTAATTTTCTCTTCAACTGAAAGTATTGATGAATAGCTATGTATTTGGCACAGTTTGTTATTGTCAGCTTGTATTTTGGTATTTTTCGTTTTAGAGATACCCTGAAAATGGTTCTGCAATATTAATCGAAATACCTATGTTAGTTTTAAAACATTGTAATTATACCTGTATATTTAGAAGAAACTAAATGAATTTGCCTCAGAATGCTCATTTTCATTTGTATTTGCTGCAACTGGACTGATAAGTTAGAATAAAAATAAATAAAGAGAACAAAAAAAAATGAAGAAACAAATAATTAGGTTAAAAAATGTTCCGATATCTCATCTAGTTTTGTGTCAAAATCAGGAAGAAAGGAAGCTGAGAAAAACTTGTCAATATTTTGGTAAGACTCGAACCTGAATCGAGCATCATGGAACTCCGCGTGTTAATCAATTACACTACCGTTTAGCTATAACTTGCAATCCCAAAGTCTATAATGTTCGTGAGTAGAAAATTAGTCTTGGGTACGATGTTTTCAGGTTAGAATGTAATCTGCGGGTTGCATAAAACCAGAGAATAAGGGACAGGTGAACCACCTTGTATAAATGAGGTCACTGTAGTGGAATACAAATTCTAAAAAACATGTGCAGATATTACATACAGGCGTCGTGGATTTCTGTAGAACGTCATCCGGGATCTAATGAAATGTAGCACGTAAAACGTTGGTCCCGGCACGTAAAAGAATCTCATGCCCGATAAAGAAGTCTCTGAGAAAAATTTAGTGATCTTTCACGACCAATGAAGAACGGGATGCTAAGAACCGCAGCCGTAAAAGAGCGTCAATAAATAAAACCTAATTTCATTTTCACCTGGCAGCAGGATTCCCAGATTAGACCACGTGCGATTTATTTATTTTTATGAGGATGCTTGGAGAGTGTTGCTTTTAAAGATCGTCCGCAAAATATTGAAAGACTAAAGGCCCAATGTTCGTCATGGAATTGTTAATGTTCCATTGGTGATGAGTCGACATATACGCAAACCTGCAGCCGATATCTGTAGTGCGTCTGCGAGTGAATGGTTATCACTTGAAAGAGTTTTTTTTTAAGAAATAAACGCCACGTTATATTGGTTAGAAACCATTTATTATAATTATTAAGGAATGTCAGTAGGGGGTCTAAGCCGATCCCATACCAAACACATTGCAAACATGTAGTATATGTGTTTAACACGTATTTTATCATGTAATACATATGCATCGTCTCCCCCTACCCACTCCCACCCTTGAATGGTTATTAGTTAGCACTTCCCAAGCTTCCACCTTTGCAAGCTCCAGCATCGTGTCAATTTGAGATGAGAAAAGCATGCATTGTGTACATGTTTTCTCAATTAGAGGCGCTAAACATTTCTTGATTTCTCAATTATATTATATTCTTTGATTTATTGAAAAGCGCGAAATACGCGATTTTTCTCTAGCTCTGTTAATTGAGTAGATACAATGCACATTAGAAAGTCATTTTAGCTGAAATTTAATAAGGATTTCATTTTTACAATTAAATTTAACATTTTAATTAAATGTAACTTTCAACATCAGACTAATTATTTACGTAAATCATTTCCGCAACATAATTACGACGCTATCATCGAGAAAGAAATGGTCAGATAATGGCAGGCACGTCGGGTTATTTTTGGAAATCATGTACCCATTTTGAGGTGTTCTCCGAGATTTAAAAGATATTGGAAGATCATTATTAATATATTCATAATGGATTCTCTACATTCAGTGCTTAAGTTTTTCAGCACAACTAACAAAAGGATGAGATGTGTGTTGTTTATGATAACTGATGTTAGGTTATGATTGGGATATGTTACACTGACTTGTTAAATTAATAGTGTTAAATATTTTAATCAAAAGTGCTTTAATCAAAATCGTTAGAGCTATTTTTGAGAAAATGAAAATGTTCGAAAATATTTCCATGTAAAGGGTATTGTTTTGGTGGGTTGATTTTCCTCAACACCTTCGTTTCGCACCCTTGGAAGATATTAAATTTATATACCAAGTTTGGTATTTTACATACTTTTCGTTTTTGAGTTCTCGAGTTCATAGATATACGGACACGCACGCACACACACAGATGGAGCTTTTCGTAAAAATGTGCTGTTGTTGTTTTTTTTGGATACAGGGGACCCAAAAATGCCTTTTCTGGTGAAATCTCGGTATCGAATTTTTGTGTGGAAGGTAATACCTTCTCTATATACTATTTACATAGTGCATGTAGAAAAAATAAAAAAAGGTAAAAAAAGATGCCTGTCTGTGAAAAGTATAACTCAAAAACGAAAAATAATTATATATCAAACTTAGTATTATATGTTTGCAGTTACTGATGACTTGATGAGGTATATAAACATTAATTTAGTATAATAAGTATATTCGACAACAAAAAATTGATGTGTTCAATTCGCATGACCTTCTCTACATCGCTATAACAAATTACTGTTAAAAAGCATATCCTTCTATCTACATCATACTACATGAGATAAACATTAGCACAAATCGTCCTTATTACTTGGTTTCTTGTAAGACTTGTAAGTTTCTCGTAGAAGGGAAAATATCTAATATGTTCCATTCACTGATGTCCTCTAGCTGTTCGGTAAGTAAGGCTTTTATTCCAAATATTAATCTGTTATCTACATCATGCTAATCAAGATAAACATAAACAGAATCAGTCTTATTTCTAGCCTTGTAAATAGAAGATAAATAAGAAAATGCACATACTAAAGCGATAGTCTCGTTCTTTAAAAGCCGGTCGCTATGTGAAACAATTGAAATTCCAATCTATTTGCTTGCCAGAAGTAAACAAACGAGAAACCAGAAGAAAAATATCTTCCCGTTTGAGAAAAGTGTAAGTGGCTAAAATTGAAACTAACATTCGGAATATCTCCAATACGTTAACTACAAAAAATATATACAATATAAATTGTCTGTTTTAATGAGATCTACATGTTTTTGTATATCTCTTACAGTTTGCCAGTTATACAAAAGTCATCCAGAATGAAAAGGTATTCAGAGGCAATTCCCAGAAAATTCAAGATATAAAAATATCTTAAACATAAGGTATTTTAATCAAAACCTAAAAATGTTCCATGTAAACAGGGGTTGGGTGTGGGGGTATTTTCTTGAACATTTACATCGTATCTCCTTGGAAGATACCAAACTTAAATACCAATTTTGGTATTTAACCGTCGTTTCGTTTTTTTGTGCTATGCTTTCCAAAGACATACACACATGTGCACGCAGATCCTTTTCTAAAAATGTTTTTGGGTGCATTACAATACCTTCTCTATACTATGTGCATAGTACGTGTAGAGATAGTACCATATTCCGAGGATGCGACACAAAGATTTTCAAGGAAATCTTCCATCCCAAGCTATCCTTTAGATGTAGCATTTATCAAAGATTTTTATTTTTCAAATATGATTTTTACATTTTCTTAAAATACGATATGTTTAAGGCGTTTTCACAACTAATAAATGTAATGGGAAATCTTTCATACTGATGCTTTTGTATAACTGGTAACAAAATGAAGATCTCGTTAACGCACACTTAATATACACAACACACATTTATAGATGATCGATTTATATATAGGTTGTAAAAATGGTTGATGAGCTCAAAAATTACCAGGAGAGAATAAACATACCTGAAGAGTGAGTTTCAGCAGCTTTCGTCTAATTTATTATTCAAGAGAATTTAACGTCCAATAATTTTAAATAAACAAACAAAAATTAAAAATGTGTGCAGATTTGGTGATAATAACATCTTTAAAATGAAATTTAATTATTTCCGACATATTCCTTGTTACTATATTGTACTTACACTTTTCTCAAATGGAAATTTCTTATTCTTATTTCCCCCCCGCTGGTCAAGTAAAGAAAACAGAATTTCAAAACCTATCTAATAGTGATCAGCCCTTTAAAGATTTGACTAGCGCTTAAAGCGCGTTGTATTCTCCTATTCGCATATTAACCTAAAGGTGGCCCAACTGCCAAGTATTTAACAGATATCCCTCCGTGTGTTGAAGGAGTTGCAAAACTCAACGAGGTTGTTTCAAGTTAAAAACCAGTCATTAAGGAACTGGCGTGAGCGATCTTCATGTTTCCCCTCTCAATAAGTGCGACCCACTCACCTTTCTCGTCTCTCTCGTTCTTTCTATCCCCCTTCTTCCGCTATCTCAATCTACACCTACGCACATCCTTTTACTAAAACTACACATTTCCCTTTATTTCTTTTTGCATATGGAGAACTTTAAAAGCGTTTTACTTTCTCTACACGTACCATGTACATAGTGTATTGAGAAGGTATTGCACTCCACCCACAAAATCGATACCGAGATTTCATCGGAAATATATGTTTTAGGGTCCTGTATCCAAAAAAAGTATTTTCAGAAAAAAAATTCGCGTGTGCGCGTGTGTGTCCATGTGTCAGTGAAAACAAAACGAAAAGTCGGTAAAATACCAAACTTGGTATTTAAGATTAGTATCTTCCAGGGATGCCACACGAAGATTTTGAGAAAAATCCTCCACCCCAAACTACCCTTTACATGGAAAATTTTTCAAAAATTTTGATTTTTTGAAAAAATGGCTCTAACGATTTTGATTAAAGTATCGTATATTACAGATATTTACCTGACAAATAAAATGCATATCTTCAATTTTCTGGGAATAGCTTCTGAAGCTTACCTTATTCTGAATGAAATTTACGGAACTTTGCATATATACCAAACCGTAAGAAATGGACAAAAACTTAGTCCACAAAAGATGTAGAGCACGTTAAAACACACAATGTATGTTATATACATTTTTTTCGTGGAGTTGGTTGTTTTTAGATAGGTATTCCTTCTTTTTGGATTTAGCTTTAAGAAACTTTACTATTCTTATACAGGAATTTGTCAACTACTGTCCATACAAACAAAGGAACTTCAGTCACATGGCAACCAGCTTTTGACTATCACTTGAATCTATGGTGCTCCCTTATTTCGCTTCTACTTACACGGAAGTAAGTAATAAGACTATTTCTGCTGATTTTTTTCTCGATTAGCATGAAGTAAATAGAAGCATAAGCTTGCTAACAATAACCTGTCGCAGAGATCCAGTAAAAATCATGCGAATGGAACATATCAGATTTTTTGAACGTTTGATTCGAATATAAAATTCCTGAACCTATCTTAGATGAGCAGCAGAGAAAATTATATTTTGACACTGAATGTTTCATTACAAAACGGATCATATTTAAAATATGTCTTTTAGGCATGTAGGATTTGAAGGAATACGTAAGTTGGTTAGTCAGTTAGTTTCTGGGAATGGAGAAATCCCGTAAGCAAACACAAGGCACTTCCCTTCAGGGGATGGGCAGCAGTCAAGTGTTATGTATGAATGGCAAGACAGTGCAAACTTCTGTTTAACGTTCCGAAGTCCTTCTGGGATATCTACATAGCAACAGTGTTACTACTATCTCATTTATTTATGAGTCACTGCCAAAAATTTTACTATGTCTGATTTGAAGAGGATACGGTATAACTTTTTACTTTCTCTACACGTACTATGTACATAGTGTATAGATAAGGCATTGTATTGCACCCAAAAATTCGATACCGAGATTTCACAGGAAATACACGCTTTAGGTCCCCCGAATCCAAACATATCATTTTTAGGAAAAGGTCCGTGTGTGTCTGTGGACTGCATAGCGAAAAGGCCGTTAAATACTAAACCTTGGTATTTAAGTTTGGTATCTTCCAAAGATGCGACACGAAGATTTTCAAGAAAATCCCCCCCCCCCACCGTGAACTACCCTATTCATGGAAAAAATTTCGAACATTTTGATTTTCTCAATGGCTCTAACGATTTTGATTAAAACCTCTTCTTATATTTAAGATAATTACATGTCAAAAAAATCTGATGTGTACCATTCACATGACCTTCTCCATATCCCTGCAACAAATTATTCTTAAAAAGCTTATACTTTTATTTACTTTATGCTAATCAGAAAAAAAAAAACAGCACAAATAGTCTAATTACTCGCTTCCTTGTAAGTAGAAGCGAAATAAGGGACAACTGTAGGTTAAAGTGATAGTCAAAAGCTGGTTTCTATGTCAACGAAGTTCCTTTGTCTATATAGATAGGAGTTGACAAGTTCCTGTATGAGAAAAGTATACGTTTTTCATAGCAGAAACCAAAAATAAGGAATGTCACAAAAACGACGAACTCCACGAAAAAAATGTATATAACATAAATTGTGTGTTTTAATGTGCTCTACATTTTTTGTGCAGTAAGTTTTTTTTCAATCTCTTACGGTTTAGCAGTTATTCAAAATTCAGTAAAATTCATCCAGAATAAACTACTCTTCAGAGGCTATTCCCAGAAAATTCAAGATATACATTTCATTTGTCAGGTAAATATGTTTAATATCCGAAATTTTAATCAAAATCGTTGGAGCCATTTTTGAGAAAATCAAAATTTTCGAAAAAAGTTCCATGTAAAGGGTAGTTGGGGGTAGGGGGATTTTTCTCAAAATCTTCGTGTCGCATCCCTGGAAGATACTAAACTTAAATACCAAGTTTGGTATTTTACAGACTTTTCGTTTTTGAGTTATCGTGTTCAAAGACACACGGACACTCGGACACACACACACACACACACACACACACACACACACACACACACACACACACACACGGACCTTTTTGTGAAAATGCTTTTTTTGGATATTGGGGACCCTAAAAAATATATTTCCGGTGAAATCTCGGTATCGAATTTTTGGGTGGAGTGCAATACTTTCTCTATACACTATGTACATAGTGCGTATGGAAAAAGTTAAAATATATATCTTGAACTTTCTGGGAATGGACTCTTGAAGACATGTTTATTCTGGATGAACTTTGAGGAATTTTACACAACTGGTAAACCGTAAGAGATAGACAAAATCTTGCCACACAAAAAAAAATGTAGGACTCATTAAAACACACAATTTATGTTATTTAACATTTTTTTCGTGGAGTTAACAGTTTTTGAGATAATCCTTGTTATTAGTTTCAGCTTTTAAATATTTATACGGAAATTTGTCAACTCCTGTCAATACAAACAAAGGTACTTCAATCACATAGCAACCAGCTTTTAAAATATTTGACTATCGATTTGGCCTAACGTATTCCCTTATTTCCCTCCTACTTTCAAGGAAGCAGGCAATAAGACCCTTTCTGCAATTTTTTCTCGATTACCATTAAGTAAACAGAAGAATAAGCTTTTTGGCAATAATTTATTACAGAGATGCAGAGAAAGTTATGTGAATGGGATGCATCAAATTTTTTGTTCTCTATACTCGGTCTTAGAGCAATAATAAAATAGATATTGTATACTTGGTATTCAGTATTAAAGTTAAGATTTTATCACTTAAATTTTCTTTTCTATAAGTAAGACATTATGAAATGTGGAAACCACCTTTATATATTATGCATGATCGACTTTTACACAAAATGATTGATTAGCTCAAAAAATACCACAAAAGGATAATAGTCCTGAAGAGTGAGCTTCAGTGCCTTTCGTTTAATTAATTATCCAAGAGAATTTAACATCCAGTAATGTTTAAATAAACAAAAAGAAATAAAAATGTTTGCTCAGAATTGACGATAATAATCTCTATGAAATAATTCCTAGCTTTAATCGATAAATATCGATATTGCCACTTATTACTGAGAGATTATAAGAACTTTTCGTGACTTGTTTAAATGCTTATAAATACCCAGTTAAAAGCAAGATATCAATGTTTCCTGATTATTAGCTCAGGTGCACCAGTTGCGTGACTTGACATTTCCTACATGAGTTTTATTATCTCATTACAACTGTTTCTTCTTTAATGTCTTGAATCTGTGTCTCCGAGGGACTTCCGTATCCACTAAAGTAGGAAACTTTATGTTCGCTTGGGGGAGATTGCCTGAAAGTTTATCAAATTTTCATGTGAATTTTAACGACACATTTGGCGTAAAAGAAAGCGTTTTATTTCTTAAATGTGAAATATGCATTAAACATAGTTGTACTTTTTTACTTTCTCTACACGCATTATATACATAGTGTATAGAGAAGGTATTGCATTCCACCTAAAAATTCTATACCGAGATTTCACCGGAAATATACGTTTTAGGGTCCCCTGTAACCAAAAAGCGCATTTTCAGAAAATGGTCCGTGTATATGTTTGTGTCCGTGTGTCTTTGAACACGATAACTCAAAAACGAAAAGTCGATAAAATACCAAACTTGGTATTTAAGTTTAGTATCTTTCAGGGATGTGACACGAAAATTTTGAGAAAAATCCCCCCACCCTAAACTAGCCTTTACATGGAACTTTATTCGAAAATTTTGATTTTTTAAAAAATGGCTCTAACGACTTTGATTAAAATAACATATATTAAAGATATTTACCTGACAAATGAAATATATATATCTTGAATTTTCTGGGAATAGCCTCTGAACATTACTCTATTCTGGACGAATTTTACGGAATTTTGCATAACTGCTAAACCGTAAGAGATGGACAAAAGCGTACCTCACAAAAAGTATAGAGCACTTTAAAACACACGATTTATGTTATATGTATTTTTTTCGTCGAGTTGATCCTTTTTGAGATATTCTTGTTTTTGGTTTCAGCTTTTTCTCATACAGGAATTTCGCAACTCCTGTCCATACAAACAAAAGAACTTCAGTCACACAGCTACCAGCTTTTGACTATCACTTTAACCTATGGTACTGCCCTTTTTCGCTTCTACTCACAAGGAAACTAGTAATAAAACTATTTCTGCTATTTTTTTCAGATTAGCCTGAAGTAAATAGAAGCATAAGCTTTTTAACAATAATTTTTGCAGAGTTGTAGAGAAACACATCAGATTTGTTATTGAACATTCATAATTATTTCTCGTAGCTTACGGGAGGCATCTGTCCCCTAAAAGATACTAAACAACTCCTTTGATGGAGAAGTTAAACCATACATGCTAACGTCTACAATTGTGCAATTTTTGTAGATGTTTTTAAACAATTGTAATATTAATTCAAGATCTTCTCGGGCTTCTAGCCAGTTTTTACCTGGCTAGAAGCCCGAGAAGATCTTGAATTAACACGTCGCCAGGAAAGCTATAGTTCTTATTTTAATTGTAATATTATTTAACGCCCTTTCTTATGGATCATGGAGCCGGTAGGTAAGATAGTACATGAAATAAAAGGAAAGGAAATGTTCCAGGCTTATGCTAAGGGTACCACTGCAGTCTTTGCTAGCTACTAAGATTTAGAGCAATCAGACGGAGTATACCAGCGACTGTGCTGTGTTTCTTGAGTATCGAACCATACTAGCCCATAGGGCTCTTTTTGCTTCCAACTGTTTGCTGGATTAAACGGAAGAGTGACCAGATCCGGACAGTGATGTATGTGACACCAATCCTGACGCCAGTTAGACTTGACCTGGGGGAACCGGATGCAGACGAGACAGCTCTCAGGAAGGAAGGAGTCGATAGCAGTTTTACTAAACACAAGGAAGAATTCGTGCCAGAACCTCCAACCGCCATCGCCATTATTATAAACCGCAATTAGATGAGGTGAAACATATGAAAAGGGACAACACTCACTTACCGACCCGGGAAACCACGAAAAGAAACCCATGGCCAGAGTGGCCGATCCGACGAGAATCGAACTCGGTACCTTCTGAATGCGAGCCCCACATGTTACGTGGACCCATCTCGCGCGGTAAAGCTGTATTGGTCAATAATTATATATTTTATTGCACTTAGGCGTTCTACAATTACCTGAAATAAATTATAAATGGGTAAAAAGGTAAAGGTAATAGTACTAATAATGGAAGAGGTCCCCGCAACCGAAGCAGAGCACCGCAAGTAGACCCGTCACATGTTGCTCTATCGTGAACTCGGGAAGAAGGGATGAGAGGAGAAGTCTGAAAGGCGACCAGATCCGCATGAGGATGAGAGCAAGCAAGGAAGGGGTTCCCTAACGTTTGTAGTTAGAACACATCCGATTTCGCCCGGTGCATTCCTACAAATAACATACGATAGACAAAAACTTACTTCACAGAAAATGTAAAACTCGTTAAAACACAGTCTATGTCATATATCTACATATTTTTTTTTCTTTTTTTTTTTCGTGGAGTTACCGATTTTTCCTTGTTATTAGTTTCAGTTTTAAAATACTTTAACATTTCTCATGCAGGAACTGGTCAGCTTCTGGCCACGCAAAGAAACGGATTTCAATCCTATAGCAATCACATTTAAAATATTTTACTATCGATTTAGCCTAGTGCATTCCCTTATTTCCCTTTTGCTTATAAGAAATTAAGTAATACGATATTTTCTACTAATGTTTATCTCGATTGGCATAAAGTAGATAGAAGAATAAGCTTGTTACAAAGATATAGACATACTCATATGAATGGAACACATCAGATTTTTTATATTGTGACAAAATCTCTCTTTAATTTATTCAGAAACAACCCTTTGTTTCTTCCACTGATTACAAATACAAATCTGTATACAAAATGACTGCCTTTCTATATACTTCTGCTACAATTCTGCCAACGTTCTCTGCGCCAGCGGCGGCTACTGCTGCTCGCTACGAATTTCCCATAGAAACTCACTCAACTGCTGTTCTCTATATATTTCCAGTTGAAAATGAATTGTCTGTCACGACAAGACACGAGCAGTTGGCAAGCCGACGGTGTATTAGACGTGTTCGCTTTCTTGCTAGAGATTAACCACGTACTGACTGGGGTTTGCAGGATGGATGAAAATGAGGCTGGGGAGTGAAAGGAGGTAGCAAGTGTGCTCCTCAACGGATGCCAGTCATGGTGCAACGGCCCCTGTGCACCGCTGGTGTAATTATTTTACAAAATATGAATTTATTTTGAGATTTAAATTTTGAAATCCAAGCAACACTTGAATGATTGTAAGGAGCTTAGTAGCAGCTGTTGGAATTGTCTGTGGGCTTCGATCCCCTGTTTATACCTGTCGATCGCATGGCGGGAAATTTCCAGAAGTAGTCACACTTGCAAACCACAGGTCACAAACTCACTCAGGTGAAACAGTGCGATCTCTCCGCTGTCCACTCGCACATGTGTAACAATCACAGCTTTGATGTGAAAAGAACTCGCCGCCGCAACACATGTCCACTAACGCAGGTGTAACAATGGACGTAAACGTCAGCTATGACTTACGAAGCAAACCGCTCACACACATTCGGTGATTACGGCCACAGGGCATAGTCATAATACCATCTGTCCCTCTCTCTCATGCCTGGCTAAAGATCGATCCCTCGTTCCGGGTTTTCCATTCTAATTAGGTTAGAATAGAATGCTTTGAAGAATTGATTACTCTGTATTCGAATACCTTTAGGGGTCGAAACTTTCATTCTCGAATACAACTATCACTCATTAAGGTTTGCGCTAATCGAAATCAGCCTTATTTCATATGCAAGTTCTCGGATGCTACATTATCGTCATCGAGTGATGTTCTCAGTTCTCACCATGGTTCATCTCGAATACTACAATTATTAATGCTTTTACTAATCGAAATCGGCCTGTTTTCTTATACAAGTTCTTGGATGCTACGCTATCGTAAGTCAGTTCTCATCATGGTTGTTCTCGAATAAAGCATTCAGTTCAAATAGTGGACGAAAAATACAACAGGTAGATGCTGACAATTAGGGGCTAGATTTTACTATTTTCTGCATACGAAGGAAGTAATGGATGACAAAGATGAACGACCGATAAATACAGTATGTTATAGTACTGCTGCGCTAATTGTAATCTTGGATCGTTGGCTCCTAAACCATATACTGCAGCGCACGAATTGTTTGTTCTATATGTGTGAATTCCGTGCTGCAGTGATTCTAAAGTAATCAACACAGAAAAACATTTTATTTGAATATAGAAATGTTAAGATATTTTAAGGCATATTATTTATGCACGAACGTACTTAATTTTAATTTTATACACTCTATGTGTAATTACATGCACTATAGACTTTGTCAATGGAAAACGTAAAACACTATAATCTGTAGGACCTGAATGTCCGAAAATGTTTTACAAAATAAAATTAACTATTCATGAGTCAGTGGAAGTTTATTACCAGTCAGCACACTCCTGAACTCCTCCCTACAAGTGCCCAAGCGTATGAATAAGCTGTAAGTATGAGCATCAATCATATTTAGGTACAGCTAGGCCAGCACTATCTCGAAACGAGATCTCGATTCAGTTCGTTGCACCTGCAACCTATTCGAACATTGCATAGGATATTCTCAAACGAGTACCGTGCATTTTGAAACCGTCCAAGTGAAAGATTCGAATGCAGCATTCAGGTTTCGAAATATCTCGAAAATGTTCAAGAATCGAATACATCGACATGTTGCATTCGAATACTCCCATCGCTAATTCTAATGATAATGACTTTGGTTCCTGCCCCTAGGCACCCACGTGTAAATTCTAGGGGTGTAAGACGACTAAATGTTTTGCTGTTGTTATTATTTTTACTATTATTACATATTTTATAGATCTATGGTGGCTAAATCTACTACAACTAGTGTCATGTTTACCCAAATATTCCTTCTCATAATAATGTTTTAGATGTTGGAAGTGAAATACTCCTCCCTTGTGTTGCATTTAGTTACAAACCTACACTTACCTTAAAAATCTGATGTGTTCCATTCACGTGACTTTCTCTACATCTCTGTAACAAATTATTGTTAAAAAGTTTATTCGTCTATCTACTTCATGGTAATCGAGATAAAATTACAGAAATGGTTACTTGCTTCCTTGTAAGTAGAAGGGAAATAAGACAGTACCATAGGCTAAAGCGATAGTCAAGTCTTTTAAAAACTGGTTGCTATGTGATTGAAATTCCTTTGTTTGTATGTCCAGGAGTAGACAAATCCCATATGATAAAAGTATAAGCATTTTATAGCTGAAACTGATAACAAGGCATATTTCAGAAACGGTCAGCTCTACCAAAAATGTATAAACACAAATGATGTGTTTTAACGAGTTCTACTTGTTTTGTGGAGTACAGTTTATCTTATTGTTTACCAACTAGTGCAAAATTCATCTAGTATAAAGAAGTCTTCAGAGACTTTTCCAAAAAAAAAAAAAAAAATCAAGATATACATTTTATTTGCTAAGTAAATATCTTTAATGTACAATGTTTTAATCAAAATCGTTAGACATTTTTGAGGAAATCAATCTTCGAACATTTTTTTATGTAAAGTGTAGTTTGGGGTGGGGAGGGTTTCCTTGAAAGTCTTCGTGTCGCATCCTTGGGAGATAGTTAACGTAAATTTAAATTTGGTATTTAATGGACTTTTCGTTTTTGAGCTATGCTGTCCACACACACACACACACACACACACACACACACACACACACACACACACACACATTGGCCTTTTTCTAAATATGTTTTTTTGGATTCACGGGTCTCATAACATGTATTTCTGGTGAAATCTCTGTATCGAATTTTTGAGTGTAATATAATACCTTCTCTATAGAATATGTACATAGTACGTAGTACAGTAGAGAAAGTAAAAATAGATAAAGTAAACCCCTATCCACTTTTAATTTCAGATTAATCAGTAAAATCTGGAACCGAAATGGGTGTAAATGGTATCTTAATAATATAGTTGTGAAACCAACCAGGAAGTGAAAACTGAATATATACCCTGCCAGATCTAGTACACTTGCATTCCTTCCAACAACTTCCAGTCATGATCTTATACTCCCACCTGCACTGAGTAAATACAGGGATGTCCAAACCTGCCTTGAGGAGAGAATATGTTATAATCCTAGAAACTCGTGTTCAATTGCTACTTCACAGAAAACCACTAATTTGAAATAATGTCTTAGACATAACTGTGCTCGTAATAACAGAAGCTGAGAAAATTCGTGTGTGTGTTTTTATGTGTGTTAGATGTGCATAGGATAATCTCAAAAACATTCAGTACATGCATTGAATGCCCTGTTCTTTTCAAACATCATCTGTAAGATATTTAAAAAAATTATGTTTAAGATATATGGAGTTGTCATATCCAGTTACCCTAATTTCTTAAGAATAGCACTTTAATGGCAAATTATTCATCCGCTCAAAAGGAAAAAGGTAATGTTGAATTTATTTAAAACTGTGTTTGTTTTTCTCAAAAATTACTCTAACGATTTTGACTAAAATGCCGTATATTAAATTATAGTGTATATTTTGAATTTTCTGGGAATAGCTTTTACGTCATATACGTTTTTCTTTAGAGTTGACAATTTTCGAAATATTCCTTATTATTGGTTTCAATGTTAAACTTAACCTTTCTCAAACAGGTCCATACAAGGCGAGTTAAACCGATAATTGTCTCACTAGTGACCAGCTTTTAAAAGCTTTAACTATCGCTTCAACCCAATGTATTCTCTTATATTCCTTCTACAAGGAAGTACGAAGACCAGTTCTCTAATCTTTTGTAAGAAGAGTTTGTATATGGAACAGCTAGAGAAAGTTATGAATGGAAGTCATCAGATTCTTTTCCTTTCATTTATATAACCCCCTTTAACTTTTACGGCCTCATTTGAATTGAAAAACGACTGCTGGTGCTTTTTCTTACTGAACTTGTACTGGGTTTTATTCTTCTAGGTGTTCTAGAAAGATGGGACCGTTTGAGGTTGCTAATAACTTAGAATTTCTAAATTTAGATTACAAAGAAGATTAAATGATGCAATTTCACTGTTCTTTATTTCACTATTAAACTTTAGTTTACATACGTGTCTGACTATTATCTTTTTTGTTAAATACAATTAATAATTAGAAATTGCAATATATATATTTTTTTGTGTGTGTGACGCCCCGTTCCATTTAACCAAAAGTTTAACCAATGTGCCGGTAGCAAAGCAGAAGAAAGAATTTAGTATGGCCAAAATAAGTAATTTTCCCCCAAAATTTTACCTCTTATGCAAGATGGCACCGACCTTGGGTTCCCCTCGATGCACTCACTACGTGGAATTCACCCACAATATCTGTGAACACGTCCTTATAAACCCTGTAGGGAGAGCGCCTAGTTCGATTCTTCACCATCAGCCGCTTCTAAAAGCACCTGCTCTAAAACGCTTCATTTTCGCACCATCAATTTTTTTTAATGAGTCACCTTCAACGGCTTTTCGGGCCCAAGCTAATAACTTCATTTATTTATGTACTCATTCATAGAAGGCTTTGACCCAGTTTGCCCTGCGGAGTTGGCCTCGTGTTAACATTGTTAACATTAGTCATTTATCAGATTTGAAATACATTCCCCTAGCTTGCCTTACAAGTGCTGCCTACAGAGACTTCATTCAGAACCTCTGCAAATAAGGATCAACATGTGGTATATGCACGATGCTCTAGCACATTTCAGTCTCATTATTCGAGGTGTACTGGCTGGTATCTAGCATAAAATGGATAGATAAAGAAGGATCAGTTCCATGGCCTGAACGTTCCCCGACCTTAATTTTTTGAAGGCACCTTAAACCGTGGGTGTATGCAGCAGATATCCCGAATGAAGAAACTCTTAATCTACGCGCCATGGAAGCCTGCGAAATCCTGTGACACCGTCTGGGAGTATTTGACATTCCATGCATTGACGAGTACATGAGTGTCTAGACGCAAGAGGATGACTTTTGCTGTAAGTGGTGATTGTGTGGAACACCTCCTAACTAGCTGAAAACGTTAAAAATATAATAATGCGTCACTTTAAAAAGTTTTGATTAGTAATATTTTGAAACTCAATAAATCGAACAAGAAGGGTTTTTGGGCATGTGTTTATATAAACTTTTTTTTCATGTAAGGAATCTGTTCCCAAACTTTATAACAGCATTTTTGAATCATCTTGTACATTTTATTTGTCATTTAAATATCTTTAATATATGGTATTTTAATCATAATCATTAGAGCCATAGTAGCAGCAACAGGAGTAATAGTAGGAGTAGGAGGAGGAGAAGGAGGAGGAGGAGGAGGAGGAGGAGGAGGAGGAGGAGGAGGAGGAGGAGTTGGTCTACTCTCTAATGTTAAATAAGTATAGCGTGTACACAATTTCAAACCTAGCTGTTGGCGGATATTGATAGCTGGAATGAAGAGGTTTTAATTATTCGTATATCTCAATCCTAAAGGTGACTTTATTATTTAAAAAATCTGATGTGTTACACTCACATGACTTTCTCTAGCCGTTCTACAAACCTCTTACATAAGATTATTCTTCTTTCTGCACTTGCCAATCGGGGTATTCAGCACGATGTTCTTATTACTTAGTTCCTTATAAGTAGGAAGAAAATAAGGGAATACACTAGGCTAAATCGATAGTCAAATGTTTTAAAAGCTGCCGTTATGCGATTGTTATTATAAATCGCTTCTATTCCTGGCCAGGAGTAGAACAAAAGGAAAACGGACACTCCCGTCTGGGAAAAGTATAAGTACTTCACAACTGAAACTAATAACAATGAATACCTCGAAAACGGTAAGCTCCACGAAAAAAAGTTCCATGTAAAGGGTAATTTGGGGTGGGGGATTTTTCTCAAAATCTTCGTGTCGCATCCCTGGAAGATACTAAAATTAAATAAGTTTGGTATTTTAGCTATTTTCGTTTTTGAGTAATCGTGTTCACAGACACACGGACACACACCAACGGACCTTTTCTGAAAATACTTTTTTTTGGATACAGGGGACCCTAAAACATACATTTCCGGTCAAATCTCGATATCGAATTTTTTGGTGGAGTGCAATACATTCTCTATACACTATGTACATAGTGTGTATAGAGAAAGTAAAAATCTTATGTGTTACACTCACATGACTTTCTCTAGCCGTTCTACAGACTTCTTACATAAGATTATTCTTCTTTCTTCACCTTGTTAATCGAGGTATTCAGCACAATGTTATTACTTAGTTCCTTGTAAGTAGGAAGAACATAAGGGAATACACTAAGCCAAATCGATAGTCAAACGTGTTAAACGCTGTCGTTATGCGATTGTCATTACAAATCGCTTCTTTTCTTGACAAGGAGTAGAAAAAAAGAAAAATGGACACTCCCGTCCGAGAAAAGTAGAAGTGCTTCACAACTGAAACTAATAACAATGAATACCTCGAAAACGGTAAGCTCCACGAAAAAAATGTACATGACGTACGTTGTATATTTTAACAAGGTCTACATTTTTTGTATAGTAAGTTTTTGTCTATCTCTTACGGTTTACTAGTTATACCAAATTAAGCAAACTTCATCCAGAATAAACAGGTCTTTAGAAGCTATTCCCAGAAAATTCAAGATATACGTTTTATTTGCTAGGTAAATATCTTAAATGTACGATATTTTAATCAAAATCGTTAGAGACATTTTTAAGAAAATCAAATTTTCGAAAACAGTTCCATGTAAAGGGTAGCTTGGGGTGGGGGATTATTCTCAAAATCTTCGTGTCGCATCCCTGGAAGATACTAAAATTAAATAACAAGTTTGGTATTTAAGCTACTTTTCGTTTTTGAGTTATCGTGTTTACAGACACATGCACACACGGACACACACACGGACCTTTTTCTGGAAATGCTTTTTTTGGATACAGGGGGTCCTAAAACATGTATTTTCGGTGAAATCTCGGTATCGAATTTTTAGGTGGAATGCAATACTTCTCTATCCCTATGTACATTGTACATATGGGGCTAGAGAAAGTAAAAATCTGATGTGTACCATTCACATGACTTTCTCTATATCCCTGCAACAAAATTTTCTTAAAAAGCTTATACTTCTAATAACTTCATGCTAATCAGTAAAACATTAGCAGAAATAGCCATATTACTTGCTTCCTTGTAAGTAGAGGTGAAATAAGGGAGTAACATAGGTTAAAGTGATAATCAAAAGCTGGTTGCTATGTCACTGAAGTTCCTTTGTTTGTATGGACAGCAGTTGACAAATTCCTGTATGAGAAATGTATAAGTTTTTCATAGCAGAAACCAAAAATAAGGAATGTCACAAAATCGACGAACTCCACGAAAAAAATATATATATATATATATATATATATATATATATATATATATATAACATAAATTGTGTGTTTTATCGTGCTCTTCATTTTTTGTAGTAAGTTTTTGTCCATCTCTTACGGTTTAGCACTTATTCAAAATTTAGTAAAATTCATCCAGAATAAACTATTCTTCAGAGGCTATTCGCAGAAAATTCAAGATATACATTTTATTTGTCAGGTAAATATCTTTAATATATGAAATTTTAATCAAAATCGTTAGAGCCATTTTTGAGAAAATAAAATTTTTCGAAAAAAGTTCCATGTAAAGGGTAGTTGGGGGTAGGGGGATTTTTCTCAAAATCTTCGTGTCGCATCCCTGGAAAATACTAAACTTAAATACCAGGTTTGGTACTTTACCTAGTTTTCGTTTTTGAGTTATCGTGTTCACAGACACACGAACACACGGACACACACACACGGACCTCTTTCCGAAAATGCTTTTTTTTTTAGATAAAGGGGACCCTAAAACATATATTTCCGGTGAAATCTCGGTATCGAAATTTTTGGTGGAGTGCAATACATTCTCTATACACTATGTACATAGTGCCTATAGAGAAAGAAATAAGAGCTCTGCAAATGAAGTGTAAACCATGTTAACATTTTCCACCTGTTTGCACTGTACCCGTATACGAGATCACGACTCTTATACAAACTTGGGAACTCCTGTCAATGAGTGCGATTCTCTCACCGTTGATATGCAAGAAGAGTGGAACAGCCGCGCTAACACAAAGCCACTGAGCGGTGTTTATTTGGATTTGTCCCGTTGAGTTCTTTAAACGCACGAAGGGTTTATCTGGTACGTATGTGTGTGGCTCAGAGAGTCAAGCTGTTGTGAGCTCTAAAACATCCGTGCCATCCTTCTGAACTATTTAAGCTCGTAACCATCATATTGAAAAGCATAGCTACAATATTAGTTCTGTTTCCTGGAAATGAGAACATTAAGACTCTTCATATATCTGCTTATACTGGTGGTCGCTTTGTTCATGGCCATATCGGACGATGAATGAAATCGTTGAAATGATGCTCAAATGATTTCAGGGTCCATGGAGCTCAAAGTTGAGGGAAATCCCTAAAAGAAAGAATCAGTAGCACACCCTACATGAAATTCGAACTCGTGACCTCTTAAATATGAGGCAGACATGCTACCCCTACACTACAGAGGCGGACTTAAACATTTGACTATCACCATTCTCTTTGTATCTATAACTAAATGTGCAATGCTGATGTGTTCCATTCACATGACTTTCTCTACATCTCTGCAATAAATTATTACCAAAAAGGCTTATTCTTCTATTTACTTAATGGTAATCGAGAAAAAATTGCAGAAAGGGTCTTATTACTTGTTTCCTTGAAAGTAGAAGGGAAATAAGGGAATACATTAGGTTAAATCGATAGTCGAATCTTTTAAAAGCTGATTGCTATGCGATTGAAGCAACTTGGCTTGTATTCACAGGAGTTGACAAATTCCTGAGAAATGTAAAAGTATTTTAAAGCTCAAATCAATAAAAAGGAGTACCTCAAAAACGGCCAACTTCACGAAAAAATATATAGAACATAAATTGTGTGTTTTAACAAGTTCTTAATTTTTGTGAAGTAAGTTTACGGTTTAACAGTAATGCAAAATTCCGCAAAATTCATCCCGAATAACATGTCTTCAAAGGCTATTCCCAGTAAACTGAAGATATACAATTATTTGTTGTGTAAACACCTTTATTATTGAGTATTTTAATCAAAATCGTTTAATCATTTTTTAGGAAATCAATATTTTTAATAATTTTCCATGTAAAGAGTAGTTGGGGGTGGGGGGATTTTGTTGAACATCTTCATGTCGCATCCTTGGAAGATACTGAACTTAAATACCAAGTTTGGTATTTAACGGGCTTTTCCATGGCACACAGAAGGACAGACACACACGGACATTTTCCTAATTTGGAATCAGGGGGTTCCAAAATGTATTTGTGAAATCTCGGTATCGAATTTTGGGTGCATTGCAATATCTTCTCTATGCACTATGTACATAGTACGTGTAGAGAAAGTGACAAAAATCTGATGTGGTCCATTCACATAACTTTCTCTATATCACTGTAACAAATTATTATTAAAAAGCATTTTCTTCTATCTACTTTATGATAATCGAAATGACCATTAACAGAAACTGTCTTAATTATTTGCTTCCTTGTAAGTAAAAGAAAAATAAGGGTTAAAACGATAGTCAGATCTTTAAAAAGCTGGTTGCCATGTGGTTGAAACCCGTTTCTGTGCAAGGCCGGGAGATTACAACGTGCCGTGTGAGAATAGTTAAAGTATTTTAAATCTGAAGCAAATAACAAGGAATATCTCAGAAATGGTTAATTCCATGAAAAAAAAGTATAAACATAAATAGTATGTTTTAACGTGACCTACAATTTTTGTGCAGTAAGTTTTCGCCTATCTATTACGGTTTACCAGTTACGCAAAATTCAGCAGAATTCATTCAGAATAAAGAAGAAAATTCCCAGAAAATTCCCGATATATATTTTATTTGCAACGTAAACATCTTTAATACACGGTATTTTAATCATTTTTGAGAAAATAAAAAAATTCGAATTTTTTTCCATGTAAAGGGTAGTTTGGGGTGGGGAGATTCTTCTCAAAATCTTCGTATCGCATCCTTGGAAGATACAAAGCTTAAATACCAAATTTGGTATTTTACTGAGTTTTCACTTTTGAGTTATTGTGTTCACAGACACATTGACACACAATCGCGCCGTGGCCGAGTGGTTAGACCACTCGCCTCCCACCTAGACGGGCCAGGTTCGATCCCAAGTGGCGCAGAGGCTGGTTTTCTCCAGGTTCTACGCTTTGCCACGCTATCTTATTCCACCGATACTCCATCCCTGCGGTGCCAAAAGAAGTAAAAGCGGGCACTCACGCGCCGACCTTTTTCTAAAAATGTTTTTTTTATACAGGGGACCCTAAAACGTGTACTTCCTGTGAAATTTTGGTATCAAATTTTGGGTGGAGTGTAATGCTTCTCGATGCACTATGTACATAGTACGAGTAGATAAAGTAATACATTTACGTGAGAATTCTTTGTAAACACACTGTAAATGCTAATGGACAGAGTAAATAAAATTATAGAAAATCGTCATGTGCTTTAAAAGTTAAGGATGCATGGTTCTAGAGAGCATATCACTTTGGAATGGTCTTCAATAGTGGAAAAGTTCCGACTCCTGGAACATTTGACATACAAACATACGTACCACTGAACTAATGACGAGTACAGCTGAAATAACAACGGAAGGCGTCAGAATTGGGATGATAACAAATTCGTAACTAGCACAGAGAAGAACACGCATTCCTGACGACCAAATTAGCAGAGTGTCATTACCAAAGAGAGCAACAGACTGCAGCAACGTGTTGCTGGGCACCATCGACCTTCGTCGCCAGCACGTAGTTCGCCAAACGTTTCACTGTGCATGCATATCTCGAGGATACTAGTTTAGTATAAGTTTATTGAAGCGCTAAGAAATTCTTGTGCTGGCCACTAGTATTTGGCCTAGGCCACTTTTTCAGTGGGCAGTCCAGTTTAAGTTGTACAAAAAAGAACATATTGCTGTAACTACCACTAATACTAAATGCTCATGCACTATAGTTCTTCCCTGTTAACAGTCCATTTCCATTTATTTTTTACTTTTTCTAAATATTATCCCAATATCTTACAGTTTTTATTTATAATTTTATTTATATTAGATTTCCTATTCATTTTCGTCCATATACTTTCTTTTTTTATTTCTCATTTTTCTTACAATAAAACATTATAATCAAAATTCCTCTCCGTCACATATTTAGCTACTAAAAGATCTATTTCATTGAAACACTTTCAATAGTTATACATTTAAAGATACTAAGAATTGATATATATTCACTGTCTTAAATTTAATTTAATAATTTAAAACCACCTATTCAGTTATTTCTGCTGTTTATGTCTTTTATATTAAAGCTCAATTTTTGTTTGTTGCGTTTTGATGAAATAAATGATAGCTTATTTCTTGGATAATTAAAAACACTTCTAAACATATAGATTATAGCAATTTTCGGTATCAAGTTCTAATTAGAAGTCTTACTGTTAAAATACATCATATTTTGATTCAAAACCAAATGAAGTTTTACTAGGCGAAATAATCAGGATCAAATATAACATGATATTAAGAATGTAGTTAATATATTTTGTCAAAAGTTTTATTATTTGATTCACTTTGCAAAATATGAAATCACTTATACTTATTATTGTGAGCTGGAGAAATGGCTAGGGACGTATGAAGGAGGAAATGAGACATCGATTACAAAAAAGTATTATAGCTTGTGGGTGAGTGACGTGAGGATGTATGCACCTTTGTGAGAAGTCCATTCTTAACGCTGTCCGTCTCCTGACCTAACACCCTTCCCCCACTGACTGAAAGACCTCTAACAGGATGTTGTGGTTTACGAGAGCTGATCTATGCTTACGGAAGCATTAAAACGCCATTTTAAAACGCAGCAGATCCATATCCCGGATGTTCAAGCTGTTCGATTGAGGTTTTATTAGCATATTTATTGCATAGCCTTAGCGCTTTAGAAAACTAATTTCAGCTTGGTGTGCATTTAATTGTTATTCATGAATCATCTGATTGACCTGTCCTATTTGAAGATGGTAAATCAAAATAACGAGATTAATTAACGATAAGCGAGAGTTCACCACCTACTTAAATGGGTGAATGAAATGAGGGCTGCCTTCCTCACACAAAATTACTGGGTAGGAAATGAAATAGGGCTGCTTTAAATATCTCTCTCCCTCTCTCACCCTCTCTCTCACTCTCTCTCTCTCTCTCTCTCTCTCTCTCTCTCTCTTGCTCTGTGCGTCTGCGTGCGCACGCTTGTATCCTGCCCATATACATACCTCTCTTCTTTCTCTACTACATTTAGTAAGTACGGGATGTATTGTATTATAACTATAACTACTTTATTGCATATAGTAAGTAGGGGATGTATTCTTTACCACCCCGAATGTATGGTTAGAAGCATGTTGTACACTACTGGCAGGCACGGAAAACGCGGGCGGGTATTTGACATAAATTGTGTGTTTTAACGAGATCTACATTTTTGTATAGTAAGTTTTTGTCTATCTCTTGCGGTTTACCAGTATTACAAAAGTTATCACCTAAATGAAGAGCTCTTCAGACATATCGTTTGTCATGTAAATATCTTAAACATATGGCATTTTAATCCATAAAATAAAAATAAAAAATTTCGAAACATGTTCCATGTAAAGGGTAGCTGAAGGTGGGGGATTTTCTTTAAAATCTTCGTGTGGTATCTTTGAAAAATACTAAGATTAAATACGAAGTTAGGTATTTCTTTTCATTTTTGAGCTATGCTGTCCACATTCACACACACACAGACTCACATTCGGACATGTTTCCAAAAATGCTTTGTTTTGGACTCGGGGGATCTCAAAACATGTATTTCGGGTCATAAGACAATATTGGTAAAGGTACCCTTCTAGCAATGAAGGAGAGAAAGTGGACGGACATGCAGTTAGCTTAGAGGGAAACAGCCCAGTACTTCATATAGAAAATTAATACCTCCAAACACTGTTCTTTAGATTATAGCAATGGAACACTGGTTTATTGCTAAGATGAAATAAAAAATTAGCACATAAAACATATATAAAGTTACAAAAGTTACCCATAATTTAAAAAATATGTGTTACATTCTCATGACGTTCTTTATATATTCCGCAAACTATTCTTACAAAATATTATTCATTTATCTACATCATGTCAATGTCTTATTGCTTTACTTCCTTGTAAGTATAATGGAACTAAACTAAAGCGATAGTCAAATCTTTTAAAACCTGGTCGCTATGTGAAACAATTGACATTCGGTTCTCTTTGCATTGTCAGGAGTAAACTAAAACGAAAGAGAACTTTCCGTTTCAGAAAGTTTAAGCACTTTAAAATTAAAACAAAAAATAATGAAAGTTTTGGAAACAGTTAACTCTACAAAAACAATATATTTTGCATAAGGTGTGCTTTAACGAGATTTATATTTTTTGTGTAATAAGTTTGCGTCCATCTCAGTTGTACAAAAGTCATTCAAAATGAAGAGGTCTTCACAGGCTATTTGCAGAAAATTCAAGATGTACATTTCGTTTATTATGAAAGTATCTTAAATATATTATATTTTAATAAACATAATCGGTGCCATTTTTGAGAAAATCAAATTGTTCTAAAAATGTTCCATGTAAAGGTTAGTTGAGGATGGGGGGATTTTCCTGAAAAACCTCGTGTCGGATTTCTTGGTAGATACTGAATTTAAATAACAAGTTTGGTATTTACCTGTCTTTTCGTTTTTGAGTTTTGCTTTCCACACACCTGCTCATACACCATACACGTACGAATCTTTTTCTAAAAGTGCTTTTTTGGATTCGGGAACCCCCAAAACGTGCATTTCCGCTGAAATGTCGATACCAAATTTTCAGTGGAATACAATACCTTCTCTACCTACTCTGTACGTTGTACACTCCTACGTACTAGAGAAAGTAAAAGTAACTCGAGATCAGGACTTCACCGCAAGCACTGTTGAATTCCTTTGCAGCACCGCAGGTTTACAATTTGTCTCTAAAAAATCTGATGTGTTACACTCACATGACTTTCTCTAGCTGCTCTACAAACTTCCTACAAAAGATTATTCTTCTTTCTACAAAATGCAAATTGAGATGAACATTAGCAGAATGTTCTTATTACTTAGTTCCTTATAAGTAGAAGGGAACTAAGGTCATGCACTAGGCTAAAGTGATAGTCATATTTTTTAAAAGCTATCTTATGCGATTGTCATTGCAAATTGTTTAGCCAGGAGAGAACAAAAGAAAAACGGACACTTCCTGTCTGAGAAAAGTATAAGTACTTTTCAATTGAAACCAATAACAAGGAATATCTCAGAAACGGTTAACTCCACAACAAAGACGTAAAAGGCATAAATTGTGTGTTTTGACGAGATCTACTTTTTTGTGCGGTAAGTTGTTCTCTATTTCTTACGCTTTCGCAGTTAAGCAAAATTCGGCAAAATTCATCCAGAATAAAGAGGTCTTCATAGGCTATTCCCAGAAAATTCAAGATATACATTTTATTTGAAATGTAAATATCTTTAATATACGGGATTTTAATCAAAATTTTTAGAAAATAAGCATTTTCGAAAAGTTTCCATGTAAAGGTTAGTTTGTGATAGGGGGATTTTCTTGAAAAAACTTCGTATCCCACCCTTGGAAGCTTCCAAATACAAATACTAAATTTTTGTTCTTAAGCTATGCTGTCCGCTGGCATACACACACGGACATTTTTCTAAAATAATTTTTTGGGGCCCCAAAACATATTACCGGTGAGATCTTGACATCGAATTTTGGGTGCAATACAATACCTTCTCAAACCACAATATACATTGTGCATACGGGCTAGAGAAAGTAAAAATCTGTCGTAAAAGTATTGTAAAAACTCAAAGCAATAGCAATGAATATTTTACAAAAAATTAATATGAATTGCGTTTTTCAAAAAATGTTTGTGTAGTATATTTTATATATGCTTACGGTTTATTTGTTATGTGAAAATATAAATAAAATACGTTCAAAATAAAGAGTTCCACATGCTATTTGCAATAAATTCAAGACATACTTTTAATTGGTGGTAGAATTATCTTAAATATACTATCTTTATTTTAATCAGAATTGATAAAGCCACCTTAGAAAAACATAAGAATAACTATAAAAACAGTAAGGGTAGTTTAGAATTGTGGAATTTTCTTCATGTCAGAAGCTTTGTACAAAGTGCTTTCATACTTGAAAGATATTGAACTTAAATACCCATACTATTTGTTTTGTTTTGTTTCACACGCGCGCGGTGGAAGATTTCCTTAATATTCAAAACGTACGTTTGCGATCAGATCTGGATATTGAATCTGTTAGTGGAAAGTAACACTCGTATTAAAATTACCTCTTATAATTTACAAAGAATTTGAACGTAGGATAAAATCTAAATTTGCTTTCTCTACTCTTCACCTGACTTCATCCTCGTCGAAAGATGGACAGGACGAATTAATTTGGATTCTTTAACATATCGTTATGCTGAATATACTTTAAGCAGTAGATCTGGAGATAAAGCGGCAATTCAAGTGACTAATCCTGTATTTAAATAAGTTTCTAAGACATGACCTTGCGATACATAGGACAATTCTCAAGAATCTCTTCTAGACCCTACCTAAGAGTATATGCATACTCGAGTCCGAAGTCTAGTGAGCGTTCTTCACGTGAAGTTCAGCAGTTCAAGGGCTTTAATAGGATCCTGGCAGAAGGAGGCTAAAGTTGTTTCTGAATAACAATTCTTTATCCAAAACTTTAATAACCAAAGACATCGTTTGAAATATAAATATTTGATATGTTGCTTCCACACGAATTTCTCTGTAGGATATTCTTAGAGTAGCTTAATCTACTGTCTACTTCTTAATCAGAAGGACTTTCTTTGTAGCTTAAACATTCTTTGAGTGTAAGAAGTACACAGTAGAATGTGTGTGTGTTTGTTTGTTTTGAAATTCCTGCTTTTTGTGAGACCTAGAGAAAAAACAACTTTCCGTCTTGTGAAAGCATAAGTATTTGAAAATTCAGGACAGTCACAACTCTCGGAAATTCTTAAGCCATAAAAATGTATCTGACAAAAGTTGTGTGTTTTAGCCAGATCTAATTTTTATAATTTTTTTACAAGTTTTACAAAAGTCATTCTCAAAACATTTAAGATATACAATTTGTGATATTTATACCCCACATTTATCTGCAATGATCATGTCGGCGGCCGTTTACATATCCATATTCCATATTCACATTTCAAACACTTTCAATAATATTTTCTCGCAATATTCAAGTTTCAGCAATTTAACCCTCTACTGCATAAATTATTCCACATATGCTAATCTTCTTTTAATCCATAAATGCATTTTATGTCCTTGTATTAATGGCTGCAATTGAATAGCCGTGATCGTTAAAGCGAGACGAAAAGGAGTGCCAGTCCATTCAAAGACAAACGTTAGACTTTGAATCTCAGCGACTGCAAACAAATGTATGTAAACTAGCCAAAGTTGATTAATAATGGGGAAGGCTCATGTAAAATAACCGGCGAAAGATCACACATGAAGAATGACAGGGTTGTATTTGACTGCAGTTGTACGAAGTTTAGCTTTTATTTAAGAAACAAACTACAATGTATTGGAATATATCAATATATTTATTTGATGTTAATAAAAATAAATTAAAACATTCGAAAACCTTGAAAAATTCCGTAAAATTCATCCAGAATAAAGTAGTCTTCAGAGGCTATTCTCAGAAAATTCAAGATATAAATTTTATTTCTCAGGTAAATATCTTTAATATACCTTATTTTGATCAAAATCTTTTTGAGAAATCAAAATTTTCGAAGAAAGTTCCATGTAAAGGGAGTTGGAGGTGGACGGATTCTTGAAAATCTTCGTGTCGCATTCTTGGAAGATACTGAACCTAAACACCAAGTTTGGTATTTAACGGACTTTCCGTTTATGAGCTATGCTGCCTACAGACACACACACATACACACACAGACACACACATACACAGACACACACGACATTTTTCTAAAAATGTTTTTTTTTGGATTCAGGGGGTCCTAAAACATATATTTCCGCTGAAATCTCGTAATCGAATTTTTGGGTGCATTACAATACCTTCTCTATACACTATGTATATAGTACGTGTAGAGAAACTAAATAGTATTCATAAGGAATGTCTTTCCTTCGAGGGAACTTCTTTTCTAGTTTACAAGGCCAATGTTTTTATTTAAAAATTAAATGTTAATACTGTTTATTTTATATTTATTTTCTTTTAAGGAACTTTTTTCGATATTTTAAATTTTATCAAATTGGCTCACAGGATTTTGATTTAAAATTCCACATTAAAGATATCTACTTACATTACAAATGAAATGTATATTTTGAATACCTAATGAAGTCCTCTTCATTGGTAAAGAATTTTGTATAATGGGTAAACCATAAGAAATAGACACGAGAGATGTAGACCTCAAAAGGCGCAATTTGTTTGAAATAATTTGTTCTTTAAGACAACCATTTCTCAGGCGTCAGCATTGTTGGTTTGACTTTTTCAGCACTGTAATTTTCTTAAGGTGCTGTCACTATTCAATAATTTCTCACAATATAATGGAAAAAGTATGGCATTTCAAGACCATATAATGGCTCCTTTTTTTTCTTTCTTTTTTGTTTGTACCACGTGCAATGTTCCTATATAATATGCGGAGAAAGTGTTGCATTGTACCCAAATTTGTGACAGAATTTCATTGAAAATACATGTTTAATTAAAAAAAGAATTTTAGAAAAAGGTTCGTGTGTTTGGACATGTGTATGTGTGTGTGTGTGTGTGTGTGTTTTCTGTTCTATGAACAGTATAGATCAAAATTGAAAAGACGGTTAAATATCAAACTTGGTGAGTATCTTACAAGGATTCGACACGAAGATTTTCAGGAAAATCCCCTTATTACAAACTAACCTTTACGTGGACCATTTTCTAGAATTTTTTACTTTCTCAAAAATGGTTTTAACGCTCCTATGATTAAGATAATTAAATACATTTACATCACAACTTCTACTTTTTCTCTTCATGGAGTCGGAGAGTTACCTGTTCCGTCATAAACTTTCCTTGCTCTTGATCGACCGACAAGATGTGTATCTTGAATTTTCTGAGAATAGCTTCTGACACTCTTCGTTCTGGATGGCCTTTGCATAACCGGTACACCGAAAGAGATAGATAAAATGTTAGTACACAAAAAATGTAGATCACGTAAAATCACACAATTAATGTCCAATTCAATTTTTGTAGATTTTCCAACAGATACTTTTTCCAAATGGGAAGTTGTCATTTGGTTATTCTTTTTCGTTCTCTTGTGTTTCCGTTATATAATAATAATAATAATAATAATAATAATAATAATAATAATAATAATAATAATAATAATAATAATCGTCCCGCAATGCTGGTACCTGCCACTTCGGGCAACTACTTGATCCGGGCAACAGCCCTTCGGATCTTTCATCTCATCCATCATACTCAGAGGTTGCAAACGGCACTCTTGCCGCAGTTCTTAAAACCTTCTCTGTCCCTCTGTCCCTTCCAAGAAGAAAAGTAAAGAGAGACTATTGGATTCTGGCAAATATTTCAGTCCTTAAAAATAATCGGTGTGTGAGTGTGTATGTGTATGTGTGTGCGTGTGTGTGTGCGCGCGCGCGTGTTTTTTTTTTTTTTTTTATAAGAAACATGATTCTACTTTTAACCTTCAAAGGAAAGAAAATTTCTTAGCGTTAATTCCCATAACTCCAAACTATACTTTACAAGGATACTTCTGAAATTCTGATTTTCTCAGAATTGGCTCTAATGGATTTGCTTAAAATATCATATAGATAAATTTTTATGACAAAATTTATATAGTGCGTTATCTACAAATAGCCTATGAAGTTCTCTTCATTCTGAATTATTATTTTTTTTTTATTCGTAAACCGTAAGAGGTAAACAAAATATGACTACACAAAAAATTCGTTAATGTACACAAGGGCTTGTTATTGTTCTACTTTTCAAATACTAATATTTTCTTCAGATGGTAAGTTGCTACTTGTTTTGTAATCTCCTCTTTAAGATTCTGACTCTCTTTACCGTTTTGCACCCTTTTGCCTACAATAACTGTAGTATGGAAGTTCGTATTATATGACAGAAGAATAAGCTCGTATTATATTAATTTGTATAAGACTGAGTGGAGAAAGCCATGTGAGTGCCACACACTTATAATTGACAGGACTTCAAAACGGGATTTCTTATTAAATACTGGTGTAAATACTATATTTCCTCTGTCCTTGGCGACAGATATAGACAGTAAACAGTCTTGATTGCATCAGCGGCTCCAAGTTCACACGTAACTGTCACAGCTTTACACCTGCCAACGAGCCCTGGAGCGAAAGATACGTCATCAGATCCAGCCTTGAATTGGCACACGTCTATCCACTGCCTGACTCATCTATTAATGTAACAAGTGATGGCTTGTCATTTTGGAGAGTCATTCATGTAACATCCTCCATAACAAAAGATGCGGAAGTAAACAAAGGAAATTGCTGCTTTGTGTCATCAGTGTGAACCGTAATGGCTCTTAAAGGGAGCATTACAGCTTTGCCGCTAGTTAGCACCAGAGGACAAGCAGGGTCACCAACCGATGAATAAAGCAAAGAGAGAAAATTTGCTCGACGCTCCTGTGAATCGCCTATTGTGCACTGCGCGACCAACTGGGCGGAAAGCAAGAACAAGAACATTTCTTCAGTACAGTGGCAATATGCAATATTTTGCGTTTGAAATACGTAATCAAGATTCCATAGGTTGATGCACCTATTTAAGATTCATAGTTGGTAGAATGATTGCTCTATTATGTCTCTTGCATTACAATTTATACTTCGGATATGAACATATACACATTTTCATAAATTTCGTGGCAATTGTTAGCCGTAACATACATAATTTTAAAAAATCTAATGTGCTCCATTTATATGACTTTCTCTACATCACTGTCAAAAATTATTGTTAGTAAGCTTACTCTTCTTTTTTTTTCTGGTAGTGTTTAACGCCCACTTAACTAATTATGGCACCGCAGCCGGTGACATGATACATGAATGATGACGTAGCACCGGTGGAATGAGATGGCGGGGGAAACCGGAGTACCCGGAGAAAACCCGTCCCAGCGCCGCTTTGTCCACCACAAATCTCACTTGAGGTCGCTTGGGATCGAACCCAGGCCGTATAGGCTAGAGGCAAGTGGTCTAACCACTCGGCCACGGCGATACCGTGCTTATTCTTCTATTTCATGCTAAAACATTAGCAGAAACGGTCTTATTACTTAGTTCCTTATAAGTAGAAGCGAAATAGGGGAATACATAAGGCTAAAGTATGTTTTAAAATGTAATTGCTGTTTCTTTGAGTGGCCAAGCGTTGGCAAGTTCCCGTATGAGAAAAATTAAAGTATTTTAACTCTGAAATCAGTAACAATGAATATATCCTAAACGGCCGACATAAATTGTTTGTTTTATCGAGATCTATATTTTTGTGTAGTAAGTTCTTGTCTATTTCTTACGGTTTACCAGTTATGCAAAATTCAATAAAAATCATCCAGAATAAAGAGGTATTCAGAGAGAATTCAAGATATACACTTTATTTGTCATGTGGATATCTTAAATATAGGAGATTTTAATGAAAATCGTCAGAGATATTTTTGAGAAAATCAACATTTAGAAATTTTCCATGTAAGGGGTAGTTTAGAGTGGGAGGATATTCTTGAAAATCTTCGTGGCGCATCATTGGAAGATACTGAACTTAAATATCAAGTTTGGTATTTAACGGGATTTTAGTTTTTGAGTTGTGCTGACCACAGACACACACACACATACACACAGAGGGACATTTTTTAAAATACTGTTTTTGTATTCAGGGGGCCCCAAAGGATATATTTCTGGTGAAATCTCGATATCGAACTTTCGGGTGCATTACAATACCTTCCCTATACATTATGTACGTAGTACGTGTAGAGAAAGTAAAAAAAATGACAATTTGTATAGTATTAACACAATAAAACAAAAAGTTCCTTAACTTAGTGAATACCATTGTAATCACATGGTATCGCCAACAGCATGAGAATTAATTTGTAACGAAAAACGTCATATTTATAGCAGCGAATATGAACAGGTAAACAATGTTGATTGCATCAGCTGCTCCAAGTTCACACGTAACTGTCACAGCTTTACACCTGCCAACGAGCCCTGGAGCGAAAGATACGTCATCAGATCCAGCCTTAAATTGGCACACATAATTTGAAAGAAAGGTTCTTGTCTTTAATAACTGTAGAACTCTCTTGCTGAATTAAGCTGAAATGAATTTTACTAGTATAGAACTTTGTCGCAAACTAAACACTTACTCCGCCACTTTCTATAAATAAGAAAAATTAATCTTAGACAAGTATAACGTAGGAGTCGATGACTTGCGTGTTGGATTGCTTTCTGTTCCCGATATTATAAACTGACATACGAAATGCTATACAAGGAAGAGACAAATAATCCGTGCTGTCGCGTATTTAATTTATTTTATTTTATGAAATCTACAATAAAATTGTAAAGAGAAATATATGTATATGTGTGTATACACCACAACTAAAAAAATCGTTGTACTCACAGGAATTTCTCTACACTATAATTATTTTTATATGGCGTCTAAGAAATTATTCTCGCACAATCTTATCCAATTATCCATTTCAAGTTAATTGTGAAAACGTCAGCATAAACAGCTTCATTACTAATTTTATTACATATTGTTACAAAGCAGATTCCGATAATCAAATGTTGAACAGCACGTGCTATAGTATCCTGAATAGCTGCAGCATTTCTAAAATGACGGGCATTCGGCAGATGCCACAAAAAGATTTATGTAATGCGGTTTTGTCTCTTAGCGTTATACGTTAAACAAATGCATTTTTGAGGCGAAGACGACTACATAATCGAATTCCTTAGAAAATTCAATATATTAATTTTATTTGTCAGGTTAACATATTGGATGGAATTTTGGTCGAAATCATTTGAGCTGTTTTTTAGAAAACAAAGTCTATCGACGCTTTCCTTATAAGTAGTTTGGTACTTGTCGGATTTTTGATTTTTACTTTCTCTAGCCCCGTATGTACAATGTACATAGGAATAGAGACGTATTGTATTCCACCTAAAAATTCGATGTCGAGATTTCACCGGAAATACATTTTTAGGACCCCCTGAGTCCAAAAAAAAAGCATTTTTAGAAGCAGGTCCGCGCGCGTGTGTGTGTGTGTAAGTGCGCGTGTGTGTGTCTGTGGACAGCATAACCCAAAAACGAAAAGGCGGTTAAATACCAAACCTGGTATTTAAGTTTGGTGTCTTCCAATGATGCGACACGAAGATTTTCAAGAAAATCCCCCCACCCCTAACTACTCTTCACATGGAAAAATGTTCAAAAATTTTGTTTTTCTTAAAAATGGCTCTAACGATTTTGATTAAAATACCAAATATTAAAGCTATTTCTATTACAAATAAAATGTATATATTGCATTTTCTGGGAATAGTTGATAAAGACCTGTTTATTCTGAATGAATTTTGCTTAATTTGGCATAACTAGTAAACCGTAAGAGATAGACAAAAACTTACTATACAAAAATGTAGATCTTGTTAAAATACACAAGTTATGTCATATAATATTTTTTCGTGGAGCTTACCGTTTTCGAGGTATTCCTTATTATTAGTTTCAATTGTGAGGTACTTCTATTTTTCTGTGTGTGTGTGTGTGTGTGTGTGTGTGTGTGTGTGTGTGTTTCTACTCCTGGTCAAGCAAAGAAGAGATTTACAATGACAATCGCATATAGACAGCTTTTAAAACATTTGACTATCACTTTGGTCTTGTGCATTCCCTTAGTCCCAGTCTACTTATAAGGAAGCAATTAATAAAATTTTGCTAATGTTTATCTCAATTAGCATGGTGTTGGAAGAAGAGTTATCTTTTGTAAGAAGTTCGTTTGTAGAATAGCTAGAGAAAGTCATGTGAGTGTAACACATCACATGTAAACCGTCCACTTGAATTTTTAGTTATTTGATGCCATTTGCCTTAGCTATGTTACACAAAAAACAAAACAAAATAAAACAAAATACAGTAAACCAACATTTCTAATGGAGTATAAATTAGAAATAGCAGAAGCTATCGTGTAGAAAAGACCGAGGAAATCGCTGCCTCATATTGAAATGTCTGTACAACAACAAACAATTAAGAGCTGGCCTCCTCGCCATGTGATTATTTTTTGTGGGGAATGCTTAGTTTTTGTAGTAAATCCCCACACACTCGGCAAATTAGAAGAGTATCAGTGTTTCAATATTTACAATGCAGGAATTCGAACATGGTTCAATAAATTGCTCAAAGGTATCAGGCTTGTATAGAGTTTTACTTTCTCTATCAGTATACTAGGGGAAGTATTGTATTCCAATAAAAAATTCGAAGGCATAATTTCACCGGAAATATATGTTTAGAGATCCATTGACCCGTACCTGTGTCCGGTGAGAATGTGTGTTTATGTGTCCGCGCGCGCTTTTGTGCTTGTTAGTTATGTACGTAATACGATTGAGTTCTGCATCTTTCAAGGATGCAACACAACGATTTTCAAGAGAATCCCCCTCCCGCTATCCTTTTTACCTTTTCCTGGGACATTTTTCAGAAAATTTTGATTTTCTCAAAAATGGCTGTAACGATTGTATTTGTGAATGTTTAAGATGTTTCTATGACAAGTTAAATGAATATCGTATATTTCCTGGTAACAGCCTCTGAAATGTTTTATTATTTTTGTTTGTTAATGACGCTATCGATTGCCAGGATTATATCAGCGACGATTTGTGCCGAAATTTCATCCCGCAGAACTGGGCTGTCGTTTTTAAGCACAATTAATAACCATCGGTCTGAACGGGGTTTGAACCCGCAACCTCGAGTTCAGACCAACTGAGCTATCCAGACCAACATTGCCTCTGGGCCTTTTGTTTTGTATGAATTGTGCACAGCTGGTAAATCGTAAGAAATAGGTTAAGACTTACAGAATGTTATAGAAATTTTTACACAAAAAAAAATAGATATCCTCAAAACACACAATTTATGCCAAATATATTTTAACACTCTCTATTCGTTACCGAGATTTTACCGGAAATATATGTTTTAATCGTCCTCTGAATTCAATAAAGGTATTTTTAGAAAAAAGGTCCGCGCGTGTGTGTCTGGACAGCATAACTCGAAAATGAAAAGCTGTTAAATACTAAACTTGGTATTTAAATCCAGTATCTTCCAAAGGATGCGGCACGAAGAAAATCCCTCCCCCCCCCATCCCTCAATTTTTCGCAAATTTTGATTTTCTCAAAAATGGTTCTAACGACTTTCAATAATATACCATATGTTTAAGAAATTTTTACGGCAAACGGAACTGAATTTTCTGAGAATAGCCTCTGAAGGTCTTTTCACTCTGGATGATTTTTGTGTAACTTTTCTATAACTGGTAAACCGCAAGAGATATACAAAAAAGTACTATACAAGTAATGCAGGTCTATTAAAAGATACAATTTTTGTCCTATACATTTTTATGTAGAGTTAACCGTTTTCAAGATATTCCGTGATATGGTTTCAATTTTAAGTTATTTTAACTTTTGTCAAACAGCAAGTAATCTTCTTTTAGTTTCTCTTTTATTTGCCTCTGGCATGTAAAGAGAGTGAAATTTCAATTGCTTCACGTAGCGACCAGCTTTTTAAGGATTTGACCATCACTTTAGCCTGTTCCCTTTATTCCCTTCTACTTACAAATAAGCAAGTTTGCTAATATTTATTTTGATAGCATGGCGTGGATAAAAAAATAAGCTTTTGTACGAAAAGTTTGTTTGCGGAACATCTAGAGAAATTTACTTAATTGAACACATCATATTTGCTTTTCTTTCTGCTGGTAAAGGAAAGAGAACGGAATTTCGAAGCCATCACATAGCGATCGGCTGTTTAAAGATCTAACGCTTAAACTAGAGTATTCCCCTATGTCGTTGTAAATGTGCAATAAAAGTATTTTTCTAGATGTTTAACTGATTAACGTGAGAAAATCATGTGAATCCACCATATCAGATTTTTAATTTTACAAACGGTATGCACAAATATATGGATAGAGCGCTTTCAAAGGGGAATCGGCACTGATCTAGTGAGGCTGTTGTTCCGAAGGGGTGCACCGAGAGGGAGGGATGAGGTGATGGCAGATACCTGGACTGGCGGCACGAATGCCAGGATCCCTAAAGTTTTCCGATTCAGTTACCCCGGCAAAGGTTAGACAGCCGGAGACCCGCTCCACCTAGGGAGATAAACCCCCCCCCCCTCTTAAGGGAGTGGACCGTTTACACCGGCAATCATTCAAATGGAAAGTTTCACAGAGAGTAAGCATCCTTTTTCCCTGCCACACTTTTACCGAAATCCATTGCTGACATTTCCCACCCTGGAACATAAGAAACGGGGTGAAGGATGAATGAACTGATTAACAGTACGATATGGAAGGTATGTTATCTACAAAATATCTTATCTAACGCGCATGGGTTAGTTATTAACAACTGACTCTTCATATGCCAACAGTTGCGTTTGTAACGTATGCAGCCAAGTCCATATTGTTTTAATCTGAGATTATTTCCAGTAACAAATTTAGTGCGAGCTGTGAGACTACTTGAAGTTGCAAGGGAAGTGCAAGTCATGTAAGAATGACGCATCGATTTTAGTATTTTTATGTGTGTAGTAGTAGAGCTGCGTATGTAGAGACGGTCAAAGCACTCTCGCTCGTTACTCGTAAGCCATGCCACTTCTCGAGAGTGTGACAACGAGAATCTCGTGTATCGAGTACTAACGACTCGAGTATTCTCGTAACTACAGACGAATAGGTTCACGTATGATCCGGAGTATAAATTAGTTGCCTAATAACTAGGGTTATTTTTTTCTCTTATAAGTAAGTTAGAAAGCTTCAAAATACTTTTATGTTTCAAGCCGTAAAAAAAAAAAAAAAAAAAAAAAAAACTAAATGGGACATTAAGACTTCTCGCTAAACTTAAGTTTTAATTATTTATTTTGTTAGCCTCGGAGGAAAAGTATCTATTTTTTCTTCAATTCATTTGAATTAAAATTTTTGTTTAACAATTCGTTCAGTTTTGAATCTACATATGGAGTTAGCCAGGGAAAGAATTTATGACGATGTTAGCTTGGCATAGAAATTGTGTGTATGAAATGTACGCCAATGTGTATGTGGCTAGTTGTGTACAGTAAAACTATTGGTATGTGAAGATTGTTTTAAATGAGTGATATATATTAGAAATACATGCTAAACTTTTAGTTAAAATGTTCGAGCATGAGTATACTGTGTAATAGATTACTTTAAATTAGAATACATATTAATATCATACTTTCAGAAAGTAAAATACTTTTTATAGTTTTATTTATATTGTTATAAGCATAAAGGTTAATAAAGAGGTTAATATAAGGCTAAAAGTGCATTTATAAAAAGCTAAAACTCCATGCCCTATTAATAACACAAGATGACACCTTTTAACAGCACATATATCCAAACGCGTTCACAGTAAACGGTTTGAATCAGCGAAATTAATCGTTAATGACATACTTCGTGTTGCTTTGTATAAGTCTATTCAGATTACAACCGAAAATAGATTATTTCTTGCAACATAGCCTATATATAAACACACACACACACACTAATTTGTAATAAAACTGGATACCACGTACACATATCTGCATTTTCTGTGATACCACATGTTGTTTTTAACCTTTTCCCTAGTGTGGTTATTTAAATGCCCTCCTTATTCTGGTAGGCTATTTAAATCTTAAATCATTTAAACATTAAATAATATAACTTGCAGAACTGATTATGCGAGTTTCTGCGCATTACACCGCAGTTTTGTGATTAATGAGACATGAGTCTTGCGAGAATCGAGACTCCCGTACGCTTGATTGAACCTCTCTCGTGCCAGTAATGTGTTCAGCTGCATCTACTGGCTGCGAGAGGCGCGCAAAGCGGCAGCGAGACTGGAACCTGATTTGACCGGCTCTATGTGTATGCATTTTCCACTAAATTAGAAGCTATGCACTATTATTGAGCTTTTCAGCGATCTACGTTTGGCTCTAAAAACTTCGGCTTTTAACTTCCATAGGAGAAGTTTCTATTGATCACTGTAAACTGGTCAGTCTCTAGTTGTACACGCAGACATTAGTGTGTCTAGCTATAACAAGTAAACTCTACGGAAGAGCCAATCAAGCAACTTGCGCAATCCTCTATCATTCTCTTAGTTCTTGTGGAGCGTTCAGGCCAGCTCCGCGCTTTTAAACATGGAATTTGTACGCTCCAAGACCCCTTCCCAAAATGGAGAGAGGGAGAGAAATAGCGTATAAAAATATCTGATTTTCTATTTTGACTGATTATTTCACCAGCAGAACTACCAACCATTTTCGATTTCTCTATTATATTTTTATCGTTGGTATTGTATCTATAAAAATCTGAGGCATTACATTTACACGACTTTATCTACCCATCCTTCAACATCTATTCCTAAAAAGCGTTTTCTTCTAACTACAAAGGAATAAGAAAATAGCAATATGTCAGCCCTGGGAAGCTGGTAATCGGAGAGGAAGCGTGATGTTTCCACATTATTAAGAGTACTGCTCGGCATATAAAGTAAAGCAGGGGTGGAGCTAGCCAACTTGAAAGATGAGTGGCCGGATACCAAAATATGTCTTGTAGTGTTTCCTCCTCAAATGAGGCTTTATAAATCTTTCTTTGGATCTTTCTTTGGTTGTAAAATAAACGCTGACACCTTTTCTTGACACAGATTTATTAATGTCAGGCTTAACAGTAGACACAGAGAGATGTAGTATTCATAGAAGGGCATATTCATTTAAGTTGAAGCGTTAATCCACTTAGTATACTTAATTTTACTATACCCGAAAGTTTAGCTTTTCCATGCTAATTACAATGGGCAGAATTAAATTTTCGTCTGATGATATAATTTTTCACTAGCACAACTATTAAAATACAATCGACATTCAGAAAGCAAAAATAATCAATTTCCCATACTAAGCAGAATTTATACCTGGCATTCTCATATACCATCTCTCAATGAAACGGTACTGTCTGTTGTTATTCGTCACGTAGACATCCAAGACAATGATGTAGGTAAGGAAGGAGTGGTAATAAATGCACACAAATGTGAGAATGCTCCTCAGGCCTGCATTGGGCTTAAGTGATAATTAAATCTTTTCAGAGTTGGTCTCTATACAATGGTTTTGAAATTCCTTCTCTTTACTTAATCAGCAGCAAGAAAAACCAACAACCTCCATTTGAGATAAGTATAATTATTTTAAAATTGGAATACCTCGGAAAATATTAAACTCCACAAATGCAAAATTGTGTGGTTTAACGAGCTACAGTTTTGTATCAAGTGTTTATCTATTTCTTACGGTGTAAGTTATCATAAAAAATGAAGGGAACTATGTACATTTTTTTTTTCATTAAAATGTGATATTTCAATCAAAATCGTTAGAGCAATTTTTTATAAAATCAACATTTTCGAGAAAAAAATCCAAATAAAGTGGGTTGGGGTGGGGGAATATTCTTGAAAATCTTCGTGTCGCATCCTTGAGAGATGCTGAATCTAAGTATCTTGTTTTGTACTTCTTTTTTTAGTTATGCTGTCCACAGCCACAGCTCCCCCTCCCCCCATACACACAGACAAACGCGGACATAGACGATCTTTTTCTAAAAATGCTTTCATATTTAGGAGACCTCGAAGTATTTCTAGTGAAATCTCGGTATCGAATTTATGGATGGAATGTCAAACCTCTCTTACTATGTACGTGGTGGAGAGAGTAGAAAATAATAATAATAATAATAATAATAATAAATAATTTATTATTTTCTTCTTCCTTTGTTCTTTCCATGGCACTGAGATATGGTTCGTCAGAGGATAATAACATGTTTTCACACTTAGTGTGTGAAAGACATGCACATTTTATTTCGGTAATAAACTTTCATGTGTAATCCCATAAGAGGTTACGAATTTAAATGACATATCTCGTAACCTGAAATAGGATTTATCAACATTATTCTATGGAATAAATTTAACATATAGGTAAGTATTAATTATTTTCTTGCATCTGTTGTTCAAAATCAAATCATTTTGTTAACGGTCAGATCATGGCACACTAAATGACTGAATAATCGAATGTGTTACGAATATTGGTTATTGATACTTACATTTGGAAGTTAATCTCAAAATTAAGATAATCTTAAATCAGAACACAAGAGACACTTTTTCTAATACGTAATTAATGGAACATTTCACCAATGAATGTGAATTGCTTAAAAACTTAATTTTGAAAGTTTAAAGATGAAGGAAAGAATGTGCTGATTCTGTTGATTGTTGAATTTCAGTATAAAAACGCAGCGTATGTATGAAGTCCAATTGAAGAACGGGTAATACGTTTAAAAGCTTGCTGGGAATGAATTATGAACTGTAATAAGAGAAGTGATGCTACCAAAATAGTAACATTAGTAATATTTAAGGTTGGCGTAGAATCGTTTCATTTTTCTACAATAGTAAGTTCTGCCACATTCACCAAATTATTTATAATGGGACTGATGTATTAAAACTCCAAACGCTAATCTCTGTTAAGACAAGGAAGCTAATATTAAAAGATAACAAGATAATTATATCCTGGAATTTGATTTGATGTAGTTTCTGTCAAGTTATAAGCTTCGAAGTTAAATCATAATTCTTTTAAGCACTTTTTGAACAGCCCTAAACATTATAAAAAAGAAGAGAGATGTACTTTTGCTGCAACTATCTCTTCTCTGTTTCAAGTGATCAATGATATTATAATTGATCCAAACGGGATGGGCCCCTTAATCATTCATGTCATACAGCACGATAAATGGAAGTACGCCACTTCAGTACTCGGGCATCTAAAGTGCTTAAGTTAAGTAACATTCAATTAGGGGCTGAAAAAAAAAATCTCGAAAAGGAACTTAAACTAGGCAGCCAGAAGCAATCAGGAGTCTTGATAATGAGGACTAATTGACGAATCTAGCATCTCGTTCCCCTCGATCTGGCTAAACCACCGGAAGGAATGGATGAAGTGATGAAACCGCAGGAGAGAGATGGGCTACAGGTCAGCGCAGACGATAGAGAAGCACAAAGTTCCCTAACAGTTTAAGCATTAGCAGGTTTGACAGCCTGACCACGAGAATGTCGCTCCGAGACGTCCCTCTAGCGGGACCGGTAAATACGACCTAGCAGAGTGGCTAGACAGATTTCCCTCTGGTAGAGCTGAGAAGTTCCAATTCGACAGCCTCTGCGCTATCAGCTCGCTACCGCCAAACCTCACCCTCCTAGTTAACCTGTATCATGAAAGAGGGACATCGAATGAGAGGAAAAGAAGGTGAGAAGAAATCCGTGATAGAATACATCACTCCAGCACCCGCCTTGGCCAACCAGGAACAGCCACGAAAAAACCCTTGATCAGAGAGAGGGCCACCGGGAATCCAACCCGGGACTTTCTAATTGTGAGCCTCACATGAAGCGGAGCCATTTCGTTCGGTGATCGGGAATCTTAATCGGGTCCACAGCAATAATGTATCCAACAAGTTGACTGATCCATTCTGTTCAACATCTAACGTTCACAACCAACAGCATTCAACAGTTTAATAAAACTTTAGGCCAATGTGTTAAATATATATAACTGTTTTCAGTAAGTTGTAACTGTTAGCATTTAACATTCTGTCTACACTGAATGACTGCTTCAGACAACAAAAAACTCTCAACTAATGGACTCCAATGGTTATTTGGTTATTGTAATTTGTAACCAGGAGGAAAAAAAATAATGACTACCCTTTCGAAAAAAGTTTAAGCACTGCAAGGAATATTTCAAAAATGCCGATTCCACGAAAAAAGTGCATTTGACATAAATTGTGTGATTAATCAGATCTATATTTAGATGTTGTAAGGTTTCGTCTATCTCTTACAGTTTACTATTTATGCAGAAGTAATCCTAGAATGAAGAGGACTTCAGAGACTATTATAATGGGGTATTTTAATACAAATTTTATGAGAACATCTAAATTTCTGACAACGTTTCCATGTAAAGGGTAGTTTGGGGTTGGAGGATTTTCTTGAACATCTTCCTTGAAAGATGCTAAAAATAAACCAAGGTTTGTATTTAACGATTTTTGTTTTTGAGTTATGCAGTTCAAAGACACACTTTCTAAAATACTTCCTTTTAGATTCAGGGGACCTCAACATCTAAATTTTGGGTAGAATACAACAGCCCATATGCCTACTATGTTATAACACATCATGTGTAGAGAAAACAAAATGAGGCACATTTTTGTTAAAAGATGCCTGAGGCATATTTTAAAAAAAAATCTGATGTGTTCCATTCACAAGACTTTCTCTATATCTCTGCAGCAAATTATTCTTAAAAGCTTATACTTCTATTTACTTCATACTAATCAGTAAAAAAATAGCAGAAATAGCCATATTACTTGCTTCCTTGTAAGTAGAAGCGAAATAAGGGAGTACCATAGGTTAAAGTGATAATCAAAAGCTGGTTGCTATGTCACTGAAGTTCCTTTGTATGGACCGCAGTTGACAAATTCCTGTATGAAAAAAGTATGTTTTTCATAGCAGATACCAAAAATAAGGAATGTCTCAAAAACGACGAACTCCACGAAAAAAATGTATATAACACAAGTTGTGTGTTTTAACATGTTCTACATTTTTTGTGTAGTATGTTTTGATCCATCTCTTACGGTTTATCAGTTATTCAAAATTCAGTAAAATTCATCCAGAATAAACTACTCTTCAGAGGCTATTTCCAGAAAATTCAAAATATACATTTTATTTGTCAGGTAAATATCTTTAATATACGATATTTTAATCAAAATCGTTAGAGCCATTTTTTAGAAAATCAAAATTTTCGAAAAAAGTTCTATGTAAAGGGTAGTTTTGGTGCAGGGATTTTTCTCAAAATCTTCATGTCGCATCCCTGGAAGATACTAAACTTAAATACCAAGCTTGGTATTTTAGCTACTGTTCGTTTTTGAGTTATCGTGTTCACAGACACACGGACACACTGACACATGGACACACAAGGACCTTTTTCTGAAAATACTTGTTTTGGTTACAGGGGACCCTAAAACATATATTTCCGGTGAAATCTCGGTATCGAATTTTTTGGTGGAGTGCAATACCTTCTCTATACACTATGTACATAGTACGTATAGAGTAAGTAATAAGATGACCGTAAATATTAAACGAAGAACTATGGAGAAGAACTACCTCAAATATGTTAGCAAATAAAATTAACAAAGTGGAACTGGATAGGTCGGTCATACGCTGGGAAAGCCAGACAGCTATATAAAAGACTGTACTTGACTGGATCCCTGAAGGAGCAAGGAAAAGAGAAGACATAGGAAAACGAAGCGATCAACAGGAAAGAATGCAGAAGGATATGGCGAAAGTTATAAAGAAACAGAGTACGCTGGAGAAATTTCATTGCTGCTCAATGTTCCATTTAGGAACAACAGGAAAGAAGTCCAAGCCAAGCCAAAAAACTTATGCACGCCCTCTCGTTTTTATTCACGCGTCTATTCCCCTGTTGGATCCTGAAGTATACAGATAGACTTCTTACTATGTGTAGTGTATAGATTTTTTGTATTGATGTGTTTGGGTTATTAGGTATATTCCTTTATAACATACTAATTTAGACTTTAATGTGTCAACCACATGTTATTTTAAAAATAAATATTATTTTATCCATTCTGCAGAGTGCTTACCACTAACCATATTTTTCTAACAATATAGACGTTTTTAAAAAGCAGACATAGTTGCTCAAAGCTATAATCATGAAATAAATGCTTCTTCTTTGATTACTTGTTTGTTAATTTGCTCATTAACGCAAGAGAGTAATATTCGTAAAACAGACACTAATTAGGGATTAAAATGATGAACGGAAATACCTTAGAATTGCTCAAGCTTTACTTACGGAATAAAATCATAACAAAACGAAAAAATAGTGCCTACAAACAATTATAACGAAAAGCCAAGGTCTCTGCCTGCTTTTCTTTACGGGCTGGTGAATAAAAACCATATGATTGTTGATGCAGAACGACGAGACAACTCTATTTTAAGAACCTTAGAAAAAGTTTATATTCGGAAACCCTTTTAAGCTAAAGCTATAAAGGATACTGTGGTTTATTATAATTATGGCAGATCTGATGGCATTGCTAGAAAAAGATACATTGATTACAATTACTCTTGCACACACCTCAGAAGGTCTTACTTAATAACTTCGGACCTTCGGTATCTACTTCGCAAGATTGCTAGAACCCTCCTCCGCCCCCACCTCCAAAAAAGCTTCTGATGTATTGCATATAAAGCCTTATTCTTCTGACCAATTCTCTCTGCTTCTAACACCTTACACATTTGTTGTAGGTATAAGAATAAATAGGCTAAATAAATATTTCCAAAGTCAGTCCAACTTCCCGTATTTAACGTGTGCAGATATCTGTTCCTATGTTAAATGAGTTGCAGAATTCAACAGGACTATTACAAGTTAAAATCCGCCAATGGGAAGCTGGCGTTAGCGGTCTTACTTATCAGTGGAGACGGTGAGTGGGTCGCGTTAATTGACAGGGACAAAGCAAACTTTTAAAATCTTTATACCACATTATTTTTGTATTTTAATACGTTTTCGTTTACCTATCCATTTGCAGGTAAATATATTAAGGACGTTTTTAGCTAGCATGTTATTATAGGAGAACATCCGTAGAATTTGTTCAATTCCACGTGATTGTGAGAAATTCCTTGCGGAGTTCACCAGATACAAATAAATTCTGCTATTGTGTTTTTACAGGAGAGTGGTTGGATGCATATCTCGGCCTGGATCTGTAGCAAGGAAGGCTGCAGGTACCCCTATTTGCCCCGAAGCTATCACGCTTCTCAAACCACCTGCATACAACAACCCAAGATGCAAGACCACTCCTTCAACACAGGTAGGTTTAGTCTTTCTACGGTCATTTATCCGCCGTGTTGGAACAGCATTAGCAAAATTCGTTCCGTAGGCATACTTTCCAGTCCAGCGCAGTGCAGGGTGTGGAAAATACACTTCAGTATTTGAATTGCCTTATTTTAGAATTAATACAGTTCATTCAGAGAAGTTATCAGCACTGATGATGATGCTGATGGAGCCTGGGGACCTGCACTAGGCTCTTAGATACCTTTGACCTATCAGCATTGCTTTGACCTGTCTCTACGTCCGCAAATGGTCAATATGTTTCGGGTTTGGTATAAATCAGTATAATTTGCTAAAATAGCAGATTAAATTCTGATAAAAGATTGGGATTTTTAGGAAAACCGCTGTTGAAATTTATATATATATATATATATATATATATATATATATATGAATATTGTATTTATATATATATGAATATTATACTTATATATATGCATTTAAAGTAATTTACTTTGTGAATATATTTGAGTAGGATTGAAATCGATAATTAAGTGACCTAGTCATAAGTGTATATGAAAACTGCACAAAACTATAAAACTATTCCTACTGTTAAGCAAGTAACCCGTTAGCAATTTATGTTTGAAGAACATTTGTCAACAAAGATACATTTAGTAGAAATAGATACAGCTTTGACTACCTTAGTCGAATGCAGAACCTTCTAAGCTTTATTTCTCCAAAGATCAATAGACATTTCCTGTATTTGATTCCCGGTTGGACCAGAAAAATGTTTATTTAAATAAGGATATGCCAGAATATATGAATATTATTAATTACTTAACAACCCATTCGGCATTATAAATATTTCAGGGTTACGCTGGACATACATTTAATCACGTGTATCAATCACATATACTTAATAGAAAGACATTATTATTATTATTATTATTATTATTATTATTATTATTATTATTATTATTATATTCTGATACACAAGATACAATAAACATAATCACTGTCGCTTAATCGTATAAAATAATTCAAATTTGCCTCTCCTCTTGTAAAAATCTTATGTTTTCCATTCACATGACTTTCTCTATATCTCCGTAACAAATTATTGTTAATAAGCTTATTCTTCTATCTACTTCGTGATAGTCGAATAAACATTAACAGAAATGGTCTTATTTCTTAGTTGCTTATTAAGTAGAAGGAAAATAAGGGAATACATTAAGCTAAACTGACAGTCAAATATTTTAAAATGTGGCTGCTATGGGATTGAAATCCGTTTCGTTGCGTGGCCAATCGTTGACAAATTCACGTTATGAGAAAATGTTAAGTATTTTAAAACTGAAACCAATAACAAAGAGAATTTCGAAAACGGTAACTCCACGAAAAAATGCATATGAGATAAATTGTATGTTTTAATGAGATCTAAATTTGTTGTGTAGTAAATTGTTATCTATCTCTTACAGTTTACTAGTTATACAGTTTAAAATCAGGTTGCTTTGTGATTGAAATTCCTTTGTTTGTATGGCCAAGAGTTGACAAATTCCCGTATGAGAAAAGTATAAGTATTTTAAAGCAAGGAATATCTCAGGAACGGTACGCTCTACCCAAAACTAGCTTATGATATAAGTTGTATTTTAAGGAGATCTACAATTTTTCTGCAGTAAGTTTTTATCTATCTCCTACGTTAACCAGTTACAAAAAATTGGCAAAATTCAGCCAAAATAAAAAGGTCTTCAGAAGCTATTGGCAGAAAATTCAAGATATATATTTTATTTTTCATGTAAAATATTTAAAATGCAATATTTTAATCAAAATCGCTAGAGCCATTTTTGAGAATATCAAAATGTTTCCAAGTAAAGCGTATTTTGGGTGGGAGATTTTCCTTAAAAGCTTCATACCGCATCCTTGGGAGATACTTAACTTAAATACCAAGTTTGATATTTAACGGAATATTTGTTTTTGAGTTATGCTGTACAGACACACACATTCACACACAACAGACACACACTGGCTTTTTCTAAAATGCTTTTTTTTATTAAGGGGGTCTTAAAACATGCATTTCCGGTAAAACCTGAGTATCGCCTTTTTGGGTGGAATACATAACCTTCTCAATACACTATGTACATAATACATGCAGAGAAAGTAAAAAATTAATATCGTAGTAACGCCTTGATGTAGATGATTAAAATTCTGTGCCTACATGTTTTATGTTTTAAGTATATGTAAAACAATCTGGTGTGTTCGATTCGCACAACTTTCTCTAGCTGCTCCATACACAAACTATTTAACAAAATATTATTGTTTTAAACATAGCACGCTAATCGAGATAGACATTACCAAAATTGAGAAAAGTTAGGTGGTTTAAAACTGATACTAATAACAAGGAATATCTCGGAAAAGGCCAAGTCTGCAAGAAAAAGTATATAACATAAATGTGTTTTAATGAGATCTACACTTTCTGTGTGGTAAGTTTTAGGGTTTGCGGTTTAACCATTATACAAAACTCTGCAAACTCATTCAGAATAAAGAATTCTAGAGATGCTATTCCCAGAATATTCAAAATGTACATTTATTTGTAATGTAAATATCTTGAATATAGGCACAGTATTTTAATCAAAGGCTCTAAGTCATCTTTGAGAAAAACAAAACTTTCAAAGTATTGACCATGTAAGGGGTAGTTCGTGGTGGGGGTGAGGGTTCTTGAAAATCTCGTCGCATCTTTGGAAGATACTAAACATAAATACCAAGTTTGGTATTTAACGGTCTTTTCACTTTTGGACTATGCTGTCCACAGACACACACATAGACCTTTGCCTAAAAGCGCTTTTTTCGGAATCAGGGGGCTTCATAAAATATAAAATCTCGACATCAAATTTATGAGTGGAATACAATAACTTCTCCAGTTACTATGTGATTATATGTGCATACGTGTCAAAGAAAGTAAAAGGACAAAACAATCAGGGGAATACAGTGAGTTTTCGTTTTTCATAAATGCATTGTCAGAAATATATTTAAATAGTAAATAGTTCTATAAATAAATTATTAAATAAAGCTTTACTTAATCAGTAAAGGGATATGAAATCATATAATAATAATAATAATAATAATAATAATAATAATAATAATAATAATAAAAGGCTGGTTCGAAATAACTGAGATTAAGACTGGGATAAATAAAATTAAAATAGACGGCGCCGTGGTAGAGTGGTAAGACCTCTCGCCTTTCATGTAAGTGGTCCGTGTTTAATTCCCCTGGACTGCATATGGGATTTGTGGTGGACGTAGCGGCATCTGATCACATTTTCTCCGGGTTAGCCGGTTTCCCCCGCCATTCATTCCACAAATTGCTCCATAATCATCTTTCCTGTCATCCATTTCATATCATCCGCTTCGTCACTTTCATATCAGATAAGTACGTCATGCACCATCAATTCGAAAACTTAAACGGGAAGCATAAATCCCACCTTCAATGTGATAATTAGAACTTCGATTTCTAAAATTCTTTAAGGGAAGTGTTTCGAACTTTTAGTGCCAGAAACGTGAAGAGTATTGGGAAACCATTTCAATAAATATCTCGGTAACAATACAAAACAATTCTCGTTACCACAATTCACAATTGTTTAGAACCACAACGATGTTTTGCCCATCCTTCTTGTTAGACTACAGGTTAACCAACTCTGAAATAAGTATAGTGAAACATTTTAAAAACTCTGATATGTTCCATTTTTATGACTTTTTTTACATCTCTGTAACAAATTATTGTTAATAAGCTTATTCTTCTATCTACTTCGTGCTAATCGAGATATATATTAGCAGAAATAGTCTTATTACTAAGTTCCTTATAAGTAGAAGGAAAATGAAGGAATACACTATGCTAAACCGACAGCCAAATGTTTTAAAATGCGGTTGCTATGGGATTGAAATCTGTTTATTTGCGTGGTCAGGAGTTGATAAGTTTCCGTATGAAAGAATTTCTAAGTAGATATTTTAAAACTGAAACAAGTAACAAGAAATATCTCGAATACGGTCAACACCACAAAAAATGTATATGACATAAATTGTGTGTTTACAAGAAATCTCAATATTTTGTGTAGTAACTTTTTGTCTATCTCTTACCAGTTTAACAATTATACAAAATTCAGAAAAAATCATCCAGAATAAAGAGGTCTTCAGATGCTATTCTCAGAAAGTGCAAAATATACATTTTATTTGTCATGTAAATATCTTAAATATCAAAACCATTAGAGCCATTTTTGAGAAAATAAAAAAAAAGTTTATTTTCCATGTAAAGAGTAGTTTGGTGTGGAGAGATTTTCTTGAAAATCTTCGTGTCGTATTCTTGGAAGATACAGAACTTAAATATCAAGTTTAGTACTTAACAAACTTTTCGTTTTTGAGCTACGGTGCCCACACACTCACAGAGATGGACAGACACCACACGCACGTTTTTCTAACAAATATTTTTTTGGATTCAGGGGGGTCCTAACTTTCTGGTGAATTTTTGGGTGGCAGATAATACCTCTTCTATACACTATGTACATAAATAGTACATGTAGAGAAAGTAAAAGCGTTAAGAGTTGCTGCTGTTCGTAATTCTATACATAGCAAAAACGAAACAGAACAGAAGCACCTGCAGCTGCCGTGAGCGACTCTGGTTTTCTTTTTGCAAGCCTGCGAAGAGAGAGAACTAGTGGCTGCTGTGGTCACGGCTCTCTGGTTTATCTTCTACAATGAACATGTGTAAACACAATAAGCATGCAGTATTTGAAATATGAAACTCCACAACAGGGCGGAAACGCCTTTTGCTGAAACTCGTTTTGTGACCAGCCGCCATCTACCATATACAACGTCTGTCAAATTAATTGTTTTTTCAAGTTTTTGAAGTAAAGAATAGAGTTGAAAGAATATTTAATACAATCACATTTTTCGGCCTGTCAGAAGTTATTATTGACAAATTGGTATATAGCAGTAAACATCGCGGCAAGGTCATAATTTAATTTTGTTCTAATTTCTCGATCTAAAACTGAAAGAGAGCAACATATCAGATGTTGATCAAACCTTATTGTTTTTCCATCACGCTTATAGCCATTAATTCCTCTGCATGAACCTATAAATAAGTGCACACCAAAAAAATTTGATGTGTACCATTCACATGACTTTCTCCATATCCCTGCAACAAATAATTCTTAAAAAGCTTATACTTCTATTTACTTTATGCTAATCAGAAAAAAATAGCAGAAATAGTCTTATTACTTGCTTCCTTGTAAGTAGAAGCGAAATAAGGGACAACCGTAGGTTCAAGTGATAGTCAAAAGCTGGTTGCTATGTCAATGAAGTTCCTTTGTCTATATGGATAGGAGTTGAGAAGTTCCTGTATGAGAAAAATATACGTTTTTCATAGTAGAAACCAAAAATAAGGAATGTCACAAAAACGACGAACTCCACGAAAACATGTATATAACAAAAATTGTGTGTTTTAATGTGCTCTACATTTTTTGTGTAGTAAGTTTTTGTCCATCTCTTACGGTTTAGCAGTTATTCAAAATTTAGTAAAATTCATCTAGATTAAACTACTCTTCAGAGGCTATTCCCAGAAAATTCAAACTATACATTTTATTTGTCAGGTAAATATGATTAATATACGAAATTTTAATCAAAATCGTTAGAGCCATTTTTGAGAAAATCAAAATTTTCGAAAAAAGTTCCATGTAAAGGGTAGTTGGGGATTTTTCTCTAAATCTTCGCGTCGCATCCCTGGTAGATACTAAACTTAAATACCAAGTTTGGTATTTTACCGACTTTTCGTTTTTGAGTTATCGTGTTCACAGACACACGGACACACACACACACGCGGACCTTTTTGTGAAAATGCTTTTTTTGGATATTGGGGACCCTAAAACACATATTTCCGGTGAAATCTCGGTATCGAATTTTTTGGTGGAGTGCAATACTTTCTCTATACACTATGTACATAGTGCGTATAGAGAAAGTAAAAAGGCGAAAGTATGAGAGTTTATCTCAAATATTATGACTTTCTCTGTGGACTGCTTGTATTACATTCTGAGTCCGAGGAACACCCCCCTATTCTCATGGTTTTGGTATCATAATCACATAATTTGATACTAATTATTTCTCACAATAACTGCTAAATGTGCGAATTAGCAAGAGGTTTCTTATAAACCGGAATAGATGCCAATTTTGTCTGCGAATTACCTTTACCCAAGTTTATCAACGACCTTTCTAAGTTGTAAATCTCAAATTTAACAAACAATACAGAATCTTTCTGTTGATAATGTATAACTAAGTATAGCACCGAAAAATCACTTAAATAAGTACACTAACCTATGTTAGCGTTCCTTGTTTTTGCTTTTGCTTTTGCTATTCGAGAAAATACAACCAAACACCACATACGTATTCACCATTATTCTGGTTTAAAACCTACAGTACGAATGTACTGGTTAATTGACATATAAAACCACAAAATCTTATTTTGGGTGATCATTTAACCCACAAAAGTCGTACTAATTTCAGCAGTGTAGATTCAAAATATGGCGACTTGGTAAATGCGTGCTTTACCAGCCATATTGCATAAAAATAGGGCATTTCCTATCTATTCTCTCTATATAAGTGAACTCAACCAAGTTTCCTGTGTAGGTTTCCGTGATACGGTAACCTTCTCGTCGATTGTGCATGCCCTACTTGAAAACAAGTGTTTTAATATGTTTTCTGTTAAGTTCCTACAACTGTTCCCTGGATTTTAATGGGAAGCTTACTGGAGCTCAGAAAAGGCATATTAGGTTCATTCTATGCATACCTGTCTTCGTAGTAGAACATATTTAAGGAGAATGTGAGCACTCTTTTAATCACAAGCATGAAAAACAAAATTGGAACCACAAACAACAGACAACAGCAGAGAAAACAATTTTAATATATTATGCAATTTATTACAGACGTATTGAGATAATTCTTTAGTAAAAGAAATAGGAATAATAACAGCGTGGCTTTCGAAGATTTTAAATATTATACCTCAGTTCCAAATAGTTACATACTACTGAAAAATTGACTATGAACTTATGTCATAAGTATTCCCATTCCTGATGAAGTGTGACCCACACTGTGTATTCCTCTTTTAATTCTACTTTATTTCACGTCCCTTTACCAACTTAGTCGTAGCGCGGCGGATCTGTTCGGTGAGGTACCTCATTGACGGCATGTAGTGGACAATAGCCTTCAAGGTCTCATCCCCGTACCATGTTACTTTCGATTCGGGCCAAGCTAATGGTGTCAGAGTGTCATCCAGTCTAGCTGCTCCATCATCCATAGTCAGATGGCGAAGTGCAGCTAGCTTTTGAGGTCTCACCTCCTCACACCATACCACTTAGCTCCGCGACAAGCATATGGGGTTAGGGTGCCGTCCAAACTACTGATTTTACAATTTGTGGATAGTGCAATCTCAGTTGCAATCTATTTTCGGCTTTACTGCTTTATTAGACTGAAGGTAGGGCTTTTGTTTGTGGTATTAGAATATCCTGTCCAGCATTTACTTTGGCGACTGAGGGGAAATCCAAGAAAGAAGGAAAGAAAAGAAAGGAACAGATTCTAATGTGTTACATTCACATAACTTGCTCTAGCTGTCCCATACACAAACTATTCTTAATAAAGGTTTTTATTTTATCCATATCATTAATCGAGATAATCATCGAGATCAGAGAATTGGTCTTATTACTTGCTTCCTTGTAAGTAGAAGGGAAATAAGTGAATGCATTAGGCTAAAGCGATAATCATAGTATATTGTTTAACTAGGTGCAAAAGTCTAGTTTTATTAATGAGCGAATCAAGTTAGATCCCGACCGCAGTAAGTAGAAGGGAAATACGTGAATAAGGGAGTGATCTAAGACCCACGAGTTAATAAAACTACTTTTGCTTCAAGTTGAACACAGTACTTTATGTTTATTTAAGGAAATACGTTTTAATGCAGCAAATAATTATAACATGGCATATATAATGTTATATCAGTGAACAAATTTAAGTCTATTACTAATCATGTCATGAACTTAATTGTTGTTATGTAGGTAACCATTGTAGTTGATTGACTTCACCATTTTCGATAATTGTTAACATTACAGATGATTTTTATACTGTAGAGGACATTGAATTAGCGGGAAATACCACCACTTTAGGATTATTGCCGGAAAAGTCTAGAAAAACATATGAAACAACAAACAGTCCTTTTAAAGAATAGATTTTAAAGAAAAAGGTAGAAGACATTCCGGGAAAAGTGTTATTGGCTTACTTCTTGGAAATATCACAGAGTCTTCCAGTATATGCTTAGAGTATTCTATGCTTAAATCTACGCTTCTGATTAATGATGATTTAAATATATCTACATTGGCTAAGCTGAGGTCATTTTTAAGAGAAAATTTACTAGTTTTGTTCCAAAAAATCAAACGTATTGAACAAAAATCTCAAATTTCCACCTTTCTACAAGATGCACCAGATGACAGATACGATGATCAAAGTAAGTTGTCAAAACTATAGTCTTTTTCTTCTTCTTCTCATTATTATTATTGCTATTATTATTATTACTATCATCATCCTCATTATTTGGATGTATTTCACAGGGGGCTACTAATAAATGTGTATGTAAGTAAAATAGCCACATATTTTCCTTGTTGCATGTTGCTCTTATTTTTGGAATTGCTGGCGCTTGTAGGCGAGCTGAGTTGTACAATCTAAAATCAGATAATGTTGAAGATGTTGGATCTATATTGATTGCGAAAATACCTTTAACAAATACACATGTACACAGATGTTTTGTATTTAGTTGTAAATTTGAATCGGTTGATTTACTTGCTATATATCGGTTACTCATTAACAAAAATAACAAATATTTTGTGTTTTATCGCAATGGAAAACGTGGTCGCCAAGTAGTGGGTATAAATATGTTCGGAAATATTCCGAGCCAAAGTGCTGAGTATTTGCAATTAGAACATCCAAAGCCGTATACCGACACTCTCTGAGATGTTCATCTGCCACTCTTCTAGCAGATAGCAGTGCAGATACACTAACATTAAAGAGACACGCAGGTTGGAAGTCGAGCAGTGCAGTGGAAGGTAATGTTGAAGACTCCATAGGGTACAAGAAAAAAATAAATCAAATTATGCAAAATCTGTTTTGGAATTCTGAGGATATAATATTATTGATACACGTAACCAGATTTATGAAGAAGTTAGTGTTAGCAATGTAACAAATGAATTGGTTGAAAAAAATGTCAGTTCATGTGATAATATGGCTCTTCAAGTCAAGTTCAAAATTGTACAAATTGACGGATTACTGTAAGTTTCCATTAGTATTTTCTTGTGACAAATTAAATGTATATCTTCAATTTTCTCGGAGTAGCCTCTGAAGACATCTTTATTCTGCATGAATTTTGCGCAATTTTGCATAACTGTTATACTGTAAAGGATAGACAAAAACATACTGAAAAAAAATGTAGTGATCGTTAAAACCCAAACTTATGTTATATAATTTTTTTTCGTGGAGTTGGCCGTTTTTGAGCTATTTCTTGTTATTGGTATCAGTTTTAAAATACTTACACTTTTCTCATACGGTAATTTGTTAAATATTGGCCCTACAAACAAAGAAACTTCAATCACATAGCAACCAGCAGTCAGACCGCGCCGGGTTCGCTCCCAAGCGACCGCTTGTGAGATTTGTGATGGACAAAGCGGCGCAGGGGCTGGTTTTCTCCGGTTTCTCCCGCCATCACATTCCACCGGTGCTCCATCTTCATTCCATGTATCACCAGTGTCATCGCCTGCAGTGCCTTGGTAGTAAAAGCGGGCGTTAAACACTATCCAAAAAAACAGCAGTTAAACGATTTGACTGTCACTTTAGCCTGTGGTACTCCCTTATTTCCCTTCTACTTACAAGGAAGCAAGTAATAAGACTAATTCAATTTTTTCTCGATTAGCATGAAATAAATAGAAAAATAAGCTTTTTAACATTAATTTGCTGTAGAGATGTAGAGAAGATCATGTGAATAGAACACATCAGATTTGTTTTTCAAAAACAAAAATCTGATATCTGCAATGCATATACTTACTATTATAAATAAACGGATCGTGCATACTCTTTTGTTTCTTCTCAGTTCATTTGCTAGCCCATCAATTGTTTATTGAGAATTCAGCAGGTTTCTCAACTATGACTTTCTCTATGTATTCGCAACAAATTACTCTTACAAAAGCTTATACTTCTATCTCCTTCACACTAATCGAGACATATTATTTCATATTTCCAAAAGACTGCCCTTTTGAAAATTAATAGAAGTTCATATTACAAACTTCTAGGGCTAATAGAGGGGACTTGATAGAGAATATTTTGAATAGGGATACATGTCCGGACACGTACCGTTTCCGCGCTACAGCTATTACAATGTGTCGGATTTGCTGATGTTTTGCAACCGGATAGGCAGAACAAGACGTCAGAGGAGGACCATGTGAATTGAGGTGTGACGTTAGGTAAATAATTATATAATGTTTGACTCACTACAGAAGCAAGTAAAATGTATTAGTTATCAATACCAAAGTGATAAAAAAATATCACTTATCATAATAACATTTCAATCAACAGTGGATAAAAACAAATTTGTTTCTGTATTCTGCACTAGATGTGTCCCACGAAACTGCTCACTACAACAGAGGCTCGATGTGATGACCACCAACTCGTTTTCCCCGTTGTACAGGCACGTTTCGGTATACTCGGTTCATGACGCCTGGTGTTCCGTTTATCTTTTGTGTCACGACCATAACTCTCCAGCAGTTCTTCCTCGGTCTGTGCAGGAATCTCGTACACCACACTCTTCATACGAACAAAGAATAGCGTTAAGTCCGGCGATCGTGGGGACCATGCGATAGGACCACCCCGGCCTATTCATCTTTGTTCGAATCTTCGGTTCAGATGTCCCCGGACGTGAGGTGTAAAGTGTGGCGGTGCGCAATCGTGCTGGAACCACAATTCCTGACGGACATGCAATATCACGTCATCCAATAACAGGAACAATACGTCCTGGACCCTCTGACGTCATCAGGGTAAACGTCACGTGCCATCAGGTGGTCCTCTGACGTCATGTACTGCCTATCCGATTGTAAAATAACATCAACAAATCTGACACATTGTAATAGCTGTACATTTCCAGACATGAGTTCCTATTCAAAATATTGTCTACCAAATCCCCTTTACAAGTCCTAAAAGTTTGTAATATGAATTTCCGAACACCCGATATATATATATATATATATATATATATATATATATATATATATATTGGAAATTTTAAAACAACAACTAGGAATACTTCTAAAACGATTAACTCCACATATAAATTTATTGTGTTCTTTAATGATATATTTTTTCTTTATGTTGTGCAAACGTCATTCAGAATGAAGAATTCCTCAGATTATTTACAGAACATTCAAGATACATATTTCATTTGTTATGAAAATATCTTATAAATATGAATGTTAATAAAAAATCATTAGCCATTTTGAGGTAATCGGCATTTTCTAATCAATGTTCATACAAAGGGCAGCTTGTGGTAGGGGATTTTCTTGAACATTTTCGTGTTGTCACATTGCAAGATGAAGAATTTAAATACTAAGCTTAGAAGTTAACCGACTTTTCGTTGTTGAGTTTTGCTGTTCACAGGTACACGTTACACGCGCGCGTTCTAAATCTGCATTTTTGGATTCAGGAGACTACAAAACATATTGCAATTTCCAATATCGACATGGAATTTTTGGATGGCATATGACTACTCTACTTCCTATAGTAGTGGAGAAAGTAAAAAGGAGTGATAAAACCAATATTAAAAAGAACTGCAGTACAGCAAAGCAAAATCGCATCCATTTTTCTCAAATCAAAACACTCTATTAAAGATTAAATGCAGCTATATACAAGTGCAAAAATCTGCTTCTTCATTCTATGATTTTGCATAATTGGCATACCGTAAGCAAGAGACAAAATCTTTCAGCAGAGAAAATGTAGATCTCATTAAAAACAAATTTTAATAAAATGCAGTTATTAGCGAAGTTGACCATTACGAGACATTCCTTGTTTTTGGTTTAAATTTTCCCATGCTTATTTTTCAAATGAAAAATCGTCAATAGTTTTCTTCTTTTCAACATAGTCGACAAAAAGAACGGAATTTCAAGGCCATCACATAGCAACCAGTTCTTGAAAACGTTGACGAACACTTTAGCCTAGTGATTGCCTTCATTCCTTTGAATGTATAAGAAAATATATAATACAACAATTTATGTTAATGGTTAGAATAATAAGTTTTTGAATGGATATGTGTTTTATAATAGGCAGACAAAGCTATGTGAATGGCGCTTCAGATTTTGTTATAAAAAGAACGAAGATTTTCTTAGTGAAAATAAAACTTCAGTTACACGAAACCTGAACGATTTATAGCGCTGATATGATGCCCCGAAGCTTGAAGTAATAAAGATAGCATTTATTTAGAAAAATGTTCCGAAAGTTTTCTATCCACATGTCTCAAGTAAAATTTCTGTATCATAATTGCATATCTGGCTTAGAACGGTACTGCAAACTTCGCAGCCGCACAGATCTTCGTATACTGATACTGTTGCCTGCACTATTAGTCCAACCGCATCATAGATTCGTCATAGGAGTTGCATAGCATTCAGGTGATCTTCGATTTGCTCATTGATGTGCTACACACGCTACTGAAAGGAAACACTAATTCACTAAATAACACTTAGACCCGGTTGCATAAAAATCGCTAACTGTAATTCATTAATAACCGAAGATCAGAAATGAACTTAGTTTGCTTCTCCGCGTGGGTTGTATAATACTGATCTTAGTTTAATGAACTCAGTTCACTGTTGATCCGAGAACACAAAATCAAATATGGCAACATGACCAACATATGGCAATTTTCGTATTGCTTCGAAAGAACTCGAGAATCTTCGGGACCATTCGGATTTATTGGATTCAAATGCACAGGATAACCAACATAGACATAAAAAAAATATTTAAATGGAAATTTCTGTTTATGGCTTCTATTCCTGAAAATATTTTTATTTTATATAGACAGTATAATAATTGACTCTATATTAAAATCATATTTATCAAAAACAGTTATTTAGTTTACGTTATTTTCATTAAATGCGTAATCCCCCTTTCTCTTTTTTTATTTTTCTCTCTGTTTACAATACTGCGACGTGAAAGCATAACCTTAAAATGGATACTCAAGAAAAGAAAAAGGTGCGTTCTGCTAATTTTAAAAGCGAAGAGAAGATATGTTAATAGATATTGTTCTAAAACATAAATATATAATAGAAAACAAAAAAACAGACAGCAACACCACAAAGAGAAAGGAGGAAGCATGGAAGGAAATAACTTCGGAATTTAATTCCAGAAATGTTATTGCACGCGATTGCAAAAGTTTAAGATTGTGTTACGAAAACATAAAAAAGCGCACAAAGAAAATAAATGCTGAAGATAAAGTCAAACTTTACAAAACAGGAGGGGGTATGTTTGTGCCGTCTTCCTTGGAAGAAACTGGCCACAAACTGATTGCAGCACTCAGGCCGCAGTTTTTGCCAGCTCATTGTGACTTCGACGATGATGTGGATTTCCATCCCGAAGTTATCACAAACTTAAATATGGACGTCATCTCTAGTTCACCGCAGGATGAGGGCTTAGTGGAGGTCTGCAATTCTCAGGAGGAAGAAATACAGCCTGTTGAACCGGAGCCTTCAGCATCTACAAGTGCCAGTTCAACCAGACCATCAGGCCCTGAAAAGCAAAGGAAGGAAGAAGACATTAGGGTAAAATTCTGCAAGAGGAGGTTGGAGTGCTTAGAGGAGGAACATAAACTGAAAATGAAAATTTTAAAACTGGAGTTTGAACTTAAAAATCACAACAAATGTAAATGTTATGAAATGTTATGAAATAATAAATTTACGTTAATACCTGAAGATGTTGTTAATAAGTGCAGTTCTCAGCGCAGTGTTTTCCCTTCTATTTCTCTGATTTAAATCAGGTATAGGCAGTTCCTGGTAGATTCTCCTTCCTCTGTAAACAGCACCGTCTACGTCAGGAGTGTCGTCGTCTGCATTAATGGCCAAGGTATGTAATGCAAACGTTGCTACTATTACAGGAGGAACTCGAAGTAATTTGACGGCTAATTTCATTCTTAAATATGGAAATCGTCTTTTGACAATGCCAAAAGACCTTTCTATAACTGATCTTGTTTTTCTATGGGCCCTGTTATATGCTCGTTCTGCAGGAGTTTCTTCATTCATTGTAGATGTAAGTAAGAAATGACAGCAGTGATATGCTCTGTCTCCTAAAAGTACACCTCGGGGAAATTCTTCAGCTTCAAATTGTGCATGAATTCTAGAGTTTCTAAAAATGTTGCTATCATGTGCTGAACCTGGCCACCTAGCAACAACGTTCTGGAAACGAAGTTTTGAGTCGCAGACAGCTTGAACATTTAAAGAAAACCAACCATGGCGATTTCTGTATATATCAGCATTATTCCCACCAGGTGATATAATTGGGATATGTGTGCAGTCTATTGCACCTAAAACTCCTGGAAAATGGCATATGTTATGGAAATCCCGCATAACTCTTCTTACTTCGCCCTCTTCCCTAGGCATATTGATGAAATGAGGTCTTAAGGCTGCAATCGCTCTTGTAACTTTGTGTATAGTTCTGCTTGCAGTCCCTTTATTTACATTAAAGATATCCCCAATCACCATTTGGAAGCTCCCAGTTGCATAGAACCGTAATGTAAGAAGGATCATAAACATTGGATAGAGTTTGTGCCCTTAATTGTGCATGTAGCCTATGCTCCAGTTCTTCGACTACATACTTTGATGGTCGAAATCTCATTTTGAATTCTCTGTCATTAAGCTCTAAGATGGGGGATTCCTTCTATGTTGAAAACACATCGGAGATATCTGAGTAATCTGACATCTGAAAATATTAGCACATGTTATAAACAATGAATGCACAAGTTATAAGCAATGCATTCTGCAAGGGAATTGTGAAATATATAGGTAATTATCTAAATAACCAAAAAAATGTGTTACTTACCATTTTATTTAAGTTGTATTAAAATTTGTACTATTTACTTCTTCCTTGTTTAAAGAAAGGACAACTATTATGTATCTTCAGCCGTTCTACTAATCCAAGTTCAGTTAAGTTAACCGGAGAAAATTCACCAGTCAGATTTGTTTATACAACCAAAATTCTAAGTTCAGCTTGACTTGAGATCAATTTCAGGTGTTTGAACTCAGATTAACTTTTATGCAACCGGGCCTAAATGGACTAATTGCCTTTGTGATTGAGTTGGATAGTACTACGAAAGAAATAATAATGCCAATAACGTGTTTAAAGATGCGTCAGAAAATATATAAAATGAACTGCTGGAGTGAATGTTAGAGATTAGTCCTCCTTCTAGTGCTGTGACGTAGCGAAGCCTACCCATACTTTCAAGGGTGAAACATGTACATCGCTTTTGCACAGCAAATGCTTGTTTGTGTACTAAACCGCGAAAATATCATCACGCATTTGTTATTTAATTTGTATGAAGGTCATTTTATTTACTTCCCTCTGATGACGGTTGCACCCTTTTGATCTCACTAACGCCTCAATGTCCGGAAAGAAATACGTTATACATAACCGAATAATGCACCGAAATGTTTATCATTTAAAGTAGACCTTAAATTAATTTAATTAAACACATTTTCAAAAACATTTCACTTGATAATTGTGTGTAGAAATCAAAATTTACAGTTTTCGTATTTCTATCAACATATATGGTTTTTAAATGATCACTTGCAGACTAAAGGATAAATATAATGGACGAAAATTAAAAGTTTTGTGAATAGTTAGATTTAATTTCCCATATTTTCACATTCCCTAGCTCGTATGTACAACGTAAATAGTTGATAGAGAAGGAATTTTATTCCATCCAAAAATTCGATGTGGAGATTTAAAAGGAAACATATGTTTTGAGGTCCCCTGGGTCCGAAAAAACATTTTTACTTTCTCTAGCCTGTATGTACTTACAATGTACATATTGGATAGAGAAGGTAAAGCATTCCACCCAAAATTCTATATCAAGATTTTACCGGCAATATATATTTTGATGTCTCCTGAGTACAAAAATATTTTAGAAAAAGGTCCATATAGTGTATGTGTGTGTGTGTGTCTGTGTATGTGGACAGCAAAGCTCTAAAAAATTAAAAAACCAATATTGGTTTTTTAAGTTTAGTATCTTCTAAGGACGCGACACAAAGTTTTTCAAGAAAATTTCCCCACCACAAATTACTCTTTACATGGAACATTTTGAAAATGTTGATGTTTTTTCAGATATGACTCTAACGATTTTGACTAAAATACTACATTTTAAGGATATTTACATCACAAATAAAATGTAAATTTTAATTTTCTTGGAATAGCCTCTGAAGACCTCTTTGTTCTGGATGAGTTTTGTAGAATTTTGCATAACGGTTAAACCCTAAGAGATAGACAAAAACTTACTGCACAAAAAAGTAGATCTAATTAAAGCACATAATTTATGCCATATATGTAGAGCTGACCGTTTCTGAGATATTGCTTGTTATTGGTTTCAATTTTAAGCTACTTAAACGTTTCTCAAACGGGAAGTGTCGTTGATCTCTCTTGTTTTACTGAAGGTCATGCAAAGCGAAACGAACTTCAATTGTTTCACATAGGATCAGCCTTTAAAAGGTTTGACTATCAATTTAGCCTAGTGTATTCCTTTATGTCCCTTCTACTTATAAGGAAGCAAGTAATAAGACACATTCTGTTAATGTTTACCCCGTTTAGCATATCGTACATAAAAGAATAGTCTGTTATAAAAAAGCTGTTTGTGTAACAGCTAGAGAAAGTCATATGAATGAAACACATGAGATTCTTAGTAAAATATCCGTGTGTGTGTGAGTGTCCGTGAACAGGATAGCTCAAAAACGATAAGTCCATTAAATACCAAGCTAGGTGTTTAAGATTAATATATTTCAAGGATGCGACACGAAGATTTTCAAAAAATTCCTCACCCTCAACAGTCCGTTACATTGAAACATTTTCGAAATTTTTTATTTTCTCAAAAATGGCTAATGATTTTTGATTGAAATATGGTGTATTAAAGATATTTATATGACAATTAATATTTATATCTTGAATTTTCTGAGAATAGCCTCTGAAGACTTCTTTATTCTGAATGAATTTTGCTGAAATTTGCATAACTGGTAAACTGTAAGATATAGACAAAAACTTACCACACAAAAGGTAGATCTCGTTAAAACACATAATTTATGTTATATACACTTTTTTGTAGAACTGACCATTTCTGAGATATTACTTGTTAATGGTTTCAGCTTTAAAATACTCAATACTTTTCTCAAACGGGACCACACTAAGTGAACCGAATCTCAATTGTTTCACATAGAGACTTCAGGCACGTGTTCCTTTATTTCCCTTCTACATAAAAGGAAGCAAGTAATACTACCAATTCTGCTAATATTTTCCTCGATTAGCATGATGTAGTAAAAAAATAATCTTTTGTGAGAAGAGTTTGTACTTGGAACATCTACAGAAAGTTATATGAATTGAAGTCATCAGATTTTTAGACCAGAGCCAGTCGTTTCAATTGGTTCATCAAGGACCAGAGAGAAATACAAACATAATTTGATTTTGGCTTTTAAATGATTTGTCGCGTCATTTTTCATTGCCTATATTCTACCAAGATACCCTATCTCTAGAAATACTCATTGATTCAAACAAATTGGTTTCTACAGGGAATGTTTCTTCTGCGGTTATTCAGCGCCTCCTTTATAAACTGGTCTACACTAAAGGGGTTTAAATTTTTATTTTCTCTGCATGTACTATATAATTAGTGTAAGAAAGCATTGTATTCTACCCAAAACTTCGATACGGAAATTTCAGCGGAAAGGTATGCTTTGAATCCCAGTAGTCCAAAAAAGCATTTTTGAAAAAAAAACATCCGTATGTGTGTGTGTGTGTGTGTGTGTGTGTGTGTGTGTGTGGACAACTTAGCTCAAAAACTAAAAGACCGTTAAATAACATCCTTGGTATTTAATTTCGATACCTTCCAAGGATGCGACACGTAGATCTTCAAGAAAAGTCCCCCTACGCCAAACTACTCTTTACATGTAAAAATATTTGAAAAATTGCTCTAAAGATTTAGATTAAAATACGTATATTATAGCTATTTACATCACAAATAAAAGTATATCTTGAATTTTCAGGAAATAGCTTCTGAAGACCTGTTGTCTGGATGAATTTTGCTGAATTTTGCATAACTGAAAAACTGTATTACTTAGGCACCGCAGGCATTGATACTAATAATATATGGAAGGAAGATGGAGCAACGGTGGAATGCGAAGGCTGGGAAAACCGGAGAACCCGGAGAAAACTTCCCCTACGCCGCTTTGTCCACTACAAATCCCACCCGGGTCGCGTTGGTGAGAGGCGAGCAGTCACATTAAAAGATTTACCTCAGATATATTTAACAGTATTATCAAAGTACAAACGTGCAGAAATGTATGTGAGCATCGAGGATTGTCTGATTATTTCACCAAAGCAGGAATGTTCACTTCTACGTTAGTAACTTCAAAGAATCATTACTGAGACATATTTTTCAAAATAAATTTCATGTTGGAGAAAACACTTTCATATGGATAAGTGCTTCCAAACATTGAAATATGCTACAAACCAAAATACTTTAAGTTGTGGAAATGTGCCCTCTGGAAATAGCTTAAAAGCATTGGGCCCTCTCCTGTCTTAATCCTGGTTTGAAGGATTGGCTTGAAGATCGAAGAGTTCCAGTTGATACTTAGATGGCTGATTATTGAATATTAATATCCACATACAAAGAGTAATTGAAAAGAAGCAGTTAACTCTTAATATTTTTAAAGTCAGAAGAAAATATTTAATCAAATCCTTGAATAACAATTTCAATATTTCACAAAATTTAGAAAAAAAATCCAATTTTCAATTCTCTTGACATTCTTGACAAGATGAAAAATGTATGAAATCGCTGCTTAATAAAGCGACTTCAAAAGTTTCAAATGATTTTAAAACAATTTTAAAACAATAATTTTGATACTCTTTGATCTTTGACCTGAAGTCTCTGGTTCAAGACATTAAAGTACTGTGTCAGGTCAGTCATGAAAGAAGCTGCCTTAAAAAGTCTGGATCTTCAACCTGTTGAAATGCTGTAAACTGGTTCTTTTAAAGGTTTAGTTAAGTAATAAAGTTAATAAGGGAATTAAACCCTTTCATTATATTTGAATAAATTATAAATATTATTATAACTAATATAACCAAAAAAATAATTAAATAAGATTTTAAATTATTAACTTGAACTGTCTTTTAAAAATGCTGGAATATCATATCTGAGAGTAAAGAATTTCTGAAGACATTTATCTGCACTTAATCAGCGTACATTTGCGTGGAGTATATTAGGCTTGCACTTCATCTAAAATTTTCCGAAATCTGCAGCGCAGTTTGCCTTATTGGCAACAGGTATCTTGCTGGAAGCTGTTCCCCGATATTCATTGCATCACTTTTTTTACTGCATTCCCACACAACGCCTCTTGGTGAATTATGCAGTGGAACATCGGGCAGCTTATTCCAGTTTTCTTAATCAGGTCTACTGGTCCTTTATCTCCTGCTCTCACACACAGTACGCCATTTGTCACCAAACAAGAGCACTATTCAAAACCGTCTCTTTGTCTGTTTTAAATATATCTTCACACTTCGTGTTTACACTTAAAGAAGAAAATCAAAAAGTTCTTGTATAGAAAAATCACTAAAGATCATACGTATAAAAGTCAAAAGTTAACTGGTGTCAGTCGACATTGTTGTCCAAGCATAGCGAAAAATGATTGCATTTTCCAATCATCTCTTCTAATTTCTGCGTCATTTATCACAGCACTCTGAACTCGTCTTTTGTTTATTTGATGAGAGAGGGGAGCAGTTGCAAAGTTTGTAAATAAACTGCTTTCACTAGATGCATTTGCCATAGCAATTGAACACCTTTAAACCATTTCTTCATTACTAAATGCCTCCTAACTTTTACAAGTTCCAATATTTCACTGTAAGAAGCAGTTATTGCAGCGATCTGCGACCACGACATTCTTGTAAACATACCTGCCTGATGTTACAAGTTTCTTTTGTAATCTTGTAAAATTGCATCTCTTGAAGGCCACTCATACTTCAATTTTTTTTTATATTAAGTATTATACTGTCTCTTAACATTGAATTTTCTACAACCAGGTGTTGTTTGCATGCACACAACACATTGCAACTTGCCATTGTTGTTTGCAACGCAGTAATCCAAATTGCGCGTATTTTTCTGAGCTTAACGTCCTTTAATTAGGTTGGTCACATCGGACGATGAATGAAATTAGTGAATGAGCTCAAGGTCCATGGAACTTAAAATTACTTGACATTCATCTTCTCAGGATAAGAAGAAGAAAAAAAACCGAAAAACCCTTATTAGAGTAACACTAAGTGAAATTTGCATGAGGGGCAGACATGTTACCGTTTTCATCTTGTATTTTCCTCTTCTTGCTAATGTTGCTCACGTTTGCTCAGTTTATCTAACTCTATCTAATAAAAATACGAGCAGATAAAGATGCGTACATAACCTCGCGCATGCATAAGAGACAAATGAGAGAACAGGAACCCGACCTTGAAACTCTAAACACGGTCAAATGGTCGTAGTCAAAGCTTGAACAAAGATTCTACCAGAGTCGCTAGCATGCAAGGCCTCATTGCGCTAATTTCAAACAGGAATCGGTCGCTTTATTAAAAAACCCACGGACCACAAAAGTGTGGGCTGTGGGCCTCGGGTTGGACAAGCCTGACATAGATTATAGCGAACAGCCCTTGGTGTGATTTTCTTCCCAAATCGATCATTCACATGCACGGTCAATCTTCGACCTCTTCTTTCACTAGTAATGTGAGTATTTCTCGTCTACATTGCGTTGTTATGGACTGTATAGTTGCCCGACAATGTTTAAAAAATAATTTCCCTTTTGGAACTGAGAGAAAATAAATTTACTTTTCTCTACAGCTGTTTCTTTACCTTTGTGGCCCATTTTACTTTCTCTATACGCACTTGTACATAGTGTATAGAGAAGGTATTGCACTCCACCAAAAAATTCGATACCGAGATTTCACTGGAAATATATGTTTTAGGGTCCCCTGTATCCAAAAAAATCTGATGTGTTCCATTCACATCACTTTCTCTATATCTCTGTAAATTATTATTGTTAATAAGCTTACTTTTATTTATTTCATGCTAATCGAGAAAAATTAGCAGAAATAGTCTTATTTCTTGCTTTCTTGTAAGTAGAAGCGAAATAAAGGAGTACCATAGGTTAAAGTGAAAGCCAAAAGCTGGTTGCTATGTGACTGAGGTTTCTTTGTTTGTATGGACAGGAGTTGACAAATTCCTGTAAGAGAAAAGTATTAAGTTTTTCAAAGCTGAAACCAAGAAAAAGGAATATCTCAAAAACGATCAACTCCACGAAAAAAATTTATATAACATTAATTGTGTGTTTTAATGTGCTCTACATTTTTTGTGTGTTAAGTTTTTGTCCATCTCTTACGGTTTAGTAGTTATGAAAAGTTCATCCAGAATAAAGTAGTCTTCAGAGGCTATTCCCAGAAAATTCAAAATATACATTTTATTTGTCAGGTAAATAACTTTAATATACGACATTTTAATCAAAATCGTTAGAGCCATTTTTGAGAAAATCAAAATTTTCGAAAAAAGTTCTATGTAAAGGGTAATTTGGGGTAGGGGGATTTTTGTCAAAATCTTCGTGTCGGATCCCTGGAAGATACTAAACTTAAATACCAAGTTTGGTATTTTACCGACTGTTCGTTTTTGAGTTATCGTGTTCACAGACACACGGACACACGGACACACACACACACACACACGGACCTTTTCCTGAAAATACTTTTTTTGGATACAGGGGACCCTAAAACACATATTTCCGGTGAAATCTCGGTATCGAATTTTTTGGTGGAGTGCAATACATTCTCTATACACTATATACATAGTGAGTATAGAGAAAGTAAAAAGTATTTTCAGAAAAAGGTCCACCATGTGTGTGGTGTGTCCGTGTGTCCGTGTGACTGTGAACACGATAACTCAAAAACGAAAAGTCGGTAAAATACTAAACTTGGTATTTAAGTTTAGTATCTTCCAGGGATGCGACACGAAGATTTTGAGAAAAATCCCCCCACCCCAAACTACCCTTTATATGGAACATTTTTCGAAAATTTTGATTTTCTAAAAAATGGCTCTAACGATTTTAATTAAAATATATATTATGGATATTTACCCGACAAATAAAATGTATAGTTTGAATTTTCTGGGAATAGTCTCTGAAGACTACTTTATTCTGAGCGAATTTTCCGGAATTTTGTATAACTGCTAAACCGTAAGAGATAGGCAAAAACTTACCACACAAAAATATAGAGCACATTAAAACACACAATTTATGATTTATACATTTTTTTTCTTGGAGTTGATCGTTTTCTAGATATTCCTTGTTTTTATTTTCAAGGTCGAATATCTTAACTTTTCTCATACAGGAATTTGTCAACTCATGTCCATACAAACAAAGGAACTTCAGTCACATAGTAACCAGCTTTTGACTATCGCTTTAACCTATGCTACTCCCTTATTTCCTTTCTAGTTACAAGATTATTTCTGCTATATTTTTCTAGGTTACAAGAAGTAAATAGAAGCATAAGTTTTTTAAGAATAATTTTTTGCAGGGATATAGAGAAAGTCATGTGAATGGTACACATCAGATTTTTTCTATTGCACAGTATTCACCACATATCAGAACCAACATGCTAGATTACAGGTTATCTCCGAAGACTTGCTTGCTCTAATGGGTCTATGAGTGGTTTCTACGTTTGCATTTCTACTGGAGTATAAATGCTTTTTCTTCTGTTAAATACCGAAGAATGTTTATCTAATATGCAAGAAATTTATATTATTATATTAAATATACGCTGCGATCTCAGGACAATTTATCATTTCGCACTATGTCTTGAGGCAGCACTAATAACGGCAAGAAGGCGTAAATAACAAACAAGCAAGATAATGTAAATAAATTACGTAATATAGAAATAAGATTATCTTATTAGAGGATTATTATAAATATAAGTTATAGGAGAGGCGAGATACTGAAACTTTATGACATAAAAGAGAAATCTTTCGCAAGGTTTTTGTGGGCAATTGCCAGCGAGTTAAGGGCAACATATAAAAGAATCTTCAGTTAAAAAGACTACGCAAGTCTTAGAAGGGGTAGTGAGATAATAAAGAAATGAACTCTACTGGGGAACTAGCAGCCTAATTGAGATAGCAGGAAGGTTTTTTTGGCTCCTGAGAAGTGACGCTACTGAGAGCGGGAATATTAACCAATTAGAGCATAGTCTCAATGCTTACACAAAACAGGTGTGTGTGTGATATTTTCTAAGGAGACGCGAGTTCTGTGTTTAGTTTGTCCTCATTTATATATTACAATGTCGGTTTTCATTTACTGTACAGTGCAATTTAGAAGTATATTTAGTTTTTCTCCCCCAGTATTTCGGTATTAGAGATTACCTACGTAATAAACGTTATACGCAAAATCTAAGTTATACGCATAAGTGAACTCGTAATATAGTTTCAGCTATGAACGTATGGAAACATAACGTGTACTTAAATTATGATATAGTAATCTATGATATAGTTATTTTTACCCTTCACGCCATGTTAAGAGATGCTTGCTCGAACGAGGAACCCAACTAGTCGGAGCAAATATGAATAATACAGGGTTACTACAAAAGAAATAGACAACTTCAACTGCCTGTAAAACAAAAACTATTAGAAATAGCAACCTAATTATTTTGGAGGTATGTTGAGAAACTGTCAAAGTTCGTTTGTTACTATTGGTAATGCTGCAATGTTTTGTTTGTTGATGCAGAAGCTGAAATGGCGGAAAATCCTGTGGAAAAGGCATATTGCGTGTTGGAATTTGCTAGAACGTAATCAGCAACTGTTGTCCAACGACATTTTAGAACACGTTACCACAAAAATGAAACGATGCGCTCACAAAAACCAGCATCGTCTTCATCATGTCGCAACATGTAGATGCAAAAGTCACGCCGTATGACCTTATCTTCTTCACTCAGAAACTGCAACATCTGTAATCTGTAAGGCATCATGTGCGGTCGCTTCCGCAAGATTTTCCATACAGTTTGCTGTGGAATTTGTAATTACATGCTTGCCTAGATGTCGATTTCTGTGGGCTTCTTATGTAGGCAGAACGAACACGTTCAACGTTTTCTTCCGAAACTCTTGGTCTTCCCGAGCTCTTCCCTTTGCACAAACATCCCGTTGTCTCGAATTTTCTATACCAGGCGTAGATTGACTGTCTAGTCGGTGGCGTTTTGTGGTAACGTGTTCTAAAATGTCGTTGGACAACAGTTGCTGATTGCGTTCTAGCAAATTCCAACACGCAATATGCCTTTTCCACAGGATTTTCCGCCATTTCAGCTTCTGCAACAACAAACAAAACACTACAGCGTTACCAATAGTAACAAACGAAACTTTGAGAGTTTCTCAACATACCTCCAAAATAATTAGGTTGCTATCTCTAATAGTTTTTGTTTTACAGGCAGTTGAAGTTGTCTCTTTCTTTTATAGTAACCCTTTATATTAGGAACATAATTTACAATACAAAAAATCTGATGTGTCCCATTCACATGACTTTCTCTACATCTCTGTGACAAATTATTGTTATAAAACTTACTCTTCTCTCCACTTCATGCTAATAGAGATAAAATTAGCAGAAATGGTCTTATTACTAGCTTACTAATAAGTAGAAGGGAAATAAGGGTATACCATAGGCTAAAGCGATAGTCAAATACTTTAATAGCTGGTTGCTATGTGGTTCACATAATCACATTCCTTTGTTTGTTTGGCCAGGAGTTAATACATTCCCGTTTCAGAAAAGTATAAGTATTTTAAAGCTGAAAGCATACCAAGAAATATCTCAGAAAAGGTTACTTTACAAAGAAAACGGAAATTATATAAGTTATATGTTTTAACGAGATCTACATTTTTATGCAATAAGTTTTTTTCTATCTGTTATGGCTTACCGGTAATGCAAAATTCAGAAAAATCCATCTAAAATAAGGAGGTCTTCAGAGGTTATTCCCAGAAATGTCAATATAAATATTTTATTTCTTATGTAAATATTTTAATACACGAAATTTCAAAATCGTTAGAGCCATTTTTGAGAAAATCAAAATTTTCGAAAATTATTCCATGCAAAAGGTAGTTGGGGAGGAGAGATTTTTTGAAAATGTTCGTATCGCATCCTTGGGAGATACTAAACTTAAATACCAAGTTTGGTATGTAATGGACTTTTTTGAGCCACGCAGTGTACACACACACTGACCTTCTTCTAAAAGTGGTTTTTTTTTGTTTTTTTTTTTATTCAGGGGGTCTCGAGACTTGTATTTCCGATAAAATCTGGGTATCGAAATTTTGAGTAGAATACAATAGGTACCTTCTCTATACATTATAGTACGTATAGAGAAAGTAAAAATGTAATATCAAAGTGGCAAAATTTTAAGAAAAAGAATTTAAGGAAAAAGTGGACTTTTAAAATGTAAGGAGCTGTTTCCACACATCTGCACACACATTTTCGCGCGTAAGTGGAAATAAAGAATACATAACTTTCATATTAGTATTCACAGTATTCGAGGTTTTGTTCTAAATAAGGTGAAAGATATATTGCTAAGTAGCCTTAATAATTATAAGCATTATAATGGAATGTTCTGTGCCGGGAGTATGAATTAAAACACAGTACAACACAGAAAAATATCCGCTGTGTGAACATTTTTGTACAGTCATAGTTGAACAGAGGATGACAGCAGCAAAATAATTAAGAAAACAATAAGAGTATTACTTGTCTGCAACTTTATAATAAACCATTCATATAAACTTGTTGTCGACGGACAGAATGGAACGGAATAAAAATTCAAGTGCGATGGCCGGGAATCGAACCCGGATCAACTGCTTGGAAGGCAACTATGCTGACCATTACACCACCATCGCACGATGTGAATTAGATAACAAAGAAGAGTAGAAGACCGTAACTGAAGCCCGAGCATGAGTGGCAATGAACCTATGAGCCAGCTGCGCCTATATGCATATCCTCAACAAGCTCCTTCTTCAAATTATGTACCTTTTCCAATTATTGTCTACATGTTATAGCTTGTCAAGGTAATTAAAAATATTAGCACATTTCGGTTCGCGCAGCTCACAATTTCGGAGGTGTAGAAAAGCCGGGGTTGAAGCCTTGGAGGAAGAGTTTTCCCTCTGTGCTAAGTCATGAGAACAAGTACTAAAGTTTCGCAAGTGCCAACATTGTAAGCACTCCTTCTAGCCTGTCCTGTAAGTGACTTACCAGAGGAGAAGTTGGGTTTTTTTTAGTGTTTAACGTCCGCCTTTACTATATAGGCACCGTAGGCGATGACACTGCTATATAGAACAAAGAGGGAACTCCGGTGGAATACGATGGCGGGAGAAACCAGAGAAAGCCCTTCCCAGGCCGTTTTGTCCACCACAAATTCCACATGCCTTGGTGAGAGTGAAGTGATCTAACCACTCGGCCGCGGCGCGCCCATAGAACGTAGGAATTGAAGGTTCCGACAATACTGTTAATAGATCTCATTTATATACTCTTACAATAAACAGTAGATTATGATTTTTGTGATCACTCGCTGCCGCTTGCAATGCCCTCTCTCCCACCACTGACAAAAACCTCACGATGTGATACGCGTCTGATGTCACATGGATTTGCGGAAGAAGGAGGAACGATGTAGTCGCCAATAGTTGCGTCCACAACGTTCTGCTCAGCATTTTTATTACCCTGACAGCTTATACTAATCTATATTATTTTGGTCGTTAAAAGAGACTCGTAAAACCTTCTACTACCAACAAGGTTTCTTCACCTTAGATGGCCTTTCGACCCAAGCGCCAGTTTTCCCATGATCTAGTAAAACAAATGACTAAAGGCATACTTAGTGGAGACACCTCATGTACCGCAACCTTTAAAGATCTATTGCGCGCTAACATCATGAGGATGAAGGGATGAAGTGAGACACCCACAGGCAAGTACAGAGGCCAAAATATCGTGCGGACAAGTCCCTAACTATTTCATAGTTCATCTCGGGTAAGAAGCCGCCAACACATAGGGTTCCGGGTGTCGCAAGGCAACCGCACTTGTGGGGGTTGCGACCACAACCGCCCTAGCGCCGAGAACATTCACAAAATGAATCATCCGTTCGCCATCTGACACACGAATCTATAGGCACACCTGAAAAATGGTAAGGAAAAGACGTGAAAGGAAATGAAGTAAAGGAAATTTTGAAGAATAAGTACCCCAGCATTTGCTTTAAGTGACATAACCACTAGACATCTGAAGTAAAAGTGCGCGGTCGACGGGGATTGATCCTGGGATCTTTTATTTTAGCTTAAAGTTAAAACAAACTCACCAGGCTTCACAGATTATATCAAACACATAATTTGAGCAGACATTATAGATAAAGTGAAGTAAAATAATAACTTTTATAAATAAAATGGGTCTTTAATCGTATCTAATTAAGTTTTGATTAGAAACGGTATCTGTAATATTTAAGTTTTCATTTTCATGCAATACAAATAATACCTTATAGTTTATCCGAATTCACTTGGCGTTACAGTGATGATACTAAAAAGTTAATAAAAATATCAATATTTTAATTCTTTTAACTCTCTAAAAATCAGTCAGATATTAAATTGTAGAAATAAATTCAAAACTAGTCTTGACAACAACAAAGGACTATAAGTTCTCTTCATAAACCACTGTAAAGTACTGAAGAAATCAAGGATATTGAATAAAAACCACAAGAAGGATGTTTTATTTTTTGTTTTTTATAGTGTTTAACGCCAGCTTTTATTACAAATGGCACGGCAGGCGATGGCACTGCTAATATATGGAATGAAGATGGAGCACTGGAGGAATGCGATGGCGGGGGAAACCAGGGAACCCGGAGACAACCCGCCCCTGCGTCGCTTTGTCCACCAAAAAACTCACATGCGGTCGGTTGGGATCGAACCCAGGCCGTCGAGGTAAGAGCGGAGTGGTCTAACCATGGCGTGGCCTAGGAGGAATGTAATATCAAGCTGCCAACATTTTAAAAAAGAATTTAAGGAAAAAATGAAATTTTAAAATACATATAATGAGTTATATGCATACACCTGCAAATACATTTTGCGTTAAATTAGACATAAAAAAAAGACTGGAAATTGTGTCCTACTGAGTTAGGACGTTAAGCTACACAAAAAATCTGATCTGTTCCATTCACATGATTTTCTCTGCATCGATGTAACATATTATTGTTTAAATGCATATTCTTCTCTCAACTTTATGATAATCGAGATTAACATTAGCAAAAACTTTTATAACGACTTGCTTCTTTGAAAGTAGGAGGTAAATAAGGGAATTCACTAGGCTGAATCTCTTAAAAACTGTTGCCACGTGGTTGAAATCTGTTTCCATGCAGGGCCAGGAGTTTACAACTTTCCATGTGAAAAAGTTTTTAAGTATTTTAAATCAAACAAATAACAAGGAATATCTCAGAAATTATCAATTTACCGAAAAAACGTATATGACATAAATTGTGTGTTTTAATGTGATCTACATTTTTTGTGTAGTAAGTTTCTGTCTGGTCACGCCGTGGCCGAGTGGTTAGACCACTCACCACTCACCTAGACGTCCCGGGTTCGATCCCAAGCGACCACATGTGAGATTTGTGGTGGACAAAGCGGCGCTGGGCAGGTTTTCTCCGGGTTCTCCGGTTTCCCCCGCCATCGCATTCCACCGGTGCTCCATCTTCATTCATGTATCATCATCAGTGTCAGCGCCTGCGGTGCCATAAATAGCTAAAGCGGGAGTTAAACACTACAAAAAAAAGTTATCTCTTACGGTTTACTAGTTATGCAAAATTTAGCAAAATGCATTTATAATAAAGGCGTCTTTAGAGACTCTTCTCAGAAAATGCAAGATATACATTTTATTTGGCATTTAAATATCTCTAATATACGGTATTTTAATCAAAACCGTTGAAGCATTTTTGAAAAAATCAAAATTTTCGATTTTGTTTTCATGTAAAGGGTAATTTGGGGTGGAGGGATTTTTTTAAAAATCTTCGTGTCGCATCCCTGGGAGATACTAAACTTAAATACCAATTTTGGTATTTTACAGACTTTTCTTTTTTGAGTATCGTGTTCAAGGACACACTGACACACACACACATACACGGACCTTCTCTGAAAATACTCTTTTTTGGATACAGGAGACCCGAAAACATGTATTTCCGGTGAAATCTTATCAAATGTTTGGGTGGAGTGCAATACCTTCTCTATACACTATGTATGTAGTATGTGTAGAGAAAGTAATGATTCAAAGAAAAATAGGAGTACGGGGGAACGCCGCAACGTTTACATTTATGGAGACGAGAGGTGCCGGTCCCCATGGCCGCGCTCGCCAAGGCGTCCGGCTTTGGTGCTTCGTAGCGCTGGAGATTGTGGGTTCGAGTCCCGCCTTGGGCATGGGTGTTATATGTTTGTGTTTATGTGTGTGTAGTAAAAAGTAAGAATACAGTAATAATGCAGAAAAACAAGTTAAAAAAAATAGTAAATAAAACAGTAGGGTATACAGTGCCGGAGTCCCGATCAGACTCCGGTACCGTATTTAAAAAAAAAAAGTTTACTAACGCGAAGTTACATTTTTCTATAATTAAAGGATTAGGCACTAGAATCTGATAATATTTCGATGTTAGGTTCCATTCATAGTTGACAATTCCCCCGCAAATACGCGCCTATTACGGATATTGAGATGGTTATTTATAGTGTATCTATTTCATTTGCTCACTGGTTCATTATTCTAGATGTTCAAACTTTGCATTCCGACCATTTAGTAGCCAACTGGTGCATTCATTATAATATTAATTATATTATGTATATCATTATACAATTATATATTATTAGATTACTATGTAGAATAATTAGGGAATAATTTACAATCTGAAGTTTTTATTTGCATGCTTTTAAGTGCGCCACGAAATTAAAACTCCTTCAGTATAGACTATCCATTTTGTTTGGATGTTTTCATAAACCAATATGTGAGCTGCTGGCCTAAGTAGTGTGGGGTCATTGGTCTAGAACAAGACTGATAAAATATCCCACACCGAAATACCTGGGGCGTAGATCCAATAACCTCATGTTCGGCGCCGAGTCTCCCCCGACCGTATCCTATCCTTCTGCTGATAAATAAAATAATATATAGGTAGGTATGTACGTTTAAACTACCTTAATTTTCTACACGTTTCAACCTGATGCGAAACTTGTCAACAAGCATTCTTCTAACTGTTGCATGTAAAGTTTTATTTCCCTAAGCAAACAGCAAATATTTAAGAGGATGTCCACAACAGCTGCTTTAAATGTTTCATCAATTTCAACCGAGTTCGAAATGTGGCAAAATTTAAACACTTAGTTTCCTTAAGTTCATGCATAAATATGCATGGGGGAACGAAAGAACAATTGGATGCTGATAGGGGCTCTGCATTAAGATCACCTAAAATTACAATAAAGAAAACTGCTACTTTTGAGGAAGCAATTCAGATATTTTTATCTAGAAGCTAAACAGTAACAAATATATAGTCGTCATGGGCTTAATTCATTCTTTATTAAATAAGCAACATAATAATGATAATAATAATCATTTTATCATCATAATCATCACTATCCCAATTATAGTTTACTATTTGCCCTCAGCTCACACGTGTGCGGAAAGAAGGTTGTCTGATCTGTCATTGCCTTCGACCATACATAGCGGATTTTAACTAAATTTCTGTCGTTCCTTTTTTGCATTGCCCACCTCGTGTTCGCTCCTACATTGCTATTCATTCCCCCCAATCTTCTTGGCCTTTTCAACGCCTATCCACCACTCCATCATAGTGCTTCTTGCTCGTTATTTCTTGCAACAACATAATTATTTCTAAGTCCTGTCTCCTCCTTTATATTGAAGGCGCATGATGTCATATCCCTATAGCATGCATTTTTGCTGCTTGTTTTATGCGCCCACATGAGGCCTTCTCTATTTTTCGCAATGACGAAGCTGTAGTTGAAATTATTAACATTGGCATTACATATTAGAAATATTTTACTCGTCCCTTATCTATAAAAGAATTACTTTAGAAAGAAATAGTTTACACGGTAAACACACTATTTTCAAGTCCTATTTTTACATCCTTTTTGTGGAATTCATCTTTATTCGCTTATTGCAAGAATGGTAGAAGCCGCAGCACTATTCTATTATTGTCTGCATTAAAGCGTTGATTTTTCGTTGCCTTTATTCAGTTTTTTTCTCCTACTTTAACATACTTTAGCTGGTAGGTCATATCACACGACGAATGAAATAGGTGAAATTATGCTTAATTAAGCTCAGGATCCATGCTACCTCTACACTAAAGAGCGACTAATCTTCAGTCTTTTCGTTGTTTTTCCATGTTCCCCTTCCTGAATCTTACTGTATTTTCATTTCTCTCTCTCTCTCTCTCTCTCTCTCTCTCTCTCTCTCTCTCCATTCCTCCTCGACTATTGGATGCAACTGTCTCCTCTGTGCACTTATCCCATGTGATGTTTTGAAAAGCAGTAATAAAATATGTCTTTATTTCTTTCTTGCTTTCTTACTTACATACTAAAGTATACAGTAAATGCACAAACTTGGGCCTCTTATGCTTATCGAAACTATACCTATTCATTCTGTTTATAACCGATTTTTACGAATAATAGAAATGAAAAATTTTTATAACATTTAAAACTGTAAATAAGAAAACTTGTTAGAAACATTATTCCCCTTGATGTATTATTCTTACAAACTTTACTTATGTGGCATTACAAGAATAAAAAAAAATAACACGCATACGATTTTTTTTTTTTTTGTTATTGTTTTCTATTCCATGGAATTCTCCTCTTTAGGGCAAAGTGATAAATATATAATTTAGCCGTTTTATTAAGTTGGACTTAGAGTATGTTAGATAACAAGTTTCACAACAATCTGTTGTCAAAATGGCCGCGCTCATGTACACAAAGTTAAAAATCTGATGTGTTCCATTCACATGATTTTCCCTATTCTATAAAACTATTCTTACAAAAGATTTTGTGTATAATGCTAATCAAGACAAGCATTACCAGAAATTTTCTTATTACTTAGTTCCATATAAGTAGAAGGGAAATAAGAGAGAGGCCAAAATGGCAGTCAAGTCTTTTAAAAGCTGCTGCTATGCGATTGTCATTGAAATACGGTCCTCTCTATGTCCAGGAGTAAAACAAAAAAGAAGATATAAACGGATGAGGACTTCTCGTTTGAGAAAAGTAAATTGAGAAAAACAAGTTCGTGTAATTTAATATAAATTGGTAAACGTTCAGAGTTAGTCAAACGTAGGGGTTGTTGATACATTCCCGCGGAGATTCCGGACTTGAGGGTTTATTGTGCGTCAGACTCCAAGAAGATAGCATAGTAATGAGAGATTTTAGGCGGGCGGCCGAGACCTGACCGCGAGGTAAGAGCCACCATGGTGGATCCATAGCATAGTCGAAGCAGATCATAGGTGTGGGGAGCGCTAGGGGCTAGTGTTCTAGGTGTGACCGCACACCCTTGGTCCCACGGATGATTCCATCTCACCGCCGAGAGCTGAATTTCCAAAGCGCATTTACTAACTCGGAAGAATGCCACCACTGCAGTCTTCGCTGACACTAACAACCCTGAAAAATATGCCGGCATGTTGCCATGGTAGCTCAGTGGCAGAGCAAGTGGCTAGAGGTCGAGAGATCTGTGGTTCAAATCCCGGCTATGGCATTGCATTTTTCGGTCTGACTCTACCTATCCAACTCTTGTACTACATACGGCTTGTGTGAAAAAACACTTAAAATCAATACCAATTGTTTTTTTGGTAGCGTTTAACGCCCGCTTTTACTACTGTGGCACCGCAGGCGATGATACTGGTGAACATGGAATGAAGATGGAGCACCGGTAGAATGCAATGGCGGGGATATCCGGAGAACCCGGAGCAAACCCGTCCCTGCGCCGCTTTGTCCACCACAAATCTCACATGTGGTCACTTGGGATCGAACCCAGACTATCTAGGTGAGAGGAAAGTGGTTTAACCACTCGGCCACGGCGCGGCCTCGCAATACCAATTGACCATAATAGTTGGCTATACTATGAATCCTGGGACTTAAAGTACTTACGACATTGTAAGTCGCCATTGGGGTTTGTCTTCTCAAAATAATTTGAAGTCACCTTGTGGTTTACCGGGAAACTTGCGAGTCAGTTGAGAAATTCAAAGCTATGACAGTATGCTGTCATGGTAGCTCAGTGGTAGAGCAACTGACTAGAGACCGGGAGATCCGTGGTTCAATTCCCGGCTATGGCGTTGAATTCTTCCTGTCCTACACACGGCTTGTGTGAAAAAACTGAAAGGGTCCGATTGGAATGAAATGGAAATGAAGGGACAGGAAGTTTTGAGAAATGAAGAGACCTCTCCAGAATTCGCCTAGTGAAACCACCGAAAAGAAAAGCCATGGATCAGAAAGGTAAATGCAATCTGAATGCCAGGCCCAGACGATACGGCTGAACCACCTAGCTCGGCATCATACTTAGTAGCACACAACAAATATACATTTGGGAGATCGTGGGATCGGTTCTCCGCAGCCGACCTCTCTGCCTCATGGGATTTCCGGGTCACTAGGCGAATGCTAGGGAGAATTCCCCCGAACAATATGTCCCTTCATTTCATCCCAATCGGTCTCTTTCAGGGTTGTAAGTATCGACGAGAATTGCGGCAGAGGAAATGCAGCTCTCGGTGGCGGGATGACGCTGACTCAGGTGGTCTAACCGGAACTGCACCACGGGCACTTGGCGAGATGAAGAACTGCTTGTGAACTGTTAGAGACCCTCCAAGGCGGTATTCTCCCTGTCCGGATGTCGGCCGTCCTTTGAAATTATACTCATCTCATCCTCTCATCTATGGGTTGGACTTACAATCAGTCAACCGCTGTGTGCGGAATATCCTTCCACCCAACAACAATAACAACAAATACAAATATAGATATCTTTAAAGCATGCAGTTTATTTAAAATAACGCAATAGCATCAGCCATTTCCGAGATGTCAGAATTATTATTTGAATTTTTCAATTGCTTCACTTTTTACTTTCTCTACACGCCCTGTGTACATAGTGTATAGAGAAGGTTTTGTAATTTGATACCCATATTTCACCGAAAATATATGTTTTGAGATCCCCTAAATCCAAAAAAAGCATTTTTAGAAAAATGTCCATGTGTGTGTGTGTGTGTCTGTCAGTGTGCGTGTGTGTATGTGTGTGTGTCTGAGGGCAGAATAGCTCAAAAGCGAAAAGTCCGTTAAATACCAAACTTAGTATTTAAGTTCAGTATCTTCCAAAGGTGCGACACGAAGATTTTGAAAAAAAAAAAAATTCCCCCCCCCTAACTGCCTTTTACTTGGTAAAAGTATTAAAACTTTTATTTTCTCATAAATGACTGAAGATTTTGATTAAAATATCGCACATTAAAGATATTCACCTGGCAAATAAAATATCTATTTTGAGTTTTCTGAAGACATCTTTATCCTGGATGAATTTTACGGAACTTTACATAACTGCTAAACCGTAAGAGATAGACAAAAATTTACACAATAGAAAATGTACAGCTTGTTAAAACAAACAATTTATAGTATATACTTTTTTCGTGGAGTTGATCGTTTTTAAGATATCCCTTGTTATTGGTTTCAGCTTTAAAATACTTATACCTTTCTCATACGGGAAGTTGTCAACTCCTGTCCAACTTCAATCTCATAGCAACCAGCTTTTGATTATCACTTTAGCCTATGGTACTCCCTTATTTTCCTTCTACTTACATGGAAGCAAGTAATAAGAACATTTCTGCTAAAAATTTCTCGATTAGCATGAAGTAAATAGAAGAATAAACTTTTTAACAATAATTTGTTGCAGAGATGTAGAAAAAGTCAAAATGTGAAGAGAGCACATGAGATTTTTTAAAAGTTATTTCGTTATCGAGGTGTTCGAGATATCATGGAAAGAGTACGGGAATTCATGGCCAGCATATCATTTAGCTTTTAAATATTTGACTATCAGTGTTCTCCCTTTCACTTGTGAATAAAACGAAATATGTGCTGGCCCCGTAGATCAGTCGGTAGACCACCATGGAATTTTTCTCTAGCCCAGAGCCCTGTTCTCCCCAGGGTCTGGAAGTATGAATGAGAGTGAGAATGTGTGTGATCGAATATAGAAAATTAAAGAAAAACAGAAATTCAGTACATAAGTACACGAATAAGCAACATTGTCGTTAAGCAATATGTTCCAAAGGGAAATGCCGCCGACATGCCCGTACAGTTAAAAATGAGGAAAATAGAGCAAAGAATGTACAATGAAACTATTTCTGCAAAGGTTTATCTTGATTAGCATGAAAAAGAAAACAAATCTGATATGTTCCATTCATAACTTTCTCTAGTTGTTCCAAATACGTACTGTTCTTTAATTTACATAATGCTAATCCAGATAAACATTGGCCGAATTAGTTTTTATTACTTGCTTCATTTTAAGAGAAGGGAAATTGATCATACATTAGGCTAAAACGTTAGTCAAATTTTTTAAAGCTGGTCGCTATGTGAAACTTTGCATGGTCCCGTTTGAGAAAAATTGGCTAGTTTCAAGCTGAAACCCAATAACAAGGAATGTCTCAAAAAACAGCCAGCTCTACAAGGAATGACATAAATTATGTGGTTAACGAGATCTACATTTTATGTGTATTAAGTTTTTTGTCTATCTCTGTTGAAGAAAATTCTGCAAACCTCACCCAGAATAAAAAGGCCTTCAGATGCTTTTTCCAGAAAATTCAGAATATACATTTTATTTATGATGCAAATATTTTTAATATACGGTATTTTAATCAAAATCGTTGGAGCCATTTTGAGAAAAATATTTTCAAAATGTTTCCATCTAAAGTAATTTTTTGAAAAGTTTCGTATCGCATCCTTAGAAGATACTAATCATAAATATCAAGTTTGGTTTTTAACGGTATTTTCGTTTTTGAGCTATGCTGTTCACAGGCACATACACGGACATTTTTATAAAAAAAAAATGTCGGACTCAGGAGACCTCAAAACACACATTTTCGGTGAAATCTCAATAACGAATTTTTGGAAAGGAATACAATACCTTCTCTAGCTACTATATACATATGTGCTAGAGAAAATAATAAGATTCCGTAAGAAGTTTGTGCAAAATGTGTAAAAGAAAACTAAAGTGCTATAAATGATTGCATTAAATCATTTTAAAAACAGTATATAGTTTAGAAACATGAAAATTACACAGTAGCGCGCTTACAAATGGAAGGAAATAATATCATCGCAAAATGTTTATATTGGCCTTGAGAATATAAGTTTGGACTTCTTAAAACACAGTTAGAGGAGTAATTTCCAGACCTTGGTTACGATGATCAAAATCAAAATCTTGAATATGCATCCAGCCCTTTAAGGGGAGTCGAAATGTTCTATCTTACAATTTCCAGACCTTGGTCACGATGACGAAAATCTAAATCTTGAAAAGCATCCAGCCCTTTAAGGGGAGTCGAAATGCCGTATCTTCCAATGTTAAACTTTTACCCATTTCTTGGCAACTATTTAAGATAATAAGCTAAATTTGTCAAGGTATTTTCAGCAATATCTTTACTATTGATTGATGAAAAATAGAATACTTCTGTTTATAAGAAGGAAAGGTATGATTTTTTTTTAATAAAGCTCTTAAAACTCCATTGAAAAATTATGATATTTAAATGCTAAAAAAAAAAATCTGATGTGTTCCATTCACATGACTTTCTCTATATCTCTGTAAATTATTATTGTTAATAAGCTTATCTTTTATTTATTTCATGCTAATCGAGAAAAATTAGCAGAAATAGTCTTATTCCTTGCTTTATTGTAAGTAGGAGCGAAATAAGGGAGTACCATGGGTTAAAGTGAAAGCCAAAAGCTGGTTGCTATGTGACTGATGTTCCTTTGTTTGTATTAACAGGAGTTGACAAATTCCTGTATGAGAAAGTATGTTTTTTAAAAATGAAACCAAGAAAAAGGAATATCTCAAAAACGATCAACTCCACGAAAAAATGTATATAACATAAATTGTGTGTTTTAACGTGCTCTACATTTTTTGTGGGTTACGTTTTCGTCCACATCTTACGGTTTAGTAGTTCTGAAAAATTCATCCAGAATAAAGTAGTCTTCAGAGGCTATTCCCAGAAAATTCAAGATATACATTTTATTTGTCAGGTAAATATCTTTAATATATGCAATTTGAATCAAAATCGTTAGAGCCATTTTTGAGAAAATCAAAATTTTCGAGAAAACATTTCTATGTAAAGGGTAGTTGGGTGTGGGGGGATTTTTCTCAAAATCTTCGTGTCGCATCCCTGTAAGATACTAAACTTAAGTACCAAGTTTGGTATGTAACCCACTTTTCGTTTTTGAGTTATCGTGTTCACAGACACACGGACATACTGACACATGGACACACGGACACACACATGGACCTTTTTCCGAAAATGCTTTCTTTAGATAAAGGGGACCCTAAAACGTATATTTCCGGTGAAATCTCGGTATCGAATTTTTTGGTGGAGTGCAATACCTTCTCTATACACTATGTATATAGTGCGTATAGAGAAAGTAAAAAGAGCTCTTCTCTAACACTAAAATTTGCAAAGTTATTGATGTTTTACCAAATGAATGTACCAAAATATTTTATAAAACTACTACTCAAGATTATTCTCAACAATATTTTTAAACTAGTTAAAATTAGCGTACCTCTATGAAAGCTATACTAAAATAAGCGGGAGATTCGAAATATTCATATGCAATTAAAACACGAAAATGGAAAAAATTATGAAAATCCTATTTCGACTTCCCTTAAGAACAACTACGGCATGCAGCTGACTTTGCAGAGTTTACTGACAATGAGCCCAAGGTCAGGAAGGTATTAAACAGTTTTATTTCCTTTCTGTTAGTAACATTCCACTAAGGATATCTGAGCTGCTGTAGCAAAGAACAGATGATTTTAACTTGCGTAAACTAACATGCCTTAATTTCGTGACCTTGTGATTCAGTTGCAGCATGAATATTTATCGGTGTAGTTTAATTTGCATATAAGTTCATAATAAAGTGCAAAACAAATAAACGTTGAAAATACTGCGGACTGTCAAGACGTCATGACTTGTGCCATATTATTTCTTCAATACACTTGATGTTATACATATTTTAAACACAGGGAGACTTTTGGGCCCAAGCGACCGCATGTGAGATTTGTGGTGGACAAAGCGGCGCTGAGGCGGGTTTTCTCCGGGTTCTCCGGTTTCCCCCGCCATCGCATTCCACCGGTGCTCCATCTGCATTCATGTATCATCAGTATCACCGCCTGCGGTGCTATAAGTAGTTAAAAGGGCGTTAAACACTACCAAAAAAAAAAGGAGGCTTGTAAAGTAAAATAACACTCAGTAAAATAACACTCAGTAAAATAACACTCAGTAAAATAACACTCAGTAAAATAACACTCAGTAAAATAACACTCAGTAAAATAACAAATCAGTATGTATGTTCGTATTGTGCCACCCCTCCCCCCATTTATATATCACGTTTAACATCTATGCTACATCAACGGCTTGACTTTAGTAATAATTGCTCTCGACAATGTTTTCTCGCTTATTGTAGATGTTTCTCTTTGCTATATTTTCTTTAATTTTACACTTAGAAATGCATACTGCCGTCTCATACCTTCAGACCCTGGAGTGGACAAGGGTTAATCTTGGCTAGAGAAAAATTCCCACCCCCAATCGGGAATCAAACCCAGGACTCCTCTTACATAAGGAAGGCGCTCTATGACTGAGTTTGGGAGCAAGTATGTTCGTATTTTGTATGATGTACTTTAAGTTGGAAAATTTCTCTACATACTACAAATATCTATCCTACCAGTGTATGTGTACTATGAAAGTGGGTTTAGTGAACTGAACCTTTTTAAATTTTTTTATAAATAATCTGTGAATAAACTATTATTTGCATGAAATAAACTTTTTTCGTAGCCTTGGCCACCTTCGAAATGTTTAATACTGAATGGCCTGTCCCCCGGGTTGCGCTTGCTAAAGTGCCTCCTTTCGTGCTTCATGGCGCAGGGGATCATGGCTTCGAGTCCTGCCTTGGGCATGAATGTTTGTTTGTTTGTAAATGTGTATATGTGTGTATTAGAAGCATAAATCATAAACGGCAATGAAATAGAACAGCAAAGGAAATGTAGGAAAAATGGAAAAAAAGGGAAAATAGACAAAACAAATTTGATGTGTTACACTCACTTGACTTTCTCTAGCTGCTCTGCAAATTTCTTACGAAAGATTGTTCTTCTTCCTACACAATGCTAATCGAGATAAACATTAGCATAATGTTCTTATTACTTAGATCCTTATAAGTAGAAGGGAACTAAAGGAATGCGCTGTGCTAAAGCGATAGTCAAATGTTTTAAGCTATCGTTATGCGATAGTCAATGCAATCGCTTTTTTGCTTGGCCAGGAGTAGAACAAAAGAAAAACGGGCACTTCCTGTCTGAGAAAAGTAAGTACCTTACAATTGAAACCAATAACAGCCTGGCTGCAGCTAGCGCACCGAGAGGTTGTTTGTCTGCTGTGTTGCGCGTAATCGAGCGGCGTTAAGGAACGTCAAATAGATTGTTTTGTGTCAGTCTATAGTTCTACAAGGAAAGAGTTTCTAATGATGGAGGCAATACGCAAATCTCATTTGCAAATCTCATTTCGAGGAGCTGAACGTCGACCCAGCGCGATGGAAGTGCATGACTGAATTCACAACTACATGAAAATACCACCTGATCAGGTAGATACACTACAGTTTCATTCTAGAGAAAAATCAGTTTTTATAAAATTTATATCTGTAACACACTATGAAAGATATTTACTGCAATTTCAAGGGGCGGCAAAGTTTAGTTATGAAAATGGTGAAATACTAACGGTAAATATTGGGCCCGCTGACTGCCGCATTGTAAATGTCCGGGTCTTCAATTTAGTGCCTGAGATCACTCACACGTTTCTGGAACAGAAACTTTCACAATATGGGAAATTACTAGAGGTTCAAGAAGAACAATGGAACGCAGGTTATAAGTACCCCGTCAAGTCTGGTGTTCGTTCTGTAAGAATGGAATTAAAAAAGGAAATTCCATCTACAGTAGTAGTACGTGGGTTTCCTGTTGGTGTGCCCTATCTAGGACAACCGCAAACTTGCTATGTGTGTGGGGAAGCTTCTCATTTTCGCTCACACTGTCCATACAAAAAGTCTGTACTGCCTGTCTCTGTCTCGCGCAGGGCTGTGTTACTCAGCGATTTAGTGAGAGGTCAAGTTAGCGCTCGGGCGGAAGACGAATGTAAACAAACAGTAGGTGCGTCAAATGGGCCCGCTACTGAAGCTAGTGAAATAGAGCCTGGTTGTAACGTCAAACCTACAGAGGAAGTCTACCCGACTACCAGCTGTATGCGTGACGATGTGGCGGTGCAGGAGACTTCTGTGTCCGCACCGGTAGCTGTCAATACTCCCTCAGAAGTAGCAGAAATGGGTGTCTCATCCCCTACACGATCTTCTGTTGTTGTGGTGCCTAATAGTGGTGACCAGTACATGGTTGGCCCCTGCGATCCACCAGACACTGTAATAACTGAACACCAGCAATGGAGTGAGATGGATTCCGACGAACCTGTGTCGGTTAGGAGAGAACGCCCGCTGTCTGTTAGTGAGGAGGAGGGCACCGAAGAAACGGAGTCTAACATCGTGTGGGAGACCGTGAGAGACCCTCGACTCAGGAAGCACTTGCCTTCTCGGTCTGGAAGCCTACCGAAAAAGTCTCCATGGGTATCACGAACACATATTCATGCCGTTGAAAATGACTAGATACATCTTGGACGGTGACCTGCTCTGGTTTACTTCTGGCCTTGTTTTAATGGTTGTCTTACGTACCTTTGCCACTGTTAACATCAACTCCCTACGCTGCACTGCCAAACAGGCTCTTTTACGTGATTTTGTGCGGACTCATGATTTAGATATAGTTTTCCTCCAAGAAGTTAACATAACCGACTTTGGCTTTATGAGTCCACAGTAAGTTGTGTGGTGAATGTTGGAGAACATATGCGTGGTACTGCTATTTTGTACAGAGCAGGTTTGACGTGGAACATCCATTTGCGCAACATATCTACGGAGTGGACTACATGCGCACATTTGGTCATCTATGATGTTGTGGCTACAGAGGATAAACAATTCCGATACAACATGGTGAGGACCCCCACATGCAACATTTGCGGTGTGCGGGATACTCTACGCCATCGTTTTGTTACCTGCACAACAGCACGACAGATCTGGCACTGGGTTGTTTCGCAATTGCACCGTCTTGCTCCTTCGCAAAATCCCAACGATTATGCTCGCACATTACTACAACTAGAGACTCGAAGTACTACCGACCGCTTCGCACAGGTGTGGCTCGCACTTGGCTTTCAGCATTATATGCTGTCTGAAACGCATCCCAGCGTCGACGGTTTACGTTGTCATCTTAGAGCAGCAAGAGAAGATCTGCAAAAACATAGGCGACTTTCACTGCAATCGGCAACAGCCTTTGCCTTGTTCATTCTATAGCGATTACAAAACCTTCTCATTTTGTTACCATCTTCCTGCACATGTTTAATTTAAACCTCACAGACAACATTGTTCATAACTATATATAAAAAATTGTGAACTGATATACTGTATTTATAATATAACTTATATCTTTTGTAATTAACAAAATGAATAAATAAAGAAATAAAAAAAAATAACAAGGAATATCTCGGAAACGGTTACCTCCACAACAAAAACACAAAGGGCACAAATTGTGTGTTTTGACGAGATCTATATTTTTGTGTAATACGTTTTCGTCTATCTCCTACGGTTTAGCAGTTAAGTAAAATTCGGCAAAATTCAACCAGAATAAAGAGGTCTTCAGAGGCTATTCCCAGAAAATTTAAGATATACATTTTATTTGGAATGTAAATATATTTAATACAGGCATTTTAACCAAAATCGTACAGCCATTTTTAGAAAATCAAAATTTTCGGAAAATTTTTCATGTAAAGGGTAGTTTGTGTTGGGGGGATTTTCTTGAAAATCTTCGTGTCGCATCCTTGGATATTACCAAGGTATTTAACGTCTTTTCGTTTTTGAGCTCTACTGTTCACACAGACAGACAACACACATCCAATTTTTGGGTGGAATACAATACCTTCTCTATGTACATTGCACATACGGCGGGGCTAGAGAAAGTAAAAATGGTTACAGTTTTCGTGGTAGTGCGCTTGAAAGGTTGTTATTTTCTTTTTCTTCTTTTCTTTCCAAGAGTTTAGTATTCGACTTTCGGATCTATCTCATATTAACCCATGAATACTCGTTTGCTATTTGTGTGTGAATTAAACACTTTTTCCTAAATTTGGCACCACTTCCAAACGGTTAATGTGAATTGTCTCTTAATTTCCACTTCCATACTAGCCGTGTGTAGGACAGGAGTTGGATAGGTAGAGTCAGACTCCAAAATTGAATTCCAAAGGCGGATTCTGAACCACTCATCTCCTGGTTTCCGTCCAATTACTCTAACCACTGAGCTATAATGGTAAAATGTCGACACAACATTAAATAGCTCATCTCACTCGTGCTTTTCATGTCATTTCAAATTGTTTTGAGATGACATACCCCAATGGCGGCTTACAATTCCGTAAGCACTTTAAGTCTGTGTACTATGAAGTGATTAAAGCAACTATATGATACCAGAAGATCGTGGCTTAAATCCCGACTAAGGCATTAAATTGTTTAGTGTGACTCACTCTTTTCGACTATTGTAAATAATCTAACGCGGATAGAAGAATCATTACTTAAATACCCATACGTAAGGATCAGTACATACGTTAATTTGTGATGGTAGAAGTAATATGAGTGTACTACAAACGATTGTTCTACAATTTTTACAAGTAATCTAATAATAAGCATATCTTTATTATTAAATTGTTTTAAAATATATATTTCAAGTCAGATTTTATTCTTTTCACCATTATTAAACTCCGTAACTTGTAAAACCAAATGAAATAACTAAAGCAGGAAGACTGAAATGATCTGCAGTGTAACAATCCACGATCTTATGAACTTAACATGTTCAGTATGCATCTAGACTGTTTAATAGTTAATTCTTCCATTCTCTCTCTTTACGTTAATTACGCTAAAATGGTTTTAAATGGATCCAGTATCAGGTGAAACAATGTGGACTTATTTGCATTCTGGATGTAAATACATATACAGTGGCTATTTGTTCTTTAAGGTGTTTTAATGTTGAAAGGTAGAGTATGACTGAAAAATTCAATGTCGTAGCTTGGATTTGAACCACGGATCCCCCGATCTCTGGCCGGTTGCTCTACCACCATGGCAACATACCGGTATAGCATTGAATTTCTCAACTGACTCGCATGTTGCCATGGTAGCTCAGTGGTAGAGCAACCAGCTAGAGGCCGGGAGATACGTGTTTCAAATCCCGCCTATGGCATTCAATTTTTCAGTCTGACTCTACCTATCCAGCTCCTGTCCTACATACTGCTTGTGTGAAAAAAGCAATTAAAATAGTGTTTTAATGTTGTCTAAAATGGAATAAAGCTGCAAATGATATTTATGAGAAAGTGTCGCCAAGATAATGTCACAATTCACATTCGGGAGGTCCTGGGTTCGGTTCCCGGCGACCACCCACTCTGCAATATTCGTCAGAGGTTTTCAGAGGTTACCCCGGGTCTTCAGATGAATGTTGGAGTGTTTCTCTCATTCCCAAATTTCCTGTATCTGCATATGTTCCATTAATACTTTAATTCATCCTTCATGCTATTTGGTTTGTTTTAGGGTAGGAAGTAATGGCGATGGTTTTTGGTGCGGCGTAACAGGAAAATGATATTCTGTCGAACTTTCTCTGTGCTCGGCTTTCGAGTGGTTGTAGGGATATATAGACTGCTCCTTGGGGAGGGGGCGTTGCACCCGGTAGGTGAGCTAGAGGACCCCGATATCTTGTCCGATTGCCGGAACGTCTCAACCTGTCTTTGTATCTCGCTTCTGGTTCCTCTCACCTCTTTCCTTTCTCCCGGGGGCGCCCCTTCGAGAGGAATCGGTACCGAGTCTCATCCGAAAATGCGTTATCCCTAGCCGTACACTTATGAGAGAACTACGAAAGAGAGAATGCGAGTGTGAATATACTTATAGTTTTATTTTATTTTGATAATTTTATATTAATAAGGGCATTAAGATAGCATCCAGTGTGAATATACTGCCTTATAGCTTTTATTATGGAAATTTCAAAGCCGGCTATCTCTGTCGTGAAAGTTTTAAATATTATCATAACGACCCTTGGCGAGAGTTTATATTTACGGCTTCACTGATTCGCTGCTGTTTTCTCTTTATTTAAAATTAAACGGCATGAGAAAATAACATTTAATTTGTGATATAAACCGTTGCCACGCATGTGACTAACATCACACGGTCTAATTTTAAATAATGTATAGTTGCTTTTTTTTTTTTCTTCTTTTGTTCAGACCTAAGCCTGTTTGTCTTCACGCAGGTCTGACTAACTTCTAACTATATTACTTTCTCCATACGCACTATGTACATAGTGTATAGAGAAAGTATTGCACTCCACCAAAAATTCGATACAAATATTTCACCGGAAATATATGTTTTAGGGACCCCAATATCCAAAAAAAAGCATTTTCACAAAAAGGTCCGTGTGTGTGTGTGTGTGTGTCCGTGTGTCCGTGTGTCTGTGAACACGATAACTCACAAACGAAAAGTCGGTAAAATATCAAACTTGGTATTTAAGTTTAGTATCTTCCAGGGATGCGACACGAAGATTTTGAGAAAAATCCCCGCACCCCCAACTACCCTTTACATGGAACTTTTTTCGAAAATTTTGATTTTCTCAAAAATTGTTCAAACGATTTTGATTAAAACTTCGGATATTAAACATATTTATCTGGCAAATAAAATGTATATCTTGAATTTTCTGGAAATAGCCTCTGAAGAGTAGTTTATTCTGGATGAATTTTACTAAATTTTGAATGACTGCCAAACCGTAAGAGATGGACAAAAACTTACTACACAAAAAATGTAGAGCACATTAAAACACACAATTTATGTTATATACATTTTTTTCGTGGAGTTCGTCGTTTTTGTGACATTCCTTATTTCTGGTTTCTGCTATGAAAAACGTATACTTTTCTCATACAGGAACTTGTCAACTCCTATCCATATAAACAAAGGAACTTCATTGACCTAGCAACCAGCTTTTGACTATCACTTTAACCTACGGTTGTCCCTTATTTCGCTTCTACTTACAAGGATGCGAGTAATAAGACTATTTCTGCTAATTTTTTTCTGATTAGCATAAAGTAAATAGAAGTATAAGCTTTTTAAGAATTATTTGTTGCAGGGATATGGAGAAAGTCATGTGAATGGTACACATCAGATTTTTTTTAGTGGTCTCTCTACTTCCTTGCTGTTGATCTCCCGCTATTTTAATCAATGTTGTTTCCACTCTGCTTTACCAACATGTTCATTCAATGTTTCTTTCTTTCTTTTACAACATTTAGCATATCCTCTATATGACATTCTTTTTCTGTATCTTCATTCTTTATGCTGTCTACTTTTGTTTTCCTTGCTATAGCTCATAATATGTTCATTTCTATTGTTCTGAGTTGGCGTGTTAGTCCTAGGGGTGCCAGTCCTCCATATGGAGAAAAATATATTATCTCGTAAATAGCTTGCAAATTTTTCTGCTCTGCAAACTTGACGTCTAACTTCTTCAATTATATTTTGACAACTTGACAAGGTTGCTCCCAAATACTCCCTAATGGACTAGGGCAGAGGAAGGAAATCCTCGAAACACCTACCAGTCGCTGAAATGGCATCGGAAGTGCAATAAAATTAATATTGCTCGCAGTTCCGAGCAAGAATATGGTCTAGGAGATGATAAACATAAACACATTTATCATGCATAGGAATTCTTAAGCATTTGGCTTCAAGTTTTCTACCGCCAAACCATAACATAGGAATTCTTAAGCATTTGGATTCAAGTTTTCTACAGTCAAACCATCACAAAGGAATTCTTAAGCATTTGGCTTCAAGTTTTCTACAGTCAAACCATCAAAAAGGAATTCTTAAGCATTTGGCTTCAAGTTTTCTACAGTCAAACCATCACATAGGAATTCTTAAGCATTTGACTTCAAGTTTTCTACAGTCAAACCATCACAAAGGAATTCTTAAGCATTTGGCTTCAAGTTTTCTACAGTCAAACCATCACATAGGAATTCTTAAGCATTTGGCTTCAAGTTTTCTACAGTCAAACCATCACAAAGGAATTCTTAAGCATTTGGCTTCAAGTTTTCTACAGTCAAACCATCACAAAGGAATTCTTAAGCATTTGGCTTCAAGTTTTCTACAATCAAACCATCACAAGGAATTTACACAACAGGTCACCAAAGGTCAGTGCTGCAAGTAAATACGTCTGCCGAGGAATGGTGTTGCTTTACAACTTGCGAGTCACTGATTAACGTCCAATGGTTTCGTTTCATAATCCGCTTACCTTCCCCGGATTTGTAGGACTGACACCCCCTAGGACTTACAAACTAATGCCTAGGGGTCAAAATCCTGTCGGGGAGCAAACACCACGTAACTACAGAATGGAAAACCTATTAAGAGGGGTCGGCCCGTAACCAGGCATGAATATGAGGAAGTGGATGACATGAAATATAAGCGAAATTGATGGTTGGAAAGGTGATGATGAAGCTATTGGTGGAATGAGTGGCGGGGGAAATCGGAGAACCCGGAGAAACTCGCCCAGACGCCGCTTCGTCCCCTCAAATCCCACATGCGGGCGCTTGGGGTCGAACCCGGGCCGCCTAGATGGGAGGCGAGCGGTCTAAACACTCAACCACGGCAACACCTGTGAAGTCCAATAACGGTTCAAATTCATATCCTTTCATTCTGGTTTTAATGCTTAAAAATATATGCCTATGCCTGATAATTATTAATGTAAAGCGGATAGATTGATCATTTAATCAATAAATGCTGAGTTGAATATGCGAAGGATACCTGTAAATTTGTTACGAGTAGAGGAAGTTATTTTTAAATACTGTCTCTACTGCGAACGTATTCTATTCCATCCAAAATTCGATATTGATATTTCAGTGGATATACACGATTTGAGGTCTCTATAAACAAAAAAGACACAAGATGGCATAGGTATGTGTGTGTACGTCCTTGAACAACACAATTCAAGAACGAAAAGTCAATTAAATATCAAACATGGTACTTAAGTTCTGCGTCCTCCAAGGATACACACAGATTTTCAAGAAATCAGTTTACGGAGACAACACCAGCACCTCCACTCCCAATGGATGTCGTGTATATATCTACCCCTGAGAGGAACGGATGAGGTGAAGGCACCATGTGGGCGCAGTCGACAGAGACACGCAAAGTTCCCTAAAAAAATCGGTCTCCATGGCCGCGCTCGCTAAAGTACCTAGTTTTGTTGCTTCATGACATTGGGGGTCGTAGGTTCGAGTCCCGCCTCGGGCATGCGTGTTTGTAAAATGATAACTGTAAAAGAAAAGAATAAAGAAAGAAAAACGTCTTTAAAAAACATTAGATTTGACCACCGGCCACAGAAGAGTCGCTGAGGCGACCCAATAAGCCACTCAGAGGCTGCTCAGAGATCTCTTTGTACCTAAGGAACTCGGGAGAAAACCAAAACAACTAAAAATGTAATTAAATACATTTCATTTTTATTTAATAAACAATCCAAATAAAAAATATAATTTCATCTTCCAAAATGTAATATTCATGCAATAACTATTAATAAAGCGTATTTATTTAGTATAATCAAGTACTTTTGATTTCTAATCAAAAAGTCTATAATATTTAGAATAAATAATTAAAATCTTAACTTCCGTATCCTTAACTGTATTAATAATCTCCTTTATTGTCTCGTACCAGCAACGGAGGATCAAAAGGCTGCCCTCTCGTAGGCCCGGAAAGAAGATCCAATGTGCAAGCCTGTGTGTGCATCATTAATCCGATACCGATCGCCACCAAAACATGAAAAGTAGAAATGAGGAAGAGAGGAAATTCATGGTAGGATACACCACACCAGCATTTGCCTTGCCAACTAGGGAAAACCACGAAACACCTATAGCTAGAGTGGGCGCCAACCGGGATCGCACACGGAATTTCCCTAATGGAACTTCCACGTTGCCAAGGAGTTATTTCGCTCGGTAAATCCCTCTAAATCTAATTACCCTTCAGATGGACATTGTTTTCTCACTTCTCCGTTTTATAAAAATTAGCTCTAAGGATTTTGTTTCAAATACCATACATCTAACTATTTGCATGCCAAATATGTACATATTGAATGAACTTTTATAGTTGTAAATGTAAGGAATAGACAAAACGTTTATACAAAAGATGTAGATCTGGTTAAATCAAACAATCAATGTCAAATGCAATTTTTGTGGCATTAACCATTTCCGAGATACCCTTCGTTATATGTGTAATTGACAAATACTTTTAATCCACAAAATAGATATCCATTCTTCTTTCTCCATCTCTCCTCTCTCTCTCTCTCTCTCTCTCTCTCTCTCTCTCTCTCTGTGATCATGGAAACAGAAAGGAATTTCAAAGCCATTACTTAGCGACCAATTCTTAAAATATTTGACTATGGTTTAAGTTTATTGTGTTCAACTAATGCTCTTATACTATAAGAAAATAGTAATAAAACCGCGTCTGAAAATGTTTACCTCGAATAACATGAAGTAGCTTGAAAAATAGGCCTCTTTTAATAATGCTTTGCTGAAAAATGAGTAAAGGAAGGATATAAAACATCAGAAGCTTTCGCATAAATTGTAATAGAAGCAATTCCAGTAAATATGAGATGAAGAAATATTAATAATAATAAATAATAATAGTTTCCATAGACGCATAGATTAATTCTTGCTACTGCTGCAGCACTTTTTCATCAGTAACTAAAATTAGGCTGTCAGGGTTGTTTGAAGGGGGAAAAGAGTCAACATGTAATACACATAGAGTCATAATTAAAACTCGGTCGTGGTTTGGAGATTATGCACACAGTTTCGACAACACATCATCCACAAACGTTGACGAATGATATTGCTGACAGTAGAATTACCAGGCCGCGCCGTGGCCGAGTGCTTAGACCACTCGACTCTCACCTAGACGGGCGGGGTTCCATCCCAAGCGACCGCATGTGAGATTTGTGGTGGACAAAGCGGCGCAGGGGCGGGTTTTCTCCGGGTACTCCGGTTTCCCCCGCCATTGCATTCCACCGGTGCTCCATCATCATTCATGTATCATCAGTGTCACCGCCTGTGGTGCCGTAAGTAGTTAAAAGAGCGTTAAACACTACCAGTAGAATTACCTGTAATAACACTTTGGTTATCTTTAATATGTTGGCAGGTTTTCTCGAAGTCATCTGCATCATTCGATTTATAACTAGGTATTTTTACTTTCTCTACATAGTGTATAGAGAAGGTATTGCATTCCACCCAAAAATGCGAAATCGATATTTCACCGGATATATATGTTTTGGGTCCCCCTGCATCAAAAAAAAAAAGTTTTTTAAAAAAAGGTCCGCGTGTGTGTGTCTGTGGACAACATAGCTCAAAAACGAAAAGACTTTTGAATATCAAACATGGTATTTAAGTTTGGTATCTTCCAAGGATGCGAAAGGAAGATTTTCAAGAAAATTCCCCCATCCCCAAATACCCTTTACGTTGAACTTTTTTCGAAAATTTTGATTTTCTCAAAAATACCTCTAACGATTTTAATTTAAATATCGTATATTAAAGATATTTACCTGACAAATAAAATGTATATCTTACATTTTCTGGAGACTACTTTATTCTGGTTGCGTTTCACGGAATTTGCATAACTGGTAAACCGTAAGAGATGGACAAAAACTTACCATACAAAAACTGTAGAGCATGTTAAAACACACTATTTATGTTATATACATTTTTTTTCGTGGATTTTATTGTTTTTTAGATACTCTTTGCATTTGGTTTCAGCTTTAAAAAACTTTCTTTTCTCATACAGGAATTTGTTAACTTCTGTCCATACAAACAAAGGAACTGCAGTCCCATAGCAACCAGCTTTTGACCATCACTTTAACCTATGGTACTTCCTTATTTCGCTTCTATTTACAAGTAATAAGACTTTCTGCTATTTTTTTTTCTCGATTAGAATGAAGTAAATAGAAGCATACATGAGGAGACACTAATACGTATTTCTAATTCAAAGCCTCCGACATAACTAAAGATGTTAAACTCTGAGAAAACTTTTAACACTTTAAAAGAAGCCTTCTCCCATTCCTGAAGCTTTCAAAACATTTGAAAATTATGTCATTGTCAGAGATATTCCATCAGCTTGGTCCTGACAACCTAGGGAACCGGAATTTGGGTATCATAAAAGAGTTTTTGTGGCTTCCTTTACCCAGTACTCAGTACCCTAGCAACAACACAACATTCCTATCAATAAAAACAAATTGAGAAAACAAGTGGAAGACTTCTGTGCAAGCAAATCCATTAAGGATAAAATATATCTAAATATTATCAATATTTCTTAAAAATTAACAATAGTATTTCAGCTGCAAAGCTTAGCTTTTGTTTCTTTCCTACAACAAAATATATTACCTAAATGTATGCTTTAGTTAGAGACGATTTGAAAGATGTTATATATATCATCCCTCTGTCCATTTAGAACGGTTATAGCTATTTAAACAGTTTGAAATTAAGGAACTGAAGGTGAAATAACGGCACTAAACCCAGTGCAGCCACTTTCCGCAACCCATAAATATTCTACAGCCACGCTAAACATGCATATATTTTAGACAAGATCCAGTAGAGCATCTCTTAAATTAATGATCCGTGTCTGCCACAATGTTTGTATATTAAAAGCTTTCAATTATCTTTAAATTATTGTACACGAGTTATATATGACTGTCTACCTGGGAACCCCCAAGGCTTTTGTATCTTTTAGGAGACAAATTACATCCTTGGTCATTGTTAGGAAGGTGTCCTGTATGAATTTGCTCGCGAAGAACTGCTTCAAGACAGGCAAGAAGTTGGAAAAAGAGAAGACAAAGAACATTGATGCCCCAAGGGAGAAAAAAATTGGAGCCGTTCCGCCCTAAGCACATTGGAATCAGCAGTTTGAAACAAAGAAAGGAAAATGTGTTACCCAACCATCTTTTGTAACTTGCCATTGAGAGGGACGTGAGCCAGTTTCAGTCAAGCAGTATGATGGCCTAGCTCATGAAGGCGTATACAGTTAACTTTCATCTTTTTATCTCAGAATGGTTATGATAATTTTATTTTATTTGTGGAATGTTGATACTCCAAGGCACCACCATAAAGTTTTATAAGCTGTATAATTATATCTCCTCTCACGCGGCATATCCACGTGAATGAAGTGGATAATTTGCTATAAGCTGAAGATGGTGCAACTTGGCTGAGATCAAGGATTTCTTGTACGATCCAGAGGAGTGTCAAGAAAAACAAAGCAAAGAATCTTCCCTATGAATTTCTTGCCCAAGGACATCCTTCTAGTCAGAGTTTGGCTTTCTAAATTTCGATATATAGTGAAGGAAAATATAATTGCAGATTATATTGATTTCAAGTTAATAAAAATCTGATGTGTTCCATGTGTGTTTCTCTACATGGCTGTAACAAATTATTGTTAAAAACATATTCTTCTATTCTATTATAATCGAGATAAAAATTAGCAGAAATTTTCTTAATTATTTGCTTCCTTATAAGTAGACGGAAAATAAGAGAATACACTAGGCTAAAACGATAGTCAAATCTTTTAAAAGCCAGTTGCCATGTGGACGAAATTCGTTTCTATGCAGCGCCAGGAGTTTACAGCTTTCCATGTAAAAAAGTATTTTAAATCTGAAACAAATAACAGGAAATATCTCTGAAATGGCAAACTCAACGAAAAAAAACTTATATGACATAAATTGTGTGTTTTGACGTGATCTACTTTTTTTGTGTAGTAAGTTTTGTCTATCCCTTACGGTTCACCAGTTATGCAAAATTCAGCAAAATTTATTCAGAATAAAGAGGTCTTTAGAGGCTATTCCCAGAAAGTTCAAGATATACATATAAACATCTTTAATATATGGTATTTTAATCAAAACCGTTAGAGCCATTTTTGAGTAAATCAACATTTTCGAAAATTTTTCCATGTAAAGGGTGATTTGGGGTGGGGGGATTTTTCTCAAAATCTTCGTGTCGCATCCCAGTTTGGTATTTTACCCATGTTTCATTTTTGAGTTGTGTTCACATACTCACGGACACACGGACCTTTTTCTGAAAATACATTTTTTTGTTACAGGGGACCCTGAAACGTCTATTTCCGGTGAAATCTCAGTATCGAATTTTTGGGTGCAATGCAATACCTTCTCTATACACGATGTACATAGTACGTGTAGACAAAGTAATTTATATATATAAATGAATCGCTGAAATGTATGTACGCTATCATTTCCGAACAACTGCACCAAATTGAACAATTTTTTTGTACTATTTATTGGCACGACAAGGTTTGTGGAAAAGAAAATGTTTAAAAATAGTACGGAAAAGTTTTTAAATTCTCATAATATGAATAAAAACAGTGCGAAGGGAACACATTTCGGTTAATAGCCGCGATGGCAGTGTTATCACAAGTTATTTGTTGCTAAATGGTCGTAGTACTGCGCTATATTTCCCTTGCCATTCAATGTTAAGGCAACGCACCAGTTTATCGAGACAATGACGTAACGCAGCAGTGAAATTCAAATACATTTTTATGTATTAACTGTCCTTTTCTTACTCCTATTATTTAAAATAAAGAAGCTAAGAAGTATTTCTGGCCACGAAACCTAGAGTAAGTAGTTATTTATTTGCCACTAGATGGCGCAGTACTGCTATATTTTTCCTCCCCATCCAATGTTAAGGTAACGCAACAGTTTATTGAAATAATGACACAGCGCATCAATTAAATTCATATACATTTTTTTTTGTACGAACTGTATTTCCCTTACTCCTATCGTTTAAAATAAAGAAGCAAAAAGCTATCCTGGCGACTAACAGCTAGAGTAAGTACTTATTTATTTGCCACTAGACGGCCATAGTGGTATTTTTCCTCCCCATCCAATGCAACAGTTTATCGAGATGACACAAAGCAGCAGTGAAATTGAAATACATGTTTATGTATTAATTGTCCTTTCCTTACGCCTATCGTTTAAAATAAAGAAGTTTTCCTGGCGACGACAACTAAAATACGTACTTATTATTTGCCACCAGATGGCCGTAGTACCTACTGCTCTATTTTTCTTCCCCATTCAATGCTAAAGGGATGCACCCGGTTATGGAGACAATGACGCAAGATAGCTGCGAAAATCAAATATATGTCTTATGCATTAACTATCGTTCCCTTGGTTACATCGATTAAATAAAGAAATAAGTATATTTTTGTTGCAAAATGAAAACGAACAAGTTAAAAACAATGCACATAACCATTAACCCTTCTTGGAATTTGGAAATGGCGCAGTAATGACGGGATCCGTTTTGCTCTTTAGTTATGTCATTTTTAGCTTTATCAACGGCTGTTTTGATATAGAAGAAAACAAAGAAAGAGGTGGAAAACAAGAGTAAAGGAAAGCAAGAGATTCAGAAGATGCATGAATGTTACTTTGTCACTTTCTCCTTAATGTAATTCATTACCTATGCCAGCGTTTATCCGCCACACTTTTCTGTCATTACTTGGTCGCCGACGCTGCTAACTGCACAGGTCATCCTTCTAACTCATGGGTGCTCTGACTTCGACCTTTTCGCAATACCAACTATATATGCTACATTGCGCAAATCATTGCGTTTCATTGCGCTTTTCAGATGCAAAGGCATTATTAGACATTGACAATGGGAAAATTCCTGTTGACACTTCTACTGGCCTCATTCCGTTTCCATCAAATTTTGTCACTTCACAACGTCAAAAGAAGAATTAATATAGAAAGTGTCTCCAAATATTGGTACAAATTACAAAAAACTATGCTTGGTTGAGTGAACGAGCCATTTTTAGCAGCAACTAATAAGAATGTAGATGAGTTGAATGTAAAAATTCAGGGTAAAATTGGTGGACAAATACATTCGCTTAAGTCGATCAATTCCATTACCAATCCAAATGAAGTCGTAAATTATCTAACTGAATTCCTAAATTCATTGGATTTGCCAGGATTCCCGCCACACAATTTACAGCTTAAGGTTAACTAACTGATAATTATACTACGCAATATCAATCAGCCGAAATTATGCAGTTAAAAAATTATGAAATTATTGGTTTAAGTTACTATAACATAGGAAAGTTCAAAGGCGAGGATATACTTATTCCAAGAATACCACTGATGTCAACCGACTTTCCTTTTGAATTTAAGCGCGCCTTGCAGTCGCAATGACAATAAATCCCAAGGCCAATCGTTAGAAGTATGTGTAATATACTTTGAATTGTGTTTTCGCATGTTGCACGTTGCGTACTCGAGAGTCTGCAAACCATCGGCATTATTTTTTTCTCTTCGGAAGGTAAATTGTACATTATAAGGCATTACAATAAAGTGTCGTAAAATTATTTAATTGTGATTTTATTTCATTGTATGGTCGTGCTGTAAACGAAGGGTTTTGTCTGAACTCTCTTCGTTAGGTATACCACCCGTGCGAATCTGGGGCGGGCAGCTAGTTATGATATAAAACCTATTCATGGGCTGGCTCTGTTGGTAGAGTATATGCCAGATATGAGAGGGATCCCAGGTTCAATTCCCGCCTGTGGATGCACATTTTTCATTAGATTATTTCCTATGTTCTCAAGAGTCTAGAAGAATAATAGAGAGTGTAATCTAATATATAAAACCCAAAAAGCAAAATCCAATGACGACTTACACGAATTAAGACTATTGCCTATAGATATGTTCCAAAGATAACCTATATGACCTATATGACTATTGCAGTTAAATGCGGGGTATAAATAGAGCAATTAAAACGTTATTGGAAGATACAGTTAAACCCATTATGGCAAGAGCAAAATAGTAAATGCTGATAAAATATGTAACAAAAGGGATACAAAGTAAATTGATGCAAAAGTCCCCCATACCTACATCTATAATCTGGAAATTATTCCTACATGCAATCTGCATTTTCTTGTCTGAAACGCATCGACCAAGTTTTGCATGTGCTTACCAGGTACGGAGACCGAAAGAGGAATTGTAGAGTAATTCAAAATTGCCACTTGGTTCACCGCGCCTTCTAATATACCCTAAATCATTTGGAATATATCTGAGGACATGGCTAGAAAACAGCGCATTGTAGGTGAGCTGTTAAACGATAAATAATTTATTTAATTGACAATGTTGTTCAGAAATGAAATGGCCTGTTATTTATGGACGCTCTTTAACTGCTTTGGTTCTCAGCGTCCCATTCTAAATTGGGCGTGAAAGATCGCTTAATTTTGCTCAGAGGCCTCTCTTATCAGGCTTGAGGTTCTTTTACGAGCCGTAAATCTACGACACGGGACCCACAGCTTTACTTCCCTTCCGAAAGAAGCCATGCTAAGGCCTCCGCCGGGTTTGAACCCGCGACCTTGGGTATATGAAGTCAGCATGGTAACCATTACACCACGGAGGGCGACAAAATGTCAAGCATTTGAAAATAATAAACTGCATGTAGCGAAATTGATGGAATCTTATGAGGCAGTTCTTCGTTAAAACATTAATTAGTTTGGTAACACTATTTGTGCAAAACTAGGAGCGGACTTCTTGTTGTCTCATACTCACAAAAATATATTTGCCCATTAAAGTATCATAATCTTATATACAGGTGTTTCAAAAATACGGGGCATAATTTCAGGTATGTATTTCCCACATGAAGACAATCAAAATAGTTCATTATAACATGTGTCCGGAAATGCTTCATTTCCGAGTTATGGCCTTTACAACATTGAAAGTCCCACCTGTAGACAATCAAAATAGTTCATGTCCGGAAATGCTTCATTTCCGAGTTATGGCCTTCACAACATTGGAATTCACTGGAACGTTTTTTCCTTTCCGCAGGTCTTTGCCGTCAAAGGAGACATTAGGAGGGCGCTCTGATAGTTCATTCTGAGGAAGGTTACATTCAGTGTTCTTTAGGCGTTAAGACTGTGCGACATGTATTCAAATCAAGAGCAGGCAGAGATACACTTCATGTACGGTAAGGCGGACGGCAATGCTGCGCTGGCTCGTCGTTTGTACCAGGAGAGGTACCCACAGCGCCAATGTCCAGATCGGAAGACATTCCCGTCTGTGCGAGTATGGAACATTCACCTCTCCTGGTTTGGGAAGGGGACGACCAAGATTTACAACTCCAGGAGTGCAGGAGGAGATTCTGGAGACTGTGGACAGGACTCCTTCTATCAGCACACGACGGTTAGCGTTGCAAGTCAATGTTCCTCATACAACTGTCTGGAGACTGTTGAACGAGTATCAATTGTGTCCTTATCATTTGCAACGTGTATAGGCCCTGTCACTAGCAGATTACCCTGCACGAGTTAGGTTCTGTCAGTGGTTCTTGCAGCAGTGTGGTGTAAATCCGAACTTTTCTGCCGTCGTATTATTCACAGATGAAGCACAGTTCACAAGAGATGGCATAACAAATTTCCACAATCAGCATGTATGGTCGCATGAAAACCCACGTGCAACTGTTGTATCTCATCACCAGGTGCGGTTCTCCCTCAACATGTGGGCCGGTATCATTGGTGATCGATTAGTTGGACCCCGTGTACTTGTAAACAGACTTACGGGGCAGGCGTACACAAACTTCCTGGAAAACACCATACCTGACGTTTTCGAAGACACTCCACTGATCAATCATCAACACATTCACTTCTTGGATGATGGCGCTCCTGCACACTTCAGTCTTACGGCTCGCCGGTACTTGGATCGAAGGTTTCCTGATCGATGGATAGGTATAGGTGGTCCAATTGCTTGGCCTCCACGCTCACCTGATCTGAACCCTCTCGATTTCTACTTGTGGGGCCATTTAAAATCATTGGTTTATTCGTCTCCGGTGCCGGATTTGGAATCCCTTCGGAATCGAATTGTGGCAAGTTGTGAGGACATACGCAATACTCCTGGAGTTTGGGATCGTGTTCGCAGGTCAATGAGACATCGATGTGAGGTCTGTATTCAAGCAGGAGGTAGACATTTTGAACATCTTCTGTAATGACAACAACCTGCGGAAAGAAAAACGTTCCAGTGAATTTCAATGTTGTGAAGGCCATAACTCGGAAATGAAGCATTTCCGGACATATTATAATGAACTAATTTGATTGTCTACATGTGGGAAATACATTACCTGAAATTATGCCCCGTATTTTTTAAACATCCTGTATATTGTAGTATTCATGAAAAAGTATTCTTCTATTTATGTAATGTTACTCATGATATATTTTTGGATATAAATAATCTCAAATTAAGTAATTTTGTCTTGGTTATACGCATTTGGTACGTAAAACAAAATATGCTGTAACCGTATACAGTACTCAGTTTTTGTTACTAATGAACCCACGTGGAAAAAATCTGGTGAATCTTTCTAAATCTTTTCTTACAAAACATTATTCTTCTATATACGTCATACTAATCGAGATAAACATTACCAGAATTGGTCTTATTACTTGCCTCATTGTAAGTAGAAGGGAATACCCTAGGCTAAAGCGATAGTCAAACCTTTTAAAATCAGGTTGCTAAGTTAAACAATTGAAAATCGGTTATTTTTGAAGGCTAAAGGATAAACAAAAGAGAGATGAAAAGGAAGACGTCTGCCATTTGAAAAATGTTTAAGTCGGTAACTTAAAAAGGAAATCAATAGCTCTAAATATCTCGAAAACGCTTATCTAACGCTATAAAAAAAAAGTCTAGATATAAACTGTGTGTTTTAATGACATCTACAGTTTTTGTGAAGTAAGTCTTTGTCTCTTACGGTTTACCACCTAGGAAAAAGTTACAAAAGAAATCCAGAATGAAGAGATTTTCAGAGGCTATTACCAGAAAATTCAAAATAGAATTTCGTTTTTCATGAAAATATCTTATATATATATATATATATATATATATATATATATATATATATATATAGCATTATAATAAAAATCGTTAGAGCCATTTTTGAGAATATCAAAATGTTTGAAACATTTTCCATGTAAAAGATAGTTGGAGGTGGGACGGGAAGGGGAGTTTCTTGAAAATCGTGCCGCACCCTTGGAAGACACTGTACTTAAATATCAAATTTGGCATTTAACGAATTTTTACTTTCTCTACAAGTTCTATGTACATAGAGTATAGAGAAGGTATTGCATTCCACCCAAAATTCGATACCGAGATTTCACCGGAACTAGACGTTTTAGAGCTCCCTATATTCAAAAGAAGCATTTTCAGAAAAAGAACCGTGTGTGTATGTGTATGTGTGTGAGTGTATCCGTGTGTTTGTGAACACGATAACTCAAAAATGAAAAGCCCGCCTGGTAGCGTGTCTGCTTCACATTCAAAAGGTCGTGAGTTCGAATCTCGCTTAGGGTGAGTTACCCGGATAAGGTTTTTTTTCGGAGTTTTCCCTTATCCTGAGAAGACGAATGTCGAGTAACTTTAAGCTCCATGGACCCCGAGATCATTTGAGCAACATTTCACCAATTTCATTCATCGTCCGATATGACCAATCAGGTTAAAGGACATTAAGCTAAAAAAAAAAGTCGGTGAAATATCTAACTTGGTGTTTAAGTTGACTATTTTCTAGGGCTGCAACTCGAAGATTTTGAGAAACATCCTTTATATGGAAAAAATTTCGAACATTTTGATTTTCTCAAAAATGGCTCTAACGATTTTGATTAAAATACCGAAAGTTAAAGATATTTATATTGCAAATAAAATATATGTTGAATTTTTTGGGGAATAGCCTCCAAACACCTATTTATTCTGAATGAAATTTACTGAATTTTGCGTAACTGGTAACCGTAAAAGATAGATAAAAAATTACCGCACAAAAAATATAGATCACGTTAAAACACACAATTTATGTCGTAGGTATATGTTTTTTCGTTGAATTGACCATTTCTGAGATATTCCTTGTTATTGTTTTCAGATTTAAGAAGCTTTTTTCACACGGAATGTTGTAAAGTTGCATAGAAACGGATTTCAACCACATGGCAACCAGCTTTTAAAAGATTTGACTATCGTTTTAGCCTAGTGTATTCCCTTATTTTCCTTCTACTTACAAGGAAGCAAGTGATTAAGACAGTTTCTGCTAATGTCTATCTCAATTATAATATAGTAGATAGAATTTTTAACAAGAATTTGTTACAGCGATATAGAGAAAGTCATGTGAATGGACCACATCAGAGTTTCGTTTTTAAGTTATGCTACCCACAGATACACACACGAACATGTTTCTTAAAATGTTTTTTTTTATTCAAGGGGTCTGAGAACATGCATTTCCGGTGAAATCTAGGTATCAATTTTTGGATGGAATACAGCACCTTCTCTACTCCCTAAGTATATTGTGCATACGTGCTAGAGAAATTAAAAAAATGAATCGCGTAAATTGTTTTATAGATGTCGCATAACAGTTCATTCTAGACAAATTTAAATATTTCGAAATAGCTAAAATATATGGTACCTAATAGTGACGTAATATGATATATAGACTGAAGTATGCACTTCGCAGTATAATGTTTAAAAACAATCTGATGTATTCCATTCACATGACTTTCTGTACATCTCTGCAATAAATTATTGCCAAAAAGCTTATTCTTCTATTTACTTGATGCTAATCGAGAAAAAAATAGCAGAAAGGGTCTTATTAATTGCTTCTTTCTAAGTTTACGGGAAATAAGGGTGCCATAGACTAAAGCGATAGCCAAATCCTTTAAAATCTAGTTGCTATGTGATTGAAGTTCCTTTGATTGTATGGACTGGAGTTGACAAACTTCCGTATGAGAAAAGTATAAGTCGGTACTTTAAAGTTGAAACTAATAACAAGGAATCTAAAAAACGGTCAATTTCACGATAAAAATATATATATAACGTAAATTGTGTGTTTTAACAGGCTCTACATTTTTTGTGAATCAAGTTTTTGTCTATCTCTTACGGTTTACCAGTTATGCCAAATTCTGCAAAATTCATCCAGAGTAAACATGTCTTCAGAGGCTATTTCCAGAAAATTGAACATATGCATTTCATTTGTAATGTAAACAACTGTAATATACAATATTTTAATCCAAATCGTTGGAGCCAAATTTGAGAGAATCAAAATTTTTGACAATGTTTTCCATGTAAATAGTAGTTGGGGTGGGGGCATTTTCTTGAAAATCTTCGTGTCGCAACCTTGGAAGATACTGAACTTAAATACCAAGTTTGTTTAAAGATCTTAGTTTTCGTTTTGAGCAATGCTATCAACACACACACACACACAATGTTCGATAAAAACTACGGAATTTAATTCTGTATATAAACTATTGTAACATTGAACAGTAAAACTTGTAGGCAGAAGATTAGGAAAAAAAAAAACTGAGCATCACTGGCACCTTTCACACGAGCTATCTGTTTTTGGTAAAACAAGGAAGAATTTCCTACATTTCGTGGCCATATTCAGTGCTAAAACATCTAAAAGAGGAAATTTCATGAATAACGAAATCATTATGATGTGATCTCTTACAGATCGTCTGGAAAAGCCTACTTCATTTCCTGCTATCTCACTTGATATACACAACGACTTAATTTCCACATTGGCATGGTCACGACCAACAAAATTGAAACAGAAGTTTTTGAAAATTTTTGTTTCTCTGATATTGGAGCAGAGGTCACAACTGGCAACTACTTTCCACAATGTGACACTCTAGACAACTATTGAAGAACGATTAATTGATTTTATGGATGTAACGCAGAGCGCAGATAGAAAAACTAATTCATTTTTACAACACGCTTTGAATACTTTGTATGACTTTAAGTATTCGCTCTCTTTTTCTTTCGCTCGCAATCCTTCTCCTTTATTACTATCTCTATACGTGCGTAGGAAGGTATTGTAAGGTAACCAAAAATTAACACATATTTCACCAGAAATACATGTTTTATGACCCCTGAATCCAAAAAAAAAAAAAATTCGAAAAATGTCCGTGTGAGTGTCTGTCTGTCTGTCAGCCTGTGAGTTTGATAGAAGCATAGCTCAAAACGAAAAATCCGCTAAATAACAAACTTGGTATTTAAGTTCGTATCTTCCAAGGTTACGTCACGAAGCTTTTCAAGAAAATCCCCCCGCCCCAAACTATCCTTTACATTGGGAAAAAATAGATTTTTTTTTATTCTTTAAAAAATAGCTCTAACGATTTTGATTAAAATCTCTTATATTCAATATCTTTACATGATAAATAAAATGTATAACTTGAATTTTCTGGGAATAGCATCTGAATACCTCTTTATTCTGGATGATTGTTATTGAATGTTGCATAACAGGTTAACCGTAATAGATAGACAAAAACTTCAGTCGCAGAGCAAGCAGCTTTTGACTATCACTTTAACCTATGGTACCCCCTTATTTCGCTTCTACTAACAAGGCAGCAAGTAATAAGACTATTTCTGCTAATGTTTGCTCCATTAGATGAAGTAAATAGAATAATTTGTTGCAGTGATATAGAGAAAGTCATGTGAATGGAACACATCAGATTTTTCCTTGCACGTTCCTCAAGTTACCTTCCAAAAACTGTATATTGCAATCTAATAAGTTATCAAGAAGTTAAAATAACGAAATTGATATCCTGTTAAGAAAAATAATGAGAAAATTGGCTTTAAACCACCTTAATCTTATTCTGTTATATTATATACACTGTGCATTCACATCATAAGATATTTAATAAAATTAAAGATAAAAATCAATCTGGCTTACACCGATTTAAAATCATATCTGTGACAAGATTAGCGTGCCATAAAGGAAATGCATCTACCTGAGCTTTCTCCATGACTGGCAAGATACGCTTAACAGTACACCATGGAACATTTCAGTGTTGAAGCCCGCTTTTAGTAATATGGCACCGCAGGCGTTGACACTAATGATACATGGAATGAAAATAGAACACGGCGGAATGCGATAGCGGGGGAAGCCGGAGAACCTGGAGAAAACCCGCCCCTGCGGGATCGAACCACTCGGCCACAGCGTAGCCTACATACCTCCTCAACAAGATTATATCAATTGGATTTGTGCAGTAGAAAATAATTGTAAACTGCGGTAACCTATAGGGTATGTAATACATCACCCACATCCATTGACCCTCGCCCTTGTTACCTACTTTAAGCAATAGAAACACTTTAATAAATATTAAAAATAACAACAAAAAGGGGGTGTTTCATATAAAAGTTCGCTTTGAATAGGGGGGGGGGTTTCTTTAAAATCTTTGTGTGTTGCATAATTGGTGTATGCTGAGCTTGTATACTTTTACTTTTGATTTATACCACGCGCGCGCGCGCACACACACACACACACACACACACACACACACACACACACAAACAAACAAAAGGGCTTTTTGGGGTTCAGACATGTCAAAATCTATGTTTCCATAAAATATTGATGAGCACCTCTGATCTAGAATGATTAGCGTTTTGATTTCTCAACACAAAAGGTTCCGGGTTCAAATTCCAGCTCGGCAGGAAATTTGTTTTTGCTCCAAAGAGCTTGGATGTATGAAAGCGGGTGTGAAAGTAAGATCAATATAAATAATAAAACGCCCAATTTTAGAAAATCCTACAGTTCAATAAGTAATAAGACAATGAAAATATTATCAAGGCAAAGTTCCCAACGTAACAATAGAAGTATAATAAGTAGGTAAGTGACAGAGAAGCTTACACATTAACATTGAACTTGTTTTTTGTTTTTTCTCTATGGTTTAAACATCTATTTAAACTTTTTACAACATGGGTCCAAAAAGCAGTAATTTTATCATCGAATGTTCAGCTTCGAATGAGATATTGTGTTGGCAAATGATATGCATTCTCTGAATCAAATATGATGTCTGCATTTGGGCAATTTCAGCCTGCCCATTTTCGCTGGAATGCCGTGTAAGGTTAATTTTAAAAATAGAATAAAATACGATACAGTGTTGCAACCAAATTTGTTGACGAATTGTAAATGATAGATTCCAGAAACCGCTTATCAGAGGCTGGAAATGTAAATACTAGGTATGTCTGAAATTATTGTTCCACTAGTTCAGAAACGGCATAGTTTTGGCTTCTACTGTTCTACAAGTCTTAGGGATATGTATAGGTATCTTCGAACATCCTGTATAAGATATTTCCTGCAGTAACCGCAATGGTTCTCTGAGATAGTGCCAGCAGAACAGATTGAGCACTGCATAAAACTCAATAAGGAAGTCACCAGCGATAATGATATGAAGGTTGACCACAACCAACTACTGCCTTGCATAAATGCAACATGCGGTTTTTCGACTGCAGGGGTTCGCTACTCACTCGGTGTTGGTTACATAACAAAAGACACATGTTAAAGGAGATATGGTGTGCAATATTCATTACGAGACAATTCAAAACGATCCGTTTCGTGTTTTATACATTTGCTGTTATTAATACTTGCTGTTAGCGTCAGCATCAACCCATTTTGCACGAATTCGAAGAATTACTGCCACTTAAATATTTAATTTATGAATAAACATTTTTATTTTCTCTAGCACGCATGTACAATGATGGGTAGAGAAGGTGTGGTATTTGACCCTAAAATTCGATACCGAGAGCTCATCAGAAATATATGTTTTGAGACCACCTAAAAATAGATAATAAAAGAATAGAAAAAGGTCAGTGTGTGTGTACTGCATAATTCAAAAACGGAAAGCCCGTTAAATATCAAACTTAGTATTTAAGTTTAGTATCTCCCAAGGGGACACGAATACTTTCAAGAAAATTCCCCCAACCCAAACTAACTGTTATATGGAAATATTTTCTAAAATGTTGATTTCCTCAAAAATGACTAACGATTTTGATTAATATATTATACGTATATTAAAAATACTAACATGACAAATAAAATATATACATTGAATTTCTTGGAAATAGCCTCTGAACTCCTCTTCATTCTGAATCCTTTAGTATAACTGGTAAACCGTAAGAGATAGACTAAAGCTTAATTCACACAAAAAAAAAAAATAAGTAATTAAAAAAAAACGTAGATCTCGTCAAAACACACAATATACAGGCTGCTTCAAAACAACACCAAACGAAGATAGCAGTCGATTAGCTTACACCTTGACTTGTCCGAAACTTGATGTCGCAACTTTCAAACTCTTCTATTTAAAGTTTTATGTGTGTTTAAAAATTGCTCAATTTTGGGATTAGTCAGCGAAGGAACAACGATTGTCATACGTCACGGAAACAACCTCAGAACGTGTTATACAAAACACATAACACGTGTTCTATCAAACCACCCCTAAACCACGCGACTGGGACCTTCGCTACCAACCGGCATGGAGTGGGCCAGGCACGTGCCATTTTGGTTATTTATATACGACTGCCTAATCCATGGTGGTTTTATGGCAGCTTTTGTATATGCCAAATTTAGAGTTGAAAATTATATTCACGTATCACGTACGGTATGAACAACAGGTCCACATCTTAGTTTGGTGTCGTTTTGAAACACCCTGTATATCATTTACATTGTTGTTGGGAGATAATGTTTCTGAGGTATTCCTTGTTGTTTGTTTCAATTTTAAAATGCCATGTTTCCATAGGGAATTGAAATCGAGTTATGTACACTTATCGTACTGAATACTGCATGGAAACGCGGATTCAAATCGTATTGAATCTTGGATCCGATCCTCTTAAAAACTGGGATCGGAATAAGATCGGATCGAAATATTTGCATGTTTGATACGGTAAAAAACTGCTTCTTCTGCTATATTCGTTGCACGCGGCAGTCATTTGTTAATTTCTTTTTTACTTTCTCTACACTCTGTACATAGTGCATAGAGGAAGTATTGTATTTCATTCCTCTGAGCCCAAAAAAAAAGCATTTTAGAAAAAGGTCGGGTGTATGTGTGTCTGTCTGTCTGTCTCAAAAGCTAGAAGACCGTTAAACACCAAACTTGGTGTCTTCCCAGGATGCGAAATGAAGATTTCCAAAAAAGCCCCTCCACTCCAAACTACCCTTTACATGGAACAATGTTTTAAAATGTTATTTTTCTCAAAATTATTTTAAATAGTTTTATTAAAATTTCAGATATTAAAGCTATTTACATAAAAAATAAAATTTATATCTTGAATTTTCTGGAAATACCTTCTGAAGACCTGTTCATTCTGTGTGAATTTTGCTTAATTTTGCATAACTGGTAAACAGTAAGAGATACACAAAAACTTACTACACAAAATATGTAAATCTCGCTAAAACTCACAATTTATGTCACATACATTTTTGTTGTAGAATTGACCGTATCCGAGATATTCTTTTTTATTAGTTTCAATAATTGTAAACTACGCATATTCTCAATGGGTTCACCTTTCGTTTCCTCTCATTTGTTTTTATGGAGATGCAAACCAAACAGAACTTTATTTGTTCATATATCGATGGCATTTAAAAGATTTGACTATCGCTTTAGCCTGGTATATTCCCTTATTTCCCTTTCGCTTATAAAGAATTAGGTAGTAAGACCAATTGTGTTAATGTTTGTCTCGTTTTTCATGATGCAGATAGAAGAATAATCGTTTGTAAGAATAGTTTGTTTTCAGATCAGGTAGAGTCATGTGAATGCAATACATCAGATTTTTTTTTAAATTGCTCTGCGTTAGTTTATAACAGAATCACTTTTATGGTTTATATAATTTCCAATGTATTCTCAAATATAATTATTTAACTTAAAAATCTGTAAGTAATACACAGATAACAAATATATGTTTAAATGCCTCGTCAACACAATTTAAAGTTGACCAACATGAATGGATGAATGACATTATTTTCGAAGCTTACATATACAAAACGATCTGTGTAACATGTGAAAAGCGGACCAATATATTTGTGTTATTCAAAATAACACTAAACTTCCAGGTATTTTTTGTCTCAGATACTCTAAAATGTTTCTTTCTCTACAACGTACATAGTACACAGTATTACATTCTACCCAAAAACTCAAAGCCAAGATTTCAATACACGTTTTGAGAACTCTTGGATCCAACGATTTAGAAAATAGTCCTTATGTCCGTGAGTGTGATTGTGTGTATGTGAACAGCATATCTCAATGAAAAGTGGGTCAAATATCAAACTTGATATTTAAATTCAGCATCATCTAAGAATGAGTCAAGAAGATTTTCAAGAAAATCTCCCATCCAAATTACCTTTTCATGAAATACGTTTTCGGAAATTTTAATTTTCTCAAAATATAGCTGTAACGATTTTGATTAAAATGTCATATACTTAATACATTTCATGATAAATAATAAAAATATAAATAATAAATATCTTGAATTTTGGGGGAATAGTCTTTGAAGTGTCTTCATTCTGAATGGTCGTTAAAAATAGACACAATTTTAATACACAAAACGTAGACCTCGTTATAATATATAATTTATATCAAACACCTTTTTTGTAGAGTTAATAATTTTAATCCTGGTTTTAGTTTTAAAACGTTTATATACGTTTATCAAATAAGAATCCCTTTTTATTTTTTCTTTCTCCTGCCCCTACTCCCGTTGTATCCACAAAAAAGTAATAAAATCACTTATGTAAATGTTTATTAATCAGAAGTAGAAAGAAGAAGAATATTTTTAAGAGTGATTAGTTGAGGAGTGAGTAGATAAATTCATGTAAATTTAATATATCAGATTTTAAAAAAAAAATCTAAAATATATTCCAGCTACTTGACTTTCTCTACATCTCTGCAATCAATTATTCTTAAAAAGCTTATGCTTCTATTTACTTAAGCTAATCGAGAAAAATAATCAGCAGAAAGGGTCTTATTCCTTACTTCCTTGTAAGTAGAAGAGAAATAAGGGAGCACCATAGTAAAATCTTTTAAAAGCTGATTACTATGTCATTGTAGTACCTTTGTTTGTATGGACAGGAGTTGACAAATTCCTGTATGAAAGAAGTATAAGTATTTTAAAGCTGAAACTAATAACAAGGAATATCTCAAAAACGGCCAACTCTACGAAAAAAATGTATATAGCATAAATTCTTTGTTTTAACGAGCTCCACGTGTGGTAAGTTTTTGTCCATCTCTTACGATTTACCTGCTCTGCAACATTCCCCAAAACTCATCTAGAATAAACATGTCTCCAGAGGCTATTGAAGATATACATTTTATTTGTCATGTGAACATCTTTAATATACGGCATTTTAATCAAAATCGTTATAGACATTTTTGAGAAAATCAACATTTTCGAAAACTCTTCAATGTAAAAGGTAGTTGGGGGTGGTGGGATTTACTTTAAAATATTCGTGTCTCATCCTGAACTTAAATACCAAGTTTGGTATTTAACGGACTTTTCGTTTTTGAGCTATGCTGCCTATAGACACACACACACACACACACACACACACACACACATACACACACAAGAACATTTTTCTATTTTTTTTTTTTTATTCAGGGTGTCCCAAAACACGTATTTCCGGGGAAATCTCGCAATCGAATTGTTCGATGCATTACAATACCTATGTACATAATACTGTAGAGAAAGTAAAAATTGTGGATATCACTTATACAGAGAAACCATTCAATTATATTTCATATTTATAACATTCTCGGCAGGAGTTTATAGTTATCCTTGTTTAAAGGTGCTGTTCAGGTTTATTGAGTAATGGCGATGTTATCACTTCATAGAATCTCATTATTATTCCCATTATTCTTAGTTATAATGTTTTGCAGAACCGGTTCCTATTAACTCTTATAGTCAATTTCTGGCCAGGCGGCACTCACTTTTCATTGAGACAACCGGATACATCATTTCAACTAACCAACTGTGACTTGGATAATAGGTTCTGTCCGTTCACTTGTTTCTTTATTTGTGAAGATCTTAAAGGAAAGAAACAAACATAAAACTCCGTTGTGTTCTATACACTTGACTTTCTCTACATCTCTGCAACAAATTATTGTTAAAAAAAGCTTATACTTCTATCTACTTCATGCTAATCGAGAAAACTTAGCAAAAATAGTCTTATTACTTGCTTCCATGCAAGTAGAAGGGAGATAAGAAGTAACGTAGGCTAAATTATTAGTCAAAATTTGGTTGCTATGTGACTGAAGCTCCTTTGTTTGCATGTACAAGAGTAGACAAATTCCTGTGTGAGAAAAATATGTTTTTTAAAGCTGAAACCAATAACAATGAATATCTTAAAAACGACCAACTCCACGAAAAAATGTATATGACATAAATTGTGTGTTTTAAGATGCTCTACATTTGTTGTGTGGTAAGTTTTTGTCCACCTCTTACGGTTTAGCAGTTATGCAAAATTCCGTAAAATTGACCAAGAATAAAGTAGTCTTCAGAGGCTATTCCCATAAAATTCAAAATATACATTTTATTTGCCATGTAAATATCTTTAATATACGTTATTTTAATCAAAATCGTTAGAGCCATTTTTTAGAAAATCAAAATTTTCGAAAAAAGTTCCATGGGGGATTTTTCTCAACATCTTCGTGTTGCATCCCTGGAAGATACTAAATTTAAATACCAAGTTTGGTATTTTACCGACTTTTCGTTTTTGAGTTATCGTGTTCACAGACACACGGACACACGGACACATAGACACACGGACACACACACACACACACACACACACGGACCCTTTTCTGGAAATGCTTTTTTTTTTGGATTCAGGGGGCCCTAAAACATGTATTTCATGTCGACATCGAATTTTTGGGTGGAATACAATATTTCTCTATCCCTATGTACATTGTACATACGGGGCTAGAGAAAGTAAAATTATGATGTGTTCCATTCACATGACTTTCTCTATATCACTGTACATAAATTGTTCTATTACTTCATCTAATGAAGGAAAAATTAGCAGAAATAGTCTTATTACTTGCTTCCTTGTTAGTAGAAGCGAAATAAGGGGGTACCATAGGTTAAAGTAATAGTCAAATGCTGCTTTCTCTGCGACTGAAGTTCCTTTGTCTGTATGGACACAAGTTCACAAAGTCCTGTATGAGAAAAGTATGTCTTTATAGCTGAAAAAAAAAAAAACAAGGAATATCTCAAAAACAATCAACTCCACGAAAAAAATGTATGCAACATAAATTGTGTGTTTTAAGGTGCTCTACATTTGTTGTGCGGTAAGTTTTTGTCCACCTCTTACGGTTTAGCAGTTATGCAAAATTCCGTAAAATTGACCAAGAATAAAGTAATCTTCAGAGGCTATTACCAGAAAATTCAAAATACACATTTTATTTGCCATGTAAATATATTTAATATAGGATGTTTTAATCAAAATCGTTTGAGCTATTTTTTAGAAAATCAAAATTTTCGAAAAAAATTCCATGTAAAGGGTAGTTTGGGGTGGGGGGATTTTTCTCAAAATCTTCGTGTCGCATCCCTGGAAGATACTAAATTTAAATACCAAGTTTGGTATTTTACCGACTTTTCGTTTTTGAGTTATCGTGTTCACAGACACACGGACACACGGACACACACACACACACACACACACACACACACACACACACACACACACACACAAGGACCTTTTTCTGAAAATACTTTTTAGGATACAGGGGACCCTAAAACATACGTATATTTCCGATGAATCTCGGTATCGAATTGTTTGGTGGAGTGCAATACCTTCTCAAATACTATATACATAGCACGTATAGAGAAAGTAAAAATGGGCATATATTCCTAGTTTGCTTTAATTCTTTCCAGTTAGCTTTGCAACTCATAAGCTGAAATGTGCACCGTAAGTGGGATCTTTCCTTTGTTTTGGTTTAGGTCCAGAATATCCAGTTAGTGTTAGTATTATAGTTTTATTTTGTTTGAGGAACCAGACCGGCGAGTTCAAAGTGCAGTTCCTATCATCGTTGCTGCTAACATGAATAAACATTCAGAAAAGCTAGACGGATGTCACGCAAATGCTCACCTCGTGACAAGCTACATCAGGGAAACGTTCCGCTCTCTCTTACTCTAAATGTGATATTTCTGAAACTTCTTCAATTACTTCACTTCATTAAAAAGGCGCATGGATGCCCTCTGGAGTGAATCTAGTACGCTCTAATAAATTTATTGGTAAACAGAAAAGAAGGAATATGTGAGGCAGTCTTGATGCGTCATTTTACCTTCGCCACTTTTTTTTTTTTTACTTTCTCTATACGAACTAAAAAATAAAATAAAATAAAATCTGTAATACAACATCCTGGCATCTTGTTCCCTATACCAGGACGTATATTGCAAACTTTATAATTTATTTCCCACTTTTAAATTATTGATATACATCATTATTTTACAGATAATAATTATATACTAATAACTCAAAATTTAATTTAAAACAAAACAAATTAATAAAGACTGAAATAAAATAAATTCCAACCATAAATCAACTTTCACTAACACTATACCATCTATTATTAATTACTGGAAACCGGTAACCAAATAACTGGTAACCAGCTATTTACCCATAAAACTATGCTCTAGATTATTAAGATAAATGAAAACTAATCCTATACTACTGGTATCCAGCAGAATATGCACTGGTTACCAACGCAACTAAATAATTATATTATACAATAATGTCTTTACATTATAGTAAACTGTAGTAAATTGTCTTTTACTTCCTTTGGCTAATATCTGTTACTAATTATACCTAATCTTTTACATCATCATTACACTAAACTCATTATATTTAACTTTTTAACATTATTTAGCACTTCACTAACACTCTTCCTCAACGTCATCTCCCCTTACCTCGTACTGTCCACCGCCAAAAGCCCATAATCCAACATTCCTGCTCTCATACGCCTTCTACATCCCTCTTATCACTCTGGTCTACACCGGCTCCTTCTTCTTCGCCTCCTTCTACTATGCTCGGCTCTCCATCTTCTATTAGTCTCCAGTCTCCATTTAGAATTACTGATTTCGAATTCTATTGGATCTTCTTAATTCGTCTCTGGCTGGTGCACGGGTTAGTATTTCCACTTGTTCAATTCTCTCTTCCCAGGAAATTTTACTAATTATATTCGCTAACTTCTCTAGGTGGATATATAAGTCTTCATTTCTTAATATGTCCGCTATTTTGTGCCCAGTTAGTTCAGTTCGTAATTGAGTTATTTGTTCACCATATCGCGGACATTCAAACAGGACATGTTTGGGTGTATCTTGTTTGTTACAAATAGCACAATTATCGTTTAAGGTTTTATTAATCTTTTTCCAATATGTTTTGTAAGGTCCATGTCCGGTGATGTAATGGATTAGTCCTCAAGCAGGCTGAATATGTTTAAGTCTAAGTCTTTCGTTGATATCAGTAAATAAATTATACACTCTCCTTCCCGCTTCCGTTATGTCCTATTCTTGTTGCCAGCTTATTTTCAAAAACCTCTTAATTTCAGCTATATTTTCACATCTTCTTCCAATTATTTGTGTTACCATTCCAAATTCATTCTTCTTCAACCAAAATTTTGCTCCCTTAAGTTTAATTAAAAGGTCTATTGGCCAAATTCCTGTCATAACTAGGAGGGCCATAGTCGGAGTGGTTTTAACTGCTCCAGTAAATCGTAGCAAGAGTTTTCTTTGAGTTCTCCTTAGTAAGCTCCTTATATGAACGTCCTGCATCCGAGTGGCCCAAACACTAGCGCCATATGCTATAATGGATACAAAAATAGTGTTATGATATGTTGAGATTGTGGTTAACGGTATTTTAAAATTTGATTGCATAATTCGGGCCAATTTCATCTACGAACTATGTACATAGTGTATACAAAAGGTATTGTATTGCACCCAAAAATTCGATACCGAGATTTCACCGGAAATACATGTTTTGAGACTCCCTGAATAAAAAAAAAGCATTTTTTTGAAAAATGTCCGTGTGTGTGTCTGTCTGTGTGTATGTATGTGTGTAGGTGTGTGTGTATGTGTGTGTAGGCCGCATAGCGCAAAAACGAAAGGACCGTTAAAGCCCAAACTTGGTATATAAGTTTGGCATCTTCCAAGGATGCGACACAAAAATTTACAAGAAAAAACTCCCACCCCAAACTACCCTTTTCGAAAATTTTGATTTTCTTAAAAATGCCTGTAACGATTTTGATTAAAATATCGTATATTAAAGATATTTATCTGACAAATAAAGTGTATATCTTGAATTTTCTGAAGACTACTTTATTCGGGATGAATTTTACGGAATTGTGCATAACTGCTAAACCGTAAGAGATGGACAAAAACCTACTACACAGAAAATGTATCTCGCAATAAAACACACAATTTATGTCATATGCATTTTTTTCGTGGAGTTGATCATTTTTAAGATGTTCTTGGTTTTTCGTTTCTGCTTTGAAAAACATACTTTTCTCATACAGGAACTTGTCAACTCCTATCCATATAAACAAAGGAACTTCATTGACATAGCAACCAGCTTTTGACTGTCATTTTAACCAATGGTAGTCCCTTATTTCGCTTCTACTTACAAGGAAGCAAGTAATAAGACTATTTCCGCTCATTTTTTCTGATTAGCATAAAGTAAATAGAAGTATAAGCTTTTTAAGAATAATTTGTTGCAAGGATATATAGAAAGTCATGTGGATGGTACACATCAGATTTTTCTAGATTAGCATGAAGTAAATCGAAGCATAAGTTTTTTAAGAATAATTTGTTGCAGGGATATAGAGAAAGTCATGTGAATGGTACACATCAGATTTTTGTTCTATAGCGAAGATATTCTTGTTATTAATTTGAATATTCAAATACTTATACTTTTCGCAAATGGGAAGGCTGGTGCGATACACTCCTTAAAATGCTATTGTTTTATCTACTATACTACAATGAAATGTTTAAATGTGAATTGAAAGTTTATCTGAGTTAATAAGAAGTAGCCAGAATAAGAACGTTTTTTAAAAATTAAGTTCTAAACACACACACACGGACCTTTTTGTGAAAATGCTTTTTTTGGATATTGGGGGCCCTAAAACATATATTTTGGGTGGAGTGCAATACCTTCTCTATACACTATGTACATAGTGCGTATAGAGAAAGTAAAAATATGTGAATGAAATACATCAGATGTTTTTAAAATTCATTTTCGTAGTTATCAGCGGGGAAAAAAATTAGTTGTGCGTTCACTTAATGTCATTTTTTTTATTATTGTTACTTAACGTCCTTTAACCTAGTTTGGTCATATCGGACAATGAATGAAATTAGTGAAATGATGCTCAAATGATCTCGGGGTCCATGGAGCTTTAAGTTACTCGACATTCGTCTTCTCAGGATGAGGGAAACCCCGAAAAAAAAAAAAAAAAAAAAACTTATCTGGGTAACTCACCCTAAGCGAGATTAGAATCGCGACCACGCTATCACCACACCTCCCAGGCGGGCCAATTCTAGTTATGCATACTCCATTTATAACGGCATTGTTTTGAAATGCTACTTTTTCATTCACGATAAGTCTTTCCCAGATAAGAGTGCTGATGATGCAATGTGGTTCGCGAGCTTACCCAGAAACGAAGTACATAATGGCACGCACCTAGTTTTGTAACATTTCTACAGATGCGATCGAAGCGCCGTCATGTTATCAGAGAACATGTTCAGCAAATGGAAAGTACAGATTATGTAGTGGATTTTGAAGAAGCAAAGGATGAATTTAGTCAAAGAATACCGTATACTTAGTGATTATCGTGATTTTAGGGGAAAGGATGATATACATTTTCCTGAAACTGATAATGATATCTTCATTCATCGAGTCCTAATTGAGGCAGTAGTGATAATGAATTCGTGATTGGCATTCCCCCGCAGTTTGTATTTTTACTTTTTCTATACGTGCTATATGCATAGTGTATAGAGAAGGTATTGTAATGCACCCAAAAATTCGATACCGAGATTAAACCGGAAATACTTGTTTTGAGACCTCCTGAATCTAAAAAGAAACGTTTTTAGAAAAATGTCCGTGTGTGTGTCTGTGTGTATGTGTGTGTCTGTGGGCAGTATAGCTCAAAGACAAAAAGTTCGTTAAAAACCAAACTTGGTATTTAGGTTTGGTATCTTCCAAGGATGCGACATGAAGATTTTCAAGAAAATCCCCCCAATCCTAACTACCCTTTACATGAAACTTTTTTCGAAAATTTAGATTTTCTAAAAAAATGGCTCTAACGATGTTGATTAAAATATCGTATATTAAAGATATTTACCTTACAAATAAAATGTATATCTTGAATTTTCTGGGAATAGCCTCTGAAGACTACTTTATTCTGCATGAATTTTGCATAACTACTAAACCGTAATAGATGGACAAAAAATTTAACACACAAAAACTGTAGAGCATGTTAAAACACACAATTTATGTCATATACATTCTTTTCGTAGAGTTGATCGTTTTTTAGATATTCCTTGTTTTTGGTTTCAGATTTGAAAAACCTATACTTTTCTCATACAGGAATTTGCCAACTCGTGTCCATACAAACAAACGAACTTCAGTCACATAGCAACCAGCTTTAGGCTTTCACTTTAACCTATGGTACTCCCTTATTTCACTTCTACTTACAATAACGCAAGAAATAAGACTATTTCTGCTAAATTTTCTCGATTAACATGAAATAAATAAAAGAATAAGCTTACTAACAATAATTTGTTACAGAGATATAAAGAAAGTCATGCGAATGGAACACATCAGATTTTTTAATTCTGGCACGTGTCTAAGGAAAGTAACTTTTACTTGAAAGATCCGTACGAGTTCTTTGTTAAAACAATTAATTCTTAACCTTCAGTTTTAGTGCATAAACTTATTTGTACATGTTTGAAGTTCCAAAATGCCAATCATAATTTTGAGGCGAAACAAGAATCTCAAATAAACCAACAAGCTAAATCAATCGCTTATGTTAACATCCCTTTAGTATGAGTACATCTCTCACTAGATTTGGTGGTTAGATGCATGGAAAACAATAACTGAGCCTGAGAAGAATTTGGCCATTTCCTGTTGTCTTTGGCTCAGAGACCAGAAGTCAAGATGATCTTATACACGACATTCTAGGAATGCTGGGTGCAGAACATGATAAACCTGAAGTCTTCGGCTGCTGATCAATAGATCGAGAACCACCACAAAAACTCCTCTGCAGTGAAACTCGGTTGCAGAGTAACCGCATCCATGTGATAAAAGTGCAAATAGTTATCGTGAGGTGTGTCATCCTACGGCACCACGCCTTAAACTAGTGAAGGACACTATCGAATGAAAACTATCGAATTATTTATTTGACTATTGGTTATTCGGTTGTTTCTAAAATATTCGGTTATGGTTGTTTGGCAGTCGATAGTCCCGAATCACTTTTCAAATCGTTTTCATCGATGAACCAATTCAGTTATTTTGCCAACACAAGTTCATATCAGTATAAAACATTCACTATTTTATTTGCTTTAACTTTCTGGCAAGTTGGTATTCTAGGTGCTAGGGCATAAGTTTATTGTAAACATGTGCATTAATATTGGTAATACTGCCGGAGATGTGGCTATTTTGTGATGCTTGCACTAATCACTCAGTGGTGGGAGGTGGCAAGCTGTACTTGCAAATAAAAACCAAAATGTTAATTCCAACCCTTAATTCAACCTCATTTTGCGTTACAGAAGATATAGTTGTAATGTCGCTGCTTTGTGTTTCCTAGCTAGTTAACAGGCACAAAAGCTATTGTGTATTAAAATCGAGCAGCACATGCCCACGTGGAGCTTAGAATGTTAGCTATGCTTTACATTAAATTCGTCTAAAATGCAATTTAGCAAATTTAGGAGATAGTATTGCAAATACAGAATAAGAACTAATTACTAATTCAAATGCTTTCCATATTGCGAGGTAATACTCTTTGGCATATTCATTTAACCTCAAATTAAATGGACATGATTTAATAAATACGATATACAAATTACTGAATCATAAGCGCACATAATTCTGAAACAGATAGATAATCTTAAAAAGAAATGTGTCTTTATATATCTTTATTTAAATAACAGAATCCCATTTTTGAGTTAGGTATATGTGCTAGTCTGAGGAGCGGCATGCTTTCATAATCCGATATTCATGGAATTAATTATCGCTTTAATTATTAGAGGATAACTGCAAGCAATTATGTGTTTTGATATTGCAAAATAATATACACTAAAGTGTTTTATATTACTCGAGGGTTAGAACGCCGATTACATCGTACTTTAAATTCTTTAGTAACCTTGCTACAGTGATACTGCAAGTCTTTTGTGGGAAAAAAAAAATCTTTTAAACCCGAATGAAAAATCGAATCATTCCATTGTTGAAAACATTCGATAGTGTCCATCAATACCGTTAACCAGGTAAGTTATCTACTAACTCTGCCGCGTCTTCGCCACTGAACAAGTTACGTAACGGTATCTGAGCAGCACAAAGCAATAGGTTGATGGGCTGGCGTAGTGCCAAGATGTTGCATGGCACGCTGCGCAACATGCTGCGCAGCACGAATGTAACGAGCAGTGCAAAAGCATTACTCGCCGGGTTCGCATCGACCTGGTGGAGTTGTGGTGGCAATGGCGGATTACGAATGGAACGAGGAAAATAGTTTACTTCTCATAAAACTCTATAAAGAAAAAGAGATCTTGTGGAATCCAAAAAACTCAAAGTACTTCAAGAAACCGTTAAAACAAAAAGCTTGGGAGGAAGTGGGACAGATTATGGGAACTAATGGCGGAAACTGCAAAAACAAGATGATAACACTTCTTTCATCGTTTAGACGAGAGAAGGGCAAAATTAAGCGTTTTGAAGAAATTGGAAAGGGTAATTATACTACATAATGAAGGGTGTTCAAGTTTCTTTGTTTAGAGATAACAGTTTTGTTTCTAATCAGCTCAATTTTGTCAATCTTTTAGATGTACCGTACACCAGCACATGGTTTGCATTCCAGGCACTGTCTTTCTTAAATGAAAGGGAAAGGCACAAAGCTGGCATGGTAAGTGAAATTTAACCTTAGGAAGTTGCCCTTCAGTATCCAATAAGTACTTGAATCTTTAATGGCTTGCGAGTTTTAAGTTTTCATGTTCTTAGGGTAGTTATATACAGCAAATCATGTAAATCCATATAACTATATCATTTTTGCACATCTGAAAGTAATTTTGAAAAAATCTACTGTCAGAGTAATTCGTAATAACGTGAAGACTTTATATGTGATATTTTCTGTGTCTAATAGTCGCCCTCAGTGGTGTAATGGTTACCATACTATCTTCATATACCCAAGGTCGCGGGTACAAACGATGGAATTTTTCGGGCGTAAAAATCCTTATCATGGCTTCCTTCGGAAGGGAAGTAAAGCTGTTGGTCCCGTGTCGTAGATTTACGGCACGTAAAAGAACCTCAAGCCTGATAGAGAGGCCTCTGAGCAAAATTAAGCGGTCTTTCGCGCCCAATTTAGAATTGGACGCTGAGAACCACTGTAGCTAAAGAGCGGCCATAAATAAGACGCCATTTACACTTTTGAGTCTAATAAACTTTATATACAGTGACAAATAAAAATAATACATCTGCATGACAGTAAATCTGTCAAACGTAACTCATTTTACGCAACATTTCAAATATGTATAACCACACATTGTTTTTGCATGTTATATGTGGGTGTGTCTTTCAAAAGTAAGTTCAAACATTAAACCGCTTTTTGAAATAGAAATAAAAAATCACAATATTGGCCAAACAACGGGTTTTACAAAACATTGGTAAGATGTCCAATAACATCAGTCTTGGGCAAACAATGGGGTTTACAAAACGTTCTTTTGTTCATCGTATCGCATCCTGTCTACGACGCCATGTAGGGCATTTTGTAGGTAATGTCTGTTATTTTCCTGCGAGATGGTATCTTTCAGTTGCAGAGACATAAAAACTCATTCTTTAAGTTAAAGTCACAACCAAAAGTCAGCCGGATTGAGATCTGGAGATCGTGAAGGCCACATTGTTGCGAAGTGCCAACTAATGACACGATCACCAAACATCTGCGTAATCAATTGCTTTACAATAACTGTCTTATTCCAGTGTTGTCTTCTTTGAAAGAAAGGGTTCATGAAGCATTGTGAAGTGAAGCCACACCATAGCAGCTGTAAAATCATGAAGGTCTTGTTGAATTAAAGTCCGAGGGTTATTTTCTGACCAACGTCAGAACTCAGCTGAGGAATCACCAAATGTAAACATTATCTTTGTGCAGGATTGCGTTCCGCCCCACATCTAATCCGTAGAAAATTGATATTCTGTCCCTTTGTATGGCCAGGAGTAAAAACAAAAGAAAAACGAATGACGACTTCCCATGTGGGAAAAGTAGGTGTTGGGGCATTTAAATCAATAAAAAGCAATATCTCGAAGATGGTTAACTCAAAAAAGTGTATTTGACCACAATTGCCTTTTGACGACATCTACATTTTTTGTGGTTTGTTTTTATCTATCTTACGTTTACCAGTTATGCCAAAGCCATTCAGAATGAAAAGGTCTTCAGAGGCTATTCCCAAGATATACATTTCATTTGTTAAGAAAATATCTTAACATTAAAATCGTTAGCGCCATTTTTGAGAAAATCAAAATGTTCGAAAAATCTTCCACGTAGAGGGTAGTTGAGGGTGGGGGATTTTCTTGAAAATCTTCGTATCGCATTCTTCGAAGATGCTGAACTTAAATACCAAGATTGTATTTATCGGAGTTTTCATTTCTGAGTGATGCTGTTCACACTCATACACATCGCCTGCGGTGCCAGAGCAGTAAAAGCGGGCGTTAAACACTACCAAAAAAAACACACACACACATACACACATGAACATACACAAACACACACCTTTTTCTAATTGCTTTTTTCAGGAGTCTCAAATATATGCACATTTCCAATGAAATCTCGGTATCAATAAAATTATTATTATTATTATTATTATTATTATTATTATTATTATTATTATTATTATTATTATTATTATTGGGGGAAATTCAAGAGCTTTCCTTACTATAGGTGTATAAATTGCACATACATAATAGAAAAAAAAAACATGTGAAATAACGAAGTCTTTATTCTCAACACTATTTTCTATTCTTAGACTGTATTTGCGGTAATCCAACTACTGTCGCTCCACCTCAAAAATGTATTTTTTGTATATAGGAATTTAAAAAATAATTATATTATATATTTTAGACTTGATTGAGATTCGTGCAATATTAAGGGGACCGAGCTGTAAATTTTTCAATACCCAAAGTACTTTACTTAGCGTTTAGAGATTTTTTTTACATCACATGACTATGCAAAGAAGTGTGGTTGCAAAGTTTGGTGCATAGTATCAATTATTTATTCCTAGATTAGCATTTTAAAATAAAAATGTAAACTATGTAAAAAATGTTCCTTACGCAGCAATTTTCATTATTTTTGAAGTGAATAAATGCAAATATTTGTATCAGCATTTGAGGACGATGTGATGATCCATTATTGCAGCCTTTTTCGCTATTTTTTAAAGTTATATTCCTGAGGAAAATTCGTTATGTTTTTATGCTGGTTATTATTCCCTCTCTCAGACGTTCGTTTGTTTACGTAACGGATCACACGGCTGATCCCCCTCTGACCTATGCCCTTTGACCTGTCCAACTGTAGGTGGTGTGATGTATGTAAACACAACAGAGAAATAGCTCAGGGCCATTCAAATCACATTAGACCTTGAATTCTGTACTTCATTTATGACAATGCTATTAGTAAGCAGGCAAAGCGAAATACAGTTATGTGTATCAAATATCAAATTATTTGTACTTATTCAGCATGCACCTGCGTATATATAAGACGCACACTTATCGCTTGTTGGGCAGCATTTAACTCACAATAATAACTGCAGAACAAGTTATTACTATGTGTTGAGGAAACTGAAGTTTCACTTCGATAACTTAATTGCTTCGCAAACAGAATTTTAAATGCTGAAAAATACCTAAAATACTACAGAAGCGAGAAAAGCGTACTGAAAAATGCGTACACATTTACTGGTCTAAATTCTGTTCATGTGTTTTTCATAAATGATTTAAATCTTATTTAAAATGCCTAATTTAGAACCTAATTAATATAATTATATCTCTAGATGTTTTATTTGAATCTTATTTAAAATGCCTAATTTAGAACCTGGTTAATATAATAATAAAGGTAATATAATTATATCTCTAGATTTTCTCGAACTTCCAGCTAGGTATAATATTGGTTAGAAACCGATGTTTCGGAAACATACATCCTGAAGATGTGAACGATGTATGTTTCCGAAACCTCGAGTTCCAACCAAAGATACAGCTGACTGGAAGTCCGTGTAAATCTAGAGTATTCACACCACTAGATAAGCCTCAGTTCATATACATACTCACACACACACACACACACACACACACACACACACACACACACACAGAGTGTCCTAGAATTCGATCGCACAAACTGTCAGGATTGTAGAGGGGTTCTAGATAAACAGTTTGAGATGGGAATCTATTGTCCCTTTTGCCACATGTCAAAGTTATGGCATGTTTTCTGGATCGCACATCAGAGGCCGTAAATTAAAAAAAAAATATGGACGTGCGAGTCCTATTTTCATTCAGAATGCCTCATTTGTGTGCAAGTAGTCGAAAAAATGCAGTATTGGCGCACAATCAACACATTTAAAATTATTAGACTTGTAATATTTGCCAAATTGTCAGTTCTTTGAGGACGTGCACGTCACAGCTCGGTTTATTCCACATCATATGTAGTTATCTAGAGCTCTTCGCCAAAGCATTCTGGTGGGTGAGTTGGTATAACGCTGGTCATCGAATTCCATTTTATAAAGATCGTACCGCTCTGTGAAGTTTCTATTTTTTAGTTCTTTTTAATGTTCTTGTTTTTCTCAAAAGTATATCATTAGAGCAACATTAATACGCTTAGTTTACATTTATGAAGCCAAAACGATAAACCTACAGTACAAATTACTTTCAAAAGACTGGGAAATATATCTTTATAGTGTTCAATATTATATGCAAGACTGTCAAGGAACCTGCTGAAATCAATACAATAAAACATTTATGTAATATGTGCTTTGGAACGTTGTAACTGAACCATGATTTTAATGGTGAAATAAAAAAAAATCTGGGCTATTGCCAGGATTCGAAGCAATGCTTTGATTTTATATGTATGTATGTGTTATGGCGTTTTAACCACTTGAGCTGCTGTGGTCCTGCGAGACTGAGCATCTGACAATCTTGTCTAATGTCTATATATGACCACTACGAGAACCACGAATTGCTAAACATTGTGTTCAAATTTCAAAAATATACACATATGTTTAAGAAAATGAATTGTTTCAACGATGTGCGAAACGGAGTTCACACAGACTAACATCCTAAGATAATCTAAGCTGAGAATTTCAAGGCTCATGTGATTTTTGCCTCTACTGGTACCATTGCGCATGCTTAAGAGCCTTACTTACCAGATTTCCGTTGAATCAGATGAAAAACTAGACACGAACCTCAGCCTCTTGTGGTGAGGTTCACAACAATCCTGAAATTTTTGACAGGATGCGAAGTTCATTTCTTCGTCTTTTGGAGGGATGTTGCCGACCGTCACTCGAAAAGCTACTCTGGTGATCTGTTGTATTTTTACTTTCTCTAGCCCCATATGTACAATGTAGAGAAGTATTGTATTCTACCCAAAAAGACGATACCGAGATTTCACCGGAAATACATGTTTTAGGACATCCTGTATAAAAAAAAAAGCATTTTCAGAAAAAGGTTGGTGTGTATGTGTGTGTGTGTGTGTGTGTGTGTGTGTGTGTGAGCGGTGTCCGTGTGTCCATGAACACGATAACTCAAAAAGGAAAAGTAGCTAAAATACCAAACTTGGTATTTAAGTTTAGTATCTTCCAGGGATGCGACACGAAGAATTTGAGCAAAATCCTCCCACCCCAAACTACCCTTTACATGGAACTTTTTTCGAAAATTTTTATTTTCTTAAAAATGGCTCTAACGATTTTGATTAAAATATCATATATTAAAGATATTTACCTAACAAATAAAATGTATATCTTGAATTTTCTGGGAATAGCTTCTGAAGACCTGTTTATACTGGATGAATTTTGCTTAATTTGGCATAACTAGTAACACGTAAGAGATAGACAAACACTTAATATACAAAAAATTTAGGGCTTGTTAAAATACACAAGTTATGTCATATACATTTTTCTCGTCGAGCTTACCGTTTTCGAGGTATTCATTGCTATTAGTTTCAGTTGTGAAGTAGTTATACTTTTCTCAGACGGGAGTATCCGTTTTTCTTTTGTTCTACTCCTGGCCAAGAAAAGAAGCGATTTGTAATATCAATCGCATAACGACAGCTTTTAAAACATTTGACTATTGGTTTAGCCTAGTGTATTCCCTTATTTTCTTCCTACTTATACGGAACTAAATAATAAGAACATTGTGCTAATGAGTACCACGATTAGCAAGGTGCAGGAAGAAGAAGAATCTTATGTATGAAGTTTGTAGAACAGCTAGAGAAAGTCATGTGAGTGTAACAATCAGATTTTTTTGCTTCGAAATCGTCTTATTTCTCGAAGTCTTTTTCTATTTGCCTCTCATACAAAGATGAAAAGGTAGAATTCACTTTCCTGACTAGTGCATAGTTCTTAATTCGTTTTATGTAGGTACCTGTTTTGCTACAACGTTGTTAATTTTTATTTCATTTGAAATTCATTTGACACAATGATATTATTGATACGTTGATTGTAACCGGTGCCTGCATTTGCAGCCTATGTAACTCTGTATTTTAGAAACTCCTTTGAGGGGTACGGAGAAATGTACCCCTTCAGTGTTAAATACAATTGTTATTGAAACGTTCTCCGTTACATCTACGAGCAACGTAGCACCTACATATTAATCGTACCATTCATTTATTTTATTTGTCAGTACGAATAAATCATATTGACTAACGCAGCAAAATATGAAAGGCTCATTATAAAATGCAAAAAAAGGAGACAACATAAAAATAAATGTATCTTTGGAGACTTGAACCCTCAACGTCCAGACGCTAGCCATAGCGCTAAATAATGCCACTGTATCAAATACCTAAGAAATCCAGGTACTCATGTCACGATCTACTACGGTTTAATCAAGTGGCGTGCTATATCAACTGTATGTATATGTGCAGCAAATTGTGCAAAAACATTTCTACGAATTTGGGGAAAATGTGGGAAATATTTCAGGGTTATTGAAATCATAATATATCTCCCTTATTTTAATTCCTAAAACAAAAATATTTAATGAAAAAATTCCTAAAGAAACGGACTTAAGTAAAAAATCTGATTTGTTCCGGTCACGTAACATTCTCTAGCTGTTCCACAAACAACTTTTTCTTACAAAAGATTATTCTTTTATCTACGTCATGCTAATCTAGATAAACATTAGTAGAGTTGGTGTTATTACTTTCTTCCTTATAAGTAGAAGGGAATATGGGAATGCATTAAGTTAAAGCGATAGCCAAAACTTTTTAAAGCTGGTCGCTAAGTGAAACAATTGAGGTTCGGTTGGCTTTGCGTGGTCCATTTGAGAAAGGTTAATTGATTTAAAATTGAAACTAATAACAATGAACATCTCGAAAACGATTGACTCCACAAAAAAGAACGTGTATGACATAAATTATGCATTTTAACGATATTTTTGTGCATTAGTTTGTTCTCTGCCTCTTATATAGTTTAACCGTTATGCAAGAATTCTATAAAACTCAAGAGCTCTTCAGAGGCTATTCAGAAAATTCATAATATAAATTTTATATGTGATGTTAATATTTTAATATACGGCATTTCAATAAAATCCACCCATGTAAAGGGTAGTTGGGGTGGGGGATTTTCTTAAAAACCTTCGTGTCGTAGTTTTGGAAGATTGAACTTAAACATCAAATTTGTTATTTAATCGACTTTACGTTTTGAGCTATGTTGTCCAGACACAAACACACACACACACACACACACACACACACACACACACCCACAGTCAGTCAGCCCTTTTTTCGGCTCAGGAGATCTCAAAAAATATATTTCTGGTGAAATCTCGGCATCGAATTTTTGGGTGGAATGCACTACCTTCTCTATCCACTATGTACATTGTACATACGGGCTAGAGAAAGTAAAAAGTTTCAATTTCAATTCAAAATCTTCTCGGGCTTCTATTTTGAATTAATACGTCGCCAGGAAAGCTTCAGTTCTTATTTCAATTTCAATTTTAATAATTTTTACTCAGTGCCCATCGATCAGTGTTCTGAATAATTAATACGAAAATCCTCCGAGAGCATACGCTTCACACACGAAGCAGGAATGTTACATTGTTGAACTCTGTGCAAAATTAACGACAGTTTATGCGAAGGGCTCCCTAGCACTACCCGTACTTAGACAAAACGCAGCACAATGCGCGTTTAGAGATTATACTTCAATAATATTCATAATAATAAATATGATTAACATTAGCTACCACATTTCCGACACAAAATTAATGTGTTGTTATAATTATGTGTTTACTCCTTTTATTATGAATGCGTAGGTATTTTAAAATATATTTCAAATGTGGAAAGTGATGAAGCAAACTATACGTTTTGTTCTTTTCCTAAAAAAATCTCCAGAGAATGCTTTCCCACTTCTTTGTTTTTGAAATTCTTTTTACGTTTTATGAAAAATATTCGAAAATATGAATATCTGTCTTTTTATGTTCCTTTAACAAGCTATATTATGACAAGCAATTATGTGAACACTAAAGGTTTTCTATGCTTCTGACTTACTTCCTAAATGAGACTGTTTAATAACTATGTTGATCTTATAAGTTAATGCTATCTGATACTTCAATATCTTCACTAACCTCCGACCTTAACTGAGCACAATAACTGAATATATATGTAATTTCAGGAGGTAATACATCATGAAGAATGCGCTAACGAAGAAGTTATAGCCTATGACGAAATCATTGACGATAGTTCAACATCTCAACCTGGTCCATCCGCTAGAAAAAGGCCCGCAGACGCACACTATGAAACACAAGAAGAAGTACTAGGTGTTTTAACTCCTGCTTCTGACCCTCTCAACTCATCAACTGACATTGCATTAAAAGAGGAAGAAATTAAGTGTTTTTGTAATTTTTTAGCAAGTAAAATGATAAAATATTCCGAAAGCACGAAAAATGCTGTTCAACATGCCATTTATGACATTCTGTGTAAAGCCGATAGAGGATATCTTGAGGCTCAAAATGCTCAAGGGCTCTCCTTCTTGAGTCCAAAATAACGGACTCAAATGTTAATTGTTTTGAAACTACTGTTCCTTGCTTTTTTTGCAACGCCTCAAACTGGACTGCCTGGAATTCTTTGATAAGCATCTCAGCCAAACTCACTGTGTCCTTCGTTAACAAACCACCTTTCAGATCTTTACTCAGATTCATGCTATTCCTTTATGGGCATATTCTGACTAATCATGTACATGTGTTTGTGGATTTTCATATATTAATGGTTGATATATATTGAAGCTAAGGATTTATTTGTCAATTACTGCGAGAAAAAAATTAGAATAAAAGAAAAACATGTTTTTACATAATGTGTTCTAAAAGAGATTGCATCATCCAAAGACCAAGGAAGTGTTCCTTCCAGACAAACTTACGGTGACACAGGCAATCCTATAGATGTAGTTGTGTATGGAAAAGTTAAGCTTTTAGAAGCTGAAAAGTAAAGACAGCTTTATTTGTAGTTATTATTAAATCCAATAACAGTGGTTCAACCCCTTCAGTGGTTCATATACAAACACGGTAATTATATATGACACGATATATTGAAAACCAACTTTTGCTCGTCCGTTAAAAGTCTTCATTTTTCTTAACTTCCTGAGTATTTGCTTTATTTTAGTAGTTCATAGTCTAGCCAGTTTCATCTCATACATTCATGTGCCATACTTGATACTTCCCTTCACCAACTTGCATTAGATGGTCATGTCATTTTAATTACCTACCTTGTAATATTATAACAAATGTATTTATACTTTAAAATTTGGTTACAAGTTTTTAATTCACTGCTGCAAACGATTCATTCGACGCTTCGGTGGTAGATATTTTGCAGTTTTCTGCCCACTCCACTGCTCGCATCCCACTGCGCGCTCCTGTCAAAGTCTGGCTCACTACTCACTATATTGGGTTGCAATTCTTTCTTCCTTTTATAGCTATAAATTATGGCACAGAACATTCTGTAAAATTGTGAAAGCCGAAGCCACTGGAAGAATCTTGTGTATGCCTGAGGTGTCGCGTTCCAAAGCCTTCGGTTATCGACGCGTCATACTTCCTGTGTTTACTGATTCTAAGGTCTCCGCCGACTCATATACGCAAACGTGAGAGCGGTCTCACACGGACGGCACTGCCACATCATCTCTGGCTATCTGTTTCCATTGTAATCGTTTAAATTATTTTTATAACAATTTTGTATCATTACTTATGTGTCATTTTTGTAGTGCACGTATATATTTTTATGATTTCAAATAAAGAACGCAAATATTGTCTTCGGTTTCTTTACCAAAGCAAGAATTTTGTAGATAAAAAGCATTAGTTGCCATATATAGCTTTCATGTTCGCGCCAACCCGATGTTTTGGAAGGTCACTTTTAAACAGGAAGCGGAAAATCATACAGTAGGCTTTCAACAATATATTTTTTTTTTATCTTTTGCAGTTTGCGAAGGAGCTTTAGGTTTATCTATTTTGGTGTCAATAATTCGTCATAAATGTACCAAGTATATAGGTATTTTAACCAAAAAAGCCAAAATTATTCTAATATATAAATACAAATTCAAGCAAATTTACTACTGTATGCCTGATAAATCTGCATCAGAGATTGGAATAATAATAAAAAGGCGCAATAAAAGAAGGAAAAAGAAATGTAGGGTGTTTTACAAGATTTCTATTCGTCCTGTTTGACGATATTGAACGTTCAGAAATTTGAGAATATGTAACGGCATTACACAAACCTGAAGTAAAATCTGTATGTAAATATTAATAACAACCTTTAACAAACTCTCAGGTATAAAAATTTTAATTACAGGTAAAAATCTTCAAAAAGATAACAAAAACAAAATATGGAAAAAACAAAATTATTAATTTAAAAATTAATAACTCAAAAACTACTTATGATACATAAACTAAATTTTAAAGCATGTAGCTACTGTACAACGTAAATGTATGTTAAAATTTTCAGCCTGATTAGTTGAAAACTATTGGATTTAGGATTTTTTGTGATGCATCCCCTTAACGAACTTTTTAGCTATGCTGTTCACACACACACATATATACTCGGAGTTTTTTCTTAAAATAGATATTTTGGATTCTGGGGTCCTCAAAATATACATTCCCGGTGAAATTTCAGCATCAAATATTTTAGTGAAATTATTATACATTATATCAAATATTTTGGTGAAATGATTATACATTATGTTAAATATTTCCTCTACCATATATAGTACAGAAAGTAAAAGGACAACATTAATAACTTGCAGTCAACGAATTGTTTAACAAATCAACGTTCCTAACACGACTATACAAGTTGAACAAAAAACAAATAAAAAGAGAAAATATTTTCAAGCAATAATTCAAATTTGTGCAACATATAAGGATAACACAATTATATAAGCAAAACTGATTGCAGATGCTTTTTTGCTTAATGAATGTAGAACATTCCTAAATTCCTAAATGCAGAAATAAACATGAAAAACTCTTTAAGTGAATATTGATTGGTTGATAACATTTGGGAGACAAAACAAGAAAGTTCTATCCATCTTGCCGTAGCGAAGCTAATGTATTATTGTGCAGTATTTGTCCCAGTTGTTCACCCAATCTGCTCTTTTAAAGAGTTTATGAGTCCTTCAATCTGGTGTTTACTGGATACTTTTATTTTGGGGCCTGAACTTCCTGAAAGATAGTTTAATTTCGTAGTCAGCTTAACCAGGACTGACACCCTTCTAGAACATACAGGAGGATGCCTAGAGGTCAGAAGCTTGCCAGGGAGCCACCGGCATGAAACCACAGAATGGCGAACCTGGAGCGAGGCATGAACGTGAGGAAGTGGATGATCTGAAATGCGTCGGATTGCAATACAAGACGCAGTTCGGTTTCATCTTCTCTGTTAAGGCATCCTACGCTTGGGAATATTTACCTACTAATAAATCGAATTAAACAACAAATTTCCCTGCTACCCTGAGAAAGTTTAGGTGTATTTGTAAGGTATTTTCATGCGTTTATTTCTACTTTCTTTACCACGTACAGTACACGGTAGACAGAGAAGGAAGGTATTGCATTCCACCCAAAAATTCGATACCGAGATTTCACCGGAATAATATGTATGTTTTCAAGATCCCTGAATCAAAACAAAAAAGATATTTTAATAAAAGATCAGTGTGTGTGTGTGTGTGTGTGTGTGTGTGTGTGTGTGTGTGTCTGTGAACAGCTTAACTCAAAAACGAAAAGTCGGCTAAATTGCCAAACATGGTATTTAGTTCAGTTATCTTCTAAGGATGTGGCACAATTAAGAAAATATCCCCATCGCAAGCCACTCTTTACATGGAAGATTTTTCGAAATGTTCGATTTTCTCAAATGTGGCATTAACAATTTTCATTAAAATAACATACATTAAAATTATTTATATCACAAACAAAATTCACATCTTTACATGCGTAGAACCGCTGAAGCCTTCTTTCTTCTGGATGATTTGTTTGTAAACAAAATATGTAGCTCTCCTTAAACAGCAATTTATGTCAGATATTTTTTTTTCGAAGATATCCCTGGCTTTTGGTTTGGTTTAAATTACCTATACTTTTCTCATATGTGAAGTTTTCATTGTTTTTATCCTGGCCATGCTACAGAACAGAGTTTGAAAGTCATCGAAAAGCGATCAGATCTTAAGAGATTTGACTATCGCTTTGGCTTAGTGCATTTCCATATTCCCTTGCACCTACAAGCAAATATTAGGCCAAAAAAAAAAAAAAATCTCTGTAATGTTTATCATCTGTAATGTAGTCAGAAGAATAAGATTTTATAAGAATAGTTTGTTGCAGTATAGATAGAATGAGGATTATACACGGAGGGGCCTCAGGACACTGATGGAGGCTGGGTGTCGGATGTAGGTTCTTATGGTCCTTTGTCTCTTACGTGACCCCAGGGACGGATGAGCGGAGAGACCTAATGGGCAACCAGATCCGGATGGCGACGGGCGCATCCATAGACGGCTACAGATGGAAGGCCTTCGACGCGCCCTAGGTTCTTCCCATAAGCGCCAATCTCTCGGCCGAGCCTCCCAGAAAGATAGCCAAAGTCGAAGGCGGGTCCTAATGTAGGTACTGACAACGACGCCAGGATAACCTTTTTACAAGCCACCATCATGCTGCAACCCGCCGAACATCGTCACCTGGTCCTTCATTCCTGAAAGAAATGATTAGTGAATGATGGGAACACGAAATGGTGGACCGGAAAATTCTAAATCCTAGATCTCCCGATTGCAGGCCACAGAAAACCACAGGAGCCATCACGCTGTCAGAATAGGTACAGAAAGTAATGTGAATGTTGTATGTTTCTGAATTTTTACTTTCTCTAGCACGAATGTATATGCAATGTAGAGAAGGTATTGCATTCCACCCAAAAATTCTATGTAGAGATTACACCAGAGATTTGTTTTGAGGTCCCCTGAGTCCGAAAAAAAAATTTTAGGAAAAGGTCCATGTGTGTGTGTGTGTGTCTGTGTGTGGACAGCATAGCTCAAAAACCAAAAGTCCGTTAAATACCAAACTAAGTATTAAAGTTTAGTATCTCCCAAGGATGCGACACGGAGATTTTCAAGAAAATTCTCCCACACTAACTACCATTTGAAAATGTTCTAAAACTTTCATTTTCTCGAAGATAGCTCTAACTACGAGGTACGTCCAGAAAGTAAGTTCCGTTTCAATTTATCTCCGCTGCAGCGCTGCGAACGCAGTTCCGCACATGCGCGGTAGACGCTCTGTATCAAGGAGAAGAAACGTGCGCCATTTTGAGATCGCTGTCAGCCACATACGCTTTGTTGTGCTTGTTTACAATGTCGGTGTTGATTGAAAATCCCGCCGCTTGTGAAATCAGATCTGTGAATCGTTTTCTGAATGCTAGGAAAGTGAAACCAATTAAAATTTATCGGCAAATTTGCGAAGTTTACGGAAAAAATGCGATGAGTGATTCAATGGTAAGAAGAGAGGTCCGACAGTTCAATGAAGGACGCAGTGAAGTGCACGATGAAGAACGAAGTGAGCGTCCATCTTTGATTACAGAAGAACTGGTTCACGCGATGCAGGAAAACGCAAGTTTACAATTAGTGCTCTCGCCATGGAATTTCCCCAAAGCTCACGATCACTAATTCATGAAATTGTTACCGAAAAACTAAAATTTCGTAAACTTTGCTCACGTTGGGTACCAAAGATTCTTACTGAGCAACACAAAACAAAACGGATGGGTAGTGCACTTCAGTTTTGAACCCGATAGTCACAAGAGATGAGACTAGGGTTTCTTACGACACCCTTGAAAGTAAGCGGCAATCAATGGAATGAAGGCACACTTCATCCCCAGCAAAGGTTAAGCCGAAACAAATCTTGACACCTCAAAAATGATGTGCACAGTGTTCTGGGACTGGAAAGGCATCTTACTCATTGATTTCTTACCGCGTGGTCAAACAATCAAAGCAGATGTTTATTGCGAGACACCTAGGAAATTACGCCGCGCAATACAGAATAAGCGCCGAGGATTGCTGTCAAAAGGTGTTGTGTTTCTTCACGACAACGCACGACCACACACTGCAAATGTAACGAAAAACCTCCTACAGGGATTTGGCTGGGACGTGTTTGACCATCCTCCGTACAGCCCTGGCCTCGCTCCTAGCGACTTTCATCTGTTCTTACATCTCAAGTCTTTCCTTAGCGGTCAACACTTCAACAATGACGAAAAGCTGAAAGAAAATGTTTCCAACTTTTTGAAGACACTTCTATGAAGAAGGTATACAAAAGCTTGTGCCACGCTATGACAAATGCCTGCAAAATTACGACAGTTATATGGAAAAGTAGCTTAAGAGTTGTAGAATTTTGTGCAATAAATAATTATTCTGCATCTGTTCACAATTTAATGTTATTACCTAACGGAACTTACTTTCTGGACGTACCTCGTATTTTGATTAAAATATCGTATATTAAAGATATATATCATACATCACAAATATATGTATAGCTCGTCTCCTTAGCACGATGGTAGCAAAGCTGTTTGCCAAACGGGAGACCTGGGTTCGATTTCCGGTACCGGCGTGGGGATTTTTCCCCCGCTGGGAGACCTGGTCCGGGGTGCACTCAGCCTTGTGAGGTCCCTGGGGGGGGGGCAATTGAAGGGCTACTTATTGGAGAAGTAACGGCTCCAGGTCAAGAGGACCGCATTAACCGGCCGGGAGGGCTTCATGACACTGACCACGTCTCACCCTCCAATACTGCACCCCATCCATGATGTCTGTCATGGACCGAGATGGGGGACGCAGCGGCCAGGCGGTAGCCCAAGGTCCCTTGCGTTATTATATAATGTATATCCTAAATGTTCTGGGTATAGTTTCTAAAGACCTCCTTATTCTGGATGAATTTTGCTGAATGTTGTATAACGGTTAAACCTAAGAGACAAAACCTTACTGCGTAGATCTCTAATTAATGTCTTTCTTTTTTTGTAGAACTGGCATTTTTGAGATATTCCTTGCTTTTGGTTTCAGCTGTAAAATACACTTTTCTCAAACGGAACCATACAAAGCGAACCGAATCTCAATTGTTTTGCATAGAGACCAACTTTTAATGATTTGACTATCGACTTAGTCTTATGGATTCCTTTATTTCCCTCCTACTTACAATGAAGCAAGTATTAATACCAATTATGCAAATGCTTATCTCGATTAGCATGATATAGATAAAAGAATAATGTAATACATGGTTTATATTTGGAGCAGCTAGAGAAAGTTATGCGAATGGAACACATAAGAGTTTCTTTATGTTCTTGTTCCTCTCTACCACCTTTTGATTACCACTATGTTTTTATCGGAGTTTACAAGCTGCTAAGGTACACAGACCGCGGCGACAGCAAATAAATCCGATTACTTTTAACCTGCTCCCCGCCCACAAGCCGCCTGTTGAAATGTCGCCGACGTCTACCAAGCACATAAATTCGATTACTTGTAACCTTCCACAAAACTCTGCTGCTGCCTAATCAAATTATGTTTTAACATTTCGCAATAATCTAGCGCTGCTGAAGAGTCTGTCTACAGAGAGAGAGAGAGAGAGAGAGACAGGGAGAGTCAAAGAGCGTGTCTTTTTCTCCAGGATAAGTTTCTTTGCGGGGAAAATTTTGTTCGTCTTTCCAGTGAATCAGGTTAGACACATAGGTAGGCTAAGAGAGGCTATAGCCCCTGCCCTACTTAATTTTAAGAGAACATATATTTGCTATTCCTAAGTGATAGCGTTACTTTGGTTTTGTAAATTCAAATTACTATTTTATTTTCTTAAATCAAATGGAGCACCTGTCCATTAGACTGACATGGCTACTCGAAGTCTTTAAGGCAGACACTTTTCAATGTAACGTCTGTATTTCAAATCCCTCCAGGACCATTCTCCCTGAGTCTCCCTGACCTCCTGCCTTTCCAAATTTCCTTTCTCGATTATTTCATTTCATTTATCAGCATTGCCCACCGTCTTTTTACTGTATGCAATAGCACTGATCCACTGCCCCAAAAAGAAAGTTTAAGAGTATTTTGTGTTCCATTCACGTGACTTTTTCTTTCATTTTTACAACGAATTATTTTTACAATACCTTATTCTTCTATCTCCATGTTATTTGAGATAAGCCTTAGCAATAAAAATCAGCTTCAAATAAAACATAAATGAATTTAAATCAGAACCAAGAAAAATTACACATATTAAAATATTGTTGCTTATTTACTTGTAAGTAGTAGAAAAACAAGGGAATACACTAGACTAAAGTGACAGTCAAATCTTACAAGCTGCTCGCTTTATGAAAGCACAGAATTCGCTTCTCCTTGCATGACGAGGATGAAAAAATTGAATCACAATTTCCATGTGAGAAAATCCTAATAACTATATCTCCGAAATATAATAAACTAAATTTTTGTGTGGTATGACTTTCTATCTCTCATAGTTTACCAGTCAGGCAAAAGTCACCCTGAATGAAGACGATTTCAGAGGTTATCCCCAGAAAATTGAAGATATACATTCCATTTGTAATGAAAATATCTTAAATACGCGGTATTTTAATTAAAATCGTAGAGCCATTTCTGAAAAATTCAAAATTTTCGAAAACTGTTCATGTAATGCGTAATGTGGGTGGGGGATTTTCTTGAAAGCCTTCGTGCGCATCCTTGGAAAGTGCTGAACTTAAGTATCAAGTTTGGTATTTATTCGACGCTTTCCTTTTTGTGTTATATTGCTCACAAAGAGGCCTTTTTTCAAAACATGTTTATTCTATGTATTTATTTTACTCAGGGAGTCCTAAAAGTGAAATTTACATGTCGAATTTATTGGTGGAATGCAATATTTCCTCTACTTTTACAGAAATGTAGTGGAGAAATAAACATGTACTATCTCAATATCAGAAAAGACAGTTAATATTAAATTATAACACCTTTTTTCATACATCAACATAATCAACCTTGTTTCCGAATCGCATCTCTTCAGAAAAAAATCTTCTTACAAAAGATTATTATTGTATCTATATAATGCTAATCAAGGTAAATGTTAGCCGAGATTCTTTATAAAGGATACAAGGGAATGCACTGACCTAAAGCGATATTCATATCTGTTAAAAGCTGGTCTTTAGATACATGAATCAATTGAAGCAATTTAGATGCCCAGAAGTAAAACAAATGAGAAATAAAACGAAAGATTGCTTTCGTTTGAGAAAAGTTTAAGTACTCATAATTTAAAATTGAAACCAGTAACAAAGAGTAGCTGGTAAAGGTTAACTATAAAAAAAAAAAAAAAAAAAAAAAAACTATATGACATTAACTGCGTAACGATATCTATATTGTTTGTGAAATAATTTTTGTCTATCTTTTACGGCTTACCAGTTATACAAAGGCCATCCGGAATGGAGACGTTTTCCCAGACTATCAAAAGGTTCGAAAAATATTCCATCTAAAGAATTGTTGGGTGGAGTGATTTTCTTGGATATCTTCGTGTCGGAATCTTGATATATACTGAACTGAAATACCAAGTTTGGTTTTTATCCGACTTTTCATTTTTTAATTATGGCATCCCCCAGCCACACACGGACCTTTTTCTGAAATGCTTTTTTTAAAATCGGGGGTCACTCATAATATGTATTTCCGGCGAAATCTTGGTATCGATTTTTGGGTGAAATAAAATAACTTCTCTGCCTGCTATACATTGTGCATACGTGGTAGAGAAAGTAATCATAAATATTTATTTAATGATAACGCCTTTTTGTTTCCTTTGTAACTGTTTTCTTGTAGTTGCTATATTAATTATTAACTATATTAAATATGGTTGCTAAATGACTAAATTTATCTGAACTGATTAGAAAAAGAGTGTGTGAAAAAAGACCAGGAGGAAAAAAAGAGTTGCAACCATTTGAAAGAGGTTGAAATCAAGGAGGTTGGAGGAAAAATGAGTACTGGTAGTCGAAACAAACGTGGGCATTTCCACTTTGCATGCAGCTCAGCATCCGATATTCACTCAAAGGCGTCATCTTCTCGAGAAAGTTGAAAGTGCTTGAAGAGTCCTTTGGCGGCACCTCTCAGTCGGCTCTGTGCCAAAACTGTGACATTAGAGGCAGAGGGGGGGGGGGTGTGCCGGACAACAACGAAATTTGATTTATGCTCATCAAGACCTGTTCCAGGAACTGGGTGCGAGCAAGTTAGCCAGGGATCGAACCCAATGGAGGTTATTGTCCTACCGAGGCGAGCCAATGGCACCGTGACCCTGTCTACCAGCTCAAGGTCAGGCTGCTTACGTGACTCTCAGCATGTTGTAGCTCACCCTGCCCTTCGCATAACTATATCAGCATCGGCTTCCTGGTCCTTGGTTCCTGGTGGTGTAATTGTGCTACGCAAACTGTTTCTCAAACCGCAGCGGCAGATTCGTCCAAGGTTTACATACAATTACACAATCATTAACTAGTTGGGTGGCGCGTAGGATAACTTCGCTTTCTGGGAGAGACTGCCTAGAGGACGTTTTCCCTTAGGGCGAGTTATTTCAAATACTTTTAAAGGGCAATAACAGTGTTAAATATTAGTAGATGCATATCAGAGCCAACATTTTTTAAATAGTTTGTTCTTTGTTCTTTCAAAAATCTGATGTACTCCATTCACATGACTTTCTCTACCTCTGTAACAAATTATTGTTCTTCTATCTACTTCATGCTAATCGAGATAAACAGCAGAAATATTTTATTACTTAGTTCCTTGTAGGTAGAAAGGAAATAAGATAATAAACTAGGCTAACCACAGTCAAATGCTTTAAAATATGGTGTCTATGGTATGGAAATGGATTTTTTTTTTTTTTTTTTTTTTTTGCTTGGCTAGGTGTTGATAATTTTCCCGTATGAGAAAAGTATAAGCATTTTAAAACTAAAATCAATAACAAGGAATATCTTAAAAAAAAAAAGTCAACTCCAGGAGAAAACAATGCATATAACATAAATTGTGTGTTTGAACGAGCTCTACATTTTTTGTGCAATAAGTTCTTTTCTCTTTCTTACGGTTTACCAGTTATACAAAATTCCCCAAAATTCATTCAATAAAGATGTCTTCAGAGGCTATTCCTAGAAAATTCAAGATATACATTGTATTTCTATGTAAATACTTTTAATATATGATATTTTAATCAAAATCGTTAGAGCCATTTTTGAAAAAATCAAAATTTTCGAAAATTTTTCCATGTAAAGGATAGTCGGGGATGGGGGGGGGATTTTCTTGAAAGTCTTCGTGTCGCATCCTCGGAAGATACTGCACTTAAATACCAAGTCTGGTATTTAACGGACTTTTCGTTTCTGAGCTATGCTGTCCACTGACACACACACCCACACACGGACCTTTTTCTAGAAATGCCCTTTTTGGATACAGGGGGTCCCAAAACATGTATTTCCGGTGAAATCTTGGTATCAACTTTTTGGGTGCAATACAATACCTTCTCTACACGTACTATTAATATTGCGACTGCCTCTTTGGTCTAGTGATTAGGATGTAGCTTCCAAATTCAGAGATCCCAGGTTCGATTCCAGTTGGAGTAGGAAACTTTTGTTTAACCAGGATTACTCCAAATCCTCTTTAGAGTCTGAAAGATAAGAGAGTGAATGTGTGTGTGTGTGTGTGTGTGTGTGTGTGTGTGTGTGAATTTAAGGTAACGTATTTGTGAAATTTGACCAAAAGGTGTGAAAAATTAAAAAATGATTTTGTTTCATAATAAAATGATATGATTCTAAGGAAAGATCGTTTTTCCACTTAGCGAACTTTAACACCAATTAACTGAAGCTATAAATGAATAGACGATATTTATTAATAGACACTCACAACTTTAAACCTATTTTCTTGCAAACATTTTTCCAACATTTTTCCATACTTAAAATCTTCCAGGCGATTCAATTGTTCACTAATTTGTTTCAACATTTTTATACCGCGTCTCAAAAGCACATTAAAATGATCATATTACTTTTTCGAAACAATGCTCTAATTTTGATAAGTAAATTATAAAATTCTGAAAAACCAAGAGTTTTGTAGAGTACGAAAAGTTATAATTTTTTCTACTCCAAATAAGGCTATAAAAATCAAATGTGTTTATATTACATGACTTCCTTTACTTATTCTACAAAAAAAAATATTCCTTCAAAAGATTATTCTATCTACATCATGCTAAACGGGATAACCAGTAATACAATTGGTTTACCACGTAAAAGCAGAAGGGAGATAAGGGAATATACCAGATAGTCAAATCTTATAAAAGCCGATCGATATGTGAACAAATGCGGTTCGGTTCGCTTTGCATTTCTAGAAAAAAACAAAAGAGAGATGAAACGAAATGGAACCCGTTTGAGAAGATACGCAGTTTAAAATACACAACTGCAACAAATATGTATATGACATAATTGTGTGTTTTAACGAGATCTACATTTTTTGTTTATTTTAGCAGTTATATAAAATCCATCAAAATTCGTCCAGAATGAACAGGTCTTTAGAAGCTGCTCACAGAAAATTCAACATATACATTTTATTTGTAATGTAAATAGCTTTAATATACAGTATTTTAATCAAAATCGTTAGAGCTATTTTTGAGAAAAACAAAAATTTCCAAAACTCTTCCATGAAAAGGGTAGTTTGGGGTGGGGGATTTTCTTGAAAGTCTTCGTATCGCATCCTTGACAGACACTAAACTTAAATAACAAGTTTGGTGTTTAATGATACACAGAAACACACACGGAGCTTTTTCTAAAATTGATTTTTGGTGACTCGGGGGACTTCAAAACATATTTCCGGTGAAATCTCGGTATCGAATTTCAGGGTGGAATAAAATACTTCCTCTATACACTACGTAAAAGTACGTGTATTGAAAGTTACATATATCAGATCTATTTCAAACTCATTTACTGTAAAACTGGACGTTTTTATGAGAATATTTTTAAAAGTGCATAGCGTGGCTTACTTTTATAAAAAACATTAATTTAATTCAAAATCTTCTCGGGCTTCTAGCCAGGTAAAAACTTGGCTTGACACCAACGTTTCGAAGAAGTGCATCTTCCTCGTCTTCAGTTCACCCTGAAGACGAGGAAGATGCACTTCTTCGAAACGTTGGTGTCAAGCCAAGTTTTTACCTGGCTAGAAGCCCGAGAAGATTTTGAATTAACACGTCGCCAGGAAAGCTTTAGTTCTTATTTTAGAATTAATTTAGGTAATGAAAAAGTATTACTTAAATAACCGTGAAAGCTAGACTTTTGACACACGACAAAAGTATCACTATTATTGGGTATAATAACTAGTATATATTTAAATAAGATTCAAATATATACTATAAATTGTGGATTTTTCAAATTTCACAGATGTGAACATGGCATGCTCTAATGGCTAAATGGTCGTTGATGGTAAAATATTGAAAATTTTAATTCAAAGTTATGCAATTAAATCACAACAAAATAAAATATTGTTGTTGAATATGTTTTGAATGCCTATTCTATGAATAACCTGTAAAGTCGTCTTCATTTGAAGGAAATTTTCTATACTTTTGTACTACTGATAAACTTTCAGAGATAGACAAGAAATGTAAATAGTCCACCTGGGTAGTTTGAGGGGTAGCGTGATTGCCTCACATTCAACAGGTCGCCAGTTCGAATCTCGCTTAGGGTAAGTCACATGGATAAGTTTTTTTTTTTTTTGGTCCCCTTATCCTGAGAAGATGCATGTCGAGTAACTTGAAACTCCATGGATGCCGACCTCATTAGAGCACCATTTCACCGATTTCATGCATCGTCTAATATGACTAACCTAGTTAAAGAACTTTAAGCTAGGGGGAAGGGGAGGGTAGGGGGGAAGAAGAAACGTAAAATTAAAAAATATACATCTCTTAAAAAAATATTTGTTCCACTCACATTATTTTCTCTGCATCTCTGTAAAAAAGTATTGTTAATAAGCTCATTCTTCTATCTACTTCATGCTAATCGAGATAAACATTAGCAGAAACGGTCTTATTAGTTAGTTCCTTATAAGTAGAAGGGAAATATGGGAACACACTAGACTAAAGCGACAGTCAAATGTTTTAAAATGTGGTAGCTATAGGATTGAAATCCATTTCTATGCTAGAGTATTTTAAAACTGAAACCAGCAACAAGGAATATCTCTAAAACGGTCAACTCCACGAAAAAAATGTACAGGGCATAAATTGTGTGTTTTAAGCAGTTCTACACTTTTCCCTCTTTTTTTTTTTTTTTTTTAGTAATTTTTAATCTAGATCTTACGGTTTACCAGTTATGCAAAATTCAGAAAAAAATCATCTAGAATAAAGAGGTCTTCAGGGGCTATTCCAAGAAAATTCAAGATATAGATTTATTTGACGCGTAAATATCTTAAATATAAAAGGTTTTAGTCTAAATCGTTAGAGGTATTTTTGATAAAACCAAAATTTTCGAAACTTTTTCTATGTAAAGAGTAGTTGGAGGTGGGGGGGGGGGATTTTCAGACACACACACACATTTTTTTTTCTAAATTTGATGGGTTCCTTTATTATTCAGGGGGACCGTGGCCGTGGCCGAGTGGTTAGACCATTCGCCTCTCACCTAGACGGCCCGGGTTCGATCCCAAGTGACCGCATGTGAGATTTGTGGTGGACAAAGCGGCACTGGGGCGGGTTTTCTCCGGGTTCTCCGGTTTCCCCCGCCATTGCATTCCACCGGGGCTTCATCTTCATTCATGTATCATCAGTGTCACTGCCTGCGGTGCCATAAGCAGTTAAAGCGGGCGTTAAACACTACAAAAAAAAAAGGGGGGGTCCCAAAACATGTGAAATTCGAGGTGAAATCTCGGTATCGAACTTTTGGGTGCAATACAATACCTTCTCCATACACTATGTACATATGTAGTACGTGTAGGGAAAGAAAAAGAAGAAAAAACATGCAATTTATGTCAAATGAAGAGTTCCAGTTCTTAAAGTTTTGAAGTTTGATGGTTTTACTTTCTCTAGCACGTATTAGAATGTATATCGAGATTTCTCCAGAAATATATATTTTAGGGTCCCCTGTATCCAATAAAAGCATGTTTACTTTCTCTAGCTGGTATGTGCATACAATGTACATAGTAGTTAGAGAAAGTATTGTGTTCCACCCAAAAATTCGATGTCAAGATAACACCGGAAATATGTGTTTTGAGGTAATCTGAATCTGAAAAAATCATTTTTAGAAAAAGATCTCTATGTGTGTGTGTGTGTGTGTGTGTGTGTGTGTGTGTGTGTGTGTGTGTGTTGGACAGCATAGCTCAAAAACGAAAAGTTAGTATTTATGTTTAGTAAGATGCGACACATAGATTTTCAAAAATACCCCCCCCCCCCCCTCACAAACTACCCTGTACATGGACAATTTTTTAATTTTCTTCTCTAAAAAATGGCTCTAACGATTTTGATTCAAATACCGTATATTAGATATAGTTACATCACAAAAAAGATAGATATTTTATATTTTATGGGAATAGCCTTTAAAGAGCTGTTTATTCTGAATGAGTTTTGCAGAAGTTAAACCGTAAGAGACAGACAAAAACTTACTTCACAAAAATGTAGATATCATTAAAACACATAACTTATAACATAAATGTTTTCGTTGTACAGTTGAACGTTTTCGAGACATTCCTTGTTATTAGTTTCAATTTTAAACTTACTTTTCTCAAACGGGACCATACAAAGCCAGCCAAACCTTGATTGTTTCACATAGCGACCAGTATTTAAAATATTTGACTGTCGCTTTAACCTAGTGTACTCCCTTGTTTCCGTTCTATTTACAAGGAAGCAAGTAAAAAGACCACTTCTGCTAATGCGTATCTCGATTAGCAGGACGTAGATAAAAGAATAATCTTTTCTAAGAATAGTTCATAAATGGAACAGCTAAAGAAAGCTATGTGAATGGATCACATCAGATTTTTAGAAAAAGGTCTGCATGCGTGTGTGTGTCCGTACTAAACTTCGACCAAGGATGCCCCACTCCAAACTACCCTTTACATATAAAAAATTCGAAAACTTGCATTTTCTCAAAAATGGCTCAAATGAGTTTGAATATAATACCTTCATTAAAGATATTTACATGAAGAATAAAATGCATAACTTGAATCTTCTAAGTATAACCTCTGAAGATGTCTTCATTCTGGATGTTTCTTACACAACTAGTAAACTATAAGTGATAGACAAAAACTTAGTACACAAAAACGTAGATGTTAAAAAACACAATTTATGTATTATACATTTTTTGTGCTACTTGCCAAGCGGGAGACCTGGGTTCGATTCCCGGAACCGGCGTGGGCTATTTTCCCCCGCTGGGAGACCTGGTCCGGGTAGCACTCAGCCTCGTGAGGTCCCTGGGGAGCCAATTGAGGAGCTACTTGATTGGGAAGTAGCGGCTCCGGATTGAGAAGACCACATTAACCGCCGGGAGGGACTCGAGGCGCTGATGTCCAGTACTGCACTCCATTCATGACGCCTTGGGGCCAAGATGGGGGGTGCAGCAGCCGGGCGGTAGGACAAGATCCCTTTTGGACTGTCGTGCCATGGAGTTACATCTTTTTTGTGGAGTTGGCCATTTCCGAAATATTTCTTGTTATTGATTTTAGTTATAAATACTTAAAACATTTAACATTTCTCATACTAGAATTTGTTGAATCCTAGCTATGCAAAGAAACGAATTCAATCACTCAGCATCAGCTTTTAAAACATTTAACTATCGCTTTAGCCTATTCTATTCATAAGGAAGCAATTAAAACGAGCATCTTTTGGTATCTTCTGTTTATCTTGATTAGCACGAAGTAGCCATTCTGTTACAGAATAGTAAGAGAAAGTCATGTGAATGGAACACATCAGATTTTTATCACTTTCTCTAGTACCTATGTACAATGTGCATAGTAGGTAGAGAAGGTCTTGCATTTTTCCCAAAAATTCAACGAGGTTTCACCGGAAATACACGTTTTGGGGTCCCCTGTATTCAAAAAAGCATTTTTAGAACAAGGTCTGTTGTACACGTGTATGTCCTTGTGTATGTGAACAGAAATTGATATTTCACTGGAAAAGCGACTAAAATATCAAACTTAGTATTTAAATTTAATATCTTCCAAGGATGTAATTTTGAAGAAAATCCCCCACCCCAGATTGCCTTTCACATGGAAAAAGGTGACATTTTTTATTTTCTCAAAAATGGCTTTAAGGATTAAAACACACAATTAATGTGCCACATTTTTTTTTTTTTTTTTTTTTTTTTAATTAACTGTTTCTGAGACATTTATTTAAATTTTCCAATACTTATTCTCAAATGGGAAGTTGTAATTTATTTATTTGTTTGTGCATTCTTATTACTTCCAACCATGCAAACAGAATGGAATTTCAATCTATCACTAAGCAACAGATTTTAAATGATTTGACTATGGCTTTAGCTAACGTATTCCCTTAGTTCCCTTCTGCTTACAAAGATGCAATGTAACAAGGCTATTTCTATTAACACTTATCTTGATTAGCATGGAGTAGATAAAAGAACAAGCATTTGTAAGAATAATTTGTTGGAGAATAGGTAGACAAAATCATGTGAATGGAACACATCATATTGTTTTTATCACATTTTTCCATTATCATATAATTATTTTTATAATATGCATACATAATTAGCAGGTTTTCAAACATTACTTAAAATTCTAATGTGTATTAATTTTTGAAGAAAGTGGTCAATTGATGCTCGTATATTTCTGAGGGATTCACATGTTTATTGAGGTTAAGTACCCATTTTACTGGGGATAAAGTTTTGATTTCTGAGATATAAATTGGTACATAGTTGATATTGTATTAAAATTGAGTTGAGTATTGAAAACATGCATATTTTTTGCAGTTATGGTGAAAATAGATTTTTGAACTGACCCTACAGAATCTGAATATATGTATATATGAACAAATAGAGTGTATTAATTCAAAAGTAAAGCTATATACCTCTATTGAGAGTTTAATGAAATGACTGTTTATGATGTCATAGCTATGAAATACATAGAAATGAAACCGAGCTAATTTAGAATTGCTAAATTTTTAAGCATTAAAATCATTAAGGTAAATATGAAGAGATTTTTAAAAAGAGAAACTTCAAAATAATTGTAGAAATTAAAGACCTTAAACACATTAATTTTTATCCCAACCTTGTTTCTGTAAATTGTCTTTGATCTCCCAACAGATTTGGACTTCTCTCAGACGGATAAATTTTAAACTTATTTCTTATTCCAAACCACCAGAACCATTAGAAATACCACATTCAAGCAATGAATGAACTATTTTGAGGAAGCTTGGCTCCCTAGTCTTCATTTGGTAGGTTTTGCACAACTTTGAAAGAAGACAAGGCAAGCACACTGAGAGATGAGGTACAAATAAATACCCCCTGACAATTAGTGGCTTCAGTACTAGGTTTTATTGTTTGTAGATCCCAGAGTTCACACACATGCACATGATTGTGTTTGGTTTAATAGCTAGCATTCATGGTAAATTAGATAACCTTCACCATAGTGGCTGAGGGCTGACTTTCTTTGGTTTATAGCACTGCAGAAAGACGGGTAGGTAGTTTTCTGTTCTCCATCCCCCCCCCCTTCTGCCCTCTGCCCTTGCTACCCTGTAAAACCAGTTCCCCAGAAAAGGTGCAGACATAGTAATTCATCTCACAGCTCTAGTCCTGATAAACTTAAGAGAAACACATAAAATTTAAAATAATAATATAAGGGTTTATTCAATGATTAATATTTAATAATTTATTTTCAACAATGATAATGGCAGCACCACCAAAACAGCAATATAAACTCTCAGCAGCAATAACACAATAACAAAATCAATAATAGAAAAAAAAAACCAACAACAACAACAACAACAACAACAATAATAATAATAATAATAATAATAATAATAATAATAATAATAATAATAATAATCATCTATGATTATGATGATGATGATGATTATAGTAATAGATATGGGGTTATTGTGCTGACAAGCTTAGGTTTCAAGACAGAGACTAAAGGTCATGGTCTTTTATTAATATTTATATCTATTTAAGACAATAACTGAAATGTTTTTAGAGAGGTGCAAAATTCTGAAACTTTGCCAAAATACAAATTTACAAGCTTTGGTCATTAAGTGAACAAAGTGAATAGTAAATCATTGTTTATACTTTTCTGTTCTTCAGTTCAATGTGTGATTGAGTGTGGTATTATACTTTCATATCAACACAAGTGATTCAACTTCTAATCAGAAGCTGTCATATAATTAGAGATAATTGACTTATTGAAACAACAGAGTTCTTGAAAATGTACTTTATCTTGTAATTCTATGAGGCACTGACAAGCAATTGAAAGCTAGCAGAAAAATAATAATGAAACAAAGAAACAAAACCAATCTGGGAGTATGCTAAAACATGTCATTCTAATTGCCTCTATCTGCAAATAAATACCTAGTTGGTGGAATAAAATGTCTAAAGCTGTAACAAAAGCAGGAAATTAGTTGTTAGTGATGCAAGAGTGTAAGTAAAGCTATAGTGTTACTTCATTGTATACAAAGCATTTAAATACTGTTAAACTGTTAAAAGTATTAAAGTAGTAGTTAAAGTACTTTTCAAAAGCATAAATTTGTATAATCGAGTCAGATTTCAACTAAGCTTCCATCTTATAAAAATATACAATCAATATATAAAGTTGGAAACATTTAAGACAAGAAAAATAGGAAATTGTTGATGTTCCAATAAGAAATTTCACAATTCTATAGAAGGAAGAGAATATACTTAAATTACAATTAAGTTGAAGTAAACTCAGAAGCCAAGACATTTGCTGCTAATTGTGGGCTAACTCTTTTTACTTTCTCTATACGTGCTATGTACATAGTGTATAGAGAAGGTATTGCAAGGCACCCAAAAAGTCATTCCTGAGACTTCACCGGAAATACATATTTTGAGAGCTCCTGAATCCAAAAAAAGCTTTTTAGAAAAACGTCCATGTGTGTGTGTCTGTCTTTCTGTCTGTCTGTGTGTGTATATGTATGTATGTATGTGTGTGTGTGTGTGTGTGTGTGTGCGTGTGTCTGTGGGCAGCATAGCTCAAAAACGAAAATTTTGATTTTCTAAAAATGGCTCTAATGATTTTGATTATAATATCGTATATTAAAGATATTTACCTGACAAATAAAATGTACATCTTGAATTTTCTGGGAATAGCCTCTGAAGACTACTTTATTTTGGATGAAGTTTGCATAGCTACTAATGTAGAAGATGGACAAAAACTTAACACACAAAAAAATGTAGAGCACGTTAAAACACACAATTTATGTTCTATACATTTTTTTCATGGAGTTGATTGTTTTTTGGAGATATTCCTTGTTTTTGGATTCAGCTTTGAAAAACTTATACTTTTCTCATACAGGAATTTGCCAACTGGTGTCCATACAAACAAACTTCAGTCACAAAGCAACCAGCTTTTGGCTTTCACTTTAACCTATGCTATTTCCTTACTTCGCTTCTACTTACAATGAATCAAGAAATAAGAATATTTCTGCTAATTTTTCTCCATTAGCATGAAATAAATAAAAGAATGAACTTATTAATAATTTGTTACATAGATATAGAGAAAGTCATGTGAATGGAACACCTCAGATTTTTTCACATGGAAACGTGTTTTTGTTCTGGATTTAATGAAAGTTAACTAAAGCAATGAAAATGTTTCCAATGAAATTTAATACATAAATTAATATAACAATATTATTAAGAATATAACAATTATAATTAACCACCTCCATATATTTTTTAAATAAATAACTTCTGATTTTGAGTCCATAAAGCAAATTAAGAATCCCCATCTTCAGTAATAAAATTACTGGACTGGCTATAATCAACACATAGCAGGAACTGATACAGCTGTTTTTTGAGACTCAACAGCTATGCTTCGCATGACTTTGCAACACTTTCCCCTATCAAGTTTTGTACCTTGAATACGAGTACAGCATGTCATCAGTTTTGCTGCTCCTGCTTGAGAAGACAGGCCACATTAAACTGCAAACTATAATGAGTTCTATCACAAGGAACCCATTTTATGTCATTACAATGGGCTAGAATACAAACAGCTAACATAACACAAATTAATTATTTGTTATTTATTATCTTAATTGAAATTCTTTCTTTACAGAATTACCTTTGCTCAGAAGTTATGTTTTACTGATAAAATATGTTACACAAATGCCATTCTCACAATTGCAACATAAAATTATGAAGCTTTCATGTGACAAAAAACATATCTAGACATTTAGATTTTTTGCTTACTCACCTGCATTTGCTTATTTATTTGGCCATATAATGACTACTATAAGTTGTATTTTTACATGTAACAGGCTTGAGTATCAGAAAGTTTATGCAAAGTAATGTAAATATGTGTAAATACATTTATTCAAGAAACTGAAATAAATTCATTTGTTGATTCACTCATTTTCACTGGCATGTAGAAAAGTTTTATTGCAAATCAATGAAATAGTTCATGAGCTTTAAGAATATTCCTGTTGTAAAAATTGTGCTACATTTGTGGAAAAGATTGATTACCGTCTGCTAAACAATTCAGTTAGTTCAGTATACCTGATTCCATTATATAGCAACCATTTAGCAGGTGTAAACCAGAAGCTAAGGGTAGGAAATAATTTGAGGAGGCATGGAGAGAGTGTTGTATATGTAAATAATAATAATAATAATAATAATAATAATAATAATAATAATAATAATAATAATAATAACAATAACAACAATAACAATAATAATAATCATGATGATGGTAATGGTGGTGATAATAGGCAATGATGGATATGTGGGAGAGCACTAATAACTATGCAGTTGTGTGCCCTTAAGCATCATGAATATGTAGGGAATACATAGTTGCAGCAATAATGTGAAGATATGACACCAAAAGTAGTATATGCACAACACTATTTTTATTTAAATGTCAGAAATAAAATGTTTACTAAGCAGGAACACATTCAAATGTTTTCAGTTGCCTGGCAACTGACAAGATGGGAATTTGTTTCATTTTCCCTGGTAACTAGGTTCTTCAACAGTTCCTTTGCATTCTGGCACCAGTTGATCAATAAAACATTAGGGCATATACATCTTTATGGTTATGATACTATATGTGCATTAATTTATATAGGTTATTCTTAAAATCTATTTTATTATGATTACATATTTTATATCACTCTTTTAGTATGCTTTTATTTGAAATTGTATAACCCATAATGAAACTGAAAAGATTTTTACTACGCTATTTTCCTCCAGGTAAGTAAGAGCATGTAAGCTTGACTATTTGTTAAACTATATTATAACTAACAACAGGTATATATTTTTAAGGCATGCCAAGTATTTTTTCTTGTCTATTTGTTTATTGCACCTACTTAAGCAAGGTTATGGAAGGGAAGTATAATGGCCAAGGAAGTATTTTTTTTTTTTTTAAATATTGAAGCATTTTCAAAGAGAGCAGTAATAGTGCTTATAAAGAAAAAAAGAATAAAATTACTTCACATCAAAGCAAAATATTTATGTAAATTTGATGAGTGGATTTTTATTATATTTACATCTAGTAGAACAGATACTTCATTATTCCTATGAATTGGTGTGAATGGTGTTTGTGTTTTATGTTTATAACACACCAATATGACATTTCTTCTATTACTGGTATAAATACGGGTATAACACAAATACTGATTCTTAAGTCCCCCACCCCCACATTGGAAAGTTTGATTCGAACACTGGTGTGAGTCAACTTAGAGGTATGCACTATTGTGTGCAGTAATTTAAAAGATTACATGAATTTCAAACATTTATTTTACTTTGCATAAATAAAATAAACTCAAGATTTAATTAGGCACACTTAATGCAGAGTAGCAAACATCATGAACATATGTATAATATAATACTTTTTTAGTTTTTTTAGTATTAATGGTAATACATAACTGTACAGAAATAGTTTACTGCTAACCTGTCACAAAACACATTACATTGTCATTACAGCATATTTTTAACCTTCTTTAGTTTTTTTTTTCTTTCTTTTTTTATTGAGGAAACATGGAAGCTTTAGCCAATTATTTTTTTTTTTTCATTGTGTGATTTTCTCTCAAATTTATTTGGGCTTTCCCAAATGTATGGCACACTATTGGTACACTGCCTTGAAGGAGTTTTTTTCAGGAAATAATGAAATTCATTGAGAAAGGAACCTAGTGAATGGTTAAAGATAGTGTTTGAAACTGAATCATAACAATTTACATTGGTTACAGCATCTAATATAGCACATTTAAAAAGCACCTTATTATCCACTGCAGAGTATCTTGAAGGCACAATGTTATTATTATTTAGTAATGCATTAATTTTAAAGGTGCAAAGAAAGAAAGAATAGTTTTGCACTTGAAAGGAATACATTTTAATGTATTTATTTTAAAGGAATGGTGCAAGTAAAGTATAGTTGCTAATATAATGCATTTAAGAAAAGAAGCAGAGGTTATTAACTAGTGTGGAACATATAAAAGTAACAATTTATAATACATTTTCTAATGCAGTCATTTTAAAGGTGCAAGGAAAGGCTAGTTTGCATGTGGAAGGAAATAAATTGCATGTTTTATTTATCTAACCAAAAATATTAAGAGTTTTTAGTAACATATATGGTAAGTAAAAATTGAATAAAGAATACATAGATAGATTTAAAGGTGTTCTACTGCTGTTACCAATGTAAACTAGAAATAAAGTAATATATCTGCTCAACAAATAAAGAATAATTTTATTATAGAATGTTATAGAATATTTATTAAAGAATAATGTGTATACATGCAAGTTTAGGTTTATAAGATAATGCTTCCTCTTTAACAGAACAACTCATATATTTTCATGACTATACAATATTTATTATCACTATATTTGTAACTAAAGTAGGTTATATAATTTTATCTTTCATAACAAACTTATAGACTGAGATGTAATGGAATCTAAATAATTAAAGAACAATTTTTGAGAAAATAAAATGTAATGGATTCTCACATTTAATGTAAGATAGAAGATTTTCTAATACCAATAGTTTTTTTCTGACCTTTTTGTTTATGGAATAGGTGTTCTCAAAATACACACATAGGTCTTTCAAAAAACATCACATTTTAATTCAGGGAACTCATAACCATTGTTGCCTTGAAGTCTTGATGTTAATTATTGGATTTAATGAATTAGTTGCTCCACCTTACATGGATAAATGATAAAAGCAAGTATAACTGCCACAACAGATCTGAATATGTGTAAATATTAATGAAAGCTAGGAAGCAAGTTGTATATCTGTTGTTACCAGATAAGTAGTTCACCAGTCGACTGCATGCACGCTGGAGGAGTGTGTGTCACAGTCAATGCCAAATATCTGTCACTGCTTATGCACTGCATTCCACTGTGCTGCACTGATAAAACTTCAAGAGATATATATATATATATATTCATATCTACAAATACCACTGTACAAATTACCTAACATAAAAACAATGTCAATCATCTGCCTCCAATTCTTCCATATCTGACAATTCGTGTTCACTCACTTTACGAGAATATTGAATAAAGAAGAGTGAATAATGTGCATAAGTTTATGAATCAGTTTCCTCCATTACAAAATGTCATTGTCATCACTACTTTCTGCACCATTATCCTGGAAGAGAATTCCTTCTAATTGATTTTATACAATTCCATCTTTTTCAAAATTTGATTGTACAAGAATATAGAATAAAGAACAGCACATAATGAGCATAAGTTTATGAATCAGTTTCCTCCATTACAAAACTTGTTTAGTGTTTGTCTTTATTTACCAAACATTACATGCTATCTGTTGCACATATCACATTTGTACACACATTCTGTCCCTGGCATGTGGTATTCTTTTCTTCTTCTTATTTTTTTTTTAATTAATTAATTTTTTTACATCCTTTAACTTGGTTGGTCATATCAGACAATGAATGAAATGACCTCAGGAGCTTAAAGTTACTTGCCACTCGTCTTCTCAACATAAGAAAACCCTGAAAAAGATTTATCCCAGTAACTCATCCTAAGCGAGATTCAAACTCACAGCCTCTATGTGGTATTCTATTTTGTGGCATAATAGATGGTGGAAGCTGTGAAGAGTGAAATCACATGCAATGTTACAAAAATAAACAATGCAATAGTGTCTGTTGATTTTCAAGAACCAGACTTTTAGAGAACTCAGGTGAACATATATATTCTTCCTTCATCTCTGCCTCTTGTTTTATGAAGTCAAGGATATTTGCAATTATTTCTCTGCTCTATGTAATACCTTGCCACTTCTTTAAAACAGTAGGAGCTATGGTTATTTATGTCACAAAAATAAAATAAGCACTATTTACTGCCCTCTTTGATAATATAAACAGATGTGGAGCACTTTCAATACAGACTGCACAGTGTTTTGCTTTTGCTTGCTATGGCTGTGAGTAAGTCACAAAGGTATCATATTGCAAACTCAGAATAAGCTAGGCTCGGCAGCTGGTTAGCAGTCAGGGTCACAATTCCAGAATTTTTGCGCCCTCTGTAGAATATAGATTCAAATTGCTCACAATAAAGTACAAGCCAATTCAATTTCTTTGAATTTTCAGAAAAAGCTGCGTTTACATTATATTTCTTTTTAGTGAAGTTTTGTTATGATTATGTTTAATTTGATTCTGACTTTAGCTTATTGGCAATAATTTATTAGCTTGTTACTCACGATTTTATTTGCATCACACTTCCCACCACAACTTTCTACATGGCTCTTTTGATAATCTAATCCATGTGACTGAAAAATGTCTTTTTTCTGTTCAGGTATTGCCTTTGAATATGTTCAAGGAGGAAAGACAAAAACAAAGAATGTTGATTTGTTGGACTTATCAACAAGGTAAGATTAGGTTTAAAATGTAACAATAAAAAGCTAAATCCAATTTGGTCAATGCTATTTTTAACATAAATGTAATCCAGTAAAAAAATCAGATGTGTTCCATTCACATTGACTTACTCTATCTGCTCTGCAAACAAACTATTTTTACAAAAGAGAAACTTTTATCTACATCATGCTAATTGAGAAAGCATTAGCAGAAATGGTCTTACTAATTGATTCCTTGTATGCAGAAGGGAAATATTGCTAAAGTGATAGTCGTATCTTTAAAAAGCATTTTTAGAAAAATGTCTGTGTGTGTCTGTGGGCAGCATAGCTCAAAAACGAAAAGACTGTTAAATACCAAGCTTGGTATTTAATTTTGGTTTCTTCCAAAGATGCGACACAAAGATTTTGAAGAAAATCCTCCCACCCCCAACTATCCTTTACATGGAAAATTTTTAGAAATTTTGATTTTCTCAAAAATGGCTCTAACGTTTTGATTAAATTACTGTATGTTTAAGATGTTTTATGACAAACAAAATGTATATCTTGGGTTTTATGGGAATAACCTCTGAAAATCTCTTCATTCTGGATGACTTTTGAATAACTGACAAACCATATGTGTTATACAAAAACTTACTACACAAGATATGTAGATCTCATTAAAACGTGTGTAGTAAGTTTTGTCTTGATATATGGTGGACTTTGTGACAGTGATGTGTTTTAACAATTGAAATTTAGTTGAGTCGATTTTGTAACACTACATCACTTACTTTTTATTTCGGAAAACATGTTTCAGAAGCCATGTGCTTCCATTGTCAATTCCTTTGGTCAACTACCGGCATCGCTTGCTGTGGTGGTTGTCTCTGTCCCTGGTGGTGGTTTGATGAACCTCTGAATGAGTAGATCGCCTGGCGGGATTTCAAAATTGAAAACGCGGTTCTTGTTTTTCCAAATATATATGTTTTCCCAAACTTTTAATTCTGTTTTCCTTGTGATGTTTTTGAGGATTTTTGGGCTTCTATTTATGGTGTGTTTCTCTTTCCAAAAATGCCAAGCTACTGCAGATTTGTCTTCTTGTTTGAGTTTAAGATTTCTGTGGTGTTCTTTTGCCCTTGTTTTTATATTTCTTTTTGTTTGGCCGATGTAGATTTTTTCACAGTCATTACAGCTGAACTGATATATTCCTGGTTTGTTTTCTTGTGGGATATCATCTTTTAATTTAGAATTTAAAATGTTTTTATAGAGTAATTGTTTTTAGGGGCTAGAATGATGTTATATCGTTTGAAGATCCTCTGGAATTTGTAGAAAGTTGTAGGGTGGTATGTAAACTTCTTGTAGATCTTGTTTTCTTTCTGGTTTTGAGTGAGTTTGCTGACTTCTTTAATTCTCTTCCTATTTTTGGCCTTATTAACTTTTTTGTACACCAGTTCTGCCAGCAATCCATTCTCTGTAGCTAGTAGCTATGTCCAATATTTTAGTAAGTTCACATTGGTATTCTGTTTTGCCCATTGGTACATTTACCAATTTGTGTGTAAGGCTGTTGAGTAAAGCATGCTGATGGGGAATGGGATTGTAACTCTTTTGTTTTATATAGCTGTTGGTGTGGGTAGGTTTTCTGTAGATGCCAAATGTAAGGTGATTATTAGTTTTGATGATTTTTAGGTCGAGGAATGGTAGTTGTCCATCACATTCCTTCTCCATTGTGAACTTTATAGACTTTTCTTGCATATTTAGGAGTTTTAGTGCATCTTCTAGGTGTTTTTCTGGGACTATTGCAAAGATGTCGTCTACTTAGCGGTACCATACTTTGAACATCCAGGGGAATGCCTTTTTAATCCTAGTTTCCATAGTGCTCATGAAGAGATCTGCTAATATTGGTGACAGCGGGCTGCCCATAGCTAAACCAGATGTTTGTTTGTAATATTTCCCGTTAAATGTGAAAAAATTTTGATTTATGCAAAGATTCGTTAATATGATGTATTCTTGGACTTCTGTTGTTTCCCTATTGCAAGTAACCAGTTTTTGATATGGGATTGTATGCTTTCTGTAGGTATTCTTGGAAACAGAGCAGTAACATCAAAGGAAACTAACATATCAGTTTTTTCTAATTTTATGTCTTTAATTTTATCGATCAGATCTAGAGAGTTTTTTATACTTGCCATTTCAAATTTAGGCTTCTGAAACATGTTTTCCGAAATAAAAAGTAAGTGATGTAGTGTTACAAAATCGACTCAACTAAATTTCAATTCACACAATTTGTGTTATATACTTTTTTTTTTAAAGAGTTAAACCATTTTCGAGATATTCCGGATTATTGGTTAAAACTTTAAGCCACCTAAACTTTTCTCAAACGGGAAGATACCTTTCTTCTTATTTATTGATTTTTTACTCCTGGAAAGCAAAGAGATTGGAATTTCAATTGCTTCACACAGCGACCGGCTATTAAAGAAATAAGAAAATGCCCATAGCCTGTGCATTTTCTTATTTCCCTTCTACTTACAAGAAGCTAGTAATAGGACTAATTCTGCACATGTTTATCTTGATTAGCATGATGTAGATAACAGTTTAATGTTTTGAATAAAAGGTTTGTTTGTCAAACAGCTAAAGTACCTCATGTGAATGGAACACATTAGATTTTTTCCCTTCTACTTACAAGGGACCAAGTAATAAGGACAATTTCTGCTAACGCTTATCTCGATTAACAGATGTAGATAGATGAATAAGATTTTTAACAATAATTTGTTAAAGAGATATAGAAAAATTTATGTGGTTGTAACACATCAGATTTTTTTGGTGTAGTAAGCTTTTGTCTATTTCTTACAGTTTACTAATTATGTAAAATTCAACAAAATTCATCCAGGACAAACTATTCAGAAGCTATTCCCAGAAAATTCAAGATATACATTTTATTTGCAATGTATATATCTATAATATACAATAGTTTAATCAAATTGTTGGAGCTATTTTTGAGAAAAACAAAATTTTCAAAAATTATTCCAAGTAAAGGGAAGGGGAATTTTCTTGAAAATCTTTGTGTTGCATCCTTGGAAGATAATAAACTTAAACACCAAATATGGTATTTAACAGGCCTTTAATTTTTGAGCCATGCTATCTGCACATGCACACCCATACGCGCGCGCACAGATACACATCTGGCTTTTGCCATGATTTGTTTGATAAGGGCACTGATAACCTTGTTATTGAATGCCCTTAAACACTAACCATCACACACACACACACACACACACACCCTCGCATGCATGCACACATTTTTTCTAAAAATTTTTTTTTGGACTCAGTGGACTTCAAAATATATACTTATAGTGAAATCTTGGTATTACATTTTTGGGCAGGATACGATACCTTCTCTATACACTATGTATAAAGTACATGTAAAGAAAGTAAAAAGGATGTAGATTATGTGCATCCTAATATATTACTGAGTTCAATTTTAGCATATTTAAGAAATGTAAGAAGTTGTTGTTGTTGTTGTTGTTGTTGGTTTTTTTTGTTGTTGTTGTTTTTTTTTTTTTTTTTTAAGAATTAAGGATAGTGTGTTTACAGTATGTTCTTGGAAAAGTAATTAAAAATTGATGAAACTGGAAAAAAAAAAAAGCCTTCCAAAGTTAGGTACCTCTAATTGTTACATTAGTTATCATCAAAAAAGCTAATTAGCTCACAGATTAACTAGAAGTTTTGTAATTAACTGTTTTGGTTAGGCAGTTTTTCAAATAAAATTGAAATTCTCATAATAATTGCTATTTTGTTCATCCTTGTGTTTATTCTGTTTAATCAGTATAACATTAGTACCAAAAGAACCAAAAATATTTGGGCAGGAGTTTGTAGCATTGTAAACATTAGACTTACTCCATAAAATATACATAAAAATTAAAAATAATATTTTGACTGTTAATAATATCAAATGCTAGGATCATATCAGTGCTGCTGATGGGCCAAAATTTTATTCCATGGGAGTACTTGAACCTATGACCCTGAGAACACAAAGAAATCTTTCAAAAACTGAATATATGGTTGTTAGAGGCCTAGGAAGTGATACAGTGCTGGAAGATGGATCTCCCATCAACTGTTATAAAATTTATAAATATTTAGGAACAGTGATATCAGACAAAGGTAGTAGTGAGACTGAAATTAGGTATAGACTACAAAATGAAAAACTCATCATAAGACAATAATATTGTAGCACACCCAATGTGGCATAAGTTTCATCTCTACACTGTGCATACTAGGGAGTGGTAGCTTCAGGGGTAGAGCTGTTTGTGAGTGCAAACTGTGGGTGGTCTCTGGGTTTAAGGTGCAAGAAGATGTAACTTTGGTTAGAAAGATCAGGAGCCATAAATAAATATGCAAGGTTCAAGGAGACACAGGGCTTTTATTGTTAAGAAGATAATGTATGGTTAGGGAATGAGGAAACCTAAGGTTACCCAAGTTTCATTCAACACTCACCCATATTTTAAACTAAAACTACGCCATCGGTCAGTACATCTCACATTGTCAGCAGCTCAGAGGAACAAGACTGAACAAGGCTCTTCTGACCTATTTACTGAAGCTTTTATAATAAAACCCATGCTTAAGACAGCACTGCTTTAGAAGGGCACAGCCATGTCAGCATTTCAATATCTTGCCTCTAATATCGATATCTGAAACTGGTGCAACATTACCGCTTACTAAGTGAAATATAAATTACTCAAAATGACCATATTAGATTCTCCACAATACCCCTGTTAGCCGAAATAGGATGTTCTGCGTAAAAAAGTAGGTTCAGATGCATAAAAAAAAGAAATAGAAAAATTAAATGTCCTGTATAGTTTTGGAAGAACTTGTGGGTGAGTGGAACAATAAACAACAAATTGTTAGCAAAGGGGAAATATGGATATAGAACTGAGGGATGCAGAAAAGAACAAGTTTTATACGAGATATAGGGAAATTGTAAATGGTTCTGGACTCTTTTTGGATGAGCTTCCTGACTGATGGGTCTTATGATGATTGCAATTTGATATTTTTTGTCTTCCTGCATTGTTTCATTGCTTACTAAATGGATTTTCTTCCTCTCTTGCTTTCATTCATCTATCTGCATTTTCGCATTCTTTGCTATGGCACATACTCACATCAGTTTATTACTCTAACACTTCCTTCCATCTGCAGTTTCTTCCTTGTAGGGTGTCTGCAGTACTGTATGCCTGTGCCTCATTTTCATCTAAAACTCACCAGACTTCTTTTTATGTGTTAGTGAAAGTTTTTGTACATACTGCTGAAACTTATTCTTTATTAGTGTATGATGCCTTTGGAACTAACTGTACCTCATACTGCTCTTGATTTGGTAAGTAAAGCTAAGTTTGCTAATTATCCCTAATTCAGTTTACTATTTTAAGTTTACTAACAATCCCTATTACATTTTTGCCTGGTCTCTTCACTATTAACTTTATTCTAACTCTTATGTAACTATCACAGATTATCCTCTTAATTTAAGTATTGCTTTACCAGTTTCTGCATTTCAATTTCTACTTTTCCACTGTCATATACCTTTAATATTTTCAACATTTCAAGTATAAATTGCATTTTTAATGCTTTAAAATTCTCATTTTCACTTCACTTAATTTTTCTGACTCTTACTTACTTTGACTGATGTGTTAATTCCTTACTCATGTCACTCTCATGTACTTTTACCTTTTTAGCATTTCAAGTTTAAATTGCATTTTTAATGCTTTAAACATTCTCATTTTAACTTCACTTAATTTTTCTGACTCTTACTTACATTGACTGATGTGTTAATTCCTTACTCATGCCTATCATTCCTTCCAAATTATTTTTTCTACTTGTACATTTATGATAAAAACTTCATTTCCTGCTGGTGCTTATCTTGCCCAATTCAACAGTGGTATGTTTTTTGTTAGCATCACAGGCACTTATACCAAACTTTCTCAACAAATAAGCTGAAAAGAAATCATTAAGCTACCTTTGTACCTAACCCACTTAACCTATTACTTATAATGTCATGTTCATGAAGGTGGTGGGGACGTGGTTTTGAACAAAAGGAGAAAGAAAGAAAGAAAGAAAGAAAAATGGAAAATAGTGGGAATATTTAATCCTCACTTACAGGAATGCTCATTGCATCTGTCAAATTTAAGGGGTTCTATGTGGCACGTCCAACAAATGTAGGTGGGTTTTGCACCCTCCTTGCACCTATGGAACTATTACCCAGCACCTGAACACAATATGTAGCTTGCCCGGTGTGAGGTAGGTTTCACCCCTACACTGTGCATACTAGGGAGTGATAGCTTCAAAGGAGAGCTGTTCGTGCCTGCAAGAGGGAAGTGGGTGGCCTCAGAGTTTAAGGTGCAGGAAGGTATTACCTTTGGTTAGAAAGATCAGAAGCCTTAAATAAATATGCAAGGAAGCGAGGAGACAGAGAGCTCTTTTGGACTAATTCTTAATAACTTCTCTAATTGAATTTCTGGTCCAATAAATTGTAAAGCTGCTCCTTGTCTGGCAAGTTCATCAGCTAATCATTGCCCTCTATCGCCCTATGGCCTGGCACCTAGATAAGTTGAACTTCATTCTGTTCTGCCAGGTCATTCAGAATATGTAGGCAGTTTAGGACCAGTCCTGATGTAACCTTATGTTTACTTAAAGCATTAGTGCAGCCTGGCTATCTGAGAATATAAGGATCTGTTTACCAATGTATCCTCTCCTTATATTTTCATGTATGCATTGAATAATAGCATAATAAATTTCTGTTTCAAAAACAATACACATTTACCCAAGGGAAAGAATCCTTTACACTTAGTCTTATGCCAAGTTCCTGATACATCCTTTGGTCCATTTGTGAACCACATCAAAGTCTTCTTAGGTGTTTCCAGAGTTTTATTTTCCCAAAGCTGAAAATTCTTGTTTAAAATGTTTAACCGGAATTATATGATCTGAATGCATTTTCAAGAAATCATCCCCTATATATTTTCTAATCTTCAGCTAATATTATCTGAACCTGTCTCAGGAACTCTCAGTTACTTAACATATTGCAAATTATAGAGTATCATTCTTGCCCCCTTCATTACAACTAAGTGCAACAGAGTCAGGCTTAAGAGTGTCTCCATAGCTGTAGTTGATGTTGTCTTCATGGCTTCTGTAATAGCCATATAGGCTGTTCTCTGAATTTTATTAAGTTGTTTTCTGGAGTCTGTTTGAAGGACTTTCATTGATCAGTGCTTCAAGTTATAGATGGTATGATTATCCTGGTATGTATCCAATGAATCATAGCAAGCTTTAATTCCCATCTTCTACCATGTGTGCATCTAACTACTTCAAAAGTAGTTTTCACATGTTGTATTACCTTATTAAAATATTGATTCCAGTTCATCTTGGGATCCAGAAGGATTTCCGAATATTTGATTCCCTCAGAAATTTCCCTAAACCCTCTGTATCTTTCTTCCTGATAAAAGTACTATGGCTGTTTTCTGAGTGCTAATTCCTAAGCCCTCATCCACAGACCATTTTGTCACATTATTCAGGGCCGACTACATGAGTTCTCTGTTAATGCCTGGTATTTGTCTCAACAATATCAACAGCATAGTCCATTATATCAAAACCTAGGCTGCTTACTTGTTTAAATAGCCCATCAACCACTAGGTTCCACATAACACCTCACCCTTTGGACATCCATTCATGACCTTAGCAGCTAAGCTGCTACTGTCCATGAGACTTCTATGAACATGCCTTTCAACATGGATTGAATCCACTTATGCAGGTTTCATCAAATCATGCTTCCTTGCAGTCATAATTATTATAGCATTAAAAGAGATATTATCAAAGGTGCCTCCAATATCAATGAAAGAGAGCTGTTTCTGTTGATCTTCCTATTTGACACGCATGATTCTGGTGCAGAGGACATTGCTCCAAAGCTCCTTCTCTTATATATCTATCTATTAATTTCTCAAGAATTTTAAGAATTACTGACATTAGGCTTATGGATCTGAGGGACTTTGCCAGGGTCAAGGGTTTCCCTGGTTTAGGTATGAATGCCATCCTAAGATGCCTCCAGCTCATTGGTATATGTCCTAGAGCCAAACTTGGTCCTAGGATTTGTAAAAAAAACATTTGATAATTCATCAAATCCTCTTTGAAGCATGATGGTCATTATTCCATTGCTTCCTGGATTTGTAAGCTTGAAATGAGCATACTGTCCATTTTAATTTTTCGTAATAATTGATGACTTCCTTGGTAGTCTGCCAATCTGCTCTGGATCCTTTATTCCCAACAGGATCCATTCCCAGATTGTCCCATCCTCCCTCAGGTTCATCAGTTATGATCAACCCAGGGAAGTGAACCTGAGGAAGTTCTTCCATTGTCCCCTCTGATTTGGTATATTCTCCATTATCTAATTGGAGAATGCTGACGAAACTTTGTAGGTCTTTGCTGAGGGCCTTCTAGCACATTCTAAGCCATTTCTATCTCTTCATAGTGCTTCCTCCAGGAGTCTTTCTTAGCATTTCTCAAAACTTCATTATATTCTGTGAATGTTCTGCTATAGGCAGTTCATTGTTTACTTCTTTTAGCAAAGTTAAAATGTTTACGAAGCTTCTTCCAATGCCTTGGTTCCGCAGGGCACATTCCTAGTGGTTTGCCTTGTTTTCATTGGAAAATTGTTGTTATAAGCTGATAGTACTGCAACCCATAATTGCTCTGCAAAATATCCAAATCCAAGCATATATGGACACTATTGTCCATCTTACTCAGATTACTGACTAGGTCTTTCCTATGGGAATCCCAGTTAATTCTTTTAGAAACCTGATAAGTTCTAGACTGCTTGGATTTACCTATCACCTCAAATTGGATATATGTGTGGTCTAAACAAATTACATGCTCAGATACATGCCGATTCCTGATGAAATTTCCCATATAATTAATGGATATTGTTATATCAATAGCTTTCTGCCTTCTTGTTGTTATAAAGGTAGGCTCGTTACCCACATTCAATATCCCAAAATAATTTGTACAAATAAAATTATAGAGACACTCACCTCTTTCATTTGTGTTTGTACTCTCCCATGCATTGTGATGGGAGTTAACATCACAACCAGCTACCAACTGTAGTCCCTCTAGCTGTTCTAATTCCTTTGTAGGAGGTAGATTGCGGTCATAGGAGAGGTAGACTGATAGGAGCATAAACTTCCTCAGTCCTCTTTCCCCCTTTGATTTTATCCTCACTGCTGTCAAATCCCCAAAAGCAGAGGTTCATTAATGACACTATATTCATATGATTTTTATTTAAAATGCATGTTCTAGGGGTCTTGTAGGTTCTATTATACATTAATTTCCCACCAGCCTCCTTAAACACTTTTATCTCCCATTTATAGCACCAGGGTTCCTAGACGAGTGTCACACCACAGGACATCATCTCACAGAGTGCAGTGGAGTCTGCCCTATTGCTTTGAAGACTTACCTGCAATACCCTCATTTTTGGTTTCTCTATCCTTGAAGAGTTTGAAGGATACCCTTCTAACACTCCAATAGGCCTTAAAGCCAGTCTTCTGGAGAACTTGGTGTGAATTGGAGTCAATTGAGAAGGCCAAAGTTTGTCCTTTCTCGATCACTTTTGTGCTCATTAATAGCCTATCTTTACCTCAAAGTGTTATTTTCCAGGTCTTTTGGCAGTAAAAGTTGTCTCAGATTAACACCTTAGGTCTTTTAGGCAGGTCCTTGGAGTCTACTAGATCCAACTCTGTGACCTACCAAAGACTCCAAGTCCACTAATTGAGCCAAGCTTTGGTATATTCATTAGGGCAGGTTATCCATAGAACTCCCTGCACAAATTTGGTTCCAATGAATTACCACTACCTCAATTAATTTGAACTGATTTAATTTGACATCAGAATGGTGATGGTTTATGACTGCAATCCTGATTCCAACTATGACATTGTGAAAAGACACAGTCTGTTCCGATTTGGAACTTTTGTGCTTTTTTGGCTCCTGCCCTATTGATTTTGGAGTGCCGGAGTCTGAGTGAGGTCTTTTAATTCCCTCATTTGGTCCAGCCTTCTCCTCTCCTAGAGAGGTCCTCTTGGCTGGTTTTTCAACTATCCAAGCTCCCTCTCTCATTTTCTTTTCTTCCATGAGTTTCCTCCTCTGTGTACCCATGAGTTTTTTGGCTTATAGTGCTGTTTGTGTAAAACTTGCAGCCAAATCCTCCACAGACGTTTCAGAGGTTTTTGGTTCTGTCAAATCTGCTTCATGAAATCCTTGATCAGTATTTTGTTTTAGAGACACATCTTTCTGTTTCCTTGTGTCCATATTGGTCCCATGAGTATGGTGTAAAAACTGTAAACCCCAGCAGAGCCACCTAAGCCGGGGCAAGGCTATATATACTCTGGGAGATCACCTGGTATCCCAGAAGCTCCATTAGTGACATCTCTCATGTGCCATGCACCCTTTTGGCATGGAAATTAGGGTTGGAGAGTTGGTTTACAATCTCCTAATCAATATATTTAGAGACAAACCAACACAGTGGTTTGATCAACCGAAATTCCTATGTAGGCCCAGTCTATTCACCACCTGCTGACATGACTGATACCCACTCAGAGTCTATTTAGAGGCTTGCAGGCAGTTGCGCCTTTCCAGAGGAACCCCATTGCAGATGCTTTATTTATTCTTTCCCACAATTATAATATTTTCACATAAATGCTTATTTTGAAAGAATTTGTTACTGAGTTCATTCTGTAGCATAGTTAACAAATTTTAGGAGGATTGTATGCGGAATGGATAAAATGTTCTCTCAGAAAGTATAATCTCAGAAAAATAATTAAAAATGTCACATAATCCAAAGCTGGTCACCACTAATTCCAAATCGCCTGCATGCCACAAGTAGTAAAAGCGGGCATTAAACACTACCAAAAATAAAAAAAACTAATCCCAAACTTAGCTCAGGCAAACTGTGCTATGTTCAGTTAGATCCATATCTTATTATCTCATAGTTAAACTAAACAGTTTTGTAATTAATTGTTTTCTTTGGTCAGTTTTCAAATAAATATTTATTAAGTAGTTCACAACTGATATAACTTATTAAACTAATTAAACATGGAAAGAACTTTCAATATTAAACTGAGTCCTGACAATAACAAATGCTATAACTATTAGAATTTGATAAAAGGAGATTTTTTTTCTGTGGGAAAGAAAATCTCATACAACTAGTCATATTGTAGCATAGGAAATTTGGTCAAATAACCTTTATCTCTCCAAAACTGCATTAATGTAGGCAAACCTTCTTAAGTTATGTGTAGCTATATCTATCCAAATATTCAGAAATATGGATCAGGAATAGCAAAAGTGAAAAGGGAAATCATGTGTTTGCATGTTATTTTTAAGTTTTTGCTGTTCTTCAATGTTCTTGAACAGGCAGATGAATTTGGTGTATGGGTCACCTAAAAGGATAAAAATTACATTAGCAAAGTTTCAGTCAGTTTTCAAGAATGCCCTCCCTGTTCCTTTGCAAAAGTGTTTAATTAATTTATTCTATTCCTTTGTTGCAGTACTAATATCTCAGAACTGACGACCAGTATTGCGGCTGAGGAACCGCTGATCACAGAAAAAGTGATACCTCAGCTGAAAGAGTCACTGTTGAAACTTCAAAAGAAGCTTAGTGAATCCAGTAACCATCGTTATTCAAAATATAGAACTCTTAGAACACATTTACTACCGCTCACTAATGTTATTTTCAATAGAAGTGGCAGACAGTACGTAACCCAATGCAAGGATATAAAAAATACTGTCAAGGAGAATGAAAAATAGACTTAGAACAAATTTTAAAGAGCCTTCTGTTGAAAACATATTTTTGTTGAAGAAAGTAAAGCAATAAACGAGAGTAAATTGAGGAGGATTTGCTGTTGACAATGTAAAATTAAATTGGTTTTTCACATTTTATTTTGTACTTTAATATTGCAGCTGTAGTAATAGTTCATTTGTTTAATTGTGTAAAATCACAAAGTTTAGATTAGTATTTGCTAAACATTTCATGAGCTGAATGAACCAATTCAGTACTGTGTAATTTTGATTCATAAATTTTAAATTAACTAGATTTATTTCTCTTGAACCAGTGAACTTTTAAGATATTCCTTCATTGACATACCTAATAAAATGGATCTTTTTTGTTAACCTTAGTTTTCTAATTGCCGTCATTATTATTACTTTATTACATCTCCATCAATTCCCTGAAAAACATTCCATTAACTCATTAATATTCAACTAAATTAAATTTCACTGTTATTGCTGATTTTTAATGAATTTATTCTCAACATTAAGAGGTAAATATGTGTGAGAAAACATTATAAGATAGGTAGTTCAGTCTAATTTTCAGAAAAAAGTACTGTCTTCTTCTTCTTCTTTTTTTAAACAATCTATGGTGACTCACAGGCTTGCTGTTTTCAATGGGAGTTTGTTTTTGGCTCCCAAGACTTTAAGATATCATACCAAAGTGTATCCAGACAGCTGCAGCTGAAAAGTTTCTCATTTGGGCAGCAAATGGGCATGGTGTTTTTTATAAAGATACAAAGAAGACCTAATAGAGCCTTAGGAAATCTATAGTCATCTGAGGTCATCAGTGAATACTTCAACTACAGGAAACATTAATTGCAGAGGGCTTGTTAGAGTGTCTCCAGAGAGAACATTAAATTATGATGAAACAAATCTCACTGATGATCCCGGCATAAAATAGTATATTTTCAAATGAGGTGTCAAGTATCCAGAATACATAAGAGATTCTTGTAAGATCAGCACACCTCTAATATATTGTGGATGTGCTACAGGCAAGTTGTTTCCACCTTATGAGCTATATAAGTCAGGCCACTTGTGACAAACTTGGATGGACAGAGGTCCACCACTGATAGATACAATAGGAATTTGTCTGGCTGGTTTGTCTCTTTAGTACTCAAAGATTGGTTTCAGAATTTGTTTCTGCCTCATAATAGGAACTGTAAGGGTCAAGTAACCCTCATTGGAGATGACTTGTCAAGCCATTTTAGTGCAGATATATCATTGGCAGAATCAAATAATGTTGCTTTTGTATACATTCCCACAAATATTACACATTTAGCACAACCACTAGATATAGCATTCTATGAACCATTGAAGAAATATTGGTGAACGAAATTAGATGAGTGGAAAGGATGTAACCAAAACAGGCCTCAAACACTGTCAAAAGAAGTTTTCCCAAGGTTGCTGAAATCTCTCTAAAAAGCAGTGTGCAGATAATGTTTCCAACAACATTAGTGGATTTAAAATAGTGGATTTGTATATGGAATTTTTCCTTCTAATCCTTTTGCTGTAATTGATCGACTGCCCAGGATAACTACACAGGAAGAAGGAGTTGTTGAAAATCTTGTTTCTGTTACTGTTTTAGATATGCTGAGATCTATGAGACACATCCTTCAAAACAACCATGACAGAGGAAGAAAAAACTAAACACAGAAGGGGTGTAATGCTGGAAGAAATGAATACAAACAATAGCCATGCTAGTCACAGAACAAGAAAATATTCAAATCATCTATTTCCAGTTCCAGTGATTCAGAAAACTCCCTTATGATGACAGTTGGATGATGTTTTTGAATCAGAAGGCTCAATAGATCTGTAGAATGAAAATAACATGAGTACCAAAACTTCTGGTATAAATGATTTGCCTAATTGTCACACTTTATTGCATAATAATAAGTTTGTTGTTTTGAAACTCCCTGTTCCGTCAAAAAAGCACAACTCTGAAATTCCAGTCCACAAATGTTATACAGACCAAGTTAAACAAGTAAACAATAGTGGAATGTACAATGTTTCCTATTTAAGCAAGAAGAGCAAAAACCATGTTCTGTGTTTCCAATCACAGTAAGTTGAGGTCTTTAATCAGATTCTGTGACTGCATAATACTGATTGTTTAAAGAGAGGTTATACGTTTTAACCTGAGCAAATGGTTCAGTATATTTTTAACTGAAGCAGAAGAACATTGTTTTAAAACTTAATTCTGACCTTTCAGTTATTATCTTTCTCATTTAAAGTTATTTTTGAAGTAGATGTAATAGATGATAATAGTTTTGTCTTATCTTCTTACTTATTTCTTAATAATTTGTGATGTAGGCAACAATATTTATGATATACAACATAACTGATTAACTATTCAGTATGTTTTTTAATTATATTTTTAGGCAAATCAAATCAAAGGATACTTTGACCAGCAATTAATAATCTGAATAAATATTGAGCAGCTTGAAGTATAACATTACCTATTTGTTTTTTGCCTACAGTTCCAAGAAAAACCACAAATTAAACATTTAAAATCTCCATATTTTGGAGAAATTTAAAATGATGTATAGAAACTGGTCAAAGTATTCTATTTTATGGTACTTAAACAATATGTGACAGATACACAATTATACACATGATAATGAAGGGGAAATATCTCATTTTCTCCTGTTGACCTATTGATACTTATTTCTTTAATGATAGAATGTCAAAGTATGTTTTTTACGTCCATGGTATAAGCTTTTAGATTCTAAGAATTCCAAAATTCTAAATGATACAAAAGTATTTTATTTAATATTGCTACTGACTAATCCTAGATAGGATAAGAATATGTTAAAATATTAAATAACACATTATTATCATCATCATCATCATCATCACCATCATCATCAGCATTATCACCATCACCACCACCACCACCACCACCACCATCATCATCATCATCATCATCATCATCGCCGCCACCACCACCACCACCACCACCACCATCATCATCATCATCATCATCATCATCATCATCATCATTATTATTATTATTATTATTATTATTATTATTATTATTATTATTATTATTATTATTATGTTTTGGAGTTGTACTTTTTCTGATTTCATTACTATATTCATTCATTAACAGAGATCCAAACTTGAGGAGATTACTACTTATTTTACTTGCAGATGTTTGACTGGAAGCTATGACAGGACGTGTAAATTGTGGGACATAGAATCTGGAAAAGAAATGTTTACCTTTGAGGGTCACAAGAATGTTGTTTATGCAGTAGCATTTAATATGCCATTATGGTGAGTAAAGAATAATTTAGAAGAACTTAACTTTTAACCCAAATAATGATGATGTTGAAGATGGAGATACATAATGAAGACAAAGATTAATAGCTTCAAGAACACATTATGTTTACACAATTGAGCTAAAATATATACTAACAGTAACAATTCAAGGAAATCAAATAACATTATTACCTACATAAATATTTACAAATAAAATTATCATGATTTTATAATTATATAATTTAAATTTCAATAGTCAATTTATAATATGTATTATACATAAAACTGGTGTTCTAGTATTCCTTGCCCTCTAATTGAAACTACACCTTGACAATGCACCATGCTTGTAAAGGTTTAATGAGCAATAAATGTATTAAACTGAATTGAATTTTTATATGCTTGTGTGTTTGCTCTTAGTACATGTGTATCTGAACTTTGTCATTAATTGTTTTTTCTACACAAGCTATGTGTAGTACAGGTGTTGGAAAGGCAGAGTAAGACTAAGAACTCCTTGAGGTTTACTGAGAAAAACAAATGGGAGTCAGTTGGGGAATTAAAGTTGTGTTGGCATTGTTGTGTTGGTTTTGCCATGGCAGCTCTCTGGTTAAAGCAATCTGACAGAAACTTGGAGGTCTGTGTTTCAAATCCTGATTATGTCAATGACTTTTTCAGACTGACTCTACCTTTCCAATTCCAGAGTTACACACAGCTTGTGTTGAAAAAACAATTAATTGATATTAATTGACCTAATATTTGGTTAAACTATGATTCCTGGAACTTAAATAATTACAAAATTGTAAGTCGCCATTGGGGTATGACATCTCAAAATAATTTGAGATCTTCTTGTTATTTATTGGGGAGGAAAAAATTGTCAGCAGTTGGGAAATTTACTGTTGTATTGGCATATTGGCATGGTAGCTCACTGATTAGAGTAACTGGACAGAGACTGGAAGATCTGCAGTTCAACTCTAGCTATGGAATTGAATTTTTCAGTCTGACTTTACCTGATCTTTGTTATATTTTGAGAAATGTTTCTGTCTATTTAAGTTAGACTTGGTTCTAAGCTATACATCCATTTTGACATATAATGAGAAAGTATGGGAATTTCCAATTTATCACCATCTTTTACACCAGGAATTCTGAATTTTTATCTTGCTAATGTATTCTATGTTTTGCTTATATGTTTATAATCCCTATATTCCTGAATTTGCAGTGATAAGATTTTAACAGGATCATTTGACAAGACGGCTCGACTATGGTCAGCAGAAACTGGTGAATGCTGTCATACATTATGGGGCCACAATGCAGAAGTTGTTTCTGTGCAGTTTAATCCCCAAAGCTCACTGATAGGAACCAGTTCTATGGACAATACAGCTAGGCTGTATGATGTTGCCACTGGTTTGTATCATTGTATAATTAATGGCTAAGAATTTTCTTTGATTTAGGACCTAGTCATTAGAAAACCTGTAAGAGAACTGATGTGCTAGTTTCTACAATGTAATGGTTTGTTCATCTTCTGTAAAGATTGCTCTTAATGAGATATAACGCGTTCATTTTTAGCTGATTTATGATATAAATTTTTGTTTACTTCTGTACTTTACAAGCTGAAATTACATATTGCTTGGTAAGTAGAGATTCCTGAATATAGCAGCATTGGCTTTTATGTTACTTTTTTAAACATGTAGCCAAATAGACCTTTGAGTCAGAATTGGAGTGAAAACACAAAGTACAGTCTAGCCTTCCTGCCCAACTTTTGGTGTTTTGAAAACGTTTTTAAAGTTCTTGAGGTACATCTAAAGGTGAAATAATGCCTAAATGTAGCTTACAGATTATATACTGTACATTAGTAAAACTATGATATCATTTTTACTTGCTCCCAAAAGGATTCTTTTGGGTTTTAATTTTTTATTGTGCTGCAGTCAGAAAGCTGACCAATTTGTCATAAACTTCATTCTTCATTCTTTCATTTAGTTGGTACTCCTTGTGATTCATTAATTTGTTTATTATTTCCAGTAATTGGAAAGGTTTTTAAAGCTCTTGAGGTACATCTAAAAGTGAAATAATGCCCAAATGTAGCTTACTGATTATATACTGTATATTAGTAAACATTAGTAAAACTATCAAATCATTTTTATTTGCTTCCAAAAGGATCCTTTTGAGTTTTAATCTTTTTATTGTGCTATTGTTAGAAAAAAAAAAAACTTTTTTAAAAAAACTGACCAATTGGTCATGAACTTCATTCTTTCATTTAGTTGGTACTACTTATGAGTCATTAATTTCTTTATATTTTCCAGTAATTTTATAGGATAATAAAGATAGAAAATAAATAGAGTAATAAATCCTAAAATGTTTTTGAATATACACTATTAGTAAGGATGATGTTATGCATTTCTGCTGGTATTATCTCTTCCTGCACTTAGAATTATGCATAAAAAAAAATAGGGAATGATATAGACTTGCCTATGCAACTGGCTATTGCCTTTGTTCCAACATTGCATTGGTACAAACAGTATTACCTCAGAATGGTATACATCAAACCATTATTTTAGTAGCTCAGTGGTTGGAACCACTAGAGATCATCAAGAGATCCGTGGTTCAAATCCCACCTATGGAAATTAATTTTTGCTACCTATCCAACTCCTGTCCTACATACGGCTTGTGTGGAAAAAACAATTAACCCTAATTGACATAATAGTTGGTTAAACTATGGGGAAAAAAAAAACAAAAAACAAAAAAAAACAAAAAAACATGTATTTAAAAGAGTCCTCTAAAGAAAAAATGTTGTCTCAAGTTTAGCAAGTTTCTGCAGAAACATGTTAAACTGCTGTCTACATGTGAGTGCAACATTCATTCTTAGATTTCAGTACTGGAATACTGGAAAGATTAAGTAAGTTGAATACATTATCCCATATATTGTCCAAACAATATTATTCATAAGTTGGTCCATAGCTCAGTCGATAGAACTTGCCTGCTTTTTGAAGGTTCCCAAATGTACCATTATAGTACATTTTTCATTTCTGCAATGCTCATGGTTACAGTATTAGCCATTTACCATTTTTGGCCATTAAATGTAATTATGATTTTTGCTGTGAGGTTTATCTATTGGGCTGAGGTTAGCTTGGATCACATGTGGGAGACCAGTTTTAGTAGCTTTAAGCTGGCCTATTCTTCCACATCCTGACAGTAATAAGTCACAGGATGGTATAACACACTGATTTATAAAATAGCTTCTTAAGGCTCGATGTCTATCTTGACATGCCATAGCTGGCTTTGTTTTGTTTTTGGCTGCTAAACTATCAGCTGTAAATGTCTAAATAGTGTCACAAAAGTGATACTTATATTTATTCTGGCCTTGTGACTTTCCATGGCAAAGTTTATATGGCAAGAGTTTAGTTTCAATTTTTTTTTTCCTGTTGCCAAGGACATAAATTTTCTTGTTTGAATTGGTCACACCACTTTTGCGACTTTGTACATACATGGGCCTTTTTAAACTGTTTGAGAAGCGATTGAAATTGAAAATTTATATACATATATATATTTTTTTTAGTAGTTTAGCATCCTTTAACCTGGTTGGTCATATCGGACAATGAATGAAATTGATGAAATGTTGCTCAAATGATCTCGGGGTCCATGGAGCTTAAAGTTATTCAACATTTGTCTTCTCAGTATAAGGGAAAACCCCCAAAAAAACCTTATCCGGGTAACTCACCCTAAGTGAGATTCAAACTCACAACCTTTTGAATGTGAGGCAGCCACACTACCACCACACTACCCAGGCAGGCGAAAATTTATATTGTTAAATATTTATTTCTATATTGTTATTGTATTTACACAGAGTTTATTGATTGTTTAATTTATTCTGAGATTTAAAATACTCAAATTGTAAGCACTTTTTAAGGAATGTGCAATTTGCCTAAGTTTAGCCCAGAATCACTTTGATAGTGTAGTTAAATAAACGACCGTATTTATCATTGAGTTCTTTTTTAATATAGGGGCATACCTTATCTATTTTGTGACTGCTGCTACCTAGATGACCCTGCTTCCCTCAACAAATGTTGAGCTATTCTCCACTGAGTGTATTAGTAGTAGGGCTTAAGTACAAGAGTAAAAGTGGTGGCAGAGGTACAGTATTTGTAGGTCGGTGTACTTGATAAATTCTGTTTCCCCATTTTTTTCTCTGGTTTTATGTGGGTCTATAGTTAGTTGGTTTTGTATCCTCACCATAATGGCAGTCATGCGCGAGGTATGGTTTGAAGTGTGTATTTGAGGGGGTGATATTTTGGCATCCGTCAGTTTTGTAGCCTTTTGGTCAAACTGGTTGGCAAACCCCCATTGCTAGCAGATTCTTCGACAGTATGTGAATGAGCCTTATCTGAATTTACTGATTGCTTTACTGTTTAGGAGTTGGGACCCAGTTTTTCTAAGCACCAGGATTTCTGCATATCTCTCATTATGTGTAATGAGTGGCTATTTTCTTCAATATTGCTTAAATTACCGTAATGTACAACTACACAATGGAGGAATGAAAATATTCTTTTAAAATTTGATCTGAGAAGTGTTTCATAAAAGAAAAACATTGCTGTCAGATGCTATAAAGTATTTATGTGCTTATATAACCATCTAGTTTATTATTCTTTATAATAATAATTTATATTTTTCAGATAATTAATTTATTCAATCGAATCCTATATAGTTTTATTTGGGTCTGGAAGAGAGTTACGCCAACCAGAGGCAAATTCTCCTATACACCACATACACCACCAGTGTACTAAACTCGAGAGGGTTGAAAATGACGCTTAATAAACATGCAAAATAATCAGAATGTTTTGTATGTCACTTCAACTAAATACGAAATGATTGCAAGTTTGTGTGGTTGAATTTTCCTCTTTTTTGCAATGGTGAGCATGTACATCTACATCACCGCAAGTTAAAACGATAACCATACTCCCAGGCTTCCAACATTCACCACTAGCTAGGCAAGGCGAGCAATGGTGTGAGCACGCATCTACTCCATCGCAAGTTGAAGCGATAGCCACGCACTGCTACTTCTCCGTTAGAGAGGCGAGGGGGAAGGAAGCTGTTAGCTGTCGAACTGCGCTGCTAAATTTTGCGATTCATAATCGATTTTAGTCTGTAAAATTTCTGAAAAATTTTAAATAAAAAACAACGGCAGGCCCACTCCCGAACTACCAGGTCTGATTGTAAAATGTCAAGACAAAAAACGAGAGTATAACAGACATTTCTGCATTAGCAATTATTCTAGGTACAAATGGTTAACTGGCTGCCCCAAATTAAACAAACTCTACTGTTGGCCATGTCTTCTTTTTAGTAATGACAAAAACAGTACCACATGGTCTCAAGAAGGATTTGATAATATAGTTTCTCTAACTGGTTCATTAAGTAAGATTGAAAAATCAAAAGCCCACATATTTTGTATATTCACTCTTTGTGATTTTGGCAATACGTGAGTAGACCTGTAGCTAAATGCTCAGAAATCATTACAAATTTCAAAGCATAATGAAATGGTAAAACACCTGATGTGCTCCATTCACATGACTTTCTCTATATCTCTGCAATAAATTATTTTTAAAAATCTTATGCTTCTATTTACTTACTGCTAATCGGGAAAAAAAAAAAAAAAAAAAAAAAAAAAAAAAAACTAGCAGAAATAGTCTATTTCTTGTTACCTTGTAAGTAGAAGCGAAATAAGGGAGTACCATAGGTTAAAGTGATAGTAAAATCCTGGTTGCTATGTAACTGAAGTCCCTTTGTTTGTATGAACACGAGTTCACAAAGTCCTGTATGAGAAAAGTATAAGTTTTTATAGCTTAAACCAAAAACAAGGAATACCTCAAAAACAATCAACTCCACGAAAAAAAAAAAATATATATAACATAAATTGTGTTTTAAAGTGCTCTACATTTGTTGTGTGGTAAGTTTTTGTCCAGCTCTTACGCTTTAGCAGTTATGCAAAATTCCGTAAAATTGACCCAGAATAAAGTAGTCTTTAGAGACTATTCCCAGAAAATTCAAAATAAACATTTTATTTGGCAGATAAATATCTTTAATATACGATGTTTTAATCAAAATCATTAGAGCCATTTTTTAGAAAATCAAAATTTTCGAAAAAAGTTCCATGTAAAGGGTTGTTTGGGGTGGGGGGATTGTTCTCAAAATCTTCGTGTCGCATCCCTGGAAGATACTAAACTTAAATACCAAGTTTGGTATTCTACCGAATTTTCGTTTTGAGTTATCGTATTCACAGACACACGGACACACACATGGACCTTCTCCTGAAAATACTTTTTTTTTTGGATATAGGGGACCCTAAAACATGTATTTCCGGTGAAATCTCGATATCAATTTTTTGGGGGAATGCAATACCTCCTCTATACACTATGTACATAGTACATATATAGAGAAAGTAAAAAGAACAGAGAAATGTTGAATATACTCATTGATGTTGTTTATCACTTAGGGAAGCATAAATTAGCTTTTAGAGGACACAATGAGTTAGAAAGTCCTTTAAAAGAGGTAATTACTTACAACCATTGTATTTACTTAGTACATATAATCAACTTTTAGATGATCATTTAAAAAAATGGTACAGTTTTCCGGGGCACTTTGTCATCCGTTCAGAATTATTTAATCAAAGCTGTTAGGAGTGTTTTGGTTAACTGTATAACAAAAGAACTTGCATCCACTGGTTTTTTGGATATTCTTATAGATGTGCGCTCAGACATAGTGAACAAATCTCAATTCTCTACCATTTTACGCTATGTGGACAAATCAGGGGAAGTCGATGGCTGCAGATCTGCTGACCCACTTTACAACACTTTACAACCATATACTTACAACAGATAAAGAATTTAATATCTGTAAGAAACTTGTTGCTCAGACATATGATGGTGCAGCCATAATGTCTGGTCAATTTGGTGGTCTGCAATCTAAAATAAAAGTGGTATTTGCACAGGGGCATTATTTGTTTACTGTTACTGTCATATCCTGAATTTAGTTCTGCAACAGGCAGCTATGTGTGTTGATAAGTGCAGAATTTTTTTTCAAACTCTATCAGGACTCTCTAATTTTCTTTCTTATTCCACTAAAAGAACAGAAACTTTGCATGCTTTTATGAATAAAAAGCTATGAAAAGCATCTCCAACATGCTGGAAGTTCAATTCACGCCTTGTAAACACTGTACAAGAGCAATGAGATAACCTGATTTTATTCCTTGAATGCATGGCAGAACCAGAAAACAATGTTGATTGGGGACCTGATATATTGGTTAAAGCACAAGGTTTTCTTTATTTTTTTGACGGTTAGATACTCTCATCCTCCGCAAAAAGTTTTCGGCAAATTTGCTCATACAAACATTCTCTTCAACATATTACAAGATAGCCCACCTGGCTAGTGTGGTAGTAGCATGTCTGCTTCACATTCAAAAGGTCATGGGTTCAAAACTCACTTAGGGTGAGCTGCCCGGATAAGGTTTTTTTCAGGGTTTTCCCTTATCCTGAGAAGACGAATGTTGAGTAACTTTAAGCTCCATGGACCCTGAGATCATTTGAGGACCATATCACCAATTTCATTCATCGTCCGATATGACCAATCAGGTTAAAAGATGTTAAGCTACAAAGAAAAAAATTGAATATTGTATGTTGCCATTCAAAGGTAATCCGGCTAAAAATACTTTAGAAGAGCAAAGTGAGGGGTTTCAAAATATTTGGCAAAGCATTTCTACTGAAATGATAAATGTACAAGCACAGAAGAAAAGGAAGAACAATGAACCAAGTGAAATTACTGAAGTTATATTCAGAAGGATATTCTATGAAATTTTAGATAATGTGCTCTATCAAATACAAAATAGGTTTTCCGACTGTAAAAGTTTTCATTTCTTTGCTCTCCTTGATTCCTCAAAATTCAAGAATTACAGAACGTCTTTTCCTGACCACTGTTGCTCAAAATTGTTCAACACCTATAGCTCAAATTTTGATTTGGTACGTTGGAAAAACGATCTTATTGGTGTGTACTCTTCTGAAGATAAAGATTTTGAAGAAAAGTCAGTTGGTAAAATAGTGAAAACTATGAACGAAAGAGATCTAATGTGGGCTATGCCTGAAGTTTACAAATTAGCTTGTCTAATTCTAACTATACCAGAAACTACAGCTTCTGTTAAATGGCCATTTTCCACTTTAAATTAAGTAAAATCTCACTGTAGGTCTACAATGGGCCAAGAAAGATTATCCTCTCTTCAAAAATGTCCATACTTTGTACGCTTCGGTAGGATGTTCATGAAAATTTCACGTAAGCTGTTATGAACTATTTCCGAAGAAATAGTTGATTGGAGCTAACATTCCAGTAAACTGGTTAGTACTGCTACTAAAATTAACAATAATTTATGTATACAGGTGTCTCTCATATTATGCAAGTAATTGGTTCTCATGAATCATCACTTAACACAAAAAACGCGTAAAGATAATGTGATAGTGATGTGGGCTATTTCAAGGTAAACATAAAAAAATGAGTTTTAAACAGATGCATCTATTTATGTCATTTATATAGTATTAAAATCAGCATTTGTTTTAAATTGCTTTATGACTAAATTTTATAGACTAAGAAAAACGATGACAAAGGGAGCGGTGCACCTAAATTACTGACCACGAATCGCCACTGATGCCAAAGTTAGTATTAGCAAAATACATAATATAAAAAATAAATATTGATTTTTTTTTTTTTTCAGTATCTAAGAATGTATATATATCTACTGTTGAGAACTTTAACTTGGAAACCATGTCTATGTCATTTATAATTAATTTTGAAAATAAAATCATAGATTCAATGAGACTTCAACATAAGCTCAATGAGAGTTAAAATTGTAGATGACATTACATCATATGTTTACATTGTTTGAAACATTTGTAAAATTCAAAAAAGTTGGCTTTATTTTCAAAAATAAACTACTGAGCTCTAAGCATTTATTATAATTAAGTCTAGATCCTTTTGATTTTTATAAATGTTATGAAGTGAATAGTGACAACCTTTTACATAATTAAAAGTATTAACAAGAACGTTTTCTCATTCCAAAGCAGTGTTATAGACTTTATCTCTTTCCATTTTCTGAAACATTTTATTAGATGCAACATATGAATGTATAACTCATAGAAGTCTTTCTTGGTAATGGAGTCAATATCCCTATATAATTACCAATTAAATTGCAGGTCAAGAGGTGACTACATTCCATGGTCATACAGCAGAAGTAATTGCTCTCCAGTTTTCAAATGATGGAAACCAAGTCATCACAGGCTCATTTGATGGCACTGTTAGAATGTGGGATGTTCGCTTATTCAAGTAAGGTTCATAGTTATTTTTGTCAAAATATTCTGTACCTCACAGAATGGTCAGTTACAGGAAACCATTTTAAGAATATGCTCAGGAATACGTATATAGTATAAAACTGTTATCTGATATCTGATGTAGGAACAATTATACATTTATAAACTACAAGAAAACTAACCAGATAATACTTCTGATCAAACTTTTTAACAGTTTGCATAGTGACAAATCCCCTACATACAATGAAATGCATTTTTTGTGAATTACACAGTATTTTCCAACATACATTGTATGTGCTGGAAACGTAGAATCAGACTGAGAAAAGCAATGCTATAGCTGGAATTTGAATAATGGATCATTAGGTTTTCATACAGTTGCTCTAATAACTAAATACCATGTCAAAATGTTGATGCAACTTTCAGTTCCTAAACTGATTCACTTTTTCCTGGTAAACCAAAAGGAGATATCATTGTGAAGCTGGAGGACTTAAAGTTCTTGCAACAATGTAAATCACCTTTGGGATATGTCATCTCAAAATTAATTTTCAATCTCCTTGTAGTTTACTGGAAAAAAAATGCAAGTCAATTGGGGAATGTAATGTTCTATTGGCATGCTACCATGGTAGCTCAGTTGATTAGAGCAATTGGACAGAAATTAGAAGATTTGCGGTTCAAATCCTGGCTATGGCATTTAATTTTACCATTGATTAGCATAATATTTGGTTAAACTATGAAACCTGGAACTTAAAGGACTTAAACATTGTAAGTCACCATTGAAGTTTGTCATCTTGAATACAGAGTAGAATTTTATATATCCTTGTGGTTTACCAGGAAAAATGCAAGTCAATGGGGAATTTATTGTCATATTCGGATGTTGCCATGACATCTTTGGTTAGAGCAACAAGATAGAAAGCAAATAGATGTTGTTCAGATCCTGGCTAAGGTATTGAATTTTTCAATCTGATTCTTCCTTTCCAATCCGGTACTACATGCTGCTTGTGTTGAAAGAACAATTAAATACTTTATTATTTAATATGATCGTTCATTATGTGTAAGATTTTTAAAACACATAGAAATGTTTTAAAGGTTACATATATTTTGATATTATGACATTATGGATTTTTCACAGAACCCTACTGTTTTATAAGGGTCAGTCAAACAAGATGGACCAAGTGCCAAAAAGTGCCAGTAAATATTTATTGTTTTAAAAAGAAATCCCAAAACTGCTAAGATATTAAAATTAATAAATACCCATTGTTACTGAAATGGATATCCATGTTAACCTGATGTCCACAAATCCCTCTTATCTGTAACTAAATGTATAAAAATGCAAAGTCATCAGTAATAGTGTATCAGCAGGATACAGTATCACATGAGACTCCCAGATTCAATTCCCATTGGATTTTGAGGGTTCTCCCTGGTTGGTAGATGAATGCTGGGATGGATTACATAATGGTGAAAATGTTCCTTTCCTCCCATTTCCTTATCATGTTTGAGGGGCAAAGGATCAGGCAAATGGACAGTAGGCAAGGCTCATGGCAGAGAAATTTTCTTTGAGAGAATGAACAGCCAGAATGTCCTCTCTATGGGAAGAAGTCCTGTTTGCATCAGCATGTAAATGTCTGGAGATGTTAAGGACCCCGCCTGTGATCAAGTCTGCTGCCCGAGTGCTGGTTGCCTTCTGTGACCTTCACTTCATCCCTTTTCTCCCAGCGGTTTTGAAAGCACAATAAACCTTTCATGTGACGCTTCTATTAACCATTACAGTGCATGACTTATTTTCAGAAGAGATATGAGGCTGCATACAATTTTTGGCAAAATCAAGGTATTCTCCTAAGGTTCACTTAGAATTTGTCCAGGAAATAAACTAACATCTTTTTATAGCTCAGAACTTTACTTATGTGCTTTCCTTACAACGACAGATATCCCTGAATGCTGCTTTGAGCATTCTAAGGCCATTAACCAAGTTTGTTGTAAAAGCACAAACATTCTGAAAGATTTTACAAGAATGGTGTTTTAACAGCTATAGTGATTACTTCTCTTAAACATTTTTGACTTTTTGGTACCTGATCTGTTTTTATTGAACAATCCTTAGAGTTCTTCACAGTTATTTTAAGCTAGATAGCATAAAACATTCTTGATTTTAAAATGTTTCTATATGATTAGATTAGTTCTGAAAAAGCCTTTACTTTATGTTTGCCTATGAAGATTTATTAATTTTGGTTACATAAAATATACTTGAAATCTTTGATTTAGCTAACTATATAAGTCTTCAATTTAGCAATATACGAAAATATGCTTTATTCTAGGCAGATTGGTGTTCTTATAGGTCATAGAGAAGAAATTAGCAACTGCCTGTTCAACTTTGACTGCAGTTTAATAGCAAGCAGTTCCATGGACAAGACAGCTAAAATTTGGGAACCCCGCAGCATGACCTGCATGGCCACCATAATAGGACATCATGATGAGGTAAAAATATCACTACACTTTATCACATCAGTCAGTAGAGATTTTAATACATACAGGGTGCTTCAAAATTACACTGAACTAAGATAGATATTGTTATATGAAAATATAGTTTTTATTGCTATAGAGGTATATCAATAAAATGTCTCATGGTCAGCATGGATTAGGAAGTTATCCAGGAACAAAGCTGTGTGCCCTGCCCTGCTACCAGAATAATATAGGTAATGTCTTAAACTCTACATGGCATGTTTTTGCAGAGTTTTTGTAAACATACAACATGCCCACATTAACAGATCCCTTCTCTCGTGGAACCCTGCTAAAGAACCTGTACCTTTCATTATTTGTTTGTTTTTCCAATATATTTCATCATCACTTTTCTTATCCTGGAAGTTTGAAAACAGTGTTGATGTAATTATTTAATCTGAACAGTGGGTTGATTAATTACACTAAACAACACTTATTTGGGATTTTTGTCAGAACATGTTTCAAAGGACTAGTTTCCTTCATTTTCAAGTGGGCATCGACTCAGTAAGAGTTGTTTAGTGTAATTAATCAACCCATTGGCAGATTAAAAAAATATTTCATCATAACAGACAATAATGAAAGGAAAATACTGAGAAAATAACCTGGGATACATATACCACTAATACTGTGTTTTAGGGGCATGGGAGTGGCCTTTCAAAGTTCCAAATTTTTGTATGCATTTCATTTTTAAATATAATGTAATTGCATTATTGTTTAGTTAATATGGGTATCAAATTGCATTCAAATTAGATGAAAACTCCTAACATTATAATTTATTTTATAAAGTTTCTTATGTAAAATGTTGCAAAGTCAAAATGTACTTGCATCTAATAGATTTTTCATAAACATTTTTTAAAATTATTATTAGTATTAGTAGATATTTTGTGCTGTAGAATGTAACTGTGCATATCTATGCATTTTCTGGGAAACTATAATAGAATTTAAACAAAAACTAAGATCCTTGGTTTATGTTGCAAATGTAAAATGTAGTTTCGAGAAAAATGCTGTTTTATAAAATGATATGCTAGGAAACAGGTGTAGTTCTTTAAATGGTTGTATAGGTTAAAAGCAAGAGAGGTGGGGAAGTACATTTAAATATGTTTACTTCTACAAATGCCCAAAGCTTGCAACAAGCACAAAAAATAAAAGAAAAATATTAATTTTTTGATCGATGGTGGTCAAAAATTCCTCTTAATGTCCCTTAATATTAGTGATCTTGAGGATGGAGGCAAGGAACTCATGAAGAAAACAGAGGCAAGAATACTATAGAGTACTACCAAAGGATTTTAGGTAAAGTTAAACAATAGGTCCTGCGTTCAATCTCAGTTAAGATGAGTGACTGGTTAAGATTTTTTTCTGGGATTTTCCCTTATCCTAGGAAGAAGAATAATATGAATAACTTTAAGCTCCATGATCACAGGTTCATTTAAGCATCATTTCACACTGATTTCATTCATCTCTGATATCTAACAGGTTAACATTAAGTATGGATAGGTAGAGTCACACTGAAAAATTCAATGCCATTGCCAGGATTTGAATCACAGATCTCCCGGTCTCTAGTCGGTTGCTCTACCACTGAGCTACCATAGCAACATGCTGGCATAGCATTGAATTTCTCAACTGACTCCCATGCTTCCTGGCAAACCACAAGGTGATTTCAAATTACTATGGACAATTATAATTATTGTTGGCTATACTCTGAATCCTGGGACTTAAAGTACTTACAACATTGTAAGTCGCCATTGGGGTTGTCATTTCAAAATAATTTGAGTCACCTTGTGGTTTGCCGGAAAGCATGCGAGTCAGTTTTGAAATTCAATGCTATGCCGGCATGTTACCATGGTAGCTCAGTGGTAGAGCAACTGGCTAGAGACTGGGAGATCCGTGGTCCTCGCTGTAGCATTGAATTTTTCACTCTGACTCTACCTATTTAGCTTCTGTCCTACATGGTTTATGTGAGAAAACAATTAGAATTATAATATTAAGTATGTTAAAGTTAAAAAAATAATCTGTTTTGTAATGGGATGAAAAGTATATTTTACTTCTTTAACATGTAATACTACAGGAAACATTTGCAAACAACAAGTTCTTGTAGAGTACTGTAACTTGTTGGGAGTTTATCATTAATATATTACAAAATGATTATAATAATAAGAATAAGATATTTGTGGTTAAGGAAAAAAACGTATGTTTTGCTTTTGACAACTTGAATCTGCCCAACTCCTAAGTGGCAATTTTAGTAGTTAACTGCTCCTTGCCCCCTGTACCTGAAAGTTAGGACAAGTTTGCCTATTATAGACAAGCAGAAACTCAATTTTTTTTTCTAAGAATAACCCTTTGAGATGTATTTGGACATCACACACAAGTATTTTGTGTGCTGACTAATCTCAAAAGATGCAATTTTCAATGTTACATAAAAACATACCTAAAAGAGTTTCAAAACTGCAACATAAACTTCCATACTAGTTCAAGTATACACTATAGTACTGTCATATTTATTCATTATTGTTTTGAAACAACCCATATAACATCAATATACAGAATAACATGTGGTTATGTATTACAGGTTTTAGATATTGCATTTGACTACAAAGGTCACCTTTTGGCAACAGCAAGTGGCGATAGTACAGCACGAGTATGGGATGTCCATTCAGACTTTAAACTTTTGGCTGTGATGGAAGGGCACAGAGAAGAAGTATCAAAAGTGAGAAGCTTTTGGAATTATTCAGTTCATGATTCCTTATTCATATGAGGGTCACTCCAAAACTTTTAAGAATAGTGCAGTAAAATATTAAAAATTTAGATCTGATCAATGCATCCTCTCAGAATATTCTCCATTGCACTCTATGTACCATCTCATCATTTCAAACCATTTTCCAAATACTGAACACCAGTTTTCTTTGGAGCGAGTACAAATACATTCTTTGTAAGCAGCTACTGTATTTCAGGGGACTCAAATTGTTGAACTTAGATTTTTTCATCCATTTTTAGGAATAGAAAAAAGTTGCATGGGGCCATATCTGGACTGCAGTGAGGGCGGGACAAATATCTGACACCTGCAGTAATTGGTTTGTTTCTGTGCAGTGTGAACAGAGATATTGTCATGGTGCAACAAAATGCCACATAGATCAGTCTTAGGATGCTTTTTTCTCAGTTCATTGAACACTTGTGGTAGACATTTTGTGATGTAAGAAATTTTAAGGTGCATCATCTGGCAGTAATGTCTTTCGTCTTTTTTGTTACAATGTAGCCACTTGCTGAGCAGAAAGAGCAGATCATCTTTTGGTCAACACTTCTCATTCGCTTTTATTGGGGGGATCTTCTCCTGGGAAGACCCAGATCAAAGACTGTCATTTAGTTTCTGGATCATACTGGAAAATCCAGCTTTTGTCACCTCTTACAATGTTAAATATATTTTTAGATCTTCCTCCTTTGAATTTTTCATTCATTTCTTGGCACCATTGCACGCGTGCTTGTTTCTGCTCATCCAGCAACTGCAGAACTTTCTGACATTGTTTTACTTTCAGGATTGTTTTCACTGCTGCCAATCCAATATGCAGGGCTTTTTGAATCTGATCATATGAGCAACAATGAATCTTCTCATAACATATGTTCCACTTTCACCACATTTTCATCCATTGTTGCTGTAGCCAGCCATCCTGCTACCATCAATAAATGGTGGATTGTGAAGGGCAATGATACTCAAATGCACAATGCAATCGTTCAAGGTTCTCTCTCCCCTAAATTGACTTAATAGTCATAGAAAATCATAGCATGGAAATGCCCTCGCTTGAGATCCAACCTAGCATATAGTATTGCAACACCTGCTATACCTACACATGCAGTGCTGACAATGTACATTGTTGTAGCATGCACAGCCTTGCACTGGTTGCTATCTGAACTTCAGTCTGAAGTTAGGAAAAGCTGTTTTGGCTTACCGCAACTCATAGTCATTCTCAAAACTTTTGCAGTGGCACTCATATTCTCATACATCAGAATCTGTCTCTGATGTTTTCCTTTTCTTTTTTTATTGTCACTTAACTATAAAGCTCTTATTACAATGTCTTCAGAATTTGTGTGTATATATTTGTGGAAAGCAGTTTACTCAAGTAATATTTTCTTCCTACACCATCTGATCTATTTTATTTTTTTTTTTCCTTCTTCTTCATTCTTCTTTATAGTTTCCTACTAACTTATACTTTTATTTTTTCAGCTATAAGGATAAGTCTAGAGGCCTGTTCCATTTTCAAAGTTAATGTCACTGATTCATCTTGTTCTTGGTTATCCAATATTTTTTATTTTTATCAATTAATTTAGATTGAAAATTTCCTAAAGAATCAGAGGTTCACTTTACGGACAGCAGGATTTCACAAAAGTAAATATCCACTGTGTGATGTGTCACTTAATTCTTAGCATTCGTATAGGGGTACGAGAATAAAATTTGGCATATGCTTCCCATCCCTTTATGTTGACATGGGTATGGCAGCCATTTGCTCACCTTGCAGTTTTGGAAAACAATATTTCAGCAACCATTGTGAACTAACTGGAAACTATTACAAATTCAATTTCAATACGCTTGCAGAAAATGTATTGTTATTGTGTTTCGATTAAGTAGTAGACCTGAAGTAAAATGCTCCTAGTGTTGGGTGATTTATTTACAAAGATAAGTTTAATCAGCAGCAATTATGGCTACGACTAGAGTAGCCAAAGTGATTAAAGTGTGCTTCTATTGAATATAGAGAAATTGGGAGGTGGATCGAATCCTGTGTAACCCCTGCCTTTATTTTTATTTTATTTATTTTGTTTTTGGAAAATATTTATTTTCTTGACCTGTGCAAAATATAAATTTGATATATTAATGGTACCTCTTTCTGATAAAACTCCTCCCAAATAGCATCAAATTATATGGTTAGTTTTATTTTTCATAGCATTGTAATATTTGCTGCCATCTTATGAACACTGCAATATGATTAAAATGTTACAACTAAATGCTTTATAAAAATAAATTGCAAATGCTGAAAATAAAACAGGGAATTACTCCTAATTCAACTAGCAAATGTTCTTCCCAAAATAAATATTTTCCTTTAAAGACCCATATTCACAGGCATCTGTATATAATTCTCGAATGCCATTATCAGGTTAAGGGATTTATTTCAGCCATGCATTGCTCATGTTTCTATCAGTTTACAATGGATATTCGGAAGCATTTGTATATCCTTCATGTTGGAACGTCTCGCTAGAGAGGAAGGAAATTAAAATGTTACAGGCACAAAAACGAAAATAATTCCTTTAGAAATGTTGAGTGAACTCTCATGATTACATTCCTTTATAGTTAAAGATGCAGTAATGTGATACAAATACAATGTGAGAATACGACTTAAAAGTATCAAAAGCAAATTAATTTAATATATTATATACTATATCAAAGTATTTAATAGTGCAATTAAATCTGAGTTTAACGGATCTCTCATTAAATGGAAATCTGCCTTAAACGGAAATATTTCATGGCACCATGAATTTATGAGTGAAAAGCATGCTAAATTTTCTTTATTAAATGGAAACTGTCTAACTCAGACCACAGAAATCAAAGTATGCCTTTTAACGGAAAATTTCCAGTTCCAAAATTCAGCGTTTAGAAAATTTTCAGGCATCTTGTGAAAATCTGCATTGTATGCTCTACAGATGTGATATTTATGTTGAAACATAGCCACTTTGCTGTTACCTCACGGGTCTATGAGGGAAGTGCGCTAATGAATACTGAGAAATCACATCATAGATGTCCTTCACTGTATAGTTTAATTAACCACTGATGTTAAGATAAACGTGGCTGATCGTCTTTTTATTGTTGTGTGTGCCCTATACAATTTGCACTGTAATGTCCTGTCAAATAGCACTTTAAGGTTCATCTCTAAACTTACATAGGTGACGATTTAGTTCGGCAGTAGTCATCAAGACTTCAAAAACAAGAGTTGTGCTAGATCTTAACACAAGAGCAAAAGTGATTTATGCAAGTGAACATGATAAACTGAGTGTGATGCAGATCATGAAGACAAAACTCAAGTTTATGAAATATTAAAGAAGAAATCCGAAATTTTGAACTGATGGAAATCTTACTAATAGAAAAATGAAGAGAGAGCTTAAGAAAACTGAAAACCAAGACATCAATAAAATAGTGTGGGAGTGGTCAGGGCAAAAATATCACCACATATTGGGGTCTGTGTTACAGGAATACATTAAAAAAGTAGCTGAAAAACTGGGCAAGACTGATTTCAAAGCAACTAATGGATGGCTAGTTACTGCAAAATACACCAGACACTTTGACAACTGGAAGAAATAAACAATTTGGATTGTTTAGAAACTGAAAGAGATGGTTATCTCCCTTTCCTGGATTTAAAAGTAATAAAAAATGACAGTAAATTGAATTTTGGAATATACAGAAAACAAACTCGCACTGATAATTACGTAAAAAATAATGGCTTTAACCCTTTTTCACATAAATTCACAAATAGTGTCTTTCAGATTCATGTTCATACATGATAGAAGATTGAAGACTGAATATAGTCATGGTGATTTAAAGGCACCATTGATATTTTAAATTTAAAAATATGATATATCTATTATATTGTTTAATAATATTAATTTTATAATCAAACCCTCTGCCATGATTTAGCAGCAGAGTGATACTTTGCAAACAGAGGTCCAAATGAAGTCTTGTTTGCAATGAATAGGCAATGTATTTTTTTGGGTTCATAGGAGAGTATACTAGTTATTCTCCAACCCGTGTAACTTCTCTATAAATTCGGGAAACATTTGACATTGTGGAAATTATCTTATGATTTTACTCTTTGCTGCTGTCAACTTTATCAACCACATGGACAAGCCCTGCAACCAATGTCTAAGAAAGTCAGGAGTCAGAGAATAGCGGGGTGAAGTTTCACACATACACATTTGACACTTTATAATGATAAAGCTAGAAAAGATTAACATAGTGAATCACGTATGAATTTGAATACCCTTATTTTCAAATCACCATTAAAACTATTACATCAGTTTAATTATGTCTTCATCATTTAACTGCCATTAACAAAAGCAAGTAAGGAGATATAGCCCACACTGAAATATTCATTAAGTAGAGTTAGAGTGAAAAATTCAATGCCATAGCCGGAATTTGAGTCATGGATCTCCCGGTCTCTAGCTGGTTGCTATTGCATTGAATTTTCATTCTGATTCTACCTAATCAACTCCTGTCCTACACACGGCTAATGTGAAAAAAGTAATTAATTAAGCGATATTTATGTTGTTTTTTTTTGTTTTTTTTTTATTTTTAATCTCTGTTCATCCCCCAAATAAATGTAATTAACATCAACATACAGAAACGAAGCAAAATATTTATACCATTTCTCAGGGTACTATGAACTTCCTCCTTGCAAGGAAATTGTTGCCAAGTTAGCAACAGAGTAATACTCTGTATCCAGAATTCAAAAGTGCCAGCTGGTAGTGGATCGATCCTTACCTTCAGCATGCTTATTTTCTGAAATGGAACATTAACAACCGTCTTTAATTTCTCAAGATTGTCTATTGTCACCAGAAATGGGGAATGAGGATAAAGGTACGCTTCTAGACAGCCAGTTAATAGGGGCATGGCAACATTGTATAGTGCTGGAAATTAACAAAATGGCAACACTGCTAGGTGTAAAGGTTGCTTCATGTTCAAGAATCCACTACTATATTGTGTTCTGTTTAATATATCATTTATTAATTTGTTCACTGGCATTTGCTACCTTTTGGAATGATTTTGTAATAATTAATACAATTTTTATACCATTAAATACTTTTGTATGCTATATAATATATTAAATTAAATTTTTATACCGTTAAATACTTTTGTGTGGTATGTAATATATTAAATTCATTTGCTTTCGATATTTTTGAGTCCTATTCTCACATACCATTGTGTTTGTGTTGCATTACTGGATAATAAACTATAAAGGAATGTAATCATGAGAGTTCACTCAACATTTCTAAAGAAATTATTTTTGTTTTTGTGACTGTAACACTTTAACTCCCTTCCTATCTAGCAAGACATTCCAACATAAAGGAGAAACAAATGCTTCCATATATACATTGTAAGCTGATGTAAACATTAGCAATGCATGGCCAAAATAAATCTCTTAACCTGTAAACAGCATTCGAGAATTCTAGACATTGAATGTATATTTTGTTTTGCAGTATTTGGAATTTATTTTTATAAAGCATTTAGTTGTAAAATTTCAATTATATTGCAGTATTCATAAGATAGCAAAAAATATTACAGCAATATGCAAAATAAAACTTATTATGTAATTTTCTGCTCTATGAGAGAAGTTATCAGTAGGAAGTTCCATTAATATGTCAAATTTATATTTTGCACAGGTCAAGAAAATAGAGAGTTTTCAAAAACAAAATAAATAAATAAATAAAAACAAAGGCATGCATTATACAGGATTTGATCCACTTCCCGACTTCTCTGTATTCAGCAGAAGCACACTTTAACCACTTTGGCTATTCTAGTGCTACCATAATAATTGCTGCTGATTAAACTTATCTTTGTAAATAAATCACCCAACATTAGGAGCATTTTACTTCAGGTCCATTACTTAATCAAAACAAAATAACAACACATTTCCTGCAAGGGTATTGTGTGGTGAGTATTTACTTTTGTGAAAGATAGTACATCGAATATCATAATTTGATGGAAGTAGTACAAATATATAATCATTTTCCTGTAGGTAAACAATTTTTAGGTAATCTGTCATCATCCATTCTGTTTTTGATGCTGGTGTCTTTCTTTATGCTGTTCGCCTTAATTTTATCACTTTTCTTTTACTGTATGGACTTTGGGAATTATGGAGTTAGCTTATTAACTTTGCATTCACCTGTGCAGCTACAGAAAACTAGTAAAAATAATACTTTTAGCTTTAAATCCTCCCAGATGTGAACTTGAGCATTACAACAAGCTATCTCACCTAGTTAATTGCCCTTATTGCGACCCTAGATATCAATACAGAACCCCAAAGGCTTACAATTTAATATCAATATCAATGGGTTTCAATATAAAATTGCATGTGAAAAATTGAAGTCTTATCATTTGCTGGATCCAGCTTAACCAATAGTTGAAAAAACTGTTTTCATTGCCATCACCCCTATATCACTCTCAAATCAGCTGTTCTTAGCTGAAGTCATCCTAATATGAATTAATGGGTCACTTATTCTAAAGTCTAAAGGATAAATACTTGAACATATTTCACATTTTCAAATAAAAGGTGCCTACTATATTATGGTTAAATTTATCTGCTAAATGCAATTGTAGCTAATATGAAATAATTACAATAAACGCAAGACTATAATATCCTCTATGCACCTTAGTTTTTGCTATCAAAAATAAATAAATTAAACAGTAACTCTGAAAAAAGCTGTTATAAATTGCATTCCTTACAGCAGAGCAACACATTTTGTGCCTGCAACTCAACAGGGCTGAAACAAACTGATATTTTCATTTATTTTATACCACTTCTGGTAGTATTAAGCATGAGTTATAATGCAAAGCACACAGAGCAGGACTACAATGACAGAGTATTTTGTCAGATGCAACCTTCAAACATCATTAATTTTAATTGACTTTCGAAGGGATTCACACAGTGAAACCAATATTAACAGAAAATTGAGAACTTAGTCAACTTAACATTCTAACCACATTAACTGTAGTAACATATTTTCACAAGTAGTTGCTTAAATTGTCAGCTGCTGTTGACTGGTCTGAACATTTAGGTCCTTCATCAATCAGTGGAGTTCCCCTAGTGTATTTTGCGCAGAAGTTCATAGCCATGAAAATTTCAAAAATCATTGCTTTGTGAAAAACTGTTAAAAATCACCAGGAATAAAGGAGAATTGGATGTTTGGGAGAAAATCCTCATCAAAATATGAAAAGGCTGACTATGAATTTTGAAATTCCCCATAGATATAAATTGCTATGCAAGTGGTTGAAGCTTCCACCAATAGGGAAATTATACCAATTGGTGATGCACCCGCAGATGTTTGAACCATTTGACTGTAACTGGCAATGCAAGCAACAGCTTATGAAAAAATGTTCCTCCAGTTAGCATGGTAAGTATACAAATATGTGCATAATTCTTAATTTATATTCAATTAGATTTTTAGCTATGCATTCTGATAACAGAAATTTATTATATCTGAACAGGTTTGTTTCAACCCAGCAGGGACACAAATGATGACAGCCTCTCTTGATAATACGGCTCGTCTATGGGATGTTGATACAGGAGAGTATATCCAGATTCTTGAAGGACACACAGACGATGTATTTTCCTGTGCTTACAGTCATAATGGAGATTTTATCATTACTGCATCTAAAGATAACACTTGTCGTATATGGCACTGAGAAATAGAACTTAAAATATAATATAAATTGTGCTAAAGACAAGCCGATTTAGAATAAGTTGATGAGCAAGAGTAGTCACTGTGCCAATTTGTATTTGTAATGTAACATCAGATGACAGTCTTTTCAGTGGCTGTAAACTTATATAAAAAAAATCAGATGTATATCATTCACTAATTCTTTGCATTATTACCATCAGGCATCCATTATATATTACTGAAATAAAGGAATTCTTCTATTCATTTTACCTTGATCACCATTTGCCTAGTAACGATTTCAAATTAGGCAATACACACTGAGCTATATACAAGATGCAGAAACAACATTCAGCTGCTTTTATCTCTGCATATGATATTCACAGAGAATTCAATATATATTAATCATTCCAATATCTAAAAGCATAAAAGATTTTAATCAAAACTATATAACCATTTTTGGGAAATTAAAAAGTATAATGAACCAGCAAAGTGCTGTTTCCGCTAGGGAAATTTGCAGAAAATCTTATATTCTATCTTCCAAACATACCATCAGCATGAGGCTAAGCATGAAAGATTCTAACCTTCAATGCTTTCAAAAGCTTATATATGTCATTTACAATGTCACTATGTTTCTTTTCGCAAACAAAGCTCCCATTTCTTTAAATTATGGAAACTATCCTTAAAGTAAGGTAAATCATGATCTCTATTAACTATCTTAAGCATTTTCTGTATAGCTAATTGTGCACTTTACAAACCATTGTTTACCTTTCCTAACACTTTTTCCTTTTATGGCAAGTTTTAACACTGTTGTTTCTTTGAACACTAGCAACTGATATATGCATTGGTATATTATGGAGTTAACTTCACCAAATTATTCACCAGCACATTTGAATTATATTTCATCAACTTATGAAATACATTCAAGTTACTTTTTACAGTTTTGTTTTAGGGCAGGCTTTGTAACTCTCAGCACTCATCTTCACAATGCCTCACATCACTTGTCACATGTATGGTGCCATTTTTTTGTTTGTATTTTAACGTCCTTTAACCTGGTTGGTCATATCGGACGATGAAATGATGCTCAAATGATCTCGGGGTCCATGCAGCTTAAAGTTACTCATCATTCGTCTTCTCAGGGTAAGGGTAACCGGTATCCGGTATCCGGTAACTCACCCTAAGCGAGATTCGAACTCACGACCTGTTGAATATGAGGCATACATGCTACCACCACACTACCAAGGCCGGCACTATTTTATTGCTTTTTGACATCCATAATTTCAATACTCACTCAATTGGTTAGTTGGCCTTTTCCTATTTTCAAACAAAACTTAAAATGAACACATTAAGAACAAAATAATAATAACTACCACAAACAGATTTTATATAATAGAAACAAAAAACCTGAGTATGCCACACTAGCCATATAGTGTGGTGGCATGCAGGTTAATGTAGTTGTCTTCTGCTTGGTTTACCAAGTAACAACATAGTAAATGTTGACAAAATTAGCTTCTTTTATGTATTTAGTTTGGGAAGTTTAGATAGCAACTTTGTATTCAAGTAAAGAAGACTGAAACTATAGGTTTGTTTCTTATTATTTAATTTTATACGTGAATATTTTTTGCTAAATATTTTTATCAGAAATTTGACTCAAACTTTAATTTTTGCTTGTTGATTCTTATTTTCTCTTTGTGCATGTGCGGCAAATGACCACATAGACCCACATGCCCAAAAAGAAGCTTCCCCTCTCAGCCTCTGGTACCTTACCACCACAAACTTACAGCTAAAAGCACTGAGTACTTCTGTGTGCGTGCACAGGATGGCTATAAAATCATTTGTGCCCGAGAAATGGTGCTGGTTAATATTACTACAGCCACCTTCACTATAGCTGTGCAATGCTGAAAGAATTCACAATAGCTTTAAATTTGTACAAAAACTCATTATATATTATACCATTTTACCTGATAGGTCGTCTCCTTAGCGCGGTGGCAGCGCAGCTGCTTACCAAGCGGGAGACCTGGGTTCGATCCCCAGTACCGGCGTGGGGATTTTTCCCCCGCTGGGAGACCTGGCCCGGGGTGCACTCAGCCTCGTAAGGTCCCTGGGGGGCCAATTGAGGAGCTACTTGATGGAGAAGTAGCGGCTCCAGGTCATGAGGACCGCATTAACCAGCCGGGAGGGACTCGAGGCGCTGACCACGTCTCACCCTCCAATACTGCACCCCATCCATGACATATGTAGTGGACCGAGATGGGGGACGCAGCGGCCGGGCGGTAGGCCAAGGTAACCGTGAGCTGTCGTGCCATGGAGTTATTTTACCTGATAGCATTATGGAGAAATTATTTTCTGAAATGTATGTTTGCCCTATAAGGCCAGGTGCCACTTTATCTGCACTATCCTTGTTATAGTTATTCTTACAGTTATCATTATAGTTGTTGTGGTTATTGTTGTAGTTAATATTCACAGCTTTTGTTGCTTACATTTTACAAACAGAGCACATGTATATAAAGTAGTGGCAAGAGTTGACAACACTGCCTTTCTTGGTCGTGTAAAATGTCAGTCAGAGATACAGTGGCAGTACTAGAAATTTTTCTGATTAAAATTTCTCCAGAAATAGTAAATGCATTTTCATCATATTTAAGTCTTTCTTCTTGCTTGAGTGTCAAGAACAATGAGTGGAGCATGCAGGAAAACTCCTTATATGTTTACAGATCTGTTGCACAGTATTACTTTCTATTCTGTTTGGTCTCTAAGTGTATTTCCCTCACTGATCTATTGGTGCGATAATGGAGCTCTGAAAATGTTGAACTAGACGTTCTACTCTTCCCATTTTTACACAATGTATGAGGGCTGATCAACAAAGACTGAGACTCATTTTTTCCTGTAGCTTCCGTGATAGTTTCGTATCTGTAACATAAACATTTGAAAAGAGCGGGTTTTTATGTATAATGTCGGTAGGCGGCAGCACTCTCGTATTGGTAGGTTGGTAGTAATGCTCTATTTTGTAGACCCTATGTGCATTTCACATACCAGACATGGAGGTGACGTGAGAGGAGCAGTACAGCGCAATCAAATTCTGCTTTTGTTTAAACCATACAGCCACTGAAACTTATGAAAAGCTGAAGCAAGCGTACAGTGAAGATGCACTACCTCGTGCAACAGTGTTTAGGTGGTTCGACTTCAAAGAAGGCCGACTTGTCAGTGTTAAGCAAGGTGGGCCTGGTGTTTCGGCTTCTGCTGTGACTGAAGTCAACATCAACACAGCTGCTGTGATTGTCCAAGAGGATCGGCATATAACATTACGTAACCTCAGTGAATTTCATATGGCAATGTGTTTACAATTATGCACGACCATCTCCATATGACCTGAGTTTGTGCTCATTGGGTGCCACATCTGTTGACTCCCGAACAAAAGGCTGTGCGAATGGAGACAAGCCATGAGGTGCTGCATCTCTTTGCTGATGGAAGGGATGCATTTTTTAAATTGATTATCACCGGTGATGAGTCATGGCTGCATCATGATCCTGAAGGAAAACAAGCCAGCACAGTGTGGAAATCGCCAGGTTCTCCAACACCAAAAAAAGCAAAAGTTGTTCCATCTGCAGGGAAAGTGATGGTGATCACATTTTTTTACTGTAATGGAATGATTTAGCAGCATGCAGTTCCCCCTCACACTACCGTTACAGCAGCATACTACACATCAGTATTGGCTACACTGAGGAAGCACATTGCAAAGAAATGACTAGAGTTTTCTGGACTGGGTGGCGACTTTATCATGACAATGCATAGCCTCACGTCGCAAATCAAGTCATACAATTTCTGGTTCGATTTAACATTACCTGTGTACCACATCCACCTTATAGCACCCTGTGCCTATTTTTTATTCCCATCACTAAAGGCAAAGCTTAGGGGTATTCGATTTGAGAACTCTGAAGCAGTGCTCAAGAAAAGTGAGGCGATTCTCAAGGACTTGACAAATAATGGTCTGCAGCACATGTTCAAGGACTGGCAGAGATGCTATAAAAAGTGCATTGAAGTAGGAGGGGATTATTTTGAAAAAGATCATGTAAACATTGAATTGGAGTAATAAACATCTGTGAAAAAAAATCAGTCTCAGTCTTTGTTTATGCAGAATCCTGACTTGCACAGGACAAATTCAGAACCAGCAAAGCATTCATAATAAAGCAATTCAAGGATAAATTTTGTTAATATAAAAGAATTATGAACCCTAAGTAGTAGTAGTACTAGTAATAATAAAAATAAAAATAATAATAACAACAACAACAAAAATTATACCTAATAGATGATATATTATAACTTTGAGAAATATAATACAATATGCAGTATGAAATACCTTAATTAGATCCTACACATTATTCCACACAGAATCAGGGGCATAATTTGAGAGGAAAGAATTTCTATTACATTTATAAGTATCAAAATAATTTATTCCTAATCTTTTGGCCGTTAGCATGCTAGCCTATTCTTAGGCATACAGACTCATTGCGATAAAACTTGATTCTGTTCATAATGTATTGTAGCCTATTTTCTCAGGCGGAGTGTCATGAGTGTTGTGATATAATGGGCATATTAACCGGAAGAGACAAGAAGGTTGAAGTCATTGAAACAAACCTCTCAGGTCTTCTCTCCTGCCATGTGAAGCATAATTAGTGAATCTTGAGGACAGCTGATATGTGTTAGTATAGCCAGTCTAGTGCATTTTTACTACTGAAGACAAAGGATTCTTAATTTGCCTAATGAACACAAAATCAGAAGTTATCCATTTTAAAAATACAGAGGCAATTGTGTTTTATTAGTTCTTTCAATTTAAAGACCTAGTTAATAAGTACCTAACTACAATTGCTATATTCTTCATTTATTATTATTATTATTATTATTGTTGTCATCATCATCTGCATTTCTTAAAATTTAATTGAAATTATTTATATTATTAAAGATAATTTTAATTAAATCCAGAAAAAAAATGCACACATAATTTGCCAAGTGAAAAAAAAAGTTAACTCAGAACTTGATTGCAGCATATGTTTTGATAAGAATTACCTTATATTTGAATGATGAAGTCCTGTTTTTTTATATTTAGCTGAATTTCCTCATCTTTGATTTTTGTATCATTCCTTCCAGTGGAAAATTTCTTACTTTCCCTCAATTTCAAACTACGATAAAGAAGCCTCCAATAACAAAAGTTTAGGAAACCTGCACAAGATATGATATAGAATTGTGTGGCAGTGCAAGGAGGAAGAAATGAGCAGAGAGAGAATGGGTTTATCTAGCATTAATTAATGAGAATTCTTATACACCAATAACCAGAATGTTAATGTGTATAAGGTTTTATGGTAAAAACAGCTCTCAAGGATTAGAAAGCTAAATGTACTTAAAGAAAATAAAAAGGAGGAAAGATATTTTACTGTATGAAAGGTAACAAGTGTTTGTATTGTGATTTATGATAATAAATAAATTCATTCATTCATAAAAAAGTTTAACATTACAGAGATTTAAGTGCATATTTTGTTATTTGTCTACAGTTTAGTTCCAGTTACACTTTCATGGTAAACTAATCATATTTCATTAATCACAAGCCTCTGAACATTACTACATAATTAATCCCATCTAGTATGCATCCTGAGTGTGCTTATCACTTATTTTATTGAAACCATCAAGAATTTTCTTTTTAATTTCATATGAGAATTTGGATGTACATTTCCATTTACATCCACAATTATGAGCAAGTGTTTTTCTTGGTATCAAATTTTTGGGTTGAACGTAATACTTTCTCTACCTAAGTACGAAGTAGAGAAAGTAAAAAATCAAATCATGTAGACAGGTGCGTACATAATATCAGAAGACAATTCCTGGTGTTAAAGTTCTAGCTACAGAAATTGTTGGATATCTGGTAATAAGTTTAGACAACAGGATCGCTAAATGCTAAACCTAAGAAGTGAAAAAGAAATGTTCTTTCAGAGGAAAAAGTTTAGTGCATCATTTGAATGCTCTCCAAGAAGAGTCTATGATGTGTTGTACAGCAAGTGGCTATTTGTAGAACTGCTAATCTTTAAAAATTTACACCATTCAGAGTAGCTATTGTTCTAAAATTACCACATAATGATGAGGAATCCCACAAATATATCAATGCAGAGAGACACGTCTTTCAACAGAACTTATAATAAAATTATTACTAAATACAGTGCATGTTCTACCCCCATGAGTAGGGGGCAGATGTTGATGAAAAGTCATCTTTTTACCTTTTCTAACATACTTGTACATAGTGTATAGCAAAGGTATTGCACTCCACCCAAAAGTTGGATACCGAGATTTCACTGGAAACATACGTTTTAGGGCCCCCTGTATCTAAAAAAGCATTTTCAGAAAAAAGTTCATGCATGAGTGGGTGTGTGTGCGTGTGTATGTGTGTGTGTGAACACAATAACTCAAAAATAAAAAGTCAGTAAAATACCAAACTTGGTATTTAAGTTTAGTATCTTCTGGGGTTGTGACACAAAGAGTTTGAAAAAAATACCCTCACCCCAAACTACCCTTTACATGGAGCTTTCTTAGAAAATATTGATTTTCTCAAAAATGGCTGTAACGATTTTGATTAAAATATCGTATATTAAAGATATTTACCTGACAAATAAAATGTATATCTGAATTTTCTGGGAATAGGCTCTGAAGACTTCTTTATTCTGGATGAATTTTACGGAATTTTGCATAACTGCTAAACCATAAGAAATGGACAAAAACTTACCACAAAAAATGTAGAGCATTTTAAAACACACAATTTATGTTATATGCATTTTTTTCATGGAGTTGATCATTTTTCAGATATTCCTTGTTTTGGTTTCAGCTTTAAAAGATTATACTTTTCTCACACAGGACTTTGTCAACTCCTGTCCATACAAACAAAGGAACTTCAATCACATAGCAACCAGCTTTTGACTATCACTTTAACCTATGGTACTCCCTTATTTCGCTTCTACTTACAAGGAAGCAAATAATGAAACTATTTCTGCTAATTTTTTTTGATTAGCGTTAAGTAAATAGAACAATAATCTTTTTAACAATAATTTGTTACAGAGATGTAGAGAAAGTCATGTGAATGGAACACATAAGATTTTTGTTTTTCAGTTAAGAGCAATGCCCAGTGGTATAAATTCATTTTAAGTTGCAACGAATCAGAATCATGTATTTTTATGTTGCATTTTTCTCCAAGTTGACTTGAAAAGACATGATTTCATGTTATTGGCCATTTTTATGACATTTTTCCTACCTTTGGATTTTATATTTAAACTAGATAATGCTTCTCATAGCTGAACAAAGCAACCAGCAGTACCGATAGTTATATAAAAATAGTCTAAGTAGTCGCATTTCCAGGAAACAGAACCAATGCTCTACCTTTGTTCTTCAATATGAATACAATATTAAACTTAGCGTAAGAGTGGATGTTTCAGAGATCACAACAGCTGAGGGCAAAGACTCACTAACCTTGTTGTACATACTGCGTTCCTTCCAGGAGAATGTGTCTCACTTGCATGAGCAACATGAGCATTTTCTGAGAAAGATCACGACTCAAATTCCAACATATCATCAAGGCTTACTAGTTCTTAGAGAACGTGAGTGCATGTGCTAGCAATGCTAAATACACAAAGGGATAGTAACGTTGTGCAAAGTATAAATGTGGTTGGTTGGTATCTAATGTTTAGCAGTTGTCAGTGAAGCCATTTGCTCTCTTACATTCCAGTATTTTGATGTTATATTATCATTTAAATGTATTTGCACCATTCTTTATGCAAATTCTCTGAATTTTTAAGAATTCTAATGCAGTGGAGTCATAAGTCACACCTTCAGCTAGCTATACTTTGATGTGGAGAAGTTTAGATATATCTCTCTATAAAGTAATCCAATGCAGCAAAATGCCAAAAGCAAAATGTGTGTTTTTTACACCTAGTAAACGAGTACAGGAAAGATATATTTACAACAGATGGAAGTGTTCTATTTTGTAAATTGAGCAACTTTAAAGTGCAGAAAAATACTTTGTTGTACAGCAGCACAGTAAATCCTCTGCATTTTTCAAAGAACTCTGTGAAGTGATGGTTAATGTGAATATTCCATTGAAAAAGATTAAGCCAACCAAAGTTACAAGATTTCCTAAAGCGGTATACTAGCCATAGCATTCCAGATGAATCCACACTACATAAGAAATATTTAAGTCAATGCTATGAAGACACAATGTCAAGAATAAAAAATAATATTGGAGATAAGCCAGTATTTGTTTCGATCGATGAAACTGATGCCGAAGGTCGCTATGTTGTAAATGTTATTGTGGGTACACTCAAGACTGATGGTCCTGGAAAGATTTTTCTTCTAACAAGACTTCTTGGAGAAGAACATCCATTCAATGATTTAAAAATTGTTCAATCAAGCCATGTATTTGATATACCCCTAAGGTATCCAACATGACATGTTACGGATGCTGCACCTTGCACAGTGAATGCAGCAAAAGCAATATTAGCATTTTACACCAAAATGGTACACATTACAAGTCTAGCACATGCCTTACACAGGGTATCAGAAGAAGTGAGGAAACATTTGCCTGAAGTGGACAAACTTGTTTTGAATATGAAGAAAGTGTTTCTCAAAGCTCCTTCAAGAGCTCAGCAAGTCCATAATCAACTGTTTTAAAGGATAAGATGCAACTGCGATAAGAATCTGTCAAGATGTACTAGGGAAACCTGATTTACTCTCTTTGGAGAATATTTTACTTTCTTTGCAGTGTGACAGGGAGCTTTGCTCAGTGAAAATACCAAACCCTAGAAATGTTTAAATAATAACAATGTTCATCTATTGAATGACCAGAACTCACCTGACATTAACAGCATAGAAAATTTGCAAAAAGAGACTTGCAAAATTTGACTTCCACAAAACAACATTTAACATTAACTTGGTTCATGATCTCAAAAATCTGATGTGCTGCATTCATGTAACTTTTTCTAGCCATTTCATACACAAACTATTCTTACATAAGATTATTCTTTTATCTACATCATGCTATTCGAGAAAAACATTAGCAAATTCGTTTTAACACTTGCTTACTTGTAAAGCAATACGCTAAGTTAAAACAATACTCAAACCTTTTAAAAGCTGGGCAGTATGTAAATGATTGAAGTTCAGTTTGCTTTGCATGGCCAGAGAAATGAAATGAAAGGTGACTTCTCGTTTAGTTTGGAAGTTTAAAATTGAAACCAATAACAAGGAATATCTTGAAAATGTCAACTCTTCAAGAAAAATCTGATGTGTTACACTCACATGACTTTCTCTAGCTCTTCTACAAACTTCTTACATAAGATTATTCTTCTTTCTGCACCTTGCTAATCGAGATAATTATTAGCCAAATGTTCTTACTACTTGGTTCCTTATAAGTAGAAAGAAAATAAGGGAATACACTAGACTAAACCCATAGTCAAATGTTTTAAAATCTGTCATTATTCGATTGTAATTGCAAATCGCTTCTTTGCTTGGCCAGGAATAGAACAAAAGAAAAATGGACACTTCCTATCTGAGAAAAGTATAAGTACTCACAACTGAAACCAAAAACAAGGAATATCTCGGAAACGGTTACCTCCACAATAAAACTGTAAAGGACATATGTTGTGTGTTTTGATCAGATCAACATTTTCTGTGCAGTAAGTTTTTGTCTATCTCTTACCGCTTAGCAGTTAATCAACATTTAACAAAATTCATCCAGAATAAAGAGGCTATTCCCAGAAAATTCCAGATACACATTTTATTTAGTATGTAAATATCTTTAATATGCGGGATTTTAATCAAAATCGTTAGCCCATTTTTGAAAATCAAAATTTTTGAAAATTTTTTCATGTAAAGGGTAGTTGGGGATGGGGGGATTTTCTTGAAAATCTTCATGTGGCATCCTTGGAAGATACCAAACCTAAATACTAAGTTTAGTATTTAACGGTCTTTTCGTTTTTGAGCTATGCTGTCCACAGACACACACACACACACACATACACTCGGACCTTTTTCTGAAAATGTTTTTTTTTTTGTGGATTCAGGGAGTCCTAAAACATGTATTTCCAGTGAAATTTTGGTATAAAATTTTTGGGTGGAATACAATATTTCCTTTATACACGATGTACATAGTACATATAGAGAAAGCAAAAATATATATAAGAAATAAATTATGTGTTTTATTGAGATCTGCTATTTTTGTGCAGTAAGTTTTGTCTAAGAGTTATTCAAAATCCTCAAACTTCATCCAGAATAAAGAGGTCTTCAGAGGCTATTCACAGAAAATTCAAAATACACGTTTTATTTGGGAAATAAATATATTTAATATACAGCATTTTAATCAAAATCGTTACAAGCCATTTTTGAGAAAAACAAAATTTTCAAACATTTTTCCAGTTGAAGGACACTTTGTGGTGGGGGGATTTTCTTGAAAATCTTCATGTAGCATCTTTGGAAGACACTAAACATAAACACCAAGGTTAGTATTTAACAGACTTTTTGTTTTTAAGCTATGCTGTCCACACGCATGCATGCACACAATACACTTCTAAAATGCTTTTTTGGACTCATGGGATCTCAAAACATATTTCTGTAGAAAGTTTGAAATCACATTTTTAGGTGGAATAGCTACTATGTACATTGTATGCAGGTACATATGTTTTAGAGAAAATAAAAATGTACGTTCCAATCTTGTGAACTCATGACTAATTGTATAATGGAACTTACAAAAAAAAAAAAAGAAAGCAGGACATATTATGTATTAAGAAATGTAAATTGGAAATAATTTATGATTAAATTCATGAAAAGATGAAAAATATTGTTAACGTCCTGTTCTAATTAATTGTCTGTGTATATTGTTGGACAAAACTTCAAGTGTATATAAAAATATGGGAGGCAAAGATGAGCATTTTTCCACGTAAAAATAGGGTTGTTTGTAGAGCCAAAGTCTTAAAAATTTTCACCTGGTATCCTTACACCTTTGTCTTTCCTTTCACAGAAAAGTGTGTGTTCTGGATGTAAGTTTTTTTTCCTCTCAACAATTTGCACTTATACTTAGTTGACAGCATAGACTGGCTTGTGAAAATTGAAGTCGTCTGCTAATCATAGATCAATTATGCTCAATGAAGCAATATACTAATTAATGGATTTTAACTCTTTTAGTGCCAATCACGATTTAATCGTGATCCGAAAATTCTGCAAAAATTGCCATTGTGATGACATTTTCATATGTTTCAACTCTTTCCAGTGGGAAAGTCTGTGCTTTCTACGTCACAGCCATAGAGAAAGGTTTTCTGGAGCGTTTCAAGATCTTATCTTCACTCCAAATTTAATTCCTCTAGCCGCCAATGCTTGTGTATGCTGCTTGAAACATGGTGTCATCTTGTTGAAGGTTACCTACCAAAGAGAAAATAAGAGCTGCAGTTTGCAATGTATTAGAAGAAAGCGAGTAATTTTGAATTTTCATTTGATGAAAGAGTTTCTGATATCGATGAACGAGAAGAAGATATAAATATTCTGGCCTAAGTGATGAAAATGCATCCAGTAGCAACGGATCTCATATGCAAATAATTAGTGTGCTTATCAAAATGGATTTATGGAGGTGTAACCAGATGACGAATACAATATGAATCAACCATTCCCAACACAAGTGCTAAATTGTACAATAATCTGTGTTACATTTGTATCTTATTGCTTTATGCCATTTTCATTAATAGTGATATCATGCGTATATGTGTGTGTGCTATTTTTGGTGAATTTTTATTTTTACATTTGGTATTCATTTTATTACTAATAATTTAACACTCTGCATTGTCCTCTAAAATTGCTTGGCACTTTTCAGATAGCATTTTGCTATTCGAGCTGGCACTAAAAGGGTTAAAAGAGTTTAGTAACAATGACTTCAAATTATACTTTTCTAATACTGTCACACTAAATTTTAGAGCTCTTCTTCCATTTTCAGACTCAGGGGTCTAACTGCCTCCATGCACTTAACTGACCACAGTTAAAGTGCAGATTCCATGTTATTGATATACTGATAGTTAACAGTGAAAGAGATTAACACTTTTTTAAAAATATAAAAGCTTTATCAAACTAAATGCATTTTGAGGTTATTAATATAGTGAAATTAATGCAACGACATAAGAAATTTTGGGGAATCTTTATGTGTGGTATGAGAAATTTTTCTAAGTCAAAAGGTTCAGCAATGTGCAAGCAGACAGAGCCAACCAAAGACTGCAAGCTGTATTGCATCTTGCATAGCAGTCAACCTGCACATCATTTCTAACAATCGTAGCCAACTCTGCAAATAATCCTCAGACAGCTGCACAACAAAGAGTGTATACCTATTTGAAAGCGATTTACAACAAGTCACTTTTGAAAACTCCTGGCCATACTTTCTCTTGGGTTTTATTGCTTTACAAACACGGGGATGCAGTCGAGCAGAATTTATTGTACTACATGAAGAGAAGGTTGTATGTTACTGGCAATATCTTACAGGTTCTAATAGTTTTAGAAATGGCTCGTCTGATTAATTAGCAGAGGCTGTGTGTTCAGTGGTTCAATGAACCTCCGGAAAAAAAGTTGCATTTTAAAATACATAAATTTATAATTTACACAATTATTCTTTCTTGTATTATTCATTTTATTTGCATTTTCAAACTATTTTACCGTATGAAAAGCCTTCAAGTCTTTGCAACAGCCCCATATGTTCCAACGTGCTGCCCAGGTTCAATCTCTCTTTTGAACCTCCGAGAATAAGTTTGTTGGTGCTTCTTCGGTGGAGAGAGGTAAGGGGAAACATCGCTAACAGTACGTGGATTTGAGCTGGAGTGATGACCAGCTCTGCTGCGTGTCGGCTCTGGCGGAAATGCACGAATTAATCTGAAATGAAAAGCTACAGGACTGCAACAAATAGCACGTGTGTTTTCATTGTAATAGAGTCATTCAGTAAACAATTGTTTACTGAATAATATACATATGGAACAGTGCACTCGGTTATATACTTGTGCTTTGGTGTTCATATGCATATTATCTGTTCATTGTTTTCAAAGAAGAATGAACAGCGTTCAATACCTTTTAAAAACAAACTTCACAGCTTTAAGCTTGGAAGAGAGGTGTAAAGTTAAGAAGCTTGACAGCCAATACATCAGCTCGAATTAAAACAAGCGCAAAGCAGCCAAGGTAAGACATTTTGCAGGTCTTTCAATGTAAATATATACAATAGAAATAGTTGGATTTGCGGTTGCATTACTACAAATAAGCTATTTTGTTTTCTGTGCTTATTGTTTGCTAAGGGCAAAGATACAAACTGGACATGCCATGGCATGTCAGATCTAAGTCATCTAACACAAAAAATAAAAAAGCACGAGTAATCTATTGCACATAAGAATGCTTATTTAGATTTATCATCCCTTGGAAAAATGGAAATTAGGCGGCAACTTAGCTCAGCTTTCAGACAGAACATAGAAAGACACAGTGACAATGTAAGGAAAAATCGCTATGTTCTTCCTAAAATAATTTTTAAGGTAATTTTAGAACTATAGATATATTTTAAATAATTTAGAAAGTCAAATTATTTGGAAAGGTAAACTTCATTAAGCAGTAGAAGTGGTGAACCCCCCTGTCATTTAAGTCACCAGCTGCCACTGTTCATTAGGCAGATTTGTTGGTTTACCTCAATGATTTGGAGGCCTGCCTTCAATTATTATTTGACAAAAGTCTGCTGAGAACAAGACTGAAGTATTCTGAATGCAATGCAGTCTTGCACCCCATTAAGAGATGGGACTGTACATATCCCAAGTTTTGCTGCAGGTAGGAGAATGTTAAAATAGTCCTATTCTTGTGACTTTTGTTATTAATAATGTCTAGTAAGAAATGTTGTTATATTATTTTAAAAAGTGAATATGAAAAATTCACACAGTTTGTGTGCAAAGGAATGTGGTTTGAGCTGGCAAAGCTGTTGCCCAGGCAAAAATCTTTTCCTCATACACTGCTTTGCATACAAGAAGTCACCTCATATGGTGACTAATGAAGTATTTGGTTGGACACCAATGCATGAGTTCAGTCAGTGTGATTGGTTCAGTAACTGTCACAAAATGTGCATGGTCTCTAATAGTACCAAATACATTTTGAGAGGGAAATTGGGGGTCCCGGCCATGACTGTTAAATAGGACTAAAAATACCAACACCAAAAATTATTTGCAGACCCTTTTTAGGATCTTGTGGAAGACATTAGGCAGATGCACCCTGTAATGTAGAGATTAGGTTTAGTTAACGAGTGGGTTAAGTGCTTAGTGTACATAACTAGTATTTTAGGGACAAACAGTACAGATAAGGTTTAGGGTAGATTTAGTTAACAAGTGAGTTAAGTGTTTAGTGTACATAGCTAGTAATTTAGGGAAAAACAGTGTACATGATTATATAATTAGTGCAATAGGAGTAACGAACTGTGTAGCTAGTATAATTTATTGACAATAAAGGACTGTTGGTTGCCTTGCATTATGTGATTCAAAATGGATAATTTAGTTACAATGTATTCTTCAGAATAATCTACATGTGTTGTAAGTAAATAAATAAGAATTATAAGATTTAAGTTATGTTCAGAAAACATTTTCCAGCAAGAAATCACAGTAAAACATAATTCTAACAATTGAAAGTTAGTCGAGTCGATTTTGTAACACTACATCACTTACTTTTTATTTTGGAAAACATGTTTCAGAAGCCATGTGCTTCCATTGTCAATTCCTTTGGTCGACTGCCAGCATTGCTTGCTGTGGTGGTTGTCTCTGTCCCTGGTGGTGGTTTGATGAACCTCTGAATCAGTAGATCGCCTGGCGGGATTTCAAAATTGAAAATGCGGTTCTTGTTTTTACATAATTCTAAATTCATATTAGACAATAAAATATAAAGCTGTACTTCAAAAAAATTTTCTGCTCATGTTGGACTTTGAAAAACTACTGCGTCACCTATTGGAAAGAAGAGCTGAAATTTCATATTTTACTTTCTGAAAGTTTATCTACTCTTCCAAAGCTGCTTTCAGTACATGTATATAAAAGAGGAATACTTGTCATAGTGAAAATCAAATAATTTATTGATCTCTTGTTTAACAAACAGTTGGGCACTTTATTTACAATCCAGCCGCCTACATATTCATGGATAACTCCTGCACATGCATTTAATTTCTTAAAAATTAAAAAATCTTGGCTAGTTTTACAGACATACTATTTTATGGTTGAAAAAATTATGTAACTATATAGGAGACTGCTTGAACCCTCTTGCTGCATAATCACTGGGATGTTGTCTCTCAGATAGTTTTGGGTAACCAGGGTCCCCTGGAAGATTACTTAGACGTGAATGAATGACTCTCCAACCTCCTTTCCTCGTCCAATCCTTTGAAACAATGCACAGAATTAGCAATTATTAAGAGATGTTGCAAATAAGATAGAAAAGTGCTAATTTTAGGACAGAATTCATATTGCAATGGAAACAGCATTGATAAAATTCTTTTAATAAATTGTACTAGAACCATTCAAATATAAACCAGAATTTTGTTCATTTGATTCACAGCAGCACAACACACAGGGGCATTGTTGGTGAGAGAATGGGGAGGGGGTAGTCATGTCCCCAGCCCTCTCAGTTGCATCTGTCACTTGCTCTCACTATGAGTGTGCAAGAAGTAAATGTGTATGTTGTGCAGCAGATTATTATTCATTTTCTCAACAATGAAGGTGTGAAATGGAGTGAAATTTTGAAGAGATTCCAAGCAACTATGAGCAAAACCTAAGTCTTCAATTAGGTGCAGAAATCTTAAAATGGTTGCAATAAGATAAAAAATCAAATCATAAAAATCATCCACATATGCTTATAGAAGGCAATTATTGAATTATTATTGCTGAGAATGCATCAATGGTGGGTATAAGTATTTGAAGTATCCATACCATTGTGTCGGACACACTTGGATACATAAAACATTGGCAAGGTGGGTTCCACACTTTCTTACCAAGGCACAAAAGAATGTGTGGAAAGAAATCTGTTGGTGACTTTTGGGTCACTTTGAAGAAGGGGATGTTTTTTTGGAACTTATTAAATTACAGCATCTGTAACTGTTGATGAACTTGCTAAATTACATGGTCCACCTCTTGAACACGCACCTTACAGTCCAGTTCTTGTTCCCCTACAACTACCATATGTTTGAGCCATTAAAGGTAGAAGGGAAAATATTTGAAGGTGATGCTGTGGTCGAATAATGTGTGTGAAATTGGCTACTGAGCCAGCCCTCTTATTTTTTCTATGAAAGGATCAGAAAGCTTTTCAACCATTGGAGAAAATGTATTTCTGTTGCAGGAAATTATGCAAAAAAAGAAAAAAAGAAGACACTGCATTTGTATTTATATCACCAATAAAGCTATTTTAAAAAATTCTGATTTATAATTGAATGACCCTTGTATAAAAAATGTCCATCCTATATGCACATTGATTTGTCTAAAATTAGTGATGTTTTAGGAAGATCTCTATATAAACTACTCTTAATGTTACTAATTTTAATCAAATTTAAAATGTGTTAATATTTGTTGTTTAAACGGCTGTATATTTTCAGCTCTGCATTACAATGATTTTGAGTTATCGTATACACAATGCCAAAGCAATTGTAACAGATTGAAATCTAATTAATATACAGAACACTATACATGAGATAGCCATGGTTACACTTTCAACTAACATTGCTGAATCATACTTGTTAACTTCCTGAAATTGATGTTTATAAAACATTTTGTTAACTAGCAAAGTGTAATAATTTTGCAATTTCATTAAATTTAATTAGCTAATTTCCTATAGGTAGCTCCTAAGTGGAGCATAGAGCATTGTTATGATGTTTCCTTGACTGGGTTGGATTTCGAGTTCGTGAATTTCACTGTGCACCATAGTGACAAAGGGTTGGCACTGTAAGATGAAATCACAACTTGCAGATGCGAAATGGCAGAATTTTGCCCATCTTTCAAGTTATGGGGTTCTTTTACATGCAAATAAACATTACATGGGATTGCCAGCTTTACTTCCCTTCCAAAGGTGGCCATGCTATGGATTTTTGTGTTTGAAAAAATTCATCACTCTTCACCAGGTTTGAACCTGCAATCTTGGGTTTTAGAGGCTAGCATGGTAACACCTCTACACCACAGAGGGACTTTGATGTGGTTAACAGATGAATCAAAGGATGGATCAGGAACTGTATATGGCATTAGACCAAGGTGTAAAGGATCCTTGCCCTTGGGTAAATATGCTACTGCATTTAAAACAGAAATCTATGCTATTATTTAATGCATTCATGAAAATATAAGGAGAAGAAACATTGGTAAACAGATACATTCAGTTAGCTTGCTGCATTTAAGGATCTTAGTAGTCATAAGGTTACATCAGGACTGGTTCAAAATTGCCTAATTATGCTCAATGAGGTTCTACTCATCTGGGTACCAGACCATAAAGGCAATAGAGGCAATGAAAAAGCTGACAAACTTACAAGATAAGGAGCAGCTTCACAATTTATTGGACCAGAGCCTGCTCTAGGAAAATCTTAGAGAAGCTACCAAGAACTGGTCCAAAAGAGATCATAAGACCTGGCGTACAATCCCAGGAAACAGATATGGGAAACTATCAAAGGACCACGTAAGGAAAGAGCAGAGACCCTGCTAAAATGCAGAAAACCAGCTGAGAACAATTACTGTTTTCCTCACAGGACACAATTGGAGTGCTTCAGGGCAACTTCGACTACAGATTATGCAGGAAGGAGACTGAAACAGCCTAGCACATTTTATGCTTCTGCGAAGCTTTGGCTAACAGGAGATGCAAAGCTTTTGAGAAAATGTTCATAGAACCGGAAGAAGAGGGTAGCACTCCTTTTTAAGGGATGCAGGTGTAATGGGTTGGCTCTAAACGATACATATAGCACAATAAGTCCTAGAAGGTGAAACCAGAGAAATGACGAGAATCTGTAACATAAATGAAGAAGAAGACACCACAGAGGGTGACCATGAAATTTAGAATGTGTAAAATGTGCAGAGTAAAATAAATGAACCATCCTTCAAGACCTGTAGTAGTACTCCTTTCTATCGCATTTCATACTGAAATTCTGCCTGGTACTATAATAACAAGTATTAAAGTAAAGAACACTATATGATATTGGTTCATATCTTATGCCTCATGACATGAACTGTAAAAAAAGTGTTACAAAAAATGTAAATAAGATAAAAAATTTACATAAGGAATTTGCTTTAGAATTCACATCATCCAATACTGAATGTTTATGCTCATCTACAATGGTGTAATCAAATTTTTAATCTGCATGCTGTGCATTTTGTTGTATTTTAGTGAGGGGGATGAATTGTGATGAAGGAAGAATATCATGCAGGTAGGCTCTAATGTATCATAGCTTTGAGTATCAATTTACATGGTAATTTTAGCCTGTAATCTTAGATTACAAAATAATAAAATTTAATGCTTTGGCTCATTCTCAGTGAAAACCTGTAACACACTGAATCTGTTACTAAGCCATAAAAATGCTTTCTTTACCTTAAAACCATGTTAAAATGCTTGCTTCAGTATAATTTATGGGCAACTAAGTAAAGAAATACAACAAACCACTCAAGAAATTGCAAGAAAATTCTTCCTGCATTATTACAACAAATACAACTTGCTTATAAATGTAAAAAGAAGCTAGTAACAGTGAAGAATAATACAAATATTAATATAAAAATAATAGTTGCAACAAATCTTCACTTATCTTTTGGAATCCTTGCCTGGACTAGTTTCGCAATGATTTCATTGCATTATCAACATATCCTTTTGGTCTCTTTTTTGATGTTATTTATTTACACTGTTATGGTTACTGCTACTAGGTGGACTGTGTACTAATGCATTGCTAACTTCTGGAATCAAAACAAATTTGGTAAGAGTGTCAATTGGAGGTATATCAAAATTCATTGCATGATTTCTATACTTTAATATAAATATTTTCTCCCAAACCATTAAATCTATGGGCCCATTTAAGTGTTTTAATAATTTAACATCTGGATTTATTTCATGATTAAATTTCCAAAAATGTTCTGCTACAGCTGATTTATCAATTTGTTTGTATTTAATATTCCTAAAGTGTTCTTTTACTCTGGTTTCCAAATGACGTTTAGTCTTACCAATATAAACAGTTTAATTGATAAATGCCAGATTTTTTATTTTTTGAAATTTCATCCTTTTTAGAAAAGCCTAACAAATTTTTTATACTGTATTTATTTTGAGGAACCAATATTATGCCATGCTCTTTGAAAATATTTGTGAATTTTTTATTTGCCCAAGGGTGATAAGTAAAATTTTTAAAAATGTAATTATCTTTTATTTTCTTAAGCGTAGAAATATCTTTAATAGCTTTTTGATATTTAAACTTCTCAATGTTTTTATTTATAAAATCAGTATTAAAACCATTAATTAAAGCAGTGTTAATAAGGTGTTTATATTCCTTATAGAATTCATCTTTATTAAGGGGTAAATTAATTAACCTATAAATTAAACTATTAAAAACAGCAAATTTATGTGAAAAAGGGTTAAAATTTAATTAATTAAGGATATGTTGATAATGCAATGAAATCGTTGCGAAACTAGTCCAGGCAAGGATTCCAAAAGATAAGTGAAGATTTGTTGCAACTATTATTTTTATATTAATACAACTTGCTTCATTAAACAATAGTTAGCATAATAATGCATCAAAGTATATAAAATTCTGAGCCAGAGTTTGCTCTCCATATTACTTACATTTGCATTGTACTTGAAGTAATAAATTGTACTCAGTGTAAAAAATGCACCCATTAGTATTTTTCCAGTCCACCAACGAGCTATCTTTGCTTTTCTAAACCCCTGAAAATGACAAGCAAAAATTAGTAATCTTTAATAAGAATATAACATATCAAAACCTTATAGTCACTGTGTGACAAGCAAATATTTACCTACTTATGCACAAGTATGTACTTAAAGATCATAATGCTTTATTATTTAGCAATCCTAGCAATTTTTTCTATGTTACTATGTCTTATAAGTTCACACTGAGTACTTATTTTAGATTTTTTTTTTTTTTAGCTTAAGTCCTTTAACCATGTTGGTCATATTGGACAATGAATGAAATTGGTGAAATGATGCTCAAATGATCCCGGGGTGCATGGAGCTTCAAAGTTACTGGACATTTATTTTTTCAGGATAAGGGAAAATCCCCAAAGAAACCTTATCCAAGTAACTCACCCTAAGCAAGATTTGAACTCGCAACCGGTTGAATGTGAGGAAGACACGCTACCCAGGCAGGCTATTTTATGTATTGTTTTATGATTGTAGATCAAAATGCCAAATGTACATATCTCTGGGGTCACTGGGATTCATTAATAAATAAATAATATATAAGGGAACAGTTGTTTGATTACTTTGATAGAAATATTAATTAATAATATTTCCAGAAAATTACCTGAAAGTATTTTCTTAAACAGCGGTATACAAAAACAAATTATATATTGAGGAATAAAATTATTTAGTTTTACACACATCAGAACACATTTTTGAGGGCCTTTTAGAGCTGTGTAAGGTACAAGACATATTAAATTGCTAGATAGAATTGGATGTTGATGTAGGAATTTATGTCCACCTTTTAAGGAAATTGAGTTAAGAATAGTTTCATATGTCTTGGGGAAAAAAAAGTTGATGGGCAAAGAAAAAGATTCCTTCATTACAGATTCCTTTCAAAGAAAATCGTTCACTGTTGGAGACAGGAACATGCCAATTAATATTAATTAATTTTATTGAACTTAAAAGTAACATATCTTAATTAAATTACTTTGTGTAATTACAATTATGAATTAACTATTTGCAAACATATCCCGGCCAATTCATGTGAAATTTTTCACACTCTAGAGTAGTGACTGCTGTAAATTGACAAAATGATAAGCCACCTGTAGAAGGTGCTTGTTATTTTGTAGTTGAAAAAACTGAATTGCTGAAACTAGACAATGGAAGACAATTAGCATGACTACATTATACTTCAAAGAGCTGGCGCACTTCATTAATTCTGATATGGCTTAAATGAGAGTTATTCCCAATGATCTGACATTTCATACTTAGATATTCCCAAGTATTTTATAGGAATGCACATGTTCTCGCCTTGGGTATCTTTCAAGCAAATGAGGCAAAACTTCTATATATATCTTAGTCTAGAAACTTTCAAGAAATTCAATAAAAATGTATTACTTTTGTATGTGATTTAGGAGCAATTCTTAATACCCACCGACCCAAAAGAGAATATTTTCTTTTATCAGAAAACTGATAGCGGGAAGCCAAGAAAACATGCCATATTGTCCTTATGCACATGAACAAAATTATCACCAACCTAAAGTAGGCATTGAAAACCACTAGATTCACAGGGTTCCCTTGGCTATGCCCTGGATTGTTGGGGTTTTAGTTGTGCAGACACTTTGACTGCACCCTGTAGTCTCTCAGCCACAACTGCTCCACTCTCCTCTCCTAAAATGCATCACTTGGCTGCACTTGGCACTGGAAAGTTGACGACACTATGGCATAAACAGTAGAGCAATGTCTTGCTCATGTGTATGTCTAGACTGTGATATATACAAAACTTTGTAAGCAGATAAAATGGCTCATTACTGCTATGCATGCTTACTAAACTTTTTGAAAATAATGAGGTTACTAAATAACCATTATACTTTGCCGTTTCAATAAAATAGTTAACTCCACTACTCGTACAGTGAAAAATATGTTGAGTAAGGTATCATTGAGAGATTGAGAGATGATCAGATGGCTGGAGATGCATGACGGGAGGTATGAGAGGATACGTTGTTGGCGTTGCGCAGATTCCTCGGCTCCTTATGCGGCACAGGACCCCAAAATTAGGTTAGGCTTAAGAGATTACCCCAGGAAGTTCCCTATATCTAACCCAACCTAAAATTTGTCTTAAAGAAATCGCCAATATATAACTTCAAAACTCTTTAGGGATGACTGAATATACTTAAAACCCGTAAACAAGGATATAATGCATAATCGGATATAAATATTCACCCATATGCTTTCCAAAGGCCTAAATGCAACATCTAAAGGCATTTTATAGGCTCGACGAATTGGGTTTGTTAACTCTCGCTCTATTTCTGGTACAAGTACAGGTTCTCTTGGAGTTAGATGTTGGTCTTTAACCCATTGACGTCTCCATGCTCTTTCCTCATCCGTCATGCCATGTAATCGTTCTCTTTCCCGGGCCAGACGGCCCTGGATTGAGAAAGGTTTGACGCCTCCAGTATCTGAAGCTGTTTGTCCTTTCGCCATTTTTAACAATTTATCGTTTCTCCTCTATGAGACAACCTCTTCCAAGTTGCACACAAGGACGGCGACGGTCGACGACAAATTTTACATTTCGATTGGCATTTGTTTTTCAGGGATAGCACACATAATTTTTCTCTTAGAGTTTTACCTATTAAAAATGTCATACAAAAATAAACAGTTTTTAAACATTCATAGCCCATTAGATGGGTAAATTTTAAAACATATATAAATATATGAGTAGCATAAGACAGTACATTATTTATTTATGTTATTTGTCACTAAATCGATGGGAAAATTTTGTTCGTGAGTGCAGAGCTTGTGAACTAAGAAAAACATCTGAACTGACCTGAAATAGCAGACGAAATTCGACGATCTGCGAAATAAGGGTATTTATTGGTGGATTGTGTGGTTGTGAATAATATATTGGATGACAATAGTGTAGACAACGATGGCATCAGGAGCTCTGAAAAAGGTATAAAATATGCAAATAAAGATGTGTAGGGAATATTGACCTTTCTGTGATCTTGGCAAATGCTAAGATTTTCAAGAAAATCCCCCCACCCCAACATGGAAAAAATTTCGAAAATTTTAATTTTCTCAAAAATGGCACTAACAACTTACATGCCAAATAAAATGTATATCTTGAATTTTCTGGGAATAGCCTCTAAAGACCTCTTTATTCTGGATGGCTTTTATTGAATTTTGCATAATTGGTAAACCATAAGAGATAGACAGAAACTTCCTGCACAAAACATTTATATCACAATAAAACACGCAATTTATGTCATATACATTTATTTTGTGGTGTTATTCGTTTTTTTTAGATATTCGTTGTTATTGGTTTCAGGTTTAAAAAACTTGTACTTTTCTCATACAGGAATTTGTCAACTCCTGTCCATACAAACAAAGGACCTTCAGTCACATACCAACCAGCTTTTGATTATCACTTTAACCTATGGTACTGCCTTATTTCACTTCTACTTACAAGGAAGCATGTAATAAGACTATTTCTGCTAATTTTTCTCAGTTAGCATGAAGTAAATAAAAGCATAAACTTTTTAACAATAATTTGTTGCAGAGATATAAAAAAAGTCATGTGAGTGGAACACATCAGATTTTTCATATTTATAAAAGATCTTAACAGTGAATAGCAGTGGTCTTTGCAGATGATGCCAGTGTACTTATATCAGAAAAATCACATAGCAATGTGAATAAAGCATTCAAACAACTCAGCATATGGTTTGAAGCTAATAAATAGGCTTTCATTAAACTATGATAAAACAACTTTATTCAGTTAAAAATTAAGCATGCTAAATGAATAATGATCAGGTACAACATTAGTAAGGCATATGATAATAATTTCTTGAACTTCAAATAGATGAAGAGCTCAGTTAGAAAAAATTATGCTATCAAAACTTAATTATTTGCCTTGGTTTAAAAAAAAAAAAAAAAAAAAAACAACAGACATTTAACCAAAATATCTTAGGAATGGCATATTTTGCCTACCTTCATCCCCTGTGTGATATGCAATAATTTCCTGGGGTAATTTGGCATAGAGCAACAAATACTTGCATTATGATTGGCGTTAGGTCTGGTCATACTTATTTAAAACCTGATAAATTCTTACTCTCGCTGGTGAAAACATATGTTCTCTATTGATCTATTTTGCAAATAATTATAGTAACTTCATAAAGGACCTTGTTGCATATGACCACAATATAACGTTTACAGTGACTTGAATAGGCCACTGAATAGTTAAAACTATTCCAAATATTATGTTGCTATTCTGCAATAAAAATTTATAACAACATTCCATGCTACCAAAAACTATTAGATAATAATAATGCATATAAAGTCAGTCTGAGTGGTTCAGTCTGTTAAGTTTTGGCCTTCTGATCACAAGGTTGCAGGTTTTTGCCTCCCATATTGATGTTTTTAAATGTGCTTAAAAGCGACAGCCTCATGTTGGTAGATTTACTGGCATGTTAACTCCTGTAGGATAAAGTGCTGGCACATTGGTGGAGCTGATATGACCCTGGCAATTGATAATTTTGTTAACAAAACAAATATAAATCAATATAAAATTTCAGAAATATTTAGAAAGATTCCTATATGCTCACTTTCCGTGTGCTATGGAGGTATTTTTTAATATGTAACTCAACCAGTAAATATTCAGTACATATGAAACAGTACATGTATTAGTGGTTTACTCTTATTCATTTCTAATGTTCTATATTAATGCATGTTGAGAAGTTCACTCTTGAAATGTAGTGGTTCAGAAATTTTTCTCTTCTACAATACTGTTTGATGGCAAACAATTGCTTAAATTTCCATTTTTATATTTAAATGTTACAGTTATTATGCATATCTCATAATTGTATAAACATTCAATGCACTTGAGTGTGCTCATAGTAGTACTGAGGGGCAATATACTTGATGTAGAATATCTGAATTACTTTATCAAACAATGCACATAAATTTCAATATAGCAGAATTGCCTTACCTCTGTATACTAGGTGGTCCTCCTGGTCTAGAGGTAAATACTGCTAACCTGTGCTTCCCAAAGTTGCAGGATTAAACCCGGTGGAGGACAATGGATCTTTTTGAGCACAAAAACCTTTAACATGGCTGCATTTAAAAGCGAAGTAAAGCTGATGGAGATTTGTGACACATAATATAAGTCTGATAAACAGGCCTCTGTGGAAAATTAAACAGTCTTTCAAACTTAATATAGATTGGAATGCTAAAAATTATAACCCATAGCAGTTAAAGAGCATCCATTAATTTAAAAAAAAAAGAAAGAAAATGTATATACCATAGAGTAAGCATGTGCATCACTGAAATAAATACACGCTTGTAGCATTCACCTCAGCTTATTCTTTTTCCACTCAGTTTTGAATGCTTATAACACAAAATATGTTCAAGCCTATATTAAAATAAACACTGGTCTGCTCTGCTATAACGAAGAATGATACATTATGTGAGATGGAGAAAAATACTCTGCAAATTTGTTGCTATTAACGAATATTGATGAAAGTGTTTTAGTTGCTTGCTGAGTGTATAACATTTGTATGATACCTATGTTTAATGTCCCCTGAGCAAACAAACAAAATAATAAAAATATCCTTTGCATTTCAGACCACAGGCTTAACTGGATTAGCTGTGGCTGCTAATCCTCACCACACTTTAGGAGTTCTGTACAGCAAGATCCTAAGAACACTACAGAAGATGCCTCCTGAAGCAGCTTATAGGAAACATACTGAAGAAATTATAAATGAAAGAGCTCGAGTAGTTAAAAATGTAAGTTTCTTTCCTTTCTTCTATCTCTCTATTGGTTGAATTGGGTAGGGGTAAAACAACAGTTTTAAAAGTTACAGCAGAAAAGTATAATGTGTACATGATAACAGAGATTTTTTTCTTGCTGTAATTTCTTTATTTCCTTTCTCTTTTAGTAAGGAGAGAACATATTGCATTCCCAAAATTTGCATAACAAAGTTTCACTGAAAATACATGTTTTGAGGCCACCTCTTAATCTGAAAAGAGCTCTTTTACACATATGTGTATGTGTTTGTGTGCATGCATTTTTTTCCAATTATATATAGATATTTGCTTGACAAATAAAATGTATATACTATTTAATTCTTTGAAAAAAGCCGCGTAAAGACCTCTATTCTGCATGCAGTTGTATAATTTCCTGAAGATACAGAAGAGCTTACTCATACCAAAAATGTAAATCTCACTAAAACTCAATTTATGTCAAATAGAATTTTTTGTCTCGTTTATCATTCTCAGATATTAGTTGTTTATTGCTCTGAATTTTCAAATAGTTTTTTACGTTGCCATTAATATTTTGTGGCCATACAAAAATAATATGTCAAAACCAATTGTTAGCAACCTATTTTTTAAACATCTATCATTTCAGCCTCCTGATTTTTCTTCTATCGCTATCCCTTGTAGCCCAACAGAAGCATGTTCTACTGATTAAGCTAAACCAACATTCCCCCCAGGGGCCTACTTTGGTAAATACAGATTTGGTGCACCTGGGTGCTGAGCCAGCCCTGACTCCCTCACATGGGTTCCTCTTGAGTGGTGAGGGAGTTGGTCAAAATGCCCACCCACATATATACCATGCGTGGAGACCTGTGTCAGTGGAAAGGGCTATTACTGGCTGGGCCTCTGTCTTTTAGTGACCAGGGAAGGTGTGCAACCTAATTCAGTTTCTGCTTCACCTAAACAGTAGGCTAGGGACTAACTTACCCTTAGTCAATTGGCCAGGACTAGGTACTATACTGAACTCCAGGATGAGTGGGACGGTGAGTCTGCTATATGCTCTGTGTAGCCGGGATGTCAGGGCTCCATGATGGGTGGGGAGCACTGGTGGATGAATTAAATTCTGTTATATGGGTACAAATAAACCATGTATAAAAATTAGTAAAGTGAGTGTAAAAGTAGTAGTCAGGTCTTGTGGTCACCGCTACTTGGTAATCAGTCGGACAGAGGATGGAAGAAACTTCACATCGGTGAGCCCCTTTACTATCCAAAAGGATCTTGATAAAATCACTGGTCCCATCAAATCGTACATTAGAGCTCACAACAGTAAGCCCTGTTGGAAGCTGTATCACCATCCCAGACAGCTAAACTATTTAAGGCCCAAATGCTAGCCAGCTACTCGGTAAAAGTCGCGGTGCACGATATGCTCAAATTAGGATGTATTACTGAAAAAAAATTTTAAGCTCTCTTTGAAAACTATTATAATTTTTGTATCAATAATTGCCTACAGAGCCAGTGTTTGGGCAGTGAGAATGAGTGATGTGACAATTAAAACATTACTTAGGAGAACTCAAAAGTAAATATTACTACAATTTTTACAGATACAGTAAATACAACACCCACCATATATATCCAAGGTTATGGGTTCAAACCCAGTGGAGAACAATGAATTTTTTTGGTCGTAAAAATCTTTAGCATGGCTTCCCTCAGAAGGGAAGTAAAGTGGTTGGTCTTGTGTCATAGATTTACAGCATATAAAAGAACCTCAAACCTGATAAAAGAGGCCCCTGAGGAAAATGAAGCGATCTTTTACACCCAATAGAATGGTACACTGAGCATTACAATAGTTAAAGAGTGTCCATAAATAAAACTCCCATTTCCATTTTTATTTTTAATTACTACAGCTATTTGGTCCATAGACTTATTTGATTAAGCTGAAGGGAGCAATATTTTGGTTAAAGAAATAACATTTTGATTTGGTTGAGAAAATAGTTGGAGATAGATGCAATATAATATCTATAAGTTAAAAAGTAAATGGCAAAAAGAATGGGAAGAAATTAATAACGTACATGAAAGATTAAAATTAAACCACATATAACCCACTAAAGGACTTATTCATTATATTACAGGACATAGACCATGCAAAATGTACTGGAAAAAAAAATCCAAGATCATTAGAAATAAGATGATCTCAAAGCATTTTAAATAGAATAGAAAACAGAAGATGGAGGAAGATAATTTAAACCAATCTTTACAAGATATATTAGTGGATGAATTTAATTATAATATTGAAATTTAAGTCATTTTGGAGTAATAAAAATTTAATGTGAAGACAAGTAGGAGAGGGAGGAAGGAGATGAATGGAGACAAGGGAAGAAGTGTCAGGGTGTAGTGAATAGAATTATCGTAGCTGAATTGACAGTAATGATGATGAGCGAGGAAGGAGATGAATGGATACGAGGAGAAGCTGATGTAGTGAGTAGGATGATTATTGCTGAATTTATAGTTATGGAGTGAGCTAGGGAGGAAGGAGAAGAATGAAGATTAGAGAGAAGAAGGTACTGGCGTAGGGAATAGGACTGTCATTACTGAATTTGCAGCCATGGTGGTGGGGAAGGAGTGGAAATGGTGAAGAGTTATTTAAGAAATATAAGGACAATTATAAAATAATTTATTAGTATAACAATTAAACAATAAATTATATAAATAAAATAATGTGCAAAGTAATATAGTTAAATACATATGCATAAATTACATTATTAGTAGATAGAATAAACTTATTGTAGTAAATATACAACTTAGTGCAGAATACCAGCACCTTTTGCTAGATGCCAGTTATGTAGTGTATAGTATAGAATAGAAAACAGCTGGATACCAGGTAAAATGGCTGGTTTTCCAGCAATACAAGGGTGAATCAACCAGAATTTTAAATTAGTGCCTCTGGTAGTGAACGAAAATAAATTAGGCTTTGAGGGGATGATGGTGGGGAAGTATGGAATTGTTGCATCACACACTGGAGAGCAGCCACTTGCTTCAGTATATTATGAGCAAGCAAGAGGTACATGTGTCTGTTGTGCAATGCATCATAAAGTTTTTGGCAAAAGAAGGCACCAAAGCACCAGAAATTTTGAGAAGTCTTCATGCACAGTTTGGGGAAGAAATCCTTTCAAAGACTTAGGTGTATGAGTGGCACAAAAAATGTTTGGCAGGATGGGAAACAGTGGTGGGAGCGAGGTGCGGTTGGTCCTGTGAAGGTAAAAACATGTCTTTCTGTTGGAAAGGTGCTTACAACTGTCTTTTGGGACTTGAAGGGCATTTTGCTGGTGGATTTACTTCATGAACGAAGGACTGTGAATGCTGACTATTACTGCCAGAACGAAAAGGACTTCAGGGGCTATTCCTAAGAAATTCAGGATATGCATTATATTTGTCATGTAAATATCTTTAATATGGCGTGATGCTTTAATGATAATCGTTAGATCCACTTTTGAGAAAATCAAAAATTTAAAAAAATGTTAATGTAGTTTGGGGGGAGGATTTGCCTGAAAATTTATGTCAAATCCTTGGAACATAGTGAACTTTGGTATTTAATCAACTTTTAGTTTTTAAGTTATGCAGCAGGAGCATGCACACAGTCACACATTCACACTCACTATCACTCACACTCTCTTTCTAAAAAGGCTTGTTTAGATTGAGGGCTCCTCAAAACATGTATTTGCAGTTAAACAGTTAATCAAACAGTTGGCATCAAATTTTTGGGTGAAATACAATACTTTTTCTATCTACTATATACATTGTACATAAGTGCTAGGGAAAGTAAAAAGGAAAGAACTTAGACAGAAACTATGGAAGTAGGAAGGAAAATGGGAAAAGTTAAGTAAAAGGAACAGATTTATAACATTTACAATATAATGGAGAAGAGTGGGGAAGGATCACCATTCAGGATTAAGTTGTATGGGACTCTAGGTTGGAATACACATCAAGTTGTAAAGCGTATAATATTTAATTGATCAAGGAAGTACAATAAATGGTCATTCATTCAGTCAGTCATTATTCAGGGGGCCTCAAAGCATGTATTGTTGGTAAAATCCTGGTTTTGAACTAGTTATGTCATATAGAAAATAATACATCATAGCAGATGTTATAATCTAAATAACAATAATGCTCATCATAAAGAATAGAGGTGATAACAAATGGCTAAATTACAAACAGTAACAATGACTTACTCTTGTGATAAAAGCTATCAGTGATTTCTCTTGGTTCATATAATATGTGAAAAGTTTTCTCTAATTTACAGACCACAAGTGTTGAAGATCTGGAGAGTCGGATTGCATGTGGACAAGCAGAGGAACTAATTATTCAAGCAGAGAATGAACTAACGCTAGCTCGCAAGATGTTAGGATGGAAACCATGGGAGCCATTGGTCACAAAACCAGTACCTAATCAATGGACTTGGCCATCTGTTAAATAATAAGATATTGTACCATAAACCTAATGCATAGCCTTTTGTATGTAGGGACAAAGTTGTCATTAATTAAGTATATTCCTCAACAAAAGCAATTGTTGTTTCCTTTATCATCTTAAGAAGACCATACTTTTTGATAATCTTAGGTTCATGATTAAGAATTTATAAAAATGTAAAATGTAAAGACAAATTAGAACTCAGTGAAAACTTCATATTCATACAAATGCTGCATTTAGCTCAGCCAATAAGATGGCTTATGAAGGGTGTTTAGAAATGATTTAAAAATGCGTTGCTTTAACACAATGAAGCCCAGGTATTTCTTTAGTTGAAGGGCCAAGAAACCCAGGGTTTTTAAGCCTACTTTGAGTTATTATTTAATATACATCAATCATATCTGCTAAAAAGTATTGGGACAATCTAAAAGTATGGTATTCAAGGATTTCTCAATAAGTAAGAATAGCCATAACTTCCGTATTAATATTTAATTTTAAATTTGCAACAAGTATCAAATATAAGTTTCAAAAAATTTACGTAAAGCAGCTTACACTCCATTTATTGAAAGTTCACAAAAAAACTCTACCTTAGAATCGGAATTTTCCAGAGCTTCATTTATATACTAAATTTCAGCTTCAGTTCACAGAAGTCTAGGAAAATGCAGCATTTTAAGACTTAAGAGCACAAACGTAACAAACAGAAAGAAAATGGTGCGACTACCTGAGAGCAGCCAATATTACTAAATCTCCTAAAACTCCTAATAGTTGACTAAAACAAGGGCAGATGGTAGCCCAAATCAGAAAATCAAACGATAACAGATGTATGTTCTTTGCTGCATAGCCCAAGACCGAGTTAAGGTATTGGTATTGCATTAAAAGCATTAGAAATACCTGCCCAAGCTATACTCGGGCTTGGGCTTCAATGTGTTAAAAATATTGCTTAATCTAATGGGCATTTCCTCTGATAGGACCATGAACTGTAATTAGTACACCATGCAGATGTTATATGACAGTTGTGAACAGAGTGTAAAGTAAAAGGATAGCACTTGTTTGTTGTTAAGTAGAGAGAAAGCCATGGACAAGATGGAAGGCAATTATCATGGACAAAGATTGACCACGTAATTTATGTGGAAGGAAGGAGTCAAAACAACAAATATCATAAACATTTAATTGCAGTTTTTGGTCAAGAGGCTCTTGCTCAAAAGACTGTTTACAACTGTAAACTACAGGTAAGCAGATTATCTCCACTTGTGGAACACTTGTGGCATACTGCTAATGGACTGGCTTCCACAAGGAATAACTGTCCTTAGCAGGGGCTGTACTTTGACACCCTTACACAACTTAGTTGCAGGATACAGCAATGGTGACAGGAAAAGTGATTGAAAGTGCCACTCAATGAACAGCCGCATACCAACAATGCAATGACTGCAAGATTGACATCACTGGTATTGATTGTTGTGTCACATTTCTTGTCAGACAACCTATATTATACGGGATGTCTTGTATTTGAGAAGAAAGAACCTTATCCTGTATTACCGTTAGAAATTCTGCATTTCATTCTGTGCTTAAAGATTGCATTTTGAAAGGTACATATGTTAATTTGGTCACTACTGGTCACATGGGCACTCTGTAGTGCTGTGCTGCTTCTGTGTATGTTCACATCACAAGTTCATGTGGTCAAGTAATATTGACAGAAAATGCGAAGAGGGAAGACATTTACTGGGCTTGAGGCAACATTTCATAATCTTATTAAAAATGATTGGAAGTTTTCTTGACCAGTGCAAACAAAAGTAGCAAGTATGATACTCCATCAGAATATGCAGATGGCTAACTCTGTATTATAAGAAATTTTCTGTTATGAAAATAAATATAGTGTAAGATATTGTTTTCACCAATAAATTTCAGCTTGTCACCTTGTGCTTCATATTGAAATTTTAACACAGAGTTAAAAAAAAAGTAAATAAAGGTATTTCTGCAAGTGAATTTACAGTAGCACTTCAGGCCTTCAAATTGGGGGAGGGGGATAAGTTCTTTCTAAAATTCTGGCAAGTCTGGTCACTCCCGCTATATTCACTATATCTTGCTCCATCTGATTATGCTCTGTTTGACAACATGAAGGATGTACAGGTAAAATATGCAAACAACAATGAAGAATTGCAGGAGCTGTCCACAAGTGGGTGCATATTATCCCCCAAAAATGGTTGCATGATGCAATAATGAAGCTGCCAGGAAAGTGGCGGTGGTACATTGATGTTTGTGGGGAATATATTGAGAGATCCCATGTACTCTAGTATCAAAGCTGTGTCATTTTTACAACCAAAAGATTTTATAAGTAGTTAAATTATTTTGAAAATTTTACAGAAACAAATTCTTCATAATTCATTAAGGAATGAAGTACTTAGAATATTTTTGAGTTGGGTTTGTAACACTTAAGTATCACTTATGTATAATTTTTCCAGACCGGTTTTGAAGCCATGTGGGCATCATTGTCGATGGTTTCCAAAAATTATACGTAAGTGATACTTGTGTTACAAACCCAACTTAAAAATATTCTATTCATACGTATCACTGTTCCAAAATACCCTTTCATTAAAATTATTCTTAATGAAGTACTTGCCTGAATTTATTATACTTTTTTTTATTTATGTTCTTTTTTTAAATTTAATTTCTTTAACTGTACTAGTCATATTAGATGATGAATGATTAAAATGACTGAAATGAAGCTTAAATGCTTCTGAGGTTCCTAGAGCTTACAGAGTTACCTGACACTCATCTTGTCATGATAATGGAAAATCCTGAGGGGGGGGGGATTTTATCTAGGTAACGCATCATAGCTTCACACCACAGAAGTGGACATTACTCTGCTTAAATAGTTATCAGAAAATATTTTCTGCATTAACTATTCTGTATAAAGAACAAAAATAGTTAACATAATGCTTCTGTGCTTATGTATTAATACTATACAAATTAGAATATTCTTGAAAAGAAAAATGTCGGTTCCAGTTTGAAAATCATTCATCTAGATCAATGAAAAAACTTAACTCAATTACAGCTGCACACAGACTTCTGATTCTCTTGGATGGGAAATTGTTTTGTTTTATAGAGATTATAATGAACTTTACTTGATGTGATGAGGCATAAACATGAAGTTAAGAAATACTGCTAAAATAAAAATCTAATAAACTTATCTTAACATAACGGGAATGACTTTTGATTGGTAGGTTTTTTTATTGCTTCATATCAGTGCATCATGCCATTTGGTTCTAATTTCCATATGACATCAAAATTAAGGTATATTAATCCTTGGCATTGCCAAATTCTTTAAATTGCATCATGCTAAATCAACCCTAAATATTCCATTTAATACTACAGTGTGTTAAACTTTCATGTTATGCCCTGTTAAGTCAAGTCATATAATATTAATTTTATCGCAATCATTTCATTACTACTTACATTGTATCATGCATCATGCCATAATTATTAATACTAATGATAATTGTTCTTCCAATTCTTCCTTTACACAGCCTCTATGAAAAGGTGACATCTTTTTCATACAGCTGGAAGGAGTTGAAAGTTGTTTTCCATATGGGTTGCAATAACTACTCTTTTGTCGCCACTTGCTGAAGTTTAGTTGCCCTCCGTGGTGTAGTGGTTACCATGCTAGTTTCTTGTACCCACTCTTTAACATCGTATGATGTGCGGCAGAATCAGCTACTTTCATAGAAACTTACACAAATCATTGGCAAGCTTGCCAATCTGTGCCTTGAACCACTTAGTGCAATTAAGTGTTGTTGCTTAAAATTAATAAGGAAGCTGAACCGAAAAAGGGTTTATTACAGAAGTAATGGAAAAATGCTAGAATTGCCCTACCCTTTAAACATTTCAACAAAATCTGATTAAACTGCTTTATTACAAAGGTGAATTACATGATCAAAGGTTGCCCCACTAATGTTATCACAATTTAAGTCTGCCAAGCTTCTCTTCACTTAAACCAATGTAAATACAAAGCCAGTAGTCACCTAAAAATCCCCATGATGCGCCACCAGTAGGGTCTTGCAGTTAAATTTCTGATGTTAATATATGGCTGCTGAAACTTTCTCCTTAAGTTTATCCATGCTTACAAATAAAATTAACAAATAGCTTAATGCACAGATTTAACTCAAGTGAAATACAAATTTCACCCTTAAATTTGCACAGTTTAATGCATAACAATTAAAGACAGCAAACTAGTCGCCAGGAACTCACCCAAGTAGATCATTTCAATCCACGACCGACAGGATAACTCTACTTCAAAATCCCTCAGAGTAATCAAGGTGACACCAGCATTTGGAAGCAGAACTAACCAACACTAAAGTGCTGCATGACAATCAAATGTTACATGGATAAGAGTTCCAGCGGATCATTCTTATGAAAATGGTGGAAGATTTTGTGGACTCTGGTGTCAGCTGTGGCAACACACCTTTGAAAATAGAATGAATTTGTAACACATACTTTTGAATTTATATACACAAGGCTGCTTTAAACATGTTAACGCAATTTAGGGTGACTACTAAGCATGATTATCATTTTGATAACCAATGGTTTCAGGCTTGGGCCATGGTCTAGCTGGATACACTTTTCCACATTTTGATACATACAATGCCATTTCCCTAATTTAAAAAAAAAAAAAAAAAACGTTAGATAAAGGTGTAAAGAGATTAAGAATAATGGAAGAATTAAGTTTTTTTTCACACATGAATTCAGAATTAAAACTTCATGTTCATATAAAGCTGTATTGCTTTACCTGTACATTTTTCATTAGGGGATTTCATCTGTTGTTTCACACTTATCAGTTAATAAGAAATATGAATCAGAACTTGCTTGAGATTTTAGGTGCAGCAGTTCATTATGTAAATATTTAGTGTGTTATAGCGTACACTCATTGGAGTCAAATCCAATTCCATTTTTTTTTTTTTTTAATATTGTTTAACACCCGCTTTTACTATATATGACACTGTAGGCAATCATGGAATGAAGATGGAGCACCAGTGGAATGTGATCCCAAGGTAAACCAGAGAACCCAGAGGAAAGCCATCCCTGCGCAGCTTTGTCCACCACAAATCCCACCTTCAGTTGTCTGGGATCGAACCCAGTCTGCCTTGGTGAGAGGTGAGTAGTATAATCACTCGACCATGTTGCAGCCAAATTCCAGTTGTAGGAAGCATGATAGAAAGTCCATGCTAGTGACATCAATTGTCAATGAATTAAGGTAGAGTTATCTCCCTGGTAGAATGAATATTGTTGGGCAGGTTAAGCACTGTAATACAGAATTCTGATTATGCCGAGATGATTTCAGAATAGCAGCTAGCAATGTGACCTTAAATTCAGCTGTCCACATAAATTCTGTCCTGTCCCTAGACAATTTACGTAGTGGGAAAGTACAGGCTGGTGCACGAGTACAGACTCTCACCCACCATTTACGCACAAATTTTTTCCCATCATGAGAAGATACAACAATAAATAAACATTAATAATAGATAAAGAAATAACAATGGTTTTCATACTGGCAATACAAAACCTAGTCACAACTTTGCAACAATAAACGACAATTGGCAGGTGACAATAAGCAGTCTAATACTTAGGGCCAGTTTTTCGTGCACCACTCTGTATATTTACTTAAAGCAAAGCTCCAATTATAGGAAAAAAGTGTCGAAGAGTGAGCAGTGAAGTCTTATAAAGCACATGTTTTTGGTAAAGTTACATGATACACATTTATTATGTAAGGTGAAAAATGTACTTGTGATAAATATTAATAGCTACAATATTTATATAAGGGCAACATTAAAGTTTTTTAGAAAATCATCAAAGTTTAGTTTTAAAACATTTAAATGATCTTATAGCTTTTAAGAATATTCACCTTTAACATACATTTTTGTGTTCTATGAAATCAGTCCTTAGAGCGTCAAGGCAAGGATTCATCATAAAACTGTTCTAGATCATAAAGAAGGCAGGGGGAGGTAAAAGAGATTAATTTGTCAATCTAATTTAAAATGCTACCCATACAATGTCTGGCAGCCAGCCAGTGCAGTATTAAGGTCAACATATAGCAAGTGCATTTGACAGTCTGTGCTCTTATGTATGTTCCTACAGACAATAATATTGGCATTGGAAGTAACATCATAACATTTATAATGATAACAGCATGTCTTAGTCTTTTGAGACAGTAGAAGGGGGAGATAAGGATGTCTCATGGCTGCTCTGGTGGCTATCACAAAGTACTGATGATACACATGACAAAATCTGTTAACATTTCTGTTTATTACAACATAAATTTCTTTAATCCAGTGCAGAAGTTATAGCTCATTGGTCAGTTGATGCCTACTCCCTCTAATTCAAGCATACACTCCAAAGTTGCTGTCTAAACTGAACTGCTATGGACTGGTTATCCTCCTTTTTATACTTCCTGATTAGGTAACAAGATGTTTCCAACTTGAGGGAGAAGAAATTGTTAATGCATATAACAAAGCTGCTCAGTAAAGCACATTTTTCAGTGTATTTGGTAGGCTATGGATCAATAGTACATATTTCTGAAGATGAAAATAAACTAGTTTTCTGCATATGATAGAAGATGAAGTGGAACAACAAAAACTATTTGAGTTTATAGAGGACTATCACAGAAATGAAATGTTGTTGAATTTGAAAATGCTAATCACAAAAATAATACAATGAAAATATATATTATATCTCAGTTAGATGAAAAATTTGGTTTGTAGTGATGCGGAAATGGAAACCAGGATAAAAAATCAAAGAAGTTCATTCCACAAGAAATATTAGAAAATGGCAGTGATGCCCTAGAAGATAATGGAGAAGACAATTTTTTTGTTTAGGTGATGAGGCTCGTTCTGAACTTTTACTGAGATTTTTCTTGGGACTAAGCGTTTTCATAGCAATATGAATCAAAACCTGAATAAATTTACCATTTTTGCTACCGATGTCCATATACAATCACAAATGATGCTGTTTTGATTCTGAATGGCTCATTTTGTTAGTTCTTCCAATTCACATTTGTTATAAAATGTATAATTATGCTTCACTGTGTATCACTTCCAGTATTTTAATCTTCCAATTCAGTTTTGCTCACTTGTAAATAACCTGTGCCATGCAACATCTACTGCAATGCAGGAATATACAACACAAATTTCATGCGCCTGTGTATTGCATTCAACTTATTCATTGCTGACGTATTGCAATCTCACCTTTACAATCTAGTTTTTAAAAACAATGAGCAAAAGGTTTCCACATAGCGTATTCATGGTTGGGAATAAAGGAGTAATGTAAACATTATTCTTATAAAATATTTGCTTTATTAATATATTTTATTAAATAAAATATTTTTTTCATGAACAAATGAACAGTGAAGGACATCTTCACCAAAATATGACTTGTAATAAAATATTGGCGGGTATATTTTTAGTTTACACATCTTTTACTTTTTCACATAACATTTTATATCCCTTTTGATATTACAAGAACATCGGCAGGACTAGTTCAGTTGATAGTGCAGGACCTTTATCTTTTCAGAATCTCTCAAGCCTTTGAACTTGTAGCCATACCTCTTTCAATAATTTGTATTTTATTTAGATTTATATAGGATCTATTGGAATAACTGTAAGTATCAAAGAGAACTTTAGATTACCTTCATAGTTAAAACGAATATTGGACACTCATTTCCTCATTAAAATATATTCTCACTTGAAATTTTAATTAATTTTATTTTAACTGCCCTAAAGTTTTGTATATTTGATTCCTTTCATTTTGTTTACTACTCTGAAACTAACCATTTTACAAGACATAGTGGCACTAGTATTAAACTTAACGATCAAATGCATAGTGTATGTGCTACCAAAAGCTCGTAAAAGTATTTGTTTGGATGGTGGCAGAGATCCTCACTGGGCTTTAATTACAAAAATTATTTTAAATTATGTTGCTTTTCTTTAGGAGGTTGCAGAGGATATGTGATAGATCAAATTCTGTATAGAGACCCATAGAAAACATGTCACCTCCATCCTAAAGTGGAATGTAAACTGAACGAAGCCTATCCATCTTTCCATTAGGAAAGAGCTCTTACTAACAATTCCTTAGTTAAGGAGAACCCTTGTGACACACAAGACTGATCCGAATCGACATTGCTACCTGTTTCTTCCTTATCGTTCAACGATGTCACGATGGGTAAAATCATTAGATCTCTTGCAAGAAGTCTGGTGGAATCATTGAAAAGATCACTGAACTTTCTTTTCAACAAATGGCACATCGTTTCTACCGACAGCATTTTGAGCAACATTGTAAGATCTACTACTGTGGGTTGTTTGCTAAGATTGAGAGGATATATCGGAACATCCTTTGAAGATACAATTTAGTGCCAAATACTACAGCTTTGTAGTGGGTGAATTTAAATATTGAAAACTTGATTTTCTCTTGTTATGCATATAGTATGAGCATTGAATTTCCGAATATGAGTTTTGCTCAAAGTTGAATGTCACCTTGCAATGACTGAAATGTGTGATTAGTTGTAAGCAGCGTAAAACTAGCGGTTATAGGTGTATCAAGGTATTTAAACAAAATCACACAGTAGAGCGCCACATGTATAAGATTATGCTCAGATTTTTGTATTACGAAATTTAACATCGGTTGCACTCCACATTTTGTGGCCAGTCACACACTTGAATACGGGGATTAAAGTAAAGTCCGTCGGGGCAATATAATAAAACAGGGTTGCCCCAATCGCACTTGTAGAAGGCATCACATAGGGTTGGATGAGGTAAATGAATAAGTTGGCCATTACTCGATGGACATTGAGGTTCAGGAACTTGTTGACATCTGCGGCAGTCATCTGGAGGCTGCCTGTAATCACATATTTCCAACACAGGATCAAAGTAGGAGCCCCTAGGACACGCATACAGTTGAGCATCATCACCATCGCATCGGAGAAACCTAGAGCAGTTTCCTGAAGGGTCAGATATGTGATACACATAGTCGTGGGTCTCTGGGCATGTCGGTTGCAGAGAGTATGCAGCAGAAGTGGTCTCCACAGGCTGGACGATGATTTCGGGATTACAGTGGGTGTTTTCTGGCCTTTGGCACCCAGAGGGATTACCTTGACTGAAGATGGTGCCGGATGGGCAGCGGAGCAACAAGGAAGGCGTTGATTCACTATTGCTGCACTGGTAGAAGACACTGCACTCGAACTGATGATGAAGCCACATGGTATTTCCTTGGTTTTCTTCATTCCAGGGGCATGTGACCGCTGATGGCATTGCTTCTTCCTGGTTTAGTGCAGGTGCAACCAGCAAGCATGCCAATGCAATGATTCTCTGCATCCTGCAACATAACATTTTGCGTCACACATAGCACAACAATTATATTTGGTGACTTTAGATATAATATATTGCGAATGGATAATTTATAAAAGAAAGCTCTGTATGGGGTGCAGTGGGTGCATGTCTGTCTGTATACAACAGTTCACTAGCTCAAAGCACCTGCACCAGATCTCTGGGCACTGAATTATTTTGAAAAGCATGGTACATTTTGAGCCCAATTTTGGATTTGTTCTTAAACAAATTTTTTTTAGTTCAATCCATGCACTTCCTAAACTGTATAGTATACAGTCTCTTATTACTTTCTCTACTTCATACATAGTACACAGGCAGAGAAGGTATTACATTCCACCCAAAAAATTCGAGAATGAGACACACGTTTGTTTTAGGGTCCCCTGAATCCAAAAAAGACTGTTTAAAAAGGTCCACGTGTGTGTATCCGTGTGTCTGTAAACAATGTAACAAAAAACTAAATGTCGGCTAAATACACAATTTGATATTTAGGTTCAGCATCTCCCAAGAATGTGACCAAAGATTTTCGAGTGGAGGCCTCCGCTTCAAACTACCGTATACATGGAAACATTTTCAAAAATTTTGATTCGCTCAAAAATGCTCCTAATGCATTTTATTTGAATATCGTATATTGAAGATATTAACATAACATATAAAACATATATCTTAAATTTCTACAACCACACTTTAAAGCATTTGACGTCAGTTTTAGGCTAGGGTAATCCCTTATTTCCCTTTTACTTGCAAGGAAACAATTAATAAGACTATTTCTGCTATTTCTTTCTCAATTAGCATGAAGTAAATAGAAGAATAAGGCTTTTATCAACAGTTTGTTACAGAAATGTAGAGAAAGTCATGTGAACGGATCACATCAGCTTTTTTTTCTAATAAGTTTTAGAATGTTGGAACATGAGTGCTGTTATCACATAATAGTAGTACTTATGAAAATATACTGAGGAAATGTGAAAACTATTCTATTTTGATGTAACTTTTTGGCGAATGTATTTTCAAATTTCGCAATAAAATTTTTACTCTACTCTTTTTACTTTCTTTACACGTACTATGTACATAGTGTATAAAGAAGGTATTGTAATTCAGCCAAAAATTCGACAGCGAGATTTCACAGGAAATACATGTTTTGGGTCCCCCTGAACCAAAAAGGGCATTTCTGGAAAAGGGTCCATGTGTGTGCGCATGTGTATGTTTCTTTGTATGTCTGTGGACAGCATAGCTCATAAACGAAAAGACCGTTAAATACCAAACCTTCGCGACACGAAGATTTTCAAGAAAATCCCCCACCCCCAACTACCCTTTACATGGAACTTTTTTTCGAAATTTTTTATTTTCTCAAAAACGGTTCTAACGATTTTGATTAAAATATCGTATATTCAAGATATTTACCTGAAAAATAATATTTATATCTTGATTTTCTGGGAATAGCCTCTGAAGACTACTTTATTCTAGATGAATTTTACGGAATTTTGCATATCTGCTAAACCGTAAGAGATGGACAAAAACTTGCCACACAAAAAATGTAGAGCACTTTAAAACATCCGATTTATCTCTGCAACAAATTATTGTTAAAAGGCTTATTCTTCTTTATATTTCATTTTGATCGAGAAAAAATTAGCAGAAATAGTTTTATAGTCTACTTATTAAAGTAGAAGGGAAATAAGGGAGTACCATAGAGTAAATTGATTGTCAAAAGCTGGTTGCTATGTGACTGCAGTTTCTTTGTTTGTGTGGACAGGAGTTGACAAATTCCTGTATGAGAAAAATATGTGTTTTAAAGCTGAAAGCAATAACAAGGAATTCCCTAAAACAATCCACTTCACGAAAAAAATGTATATAACATAAATTGTGTGTTTTAACGTGCTCTGGCCCCGCCGTGGCCGCGGTTTAGCAGTTATTCCATAAAACTCATCCAGAATAAAGTAGTCTTCAGAGGCTATTCCCAGAAAATTCAATATATACATTTTATTTGTCAGATAAATGTCTTTAGTATACATATTTTAATCAAAATCATTAGAGCCATTTTTGAGAAAATCAACATTTTCGAGAAAAAAAAATCCATGTAAAAAGTAGTTTGGAGTGGGGGAATTTTTCTCAAAATCTTTGTGTCGCATCCCTGAAAGATGCTAAAGTTAAATACCAAGTTTGGTGTTTTACCGACTTTTCGTTTTTGAGTTATTGTGTTCGCAGACACACGGACTCACTTACACATACACACACTCTTTCTCTCTGTCACACACACACACACACACACACAGACAGACACCTCACACGGAAATCTCGGTATCGAATTTTGGGTGGAATGCATACCTACTCTATACACTATGTACATAGTTCATGTAGAGAAAGTAAAAGAACTCTTGTAGTGTAAACCTTTTAGTGTTACTCCTTATCATGAACTCTCAATGTGTTCAAGAAATAACACGAGCAGATCAAGAATCCACGAGGAAGTCGGCGTTTTATCTGTTACAATTTCTTATCGTTCAGTACAGCCTTTATTGCCTTGACCATTGCACTTACAACACCGTCACTGGCTTGTAACTGAAAAAAACCGCTTCCTGAACCAGAAAATAACAACTTTAACAACAGTAAATATCAAAATATAATAGAGCATGCAGCTCTAAATAATGTTTCAATCCTTTTAAATTATAACTTCATAGGTGAAGGAGGAGTGTTCAACAAGCCATCCAAGATAATCTTATGTTTTCACTGTCATAACTTTCTCTATCTACTCTGCAATAAATTATTTTTACAAAAGCTTATTCTTCTATCTACTTCATACCAATCAAAATAAACGTTAACGACTACAATAGTCTAAAGAGATAGTATGTGCTGATTGCTATATGGTGGTGTTGAAATTGGGTTATCTTTGCATAACAAGGAATAAAAACGAATGACGATTTACCATTTGAGAAAAGTAATAAGCATTGTAAAATTTAAACAAATAAAAAAGAATATCTCGAAAATTGTTAGCGCCGAGAAAGAGAGAGGGGGGGCGTGTTTAGTCATAGTTGTTCTTCTAAGTTTTATGCAGAGAAAAATCGCTGTTATCAGCATTTAATATCGCTACCCAAAGGCACTTTACACAGAAAACGTGGTAATATTCACCTTTTGTTTTCAATGCCGAGAGTGTTGTTACCACACCTGATTTGTTACCATTACCAATACGTGATTTAGCTATTCAAGAATGGTACAAAGTTCTTGTAACAAAGTAGCAAGTCAGAACTAATAGAACTATAGAACTAGTTTTAAATGCATTTAATTTGGTAAATTAGTATTTAAATCGCCGATACTTGATTTAGTAACTAACCTTGAAGGCTCTTTAGCTTAAAGTTAGTCGACATTCTCAGGATAAGGGAAAACTCTAAAACATACCTTATCCGGGTAACTCACCCTAAGTGAGATTCGAACTCGCGATCTCTTGCATGTGAGGGAGACACGCTACCTACCACTTCGGGCTCTTAAGCATTTATTGTTATATATGGTCAGTTTCTTGTACTGTATCTATCTTTAAGACAGATCCACTGATGCTGCAAGTGCTCTTAGTGGAAATTGGTCGATTGCCGATCAGTTGGGTAATACCGATTACTCTCTGGTTTAATCAGTGGGCTGTTGATTGGTGTTGCCATTAAGTGTCAGTCATATTGCATCAATTCAACATACGCCATCTTTCATTGGAGCTCTTTGTTTGTCGTTAGAACCCTGAACGTGTTTGCGCCTCATTTGATCTAAATTTCTCACATTGTTACACAAAGATATGCACATTCATTCAGAAAAGGTTCAATCCATTATGATACAGTACATGTCTTGTCCCGGGGCAAAGAAGTATTCAGAAGGTAAATATAAATCGTAGCTAATAATATAAATTATATCAAGAAGAGAAAATATAAATGTACAATGAAAATGGGAAGGGTAGAAAGACTTAAACACGTATAAGTCACGAGCTCGGTGCACAAAATCTCGTTACGTCCGTGCATTGAACCGAAGGGATGAGTGGATCCTGCCAGAGGGGACATAACGGGATAGCAAACAATGCTCGCTGTTCAAGCGACACTGTTTAAGGCACTTGACGATGAACCTCCGCACGAGTAAGATAGATTTTTAGAGTCCGTGGTGGAGCCGAACAGGCTACCTGTGAAATAGAGGGAAACAGTTGTTTTAATACTGACCAGAATACATAAACATATCACTGCATCATACTAATAAATAAAAATAGTCGCGGGCGCGTAAAGTACAACTTCATAGTAGAAAATTAAGAAGTATACGCGTGAGTTCTTCGGCAGAAAAGACCGAACTAAATTAATAAAGCACTTGTGTCTCACCACAACCTGAAAGAGTTTCCATGCTACTAAAAATCCTGAGCTAGTCACCCACAACCTACACTATTCCAATGCCAATAACCCGCGCCCGGGATACGAACACGGAACCAGAACCGCCCCACTTAGTAACATAGTTTTGGCTATGCTAGCAATATGCAATTCCTATTTATGTTGATTCTGTGAGCATACAAATTCACAAAGAAGTAAAATGGCGATATGGGGTTATAGCGGTCAAACATACGGTGCAATGGCGATCAGTTTGAGAATTCTTGAGAGGAAGAAGACACTCCTGATGACTATTTGACGATGAATCCTACAATTTCAATGATTAACACGAAGCTTGTTCAGTATATGGAGAACAAGAAATAAGAACAGGAATATGGATCGACGTGTGTTTTGTGAGCGATGGGCTCATGCTTTGTATGGGAATCACCAGTGGGCTATACCTTAGATTTCTGTGGAAAAAATCAACGCATTTGTTCTCTGCTAAGTTCTGTTGCTTTTTCGAATTATTATCTATCCTTATATGCCCACTGTTTCTTTACCACTACTAGGTCTATGTAATGTAAAGATTTGCAACTATTCCATAATATTATGAGGGAGAACATTTCTAATTAGTTGCACTTTTTAATTCTATTATCTAAGTGTCCATTTTCTTAATGTATCTTTAAATGTTGCAAACTAGTAATTAGCACGAGTATTGTTAAACATAATCTAATTTCAAACCCTTAATTTGTGCCAATTTATAATTATACATAACTATGTCTGATGTACTTGAGTTTCTCTTTTTCTTATTGTTTTAAAATGTATTTATTCATATATATTTTAGTACTGCGAGCTATTATTGTATAATATATAAATTTCTTCAGGATTTTTAAGTGGAAGAGATTAAATTGAAATTATCTTTCTGTGATCGGTATTACCCTACCTGAAACTCTATTTTGATTTATCGGTTACAGTTGTTATATTTGTATTCTGTTTACGTTGAGCTGGCAGTAGTTTGGAAAAACTGTAGTGTGTTCAAATTTTAACAGTATTAAATAAATATATCAAATATCCTACAACTTACAGCCATTTTTTCTTATATTGTCAAGTTGTTTTTTTTTTTTTTGTTTTGTTTTTTTTAGATTGAAATTCTAATATTGGATGTTAGCAACTTGCAACTTTCAGACACAAATGATGCATGTATTTTTACAATCAGCACTTGATATCATTAAAATGATCATTTAATATTTTTGCGCAGGATTTGTTTAGATAAGAAATCACTAATTGCATTAAAATAGCAAAGTAAACTACTGAATTAACCCAGCCTGATCATCGTGCCTGTACAGATAATGGGAGCAGTTTAGTCTAGTTAGTTGGGTGGTTTTCAGTGAGGTATTGTTTGTATTCCTTTAGCTTTTAACTTTCATGCAATTTGGAATACATTCTTAAGCTCTGAAATGAAATGACGTTTTATTTATGGACGCTCTTTAACTGCTGTGGTTCTCAGCGTGCCATTCTATACTGGGCGTGAAAGATCGCTTAATTTTGCTCAGAGACCTCTCTATCAGGCTTGAGGTTCTTTTACGTACCGTAAATCTACGACATGGAACCCAGGCTTTACTTCCCTTCCGAAGGAAGCCATGCTAAGGATTTTTACGCACGAAAAAATCCATCGTCCTCCGCCGGGTTTGAACCTTAAGCTCTGAGATGATAGTTTTTAATTGCTTCAAAGTTTTCTGCCATATTTAATTAAATAAATTGAATTTATAGCACTAGCGTGTGAAACTAAATAAACATAGATATTTCTCAATATCGCTGAAAACACATTATTCTGGAAAATACGAAAAAGTCTCAAAAGTTCGCCAAAAAAATTATAAATTATTTCAAGATTATGTTAAAATTCATAAAAATATTCTGGTTTTAATTAAAGAATTTTCTCAATTATCATTAAAAATAAAGATTCTTGAATACTAGCACATCAAATGGAACAGACATGCCATTGCTGCCAGGTCGTATGCGTGCCATGTATAGAACTCCACAGAACATTTACCCAGACATTGCGTAATGGAAAGTAAAGGGTAAGTGTCCTTTAGAGTCCCCCCCCCCCAGAAAAAGAGTTCTAAATATAAAACCTTTATGCAATAGCATATATATATTTATTAGAACTTCCTCCATAAGGATGCGCTATAAAGATAAAGTGCATGAATTACAAACAAATAATATTTTAAAGTTTATGGATAGGTAGAGACAGACTGAAAAATTCAATGCCACGGATCTCCCGTCTCTAGCCGGTTGCTCTAGCTACTGATCAACTGACTCCCATGTTTCCCGGTAAACCACAAGATGATCTCAAAAATTTTTGAGATGACATATCCCATTGGCGACTTACAATGTCTTAAGTGATTTTAGTTCCGGGCTTCATAGTTTATCCAACTATTAGGCCAATTAATTAACATTAAAGATTATCATTACGAATAAGATACATAAAATATGAATATATTTTATAATATAATCCTTTGACATTTTGTTAACAGTAAAGGCGGCTTCGAAGGATGGCTATGAAATCTGGTATTACCGTAATGTCGGCAATATTAGGTCATTTAAAGTCCTATAGAACCCCACAATTTAATATCATGTTGAGGAATAGTGCTCCGGGCACCAATCAATAGGCAGTGAACTGAAATGTCCTGCAGTTTGTATTTGTCTTTGTAGAATGTCAAGGTTAGCAAATAACTAGATTTTTATTCTCTCTTTCGGCTTCAGCAGGATGCCTATTAACCTTTTGTGAGCTAAGAAGCACAAAAACAAAAAATCTGATGTGTTCCGTTCACATGACTTTCTCTATATCTCTGCAATAGATTATTTTTAAAAAGCTTATGCTTCTATTTACTTCCTGCTAATTGAGAAAAAATTGGCAGAAATAGTCTTATTACGTGCTTCCTTTTAAGTAGAAGCGAAATAAGGGAGTACCATAGGTTAAAGTGATAGTTAAAAGCTGGTTGCTATGTGACTGAAGTTCCTTTGTTTGTATGGACACAAGTTTACAAAGTCCTGTATGAGAAAAGTATGTGTTTTATAGCTGAAACCAAAAACAAGGAATATCTCAAAAACAATCAACTCCACGAAAAAATGCATACAACATAAATTGTGTGTTTTAACGTGCTCTACATTTTTTGTGTGAGAAGCGTTTGTCCATCTCTTACGGTTTAGCAGTTATGCAAAATTCCGTAAAATTCATCCAGAATAAAGTAGTCTTCAGAGGCTATTTCCAGAAAATTCAAGATATACATTTTATTTGTCAGGTAAATGTGTTTAATATGCGATATTTTAATCAAAATCGTTAGAATCATTTTTTAGAAAATAACAAATTTCGAAAAAGTCTTCGTGTCGCATCCCTGGAAGATACTAAACTTAAATACAAAGTGTGGTGTTTTACCGACTTTACGTTTTTGAGTTTTCGTGTTCACAGACATGCACACACGGACATTTTCTGATAATGTTTTTTTTTATATACACGGGACCCTAAAACACATTTCCGGTGAAATTTCGGTATGGAATTTTTGGGTGGACTCAATACCTTCTCTATACACTACGTACATAGTGCGTGTAGAGAAAGAAAAGAAGAGTGTACATTATTCGGAACATCTGATCAAACCCATCAATCATTTAAAGGTAGATTCCTATCAGGTTAATGCTTGCATCAAGAAAATCGATCGGTTTTTGGTAATGACAGTAATTGACTTCTTATCTAGAGCACTAATATGAAATTATATCACATTTATAAGTGCTTTTAAATTGCTGATAAACACAGAAGAACTTCAAATGATACAAAACATTGGTGTATAATACAATGTGTTCAACCTCCAAGTGCAATCCTTTCATTTGGTTTCGATAGATTCTACTTAGAAGTTGCATTGAACACCGTTTTATAAAAATAAACATATTATATAATAATGCGATAAAGAGAGACAATTTGCGTGTTTGTGTATGTAAGTAATCTAAAAAACAACTCGTTCGATTCTTTCACTACTGAAAAGTCCTATTCCCTCAAATGATCATAAGCTATATAATATTTCCATGAACTTGAAAACTGCGGTTTTAGCTGTATCTTTTTCATGCTTATACATACCAGTAAATTTCAACCACGTTTCGTTGAATATAAATACCAGAAGCAACTTTTGGCTCTTTATTCCGAATATGAAAGAGATTTAATTAACTTATAGCGCAAAGGAGTGAATGGAGAGCTTTAAAATATTTTAAATTTAGTTATTTTAAAGATGTTTAGGGGGCTGTATATCGTTCATATCAACACATTTCTCTTATATTTCACTAAAGTGGTATCGAGTAATATTTTTGTTATGATTTTGACAAAAGTGGCAGCATTATTACATGACTTAAAATGTAAGCTACTTTACAACTCTAAAAACATCTGATGTTTTCCATTCACACGACTTTTTCTACATATCGTTAACACATTACTGTTAAAAAGCACATTCTTTTATTTACTTCATCCTAATCGAGATAAACATTAGCAGAAATGGTCTTCTTACTTGCCTTCTTGTAAGTAGGAGGCAAATAAGGGAATAAACTCAGCTAAAGCGATAGTCAAATCTTTTAATAGCTGGTTGCCATGTGGATGAAATCCGTTTCTTTGTATTACCAGGCGTTGACAAAATCCTGTATTTGAAAAGTTTAAATATTTTATAAATGAAACCAATAACGAGGTATAGCTCGAAAACGGTCAATTCCACGAAAAATGTATATAACATAACTTATGTGTTTTAAGGAGATCTAAATGTTTGTGTAGTACATTTTTGTCTGTCTCTTACGGTTTACCAGTTGCATAAAATTTAGAAAAATTTATCCAAAATTAACTGGTCTTCAAAAGCTATTCACAGAAAAATCAAGATATATATATATTTTATTTTGTCAGGTAAATGTCTTAAACATAAGAGATTTTAATCAAAATCGTTTTCTTTACATCTCTGCAAAAATTATTGTTAAACAACATATTCTTCTATTTACTTCTGCTAATCGAGAAAAATTAGCAGAAATGGTCTTATTACTTGCTTCCTTTTAAGTAGAAGTGAAATAAGAGAGTACCTAGGCTAAAACGATAGACGGACACACACACACACACACACACACACACACACACACACACACGGACCTTTTTGTGAAAATACTTCTTTTGGATATTGGGGACCCTAAAACATGTATTTCCGGTGGAATCTCGGTATCGAATTTTTTGGTGGAGTGCAATACCTTCTCTATACACTATGTACATAGTGCGTATAGAGAAAGTAAAAATTCAATGTCATAACTGGAATTTGAACCACGAATCTCCCGGTCTCTATCCGGTAGCTCTAACCACTGAGCTACCATGATAACATTCCAACCAATAAGTTCCCCAACTCACTAGTAAACCACAAGGGGATCTTAATGTCGTAGATAAGTACTTTAAGTCCCGGGCTTTATATTTTAACCAACTATTAGGTTAATTAGAGTTAATTTAATTGTTTTTCCACACAAGTCATGTGTAGGACAGCAGTTAGATAGGTAGAGTCAGACTGAAGTCCATTAATGGTGTACTGGTATTTTGTCATGGTAGTTCAGTGGTTTTAGCGACCGGCTAGAGACCGGGAGATCCATGGTTCAATTCCCAGCTAAGATATTGAAATGTTCAGTGTGACTCTACCTATCCAACTCCTGCCCTACACACGATTTCTGTGAGAAAACAAATATAGTTTGTTTATGCCAATTAATGCGGGTATAAAATGCACAAAAGATTGGACTATTTGAACTTAACAAGCATTATTATCTCTGCCCATATTAATCGGTAAATGCAAACAATGAAAATTAATAGCAATGATTTGATTAAAAATGGCACACCAATGGGCTTTTCTTTTCCTGTCTATAACCGCCCAAACAGATGTCTCTGTAAACAAAAGCGTCATCACAAATAAACAGACACAGGTTTCACAAAATCTAGGCATTATCAGAGATTAATACTATTTGTAATATATTAAGATCAAAGCACCACGAATTATAATTCGCTTATTCTTTATTCAAATGCAAATAAATCTACAAAATAAAAAAGTAAATGCATTGCCATTTCGAAGGATTTTTAATTACACTTTAATTCCATTGTCCATGACACAGAGATCAGCGCTTCAATTTGTCTTTAGGGACACTGGGAATGAAATGTCAAATTTCTGAAGCTTTTGCTGTGATTGAATTGCTGTTATGTTAATAGAAATACCAAATTTAGTTCAAACTGGACAGACACTTTGCAAGATGTGAAGTATTTCATAATTTTTATCATTATATTGCATAGTTAAAACGTTCCACGCATCTCAAAATTTGAGAAACTTGGTTGGCATTTTGAAATTAGATATTTGAACCACACAAAAAGCTTTGCTGAATTATGATAGCTTTTTTAAAGAAGTTCGAAATGTTAATCTTTAAAATTAATCACTTTTTTAATAAAATATTTTTTTGAAAAATAATGGTGATGGAATAATTTTGTCGCCTATGACATTAAAATACATGTTTTTGCACATTCTGGGAAATTTTAGTTGTGTTCAATCAGAAATTACTTTTTTATTAAAATAGTATGCTACGAAACAGGTTTAATGTACGATCTTTAAATGATTGTAGATCTCAAAGAAAGGACGCGATAGCTAAATGTTGATTCTTGATGCCCAAAAGTTCCAACTATCATTTGCTATAATTTTTTTTTTTTACCGATTGTAGTCAAAAATTCACCCCTAATATCTCTTATTGAGTTTACGAGTTATAACATTTTAAGAATCTATTAAATAAATTATTTTAGTTGATGTAAGTATACATGAGGCAAAATAATAATAATAATAACAACAACAATGTCTCGAGTTCGGAGGAATGTGGGAATTATAAATAATACTTTTAGATCTGTTCTTACCTCGTTTCTTGAGCGATGTTGAGCCTTGCACAAACACAGAAGAATTGCAAGAGGGCATTGAACATACGTTGGACTGACCCATTAACATGTTTCGTTATTCTTACGCAGAAGCAGATCTAGATAAGAGAAGTGCAAAGACTGACGTCACCTTATCACTCCTTCGAACGGCTCTATGTTATCTTTGAATGATTAATCCAGAAAGACATTCAGCTTTGAGAAAAATCTCATGTGCAACATCCACAGAACTTTCTCCGCTCATTAAAAATCCATAACTATCCCTTATATGTTAATTTATTTTTTCCCACACAAACTGTGAGTAGGACAGAAGATGAGAGGTAGAGTCAGTCTGTCTTCATATTATCGCTTATACAAAGTGTTAGGAGTATGGCCAACAGCTGCTACGGCTAAGCTCCTTACAATCCTTCAAGAGTTGCTTGGACATCAAAATTTACAACCCCCAAAATAGAATTTTTTGCAAAATCATTACACCAACGGTGCACAAGGGCCATTGCACCATGACTGGCAACCGTTGAGGAGCAACACTTGCCTCCTCCTGTCACTCCCTAACCTCATTCTCGCCCGCCATCCTGTAAACCCCCATTCCTGTCAGAACGTGGTTAAGTTCTTGTTAGAATAGGAACACGTCTCGGGCTGCCCTCAGCCTGCCATCTGCTCGTTTGCGTTTAGGAGTATCAGTGCGCAGACTTCACAACTTCCAGACGTTAAGCAGAAACATAAGTTCCTGTATCAAATTGGTCAAATGTTTCATTCCGAATATGGCTCCACTCCTTTATCATTTACTTTTGCGATTGGAATAGCGAAGTAGAGATACAAAAAATGAGTTATTCGTGTTTTACAATTTGTTGATAAAATGAATGTTTAGCCACAAAATGTATTACGGAATTGGATTCCAGTGTCTGCTGGAATAAAATCGTGGTCATACGCTCGGCAACTACGCCACATTGGGCGTTGTGTACAGTTCAGACGCGCTAAATGCATTCAGAACTACGGCAGTCTTTACAAATCTATTTAGACATACTTCTTGCTTATGGCAAAGTTCAGTTCTTTAGATTATTATATTTAGGGGAATTTCGACAGTAAAGGGTACCACGATGGTTGCTTTTATTGATGATCTTCGCGTACGTGTGGTTTTGGGCAGAGCACAGAAGGCTCTTACGAGGGTAGGGCAAAATTGGCTTAAAAAATGCGATGTCTGAGCACCTACAGTAAATGAACATGTATTGTTCATATTGCAGAGCACAGAAGGCTCTTATGAAGGTAGAACACAATAAAAATAAAAATCTGATGTGTACCATTCACATGACTTTCTCCATATCCCTGCAACAAATAATTCTTAAAAAGCTTATACTTCTATTTACTTTATGCTAATCAGAAGAAATTAGCAGAAATAGTCTTATTACTCGTTTCCTTGTAAGTAGGAGCGAAATAAGGGACAACCGTAGGTTAAAGTGATAGTCAAAAGCTGGTTGCTATGTCAGTGAAGTTCCTTTGTTTATATGGATAGGAGTTGACAAGTTCCTGTATGAGAAAAGTATACGTTTTTCTTAGCAGAAACCAAAAATAAGGAATGTCACAAAAACGATGAACTCCACGAAAAAAATGTAAATAACATAAATTGTGTGTTTTAATGTGCTCTACATTTTTTTTTTTTGTAGTAAGATTTTGTCCATCTCTTACGGTTTAGCAGTTATTCAAAATTTAGTAAAATTCATCCAGAATAAACTACTCTTCAGAGGCTATTCCCAGACAATTCAAGATATACATTTTATTTGTCAGGTAAATATGTTTAATATCCGAAATTTTAATCAAAATCGTTAGAGCCATTTTTGAGAAAATCAAAATTTTCGAAAAAAGTTCCATGTAAAGGGTAGTTGGGGGTGGAGGGATTTTTCTCAAAATATTCGTGTCGCATCCCTGGAAGATACTAAACTTAAATACCAAGTTTGGTATTTTACCGACTTTTCGTTTTTGATTTATCGTGTTCACAGACACACGGACACACACGCACGGACTTTTTTGTGAAAATGCTTTTTTTGGATATTGGGGACCCTATAACATATATTTCCGGTGAAATCTCGGTATCGAATTTTTTGGTGGAGTGCAATACATTCTCTATACACTATGTACATAGTGCCTATAGAGAAAGTAAAAATCTGATGTGTTACACTCACATGACTTTCTCTAGCTGTTCTACAAACTTCATACATAAGATTCTTCTTCTTTCTGCACCTTGCTAATCGTGGTACTCATTAGCACAATGTTCTTATTATTTAGTTCCGTATAAGTAGGAAGAAAATAAGGGAATACACTAGGCTAAACCAACAGTCAAATGTTTTAAAAGCTGTCGTTATGCGATTGTCAGTACAAATCGCTTCTTTTCTTGGCCAGGAGTAGAACAAAAGAAAAACGAACACTCACATCTGAGAAAAGTATAAGTACTTAACAACTGAAACTAATAACAAGGAATACCTCGAAAACTGTAAGCTCCACGAGAAAAATGTATATGACATAACCTGTGTATTTTAACAAGACCTACATTTTTTGTATAGTAAGTTTTTGTCTATCTCTTACGGTTTACTAGTTAGCCCAAATTAAGCAAAATTCTTTCAGAATAAACAGGTCTTCAGAAGCTATTCCCAGAAAATTCAAGATATGCATTTTATTTGTCAGGTAAATATGTTTAATCGTTAGAGCCATTTTTAAAAAAATAAAAATTTTCGAAAAAAGTTCCATGTAAAGGGTAGTTGGGGTGGGGGGATTTTTCTCGAAATCTTTGTGTCGCATCCCTGGAAGATACTAAACTTAAATACCAAGTTTGGTATTTTACCGACTTTTCGTTTTTGAGTTAACGTGTTCACAGACACACAGACACACGGACACACACACGGACCTTTTTCTGAAAATACTTTTTTTAGATACAGGGGACCCTAAAACATATATTTCCGGTGAAATCTCGGTATCGAATTTTTTGGTGGAGTACAATACATTCTCTATTCACTATGTACATAATGAGTATAGAGAAAGTAAAAATGCGATGCCTGAGCATCTACTGTAAATGAACACATCGTGTTATATTTAATTATTGCACGATACACCTGAACGAAGTATTTCCATAATTCACATTTGAATTTGCCTTATTTTTGATCATCAGGCTAAATCTTAGGTAGCCTCTTACGCAGTTTTTAGTTCAGATCAAGTGAATATGTATCAGGTAGTTTGAAAGAAAACCACCCCACCCCTCGTAAGTGGCAGTAGCTGATAATAATCACAGGCACGTGGCGAACCGGATTTCAAACACAAACCAAAACAAAACATTCAGCTCTTTAGTCCTACTCTGTTGCCAGACTGTGCCGAAAATGTATTCAGTAATATTCAAAATAGATAAAATTATTGGACTTAATTGTTCGTCATATTCGAATCTCTAACATGCGAAATCTGCGCACTCATGTCCCTAACATCCTATATTATATTACCTGTTTTATCTGCCGTTGCAAGATGCAATTTTGGTCCGAAATGCAAGTTTAAGGAACTGTAAACAGCATAAGTGTATCTATTTAAAGAGAGGAAATCCAAAATATGAGGATTTGCGGAAATTAAGTTAAAATGAAAATGATGGCATCGTCATCGGCGTCGGCCTGTTCCTCTCAAATAAATTGGTCCATCCACCTCTTAATAGGTCTTCCTTTCTTTCTTTTTCCTTTAGGTTTTATTCAAGGGAACTCTTGAAATGCGGGATTGGTTGGTGAGGGGTGAATTAAGTAAAATAAAACAGAGGCCCTCCCTCATAAAATTCAAACTTTTAAGAACAAAACAAAACATTGGTTCATTAATAATACTTTTTTATACTCACACATTCCATTTTTATAAAAAAAAGATAAAGCATGGAATCTGAGAGTATAAAGTATTATTAATGAACCAATGTTTTGTTTTATCGGATATATGCATGATAGGTCTCTTGATATCCTCTCCTTTTTCAATTTCTCTATCAATATACAATGAACATAGTAGGTAGAGAAAGTACTTTATTCCACCCAAAAATGCGATACAAGAATTCATCAGAAATACATGTTTTGAAGTCCTCGAATCCAAAAAATCATTTTAAGAAAAAGGTTCGTGTATGTGTCCACGAGTGTGCGTGCGCGCGCGAGGTGTTATAGCGCCGTCAATATATGCCGGAATTTCACCCCCCCCCAGTTCTTTTCCATGCCAATAAATCTACTGACATGAGACTGATACTTTAAAGCACACTTAAAAAGTATCGGTCTGGGCCGGGTTTGAACCCGCGACTTCGGGATTAGAAGGCCAGCGCCTAAGCAACTCAACTACCCTCAACGACAATGCGTGTGTGTGTGTGTGTGTGTGTGTGTGTGTGTGTGTGTGTGACTCAAAAACGAAAAGCCCATCAAATACTAAAGTTGACGTTAAAGTTCAGTATCTTCCGAGGATGCGACATGAATATTTTCAAGAAAATGCCTCCGTTTCAAACTACCTTTTACGTGAAAACTTTTTAGAAAATTTTGATTGTTTTCAAAAATCTTTTTAATATGTTTATTAAAATACGGTATGAAGATATTTACACGACAAATAAGCGGTCCTTTACGCCCAATATAGAATGGGACGCTGAGAACCACAGCAGCTAAAGAGCGTCCATAACTAACACATTTCATTTTTACTACAAATAAAATGTATATCTTGTATTTTCTGGGAATAGCCTCTTAAGTTCTCCATTCTGGATGAGTTTTGGTAATCCGCGAATAGACAAAAGCTTACTACACAAAAAAATGTATACCTATCACGTCAAAACACATAGTTTATGTTCTATACCCCGAGATATTCCTTGTTGTTGATTTGAATGTTATAATATACTTTCCTCAAACAGGAAATCGTCATCCGTTTTTCTTGTTTTACTCTTAGCCATGGAAAGAGAACAAATTTCATTCAAAGTCAGTCGCGTGATGAGAGCGTCTAAAAGATTTGACTATCGCTTTAGACTATGTATTCCCTTATTTCCTTTCTGCTTATAAGGAACTATAGCGGTAGTAGCACGGCTGTCTGCCAAGCGGGAGATCTGTGTTCGATTCCTGGTACCGGCGTGGGCCCAGGGTGCACTCAGCCTCGTGAGGTCCCTGGGGGGCCAATTGAGGAGCTACTTGACAAGAAGTAGGAGCTCCAGGTCATGAGGATTGCATTAACCGGCCCGGCGGCAGGCCAAGGTTCCTTGTGAGCTGTCATGCCATGGAGTAAGTTATAAGGAACTAAGTAATGAGACCATTTCTATAATGTTTATCTTGATTAGCTTGAATCAGATAGAAGATTAATATTTTACAAGAATGTTTGTTTGCAGAACAGGTAGAAAAGGTCATGTGAATCAAACAAATCAGATTTTTATAATATTTAATATATTCAGTTCTTTATTTCATAGCTGTAATTTTTTCTGATTTCCTGTACCCAGCAACTGCGCCCAAGAACCTTATTTCTGATGCCTCTATGCTTTTTTGTTTGTTTGTTTTTTGTTGTTGTAAAAGTCCTTTATTCTGAGCCATATAAAAGAGTGATACTGCTAATACTTTATAGAATTTCATAACAGTATTTCAAGTTTTGTGTATGAGGTTTCTTTTAATTATCCCAAATATTTGATTAAAAGTTTGTAATTTCCTTTGTTGATCCAATTTTCTTGTGTTATCAATTTTACAGCCTACATTAAAGTATTTTACTTGCTCTATTGTATTATTGTCAATTTTACACCACATTTAGAAAGCTCAACTTTTTGTTTTTGTTGGAGATATCTTTAGATGACAGCTCCAAGCCATGTTTTGTGTTGAGACTATCTTCTGAATCAGCTAATACCACTTGATCATTAGTGAATAGAAGGGTTTTTATAAAATGAGATTGCAATAAAATAACTAAATTTGTTCTTGAGTTTCATATTTTATTACATTTATTTATTATTATTCTTGTGATCAATGTAACTATAATGTAACATAAGCATTGTTTGTTTACCTTCTATATGTGCTGATGGAGCAAGATGGTAAAGTGTGAGATTTGCATTAGGGGGAGGAGGTCTTGGGTTCAATTCCCATTGACTACCCATTCTTGGTATGGAGATTTTCGTGGTTTTTCCCTGGTCAGTAAAGGAATTCTGGAGTGGTTTGCTCATCTACAGTAACTACTTAGTTTCCATTATTCACTTTCACCCATTTCTTTCTCATGTTTTAGATATGCTTGTAGGTTTTGTGGCATATGATGGTAAGGGATAAATGACATAGATGCTTGCTCAAAGGAAAGAGCACTTATAATGGAAATAAAGGTTATTAAATTTGAAACTAAAATGAATTATTGCGATTTTTACTTTCTTAACAAGTATCCAGTAGGTTAGTAAGAATTAATCCTTGAATAGCTTGATTGTGATTATTCTCAGGTTATGTGCAGTAGTACAAACAATTTCACATGAAGTGTTACTTTAGCTTTAATTTTACTGTCTTTTATACTTTCTCAACATGTACTATATACATAGTATATAAAGAAGGTATTGTATTACGCCCAAAAATTGTATACTGAGATTTCACCAAAAATAAATGTTTTGGGACCCCCTAGACTCATAAAAAGCATGTTTAGAAAAATGTCCATGTGTGTGTCTGTGGACAGCATAGCTCAAAAATGAAAACACCGTTAAATATCAAACTTGGTATTAAATTTAGAATCTTCCAAGGATGAGACAAAAAGATTTTCAAGAAAATCCCCCCACCCCCAACTACCCTTTACATGGAAAAATGTTTGTAAATTTTTATTTTCTCAAAAATGGCTCTAATGATTTTGATTGAAATATCTTATATTTAAGATATTTACATGACAAATGATTTGTAAATCTTGATTTTTCTAGGAATAGCCTCTGAAGACGTCTTTATTCTAGATGACTTTTGCTAAATTTTGTATAACTGGTTAACTGTAAGAGATAGCAAAATGTTATAACATAAAAAATGTAAATCTTATTAAAACACACATTTTGTCACATATGTTATTTTTTGTTGGGCTAACCATTTTTGGGAATTTCCTTGTTATTGGTTTCAGTTTTAAAATACTTATACTTTTCTTATACAGTAATTTGTCAACTCCTAGCCATACAAACAAAGGAATTTGAATCACATAGCAACCAGCTTTTAAATTAGTTGTGTATTGTTTTAGCCCAATACATTCACTTATTTCCCTTCTAGTTACAAATAAGCAAGTAATAAGACTAATTCTTCTAATTGATCAGCATGATGTAGATAAAATAAAAATCTTTATAAGAATAGTTTTTGAGTGGAACAGCTAGAGAAAGATATGTGAATGTAGCACATCAGAATTTTTGTACACTAGTTTGCTTAGTTGGCAGATTGTTCATTGCCCGATCTAGGAACTTTGGTAGTGAGAGGGATCTTCGAGGCATCGGCTGTTGGAACATCTGTGGTGCATAGCCTACTGTGGTTTCTTCATTGCAGCCCTACCTCTTGTAGAGTGAGAGTTGCAATAGATTTTACAGAGGTTGCAATGTGAATGTATTCTATGCTTTTATATTCATAAACAGTTTAGACTTCAATGTAAGTTGCCTAAAATGTGTAGGAGAGCTAATTGTTAAATTCTGTTAACAAACCTATTGTAGTTGTATTCTATTCAAATATTTGATATTGTAATTTTATTGGAAATACATGTTTTGGGATCCCTGGACCAGAAAAGTCAGGTACTAACTGGTCTAGAAGTTTAGCAGCTTTCAACAATGCAACACAAAGAATTTCAAAAAAATCCCTGCACACCCAAAACTGTCTTTCACATTATCAGTTTTTTATTATTTTGAATTTTCTCAAAAATGGCTCTAGTGGCTAAAATATTGTTTATGACTAATAAAATACATATCTTACATCTTCTAGGAATGGCCTGTGAAGTCTTCTTCATTTTGAATAGACAATTTATTTCAACATTTTTTTTTTTTTTTCTTCTCCAATCATTTCCAAGATATTTGTAGTTACTGATTTGAAATTTTTAGTCATTTGTTACTCATGCTGTCATAGAAAGAGTATGGAATTATAATTCCAGGATGAAAAGATTTGAATATTGTTTCAGCCTTTTTTTGTTTGTTACACAAAGAAATGTATGATTACATTTTTCCTGTAAACATTTGTCTTTATTAATTGAAATAAATAGAAAAGTAAACTTTTGTAGGAATAGTTTATAAAAGGGATACACAATTAATGGATAGTGACAAGAGAAAGTTATACACATGTGACACATTCAACAAATCAGATTTGTAAGGTTAAAAGGTACCCATAATGTTCAGGGTTAAGCACACCTACTTATAAAGATTTGCCTATGTGGGTTAAAAAGTTGTGATTTTTAACTAAGCAACTAAAAGATAAATACAGCTTGCCTGTAATATTCATTGTGTCCTAAAGCATATATTTTCAAAGGTTCATCCAAATCTGTGAAATAGTTCAGTTTTTTGTATGACTTGAAAACAAAGATAAAATGTTCTGTAACCTAAAGTAGTTTCTAAAATTGTGTCCTCTGTGTTTAAAAGTTAATTTGTGTCAAGGGAAAACAAGTATGATTTACTTTTGAAAGCTATTTTGATCTGCCAAAATAATTGCCATAGATTTTGGCAGATCAGTTATTTTAATGCAATTAACATAAAGGTTGAAAATATGAAGAGGAACATTTTTAAAATTTTAAGGAAGGTAGTGTAAGTAACCAAAGTTTTTGCTCTGATTGATTAAACATTTAGATTTGTACCTCAGGATTGAAAAATATGTAAGGGTAGTTCTTGAAAGTTTTAAGCTAGCTTACACTTACCACTTCCAGTACATCTGAAGGTGAAGATCCAAATGTTTGATCATATAGTAAAAAAGTTTCAGATATGTATTAGGAGTATGAGACTTCAATGGCAACTTCCTAGTGTTAAGCTGAAACTTAAGCTCCTGTACCACTTTCTCCATAGTGCACGGTTACGTAAATATATATATATAAAAAAAAAATGTTTTTTTGTTCTTTATTTCTGCAATTAGAATCGTGAGGTGCCACAAAATTATATTAAAGAATTGGATTCCAGTGTGCCTGCTGGAATAAAGTTGTGGTTATGCCCTTGGCAACTATGCCAGAAATTGGGCAAATGTAGAGCGCAAGGTTAGTAATGTTAACAGTAATGTTCTGCCTCGACCACCTTGCATAACAGCTGGTTCTGTTAGTACTTCAAAAGCATTAAATGCATTCACAGCTATGGCAGTTTTTACAAATCAAGAGTATCTAGATATACATTTTGCTTATGACAAAGCTCAATCCTTTAGATTATTATTTCTGGGAACATTCAAAAAGTAAAGGCTTCCATGACAAGGTTACTACCATTGTTGATCTTTGCACAGGTGTGTTTGAAGCAGCCCTAGAGATTGGGCAGAATGCAGAAGCTCTAACAAAGGTGGGGCAAAATTGGCTAAGATGATGTGATGCTTGCATAGATTCTAATGGATCATATTTTGAGCATCCACCGTAAACAAACATATATTATTCATTCACAGTTACTGACCATTAATAAATTTCCTGTTTAGCAAAGATATGGCTTTGATTTAATTATTCTATGATACACCTGCATGAGGTATTTCCATAATTCACATTTGAATTTATTATCTTTGATCATCAGATTAAATCTTATGCATAGTTTCTTATGCAACTTTTATTTCAGGCCCATGAATATGATCGGATAGTTTGAAAGAAAATCACCCCACCTCTTGTTAGTGGCAGTAGCTGATAATAAACACACTTTGTTTCGTTACATATACTATGTGATCAAAATTATCCAGACACCTGGCTAAAAATGACGTACAAGTTCGTGGCGCCCTCCATCGGTAATACTGGAAGTCAATATGGTGTTGATCCACCCTTAGCCTTGATGACAGCATTCACTCTTGCAGGCATACTATCAGTCAGGTGCTGGAAGGTTTCTTGGGGAATGGCAGCCCATTCTTCATGGAGTGTGGAACTGAGGAGAGGTATCGATATAATCGGTGAAGCCTGACATAAAGTCAGTGTTCCAAAACATTCAAGTCAGGACTCTGTGCAGGCCAGTCCATTACAGGGATGTTATTGTCATGTAACCACTCTGCCACAGCCCATGCAGTATGAACAGGTGCTCGATCATTTTGAAACATGCTATTGCCATCCCCGAATTGCTCTTCAACAGTAGGAAGCAAGTAGGTGCTTAAAATATCAATGTAGGTCTGTGCTGTGATTGTGCCATGCAAAACAACAAGGGGTGCAAGTCTCCTCCAGAAAAAACACGACCACCACCACCTCTGAATTTCACTGTTGGCACTACACACGCTGGCAGATGACATTCACTGGGCATTCGCCATACCCACACCCTGCCATTGGATTGTCATATTGCGTACTGTGATTCGTATTTCCACACAACGTTTTGCCAATGTTCAATTGTGTCATGTTGACACTCCTTACACCAAGTGAGGCGTTGTTTGGCATTTTCCTGTGCGATATATGGCTTATGGGCAGCCGCTCGACTACGGAATCCAAGGTTTCTCACCTCATGCCTAACTATCATAGTACTTGGAGTGGATCCTGATGTAGTTTGGAATTCCTGTGTGATGGTCTGGATAGATGTCTGCCTATTACTCTTTATGACCCTCTTCAAATGTTGGCAGGCTCTGTCAGTCAACAGACGAGGTCGATCTGCACGATTTTGTGTTTTACATATCCCTTCACATTTCCACTTCACTATCACATCAGAAACAGTGGACCTAGGGATGTTTAGGGGTGTGGAAATCTCGCATACAGACTTCTGACACAAGTGACACCCTATCACCTGACCACATTCGAAGTCCGTGAGTTCCACAGAGATCTCATTCTGCTGTTTCATGAAGTCTAATGACTACTGAGGTCACGGATAATGAGTACCATGCAGTAGGTGACAGCACAATGCACCTAAGATGAAAAACGTATGTTTGTGGGGGTGTATGTGTACTTTTGATCATGTAATGTATATATAAACATATTTATTTTTTCTTTTCTTTATCTTTTTTAATAAGCATAGAAATTTATTGTATAATTGGTAACATTATGTAAAATTTCCTCTGGGTCCTATAACATAAGTGTATAAAATTTTGAGAGATCAAATTATGAGTATTTCTAAGAGTTTAAAAATTAGGATAAGGATAATGTTTGAAAGTCACAGCAGACTCACTGAGTCCTAAATATTAAGTGCCCAGAATTTCATGCTAATGGTGAAATAATTTAGATTTTTGTATAATGGATTAAAAAATTAAGGGTTTCCTATCACAAATGGTCCTTGTAACATTTTATGAATTTTTCAGTAGATCGAAGAAACTGTCTGGTATTCTTAGTTTTCATTCAGGGTGTTTAATTTTTTTAAGCAAATATTAAAGATATAGTGTAATAATTGTTGGAGTTTTCTGTACATATATCACAGAGTAACTATATAAAAATAAATATGAAGTTTGTTTCATTATGACAAAGGTTTTTATTGATGAAAGACATTTGATGCTGGGAAATGGAAAAGTATAAAAATACAAGCATCAATGCTTGAATTATTATTAAAAAGTATTTTCTTGTCAGTATACTCTTAGCAACAATTTTATGTCAGCGCAACAATATTCATGTTGCAGTCCATGAGTAACAGTCTTGCCAACAGGAATATGAAAATGGCCCTAGTCACTTGACAGGATATTCTTATGAGAAACAGCCATAACAAGAGTTGTTTTTGTAGAACTGGGGAATTTTCATTGTGACATTCATGACATAGGTCTTTTTTACAGTATTTTACCATCAAGATGTGTATCTTGACTATGATCATCAGAATGCACTTTATTCACAAAATTCATGAAATCTGACAAAAGTTCTTTTTATTATGAACCCCTAATTGATAGAGGGTAGTTTTTGAAATCTCCTAAACTAAAAGTTTTGTCCACATTCATCTAATGGTTCAAAATATGGGTAAAAGGCACCTTTTCAAATTTGAAATGTGACATATAATTTTCAATAAGTACTACATCATAACTGCAATTGAATGGAAGATTTGTTAGTAAAGGATTGAAAATAAGCACTGTGCTTATTTCTGAAGGTTACAGGCAGCCCATATACTTGCCTGGTCACAAATCATAACTCCCTAGCTTTTTACTTTCTATACTATACTTATAGTAAGTAGGGGAATTACTTATTAATTCCATCCAAAGGTCTGAAGTTGAAATTTCAACAGAAATGAAAGTTTTGAGGTTCCCTGAATATTCCTAAAAATCTAGTTTAGAAAAAGCACAACGTGTATGCCTGTGAACAACATAACTTAAAAAACAAAATATTCAGTAATTATCACATGCTTTTGCTTACAACTGGAATGCAACTGGAAACAAACCTTGTTTCATAATAAGGCTTGAAGCTTCAGTGAGCAGCAAACCTCAAGTTCAAAATGTTTATGTCCTTTGTATGACAAGCAATCTGAAAGGTAGATAATAACACAACCTTATTCTGCTCCACCACATAAGTTTGTTTGTCTCTAGTATACAATGGGCATTAACACATTTTTGTACCAGGATGAGTACCAAGCACTTGCCTGGAAGTTATCTTCTGCCTTAAAATGTAACCTTATAAGGAGGGAAGTTGGATTTGGGTTGAATGAATTTTGAAGTAGTAGGGATCTAATTCTATTACGATAGTGTTTAATCTGAATCCTTAAAGCTAAACAAGAAAATATCATTTAATATTTATAGTATTTTTGTTAATGAGTCTTTTTTACATAAAATAAATTAAATAAATTACATATACAGCAACAGTGATGTCATAAAATCTACATAACAGTTGGCATATACAAAAATCAGTTTTGACAACAGACAGTACCATTATTGTGTATATTTTGTACTTAAGTTTTCAATTAGGTGTATATTGTGCAGTAGTACTGAAGCTTCAAGTACAAAAAGTAATTTTGCAAACAATAGTGTTGCTTTTATAAATTGGTAAAAAACTTCAGATATTCTTTTAAAGTTTGTTTGTGCAAGTCTGTTGCCAATAATCTGCTTATTACTAATTCTGAGTATTAGTTACTTCCATTTCATTTCTTCTATGAATCTAATATTATATGGAATACTATACCAAATAACTGAACAATAATTGCAATATTGTTTGGCACAAAAGATGTGTAATGGTTTTATATAAATTTATTGTATATTTTACTAAGCTACTGATTTATCAGATTAATAGACTGTGTTTAGCATTCATGTATAATGTGAAAATACTCAAGCACCTATATGCTTCATAGAAATATATTGTAAACTGCTCTGTTTAAATTTAATGTAGTCAATTAATTTTCAATGACTATTGCTTGTACTACTGATGTTAAATATTTATTATTATTATTTCCAAAAAAGGTATCCTTGCATATTGCCTATTAATTTCAAAATTAGTAAGTACTGTAAACAAAATGACTTTTCATGATAGACGCAATAAAAATTAAATTTGCATTTTTTATGTGTTTCATTAACCTTGTGTTTTCTCTTTGCTGAGCAGAAAATTTTCTAAGCATAAAATACTCTGTATTTACATGTATTCAATCTGATGTACATTTTGTCATTTATGTGCCCTGATTAAGCATACAATCTGAGCACTACATGGAAAAAATATATTAAATATATAATAAATAAGATAATAAATAAATTAACTAAGGGCTACTTACAAGAATGTTTTTTTCTAAATCACTGGCAGTTAAAATAAATACAACTTACATAGTATGAGGCATTCATATTAGTTCTTAGTGCTTTTAATAGTGACTGCATATTACTATATTCATAATTAAGAAATTCCAATGATTCTGTTTAAATAACTGCCTTAGAATGAGCCAGAGTAAGGTCTCAAAAAAATCATTCAGTCTCATTTTAGAAAAATTAAAAAAAAAAATATAAATAAATAATGGAAATCATATTACGTGAATATCTTAACTAGTCATGCAAAGATACCATTAGCAGGGATGGGTGGTGGTTGCAACATTGACTTGGTTGCATTGGTGAGCTTTTGTGATACCACCCTTGCAATGTGACTAGATCTTTTCCAAATATATTCTCTCGTCTTATCATGGTCATCTGAACTTTCTACACGCACCTGCAACAAATAAATATATTATTACAAAAAGTTATACAAATATTTATTTCTAGAGTCTACTACATTATGACCATCATTTTCTTCATATTGCTACCTTACAAAAAAGTATGTAACCATCACAAACCAGGAGCTTCCTCTTTAAGGCTGTTTGGACAATATTAATTTTATTTAAAGTTTGATGCAACCTAAAAGTGATAAGCTCTGATGCAGAGATTTTGAGTATAAAATAGCCAGATATACAGCAGCAGCTCCTGAGTATACATTCTGGGTGTTCATAAAAGTTTAAGAGTCCCTGGGAATGTGAAATAGCAACTGTTGTGTAATAGTTATGATTATGAAGAAATTGTTACAACTGCAGGCAACCCAACAACAACAAAAGCGATGATGGTGACGATGATGATTATAGAGATGCATAAGTTGTCTTACATAATAAAGGATAGTTTGTGGATGTGTGTCGCAGACTTACATCATTAAGTAAGTGTCTAAGGCAACAACAAATCAATGTATACTTTAAATTGGAGTTAAGAATATGGATAGTCTGAAATATGCAGTTCCTTGCTCATGTACATCTGCTTCTACCAAGATTGCCAAATAGCAGGATTAATGCACTATTACAGCCTGTGTTAAGAAGTATAGTGCAAGAAGTACTAACATTACTGCAGTCTAGCAACCATAATTCCTACCGCAGTGACTTATCATCTGGTGTCATTAATATAAAATTGCCCCAATAGAGTGCAGGAAAAGAAGCTTCATCATTAAGTATGCTTTGAAATGCACACAACATATATGTAATTGGCCCATAAGACAATTACATGTGCAAAAGCTCCTAAAACGTTCAAAATCAAGGTGTACTAATGACATTGATGTTACATTTATCCAGTTTGTAGAACTAGTGCAGCAGATTTAAATGCCATAGACTTTGAATTACTGCATATACATCTATGTTTAAAAGTATTCAAAGAAAGACATTCAATATATTCCACAAGGTGTCAAAAGTTAGGGTGTTTATGTGATCTTTTATTGCAACCACCAATGCAGATATATGCTCTTTTGGAGGGATAGCCTTGTTTTTAGTATCTCAGTCAAGACTTTTTAAAACTTATGCAAAACTTTAAAAATGTAGTTGACATAATATGCAGAAATATGCATTACAATTTGATAGTTCATTTGAATATAAAATACCCAGATATAGTCTTTTAAGTAGAAGCCCTGTCAAATCTAATGTTCATAACGTTTACAAAATTGTGCTGAAGTAATATGCAAAAACATGAATTGAAGTTTGATGGTTCATAGTGATGAGGAAACAATATTTGCTGATCAAATATTATCTCAGATTAGAAGAATATTTAGTTTAAAAAAGAAAAACAATTAAGTTGTTTTTGTGTATGCATTAATTTTGGATAAATTTGTATATTTTATGACCACATACAGGGTGGACAACTGATTGACACATTTAAAATGAAAGTAAATCATTAATCTAAACCAGGAAAAAATGAGAAAAATATGCCTTGAACTATTCCATTTATCATATAATATTTACAATTTTTTTTTTTTAAATCATATAAGGGAGATGGCAAACATTTCTTGAAGTTGAACTCACTTCAAATATCTTTATGAATAAATGCAGCTTCATAAGTAATGGTTCACCCAACTTCATTGATTGTCACAACATGCTTCTTGAACACAAATTCTTTAAATATTCCAACAGGAAGAAGCGTATCACGCAAAAGTGAAATGATGTCTAAAGAAATAATGGATTGCAGTCACAAGCTTTGTTTCATAGAAACACCAAACACATGCGGTATATTACATTGTGGACCAACACTCTATTTTGACCGGAACAATGGCCTCTTCTCCTATAATCTTTTGCTTTCCAGAAAGGATGACCATTTACCATGCATTAAGCTATCTGGTCTGCTCTGTATAGCAGGTGATATGGAATGGGATCAAGCATAGCCAAATTTATTGGAAGTGACACTGTCGCTAGCTTAACCCCTTCTCCATGGTTACCATGATCCCAAGGTCACAGGTTTAAAACCAGCCTGTTTTCTTAGTTTGCTGTTTTATTGTAATGTTTTTTTAACCCTATTTTTATTTCTTCTGTTACACATTGCTCTAGCCCTATTCATTCTTGTTATTTTTCCATCTCTAACATAACTCAACAAAAAGTTGAAATGCATATCATCTGTGTTATTGCCTGCAGTGCCATATGTAGTAAAAGAGGACATTAAATACTATATTTAAAAAAATCCATATTTCAACTCCTGAGTATAAACAGAAGTCATTCATTGATCTTTCCAATCCATGTTCTTTTGCAAATTCATTAATCCTTCCATTCTAATTGTGGAATTTCTGACAACAGACGCATCATTCTTTTTTTATCTGAAATCCTTTAGCCACTAGTTGAGCTCTTTTTAAGCCATCTTGTTTTATTCTAAAAATCTATAACTTGATTTCCTTTTGTAACTGTATTTATTGTTCATGTATTTACCTTATCTTTAATGGTTCTTCATATGTTATGATATTATGTTATGATTCTGCTCATTGAGTTAGCAATATTAAGTTCTGATTTTGTGATCATATCATCATAATCTTCTAGATATTTTGGTTTTTCAATTTCTCTTCCTGTTCTGGTTTTTGGATGACTGTCTATATCACATCATTCTTCTCCCAATTCTTCTCCATTTTGAATGTCTGAGCTTTAGTTATCCTTAGCATGGTTTCCTCAGAAGGGAAGTAAAGTCCTGTGTTGTAGATTTACGGTGCATACAAGAAACCCAAGCCTGATAAAGAGGCCTCTGAGCAAAATTAAGCGGCTTTCACCTTCCAATATAGAATAGGACACTGAGAAAGATAGTAGTTAAAGAGCATCCATAAATAAAATTCCATTTTATTTTGCTAACTTTAGTTCAAACCTGATATAAATGTTTTGAAAAGGTCAACTAGAACAATTAGCTATAGTAAAAGGCTTAGAAATATACATCAATTGGAAGATTGTGTTAATAGCATCCACTCTGTATCTATATGTGTGGATAGCCAAATATTTCACACTAATCAAGATAAGCTTTTACAAAAATATGTTAACATGTTTTGTTGTAGGCAGAAGTAAGATACAGCAACCAATTTGACACTCAGATGTTAAACATCTCAATGACTACATGCAAGCCTTAAGACTCTTTCTATAATATTGTGAGAAACAACTGGATAGTGGCAGCAATTATATTTCTTAAACATTTACCTATCAGTATACAAAATTCCTTTCAAATGAAAGAAAGCTTCATGAGCTATTCACAGAAAATTCAGCATATACATTTTGCTAGTTATGTAAATAACTTAAATAAACAAATTTGATATGTTACATTCACAAACTTTCTCTACCTATTCTACAACAAACTATCCCAATAAAAGCTTATTTTTCTATCTACTTGTCGAGATGAATATAAGCAAAAATAGGACATTTACAAATGTCCTTATAGTTACAATAGAAATAGAGAAATACATCAAACTAAAGCAAAAGTAAAATCTTTGAAAAGTTGGCCATTTTGTGTGTGATGATATTAAAATTCTGTTCCTTTTACATGGCCAGGAGTAAAGAGAGGAAGAAAAAAAATAAAGAAAATAAGAATGAATGATGACTTCTCATTTGCAAAACGTATCAGTATTGCAAAATTTATATTAATATCAAGGAATATCTCAGAGATGGTTTACTCCACAAAAAATATATTTGACATAAACTGTGTTCTTTAATTAAATCTACGTTTTTTGTGCACTAAGATTTTCTCTCTTATGTTTACCAATAATGCAAAATTCATTGAGAATGAGGAGGCCTTCAGAGTCTATTCCCACAAAATTCAAAGTACAATTTTTAATCAAAATTGTTAACCCTTTTTCAGAAAATCAAAATGTTCAAAAAATGTTCCATGTAAAGGGTAATTTGAGGAGAGGGGATGTTTTGAAAATCTTTGTGTTGCATCCTTGCAAGATGCTGTACTAAATATCAAGTTTATACTTAACAGACTTTTTGTTTTTAGTTATGTTGTTAACAGAAAAACACACATACACAGACCTTTTTCTAAAAATGTTTTTTTTTTATTCTGGGGATTTCAAAACATGCATCTCAGTTTAACATTTTTGGATGGAATATAATATCATCTCTTCTTATGTACATTGTACATGGAGAGAAAGTAAAATTGGTTTTTGAGAAACCAAAACTAATAAAAGGTAATTCAAAATCTTCTCGGGCTTCTAGCCAGGTAAAAACTTGGCTTGACACCAACGTTTCCAAGAAGTATATCTTCCTCGTCTTCAGGGTGAACCGAGGAAGATGCACTTCTTCGAAACGTTGGTGTCAAGCCAAGTTTTTACCTGGCTAGAAGCCCGAGAAGATTTTGAATTAACACGTTGCCAGGAAAGCTTCAGTTCTTATTTCTAATAAAAAGTTTTTGCATGTAAAGAGTAGTTTGGAGTGGGGGAATAATCTTGAGAATCTTTGAGTTGCATGCCTAAGAGAAGCTGCACCTAAATATCTGTTTTGTATTTAACCGATTTTATGTTTGAGTTATGCTGTTCAGAGACAGACAAATAGATAGACAGGTACATGGCACTTTTTGTAGATATTCTTTGGATTCAGGGAGTCCAAAAATGTGTGATTCCCTTGAAATCTGAGTATAAAATTTTTGGTAAAAATGTAATACTTCCTCTTTTTATTATACATTAGCATTTGAGGAAGGAAAATATATACTGCAATATTTACCTGTCTAGGTTGCAATACTCGTATGGAATGCAGAGTTGCAGCTCCACCATGCATTACCCTGAGGTTCATTTTGCCTGTCATTTCAGTTGTTGTAGCTGTAGCACTGCGAATATCCTTCTTTGCGCCTCGTCCAAACTGTAATGTAATACCGTAACATCAATGTAATACTCTGTAATGTACGAGTAATTGTATGAATAAAAATTCAAATTTGTGGGAAGATGAGATACTTACAATGTAGCATATTGCTCTTTTCTGCAATCTAGAAATTTTTATTACATCTTTTGCATTACCCCAGCTTAGTATTCCATAGGTAATGACAGAGTGGAAGTAAGTAAAATATATAATTCTCAACAAATAAAGCATTTTTAATATTTATGGTACAATAATTAAAACACCAAATTAAATATTTTTCAGATTTTCAAATTCAAGACTTATAAAAATGAAATTTTTACCTTCCATCTGTTGGGAATGAATATGTATTCATAGGGTTATCATTTTTCTGTGCACTGGTATTTACATGTTAACTATTAACTATAATTTTTTCTGTAATTCTTATTTTAGTGGACAATTGGATCAATAAGCTATCTAAAGGCATTAACAAGCCATCAAGTTAGATTTACCTAATATCAGGCAATACTTATAAGCAGAACTAGGAAGTTCGTATCGTTCCGTACTTAGGTTGCGACCGACCATCTCGCCCTATCAAAACAAGTCATTGATAAAAATGCAGGGGGGAGAGCTAAACAAACCTGTTATCAAGTAAACAGTACTATTTCCAGTGAACAAAAATGACTTATGAGATATTTGTAAAACCAAATCATTATGTAGAACATACAAATTATTACATATGTAAGGCTGACTCTCACTGATTTCCTTCTTTTCATATGTACATTATGAAAACACCCAAACAATTATAACACAACTTGTAATATTTATTGATCAAATGTAAAATAATATCTAAATAATAAAATCAATTTATTAACTATCTTCAGACTCTTACTAGATAAAAATAAAAGCAGGAATTAAAGTAAATTTGCTGAAAACTATATGTACTTCTGAAGCCTTTCAAATGGAAACCTCATTCTACATTCCAACAAACAAGATTTGTAATATGAAAAAATTTGTTCCGCTTCGCATGATGCATCAGTATCACCAAGCAAATAACATTTGTTGGGATCTAAATGTGCAGCTTGTATGCAATACATCACACTGAACTCTGCATTGTTTTCATTTACACTTTTCATTTTCATCTTTATTTCAGGTAGGATGCTCGTGGATTAGTAGATCCATCTTGACAGTTCTTCTACATGCACACAGCATGGACTATAACAGTTTGATAGTTGTGGGTAACTTTCTGAACAAATTTGCAATCAATAATATGATACTGTGAAGCTGTTCTGTTACTAGATGTTTGACAGTTTGTATACTAGAACTGCCATTGGTTTCTGAAAAAGTACATTGTAGCACTGCTACAAAACTTACTACGGTTGTAAAACAAATTAATTTTGCTCACATTTGAGCAGACAAAGATGTTATTCAAATGCCTTCCTTCCTACCGACATGGTTCTGTGTTATGCAGTGATAGTTGTTTTACAGAGTGGGTTGCACTCTATGTTGACCTTTGCTTGCATAAGAAGCACTGCATGTTACCAACCCTAGCTGCTCTTACTCTGCATAAGGAAATTGGTACAAACTTCCTAGCTACATGAAGAGAAGTAAGCAACATGATCTGAAGAGAAGTTTATTTTTACTAAATAAACTGCCTAGACTGTGAACAGATTGTGTAGGGAACACTAAAAGGAACTTAAGATATGTGAACAAAAAAAAATTCAGGACATCAAGTTTTAAGCTGAAGATAAATCTGTAGTTTTGAACCATTTTGGCCAGAAAACCATAACATCCATAAGAATATTAAACTTGTTAGATATGATACAATTTCCTGGAATTGTCAACTTGGATGAAAATATTTATTTATCAAGAACTGAAAATGACATGTGGATTTTTGTGGTTTTATGTTTCTAACGCAAGGATTGTAATCAGATTCATATAGAAAAAACAAAAAAAAAATTAGAAAAAAGATCCAAAGAACACTTCAGAAACATAAGTCAAAAACAATTGGAAAAATCAGCAGTACAACCACTTTTGTACAAAACACCACAATATACATTCAGAACCAAAACTTCTAAAACACATAATAGGAAAACAAGAACTGGCCACATGGAAACACATGTTCATCTTAAAAAATAGAAACAGGGTTTTCAATTTTGACATTACACAGAAGGATGTGTTAAGCACTTACAAATCGCCAGCTTCACCACAAGGAATTAGTAGATGTCTGGTTGAAAATGAAGGAAAGTAGACCTTCGCAACATCTTCCAGCAAAAATCCCAAGTAAGTGTTGTTTAGTGTAATTAATCGACTCATCAGATAAATGTTTATAACAACACTGTTTTCAAACTTCCATGATGAGAAAAATAATTGCCATTGTTATTTACCAGGCTACATGTATCTAATGTAAATATATGAACTGACAAGTTCCTCTTTACATTCCTCTTTTGAATAGATATGTAATGCTTTTATCACAGGATATAGATTAAATCAATGACAAGCTTTTTCAATACAGATGACAGATAAAAAAATTCACAAACTTTTTTCCTATGCACAATATTGCTTATTTGTTGAAGGATATTACTATATATTTGGTGAAATAAAAGTTACTCAAACATAATAAAGACATAATAAAACTGGCTTGAAGCTTTATTTTTACAATCAAATATAAATGTAATAACTCTAACCTCTTTCTCTACTCTGAGGATCAAGGGTCCAACAGAGAACTTTGTCCGCACTGTGGTATGAGAGCTCATCATGTTAACAGTGACATCACCTTCTCGCTTCATTGTCGATAGTCCATAGAGCGTTGCCTTTGCATTTGGTCTATTTTTTGCAGTATTGTTCTGTAATGCATAAATATACACATCTTAGCTCTAAAATATTTTATTGTATGCATAATACACAACAATTCAAACTCAAAGTGTTATAAATAATCAAATATTTATTATAATTTAGGAATATATTGCAAATTATGTCATATTGATAGTTATGCTAAAATAATAAGCTCATTATGTTAATTAAAATCCCAGAAATATACTTATACAGATCAATTTAAAATAAATACAAAGGCATTCATAAGAAAAGATACTTACAGAAATTCTATATTGATTTCAACAAAAGCTTCAAAGAAAATTTATGAAAAATTCAAAAAATAGTCAAAATGAAAGATATTTGTGTATTTGTGAAAATCTTTTAGTAGAACGGTAGAGAGATATGAACAGTAAGTGTAAAAAAAAAAAAAAAAAATTCATAACTTGTAGAAAAAGTAATCATTTTGCAAATAATTAGCGGGACCTTTCAGACAAGGCAGGAGTTTCAAAGTGGTATGCTGAAAGATACTTCACTTCTAGTTGTGAACAATATTTTTGCCACAATCACATCAAAGTTAAGAAAATCAAAAAAGTGAAAGAAAAACAAAACGAGTAATGGTTGGAGCAAACCAAAGAGACTCCTGTAAATTATATTGCCAAGATATTACCACAAATATAAATTTAAAAATATGCACAGTACATCTGAAAATAGCTGCAATTTCAAAAGTGAACTCTTTGTAACTAATTATAATAAGCATTATTAGTTGGAGTAATTCTAGACAAAAACAGATATGCATACACAAATATAAAAAGAAAAACATAATAGAACAACTTTAATTAGACGGCAGTTAAACTTTAGGAAAGATTAAAGCTCAAATTCACAACATTATAAATCAACAGTAATGGTCCAACAGCTCTACATAGTAGATGAATTTATGAGGATTTAATTTAAGTATTGAAGTCCTGAAATACCCTGTATATATACTTTTATATGTTAGTTTGTTTTTAGTTTTAACAATTTTTTTCACAAAAGATTGATTTTGAGTATTGCCCAGTTATGTATGTAATTGTAATAGGATAATGAAGCTATTTTAATTTATTCTTGCACTAATAAATCACAGAGCAGTGAGAATTCTTTAGGCTAAAGGTGATGGTCTTTTAATATAGGATTATTAAATTATAAAGTAACTCCTTCTGTGGCCTCTCTCCACTGCACGAGAGAACTAAGGGTCACCGGGAAAGTGGTGCTGGCAAAGGCGCACTAAAATCCTTACCTTGAGGTACATGTTGGAATGTTGACCTCCTGAACCCAAACAGGCAGTACATCTTGCAAAAATATTCTTGCTCACTTGCTTAAGCTTAGCAGCTAGAATCCTTGTGATTTCTTACGTGCTTCATGAAGTTTCTGTAGATTACAAAAGGATTCCTGTTGCTTAGCTTAGGCAAGTGTCTGAGATCATGTTTACTTGATATGCTGCCTGTTTGAGAGCAGAAGGCCACCATTTTCAGCATTTACTTTAAGGTAAGGACTTCAATACACCTTTTCTAGCATCACTTTTCTGGTGATTCTCAGTTCTCTCGTGCAGTTGTGAGAGGTGGCGAGAGGGGTTATTTTATAAATAGCCTGTACTCTTATAAGTTCTATTTCAGTAATAACTTTTGTTGCTATAGTTGGGTATATTTACTCTTGACAGCATAAAGTTCAATATGACATTGCCAAAATGCAACATTTTCCAACATCAAAAGAGATTGAGGAGATTGAGGATATGCAATATAAATTAATTGCTGGAAAAAATGACACATAAAATAATTTGATTTCTTTGAAGAATGTAGGACACATAACAGCATGAAATTAATAATTTAATAAATTAATTAAATAATTTAATGTGCTTTCCAATCCAAAGATATGCCTGCTCTAATGGCATATTAACCTGTAGTTATTCTAACTTTGTTTGTTCTGCAGCTAAAAGTTTTAAAATCATCAACTTTAAGGGGAGAGAAAAGGTGTTATAATTCTTTAAATATTTATTACACAATGTCAGGCTTTGATTAATTATTCTTTCTTGTTTTGTTATTTATTATATTTTTGTTGCTCCTGTTGGCATTAAGGGTATTAATGTTACAGCATGTGCCTGTGTATCTAATAAGTACTGAAAAGTGAATCACAATAAAGTTTTTACCAAATGTGAGCATCAAAGATAAAACTTTCTAAACAAAGTGATATGGAAAAAAGTATTTTCTATGTAGATGACTAAAAATAATGATCAAGAAGTATAAATAAATGGTATTTTAAGAAAAACAAATCATACATGAATCAAACAATCCTTAAAATAGCACTGTTTACTAAAAAACTACAAATAAATCATTCTGTAAAAATGTATTTATCAGCAACAGTAAATTTCAGAGACTAAATTGAAGAAACATTTAAGGATTGTTAAAGCATAAATAAATGAATCATTGTATTATATAAAGCAATTGCGACAGGAGTGTGTAGCGAACAATATAGAAATGCGTCGATTCTTTATTGTCAGACTCTAGATAATTCATGAAGCTTGTCTTTGAATGTTTGTTGTTGCATTTATAGAACAACAAAAATAGCAATAAGAAAAGAGAGAGAAAGAAATAATAATAATAATAATAATAATAATAATAATATCAACAACTAATAACAACAATTAATAATAATAATAATAATAATAATAATCTTTATTACTGATTGCTTCAATGCTTTCTAATATTGATTTAAAATTCAATATACTTCTCAGAAAAAAAAAAAATCTGGTGTGTTCCATTCACACTTTCTCTAGCTGTTCCACATATAAACTGTTCTTACAAAAGATTATTCTTTTATTCACATCATGCTAATCAAAATAAACATTGGCAGAATGGGTTGTATTATTGCTTCCTCTTTAAGTAGAAGGCAAATAAAGGAATACAGTAGGCTAAGTGATAGTCACATTTTTTAAAAGCTGGTCCCTATTTGAAACAATTCAGGTTCAATTTGCTTTGCATGGCCACTAGTAAAACAGGAGATAGAAATGAAAGGTGACTTCCAGTATGCGAAAAGTTAAACATAACAAGGCATATCTCGGAAACCATCAACTCTACAAGAAAAATGTATATGATATAAATTATATGTTTTAACAAGATCTACATTTTTGTGTAGTAATTTCTCGTCTATTTTTTAAGTTTACCAGTTATGCAAAAGTCAGCAAAATTCATTCGGAATAAAGATGTCTTTTTTTTTTTTATTGTTTTATTTGTATAGCCCCCTTTAACATCAATAGTCATAAGGATGTCTTGTTACAGTCAATTTTGAGAAGATCAAAATTTTAAAAAATTTTCCCATCAAAGGGTAGTTTGGGGGAAGGGGCATTTTCTTGTAAATCTTCATATTGCATCCTTAGAAGATACTAAACATAAATACCAAGTTGGGTATTATAATTGTTTATCTATGCTGTACACACCCACCCACCCATGCATGCACGGGTGTGCACACACGCACACAAACACACACACTCAAACCTTTTTCTATAAATGATTTTTTTTTGGACACAGGGGAATTTAAATTAGAAACAAGAAAAATAACACATATTATTATACTTATAAATAAAATACTAGAATATTCAATTAAATATACTTATTTAGTTGAAGGTAATTTTTTGGTGCCCAAAATTTGTGTTATATATTAATGAAACTTAGAGGGCTTAACTCAAAACATATTTCCAGTGAATTCTCGACATCAAAAATTTTGGTTGGAGTACAATACTTCTCTAGCTACTATGTACATTGTATTATATTTTAATGAAATTAAGAAGACTTAACTCAAAACATATATTTCCGGTGAATTCTTGACATCAAAATTTTGGGGTGCAATACAATCTTCTCTGGTTACTATGTACATTGTATGTACATAAGTGCTAGAGAAACTAATAAATAGAGAAACTAGTCAGACAGATTTTAATAGCACAATGATAATCTTGTCATTTTAATATGTGACTTTATATCTTAATTTCACAGGTAGATAAAACATATTTTCATCTATTATCAGACATTCAATAAAAAGTATATTCTAAATTTAAATTTTCATTTAAGTAAAATGTTCTTATTGATAAATCACTACTTGAATGTGATAAAAAGTTTGAACCTTCTATCAATGTTGAATGTATTTTGTCCTTTTAATTTTAGGTTTTAAATTATTTTTCTTTGGCAGATTCTAATGTGTTTATGTCATTCTCCAACACACTTTAAAAATAATTCCTTCTATATAAATTGTTTCTGAAAACATTTTCTGAACTGGTTTATCTTGAATATATGTAGCAAATATTTACCTTCTTCTTATTCTTGTTATTTTGGGGTTGGGCACGACTATTTCCACCTGAAGACCTTTTTGTTGTAGGAGTTATAGTAGTAGTGAATGTATCATTCATTTCTTGTAGTGTAGTTTCCTGTAATGCTTCTGTTAGTTGTGCTGAGATGGCTGCCAGAGACTCATTCATTGTGGCTTCCACGACTTCCCTATGGCATAAGACTGAATTTGTATCTTTTACTCATTTTTATTTTAGTGCACAATGCTGGGGCTATCACTATTCAATTTGCTCACATCAGAATTATATACAATCTTATGATGGCATGATAAGGATTAATTTATAATTTAGCCTTCAATCAACCAAGAAATGTTCCTTTCTTTCTTTTTTAACTGTAAATGAACATTCATGCATTTCAAAGCTAGATGAACATCTTACACTAATTATAATTCAACAAAATATCATTAAAACTGGTTTTGTTTTACTTTCATTGTAATTAAATTTAATAAACCTCAGTATCTTCAAACATTTAATTTTATCTACCAAAAATATTCATCTCTAATTGATATTTAAACGAATATCATGTTTCAAAAAAGTTTTATTTTTAATTTTTTAAAGTTAATTGAAATATTTTTTCAATGTTGTTTTTATACACCTTGTGTTTTTTATGCTGTAATGGTGAAATGTTAAATTGCCTGTATTCAGTGCTGGTAACTTAACCACCTATGTACTTCACCTATTTTACTGCATATATACTATTACTGCAGTCCTGTAATAGTCACTTATGATACCTAAATTTCATCATTTAATGTTTTCTTGGGCCTTTATTTTCTTTTTATTTATTATTTACTTAAGATTTATTTATGCAGGAGCTAAATATGAGCTGCAAAATATTGATTTTTTTTTTTTAAGTCAGCAATGTGGATAATCGATCACCACAGGTTAATATTGGTGACCTTACTACTAGAACCACAATGTTCAACAGGTCTTAGCAATTACTTTATTTCCATGTAATACTATACTCACTATCGCTGAAAAAATAGCAGCTATACAATGCACATGTAATAAGTGCTTTGGAAAAAATCTCGGCAGTAAAAAGCTCTATAATTTAACTCTTACTTTCAAGCTTTTCCTTGCAATTATACACCTGTAACACACTATATAATGACATACAACATACTACACATTTGATTACTAGACAGTAAGAATGAGAATATACTTGTACAGGGGTTCAAATATTATAGGTATATCTAAAGAAAAATTAATATATAATGGCGGTGTATAGAATCCTGGGTGTTCATTTTAGTGTAGCTTAGCATGGCGTTATAATTAGTGTGTGTTTATAGAGCCTTAGCATGCTGTATGATGCCACTTGTGTAACCGCCTAGTACTTCCACAAAAATGCATGACTCGTTTGTTGGAGAAGTTGCCTAGCAACATAACCATTCACGTCATCTTATGGTATGTGTTCTATCAAACTTTCACACTGGGTTTTGTTTCGTCCATTAAAGGTATAACATTAATTTGTGCATGCTGCTCCCTTCTGCAAATGTAAATAAAAACATCTTAATAAATCAATGAATACTCGTGTGCATAAAATATGGCCCATAACGGAACGGATTTGTTTATATTGGTACTGATAGAATATCGCACCTCTACAAAAGGGACTAACTCTTCGTTCAGAGAATAATTCTAGCCACTCTTCCCTAAAACATGACCGAACTGCCGAACGAGAGAAAACTATTTATGTTTGGAATTCCAACAGGCAAACAAGCAACTGTCAGATACCCTGATATAGGTCATATTTGCCACATATTATTGAGTCCTGCTAGTTGGAGATGCGGCACAAGTACCGGACTTCCAGATTTTGATCCAGAAAGAACGCTGGGAGTTGGAAAAGCGGACCCCTGGGACTTTAGATCTCGCCCTTTTAAAGAGGCTCTAGGTGGCCCTCCCAAAAAACAATAAAACCCAACAAAAACAAAATAAACTCACGTCTTGTCACGCTTTCTCTGTTCTCTACATCTTTTTCCTTCAGCTAATGAACACAAAATTCTGGCACACCTGCGGCACTGATATGATCCTGGAAACTGACAGCGAAGGGCAACATTAAAACTTAAGCCTTGTATTTTCATGCTAAACTGCCGTTTTTGAATATCGTTTTGGTTATTTCCGTTTAATAACTTTAACCGTTGTTTACATATCACTTATAAAATCTCTCGTATATGTAAGCGTTTAACTGTTGTCCACTGTAACGTGGCATATCAAAAATCCTTCAGCCTTTCCCCTAGAGTGCAGAATACTGTTGTAATTGGTTAGGCCTTTCCTTTTCTTTTTCTTTTATTGTTCCATTTATGCCTCGATTTTAGCCTCAATCGGCTATGGTGTTAACTCATTATAGTTCTCCTTGCATTTTATTTCCTTGGGTTTTGTAAGCTAGGTTACACATATTCACATTCATGCTTTCAGACTCCCCAAACTCATTGCACTAAATCAGTACCTAAATGGGGAACAGCTGTTTCATAGAGACGGTCTGCGACTCAGGCCTACATTTCACAAACGATGCATCGTTCATTGTTTTTTGTTTTATTTCATTTATATGGCACCCTTTAACATCTAAGGTTATATGGGGGCTTTTGCATTAGAAACAACTCGCTGGCTGTAGGTTATTTACGTGGATTGTTAAATCGTTTTATTTACTCAAATATATTCACTCTCACATACATACTTCCAGATTCTGTGGGGGATAGAAAATAATTCTGGTTAAAGAAACATTTCCCGCCCCAGCCGGGAATCGAACCCGGGACGTCCAGGAGAGAAATCAGCTAGCTGACCACTCAACCATGGAGGTAGCTTCAGCTTTCATTGTTTAGTTCTTATATTTGTATTTGTCTTCAGGTCAGACACACAGAGGACTGATACCAGCTTGGTGATGTAAAAGTTGGTTACTTGAAGGTAGAAACCTTACGGAGAGAAAAACCCTATTACAATAGGGGAATGGGTCACATTGTGTGCATGCGAATGTACGTTAATCATACAAGAAAAATAAATATGCTTAATTTTTGTTTTATTTTGCGGGGATATTGCTAGGCACGTTTTAATTTTATCGTAAAGTGCCCTTCGGATTGCCGTGCTTGCTAGGCAACATGTCCGCCACGCGTGTACTCCTTAACTGATACACGCTTCAAAAAATAAAATCGATCCGTAACAAATATCATGACACACTTTGAAATGAACATACAGTAAATGAGATGTTTCAAAGATTAAAATTGAAATCACCAAAAATATTTTGTTTTTTCCCTAATGCATTAAGAAGTTTGGTTAAGAAGCTCCATGTGACCTTTTAAATTCTTTAATCACAGAGTTAATTTATTAAATGAAGAGATTGAATGAATTAATATATATTTGTAACAATTATTACTAATATCTGACACACCTCACACAATGTTATATGATAGTGAAGAGTTTATGTTTTTAACGATGAATGAGAATGTTAGAATGTTGTTGAATTTAAAACAAAAAACAAAAAAAGAAAGTTTTGTATGCATTTTATAAAATTTTTAAATTAGTTGTAGCAGACAGAAGGATAACTATGAAAAACAAAAATGTCACAACTTATTGCAATTTGGTTATGCCTGATATTGATTTGAAATTAAGGTTTTTAATTTGGAAATAAAGGTTTTTAGTTCCCTGTCAATTTTCGTTCAATGTTACTATTCATTATTTCTTCCCAAAAATTAGTGCGAAATTAATTAAAATATTCAACACAAACACCACAAATGAAAATAATTTGCAACACAAAATCTTGCCTCTGGCCATAGATAGAGAAGTTTTGTTATGTACTTACGTGGTTGCCCTCGCAACAGGAGATGTATGATGGGGTCGTCTGCCAGGACGGCGTCTCCTGTTCTTATTTCTCTTATGGCCGTTGTTCTTGGCATTTCCCTTCTTCTCATTGTTGGTATGGAGTCGCACATTAACAGGATCGTAGTTCTTCCTCAAGATCCTGTTTATCCTCTCCAAGATGTTGTCCACAAAACGATTATACTTGGTGATGTACATGGAAGTTGGGTTGTTCTCGAGAGCGCCTTCCAGCAGAAACATTTCATATTTGTTCACCTTGTTTTTATTAGAATACTTCCAATGGTTCAAATGTAAATAATGTTTTAGGAACTTTGAATGCAATCTTCGAAAGGAAAAACTGCATTAGCTATCATAATCTGTCTTTAGCAATTCAGTTTGGTGTGAGTAAAATATTCAACTAACCTAGTGATTAAAGGAAATAGAAGTACTGGAATACAGAGCAGCTGTTTACGATTATTTGCACAGAAAAATCTAAATTTAATAAACTGTAATGCAGGTAATATGTTTTACAATTGAATATACACTTTTTAAATAATAGTTTTTATGTACTCATGTGCAGTAGAATCACTTTATCGATTATTCTGTCTCTCTCCTCTCATTTTCTTTCTCTCCATCTTTTTCTATCCCCAATTGTTCATGTTCTTACTCTCTATCCCTCCTTCTTCCTCTTCTTTATCACTCTTTCCTACCCCATCGTCTTCTCTCTCTCTCTCACTCTCTCTCCAGGAAAGGTTTAAAAATAGATAAAGCTGGTGGAAACCGCAATCGGAACTGTTATTCGTGTACTGCTTATGTTCACGAATTATAGAAAATAATTTTATAGCGCCTCAAATATTCCCTCTATCAAAATATTTTAAATCTCAAAATTTGTAGAAGATGAAGACTTATCTTTGTAAATAATAAGCAAGATATTTCAATTCCCTTTATTTTAGAATCCTCAATTATTTTAAAAAAAATCTGATGTGTTCCATTCACATGACTTTCTCTACATCTCTACAACAAATTATTGTTAAAATGTTTATGCTTCTATTTATTTCATGCTAATCGAAAAATAATAGCAAAAATAGTCTTATTACTTGCTTCCTTGTAAGTAGAAGCGAAATAAGGGAGTACCATAGGTTAAAGTGATAGTCAAAAGCTGGTTGCTATGTGACTGAAGTTACTTTGTTTGTATGGACAGGAGTTGACAAATTCCTGAATGAGAAAAGTATAATTTTTTCATAACTGAAACCAAAAACAAGGAATATCTGTAAAAACGATCAATGTATATAACATAAATTTTGTTTTAATGTGCTCTACATCTTTTGTGTTTTAAGTTTTTGCCCATCTCCTTCGGTTTAGCAGTTATACAAAATTCCGTAAAATTCATCCAGAATAAAGTAGTCTTCAGAGGCTATTCCCAGAAAATTCAAGATGTACATTTTATTTGCCAGATAAATATCTTTAATATTTGATATTTTAATCAAAATCGTTAGAGCCATTTTTGAGAAAATCAAAATTTTCGAAAAAAGTTCCATGTAAAGGGTAGTTGGAGTGGGGGATTTTCTTGAAAATCTTCGTGTGTTTTTGAGCTATGCTGTCCACAGACACACACACACACAGTCACACACGGACCTTTTTGTAAAAATGCTTTTTTTGGATTCAGGGGCACCCAAAACATGTATTTCCGGTGAAATTTCGGTATCGAATTTTTGGTTGGAATGCAATACATACCTTCTCTATACACTATGCAGATAGTACGTGTAGATAAAATAAAAATCTAATGTGCTCCATTCACATGACCTTTTCTACTTCTCAGCAATAAATTATTGTTTAAAAGCTTATTCTTCTATTTACTTAATAGTAATCGAGAAAAATTAGCAGAAAGGGTCTTATTATTTGCCTTCTTGTAAGTAGAAGAAAAATAAGGGAGTGCCATAGGCTAAATCTATAGTCAAATCTTTTAAAAGCTGGTTGCTACGTGACTGAAATACTTTTGTTTATATGCACAGGAGTTGACAATTCCCGTATGAGAAAAGTATAAGTATTTTAAAGCTGAAACTAATAACAAGGAATAACTCAAAAACGGCCAGCTCCAGAAAAAAATGTATGTAACATAAATTGTATATTTTACCAGTTTACCATTTATGCAAAATTCCGCAAAATTCATCCAGAATAAACGCTTCTTCAGAGGCTATTCCCTGAAAATTCAAGATATATATTCCGCTTGTTATAAAAATATGTTATGCATAAGGTAGTTCAATTAAAATCGTTAAAGCAATTTTTCAAAAAATAAAATTTTCGAAAAATATTCTATGTAAAGGGTAATTGGGGTGGGAGACTTTCTTGAAAATCTTCGTGTCGCATTCTTGGAAGATACTCAACTTATATACCAAGTTTGATACTTAAGAGACTTATTTTTGACCTTGTGGTTTACCGGAATGTGCAAGTCAGTTGAGAATGATACAGCAATCGGGTACAGACCGGAAGATCCGTGGTTCAAATCCCGGCTTTTGCTGTCTGAATGTGGCTATCCAACTCCTGTCCTACGCACGGCACATGTGAAAAAACAATTAAATTAAAACAAACGTAGATATCTATGTTTACCATAAAAGATTCAATGTCAATATTTCACAGAACCCATGAAAAATATTTTCATAAAAAGGTCCGTGTGGTGTGTGTGTGTGTGTGTGTGTGTGTGTGTGTGTGTGTGTGCAAACAGCATAACTCTAAAGACAAAAAGTGAGATGCATATCAAACCTGGTATCTAAAGCTCAATGTCTTGTATAGATGCACCCAAATTTTCAAGACAGTCCCCATCTCATGGAACATTTATCGATTTTTTTTTATTTTCTTTAAAAAGACAGAGGTCGTCAAAACGTTATTTCAAATAACTATTGTAGTATCAGTCAATTCTGATTATTTGTAACTTCCGTCTCTATTCACTTGTGATGACGTTTTAGTAATAGCGAGCCGCTTACCCCTAACTATCCATTAGATTTTTTTCTATCCCTCTTGTATTTACCACGAAATGTGCAATGACATTATATCTGCAAGTGTTTATCTTGATGAAGCACAAAAGAAAAACTAGTTGTGGTATGTACATTCACGTGACATGCTTTCTCTGCCTTTTCTGCAACAAATTCTGCTTCATGCTAACCGAGAGAAATTAGATTACTTTATTTTATTATACTTATTTTCTTATATGTTTCATGTATATAGGGGAAATATGGGAGATACTTGAAAAAATATTGACGGCTTCCCAGCATTGAAAAATTTAAACCAGTAACAAATAATATCTTGACAATTGTTAATGCCTCAAAAAGTAATGGATATAAATTATTCGTTATATCGAGATCTACAGTTTTATTTGAAAGATTTTGTCTATCAGCTTTTGTTTACCAGCTATGCAAAGGTCATCCAGAATAAAGGAGGCTCCAGAGACTATTCCCCAGGAAATTCAAATTTTGCATTTTGTATGTGATGAAAATATTTTTAATACTAGGTAATTCAATAAACAACCGGAAATATATATACCGGGGTGCACTCAGCCTCGTAAGGTCCCTGGGGGCCAATTGAGGAGCTGCTTGATGGAGAAGTAGCGGCTCCAGGTCATGAGGACCGCATTAACCGGCCGGGGGACTCGAGGCGCTGACCATGTCTCACCACCCCATCCATGACGTCTATAGTGGACCGAGATGGGGGACGCAGCGGCCGGGCGGTAGGCCAAGGTTCCCCATGAGCTGTCGTACCATGGAGTTATTACGAGAATCGAAGACGACAGTTATTGTTTTACAATGTAGCCCACGCCCCCAAGTTCTTTGTGCTTATGCCAGCGATGGATAAGCTTCTCAATCCACATGAAAAGAATTTTTGGGGGCGTGTGCGCAACCAGTAATGCACTGCCGGTTAGACTTCTTCATCTGTGAGCCTTGAATCAGTGGAAGGTGCCAGATTTGCAGAACACTCGGAACGTCAGGTCTTTGATGGTATCTAATGTGACTCTAGCAGTGTGTGGCCTGGCTTGTCATGCAGTTACAATATCTACGCCACTGGACATCAGTCTACGCTGCTTCTTAAAAAATGTTGGTTTCAAATTTAGACACATAAGGTTTGCGTAGTCTCACTGTTTATATTTTGACTTCTTGGCATTTAATGTTCAAGAATTACTCCCTTATGGTCCCAACATAGCCTTACCAGCTCTTCTTTCAGTACGCACCAACTTTTGTTTTGGAACTCCTCGTTTGAACTTATCTGCCCGCTCATACATTTGTGTTCGACTCAACTTTTATCATATTGTACTGCCATCCGACGGTGAACTTCGACTAGTTTTAACCCTTCTGCTGACACAAATACGCTGCCTCACGCTGGTGCAAACCTGTAAGGGCATCGCCATCTTGTTCTCACTGAATACCACCGTTCGCAAGGCAGAGGTGACAAGTAATCTAATAATAGATCTAGGACAATACCAAAAATAAAGAGGCACATGCTTTGTCCAAGTTTTGTATTTTTACTTTCTCTACACGTACTATGTACATAGTGCATAGAGAAGGTATTGCACTCCACCCAAAAATTCGGTACCAACCGAGATTTCACCGGAAATATATGTTTTAGGGTCCCCTGTATAAAAAAAAAGCATTTTCAGAAAAAGGTCCGTGTGTGTCCATGTGTCCGTGAACACGATAACTTAAAAACGAAAAGTCGGTAAAATACCAAACTTGATATTTAAGTTTAGTATTTTCCAGGGATGCGACACGAAAGTTTTGAGAAAAATCACCCTAATCCAAACTACCTTTTACATGGAACTTTTTTCGAAATGTTTGATTTTCTTAAAAATGGCTCTAACAATTTTGATTAAAATATCGTATATTAAAGATATTTACCTGACAACTAAAATGTATATCTTGAATTTTCTGGGAATAGCCTCGGAAGACTACTTTATTCTGGATGAGTTTTTCGGAACTTTGCATAACTACTAAACCGTAAGAGATGGACAAAAACGTATCACACATAAATAATGTACAGCACATTAAAACACAGTTTAAGTTATATGCATTTTTTTCGAGGAGTTGATCGTTTTTGAGACATTTCTTGTTTTTGGTTTCAGCTTTGAAAAACATATTTTTCTCATACAGGAAATTGTCAACTCCTGTCTATACAAAGGAACTTCGGTCACATAGCAACCAGCTTTTTATTATCACTGTAACCTATGGTACGCACTTATTTCGCTTCCAGTATCAAGGACGCAAGTAATAAGACTATTTCTGCTATTTTGCTCTCGATTAGATGAAGTAAATAGAATAAATTGTTGCAGAGATATAGAGAAAGCCATGTGAATGGAACACATCAGATTTTTATATAACTTCTTCGGCTATTTATTTATTGAATCGACCTTGTATATGGCATTTTCATCAAAATCGTTAGAGCCATTGTTTGGGGCAGGGGATTTTATTTAAAATCTTCGTGTCACATTTTTGGACGATGCTGAACTTAAATACCAAGTTTAATATTTAACCGACTTTCATTTTGGAGTTATGCTGTTCACAGACTACTGGCACACAATATTACAATGGGTTTTATTTATGGACGCTCTTCAACTGCTTTGGTTATCAGCGTTCCATTTTATAATTGGTCGTGAAAGATTCTTTTACTGCCGTAAATCTACGACAGGGGATTACCGGGTTTACTTTGCTTCCGAAGGAAGACACGCTAACGATTTTTACACCCACGATTCTAACCTCAAATGCTTAGTCTTATACTATCTTCCGTAAATCTACGACAGGGGACCACTGGGTTTAGTTTACTTCCGAAGGAAGCCACGCTAACGATTTTTACACCCACGATCCTAACCTCAAAGTGCTTAGTTTTATACTATTTTTCTATTCTACAATTTTCTGTACATTGTTTGCCGCAACCTATATAACCAGTCAAAAGCTGGAGCCAAACAAATGGCATGGTTTGCTTCAGTTGCGCTAAGATTGAATCGAATGCTATAAAACTTGGTATATACCACAACTTAGATACCACTTGGAAAACAGACCATGTTGTATTCTATTTACCTTACCTAAAATGAGAGCACGAAGTATAATTGGTCCATATGAAGGCGAGACTTGGAGCAGCACAATTATATGTGTAAGGATTCGATAGGAATTCTGTAGAGACATGTGATTGCCATATAGGCCGTTTAGGGTATAAGTGCAGGTATTTGTTTTGGTAGTTAAGGATCAACATTACATCAATATTTGCTTCATTTGCGGAATTAATTAGAATTTTACTTTTTAAGAGTAGTATGTTTTCATCTAGGCGCCTTGAGGCCGCGGGTCGGAAGGCGTAACCTTAAGTGGGTGGGCCTCGCAACAATGAGTGCTGTATTGGAAGAAAGTGAATGGTTTCTGCAAGGTCAATGTCCTCGCACTACCTAGGCCAGCAGGTTACCTATTGAGGCGTGAAAACTTGGAAGCAAAACGTTCGTCGCGCAGTTACAAACCACATCAGGTAGTAAATTAATGATTGGTTATAGGAAAAATGTTAAATGGAAAGCATACACATTAAGCTACTATTTATCTAAATATCCATATTATACCATTAACACCCTATTTACAAAGAAGGCGGAGTTTAAGTTGCTAATATAAAATTTAAATAGGAAAATTACATTTTTTTTTATAATTACATTACATCATTCACAAGTTATTTGTTCTTCTGCAATATACCTGGCTTATTCCTAAGAAGTTACAAATTCCATTGTAATTTAAATGAAGCACAATGATACCAATTTGTTGTTATTTCGTCTTCTGTGTGCGCTATATTCTTTACCGCTTGAACGTTTTATGGATAATTCTCATCTACAGTTTTTAGGCAAAAAGGTTATTAATTATTTGCAACTCCGCTGAATGATTCCGCGGGTTTTCCATAATTTGCATATGGACAATTTTAATTAAACATTTCTCTTGAATAAAAAATATTGCCGTGTACGATTTAGTAATAATAGCAGCCAAGTTTTTAAATCAACTTTTACAACTTTTCATCCCAGGGCTCTCAGAGCTTTCAATTTTTTTGATGGGAGAGATTTGCAGCAGTTTATGAAGGTAAAGAATCTAAATGAAAGATCAGCAATACCGCTAGCAGAGGACTCGACCCCTAATTTTTGTACTCATCCAAATTCTGTACAACGGTAGTGTCCGTGAGGATTCGGTAATGTTCTGCTCTGGTACATTCATGTATCAAATATGATTACAGAAGTAACATTAAACCAACAACGCGACATGCTCGGCGATTTTGATTGGTTGGCTGACAGCGCGTTGACGTTACACGACGTAATAATCTTGGGCATCAAGGCGGTTAGCTATTTCTTAAACCGCTGACGAGGGCAGCCTTTCTTGATATCATATTGCTTATTCGATGGAATTAGTTTGAATATGGTTTGAAGGAAGGAACCAACAACAAACAATTGACTACCTCCGTGATCGAGTAATCAGCGAGCTGACTTCCCACCCGGGGGTCCCACGTTCGAATCCCGACTGGGGCGGGGAATTTTTCTTTAACCACAATTATTTCCTATTCCCCAGAGTCGAGAATGTGAGAGTGAATGTGCGTATGTTTAATGATATAAAACAATAAATCTAATGTTCTAAACCTATCGTAATTGAGTTGTTTCACAAGTCAAAGCTCCCGATATGAACATTGAAGTTAAGAGGGCTATACAAATGAGACAATTAAAAATAATTAAAACTATTATTCACTATAAACTTATTTTCATTGTTAATATCCATTAATATTATTTCCACCATTTTGAAAACATGGATAATTATTTTATTCTATATCTCACAGAATATTTCATGAACGTTACGTATCAGGATAATCTGAATAACGTCGAGGTAAAATCCTGTTAAACCTGGCATGCTTACTTGCAGATCAACTGAACTAGCAAATAGATCATAGTAAAATAGCTTTTAAGTTGTGTGACAACAGACACAACGTCCACATGGGAGTTGGCGACACATAAATCCTGGTAGGCATAAAGTATGAATACTGTCTTAAAAGCACAACACATTTATTGGAAGGGCGGACATTTATTTATTTTTTACTCAATACTCCCCTGACAAAGAGGTCTAGTACTCCCCTCACAAACACATTTAAAAGTGGTTTTATCACTGGAGTAGGGTTTACGTTGAAAACCAAATAATAAGCCATTTGCTGTTAAATTTACAAAATATTTATGTACCAAAAATATATCGGCAGAGCCCCTCAGACACCTTCATGGTCTTCGCATGTAATTATTACTATTGAATTTGTATCTACGACAGTGCAAAATGTTGCCCAAAGAACCAATGATCCACTGCCAATGGAAGAAAACATTTTGTAAACCTTTGGAGGAATCAGCCAGTAGTTTGACCTCGTACAGTAAGCGCATTCATTCACGGTATCGCAACAGATAAAATCTCTGTTGAGAAGCAATTTGGCAGATCTAAAAGCACACAACAATGTTATTGCAATATGGAAGATGCCTAATGTTTACACAGATGCTAGATCCATCTGTATTACCAATGCAGTTCCTCAAATATTTATTTTGGCAATCCAAAGATAACAGAGTTTCACCTATACGGGTAGAGAAAATTCCACAAAAGTCTCGGTGAAGGACGTTTACTTTCTCTATACGTATATGTACATAGTGTATTGAGAAGGTATTGTACTCCACTCAAAAATTCGAAACCGAGATTTCACCGAAAATATTTGTTTTAGGGTCCTCTATATCCAACTACCTTTTAAATGGAACCTTTTTCGAAAATGTTGATTAGCTCAAAAATGACTAACGATTTTGATTAAAATATCATATATTAAAGATATTTAACTGACAAATAAAATGTATATCTTGAATTTTCTGGGAATAACCTCTGAAGATTATTTATTCTGAATGAATTTTACGGAATGTTGCATAACTGCTAAACGTAAGAGATGGACAAAAACTAACCACACAAAAAATGTAGAGCATGTTAAAACACACAATTTATGTTATACACATTTTTTTCGTGGAGTTGATTGTTTTTAAGATATTCCTTGTTTTTAGTTTCAACTTTGAAAAACACACTTTTCTCATACAGGAATTTGTCAACTCCTGTCCATACAAACAAAGGAACTTCAGTAATAGGACTATTACTGCTATTTTTTCTCAATTAGCATGAAGTAGATTGAAGCATAAGCGTTTTAACAATAATTTGTTGCAAAGATGTAGAGAAAGTCATGAGAATGGAACACATCAGATTTTTTAAATTACGTACATATATCATAGTGGAGAATAGCCTGAGAATTACACAGAGACAAAGTATGACTGATCAGAAAAATAAGCTGCCAATAAATACAAGCAAAGAACACTTATTTTAGTGTATTAGCCGTTGTTTCTAATGAAAATAAAGAACCGACACCTACATTTTAAGATGGTTAGGCAGCAGTAAGTGAAACAGGAGGAAATATGTACAACTGCTCTGCTATAAATAATCAGTGGCACTACTAGAGAAAAAAATTTAATGCATTCCATTCACATGATTTTCTTTACAGCTCTACACAGTTTATTGCTAAAAAGCCTATTCTTCCATTTTCTTCATGCTAATCCAGAAAAAATAGCAGAAATCGTCTTATTACTTGCTTCCATGTAAGAAGAAGGGAAATAAGGAAGTACCAAAGGCTAAACTGATAGTCAAAAGCTGGTTGCTATGTGATTGAAGCTTTGTTTGTATGGACAGGAGTTGATAAATTCCGAATAATAAAAATAAATTATTTTAAAACTGAAACTGGTTAACTGTAAGAGATAGATGAACACTTATTAAATAGAAACTGTGGAGCTTGTTAAAATACACAATTTATGATGCATACGTGTTTTCGAGGAGTTGATCGTTTTTTAGATATTCCTTGTTGTTGGTTTCAGTTTTAAAATACTTATACTTTTCTCATACGGTAATTTGTCAACTCCTGGCCATACAAACAAAGGAACTTCAATCACATATCAATCAGCTGTAAAAAGATTTGACTATCGATTTAGTCTATGGTACTCCCTTATTTTCTTTCTATGTACAAGGAAGTAAGTAATAAGATTATTTTTGCTGTTTTTTTTTTTCTTTTCTCAATTAGCATGAAGTTAATAGAAGAATAAGGTTATAATTATCATCAACTCTTCATGGATTAGGAGAATTCTCCTGTTCCGGCCTCATGTTTCTTCCCATCTTTTAACTGGTCTTCCTAGAGTTTTATATTTGTATGACTGAAATGGAATGCGAGAGTTATCCATTCTTTGTAAATGACTTTTCCATTTTTCTCTATTTATTTGTATCCTTTCTTTTAAGGAAAATATTTCTAATTCTTTCCTCATGTCTTCATTTCTAATATAATCTTGTCTGGTGCATCCTTTTACTGCTGAGAGATATTTAATTTCTGCCGCTTGGTTATTTAACAATAATTTGTTGCAGAGATGTAGAGAAAGTCATGTATATGGATCATATAAGATTTTTTGTTCTCAGACTGAAAGGTACCTCTTTCACATTCTTCAGGAAGAACCTTTTGAATTCTTTCACTCCTTAGCCATATCGTGCAAGTCATCTGACAACAGTTGGCTAATGGATGGTTCTTTACAGATACAGGACCATTCGCTGACTGTAAACGCAGTTGGGCAAGATTTGCAACTCATTTTTGTGCAACATAAAAATGCACCATGTTTTAAAATGGTAACTTTAAAACATGTGTCAATAATTCGTACTCATGGTAATGATTATTTTAATTCATTTGGTTTATTACAATGTTAATATATGTATTTTATATATTTTTTATAATTCCTTTCTGTCTTGTCAATGGAGGTTGATATTTAATTCAGAATGTATTCTTTTTTTAAGTTTATTATTTTTAGTAAATATATATTTTTTGTAAATCTCTTAAGGGGAGTCGAATTGGGATCTTCATAACTTCCATTTTCATGTTTTAATTGAACATGATTATTTGGAATCTCCCGCTCATTTTGGCACGACTTTCATAGGTGCACGATTAATGTAAATATTTTAAAAATATTGTTGAAAATAATCCTGCATAGTATTTTTTAGAACATTTTGATGCACTCCCTTTATAAAACACCAATAACTTTGTAAATGTTAATGTTAGAGAAGAATTCTTTTCCTTATTTTGATCGAAAAGTTTTACTTTAGCCTTTAGCAGCATTGGCACCACTCTGATATTTTCTTCATGTGAGGGTTTCGAAGTATTGCGAAGATGTGTTTGGAAAGTTAGGTTACATTTCTTTTTATGTTTGAAAGCAATTTCTGAAGAAGTACAATTTTCTATACAAATGCCCCATTATCTCAGAAACTAATTCACACTAAGGGTTGAAATTGTTACTACACATTTGCACCTAAATATACTTTATTTTAACAAAAAAGTTTTCATGTATATGGATTAGTTATTTTTTTAAAATTTAAATATCATACTTTTTCAATAACATTTTAAGAACTTTATTTAAAACATCATTCCTTCCTTTCTAATGAACAGAAGTATTCTATTTATCATCAATCAACAGTAAAGGTATTGCTGAATATATCTTGAAAGTTTTAGCTCATTATGTTAAATAGTTGTTGAGATAATGGGCCAAACTTTAACATTGGCAAGATAGGGCATTACGACTCCCCTTTAAGTAGACGATGGTGGAAACTTAAAAACTTTCAGTAAACATGGATTTTAAAAACAGCCATTTGCATGAATGTTTTCGTGCAGCTGTTGACTTTTATTTTCTCTGCCACCTATCTATAATTGGTAAGAGAAAGTATCTATTGTATTCTACCCAACGAATTGAATTTGTACTGGAAATATACATTTTGAGGCCCCTGGCCGCGCGTATTGACCGGATAACCATAAAGCGAAATAATCCGTTGTAGTATATTCACACAACTATCTTTACATATGCAAACTATTCTTACAAAATCTTATTCTTCTATCTACTTCATGCCTATTAAGATAAACATTAGCAGAAATTATTTTATTATGATATAATTACTTGTAAAAGGCCGAGTCACGTGGCTCAGGTGTTTCGTCTGGGATATGCATTTGGGGGGTCGTGGGATTGGTTCCCTGTGGCCGACCTTTCTAACCCATAGGTTTTTTCGGGTGTTTCCGGGTCACTGGGCGAATACTGGGGAGGTTTCTTCATCCCGCTCGCTCCGGGGCGTTTGATTAGATCTGAACCGCGGGCTTCTAGTGCTCCCCGCTTAGAAATATTAGGGGCCCTCCACAGTGACTCCCTCCCGCCGTCTGGTTCCGGCTGCCCGCATAATTACTCTCACATCCTATCCTCCTGGGGTCTGTCGTATAAAAAGCCGATAAAAGACTCAAGTTTGGAATCCCCTCCGTTACACATACACACTACACAACACACTTCTTATAATCAAAGAAGAATAAGGAAATACAATTACAATAAGCTAACTCACTGAAAAGTCGATCTTAAAATGGCATTTTCTTTGCTTGAACACGATGATATGTATGAATAAAAATATAATAAGTATAAGCTTCGAAAATTTAAACTTATAACGGGCAATGTCTTGAAATTGGTTAGCTACTCAACAATAACTTATTTGACATAAATTGTGTGTTTTGATGAGATCTGCAGTATTTGTGAAGTAAGTTTTAGTTTTGCCATTCAGGATAAAGAGGACTTCAGAGGTTATTCCCAGGAAATTCAACATATGAGTTTTATTTGTTATGTAAATATCTTTAATATAAGGTATATTAATCAAAATTGTTGGAGCCACTTTTTATAAGATAGTATTTTCGAGAAAAAAATTCTCCATGCTTTGTATAGTTTGGGATGAGAAGTGCTCTTGAAAATCTTCATGTCGCTCCTTGGAAGAAGCTGAACTTAAATATAAAGTTTGGTATTTAGCCGACTTTTCGTTTTTGAGCTATGTGTACAGACACACAAAGACTTTTTTTATATAAAATGCTTTTTATAGATTTAGAGGACACAGAAACCTATATTTTCAGTAAATATTGGTACCAAATCTTGGGTGGAATCCACAAAGTATGTACTATGTCTGAAGTAGGTAAATCAAAACTCATAAATGTCACACTTGTGTTAGGTGCAGCATCTTTCAAAGATGCAAAAGACGATTTTTAAGAAAATCATGTGCCCCAAATTACCCTTCACGTGCAATATTTTTCGAAATGTTTTGCCTTTTAAAAATTACTATAATAATTTTTAATAAAATGCTGTACATTTAAGATACATATATGACAAATAAAATGTATATCTTGAATTTTATGGGATAAGCCCATAAAGTTTTCTTCATTCGGAAGGAAATGTGTAGATTTCATAGGCAAACATTGTGTAGATTTCATAGACAAATCTAGATGTCTTTAAAGCACATTTATTTCAAATATCTTTGTAACATCAGTCATTTATTTATCATATTTTTAATTTCTTCAAATGAAATCGTTATTTAAATATCTAATTATATTCAGTTTTCCCTATCCCCCTTGTACTTACAATGAAATGTGTAATGATATTTTTTGTGCGAAGATATATTTCGATCTACATGAAGTAGATAGAATATGTATTCAGAATAGTAGTTTGTAGAATTTATGTAAACGTAAACGATAGAGGTAGAGAAGCCATGTATTTTTAATTGTTTCAATAGCTTCTTTAATATCTAGGGTCCTATTGGGGGAGAGAGTCATTAATTTATTGTTTGTAAACGTTAGTGTTTATCAACTTGAGCACTGTTTCCTCTTTGCAAAACTAATTTTATCAGAGTGGAATTCTAGTTAAGCCATATTATTATACTATACAGAATACGATATATTACATCATCTGCAAAAGTACACCAGTCACAAGTACGCAAGCGGAGCGTACAAAATAAATGATAAAATCGCAACTATCTTACAAACGGGTTACTTACAAATCCATAATTGTTGAAAATGTATGGTTCTTTATGTACTTTCAAACGTTTCAGATAGGAAACTTATGACTTGTTTATTGAAATTTCGAAGTAACGGCTATAAGTTTCAAGTGCCAGTACGCCACGTATCACGGCACTTCGTCTGGAATGAAAAAAAAAAAAAAAAAAAAACAATAAAAAACATCTACTCTATGACAGTAATCGAACTTATGACTTTTGGGAAAGCAGCTTCCCGCGTTACGCATTTAACCACATACCTCCATTGAAAACATACCTCCAAAGTAGCTACATAACTCAAGAACGCAGTTTATGAATGCTCAGTGTTGCACTGTCAAGTGATTTGTTCAAGATTTTACAGATTTTTGCGACATTAAATCTTGAGGACGCTAGCAACGAGCTGCTAAAAATCGATATTTCTACACTCGGGCAGGAGTTTTAAAGACATTTTAAGCCATTTTTTACTTTCTCCATACGCACTATATACATAGTGTATAGAGAAAGTATTGCACTCCACCAAAAAATTCGATACCGAGATTTCACCGGAAATATATGTTTTAGGGTCCCCAATATCCAAAAAAAGCATTTTCACAAAAAGGTCCGTGTGTGTGTGTGTGTGTGTGTGTGTGTGTGTCTGTGAACACGATAACTCAAAAACGAAAAGTCGGTAAAATACCAAACTTGGTATTTAAGTTTAGTATCTTCCAGGGATGCGACACGAAGATTTTGAGAAAAATCCCCCACCCCCAACTACCCTTTACATGGAACTTTTTTCGAAAATTTTGATTTTATCAAAAATGGCTCTAACGATTTTGATTAAAATTTCGTATATTAAACATATTTACCTGACAAATAAAATGTATATCTTGAATTTTCTGGGAATAGCCTCTGAAGAGTAGTTTATTCTGGATGAATTTTACTAAATTTTGAATAACTGCTAAACCGTAAGAGATGGACAAAAACTTACAACACAAAAAATGTAGAGCACATTAAAACACACAATTTATGTTATATACATTTTTTCGTGGAGTTCGTCGTTTTTGTGACATTCCTTATTTTTGGTTTCTGCTATGAAAAACGTATACTTTTCTCATACAGGAACTTGTCAACTCCTATCCATATAGACAAAGGAACTTCATTGACATAGCAACCAGCTTTTGACTATCAGTTTAACCTACAGTTGTCCCTTATTTCGCTTCTACTGACAAGGAAGCGAGTAATTAGACTATTTCTGCTATTTTTTTCTGATTAGCATAAAGTAAATAGAAGCATAAGCTTTTTAAGAATTATTTGTTGCAGGGATATGGAGAAAGTCATGTGAATGGTACACATCAGATTTTTCAACCTGCTTTGCTTTAACACCGACTTATGCGCACCTGATACCCACACGTTTAATGCTATGTAGTTGCGTTATGTTTATCCGGGGACCATCATCGCCGATCTCAAATTACTTATATCAGTCACGTGCACAACCTCGCAAAGTATTTCGGTGTAGTTCATTAACGCTTGCCGGTTCCCATGGCCACGCTCGCTAAAGCGTCTCGCTTTGGTGCTTCGTGGGCAGGGGATTGTGGGTTCGAGTCCCGCCTTGGGCATGGGTGTTATATGTTTGTAAAGGAACAGTAAAGAAAACCAGTAATCAGTAAAACCTACGGGGGGAAATGTAAATGGGGATACAGCGCCGGTGTCCTGATCAGACTCCGGTACTGTTTAGAAAAAAAAAAAAAAAAAAAAAAAAATAGAAAGAAAAAAAAATCTGTATAACGCATACTATGACGAATGATAATTCTATTGCGATAAGGTTCCTTTAGTTGTGGTCAGCAAAGAAAATGTAATTAAGGTATTGATCATACTTATTCAGCTAAAAAGAAATGATATAATTACTTTTGTTCATCCCTGTTCCTGTAATCTTAGAAATATTCAAGAAACCCATGTATGTTACCTCGGTGGGACTTTAAAGTGAGTCTTAAAGTAGTTACACAATCTCAGTAATAAGAACGGCAAGAAATGTGCTTATTAACTTTTCTCCGTAATTTATGAGGTTTTATACAGTAAAGATCAGTAAGTAACACGCAAATTCATAGGGGACGTTGAATGCAGCCCGAAGATGAACATCAACATCATGTACTTAGAATAATAATAATAATAATAATAATAATAATAAATTAAAAAAATCTTATGTGTTCTATTCAAATGACTTGCTCTACATCTCTGCAACAAATTATTGTGAGAAAGCTTATGCTTCTATTTACTTCATGCTAATCAAGAAAAAATAACAGAAATGGTCTTATAACTTGCTTCCTTGCAAGTAGAAGAGAAATAATGGAGTACCATAGGTTAAAGTGATAGAAGATGGTTGCTATGTGACTGAAGTTCCTTGGTTTGTGTGGACAGGAGTTGACAAATTCCTGTATGATAAAAGTATAAGTTTTTCAAAGCTGAAACGAAAAACAAAGAATATCTAAAAAAACAAAAACAAAAAACGATTAACCCCACGAAAAAATGTATATAATATAAATTGTGTTTTAATGTGCTCCACATTTTTTGTGTGGTAAGTTTTTGCTTATCTCTTACGGTTTACCACTTATGCATATACCCAAGGTCACGGGTTCAAACCTGGCGGAGGATGATGGATTTTTTCGGGTGTAAAAATCCTTAGCAATGGAAATATTACAATGAATGCTTTCATTCTGTTCTATGACTAGTATGCTTCTAGCTCTCACTTGCATTCCAACAAGCTCTGAAGATGTTGAGCACATACCAGTTCTAGACCTATTTTACCCTCAATACATTTCTGGACAAGGTGCAAGAGACAAACTCAGGGTCAAATCTCAGAAACATTAGCAAGAGCTTGCATAACAGCTTCCTACGTTAGCATATTTGTGTATTTGTATATTTAATGACCACCTCATTCCACTGACAGCTGAATGTAGCACCATTTGATAGCGCTGTATGACAAATTTTGTTCCGGAAAGATAGGTTTATTATTTCTTAAGATTTGTACCGTAGTATACACCTCAAACAACTGAAAATGGTAAAGGTCAAAGTTGCCAACACAAAAATACTTTTTTCCGTTAAACTGAAGATAAATTCCGCTATAATCATTACTGTTGTTTGCCATCTTCTTAAAAGTGAACTTTCAATATACTGATGACTTGGAAATAAATTTTATGATCGTAATGTTGATATTATTATTGTTATTATTATTATTCTTAAAGATATAGAATTCATTCAACGTATTAGTGTTGTATTTCAGTTTCCTCCTCATCCTGCAATAGGATATCTTCTGTGTTCACTGCTGCGTGGAAATATATCTCACCCTATGCTCTCATGGAGCCGATTTCTTGGAGAACATCATCTGGAGCCCGCCTGGGTAGTGTGGTGGTGGCGTGCATGTTTACTTCATTACGTATAATCTAATTCCTCGCAGGGCACGTAGGTATGCATATGTAGAGGTCATGTTTCATTTGGTATTGTGCAATGTGCATGTGTCATGATTGAAGGAGGAAGTGGAGGGTTTAATTTGCACTCGTATCCCATTAAATTTAGTTTCTAATTGTATAATTGAAATTCTGAATTGTGACAACAGTCCATAAATCCGTTAAAGAATCCGTTGACCGCTAAATCGAAATTACACCCATTGACGGTGTGTAAAATCAGTCAAATTTAATGGAAATTCCGCTAACTTGGCAACCCTGGTAAAGGTAATATAAGTTTATAGCAGAGAGTTATAAACAAACGGTATATATCGTTTAAGGTTATACTTACGTTGCGTATAAGCAGCATTGGATTCTTTATTTTGCCTAAATTAACCAGGAAAAGGGAGAGAGAACTGTTTATCCTCTGTGAAGAGGAAAACTAAGCAACATGAAGGAGGGCAGTCCTTTCAAATGTTTCTTCATTTTTTAGGTTATGTAGATTTATGCAAATTAACTAGACATACTGCAGCACCTACAGGTAGAGGTGATCTGATGTGTTCATTCACATGACTTTCTTTACCTATTCTGCAAACAAGCTTAATACAAAATATTATCCTTCTACCTACTTCATGCTAATCCACATAAATATTAGCAGAATAGGCTTGTTATTTGGTTCCTTATAAGTAGAAGGGAACTAAGGGAATAAACTAGTTTAAAGCCATAGTCAAATCTTTTAAAAGCTGTCGCTATGCGATTGCCGTCAAAATTCCGTTCTCGTTGCGTGGCCAGGAGTAAAACAAAAGATATGCGGCTGGCCTCTGTTTCAGAAATAACAAGCAGTGTTTCGAAAACAGTTAGCTTCACAACAAAAGAGTAAAGAACATAAATTGTGTGTTTTGACAAGATCACTTTCTCTAATCCGAATGTGTATAGTGGATTGAGGTTTGTATTGCATCCAAAAATTCGATACCGAGATTTCACCAGAAATGTGTTTTGAGACACCCTAAATCCAAAAATAAACAACACATTTTTAGAAAAAGTTCAGTGTGTGTCTGTGGACAGCATAGCTCAAAAATTCAACCTCGTTAAATACCAAACTTGGTATTTAAGTTTATTAACTTCCAAAGATGCGACACGAAGATTGTTAAGAAAATTCCCCCCACCCCAGACTATCCTTTATATGGAAAAAGTTTTGAAAATGTTTTTTCTCAAAAATGGCTCTAACGATTTTGATTAAATATCGTATATTAACGTTATTTACAACACAATAAAATGTATGTTTTGAATGTTATGGGAATAACCCCTAGTGATCACTTTATTCTGATTGAATTTTGCAGAAGTGTGCATAACAGTTAAACCGTAAGAGATACACAAAAACTTACTGCACAACAAATGTATATTTCTTCAAAACACACAATTTATGTCATATGCATTTTTGTTGTAGAGTTGACCGTTCCCAAGATATTCCTTGTTGTTGGTTTCAATTTTAAAATTCTTACCACTTTTCTCATACAGGAAGTGTCCGTTTTTCTTCTGTTCTACTCCTGGCCAAGCAAAGAAGCCAATAATTTCAATGACAATCGCATAACGATAGCTTTTAAAACATTTGACTATCGCTCTAGCATAGTGCATTCCTTTACTTCCGTTCTACTTATAAGGAACTAAGTAATACGCACATTCTACTAATGCTTATGGCGATTAGTATGGTGTAGAAAGCAGAATAATATTTTGTAAGAAGTTATTTGAATAATAGAGAAAGTCCTGTGAGTGTAATATATCAGATTTTTTGTAGTACGTTTTTGTCTATCTCTTGTCGTCTATGGCTTACCAGTTATGCAAAAGTCATCCAGAATGAAGAGGAGTCCAGAGACTATTCCCAAAAATTCAACATTCAGGAGAACCGCTACAGAAGTTTTAGGCTTACAGACCAAATTCTGAAAAGCCCATCAAAGCGAAAGAATGCTGCTGAAGTGAGAATGAAATCAGGAGAAAGAATAATGGAGATTTTTTAAATGCAACATAGCATTCGTCTAGTAAAAAAGGGCAAAACAGAAACTTTCGATTTCGACCCTTAAGCTTCACCGCCTGAATAATGTCGGTATGATGAATATGAATTAAAACAAAAGATTTAACTATGATTTAACTAGAATTTTTATTCTTGATCGCTAATGGCAATATTTTCAATTATATTTGGCTATTGGTGTTTTCTGGTGGGGACTTGATTTGGACTTTGTTTTAAGTTTACTTAGAGCATAGTTATTCGGGATTTTGGATTCGCAGAAACGTTTTTCGAGAAAATGATTATTGGGGAAATCTTTCGGTAATCTATTTGAATACACATTGATGAATTTTAAATATTAGAGGCATTGCAGTTCACATGATTATAAATGCCTCCAGGAGAAAAGTTCTATGAAGTAGACAACTTTCATTTCCTTGCTACGAGCAGACGAAAAGAAAGAAGGAAAAAAATATATGGCCTGACCTAAAAGAACCTGAAGTGCGTGTGACCTCCACAAGGAGGGCATTCCTCTTTACTCTCCAAGTTCATGGACCGTACCTCACTCATACCGCAACGTCCTTGATATTGCCTCTTGAAGGTGCTGCGTAAGTGTGCTACAGGCTTTATCCATTGAGAAGCGTTGCTGAATAAATCCTCCTCTAGAGCAAACATACTTCTGGCTTTGACTTGTTAAACATATGGCAAAAAATCTGATGTGTTCCATTCACATGACTTTCTCTACAACTCTGCAGTAAATTATTGTTAAAAAGCTTATGCTTCTATTTACTTCCTGCTAATCGAGAAAAAATTAGCAGAAATAGTATTATTACTTGCTTTCTTGTTAGTAGAAGCGAACTAAGGGAGAACCATAGGTTAAAGTGATAGTCAAAAGCTAGTTGCTACGTGACTGGTGTCCCTTTGTTTGTATGGACACGAGTTCACAAAGTCCTGTATGAGAAAAGTATATTTTAATAGCTGAAACCAAAAAACAAGGAATATCTCAAAAACAATCAACTCCACGAAAAAAATGTATATAACATATATCGTGTGTTTTAAAGTGCTCTACATTTGTTGTGTGGTAAGTTTTTGTCCATCTCTTACGGTTTAACACTTATGCAAAATTCCGTAAAATTGACCCAGAATAAAGTAGTCTTCAGAGGCTATTCCCAGAAAATTCAAAATATACATTTTATTTGTCAGGAAAATATCTATAGTATACAATATTTTAATCAAAATCGTTAGAGCCATTTTTTAGATAGTCAAAATTTTCGAAAAAAGTTCCATGTAAAGGGTAGTTGGGGGTGGAGGGATTTTTCTCAAAATCTTCGTATCGCATCCCTGGAAGATACTAAACTTAAATACCAAGTTTGGTATTTTACCGACTTTTCGTTTTCGAGTTATCGTGTTCACAGACACACGGACCTTTTTCTGAAAATACTTTTTTTGGATACATGGGACCCTAAAACATATATTTCCGGTGAAGTCTCGGTATCGAATTTTTGGTGGAGTGTAATACCTTCTCTATACACTATGTACATAGTGCGTGTAGAGAAAGTAAAAAGTGAACAGCAAAGTTTGTTCTAGTGAAGAATGTGCATAGAATTTCTGTTTGAAATGTTATGAATCCCTCAGATAGCAGAGGGTGGAATGTCAGAAAGCGGGTTGAATAAGCTTCGCCAATATAATTACCTGGGGAGACGAAATAGACTTGTAAATTATAGAAGAATTTATTTCTGGGAGAGATTTGAGAAAATCAATCAATATACATCTTACAACAAAACAACCCAATTAATTCTAACATAAATCTTTGCGTTAATGCTAACTTTAAAATGTAATGTCCTTTACGATCGTGATTTTCTTGCTAAGCAACACGTTTTACAGAATACCCGGAGTTTCAACTTACACAATAAGGATGTGATATCTCATTATTTATCTTGAGTTTCCTTCTGAGTTTACTTAATTGGCATTGCCTTAAATCCATCGTAGCATTAGTTTACGTTGTGAGCAGGGTCTTTTCGATACTCAAATATTTCCTTAAGAGGTTCGTTTCGGCGTTTACAAATTTTATACTTCAAAATTTTTCCTGTGTTACGTAAAATGTTTTTACAATATACGTTTGCAAATTTTTACTTTCTCTATCTCTTTTACTTTCTCTTCGATGTCGAGATTTCACCGGAAATGCATGTTTTAGGACCCCCTGAATCCAAAAAAAGCATTTCCAGAAAAAGGTCCGTGAGTGTGTGTGTGTGTGTGTCCGTGTGTCTGTGAACTCAAAAACTTGCTTCCTTGTAAGTAGAAGCGAAATAAGGGACTACCATAGGTTAAAGTGATAGTCAAACACTGGTTGCTATGTCAATGAAGTCCCTTTGTTTGTATGGATAGGAGTTGACAAGTTCCTGTTTTTCATAGCAGAAACCAAAAATAAGGAATGTCTCAGAAACGACTAACTCCACGACAAAAATGTATATAACATAAATTGTGTGTTTTAAGGTGCTCTACAATTTTGTGTAGAAAGTTTTTGTCCATCTCTTACGGTTTAGCAGTTCTTCAAAATTCAGTAAAATTTATCCAGAAGCTCTTCAGAAGCTATTCCCAGAAAATTCAAGATATACATTTTATTTGTCAGGTAAATATCCTTTAATATACGAAATTTTAATCAAAATCGTTAGAGCCATTTTCGATAGAATCAAAATTTTCGAAAAAAGTTTCATGTAAAGGGTAGTTGGGGGGGGGGATTTTTCTCAAAATCTTCGTATCGCATTCCTGGAAGGTACTAAATTTAAATACCAAGTTTGATATTTTACCGACTTTTCGTTTTTGACTTATCGTGTTCACAGACACACGGACCTTTTTGTGAAAATGCTTTTTTTGGATATTGGGGACCCTAAAACATATATTGCCGGTGGAATCTCGGTATCGAATTTTTGGGTGGAGTGCAATACCTTCTCTATACACTATGTACATAGTGCGTATAGAGAAAGTAAAAACGAATCAAGTTTCCCCAAATGACCACTATTCCACAGTTCCAAAATATTGGCTAGAGTATATAGACATATCATAATTGTTATCAGTATAGAACAAAAAGAAATACAATTCCAAATGTTGAAGTGTATAAAAGGATGCAACAAAGTGGGTAATGAAATAATTTAGGTGATCCATTTGTAAAATTTGACCAATAATTGTGAAAAATTATAGAACTGATATATAAATATTATAAATTATATTAATTCTAAACTTTAAGAAAAGGTATCGTTTTTACCCACTTAAAGCAACTACTGATTAACTGAAGCTAAAAACGGATAGCCGCATGTTATTAATATGCATTTCCAACTTTAAACCTTATCTTCACGCAAACTTTTTTCCAACACTTTTTCATACTCAAAATGTTCCACTCAATGCTATTTTTCACTAAATTCTTTCAAAATTTCTACACTGTCTCTCAAAAACACATTAAATAAAATTGTCATGTACTTTTTCGAATCAGTGCTCCAATTTTGAGAAATAAATGATTAAATATAGATAAATCAAGAGTTTTGGAGAGTGTGAAAAGTAATAATTTTTCTGCGCTAATTAGGGTTAATATATAAGAATATAATATGACATGTATTTATAAATTAATTTGCTATAAAATATATTTTCTTTGAATGCTTTTAAAAATGCATTACAAGGTTAATTTTGATGGAAACAATGAAATTAGCCAGTAAAAATTATTAATTTAGGAACAGTGTTATCTACAAAATGTCACTATTATTGGGTATAATATGTGATATCAATTTTAGTTAGATTTCTTACATACTGTGGATTTTCCAAATTTCACAGATGCATCATTTTAAGTGAGATTTGAATGTATTGTTGAAAATGGTAAAAAAAAAATCATGTGGTATAGTTTTGTGTATTCAAAAGTAGTCAGGAGGTAGGCCGTTCAGAAGACTGGAATTGGGAAAATCACATAATGCTTGGAAAATGACTATTTTTTTTAGCAACCCGTTTACCTTATCCGAGATGGAATACTCTATTTATGTAGGCACTCGTGTGATTAAGATCTGGACGTGCAGATTCTACATATACCCAAAGTTGAAGCTGTACTTATACATACAAATCTTTCTGGCTTCAATTTTACACCTAGAAACAGTGTGACATAATTCTTACCCAAAATTTAATAACTAGAATATTTGTCTGAAATTCAGCTATAAATGTTTAAAATTGAGTGTGGTCTACGAAGTGAGCCTGAAAAACGCGTTCTTCTTTCAAATATAGTCTTTAATGGGTTGAAGGCGTCAAAGACGCAAAGGATGGGATCAGACGGACACAGAGCGTAACCTTGCGGTACCAGAAGAAGGTCACTGATTAGACAACCTTGACACGTCCGCAAATAACGGTACCACCGATATCGGGGGCAGGATGTCAGGAGCAATGAAGTGTGCCACTTGCAGCTCGTCATCTGCACGGTCCGTCTTTCTCTTCCTAAAAGTGAAGTGCCCAACATTCCTCTTTTATCTGCTCGACTACTCTTTGCTTACTTAATCACGACTTCCTGCAAGGCATTGATCTTATTCGTCACGTGGAAACTATCAGCACAGTACTCTTAAATGGCCGGGACCCAGCAGTAGAAAGCTCCGCATCAACAGGTGACGTCCTTAACATGCCTGTCATCTTCAAATGTTCTTCATTAAAAGGCAATGGATTTGAAACATAATTCAACACATTCCTATATTTTCACTGAATTACTACATTTTGACCTCTGAACACTGTATTGGTGTTCTGCGGCCGATCTAAAAATGAATTTCGCTGATTCCAAATCTCTAGTTTCAAGCAGTGAGAAGAAATAACCGTGACAATGCATGGGACACAAGAGGGGTATTTTTCATTTTGCAGTAAAATAAGAAGTAATGTACATTTTAGAATAATTTATTTTTACGGACTCTCTCCCGAATTTCGGTTCAAATTCCAAATCTCCAATCTCATGCAATAGGAAACAACAATCATTGTATTCACGGAAACACAAGAGATGTTTTATGAAACAAAGTTAGTTTTGAAATAAAAGGTAAGTCATTTTGTAGTAATTTATTTTTATGACTCTCCTCCGACCTTACAATCAGAATATTTAAAGATTGTTTAATTGTATAACGTTTTCTATATCGAAGATCCATCACAACAAATAAAACACTATTATTATTGATTGTTTCACAAAGGTAGATCCAGAATTCACAACCTATTGCCAAAGAAGAGTTTAACTTCAGAGTTATCTTTATTCACAGTTGAATACTTTAAGGCGTTAAGAGACAGTATAGTTAAATATGATAAAATATTTAATATATTTAGTATATTGTCTTTTATTGCAAAATGCATCTTATTCAAGAAATACACTTTGAGTAGAAAAGCGTACTTTTCCTGCATCAGAGTGGAAGTTGAACAAAGATAAAGGATTCATTACAAATTGGTAAAATTAATGTACCAATCTAACAAGGTTATTACTGAAGATTCCCATTATACACTAATGCAATGGAAATACTGTATTTAAGCTATTGATCTGTAAAACAAAGGTCGTCATGGCAATGTTAAGGAAAATTATATATATATATATATATATATATATATATATATTAAATGCAAATGAGAAAGAGGCATTAAAGCTAGGAGTTTCTTAGAAACCTTGAGGGAAAAAACAAGCAAATAACACGTATTTGAACTGAGAGTGGAACCACTATCTAGTAAAGGAAGATGTCCTAATTGACGCTTCAAGCTATTGCAGACTGCGTCGTGGGGTAAATCAAAACTTCCTGTTGAACTGAATTTCAAACAAGTTTGTACACCCAATTAAGTAGTTCCAAATATTTCCGCTCTAATTAACCTTTGTGGTGAAACAAAGTTGGCGATTTTCTTGCTGTACTGAATCATTAAATTACTTCAAGAGGTTTTATAACGTTTAATAGAACCATTTTCGAGCTTTGGAAGAAAACCTATGGCAATATCAATAAAATTAACGTTGCTCCGAAGAAAAAAAAAACGCTAAAACGTTCGTTAGAATAAGCTAAGAGGCGTTCAGGAACACCAAACCTTAAGCTAGAAAAAGTGAACGAATTTAGAAAAATCTGATGTGTTCCATTCACATGACTTTCTCTATATCTCTGTAACAAATTATTGTTAATAAGCTTATCTTTTATTTATTTCATGCTAATCGAGAAAAATTAGCAGAAATAGTCTTATTTCTTGCTTTATTGTAAGTAGAAGCGAAATGAGGGAGTACCATAGGTTGAAGTGGAAGCCAAAAGCTGGTTGCTATGTGACTGATGTTCCTTTGTTTGTATGGACAGGAGTTGACAAATTCCTATATGAGAAAAGTATACGTTTTTCAAAGCTGAAACAAAGAAAAAGGAATATCACAAAAACGATCAACTCCACGAAAAAAAAAAAAAAAAACATATATTACATAAATTGTGTGTTTTAACTCTACATTTTTTGTGTTTTAAGTTCTTGTCCATCTCTTACGGTTTAGTAGTTATGCAAAATTCATCCAGAATAAAGTAGTCTTCAGAGGCTATTCCCAGAAAATTCAAAATATACATTTTATATTTCAGGTAAATATCTTTATAATACGATATTTTAATCAAAATCGTTAGAGCCATTTTTTAGAAAATAAACATTTTCGAAAAAAAGTTCTATGTAAAGGGTAGTTTGGGGTGGGGGGATTTTTCTCAAAATCTTCGTGTCGCATCCCTGGAAGATACTAAACTTAAATACCAAGTTTGGTATTTTACCGACTTTTCTTTTTGAGTTATCGTATTCACAGACACACGGACACACACGGACCTTTTTCTGAAAATACTTTTTTTGGATACAGGGTACCCTAAAACATATATTTCCGGTGAAATCTCGGTATCGAATTTTTGGTGGAGTGCAATACCTTCTCTATACACTATGTACATAGTGCTTATAGAGAAAGTAAAAGTGATCGAAGTTCGATTGTGAAAATATCTGTCATATCTATGCACACTTATTGTTCAAAATAAATTTGTATGTAATGAAAATCCACAACTTAATTCAAAGCTAGCCTGGAAAATACTGTAAAGTTGCAAAGAAATGGTTCCATTCTACACGTGCGTTGAAATCTCCATGCTTTTACACGTAGCAGACGTCACAATGATTTAGGTATTAGGACAACCTTTCAGCTACAATATTTATCAGAAAAAATAACTATTATAAGTCTAAGCTGCTAAAGGGTTAAAGTTGTGCAATAAACAAAACCTCGGGAATGAATTCACTGATTAACTCCCGAATGGAAAGGATGGTAATCGAGTTTCTTTCTAATGATAATATTCTGTATACTAGGTTTTTGAACAATTCAAAGATACTTCTACTGATTCATCAACATATATTACATCAGATATCCCTCTCAGAATACGTTGCTTTTAGAGTTGCTGACATAACTTCACAGAGAAATTCGATGTGCAAATAATGCCAGAATTCTAAATAATAAAATAAAAAAAATGACAACTTCATAATTTGGTTCCTTATAAGTAGAAGGGAAATAAGGGAATTCTATGGGATTGAAATCTTCTTTGAGTGCCAAGTGTTGACAAGTTCCCATATGTGAATATTTTTTAACTGACGTCAATGAAAAGGAATATCTCAAAAAACGGCTAACTCCACGAAAAAAAAGGTATATGACATAAATTGTGTGCTATATCGAGAGCCTCATCCTTTGTGAAGGAAGGTTTTGTCTATCTCTTACGGTTTACCACTTATGCAAAATTTAATAAAAATCATCCAGAATGAAGAGGTCTTCAGAAAATATTTCCAGAAAATCCAAGATATACATTTCGTTTGTCATAAAAGTATCTTAAACATACGGGATTTTATTCAAAATCGTTAGAGCCATTTTAGAGAAAAACAAAATTTTAAAAATATGTTCCATGTAAAGGGTATTTGGGAGTGGATAGATTTTCTTTGAAATCTTCGTGTCGCATCCTTGGAAGAAACTAAGGATGCGTTTTTGAGTTATGCCGCCCACAGACACACACACACGAACATTTTTCTAATATGATTTTTTTTTGGATTAGGGAGTCTCAAAACATGCATTTCCGGTGAAATTTCTGTATCGAATTTTTGGTGCAATACAATGTCATCTCTATGCACTATATATACTTAGTTTACAAAATGTATAAAATAGTGTTACACCGGGAATATGCGCAAGACACTTTGATAGGCTGGGATACACTCGAGCAGAAATATTATTAAATGGTGAATGCAATGGAAAATATCATTTTATATGGTATGTAAAAATGGAAGAACACCATTAAAATTATAACTAAAGGACGAAGAAATAGAGACCTAACCGTACAATGGCCAATAGTACTAGGGCCACGAATCAGGGAAATTTAGAAAAGGAAGTAAATAATTCAGTTAGGAGTGTTTGAGAGCAGTGAAGCGGTGTATATGTTTTAAGCATCAATACATTTTAAGCAAACATAAAACAGGCGTCAAATAAGTAGGTGTTACAAAGATACGCCCATTATGCTGACAGAAAGGCTTTTAGAAGATGTTTACGTTTGGCCACTAGACGACACCATTTCTGGACAACTTTCAGCCTGCATTCCATTAGCCGATTGACACAATTGTTCACACCGCATTCATGTTCTAAGCTTCACTATAATCACCAATGCATTCAAACACTACTGTTAACATTGGCAATTGCCACTTGTGTTTTAGAGGTCACCGGGTTTAAACTTCCACTTTCCCAGTCTAATGCGGTTGATGATCTTCAATGTCATGGTTCAGAATTTTAATTCAGGCCCCAGGCTCCCTTAGACGCACGACCGACAATATTAGGATTACAGATTCTACCCGCGTTCTCATTCATGAATCCTTGCAAATATAGCTGCGTTGAAACAGAAAAAATCTATGTGTTACACTCACATGACTTTCTCTAGCTACTCTACAAACATACTTTTTCAAAAGATCTTTCAACACCATGCTAATTGAGATAAACATTAGCAGAATGTTATTACTTAGTTCCTTATAAGTAGAATGGAACTAAGGGAATGCACTTGACTAAAGTGATAGTCAAATGTTTTAAAAGCTGTCATTATGCGATCGTCATTGCAAATCGCTTCTTTGCTTGGCCAGGAGTAGAACAAAAGAAAACCGGACACTTACGTCTGAGAAAAGTATAAGTACTTCACAATTGAAACTAATAACAAGGAATATCTCGAAAACGGTACGCTCCACGAAAAAAATGTATATGACAAAACTTGTGTATTTTAACAAGATCTACATTTTTTGATCAGCAATTTTTTTATCCATCTCTTACGGTTTACCAGTTATGCCAAATTAAGCAAAATTCATCCACAATAAACTGATCTTTAGAAGCTATTCCCAGCAAATTCAAGATATACATTTTGTGATAGAAATGGCTAGAATATGTGATATTTTAATCAAAATCGGTAGATCCATTTTTAAGAAAAACAACATTTTCGAAAATTTTTCCATGTAAAGATAGTTGAAAATCTTCGTGTCACATCCTTGGAAGATACCAAACTTAAATATCAAGTTTGGTATTAACCGTCTTTTCGTTTTTGAGCTATGTTGTCCACAGATACAGAGACACACACACACATACACACAGTTTCTGAAAATGATTTTTTCGAATCAGGGGTCCTAAAACATGTATTTCCAATGAAATCTCAACATCGAATTTTTGGGTACATTGTACATATGGGAGCTAGAGAAAGTAAAACTTGCGTATAGATAATAAATACTATACAACAGGATTTCTTAAATATTATATTCATCACATTTACAAACAGCAAATAATTTGTTTTTCGAATAATTAGTTGCAACATGCACTTCTCTTTCAACACTTTAATTATGGTGCACAGAAAATGAGCGGTTTGTTTTATTTTTTTAGATAAGGGGATATTTTGTGAAACATTTCTCTACATCTCTGCAATAAATTATTGTTATAAAGCTTATTCTTCTATTTACTTAATAATAACCGAGAAAAAATTGGCAGAAAGGGTCTTATTGTATGCTTGCTTGTAAGTAGAAGGGAAATAAGAGAGTACCATAGGCTAAATCGATAATCAAATCTTCTAAAAGCTGGTTGCAATGTGATTGAAGTATCTTTCTTTACTTTTATGGACAGGAGTTGACAAATTACCGTATGAGAAAAGTATAAATATTTTAAAGCTGAAATTAGTAACAAGGGATATCTAAAAAACGGTCAACTCCACGAAAAAAAAAAATTGTGTATTTTAACGAGCTTTAATTTTTGTGTTGTAAGTTGTCGCTCTCTTACGGTTTAAAAGTTATACAAACTTCTGCAAAACTCATCCAGAATAAACATGCCTTCAGAGACTACTCCCAGAAAATTAATTAAATGACAGATAATTATTTGTCACATAAATATCTTAAATATAAGATCAAAATCTATAGTGCCAGTTTGGAGAAAATAGAAATGCTCGAATTTTTTTCCATGTAAAGGGTAGTTGGGGTTGGGGGGGATTTTCTTGAAAATCTTCGTGTCCTATCCTTGGAAGATACTGAACTTAAATATCAAGTTTGGTATTTAACGGACTTTTCGTTTTTGAGCTATGCTGCCCACAGACATACACACACATATTTCTAAAAATCCTTTTTTTTATTTAAGGGGTATTTCACATGTATTTTCGGTGAAATCTCGGTATCGAATTTTCGGGTGCAATACAATACCTTCTCTATACATTATGTGCATAGTACGTGTAGAGAAAATAATAAAATAACATATTATACATTAAAACTTATATGTATTGCATTTACACGGCTTTCTCTCCTCATGTTTTACAAACTGTTCTAACGAAAACTTATACCAAGCGAGATGGCTCCGCGGTAACGTGTGAGGGGCTCATTCGAGCGGGGTTCCGGGTTTGATTCCTAGCAGCCGCCCATTCTGAGCATTGGGTTTTGCGTGATTTTCCCTTGGTCCCAAGGCGAAAGCTGGGGTGGTGTATTTTACCTCAACTCTTCTTTCCCCTTATTTCATTTCCTTTTCATATTTAAAGTGTGCTTTCAGGTCCTGCAATGTTGGCGGTGCCGGACAGAAGACATAGCTGCTTGAGCTATGAAAAGATGTCTTTCCGTGGACGCGGAGTGAATGTCTCGCCTGCTAGGTTCACTTGTCGCCCTTTTGGGGTTGCACTCTAACGGGGAGCGGATATTCGAACCGAAAATGTTAAAAGACTTCTGCGCGTCTCTTTGGGCAAGTCTACCTGCGTGCGTGGGACCTCCTCCGATTCCCTTACCTCATATTACATCCTCCATCATGGAGTAGCAGTGAGCAAAATTCCCCCATGTGTCCCCCCTCCCCCTAAATCTTACAAAAGTTTATTCTTCCCTCTAGTGCGAGAGTCAATCATGACAAAACTTAATTACACATATCGTTGTAAATATAAGAAGCTTACAGTAGAGTAAGATTTTTAGAATTAAATATTTGGAGTTTTAAAAAGCGGGTAACTATGTGATGGTTTTGAAATGTCATGCTCCTTACATGGCCACGAGAAAAGTATAACTTTTGAAAATTCAAACTAATGGTAAAGAATAATTCGCTCGTATTTTTTGTGTAGTAAGAGTTTGTCTCTGACTTACAGTTTATGAATTTTACAAAAATCACTCAATCATTATTTTACAAGAAATCATACGACATTTTAATCAAAATAGTTGAGCCATCTTTAAGAAATTAAGAATTAACGAAATCATTTTTAAATAAACGTTTAGGTTGGTTAATTTTCTTGCAAATCTCGTGTCTCATACTTGAAAGTTAAGCTAAAAGACAAGTTTTATTGATCGACTTTTTATTCAGAATTATGTTGTTCAAAGACAAACAGCAGCTTACACATGGATCTTATCATTCTCGTTATCGAAATTTTGGGTGCTATCGCTTCCCTTATATCCAGTTGAAGTATGTATATAACGGCAATGCGAAATACATTGGCACTACACTCAGCTGAAGTACTTTTTGTTCATACTTAATAATGAAAGCTTGCAAAACAAAAAACAAAAACAAAAAATCGCAAAACATATTAGATATTGGATGCGGAAATAATCCTATTTGAAGTATACTTTTAGCGAGTTTCGCAGTTTTTTTCTACATTAAGTTTTTTCTATAGATTTTCAGTTGTGTAAAACATAATAAGAACAAAGAGAACTTTTCAGAATGTCTCAGAAAGTTCATGGTACATATGCTATATAACCAGGCAAAATCTAAAATACCTGGTATCTTAAACCCATTAAGGCCATTTTTAAAGGGGGAAAAAAATGTTGCGCGTAAATATGTTTTGTAGGGTATCTGTAAATAATCTTGCATCCTAAATGTGGTCCTACTTAAATATCAGGCTTGGTTGTCTCATAAACCAAATATATCTGATGTTTTTATTAACATAATAGTGCCTAAATGTATTAATTATTATTTGCTCTGTGGTTACACCTCAAACATTGACTATTTTCTGAAAAAGAAAGGAAAGGGGGTAAACTTTGGCATTTGCTTAAAGTGATATCTCGACATCAAAGATATCAGTGAAACTTAGTACATCAAATAAATGGCAGGAGAACTAAAATAATAATTTCAATCTGACTCTACCTATCCAACTCCTGTTACGGCTTGTGCAAAAAAAAAAAAAAAAAAAATCAATAATATTTGACCATAATAGTTGGCTATATTAATCCTGGGATTTAAAGTACTTACGACATTGTAAGTAGCCATAGGGGTATGTGATCTCAAAATAATTTGAGATCATCTTGTGGTTTGCCAGGAAACATACGAGTCAGTTGCGAAATTTAATGTTATGCCGGTATGTTGCCATGGTAGCTCAGTGGTAGAGCACCCGGCTAGAGAGTGGGAGATCCGTGGTTCAAATCCCGGCTATGGCATTGAATTTTTTAGTCTAACTCTATCAAACTCCTGTTCTAAACACGGCTTTAAAAAAATTAAATCAATAAAATATTAAAAATATATAATCTGTTAAAATATAATAAACCTTAATTTTATAACAAAGAAGTAATTAAGCACTAAAATAATTGCAATGAGAATTGTTATTTATAAACTATGCAAATGGAAACGCCGAGAGGCTTTTAGATTACGCTGAAAATAAAGGAAGATTGTTATTCCATGTTTTTCAGTAATGTATTTCAATAGGATAACGGGAGTTATTTCTCAACGCTCCGAATATTTTCTCAACAAAAATGGACGCAGAAACAAAAAGAAAATTCTCGCATATTGAAACATTATGAATGATAATGATATTATAATAATGATTTGAAGAACCTGCTTACGATAGGTTTTAAGTTTAACACAATTCGTGCTTCTTTCGTAGTTCGTAATGGTTGTTTCTGAGAAATTTGCACCAACCTAACACTCCACAACAATAAAAGAAGGGACGCAAATAAACAGAATGTCTCCCCATTTTTCTTAAACCAAGCAAAAACATTTTAGGATCTACGTCATATCCCACTTTATGGTTTTTCAGGTCTGTGGTTGGATTCTACTGCACATTTTTGTTATACTTCCCTGTCATAAATCAGAACTTCTAATGCAAATGCAATAGCTCCTGTACTGTAAGACTGAGCTACAACATCAAACGTTATCATATTTGGCTTATTCTAGTTATCTTTTAATTTTAAAATAGTACAGATATTAAATAATAGTATTTATAACTGCTCAAATTATAGGTAGATTACTGAATAAATGCAATGATATTTAGTATTCTGTATACTATATCCGGCCAGTTCATCTCAAAAGATATATGAATTGGCTGGTCTCTTGCTTGAAATTGCGCAGGACACCATTCATGTAAATATTTATATAGTTTCTAAATTTTAAACCTGCTCTCATGGCCTGTAATTTTATTGTTTCAAATATATTCATAAGTTTTATTCGTAGCTCATAGAAATAACTTCGATGTGCATGTCGATTATTATGGATATATAAGGTAGCAAAAATAGCTTTTTAAAGTTAAAAATATGTAAACCATGAAATTTTTTTGATCAAATCTTTCTATATCATGCATATAATGATATAAGTTAGATCCATATTGTAATTTTTAAGCAGCGATGTAATACAAACTTGTAAGTTGACACATATATTTGCATTATATGTATCTGCAACACTTCTGAAACCTATACACAATAGCCATACATGTTGTGTATCATTTATGATATGAAATATAATTAATTAAAAAAAATCATTTAGAATTTTATTAATTGGTTTTATATATAAATTATTATTGGCATTAGAAAGCAATTGAATAAAAGCAAACACATCTCTTTTTACGCTAGCGCCTTTGCACACGATGGAATTACAAATGTTAAATAAGCTTTCGTTTACAAGATATGGCATTAAATTTTCAACAAATACACCGATAAGGGCCAACATTTAAAGCAGATTTAATGAAGCTTTAGCTAGAATATTGATTTGCAGCTCTGCAAAGTACTTTTTTAAAGTTTAAAAAAATATTTTATGCTATTTAAGCGTTTTAAAAATGCTCACGATAGTATTACTTACCTTACGCTGGAACTTTGGGAACCATTCTCTCTGTAATCTGTTCATATTGTACACGTGTGAAACTATATACAATTTACAAATTGTAGATTAAATTCCGACTGTTTCCATATATTATGATACTGTGATTTAATTACAAGTGAAAACTGCACTTCGCATTATTTACACAGGATTTAAATGTTGAGGCATAAGCGTTTATGTTTTAATTGTTAAAATTTAAGCCAGTCTTGGAATGCAGTCGGAATTTTATGTACAGAACTTATTTACTATGTACATTTAGTCATTGGAACAGCTATGAGGCAGCTCTGATGATTATTTAAAAATGTAATACTTATAAAGCTAAAAGCTTCGTGTTATTAGCAAGAATAATACACGGAGGGTTACTGATTACTGGTTCGATGCCTTGGAGGGGCATTGCATTTTTTAATACAAACTAGAAAAGGGGGGGAAATTAAGTAAACATATTTTTCATGAAGAAAACCATATATGATTAGTGATCTTAAATCACTATACTATAATTAAATCTTAAACTTCAAAGCCTGAAACGTTTGTTTTCTTAACTTGTTTAAACCTTTGCGCTCTTTAAATTTTAAGCATTTACTTCTAAACATTCTACTCTCTGTTCTTGAAAAAGCTCTATACATACTGAGCTGTAGCATGACAAATTATGTAGCCTTGTTGTAATATTTACTTTTAGAATATTTCTAATGCTATAAAGAAGGTGATATGGATTTTAGTCTAAGTCTAAAAAATATACTTACTAAAATTTGATTTCCCTCTTAGATAAATATTTTATTTTGTATTTACCAAAGCAGTGAGTTTTTGTCAAACCGTAATTAAGATATTTAAAATGTTGTAGGAAATCGTGTTTTAAAGCGAAACTAGAACAATGAAAAACAACTGTGGATAAATGCATGCAAAGTGATGAGATTTACCATCTCTTTGTATAGATATTGAACAATAATCATTCAAAATTTGAAGTTTGTAGATTCAATAGTTAATTTTTTTCCAGTGTTCTCCGCGCTTTAAGAGTGGAATTAAAAACAATTTAAATATATCTTTAGCGAGAAAAAAAAAGGTAAATAATTGCGTTGGATGCTGAGCTACAAGGCCTACCTATATTGCAATGAATTAGCATCTACGAATCGTAATTTACAGAATTTTTCATTTAAAACTGTTAATGGTAATCATTTTAAATGTCTATATTTGAAGTTATTTTGTGCTCATAGTTGCTCCAATGAATTCAACATATACTTCACCAGAAGAGCAGACGAAGTGTTTGGATGAGCAAGTCAATACGTCAGTGTCTCGTCTTGAGTTGGTCCAGGTCTGTTAGTAGAGCATCGCATGCGCAGTTCGTTAGTGCGTTGTTAATGGTTTCAAAGCCTTCTCTGTTACTGCAAAGCTCAGAAGAAAGGGCCAAAAGAGAAGATTCCGATTAGAAAAGTAATGAAATAAGGAATATGAAAAAAAAAATGGATTAGAATTTCTTTCAGAAAGCCCCAGAGCACAAGCAGAGATTATTTTTTCACCTCTTTCATTTGTTTAACTGAAAATAAACAAAACGCATTAATAGCCGTTAAATATCATACTATTTTTAATTAAAAGATTGTATAAAAATAGACTTCATATTTCGATTCTTTAGATTTTCTGTCATATAAATTAATTGCATTACAATTACCTATAGAAATGTATTGAAATCGAAATTCGTGCTGCGGTAGCTGTATTACCAACATACAAAACGAAAATAATATTGGGATTAGATTGCAAGTAGATAACAGTTCAAAATAACATAAAATATAAAACAGAGAGCAATATTTCTGTTGACTTGAGTATTTTACATTTTTCTCAAAGCTTTCTAAACCTAAGTACCAAAATCGATATTCAGATTTGTTTATCAATCAGTAACTAACGCTGATTGTTACTGCATCTCCAATATAAATTCCATTATTTAAATAGAACAATATAATTTCTACTCTGTGTGGAGGAAATGTACATTTTCTTTCTCATATAGAAATTTCAACCGTGAAGATGACATACTCGTAGCAAAATTCACAATCTTTTGAGCGCTACCTACTACGTATTGTAATACTTTCAAATAAAATGTTTACTTAAAGAAAATTGTAAAAGTTTATTCTCACAAACATTGGTTTATTTTCGATTGCTTCTTTCCCTAAGTTATCCTATTCTGTAATCACCATGGAATTTTTAAAAAATACATAATGCAAAATTCCGAATGAAACCTGATGTTTTTTGGTTTTTTTTTTTTTTTTGCACATGCTTGTGATTCGTCCAATGATAAGTTTATAAATGAAAGTTTTATAAAAACGTTGCATAACTTTGAACATAAGATGTTTCAATGAGATATGTATTCACTGCTCTTATGTATAGCTTCTGCATAACATAATTTACCACAGGAGATTTAAAGCAACATATTTGGTTTGTATAACCAGCCTTCAGGAGAAGCTTAAGAGATAGAAGAGAAGACAATTCGCCTATTTTTGTAAGATGGTTAGTAATGTAGCATCAGAGAAAGCTTGAAGATGACGCTGAAGTTAGTAGAAGCAAGTGAATGAAGCTTTTAACTGGGTTAGACGTTCACACAAACTTGTTCTTAACTGTAAACTGCTCTCCAAACCTCTTTTATTTAACTTCTACGTCGACGGGAGGATCTTCAACAGTTAACTTCCTAATGGGTTTCGCGCACGTTTTTATATAGCACCCATTGTTGTTTACAATCGATCGAGATATTTACTTTCACTGAATCGAAGGTTTTGTTCTCGGAGTTGATTTTACTCCATATGGCTCTGTGAAGGATGTGTTTTCTCATGCACTGTATACTTTCCTTGCTTATTTGTCATCACTGTTTAAAAACATCGACCACTATTCAGTTTTTAAGCAAAACTTGTTAAAACTGAAATTCAGTTCTTTAAAACTTTGGAAAGCCGTTTTTCTTGGAGACATTTTAAAGTAGCATATGGTATGGTGGTTACTATGCTCTAATACCCATAGTTGCGGGTTCAAAACCGATCAAGCGTGATTTTTTTTTCTCGTTTTTTTCCCCTCCCAACCTTAGCATGATTTTCTTCGAATGGGAAGTACAGTCATTTAATGTTTAATAGCATGTAAAATAACCTTAACCTCGAAAGAGATGGTGCCTGGACTAAATTCCACCATTTTCACGTCCACAAGTGGTGATTTCCTCCTAAAATATCATCTATGGGTGACAAATTGATCCCTCGTCACAAGGCGTATAGTGCATTGGAACTAAAATTTCACTCGCTCAAGAAAACAACGATAAGTGTCTGTGCTCCAAATAGAAATTACAGGAACTAATTAAGGGATCCAAATATGGATGAGTTATACTACTACTTTGGCATGTAACTTTTGTAAACTACTTGTTTACGTTCCAAAATACTCAGATCACATTAAATGCCATCCAGATTAAAAATAAAGACTTTAAAAATGTATCCCTGAATGAGCAAACGACCGGAAATATTGATTATAAACAAAGAAATAAAATGTGTTTCTTAAAGATCCCTTACAAAACAAATATTTCGGTAGCTTCTAAAATATTGCAAGTAAATTAAAAATCTGTCCCCTAATGAATTTATGTAAATGTTTATAATGGTCTAATTTAAAAGTGTTCAAGTCCATCATTTAATGCGCATATTATATTGTTGACAGTAATTTCACACTTTCATTATACAAAAACTGTTATGGATCAAAATAGTGGTTCAATTAATTTCAAACTTAGTATGCATATGAGATGTCGCCTTCAAAGTCTAAGGCCTGATAGAAGATGAAACTCGACATAAGAAATGCCATGGCATTATATTAGTTGTGGAGATGTAGACAATATCACACCAAGTCAATGGTGTTCGAAGCATGAACATAACGGTAGTAGCTGTGATAAGTAGATAACGTCCCATGTAGAACTCGGCGACAATAACACAATTGCTTAGAAAAATAATGTGTTAGTCCTAGAATACAATTATGCAATTGCTAGAATGAATAATGCTATATTCCAGTTAAATTATAACCTAGGCAATATTCAACAAAGCCTTTGCATTAGTTTCATATGACTCCGTTTATCACATCAATGGTCTTAAGACTGGAAATTTGACCGGCATGACCTACCCAGTTGTTAAGAAACTGTTTTTTCGATTAAATTTGCACTAGTCGGATAGCATGTGCAAGCGCTCCATCATGCGTAAGTCAGGTATTGAGGTTGTATTGAATGTAATACTTCCATTCGTCCTTAAAATAGTTTTCGTAAATTGTAGACATTCACATTTTAACATACCATGCAGGAAAACAAAATAAAATAACGGTGCAGTCACCTGCTATTCCGGTTCATGATTTGACATTGAACTGGTTTCGTAAAGAAGACGTTCAGAGACGTGTATTGCACACAATCACCCAATTCAGTCATACGTGAAGAGCAAGCTGTTACAATTCTACCAGTTTGAGTTGGTGTACTCGTGTGTACTCAACCACAAACTTCGGAGTGAGAGGGAAAGTTGAAGCAATACGTCTCTGGATGAAGGCCATTGCAGAATGCTTGCGCTTGCACTCCAACACTTGATTCAGGTAGGTTGTACACAATGATGAAGCGTCTTGCATACTGCAGCCGTACCCCTGTGAGTAAGTGAATAACTTGTTCTTTGGCGTGCAACCAAGCTAGAGATAGGTAGGATATATTGGCTCTATGTTTTCGGATCTTTGTCGTCCAATTGCGAGCGTTTGAAGGCTGAGACCTATAGAGTTAAGATCTAAACACAGATATGTTTCGTGGTACTAACGCGCAGAAAATGTAGCGCATTCACCTACACCGCAATATTTTTTCCACCGTAAGATTCCCACCCTCAGGTAATCAATTTTTATCTCCAACCAGCGATAAAGTCTTTTATGACTAGCTCGAAAAACAATATACAGAGACAAAAATCAATCATCGAACGATAAATTAAATTAAATTGAGTTTTATTTATAGCGCTGGTTTGAACCCGCAACCTTGGGTTTAGCATGACGATCACTCACTACGGAGAACGTCCGAACGATATTATATAATCGATGTGAAATGAAGGGATGTTTCGGATTCCAACTCTAATGTTATTCTTTGGCTATATTTTGAGGGTTAATCCAGGGCTAGAAATTATGCTCGCGTAACAGCAGTTCTCGCTGGAAAAGGGTGGGGCTACTTTTCTTATTACTCATTACCAACATAATCGGTAGAATTCTACTATAGGACACTTTTTATGCATGTCAGTAGACAACTCTACGATTCTTGAAGATCACAAAATATTATGTAAACTCCGCATATCGAAATGTGTTTATTTATATCCATTTATGCTGTGTGAAGTTTTTAAAACATGCTAAGATTTGTTAGTTACATAATGCCTATTTTCTTTTTAATTTAATTATTTTGTTTAAAGCTGAAAACTCTTGCCAATTAGTGTCTGATTGCGTTAGTAATAATTAGTATAGCATTCCTTTGTTAATAATGAGTAGATGTCACGCTGCCTTTAGGACTAATGTTTTGGGTACTTTTTTTGGTTATAGTGTAAAATATACACGTGGACGGATGTAAAATGAAACAAAGCTTTTGTAGAATTAATGCTTTATGTGCAATGAAAACGAAACATTCACAATATTTAGCACTGATACACAAGACACACGTAAACTTTTTCAACGTGACATTTACCGATATTCAACTGTCTTTTGTACGTTTGTTCTTTTTCTAGGTTAAAGTTTCAACTAATGCCAGGACAGTTTTTCTTCAAGACTGCGAAAGTTTACAAAGCTGACACGAAGGTCTACTTGTAAAATAAATTACAAATAAATTAAATAAATAACACATACTAGCCTGTTCAAAACGCAAAACTACAGCACCACGCTCATAAATGTCGCACATTTGTGAGATTTATGAACACACTGCACACAGGTTCATACTTTCAGTCATTTCGTGAGAATCGATTGCGAACCATTTGCAGTTTCAAGCAATTTGACCGAATCTCGAATATCTAACGTAATAAAATGAAATGACTAGCACCGACATTTTATCTTAAGTGATTGTTAATTTCTGATGACTCACGTGATCTCTTAGCTTCAATGACGTCATCACCAACAACATCTGAGAGATCGTCATCATCGTCATCCTCGTCATCTTCGTCATCTTCCTCGTCTTCGTCTTCGTCATCATCGTCATCGTCATCGTCTAAAGTCACATCTAGTTCGTCATCGTCATCATCGTCCTCCTCGTCATCGTCAGTGTTTGCAGCAGCTGCATTGTCGCTGGGTTTCTGTCCCACGTCAGGGGTGCTAGCGTCTATTGCTGCGGCGGGTTCCGCCACGTCGTCAGAGGCGAATCCTGCCGCCTGCTCTTCGTCGTACGCCGCGAGGGGTGCAGCGCTCGGATCGGCAGTGTCTGCAGTCTCACCAGGGGCGGTGTTGTAGTCCAGAGATGGGTAGTCCACCGATGCGGAAATAGCTGGAGCAACGGGCTTCTGCTGAGTGGCTGCCGCAACGGGCGTGGAAGCTGGAGTCACTGCAGGCTTCGATGGAGTGTCATCATCGTCATCGTCGTCATCATCTGCAGAGGAAAAAGAAATTCTTATTCAAATCTGCATACAGAATTCATTAATACCATACTGATTTTTTCTGAAGTTTAAGGCAACATTTCTGAAATCTGATAACGCAGGTGGCCCAACGTATTTGACGTGTAAGCAAAGAGTTGCAGAACTCAACAGGCGACTGAGCAACTTTTGTTTTACCCCTCTTGGTTTTCCGCAGTGATGGTGAGAGGGGCAAACCGAGGGGCCGTTTTTAACTTGAAATAACCCTGTTGAGTTCTGCGACACACGAAGGGACATCGGCAGACGTCAAATTTGTGACAGTTGGCTACCTGGTAGGTATAATTGCATCACTAATGTTCTAGTTCATACTAACAAGGAGCCATTGCCACATTGATGTTGCTGATTGAGCTGCAATTTATTGGTGAAAATAGACCGAAAGCAAAATTAATCGTATCTTACTTTCTCATTCGTAAAAAAAAATCTGATATGTTACATTCACATGACTTTCTCTAGCTACTCTACAAAACGTCTTACACAATATTATTCTTCTTCCTACACAATGCTAATCGAGATAAATATTAGCAGAATATTCTTGTTACTTGCTTCCTTATATGTAGAAAGGAACTAAAGGAATGCACTAGGCTAAAGTAATAGTAAAATGTTTTAAAAACTGCCGTTATGCGATTGTCATTGCAAATCGCTTCTCTGCTTAGCCAGGAGTAGAACAAAAGAAAAACGGACGCTTCCTGTCTGAGAAAAGTATAAGTACTTTAAAACTGAAACCAATAAGGAATATCTCAAAAACGGTTACCTATGCAACAAAAACGTAAAGGACATATATTTTGTGTTTTGATATCTACATTTTTTGTGTATTAAATCTCTGTCTAGCTCTTACGGTTTAGCAGTTAAGCAAAATCCATACAGAATAAAGACATTTCAGAGGCTATTTACAGAAAATTCAAGATATGCATTTTATTTGAGATTTAAATATCTTTACAGCCATTTTTGAGAAAATCAAAAGTTTCGAAAAATTTTCCAAGTAAATGTTTATCTTGAAAATCTTTTTGTTGCATCCTTGGAAGATACTAAACCGAAATACCAAGTTTGGTATTTATCAGTCTTTTCGATTTTGAGCCATGCTGTCCACAGACACATACACAAACGCGCGCGCGCGGACCTTTCTCTAAAAATTCTTTTTTCTGACTCAGGGGATCTCAAAACATATATTTTTCCGGTGAAATCTCGGTATCGAATTTTGGGTGGAATACAATACTTTCTCTATACACTATATACATTGTACATGCGGGCTAGAGAAAGTAATAAATAACTCAAAAAGTTTTAAGCTATAACCACTGAATTTAGGTCTGTCTTTCGCTCAAAAATCAGCTGCCCGGTACTATGCCAAGCACTGATAATGAATTTTACCCTCACTGAGGCTACAAGTATCTGCGCGCAAAAGTGCACTAAAGATAGGTTACAACTGAGTTCATTTACCGACGAGAATATCGGCCGCAGATAGTTTCATTTTTTCCCTGTGATGGGCGGCTCCAAGAAAGAAGAAAGATAGGAAACAAACCGATGGGATAAAACTGGCTAAGTTCTCCGTTGAACACCTTTTGAACTCAGTTATATGTAAAGAGTTAAATGTTATTAGTGGACCATTCTAATATGTAAATGCTTTTTAGTTTCTCTATACGTACTATGTACATAATGTATAGAGAAGGTATTGTATTGCACCCAAAAATTCGATACCGAGGTTTCACCGGAAACACACATTTTGAGACTCCCTGAATAAAAAAAAAAAAAAAAAAAAAAAAAAAAAGCTTTTTTAGAAAACTGTCCGTGTGTGTGTGTGTGTCTGTCAGTCTGTCTGTCTGTCTGTCTGTATGTGTCTGTGGGCAGCATAGCTCAAAAACGAAAAGACCATTAGATACCAAACTTGGTATTTATGTTTGGTACCTTCCAAGGATGCGACACGAATATTTTCAAGAAAATCCCCCACCCCAACATGAGAAAAAATCGAAAATTTTGATTTTCTAAAAATGACTCTAATGATTTTAATGACAAATAAAATGTATATCTTCAATTTTCAGGGAATAGCCTCTGAAAACCTGTTTATTCTCGATGAATTTTGCGGAATTTGGAATAACTCATAAACCGTAAGAGATAGGCAAAATTTTACTTTAGAAAAAGCATAGATCTCGTTAAAACACAAATTTATGCTATAAATATATATATATATATATATATATATACATAGATTTCGTGGAGCTGATCGTTTTTGAGATATCCCTTGTTATTGGTATCTGCTTTAAAAAACATACTTTTCTCATACAGGAATTTGTGAAATCCTGTCCATACAAACAAAGGAACTTCAGGAACATAACAAGCAGTTTTTAAAACATTTGACTATAGATTTAACCTATGGTACTCCCTTATTTCCCTTCTATTTACAAGGAAGCAAATAGTAACACTCTTTCTGATAGTTTTTGTTTCTCGATTAGTATTAAGTAAATAGAAGAACAAGCTCTTTAACAATAATTTATTGTAGAGATGTAGAGAAGGTCATGTGATTGGAACACTAACTTGGGCCTGGAATTTGGAAATCGAATTCTAGTTAGGGACGTTCTGTAGCTACTGTTATTCTCAGCATTCTATTCTATATTGGGCGCGAAAGACTAATTAATTTTGCTCAAATGCCTCTTTTTCAAGATTGAGGTTCTTTTATGTGCCGTAAATCTACGACATGGGACCAACGGTTTTACTTCCCTTCCGAAGAAATCCATCGTCCTCTGGCGGGTTTGAAGTTAGCACGGTAACCATTGCACCACAGAGAACAACATGACCTGGGAGAGAAACCCGAGAAAGAGGTGTTTTTATTTTCTATATACTTTCACTAAAATCTGTCTCAGCTCGACCTATAACATCTAAGTGACAGAGGTCTGTTGCAAGCGAATATAAAGTAGACCATACAGGTCGGTAAAGTGTGTTATTCACTGTCATCTAGATAATATATCATTATGCACTTCAACTTAGAATTAGGGAAACGTTTCACGTTTTTTAAGTGCAACTATTCGTTCTACTCCCACACCCACGATCGTTTCCTACTTTCAATATGCGAAATGCAGTTAACCTATGGTTTGTAAAGGAAATGGTAACAGCTTCAGTTTACAAAAGATGCAAAGTGAGACGTAAAATATAAAATTTACCTAGATAATTAATAGATATGCAAAGTACCGCAACTATGTTAACTGAGCTACAATATTTAACAATGAGGCTCGCGCAGGAATAATAATAATTAAAAAAAAAAGCAACAACAACACTCTGCTACACCAAGGAAGTTGCATGTAGGTTGCATCCAATATTGGTTAGACTAGGCTGTTCCAGCTAGGGTGCCAAAGAGCAGCGAGTAACTCACGACTCAAAAAGATCTGCCTGCATTATGAAATACAGCCCAGCAATGAGGGAAAGCTGTTGTCAGATTTCAATTAAGTTTTGGAATGAATTGACAAGAAGCGCAACTTTGGCTATGACTTTCGATCAGTGTCATATTTTTTGTCACAGTCTCCCTCCAGGCGGTCTCTCAGATCTGTGGAAAGTGCCCGTGAGTACTCTGACTCAGCCGAGTAGAGTTAGAACAGTCGGGGTTAGGCTCAAGTTCTTGTAAACAACTCTTCAATGTTTTAGTGGAAAAATTACCCAACAAGCTGTCTCGGTTCACATCCACGCCTCAAATAATAAGCCGTTAGTTTAAAAAAAAAAATTGCTGAAATTACTAACCCTTTACTTTCTCTATTACGTATAGTAAGTAGGGGAAGTATTGCATTGCAACCAAAATTTTAACACCAAGGTACCACCAGGTAGACACGTTTTTACGACCCCAAATTAAAAAAAATTAGAAAAAAGTTTGTGTGTGGGTGAGCTTGTATGTGTGCGTCTTGTACAGTGTTACTCAAAAACAAGTCGTCGGTTAAATAGCAAACCTTGTATTTAGGACAGTATGTTCCAAGATACTATTCGAAGTTTTTCAAGAAAATCCCGCACCCGAAATAAACTTTTTTTAATGACTAACGATTTTAATTAACATACCATATATTAAAAAAAAGTTTCATTACAAATATAAATTATTTCACGAATATTATGGGAATAGCTGTGCAGTTCCCTTCATCGGAAATATTATTGTGTAATATTGTGAACTGATAAACATTAAACAATAGACATATTTTAACAAAAAATGTAGTCTCTATAAAAACAAATCTGATGTGTTACATTCACATGATTTCCCTACATTTCTGTAACAAATTATTGTTAGAAGAATTGGATAGAAATACAATTTATGATAATTGAGATAAACTTTAGCAGAAATTGTCCAACCTGCTTGCTTCCTTGTAAGTAGGAGAGAAATAAGGGAATACACTAGGCTAAAGTGATAGTGAAATCTTTAAAAAGCTGGTTGCTATGTGGTTGAAATGCGTTTCTATGCAGGGCCAGAGTTTACAACATTCTGCATGAGAAAAGTATTTTATGACTGAAAAAAATAACAAGGGCTATCTCCGAAATGGTCCATTTCATGAAGAAACGTGAATGACATAAATTGTGTGTTTTAACGTGGTCTACATTTCTTGTAAAGTAAGTTTTTGCGTATCTCTTATAATTTACCAGTTACGCAAAATTCACCAAAATTCATTCAGACCCAAGAGGTCTTTTCAAGAAAATCTCAATTTTCGAAAAATGTTCCATGTAAAGGGTAGTTGGGGATGGGGGGGTTCTTCAAAATCGTTGTGTCGTATCCTTGGACGATAATTAACTTAAATACCAAGTTTGGTATTTAACGGTCTTTTCGTTTTTGAACTATATTGTCCACAGACACACATACATACACACGGATATTTTTCTAAAAATGCTTTTTTTTATTCAGGGGGTCTCAAAACATGTATTTCCTGTGAAATCTTGGTATCAAATTTTTTGGTGCATTGCAATCTCTTCTCTATACACTATGTACATAGTACGTGTAGAGAACGTAATATTTCTAACTTTGTTAATGGCTAATTTTTTGGTAGTGTTTAACGCCCGTTTTTACTACTTGTGGCACTGCAGGCGATGGCACTAGTGAAACATGCAATGAAGATGGAGCACCGGTGGAGTGCGATGGCGGGGGAAACCGGAGAATCCGGAGAAAACCCGCCACTGCGTGCTTTGTCCACCACAAATCTCACATGCGGTCGCTTGGGATCGAACCCGGGCCGCCTAGGTGTAGTGGTCTAACCACTCGCCCATGGTGTGGCCTTTGTTTATAGCATAAACCATTTGGGAGATATCCGCTATTAATGGTTCGAATTGGGCAATACTTTCTCATTCTTTTCAAATCCGATCCAGTTGTTTATCGATTTTTCATGGAAAAGGTATGGAATTTTAAGGAATAATAAGTTTTAATATAGCTTAAATATTTATTATCGCTATTCACTGTGAGCTTATAACGATGTATATAGTTATTGTTTTTCTCAATTGAAATTAAGTAGACAGAAAGATAAGTAGAATATTTAGTATAGCCACAGAGGATAGAGAAAATCATGTGACTGCAGCTCTTTACTAAGCTTTTAACATGCCTTTTAGCAAAACATTGATTCCATACTGCTTAAATGGGCCCTGGACTCTTTGAGGTTACACTTAGGGTTACCAGAAATGTTTCTTCTGATGAGAAAAGTCTCCGAAAAATGTTTATTCAGACGCCCACTCAACCTAAATTCGAAATATAGAGCTCGGATTAGAAGGCGGAAGTGCTCCCCCCAAATCATGAAGGTGAGCTTGGGTTTTGTAGCTAGATATTCCATATGAGCGTCAATGAGACTTTAATATAAACATTGTTCATAATTATTGTTAAAAAGCTTATGCTGCTATTTACTTCATGCTAATCGAAAAAATATTAGCAGAAATAGTCGTATTACTTTTTACTTTCCCCATACGCACTATGTACATAGTGTATAGAGAAAGTATTGCACTCCACCAAAAAATTCGATACCGAGATTTCACCGGAAATATATGTTTTAGGGTCCCCAATATCCAAAAGAAGCATTTTCACAAAAAGGTCCATGTGTGTGTGTGTGTGTGTGTGTGTGTGTGTGTGTGTGTGTGTGTCCGTGTGTCCGTGTGTCTGTGAACACGATAACTCAAAAACTAAAAGTCGGTAAAATACCAAACTTGGTATTTAAGTTTAGTATCTTCCAGGGATGCGACACGAAGATTTTGAGAAAAATCCCCCCAACCTCAACTACCCTTTACATGGAACTTTTTTCGAAAATTTTGATTTTCTCAAAAATCGCTCTAACGATTTTAATTAAAATTTCGTATATTAAACATATTTACCTGACAAATAAAATGTATATCTTGACTTTTCTGGGAATAGCATCTGAAGAGTAGTTTATTCTGGATGAATTTTAAATTTTGAATAACTGCTAAACCGTAAGAGATGGACAAAAATTTACTACACAAAAAATGTAGAGCACATTAAAACACACAATTTATGTTATATACATTTTTTCGTGGAGTTCGTCGTTTTTGCGACATTCCTTATTTTTGGTTTCTGCTATGAAAAACGTATACTTTTCTCATACAGGAACTTGTCAACTCCTATCCATATAGACAAAGGAACTTCAATGACATAGCAACCAGCTTTTGACTATCACTTTAACCTACGGTTGTCCCTTATTTCGCTTCTACTTACAAGGAAGCGAGTAATTAGACTATTTCTGCTATTTTTGTCTGATTAGCATAAAGTAAATAGAAGTATAAGCTTTTTAAGAAATATTTGTTGCAGGGATATGGAGGAAGTCATGTGAATGGTACACATCAGATTTTTTCCTTGTAAGTAGAAGCGAAATAAGGGAGTATCATAGGTTAAAGTAGGAATAGCCAAAGCTGGTTGTTATGTGACTGAAGTTCCTTTGTTTGTTGACAAAGGAGTTGACAGGAGTTGACAAATTCCTGTATGAGAAAAGTATAAGTTTTTCAAAGCTGAAACCAAAGACAAGGAATACCTCAAAAACGATCATGTATATAACATAAATTGTGTGTTTTAACGTGCTCTACATTTTTTGTGAGTTATGTTTTTTTCCATCTCTTATGGTTTAGCAGTTATGCAAAATTCCGTAAAATTCATCCAGAATAAAGTAGTCTTCAGAGGCTATTCCCAGAAAATTCAAGATATATATTTTCTGTTATATAAATATCTTTAATATACGATATTTTAATCAAAATCGTCAGAGCCATTTTTTATAAAATAAGCTTTTCAAAAAAAGTTCCATGTAAGGAGTAGTTGGGGGTGGGGGGATTTTCTTGAAAATCTTCGTGTCGCATCCTTGGAAGATACGGTCTTTTCATTTTTGAGCTATGCTGCCCACAGACACACACACAGACAGACAGTCATGCATGGACATTTTTCTAAAAATGCGTGTTTTTGGATTGGTCTCAAAACATATTTCCGGTGAAATCCCGGTATCGAATTTTTGGGTGCATTACAATACCTTCTCTATACACTATGTATATAGTGCGTATAGAGAAAGTAAAAATCGAGGCGGATGTGAGAATAAAATGACAGAATATGATCGAGAATTTAATACGGTAAGGCATCGAATCATCCCAAGGACGGAGGAAAACGCAATTAGAAGTTTTTGCTTGACGGTTTGATCCTACATGACAAATTCAGGGAGCATCTGCGTAACAAGCTGTACACTTTTGAGTCCAGCAATATCTAGTTGCTGTTTTACCGTTAAAAACAGCCTATTCCAGCTTGGCTGCACGCAAAAGAGCAGGAGGTACTCGTTTACTCACAGGGGGTATGCCTGAAGTGTGCAATGCGCATCGGTTTTGAGGACCAGCTGTTGATAGGGATGTATGATGTGAGAGCAAGTACAAACAGTTGTGCTATAATCTGCGCCCACTATCTTTAGCATGCTATTCTGGCGTTGCTCGTACTACAGCCACCAATAGGTAACTGCAGATATGAAGCGCTGTGTCCTTTAATAATATCAAAGCTTTGCCCTGGGTATTAACAGTGCTGACACTACATGCACCTCAACCAACTTTTCTTGAAAAATTCTAAAACGCAATTAAGCGATTGAAATCCCTAATATCATAACTACAGTCCTCTTAGGCCAAGACCAGAAATTACTACACCACCGAAGGTGATGATAAAAGTGTATTTAACACGATTGTGTGATTACTGTTGAGTAGCTATAACGATGCTATATTCTATAATAGAAAATCTTCCATAAAAGTTCCTTTGCATCAGACAGTCTCCTTAATCTGGAGGAAGAACGCGATAATTCTAAAATGTACTCTTAAGTTTTCTTTATGTCTTTCAAGAACACAAAGAAAGCTTGTATAGGGAAAATGTGGATCAACCCACCTGCTTCTCCTCTTTTCTAGGGCAAGTAAAAGTATGAACTAGGACACTAAATGTCCTAAATTACTGCTTTGAAAGGAATACCTCACCAGTCCCGGATATTATGTTATATCCACTTGATGGTACTGGGATGAGTAATAAATGCCCAATATACTCACGTCATCGTCATGAACTTGAAGAGTGAAGTACCGTTTTTTGCCCAGCCTAACTGACCTACATTTGTGTTAAACAGCTTGAGGCTCTGGTGGAGGATGTCTCCATAACGCCTACGGCCTGAAATTCCACAGTCTGACTTCCGTTTAGATGCTTTTCAGTATCAATTACGCTGCCCCCAAGAGTTTCATATAAAAAAGATTTAAGAATCACAAAGATTTTTCGACTCTGAAGTTATTTGGAACAAATTGTATCAAGAGAAATTAGAAACTGAGATGATGCTTCAAGATATTCCCATTTTAACCGGATTTTTCTATTTCTTCACAGCTTGTGGCTTACAGCCCCGCCTAAAAAGAAGTTCCCTTAAATGTTTCATTATTGTTTTTTTCTCAAAGCGATACAGAAATGATTGGGGAGATTAGTTTATTAAATAGAATAGTTGGTTGAATATAAAAAGTAATATTATTTCTTATAATAATTATCTTAACAGTTGGACTTAATCATGAATGAAATAAAGGACCTTTAGAATGAATTTCTCGCTGGTTGTTCATGCATTTATCCTGCAGCAATTTCAGGATGCTTTAGGTTATTTTGAATACCGCAGAGCCAAGTTTTAGATACTTTTTGAGTGGATAATATGGGAATTTTAATTTTATGAGCGAGCACATATCTGAAGACTAGCAGATTAGGGAGTGCATTACCCAATAATCCTAATATGAAAATACAATACTCATTCCTTCAGAATGCAAATATTTTCTTAATCCAAAACACTCCATGTTTAGACTTTCTAGTATATCCCGCTGTAGCCTACTGAATATCATAATATGGCGCTGTCTCAACATATTTTTGGTCACATGTATTACATCCTTTAATTTCGAAGATAAAAAAGCTGAAGATTTCTGAGAGTTGTAGGTGTCTCAAAGAGAATTTATGCTCAGTTGCCACCTTTTTGCACCAAACAACCCCCTTTTTGTGGGAGTTACACAAAAATTAAAAATCTAATGTTTTCCATTCACATGACTTTCTCTATCTGTTCTGCAACAGATTATTCTTACAAAAGTGATCAATCTCTCTACTTCGTGTTAATCAAGATAAACAAAATCTAACAAAAATTGTCGTATAATTACTTCCGTATAAGTAGAAGGTAAATAAGGGAATACACTAGGCTAAAACGATAGTCAAATGTTTTAAAGGTTGGTTGTGAATGAAATACCTTTCTTTTGCATTGGCAGGAGTTGACAAATTCCTGTATTAGAAAATTTTCAGTATTTTAATATTGAAATAGAAAAATCTGATGTGTTCAATTCACATGACTACATCTCTGTAACAAATTGTTGTTAAAAAGCTTTTTCTTCCATTTACATAATGCTAATCGAGATAAACATTAGCAGATATTGTCCTTATTGCTTGGTCCCTTGTAAGTAGAAGGGAAAACATCTAATGTGTTAGATTCATATGATGTCCTCTAGCTGTTTAAATGGTTAAAATTGAAACCAATAATCCGGAATAACCCGAAAACGATTAACTCTTAAAAAAATGTATATGACATAAAGTGTATGTTTTAATGAGATCTCCATATTTTGTGTAGGAAGTTTTTGTATATTTCTTACGATTTGCTAGTTATACAAAAGTCGTCCAGAATGAAGAGGTCTTCAAAGGATATTCCCAGAAAATTCAAGATATACGTTGTGGTTGTCATAAAAATATCTTACACATGAGGTATTTTAATCAAAATCGTTAGAACCGTTTTTGAGAAAATCAAAATTTTCAAAAAATGTTCCATTTAAAGGGTAGTTGGAGGTGGGGGGATTTTCTTAAAAAATCTTCTTGTCGCATTTTTGGAAGATACCAAACTTAAATACCAGGTGTGGTATATTTTTCGTTTTTGAGCTATGCTGTCCACAGACACACACACACACACACACACACACACACACACACACACGGACATTTTTCCAAAAATGTTTGTTTTTGGATTCAGGGATATCAAAACATATATTTCCGATGAAATCTCGGTATCGAATTTTTTGGTGCAATACAATACCTTCCCTATACACCATGTACATAGTACGTGTAGAGAAAGTAAAAATACTGAAATGGAAAAAAGTTATGCAACTAAAATAAAATACTCCAAGAAAAAAATTATAAAAATAAATTGTGTGTTTTATGAGATCTACACCTTTTGTATTGAAAGTTTTTTGCCTATTTCTTACGTTTACCAGTTATGCAAAAGTCATGCAGAATGAAGAGGTCTTCAGAGGCTGTTCACAGAAAATTAAATACATACATTTTATTTGCCACGTAAATAACTTTATTTTACGGCATTTTAACGAAAATAGTGCTATTTGAGAAAATCAAAATTTTCGACACTTTTTCCATGTAAAGGGTACTTTGAGATGGGGGTATTTTGCTCAAAATCTGCGTGTTGCATCCTTGAAAGATACTAAACTTAAATACCAAGTTTGGTATTTTACGGACTTTTCGGTTTTTAGTTTTCGTTTTCACAGACATACATACACACATACACACAGGCCTTTTTCTAAAAATGTTTTTCTTTTAGATAGAAGGAACAAAAACATATATTTCCGGTGAAATCTTGGTATCAAATTTTTGGCTGGAATGCAATAGGTACCTATTAGAAAATTGTGCATACTTGCTAGAGAAAGTAAAAAATAAAACAAATTCGTTCATATATTCATGTCTCTAATATAGCGTAAAAACAATGCACAAGGCTCCAAATGATCCTACGCCGAGGCGCAGTGTGCTTGGTTGTTGGGCTCTGATTCCCGGCCGCACAGTGTACCCCTACCACCGGGTATAGTTTCGGTACCCACTCAGCACCTTGAGGATATGAAAAAAACTGTGGTATGCAGCGATCCCGGTCACGAAAAGCCGACATTCCCTGGGGAATGAGTTATGACCTCCCATAATTTTTTATGATCGTCCACCTCTGCCGGCAATCGGGTTGGTAGGTCCAGCCCTCAATCGGACAGTAACTATTTATTATTATTATTATTATTATTATTATTATTATTATTATTATTATTATTATTAGTAGTAGTAGTAGTAGTAGTAGTAGTAGTAGTAGTAGTAGTAGTAGTAGTATTGTTATTATTTTTTACTATTATTATTAGTAGTATTATGTTTTTCAATTGGGAAGAGTTCTACTCTGCAGCGAATGAGATGCGCTATCGTGCTCTGCGTTGCCAGGTCACTACTCTTTTCATATTTCCTTCTCACTCGCACACTGAGCATGCAAATCTGCCTGGCGACATAATGTTTATTCATTTGTATTATGAAACCTATTTGAGCTGAATATCTGTGGTTTTTACGGTTCTGCTACGAACATTACTCCCTATCTTCGACGTGAATTTTTGTTGTTGCAAAATTTGGCGCAAGTACTATTTATGAGACGGAATCACTTAGCGCGTTACTCCCCAGTTAAGCGGGAATGCAATGTCAATTCCGAAGCACTCCGATTGGCTACCGATTGGTGGCGCTCAAGGACACATCGTCTCATTTGAAAGTCACTGTAGTGTTGTTTCAACTGTAGTTTAAATTTAAGGGAGCAAATCAATAGCATTTTTCTAGATAACTAGGTTTAAATAAAGAGCTTATATCGCAAGATGCATGTATGCAATTAATGCCGAAATAGTTCCGGAACTACAGAGTTGCGCGTCAGTCAAAGTTTATCATCGTAGCATTAGAATACCCGAATCTAGATCCTGAGATATGAGAAAGACAGATTTTATGACTACATGGAATTGGGCCGTTATGGGTTATGAAAACTAGACAGTTAAATACTCTACAATAACTTGAGCTTCAACCTAAGATATAATTTTTGGTAAAAAGAAGAGTAGATGTTACAAACATATCACTTTTTCTACCCACTACCCTTCAATTTTATCACGTAAGTTTAAGTTTATAAGATAGTGCTATATGTTTTCATCATCATTCAATATTTATTATTACTATAATCGTAACCTCAGTGGGTTATATAACTATCTTTAACAAGAAATAAACGCATAGACCGTCATATACTGGATGGTCAATATTTAAAAATTCTATGATCAGTTTTACCAGCTGTAATTTTACACAGGCTTTAGCTTAGCAAAGAGTAAACGGAATCAATAGATGTTTAAAAGAGGGCTGATATATGCTATTCTTAAACAGCCATGACATCGTGAGAAACAAACAAATAGCTACAGCACTTTTAAATATGACAAAGTATTCATGAATTCAAAGGAAAATTAATGGATATTTCGCAAATGCCTAATACCATAAAAAGCTATTTAAACTATATTGTGTAGTAAGTAGGTAAAGGTAGTAATAGCAATAGTAGTATCAGTAGGGGCAGTACTCTCTTTTGGGTTATCTTTTATATAAAGCTATTCAAAGTCCTTGACGGATGAAGACGAGTTTAGAGGCGATTTCCAGAATATTCAATATATTTTATTTGACATGCACAGATCTCAAATACAATATGGTATCGAATAAAATCATTACTCATTTTTGAATAAAATTGAAAAGAAAGAAACATGTTCCATGTAAAGGGTAGTTTGAGCGGTGGAAATTTGTTTGTTTGTTTAACAGTTTCGTGTTGCATTTTTGGACGGGGTTCTTCTGCTATATATAAGGCATGTATTAGGCTTATTTTCCTGTTGCTTCTGCAAAAATTTCCGCCCATCTCTTGTAAGCTCTTCCTGTTTCGCTATTCTCTTAGTTTGTACCTTAGAGCTCTCATTTGAGTATCTTACTTCCGGCATGCGTTGTACGTGTTCCAACCATTTATTTCTTAAGTTGACAATTCTTACATTAAATCGTATATGTGCAATTCCTATTTTACTGTTTTATTTTTATACTATCTTTCCTTCTCACTCCCTTTAATGACCTCAGAAATTTCATTTCGTTTGCTTGTATTCTGCTTACATAGTTTTTTTCTTTAAATTTCAGCTCTCGCTGCCATATAAACATATAGGTGTTGCTACTGTTTTATGAATGTAATAATTGTGTCTTTTCTTTTTTGTTTCTAAGTTCCGCATATTTGAATAAATCCTTCTATTTAATGTTGGAAAATGCTACGCCCTGATTTACAGAAAGGCACTGGAGTTACTGAACTTAAATATCAACTTTGGCATTTGCCCAATATTTCGTTTTTGAGTTATGTATTTACACACGTACACACATGGATATTTTTCTAGAAAGATTATTTTGGGTTGAATATGAACTGGTGTTACTAATGGATTAGCAGGTATAAAATTATCTGGATCTCCTAAAATATAAGGTTCTTTTAAGGATAATAATATTAGGTCCTTTACGAAGATGAATATATCCTAATACCCTACGCTCCAATAAAGTAAAAAAAGCCACACCAACTATAACAAAAATAATTAAAATTAAACTTTTTTTTTATCCTCTCAAAAATGGAATCTATGAGTATAAAAATATACTGTAAGTATATATAATAAGAATTTAATATATATATATATATATATATATATTTATCTTATTAGAATTAATAAAGAATATTGGAATACACATCTTATGTATTTATTATTCTAACCCTTTTCTCTTTCTCGTGTAGGTTATTATACTTTGTATATCCAAGGGACTTCAGAGTATGTCTTTTCAGTAAAATATTAATATCGGGTTTATGGGTAGAATACAACACTTCCACTGTCTACAGGGGCGTTGTACATAATTGTGGTAAAAACCATCCAAGTTTGGAGAACGAACTCCAGTAAAAACATTCAATTATTTTTACAAACCAATCAGTTGACTCTAAGCTTGGGAGATCCTAGTACACTAGGAAGTTTTAGTTCTGGAAAGAAAGGACATTTTCGGGCCTATTTCATTTTGTGCAAGGACTTATTCAATGGAAACATTCCTAGAATTTACGTTTCTTGAAAAGCCTTCAATTGAAACAATGTGATAGGGTCGACTCACCTCCCAAGATGTCATCAAAGAATCTTTCGAAGAAGTCTTCGTCGTCATCATCATCTTCCTCGTCGTCTGCTGCATCGTCTTCGTCATCATCATCGTCATCGTCATCTGTGATGTCTAAGTCGATGTCGTCGTCATCATCGTCATCGTCGTCATCTGTGGACGCCGCTGGAGGTTTTGCTCCAGCAGCTGCTTGTCGGGCAGTTTCTAAGTTACTTGTATCCACAGGAGTTGAGGTCACCACAGCTACAAGCAGGAGCAGGCAGCTCGCCAGTAGCAGAAGGGGCGTTTTCATCCTTCACACTGTAACAGTCCAAGAAATAAAACATTGTATAGAAAATCTGATGTGGTCTATTCACATGACTTCCTCTACATCTCTACAACAAATTATTGTTAATAAGCTTATTCTTCTATTTAATGCTTAACCATTTGCAGAAATTGTATAATTACTTGCTTCCTTGTAAGTGGAAGAAAAATAAGGGAATATACTAGGCTAAACCGACAAATACCTTAAAATGCGGTTGCTAATGTATAGAAATCCGATTCTTTGCGTGGCCAGGTCTGTCAGTGTGTGTATGGGGGGGGGGCAGCGTAGCCCAAAAGCGAAACTTGGTACTAAGCTCAGTATCTTCCAAGGATGCGACTCGAAGATTTTCAAGAAAATCCCCCACCTCCAACTGGACAAATTTTCGAGAAAATTGATTTTCTCAAAATGACTAACGGTTTTGATTAAAATATCATATATTAAAGATATTTATATGACAATAAAATATAAACCTGGAATTTTCTCGAAATAGCCTCTGAAGATCTCTTTATTTGATGAATTTTGTGAAATGTAGCATAGCTGGTAAACCGCAAGACATAAACAAACATTTATTTAACAAAAAATATACCGCCCGTTATAACACACAATTTATGCTATACACATTTTTTCCGTTGAGTTGACCGTTTTTGAGATATCCCTTCTTATTGATTTCTGTTTTAAAATACTCATACTTTTGTCATACTGGAATTTGCCAACAAACAAAGGAACTTCAATGCCTCAGCAATCAGATTTTAAATATTCGTCTATAACTCCCTTATTTTCCTTCTACTTACAAGGAGGCTAGTAATAAGACCCCTTGTGCTATTCCCCCCCCCCCCTTAGCATGAAGTAAATACAAGGGTAAGCTTTTTAACAATAATTTGTTGCAGAGATGTAGAAAAAGTCATGTGAGTGGAACACATCAGATTTTTATGGATGTGAAGCAACGTTTTCTTGTTTCTTACGGTTTACTAGTTATGCAAAAATTATCCTGAATGGAGAGGGAATCAAAGGCTAGTCCCAGACAATTCAAAATATACATTTTATCTGTGACGTAATTATGTTTAATGTCTGATGTTTTAATGATAATCATTAGCCATGTTTGAATAAATCAAAAATTCCAAAAAGTCCTCCATGTCAAGGGTAGTTTGGGTTGGGGCGATTTTCCTGAAAATCTTCGTGTCACATTTTTGGAAGATCTGAACGTTCATGCCAATTGTTTTATTTAACTCACATTTTGTTTTAGGTTATGCTGTTCAAAGACACACATACACACATATGTTCCTAAAATCCGATCTGTTACATTCACTTGATTTTCTCTGTCTATTCTACAACAAACTACGCTTACAAAAGCTCATTCTATTTACGTCATACTCATTGAGACAAACATTAGCAGAAATAGTAAGAAAGCGAAGGTATTAAAATTCCGTTCTCTTTGCCTCACCAGATATTCCATTCACATGCCTTTTTCTACTTATTCGCAAACAAAATATTCTTACAAAGGCTTGCTCTTCTATCCATTTTATGGTAATCAGATAAACATTAACAGAATTTGTTTTATTACTAAGTTCCCAACAAGGAAAGTATATAAGAAAATCACTAGGCTAAAGTGATATTCAAATCTTTTTAAAGCTGTTGCTATGAGACGTTTAAATTAGATTCTCTTTACGTGGCTAGAGCAAAACAAAAGAAACTTGAATGAGAGACACTCCCGTTTGATAAAAGTATAACTATTTTAAAATTTAAATCAATAAGGAATATCTGGGAAATAACTCCACAAAAAGAAGAAATGGAAATGACATGAATTGTATGTTTTAACGAGATCTATATTTTTTCTATCTCTTTCGATTTACGGTTTATGCAAAAGTTCTCCAATATAAAGGGAGCTTAAGATGCTATTCCCATAAAAGTAAAGCTGTGTATTTATTCGCCATCTATATGGCATTTCAATAAAAAAAAACCATTTTTGCGAAAATCGAACATTTCAAAAAATGATCCATGTAAAGGTTAGTTTTCGGGGTAATTTCTGAAATTCTTTGTGTCATATCTTTGAAAGATGCTAAACATAAACACCAAGTTTGGTACTTAACCGACCTTTCGTTTTTGAATTATACTGTTCAAACACACACACACACACAGGCACATAGACATACGCACACGAAATCCTTTTCTATTTTTTAGTTACTTGTCCTCAAAACATATATTTCCGGTGAAATCTTGGTATCGAACTTTTGGATGATATATAATACCTTTTCTATGTTCTATGTACATTGTGCATACGTGGTAGAGGAGGTAAAGAGGTAAATGACTTTCTATTTGAGAAAAATATAGGTATTCGAAAACTGAAACCAAGACCAATAAAAAGGGATATCTCGAAAATGTTTAACTACACAATAAAAATGAATTTAACAAAAATTGTGTATTTTAACAAGGTCTACATTTTATTTAATGATTTATTTTTATAGTGCGTGTTTGTCCATCTCTTGTGGTTTACTAGTTATGCAAAGGTCAATCAGATTTAAAAAGAATCCACAGCATGTTACCAGGAATTTCAAGATAACCTTAAATTTGTCATGCAAGTATTTTAATATACAGTATTTTCATTAAAATCTTTAGAACAGTTGTTGAGAAAATCGACATTTTCGAGAAAAAAATCTTCCATGTATACCGTAATTTTGGGGTTGAGGTATTTTTCTGAAAAGTTTCGTGTTGCATCCTTGGAAAATACAGAAATCAAATACCAAGTCTAGCACTATACACCACACACGACTGATATTTTGGATCTAAAAATGATATTTTTGGATTCAGGGGCCCTCAAGTCACGTATTTGTGGTGAAATCTCGGTATCGCAGGCAATGGCACTGGTGATACACGAAATGAAGATGGAGTACCGGTGGAATGCGAAACCGGAGAACCCTGTACCGCTTTGTCCACCACAGATCTCACATGCGGGCCGTTTAGGTGAGAGGCGATTGGTCTACGGCCACGGCAGGTCCACTCTCGACTCCATGTGTCCATTGTGCGTGGTAGAGAAAATAACATTTTTTGTTTTAATTCCTCGTTCTTTAAAACATGTACTTCCGGTGAAATCTCGTTATCGAATTTTTGGTAGAATGCAATAACGTCTTTACCTATTATGTACATTGTACGTAACAGAGAAAGTAGAGGATAGTCGGCTTACCCCTCTCTGTATTTTAGGACTCACATCCTCCCCCTAGGACTTACAAGTGGGTCAGAGGAGCCAACTTGTACTAAAATCACGAACACATAATCTTTATATCATAATTCCTGTGAATATGAGTTATTTTCTGCGTTTTACGGAAATGTAGATTCCACAATTACAAATTAAACGTAGAAGATCCCTGGTAAAGTTAGCAACATTTTGATGGAGTGTTTCGCTTTGTTACCTGCTCTTGGTTGTAACCGTCAAGGAGATAGGCTTAGAGCCAAATTTGCGATTTTTTGTTTTTATTATTACATTTTTTTTTGTTTCTTTTTCTATTCAAAAGTGGTATAACTTTTTACTCTGTACCCTTTTTATCAGTGGACATTTAAACCAAGAGAGCGTGCTATTTCTAATTACGAATGCATCCTTATCTTCTCCGTTTCTCAAAAATTCATTTTACTTCCCAGAAAAGTCCCTTGCAGAGGGATTTTGGGCACATTGTGATGTCATTAAAAAAGAACAACTAATGTGCTCCATTCACATGACTTTCTCTACATCTCTGCAGTAAATTATTTTTAAAAAACTCATTCTTCTATTTACTTCATACTAATCGAGAAAAAATTAGCAGAATTGGTCTTATTACTTGCTTCCTTCTAAGTATAAGGGAAATAAGGGAGTACCATAATCAAACGATAATCAAATCGTTTAAAAGCTGGTTGCTATGTGATTGAAGTTCCTTTGATTGTATGGCTAGGGATTGACAAATTCCCCTATAAGAAAAGTAGAAGTATTTTAAAACTGAAACCCATAACAAGAAATATCTCTTAAAACGGTCAACTCCACGAAAAATGTATATAGCATAAATTGTGTGTTTTAACGAACTGTATATTTTTATTGAGTAAATGTTTGTCTATTTCTTGCGGTTTACCAGTTATGCTAAATGCATGTAAATATCCTTAACATACGATATTTTAAGCAAAATCGTTAGAGCTATTTTGAGAAAATCAAATTTTCGAAAATTGTTCCTTGGAAAGGGTAGTTGGGGGCGAGGGAATTTTCTTGAAAATCTCGTGTCACGTTCTTGGAAGATACTAATCATAAATGCCAAGTTTGGTATTTAACGAACTTTTCGTTTTTGAGCTATGCTGCCCACAAACAGACGCATACGCACACACACGTGCACACACACGTACACAGACACACACGGACATTTTTCTAAAAATGCTTTTTTTAGATTAAGTGGATCTCAAAACATATATTTCCGGTGAAATCTCGGGTTTTATAATTTGATCTGGGATTTGATGCGAATTAGTCGAACACTTATATGGAAGTATATATTTTAAATATATGCATGTTTTTAACAGAATTAAAATTTGCAGATGTAAAAAGTCTTGCAGCTTTTGCTATAATTATACAGAAAAATCCAGATTATACTTTATTTACATGTGCATCAAGAACATGCTTACCAAATATTATACATGAAACATGAGAACAATTTAAAAATGAGCATTTTATATTAAACAATTAAATTCTTAACTAAAAGATCAATAAAGCGGAAAATATTCGCATTAGATAGTTAAAATGTTGTATAGGCACTGCCATAAGAGTAATAAATATGCAAAATTTGAAATCTCTATCTTTAAAAAATTGAATTTAGTATTTACATTTGACTGACTCGTTAAATATTTAATTACGCCTTCCCGTCCTTACAAGCATACTTTAACTGATCATAGATGTGTATTATGACGAAATAATGAGAATGTGGACTTAGCAACATACTAATGCCTGTATTTTACATGGTTTATAACCATTGAGCAAGTGGTTATAAACTGATAACCAATACTGAACACCTGGAAGTGCGAAAAAGCATAAAAGCTAAATTTTTGCTGGTGTGTGATTTTTTCAAAGATAATATCACAGTAGAAAACGGAATTTCTTGAATCCAGTGCCGGTAACCCAATTTGAGAATTTTACTGCTCATACATGCATGAACCAGTAAATCCTCTAACTTAATGCATTTATTATTGCAGACATGGAATATATCACGTTTTAGTGCTGAATTTCATCAGTTAAATCCTACTTGGACCTTAGGTTCCGTTTTATAGGTTAATATTTTCTTGAGATTTAATTCATGCAGGAAACGAGTATGAGCTGCAAGTTATAGATATAGTGTTTTATAAACGTCAAAACCAGACGCGGATAATCGATCGCCACTTTACCAATAACGTCAATGTTGCTGCCCTTGACGATGGAACCATCATGTTCAACAGCTGTTGATATAATATTATTAATTTTATTTTGGAGTAAGTTCTATTTCTAATATACATTAACGTTTTTTTTTTAAAAAAAAACAGTAACGGAGTCTGATTAGGACATTGCACAAACATATAACACCCATGCCCAAGGGGGGACTCGAACCCACGATCCCCTGCCCATGAAGCACCAAAGCGAGACGCTTTAGCGAGCGTGTCCATGGGGACCGGCTTAATGTTGAGAACACACCTGCAATATACATTCGGTAGATGCGTGGAGAATATCAAACATCCCACAAACCGCCGCTTCAGGCGATACCGGCTTCCCCGCATGGCTTGCGGGCATCCCCGGTAACGAAGGAGCACCACCAACAGCTGCTACGGCTAAACTCCTTATAATCCTTCAAGAGTTGCTTGGATTCAAAATTAAAACCTCAAAAGAAACATTTTGATAAAAACACACCAGCGGTGCACAAGGGCCGTTGCACCATCAAGGCAACCTTCGAGGAGCAATATTTGCCTCCTCCTGTCACTCCACAACCCCAAAACACACCCGCCATCCTGCAAAACCCACAATCCCGTCAGAACGTGGTTAAGTTCTCTCCGAGAACAGGGACACGTCTAGCACACCTCGGGCTGCCCTCAGCCTGCCAATTACACTGGACTGGAATATCAAACGCTTCAATGAAATACCACACTTGTGTCGCATTATAATATTCTGGCTTCTCAAACGCATACGGGCCTTTGACATGTTTTGTTCAATCTGAAGTCAAATAAGCATGTTTCTTATAGCGATAAAATTGCCTCAGCTACGAAGCTCAATAATTACAATAAAAAACAAAAAAATAAAAACCGTTACAAAGTGTGCACATAAGTTTATGTAAGTTTTACAAGGAGACCATCACATAGCATTCAAGAGAATAAGGAACATTCCAGTTTTAGTTGTCATCAGTATACGTTTTTTTAACTCGAATCAAATGTTGAAGCTGAATATTGCTGGAATTAAGCCCAATAAAGTTGTGTCTAACAAGACCATGTCTTAAAAATCTATTTTTGGGTTGTAAAACACTAACATATGTCTAAAAATAGCAGCAGTATCCAGGTTACCTAGCTTACATTAGGCTGGGAGTGTATAATACGTTAATGAAATACGCGATTGAAAAACTTTGTTCAAGACTTTAGGTTAGAGCATATAGTTGCTTCTGGCATCGTATACTTCCTTCTTCTGAAGGCCCATTATGACTGAAGGTATGCCTTTCGAAGCACTGACAATTATCTGAGAAAAAACTTTTTTTAACGTTAAATATACGGAGTTGATGGCTTGGTTTGCACATTTTAATTCACTAATATATAGATGGTCGTCTCCTTAATGCGGTGGTAGCGCGGCTGCTTGCCAAGGGTTCGATTCCTGGAACCGACGTGGGGAATTTTCCCCCGCTAAGAGATCTGGTCCGGGGTGCACTCAACCTCGTGAGATCCATGGACGGGGGCCGATTGAGGAGCTACAATTGAGAAATAGCGGCTCCTGATCGAAAAGACAGCATTAAGTGGCCGGGAGGTACTCGAGGCGCTGATCTCGTCCCACCCTCCAGCACTGCGCCCCATCCATGACATCTTCGGGCGATAGACCTTGGTCCCTTGTGGGCTGTTATGCCATGAAGGTAAGTTTACATATAGGTAACATAAAGAAGCAAAAATGCTTCAAGTTATCGAAGAAATAATTTAATGCATGCATTTGATGAACTTCGAAAGAAATAAAAAAGAAAGAATGAAAGAAGAAAAACATATCACCGATGTTAACTATTTCATACCTTGGATAGGTAGTCAGACCGAAAAATTCAATGCCATTCCGGGATTTGAACCATGGATCTCCCAATCTCTAGCCGATTGCTCTGCCACTCAGCTACCGGCATAGCATTGAATTTCTCAACTGACTCGCATGTTTCTCGGTAAACCGGTGTTCTCAAATTATTTTGAGATAACGTACACCAATGGCGACTTACAATGTAAGTACTTAAGTCCCAGGACTCACAGTATAGTCAATATTTCATACCTTGTCTAATCCCCAAGTATGTATGCAGAATAATTTGTTTTTATTTATTGCAAATAGCTAGTGATGTTTCAGCTCCTTTTATTTATTAGGAGACGTCAACGCATGTATAGAACAGCAGCTGCCTCTGCACTTGCACAATATACGTTAATAGACAACTGCTACTGCTGCATCTTGACGTGCTTGAAACATTAATATTAATGGGGTAAAGCATCTTGTGCTTTACGGGTGAACTCCAAGAGCATTCTGTTGGCGTACATGACCCCGTATTTTGCTTATTTCAAATGAATATGGGCGCTTTCGAAATCAGTATGGTGTGATGAAATTAAAATCTGCAATAATTATATAAAATTAATAAAGTATTATAGTAACAAAATAATTCAAAACTACTGAGCAAGATAAAGTTTGGTTTTAATTTAATAATTTCAGCTTTAATACACAATAAATATATCTACCAAGGGCTGACATTGAATTTTATGGAATTAAAATGGAAAGGCCCAGATAGTTCGATGTTTTAGGAATAAAAAACAAATATAAACAATAAAATAGATAAACTTTATTTCTACGGACACTTTCAGCAGTGGGAATAGTCTGAAAATTAAATAATTAATGCAAAATTTTGGTTTACTATTGCAAATCAGTTGCATATGTTTTGAATACGTGATTTTTACTTTCTCTAGCCCCATATGTACAATGTACATAGGGATAGAGAAGGTATTGTAATGCACCCAAGTATTCGATACTGAGATTTCACCGGAAATATATGTTTTGGGATCCCCTGAGTCCAAAAAAAGCATTTTTAAAAAAAAGGTCCGTGCGCGCGCGCGTGTGTGTGTCTGTCTGTGTGTGTGTCTGTGGACAGTAAAGCCCTAAAACCAAAAGACCGTTAAATATCAACCTTGGTATTTAGGTTTAGTATGTTCCAAGGATGCGACACGAAGATTTTCAAAAAAAATCCCCTACCACAAACTACCCTTTACATGGAAAAATTTCGAAAACTTTGATTTTCTTAAAAATGGCTCTAACGATTTTGATTAAAATCCCGTATATTAAAACTATTTATGTCCGAAATAAAATGTATATCTCGAATTTTTTGGGAATAGCCTTTGAAGGCCTCTTTATTCTGGATAAATTTTGCTGAATTTTGCTTAACTGCTAAACCGTAAGAGATAGAAGAAAACGTACTCCGCAAAAAATTTACCTCATGACAAAACACACAATTGTTGTCCTTTACGTTTTTGTTGTGGAGGTAACCGTTTTCGAGATATTCATTGTTATTGGTTTCAATTGTGAAGTACTTAAACTTTTCTCACACAGGAAGTGTCTGTTTTTCTTTTGTTCTACTCCTGGCCAAGCAAGGAAGTGATTTGCAATGACAATCGAATAACGATAGCTTTTAAAACATTTGACAATCACTTTAGCATAGTGCATTCCTATATTCCCTTCTACTTATAAGTAACTAAGTAATAACATTCTACTAACATTTATCTTGATTAGCATTGTGTACAAAGAAGAATAATATTTTGTAGGAGTTTTGTAGAGCAGCTAGAGAAAGTCACGCGAGTGTAACACATCAGATTTTTTCTTTAATTTTATAAAGGCAATAAATGGAAACCATATTTCCCTTCTACTTGCATGGAAGCAACTAATAAGACTATGTCTGCTAATTTTTTCTCGATTAGCATGAAGTAAAAACGAAGCATTAATTTGTTGCAGAGATGTAGAGAAAGTAATGTGAATGGAACACATAAGATTTTTTGCCTTCTGCTCACAGAAAGGTATTTTACTGAATTTGAAATACTTCCTCCCATATTGAAGGCGGCCATTTTCGTTAGCAGCTCTAATACAAGATTATTTGTCGACTCTTTTATGAACTCTAGTGCGTTGAATGTATTTTATTAGTCGCTCATTTTATTAACATAATGCTATAAACATCTATGGCGATGAGTTAACGGCGACGAAACAAATGTTCCGTTTACTGTCATTGCATAGCAACGCAGCAAATCGTAAATACCTAGATACTTTTGATAATTATGATTTTGAAGATTTTGTACCGGAAATGAATTAAGAATGCAACACGTAGTGAGTTTTTTTTTTCGCACTTGCGAATTTTAAAAGTTACACGTCGTGTGAAAATAAATAAAGCAAAGAAAACGCTCTCTGAAGTTCTTGCACAAATATTATTTACTTTAATTCAAAATCTTCTCGGGCTTCTAGCCAGGTAAAAACTTGGTTTGACACCAACGTTTCGAAGAAGTGCATCTTCCTCGTCATCAGTTCACCCTGAAGACGAGGAAGATGCACTTCTTCGAAACGTTGGTGTCAAACCAAGTTTTTACCTGGCTAGAAGCCCGAGAAGATTTTGAATTAATACGTCGCCAGGAAAGCTTCAGTTCTTATTATTGACTTTGTTTAGTTTCACTTAATGATTTTACAGCTGTGTATTATTAGAATGAAGGAAACCAACCGCAGTTCTTTTAAATGTTTTATTAACCTGAATATGTTTTTATTTTTTTAACTAACAAATCTGAGAATGGATGAGAAAAACTTCGGGAATATTCAACAAAAATGATTTTGTCCCAATTCACTTATCAGAGCTTCGCCACCTTTAGAATCAGGAATGAATTTATTACAAAAATATATATTTAAAAACTTATAAATGTTATTAATACATATTTGTTAGGCTTTTATAGCTAATAAGCCTCTACTTTTATATGATATAATATACATTCAAAAGTAAGTATTAATAAAATCATAAACCTATGTTATAAAATGCAAAACAAAGCCGCAATCAATCGCAAGAGAATGTTAATAGCTGACCCAATAAGACGGCCAGGAAGTGACCGCCATAAAAGAGTTTATATCCGAATATCAATGAATAAGAGCAAGCAGTAAAAGGGCTTAACTCCCTCACAGAAGAATAGAAGAACATCACATATAGTGACAACATGTTTTGGTTCGATTTTTATAGATATCCCAACAATTGCTGGCCCTTGGCCTTACACAGAAAATGCGTTAGCCAGTCAACACATCGCAACGGAAAATCTGATGTAAGATGTGAGAACGATCACGTGATTCCATTCATGTTCGACGTAGACATAAACTTGTGATCCATTCAGCGTCGTCATCATCATCATAATCATCATCACAAGCGTTAAGCTTCATGGCTGTTCCAACTAGATATGTTTATCCATCGGTTTTTGGTCGTCCCGAATCTCTTCTAAATTTAAGTTTAATTTAATGTTTAGTGTTAGTTTGCGTAATTCATTGTGAATGGTTCCGTTATAATCTGATTTTTAAGTTTACGTTTGCTTACGCCTGATTTTCATTTTGAATAGAGCCTTGCAAAAATAATAGATATTAAAAAATTTACTTTAAACTCTGGCTAAAAATTACCTCTAAAATGACTAAAATAAGATAAGGAGAATTTTAAAAATACGTCAACTAATGAAGATTGGTTGTATTTTGGCTACAAGGATCAACAGGGATAATAAAGTCGTTTCCACGACGGCGAATGCCAGTATTAGAGCTTTGAAATAATAACATGATAATAAGGTTGATGGAATAAATAAGGCATTTGTTTGTACGTCAGTTTCTAAACCGTGAACACTTCCTTCATTCACATCTTACCGCTTACTCTTGACCTGCATTAATGAAGTTCACTACCAGTTGTTCTTGAAAGCTAACATAGCGATTAATTACTACTTCTACTTCTTTGATTCGTCCGTTAGGACGATAGTTTATGCAAATCATATTCGAATAAACAACTAATATTAATATTCACATCTTAAAGTAAATTTTAAATATAAAATGGTTGCTAAAACAACAAAAGCAAATTTTACGCTCTCAACCACGTACGTAATAGGTAGAGGAAGTATTCAATTAAAAAAATCGATACCGAAATTTCACCGGAAATACATATTTTAAAACCCTCTGATGTAATCGTTTTCTGAAAAAGGTCCATATATATTTGTGTATGTGTGTAGAACATTGTAACTTAAACATGCAGATTTCATGTTTAAATTATATTTACATTTAATGTGAAATAAATTACCAAACTTAGTATTTAAATTCAATGTAACCCAAAGACGCGATACAAGATTTTTACAAAAAAAACTTCCACCTCAAATTACCCTTTTTCCTTTCTGAGTTGTTGACTTTCTAAAATTGGCTCTTACGTTTATAATTAAAATATCGTGTACTTAAGATGTTTACATAACTTTTTACCTGTATATCTTAAAAATTTCTGGGAACAATGTGAGAATTTGGAAGATTTTTGTATAACTTTGTGTAATAGGCAAACTCGTAAATCTAAATTTACTTCAGAAAAAGTGTAACTCTTCAATACACACAAATTAATCTAAGTATTTAGTTGACATCGCCATTTTCGAGATAATCGTTGTACAGTATTGTGTCATTTTTATAACAGCTTCGCTATTAAGTTGCATCTCGCGAGGTCATGGAAAATGTATGGACCAGTATATAGCGTCCTGGTTTTTAAACACTTGACCATCATTTTTGTTTCTACTATGTTCCTTGTACAGTAACGAAATGATCAATGAAACTATTTCTACACATTTTTATTTCGATTAATATAAAGTATATAGAAAAATAAAATTTCATAGGAATATTTTGTAGAGGCTATATAAATATGTACGATAATTGGTAGAAAAAAATATGTGAATGCAAAACATCAGAATTTTAAATCATATAATTCAATTCATAGGTTGTACTTTTTCTACATTGGTTTAGATTTTTAATAGCACAAGAATAGGTAATATACAAGCTCGAGAAAACTCATTTTGGAATGGTGTAGAGTACCTTGAAACACCTTCATTAAATTCACATTATTGTTTTCTTTTGTGAAAAATAAAAAATAAATAAAAGGAAAGAAGCATATATAATGTTCATCTGCATAAACATTTAATAAATAATAATAAACAAATTAAAGGGTTTATAGTAATATTTCATTGAAGCTTCTTAAAAAGGGATTAAATGGGGATTCACTTGCACCCAATCAGATCAAGAGGCTGCTAATTTTCCTTCCAAGAAGAATTTCTTGCATCAACACCGATATAATGTGTCCGCCAAATCCCCTTTCGCAAATAGATAATTTCATGTCTCTACTTTATTAGTTATTTTCATTTGGTATTCGGCAATAAAGAGAAAATATCATAAAAAGACTCCATGCTTCAATACAAATAAATATTAAAGAAAATTAGTATTCTGTAAATACTAACTAATGCTATAAATAATATCTATTCCCAAACAGGAATGCCTAACAATCATTCATTCATTCTAAAAACAATATATTGAAATTCAGCAGAGTAAATTGTTTATTTTTTTCAAAAATTATTTAAAATAATTCTTATTCAACTTACGTGTGTTCTGAAACAGTCTGCCAGTATTGTATAGTTTATTGCAGAAAAATGTATAGCCTATACCTGCCAAGAGTTGATGTTTTCTTCCAAACTGAACCAATGTTTTTTAAATTTCTTTCCTTGCTATAATTTTGGCATTACTTAATTAATTTAAATTTAACGTTGGAAATCCATGTAAAGCTACACTATTTAAGTTTAATATTAGATTTTCTTTCTTTTCTTTTTGAAAATCAACACTCGTTGTTGACAACGGAACACATTAACACGTCTCATTTATGTTATTTAAAACTCAACGTATAAAATATTACAAACACACAAGACTAATATCCTTTAAAATGTTACACTACTTATTATTTTTTCAACAGATAACAGCAGAGATAATCCATGCAATCTGAAATAAAATTATTAGTTTGTATTGTTATAAAACTGTCAGAGTATAAATTAATGAAAATCGCGTGAGTATATTTATATTTTATAAAATTGTTTATCAGCAATTTTTAAGGAACTGATATTCCGCAACACTGGTGGATGTATTTTATATACGCAGATTCGGAAACAGTTGATGGTTACCTTGCAAATCACAGATGGAAGCAGATGAGTAGAAAGGATGAGAAGTAGACTTGTACAGACTTTCTCACACAGTTTAACACTACACAACTGACTTGCCCGACAAGCCATATGATGCTCTTTATACGCTGCACTGGTTTCTTCTGCGCCTGCGCACATTCTCAAGGAGTACCGGGCCTACTTTCCACAGGTTTCCACTGTTTGAACTGTAAATATAAAGCATCTTCTCAAAAACTATGGTAGGCATGTGAACTACAAGGACCTCTATCGTCACGATCGGCATCATCGTCATAGCTATAATAATTTTACTGTTAGGATTATCATTATTGCTATAACATTATCATTAAAATTAAGAATTTATCGAAGATTATGTGCGATGCACACTTTTAAAATATTTGCTAACGTATAAAGTAGAATTCATTGTCCAAATATTCTTAAATTCCAGAATTTCACTGCGAGTTCTCTATCAGTTATGTCTCTATTATGTTATGAAAGCACAACAATGAACATGTTTACCCTATTCTTCATGCAAACCACAATAATTCCTGTTTTCCGACAATTGTCCTCACTTATTCGCAGCGATGTTTCAGGTTCTCGCAGTTCAGTTACATTGTACACTAGGACTACTTTATGACAGCAGAAAATAATTTTTGCTTTAAGTTACGTGGTTATTACTTTCTCTACACGTACTAAGTACATAGTGTATAGAGAAGGTATTGTATTACACCCAAAAATTCAATACCGAGATTTCGCGCGCATGTGTGTGTGTGTGTGTGTGTGTGTGTGTGTGTGTGTGTCTGCGTCTGTGTGGACAGTATAGCTCAAAAACAAAAAGACCATTAAATACCATACTTGGTATTTAAGTTTGGAATCTTTCAAGGATGAAACACGAAGATTTTCAAGAAAATCCTCCTACCCCAAACCACCCTTTACATGGAAAAAATTTCGAAAATTTTTATTTTCTCAAAACTGGCTCTAAAGATTTTGATTAAAATCTTTTATATTTAAGATATTTACATGCCAAATAAAAAGCATATGTTGAATTTTCTGGAAATAGCCTCTAAAGACCTCTTTATTCTGGATGATTTTTATTGAATTTTGCATAACTGGTAAACCGTAACAGATAGACAAAAACTTACTGCACAAAAATGTAGATCACGATCAAACACACAATTTATGTCATTTACGTTTTTCTTCGTGGAGTTGGTCGTTTTCAAGATATTCCTTGTTAGTGATTTCAGTTTTAAAATACTTACAATTTTCTCATACGGAAACTTGTCAACTCCTGGCCAAGTAAAGAAACGGATTTCAATCCTATAGCCACCACATTTTAAAACATTTGACTGTCGGTTTAGTCTAGCGTATTCGCTTAGTTCTCTTCTACTTATAAAGGGACTAAGTAATAGGACCGTTTCTGTTAATATTAGCCTTAAATATATAGAAGAAAAAGCTTACTAACAATAGTTTGTTACAGAGATGTGGAGAAAGTCATGTGAATGGAGCACTTCAGATTTTTTTAGGGGACTCTCCGTTATGCACATCACTTGCGTCATTTTATTCGCCCGAAATTTTCATTCGACACTTCTAATATATGGAGGGAGGTCTGTGCTCCATCTCTGTGTACATTTTCTCTTCAGTATGCACTCGCCTTCTTATCCTGCATTCTTACTTTCTCTTGCACCTACTTACAGTGGTCAAAGGAAGTACTGCATTCCATCCAAAACTACGATCTAGATACACCGGAAATACATGCTTTGTAGTCTTCTGAACACAAAAACAAATATAATGTTTACTTTCTCTATACGTACTATGTACATAGTGTATAGAGAAGGTATTGCACTCCACCAAAAACTTCGATACCGAGATTTCACCGGAAATATATGTTTTAGGGTCCCCTGTATCCAAAAAAGGTATTTTCAGAAAAAGGTCCGTGTGTGTGTCCGTGTGTCAGTGTGTCCGTGTGTCTGTGAAAACGATAACTTAAAAACGAAAAGTCGGTAAAATGCCAAACTTGGTATTTAAGTTTAGTATCTTCCAGAGATGCGACACGAAGATTTTGAGAAAAATCCCCCCACCCAAAACTACCCTTTACATGGAACTTTTTTTTCAAAAATGTTGATTTTCTAAAAAATGGCTCAAACGATTTTGATTAAAATATCGTATATTAAAGATATTTATCTGACAAATAAAATGTATATCATGAATTTTCTGGGAATAGCCTCTGAAGACTACTTTATTCAGGGTCCATTTTATGGAATTTTTCATAACTGCTAAACCATAAGAGATTGACAAAACCTTACCACACAACAAATGTAGAGCACTTTAAAACACACAATTTATGTTATATACATTTTTTCGTGGAGTTGATTGTTTTTGAGATATTCCTTGTTTTTGGTTTCAGCTATAAAAACATACTTTTCTCATACAGGTCTTTGTGAACTCGTGTCCATACAAATAAAGGAACTTCAGTCACATAGCAACCAGCTTTTGACTGTCACTTTAACCCTTATTTCGCTTCTACTAACAAGGAAGCAAGTAATAAGACTAGTTCTGCTAATTTTTTGTCGATTAGATGAAGTAAATATAATAATTTATTGCAGTGATATAGAGAAAGTCATGTGAATGGAACACATCAGATTTTTACTTTATTTATCACACAGATACCCAGGATTACATTTCATCCAAACATTCTTTACTGAAATTTCAATGGAAATACAATCTTTGCGACCCCGTGAAGCCAAAAAAGCAGTTTAGGTCCACTTTTGAGAAAATCAACATCTTCTTCAAATTTTTATGTAAAGAGTAGTTTTAAATGGTATTTTCTTGAACATTTTCTGTCGCGTTCTTTCAAGATGCTGAACTTAAATTTCAAGTCTGATATTTAACTTCTTAACTTAACTTTCTGCACTACACATAGTAAGCAAGGAAGTATTTGTGTTTCACTCAAAATTCGATACCGAAATTTTGCCATAAATACAGGTACGTCCAGAAAGTAAGTTCAGTTTCAATTTATTTCCGCTGCAGCGCTGCGATCGCAGTTCCGCACATGCGCGGTAGACGCTCTTCTGTCAAGGAGAAGAAACGTGCGCCATTTTGAGATCGCTGTCAGCCACATACGCTTTGTTGTGCTTGTTTACAATGTCGGTGTTGATTGAAAATCCCGCCGCATCTTACTCACTGATTTCTTACCGCGTGGTCAAACAATCATAGCAGATGTTTATTGCGAAACACTTAGGAAATTGCGCTGCGCAATACAAAATAAGCGCCAGGGATTGCTGTCAAAAGGTGTTGTTTTGCTTCACGACCACACACTGCAAATGTGACGAAAAACCTCCTACAGGGATTTAGTTGGGACGTGTTTGGCCATCCTCCGTACAGCCCTGACCTCGCTCCTAGCGACTTTCATCTGTTCTTACATCTCAAGTCTTTCCTTGGCGGTCAACACTTCAACAATGACGAAGAGCTGAAAGAAAGTGTTTCCAACTTTTTGAAGACACAGGCGGCAAACCTCTATGAAGAAGATATACAAAAACTCGTGCCACGCTATGACAAATGCCTGCAAAATTTCGGCAGTTATGTGGAAAAGTAGTTTAAGAGTTGTAGAATTTTGTGCAATAAATAATTATTCTGTATCTGTACACAATTTAATTTTATTACCCAACGGAACTTACTTACTGGACGTACCTCGTATATGATTTCAGATCCCTTGAGTAAAAAAACAATTTTGAGAAAAATATGTGCCTGAGGGAGAGAATGAAAGAGACAGAGAGAGAGAGAGAGAGAGAGAGAGAGAGAGAGATGATACATCGTGAAGATTTTGAAGAACATATCCTCTCCTAAAACTCTCTTTACATGGATGATTTTTTTAAATGTTCGATTCTCTCAAAAATTGCTCAAACGAGTTCGATTGAAACAATGTGCAGTAAAGGTTTTTACATGGCAAATAAACTGTAAATCTTTAATTTTCTGGGACTAGTCAGTAAATTCTTGTATAACTGTTATGGGTTATACGAAACTAAGGCCACACCGTGGCCGAGTGGTTAGACTACTCGCCTCTCATCAAGGCGAGTTCGATTCCGGGCGACCGCATATGGGCTCTGCGGTAGACAAAACGGTGCAGGGGCAGGTTCGGGTTCTCCGGTTTCCCCCGCCATCGCATTATACCGATGCTTCTTTATTCCATCAATGTCATCGCCTGCGGTGCCGGCAGTTGTTAAAGCGGACGCTATACATTACAAAAAAAATCTGATGTGTTCCATTCACATGACTTTCTCTACAACTCTGCAATAAATTATTGTTAAAAAGCTTATGCTTCTATTTACTTTCTGATAGTCGAGAAAAAATTAGCAGAAGTAGATTTATTACTTGCTTCCTTGTAAGTAGAAACGAAATAAGGGAGTACCATAGGTTAAAGTGATGGTCAAAAGCTGGTGACTGAAGTTCCTTTGTTTGTATGGACACGAGTTCACAAACTCCTGTATGAGGAAAGTATGTTTTTTATAGCTGAAACCAGTTATTCAAAATTCCGTAAAATTGACCCAGAATAAAGTAGTCTTCAGAGGCTATTCCCAGAAAATTCAAAATATAAATTTTATTTGTCAGGTAAATATCTTTAGTATACGATATTTTAATAAAGTCGTTAGAGCCATTTTTTAGAAAATCAAAATTTTCGAAAAAAGTTCCATGTAAAGGGTAGTTTGGGGTGGGGGGATTTTTCTCAAAATCTTCGTGTACATAGTGCGTATAGAGAAAGTAAAAATTACACGAAGGTGTAGTTTACAAAAATGTAGAGTTCTTTAAAACAATTGTCATGAATAATTGTTGTTACATAAGGCATTTCGGAACTATCCGTCATTTCTTAAGAGATACTTTGAGATTTTTGTTATTCAATTGTTCTCGCGTTTACATGAAAATAGTATGGAATATCTAGTTCTTACAGATTTGACTAACCCAATTCTGTTTTTACCTCTAACGAAATATCAGATGTAGCTATTTTTGCCAAAGTTTAACTCAATTAAAATTGTGTAGATGGAAAAGCAATTTTATACAAATAGAAGTAGAGAAATTTATGAGAATTTAACACATATTTTAGTTATGCTGTTTCACACAGACAGAGACAATCACAGACTCATAAACAGAATTCATCTAAAATAAGTTTTGAAACATTTTGGGTGGAATACCATATTTCCCTTACTTACTATATGCAGTAGAAAAAATAACTTTAATGATGAATAAAAGGCGTTTGACACTCATTTATCATAATATTTTGCTCAATAGTCCTTAATTTATTACTCAACTTTCTACGTTCTTCCTTTTCTTCCCCTTTCCTCTTCCTTTTTGTCTCCGAAAATGACCCGCTTATTTTAAAGATGTTAATTGGCATTTTTTCTGTCCCTAATTTTTCTCCTAATCATCATTTCTTCCATGCATGTTTATCAAACAGTTTATCCTTAGAGTTTTCGAGTAATTCTTTACTTTATTGGTTTCAGCACTGTTCTCCCTTTGTCCAATAGTATTAAGGGGCTAAATGACTTATTTTGTACGTATATTTCACATGTCACTTTCTTCCCACAAACATATATATATATATATATATATATTACTTTCTCTACACGTACTATGCGCATAGTGTATAAAGGAAGTATTGTATTCCACATAAAAATTCGATACCGAGATTTCATCGGAAATATATTGTCTCAGGTCCCCTGAGTCCAAAAATAGCATTTTGGGGAAAAGATCCGTGTATGCCTGTGTGTGCATGTGTTAGTGTGTGTCAGTGAACAGCATAATTTATAAACAAAAAGAGTTTTGGTATTTAAGCTTGGTATCTTCCAAGGATGCGAAACAAAGCTTTTCAAACAAAAAAATCCTCCACCTTAAACTATTTTTACATGGAAATGTTTTTGAAAATCTTGCTTTTCTCAAAAATGGCTCTAACGATTTTAATTAAAATACCATATATTAAAGATATTTACATCACAAATAAACTGTATATATTGAATTTTCTGGGAAGAGCATTTGAAGACCTCTTTGTTCTGGATGAGTTTGCAGAATTTTGCATAAAGGTTAAACCCGTAAGAGACAAAAACTTACCGCACAAAATAGCGTATATATTGTAAAAACACATAATTTACATCATATATGTTTTATGTAGAGCTGACGTTCCTGAGATATTTCTGGTTATTGGTTTCAATTTTAAACTACATAAATTTTTCTCTCTGTGACGTTTCGTTTCATCTCTCTTGTTTTACTGCAAACCATGCAAAGCGAGTCGAAATTCAGTTCTTTCCCATAGGACCAACTATTAAAATACCTGACTGTCGATTTAGCCTGGTGTATTCCCTTATGTTCCTCCTACTTACAAGGAAGCAAGTAATAAGAATATTTCTGCTAATATTTACTTTGATTGACATGTCGTACATGAAAGCATAATCTTTTGTTGTTTTGTAACAGCTAGAGAAAGTCATGTGAGTGGAACACATCAGATTGTTTTTACTTTCTCTTGCCCCATATGTACAATGTACATAGGGATAGAGAAGTATTGCATTCCACCCAAAATATCGATGTCGAGATTTCACCAGATATACATGTTTTAGGACCCCCTGAATCCAAAAAAAACATTTCCAGAAAAAGGTCCATGTGTGTGTGTGTGTGTGTGTGTGTGTGTCCGTGTGTCTGTGATCACGATAACTCAAATACGAAAAATAGCTAAAATATCAAACTTGGTATTTAAGTTCAGTATCTTCCAGGGGTGCGAAACGAAGATTTTGAGAAAAATCCCCCCACACCAAACTACCCTTTACATGGAACTTTTTTCGAAAAAATTGATTTTCTTATAAATGGGTCTAACGATATTGATTAAAATATCGTATATTAAAGATATTTACCTGACAAATAAAATGTATATCTTAAATTTTCTGGGAATAGCTTCTAAAGACGTGTTTATTCTGGATGAATTTTGCTTAATTTGGCATAACTAATAAACCGTAAGAGATAGACAAAAACTTACTATAGTAAAAATGTAGGTCTTGTTAAAATACACAATTTATGTCATATACATTTTTTCGTGGAGCTTACCGTTTTCGAGGAATTCATTGTTATTAGTTTCAGTTGTGAAGTACTTATACTTTTCTCAGACGGGAGTGTCCGTTTTTCTTTTGTTCTACTCCTGGCCAAGAAAAGAACCGATTTGTTATAACAATCACCTAACGACAGCTTTTAAAACATTTCACTATCGATTTAGCCTAGTGTATTCCCTTAGTTTCTTCCTACTTATAAGGAACTAAGTAATAAGAACATTGTGCTGAATACCTCGATTAACAAGGTGCAGAAAGAAGAAGAATGTTATGTAAGAAGTTTGTAGAACGGCTAGAGAAAGTCATGTGAGTGTAACACATCAGATTTTTTTTCAAATACCTCAATTGTATATCTGCGTTATGCATTTCTGTTCGTTTTACAAGAGTCCTGGGAAAGTATTTGTTTTACTGTTAAAAGCTCTCATAGGCGTTTCTTTATTTTGTTACTTCACAGCAGCTCGTTTTATATTTAAGATAAGCTGTCATCTCGAATTGATTATACATATTTAACCCCCCTTCTGTTTACTTTTTCCTTCATAGTACATAGGTAGAGTAGGTTTTGCATTCCACCCAAATATTCGATACTGAAATTTCTCTGGAAATATACGTTTTAGGGTCCGCTGAATAAAATTTCTGATGTGTTCCATTCACATGACTTTCTCTACATCTCTGCAACAATTATTGTTAAAAAGCTTATGCTTCTATTTACTTCATGCTAATCGAGAAAAAATTAGCACAAACAGTCTTATTACTTGCTTCTTTGAAATAGAAGCGAATTAAGAGAGTACCATAGGTTATACTGATAGTCAAAAGCTGGTATCTATGTGACTGAAGCACCTTTGTTTCTATGGATAGGAGTTGACAACTTCCTGTACGAGAAAAGTACAAATCTTTTAAAGCTGAAACCAAAAACAAGGAATATCTCAAAAACGATCAATCCCACGAAAAAATGTATGTTACGTAAATTGTGTGTTTTAATGTGCCCTACATTTTTTGTGTGGTAAGTTTTTGTCCATCTCTTACGGTTTAACAGTTATGCAAAATTCCGTAAAATTCATCCAGATTAGAGTAGCCTTCAAAAGGTATTACTAGAAAATTCAAGATATACATTTTATTTGTCTCGTAAATATCTTTATTATACGATATTTTAATCAAAATCGTTAGAGCCATTTTTCAAAAAATCAAAATTTTCGAAAAAAGTTCCATGTAAAGGGTAGTTGGGTGAGGGGGGATTTACTTGGAATTCTTCGTGTCGCATCCTTGGAAGATACCAAACTTTAAATACGAAGTTTGGTATTTAACGGTCCTTTCATTTTTGAGCTATGCTGCCCACAGACACACACACGCACACATAGACCTTTTTCCAAAAATGCTATTCTTTGGAATTAGGGGGACCCAAATTATGTAATCTCGGTATCGAATTTTTGGGTGGAATATAATTCCTTCTCTATACACTATGTACATGGTACGTGTAGAGAAGTAACAAAATCTTATGTGTTCCATTCACATGACTTTTTCTACATCTCTGCAACAAATTATTGTTAAAAAGCTTATGCTTCTATTTACTTTATGCTAATAGAGAAAAAAAAATAGCAGAAATAGTCTTATTACTTGCTTCCTTATAAGTAGAAGTGAAATAAGGGAGTACCATAATACTACTAGGTACTATGTGACTGAAGTTGCTTTGTTTGTGTGGACAGTAGTTGACAAATTTCTGTATGAGGAAAGTTAAGTTTTTCAAAGCTGAAACCATAAACAAGGAATATTCAAAAAACGATCAACTCCATGGAAAAAATTCATATAACATAAATTGTGTGTTTTAACATGCTCTACATTTTTTGTGTGGCAAGTTTTTGTCCATCTCTTACGGTTTAGCAGTTATGCAAAATGCCGTAAAATTCATCCAGAATAAAGCAGTCTTCAGAGGCTATTCCCAGAAAATTCAAGATATACATTTTATTTGTCAAATTAATATCTTTAACATACGATATTTTTAGCAAAATCGTTAGAGCCATTTTTTAGAAAATCAAAATTTTCGAAAATTTTTCCATATAAAGGGTAGTTGGGGGAGGGGGGATTTACTTGAAATTCTTCGTGTCGCAACCTTGGAAGATACTGAACTTAAATACCAAGTTTGGTATTTAACGGTCGTTTCTTTTTTGAGCTATGCTGCCCAAAGACACACACACACACACACATACAGACAGACACACACACGGATATTTTTCTAAAAATGCTATTTTCGGATTCAGGTTGTCTCAAAACATATTTCCGGTGAAATCTCGGTATCAAATTTTTGGGTGCAATGTAATACCTTCTCTATACACCATGTACATAGTACGTATAGAGAAAGCAAAAATCATTTTAGAAAAAGGTCCGTGTGCGCACGCTGTTAGCAAGATGCGACACTAAGATCCCTTTGCGTGCAAAATGTTTTGATCATTTTTATTTTCTCCACAATAGCTCTCACGAGCATGATGAGAATACTATGTATTAAATATATTTACATGACAAAATTAATATCTAAAATTTCCTTGGAATAGCTTATGAAGTCCTCTTCATTTTTAATGATTTTTGCATAATTACAAACGTAAGATATAGAAAAAAATTATTACAAAAATGTAAATCTCTTCAAAACACATTTTATACTTTCTCTATACGTATTCTGTACATAGTGTATAGAGAATTATTGTAATACACTCAAAAATCGATATCGATATTTCACCGGAAATACATGCTTTGAGATCCACTAAATCCAAAAAAAGCCTTTTTAGAAAAATGTCCGTGTGTGTGAGTGTCTGTGCATGTATGTGTGTGTGTCTGTCTGTGTGTATGTGTGTGTGTCTGTGGGCAGCATAGCTCAAAAACGAAAGTCCGTTAAAAACCAAACTTGGTATTTAAATTTGGTATCTTCCAAGGATGCGACACGGAGATTTTTTTAAGAAAATCACACCACCCCAGCTACCCTTTACATTAAAAAAATTTCGAAATGTTTGATATTTTCAAAAATAGCTCTAACGATTTTGATTAATATATTGTATTTTAAAGATATTTACCTGACAAATAAAATCTATATCTTGAATTTTCTATGAATTGCCTCTGAAGACTACTTTATTCTGAATGACTTTTACGGAATTTTGCATAACCGTTAAACCATAAGAGATGGACAAAATCTTACCACACCAAAATATGTAAAGCACATTAAAACACACAATTTATGTTATATACAATTTTTTTCGTGGAAAATGTAAATGTCGTGTTATTTATGGACGCTCTTTAACTGCTGTGGTTCTCAGCGTCCCACTCTAAATTGGGCGTGAAAGACCGCTTAATTTTGCTCAGAGGCCTCTCAATCAGGCTTGAGGTTCTTTTACGTGCCGTAAATCTACGACACGGGACCAACGGCTTTACTTCCCTTCCGAAGGAAGCCATGCTAAGGATTTTTACGCCCGAAAAAAGCCATCGTCCTCCGCCGGGTTTGAACCCGCGACCTTGGGTATATTAAGTCAGCAGGGTAACCATTACACCACGGAGGGCGACTTTTTTTTTTTTTTTTCGTGGAGATGATCGTTTTTTAGACACTCCTTGTTTTTTGTTTCAGTTTTGAAAAACATATACTTTTCTCATACAGGAATTTGTCAACTCCTGTCCATACAAAGGAACTTCAGTCTCATAGCAACCAGCTTTTGACTATCACTTTAACCTATGTACTCACTTATTTCGCTTCTGCTTACAACGAAACAAGCACTAGACTATTTTTTACTCGATTAGCATGAAGTACATAGAAGCATAAGCTTTTTAACAATAATTTGTTGCAGAGATGTAGAGAAAGTCATGTGGATGGAACACATCAGATATTTCTACTATTCATTTATATTGTATTTTACATTGTAACAAACAATTAACCCTTCCTTGCATAATACTAATAGTAATAATAATAATAATAATAATACAAAGAAAATGTTATGGTAATGATATTCTTGCAAATAAAAATTACTAGCTAACTATCAAGACTTGTCCAATATCTAAACAGAAAAACGATTCTTATGTAGTACATCACTGAACCTTGAGTATCAAATAGAAGTTCGCATACATTCTACTTATGTATTCGGTATATATTAAATGTGGTGATTCTATTCACGTTGCATTGCTTACGATACATTTTTGCTCGGAAATGGTTTCGAATTAAGCAATAAATGCAGAGTTAGCTGTCTAATATAACACGCAGATATGACATTCAGGTTATGGGTTAAACAGGAATATAAAGGAATGAATTCAGAAGTCGTAGCAACCAACAGTTTCGATAACTGTATTGGAAAAATATAATTATATGCATAGAATGTTCCCGAAATTACTATCATTGCATGTATATATAAAAATCCATAAGAGAGTTTATGGATTTTTAGCCGCATAGAATTATACATAATTCTGACAAATTTAAGGAGACTGCAGCTATTCACAGAAGGTTAGATAGGTAACATGTTATATCAATATAGTTTAATATAATATTTTAGTAAATCCTTAATGCAAAAATGTTAAAAAATAAAAAAATAAATTTAATCTTTCATGTAAGGAGTAGTTGAAATCTTCGTCTCATCTTTGGTGGCCTTAAATATCAAGTTTGTTTTCGAGTTAAGCTGGGCGCGCGCGCACGCACGCACAGAAACACACACACACACACACGATTTTCTTAAAATGCTTTAGGGATTCAGGGGACCTCACAATATGTTTTGGAATACGATGCTTCTATATAAAAAATCTGACGTGTTCTATTCACATGACTTTCTCTACATCTCTGCAACAAATTATTGTTAAAAAGCTTAAGCAGCTATTTATTTCATGCTCATCGGGAAAAAAATAATCTGTTACTTATTTCCTTGTAAGCAGAAGCGAGATAAGGGACTGCCAAAGGTAAAGCGAAAGTCAAAAGCTGGTTGCTATGTGACTGAAGTTCCTTTGTTTGTATGGACAGGAGTTGACAAATTCATGTATGAGAAAAAGTTTTTCAAAGCTGAAACCAAAAACAAGGGATATTTCAAAAACGATCAACTCCACGAAAAATTTATAAAACATAAATTGTGTGTTTTAATGTCCCCTCTTTATTTTTTTTTTTTTTTTGTGGTACGTTTTTGTCCATCTCTTACCGTTTAGCAGTTATGCAAAATTCCGTGAAATTTACTCAGAGTAAAATAGTCTTCAGAGGCTATTCCCAGAAAATTCAAGATATACATTTTATTTTTCAGGTAAATATCTTTAATATACGATATTTTAATCAAAATCGTTAGAGCGTTTTTTGAGAAAATCAAAATTTTCGAAAAAAGTTCCATGAAAAGGGTAGTTGGGGTGGGGGGATTTTCTTGAAAATCTTCGTGTCGCATGTTTGGAAGAGAGCAAACGTAAATACCAAGTTTAGTATTTAATGGACTTTTCGTTTTTGAGCTATGCTGTCCACAGACACACACACATACACACACGGACCTTTTTCCAAAAAAAAAGTTTTTTTGGAATCAGGGGCACCCAAAACATGTATTTACGGTCAAATCTCGGTATCGAGTTTTTGGGTGAAATACAATACCTTCTCTGTACACTATGTACATAGTACGTGTAGAGAAAGTAAAAATATAAAATAAAGTATTAACTTTTTATTATTTACTTAATAGTTATTTTTAACTCTAATAGAGTTGTTAAAATCATTAATATTTATAAAGGTCTCTACGAAAAATAAATTAATTGATGTTTAATACTTGCCATATCTAAGTGCCAGATAAACCAAAATTGACAATAGCTTGAAGTCTGTTGCACAATAAAACTTATATACTTCAACTGTTCTGAACAGAGATCGGCAATGCAGTGCCTGTAGTTCGGTTTTAAAGAACAACCACTATGCTCTAATACTAAGGAATTTGGGCATAAGGTATTCTTTTAATTGCATTGGAATGGATTAAAAAAACATTTTTATAGACTTTAATGGCGGAATGTGATGGCGGAGGGAACCGGAGAACTCGGAGAAAACCTGCCCCTGCACCGCTTTGTTCACCATAAATCTCGCATGCAGTCGCTTGGGATCGAACCCGAGCTATCTAGGTGAGAGGCGAGTGGTCTGACCATTGGAATGGGTTACATTCAGGCACACAATACGATATTGAGTCGAGCTCCTAAATATGGTATTTCAACATGAATAGAAAATGTTCAGTATGTACAGTCATACAACAAAGACCTGTTTAGAAATGAATATATCGGTAACGCACCAGGTTGAAATTGCAATGAATCTGGTAATTACTGGCGGAAAAAAATTGAAATGTATCTGTGGCAATTAAGAGCGGTATAGTTATGTCCATTATGTCAGGTGAACTTATATTGAAGGTAATTTCACGAATCCTCAACTTCACCAAATTTTCAATCATCCGCACACCTGAAGCAGATTGAGCGCCTACAGGATACACAAAAATGTCGTTTGCACATTATACAGACCATTTCTGTCTTATATGATGATGGAGAACATAGAGAACATCTCTTTCATTTCACAGTAGCAACATTCAGCACTGAAGAAGGCAATGGCTTGTTGAGAATACGCCCAATTAAACTTCTGTGTTCTCTTAGCAATCTCACAATGAATAACTTTTCACTTAGATACATCTTACACAGTTGCCTTGAAAGACCTTTTAGGAAATCAAATCTTGAGAGAAGTTTATTGTCCCTGAAGGCTGAATGAAATACTCGTGAGTTTACATCAGCAATGTTGAGAATTCCAGAGACCATTTCCGTTGGCCAACGACAGGTGCGCCTGGCAGTTGACAAGGTGATACATTTTTTTTATCCAATCCTTTGGTTTGATTACAAAACAGAATTATTTCAGACTTGCCTGTTTCAGTAAGTGTACTTGCAGTGATGCATGGATGAAATTAATAACACTGCCTTCATTTTATTGGGCACTTATGAAACAAGGTCTTTAGTAATGCCATATAAAGAAGCTCACTCTTTACGATTTTTTTGTTGAAAGAACTCTAATGGAATTTCCCTTTTATTTTTTACAGAGTGCCTACATAAGTTAGCTTGCGTTCTTTCAACTCGTCAAGAATTTCTAGTGAACTGAAGTAATTGTCGCTTGTAATATTTCTCCAAGTATCTTCGATATTATACTCTGTGATGATATCAATAATTTCTTCTCAGATGACAATTTCATGCCATCACTGCCTTTGCCAGTGTAAACGTAAGCATTTAGGAGATACTATATTCTGGCATTGCTTTAGATCATGATTCTGAGCCCATATTTTTCAGGTTTTGATGCCATATACATTTTAAATCTATCGCCCATGAAATTTTAGCAACATTTCATCGATGCAGGATGTTTTCCCAATGCAGATGCAGTCTTGACTGCTTCTTACAAGTGGTGGTTCTTCTACTTCTTCGGTTTTCGATTTCTCATTCCTAGTACTAGAGTCATCAAACGAAGACAGATTAGTAGAACTAACACTCGTTTCAATCACAGAGTGCAGGATCGTACCATCGGTATCAAAGATTCCTGATTCTCTTTATTGGATTTGAAAGTTGCAGTATAGCACAATAATCCTATATATCCTTCATTTCTATCATTGCTAATCGTTCAATTCTATTCTAGTCTCATCAGCATGTCTGTTTCTATATTACCCGATTTTCTCATTTGTCTGTGTTACAACTTCAAGTACCGTGTCCTCTGGGAAAATTCATTCCCATGTTTGCACTGGCATACAAGAAGGACCAAGACGTTGTGCATTCCCTTTGAATCCAGGAAGATGTACTATAATGTGAAGGGGCGTTCGAACATTTCTCTTAGGTTCCTCTGTTGACCACTTATATTAGTTGCGTCCTTAGAGTATTCTTTTAGTTCCTTCATTAACTCGTTCATACTCGTCACTACCAGATTCAGTATCGCCCTCACTGTTGTGTTCAGAATCAGTTTCGTTGGCAGTTTCAGTCTTCAATATTTTGCACCTCATGTAACCACTGAGTCAGGATGGTCTCAAAATGTGGATCCAGAATACTTACTCTGTCCTTGTTAGCCATGTCGAAGTGACATTTCTGTAAGTAATTAAAAAAATCTTATGTGTTCACACTCACATGACTTTTTCTAGCCGTTCTACAAACTTCTTACATAACATTCTTCTTCTTTCTGCACCTTGTTAATCGAGGTATTCAGCACAATGTTCTTATTACTTAGTTCCTTATAAGTAGGAAGAAAATAAGGGAATACACTAGGCTAAATCGATAGTCAAATGTTTTAAAAGCTGTCGTTATGCGATTGTCATTACAAATCGCTTCTTTTCTTGGCCAGGAGTAGAAAAACTGACATTCTCGTCTGAGAAAAGTATAAGTACTTCACAACTGAAACTAATAACAATGAATACCTCGAAAACGGTAAGCTCCACGAAAAAAATGTACAGAATGTAAGTTGTGTATTTTAACAAGGCCTACATTTTTAATTAATAAGCTTTTTTGCCTATCTCTTACGGTTTACTAGTTATGCCAAATTAAGCAAAATTCATCCAGAATAAACAGGTCTTTAGAAGCTATTCCCAGAAAATTCAAGATATACATTTTATTTGTCAGGTAAATATTTTTAATATACGATAATTTAATCGAAATCGTTAGAGCCATTTTTAAGAAAATCAAAATTTTCGAAAAAAGTTCCATGTAAAGGGTAGTTTGGGGAGGGGGGATTTTTCTCAAAATCTTTGTGTCACATCCCTGGAAGATACTGAACTTAAATACCAAGTTTGGTATTTTAGCTAGTTTTCGTTTTTGAGTTATCGTGTTCACGGACACACACACACATACACACGGACCTTTTTCTGGAAATGCTTTTTTTGGATTCAGGGGGTCCTAATACATATATTTCCGGTGAAATCTCGACATCGAATTTTTGGATGCATTACAATACTTTCTCTATACACTATGTACATAGTACGTATAGAGAAAGTAAATATGTTACATTTGCATAGCTTTCTCTACCCTCTTCCATTTATTAGTGGGTATATAAACTACTCTTACCAAAGTTTATAGTTGTATTTAATTCACTTAAATCGAAATAAACCTTTGAAGAAAGTTACATAACACATTTCGTATTAGATACAAACAGAGCAGTGATAGTCAAATACTTAACAACTGGAGCTTTTTATACTGGCCTTAAAACTTCTATTCTCACTCGCGAGAAACAAATTAAACATCGATAGAACTCATCAACCAACGGATTTGGTTTGTTTTATTTATCCTGATGGAAGGTACATTTTTATATTTTTAATTTTATCGCATGTGATTTTTGTAATGAGGATTGATTTTAGCTATGTTATTCCCTTTTCTTTACATTATTCGCTTTAGTTTTATAGATCCATGTATCTTTAGTTTCGCAATGGATAGTTTTTACACTCGATTTTATCTCTCATTTTACCTAGTATTTTATTTCTCATTGTTTTTATATTGATTTTTATCTTTTGGCTTTTGTCACAGTTTAGTTAAGGCGCTAAGAACCTTGTAGTTGAGCGCCCTTAAGTACCAATCTTTGGCAGGCATCGAAACGACTTCGAAAACATGACCAACTATTTATTAAACAATTTAAATCATTAACAACGGATATCTAGGAAATGGCCTACGCCACAAAAGCGTTATTTCAAAGAATTTGTGTGTTTTAAGGAGATCTATATTTTTGTGTAACATGTTTTGTCAGTCGCTTAACGTTTACCAGTTATACAAGATTATACAAAATTCCCTACAAATGAAGAGGACTTCACAAACCTATTCCAAAAAAGTTCAAGATATGCATTTTATTTGTCTTGCAAATATCTTAACTATATGGTAGTTGAAACAAAATCGTTAGTCATTTTTGAGGACATAAAAAATCTTCCACTAAAGAGTAATTTGGGATGGGGGGGATTTTCTTGATAAGATTCGTGTCGAATCTTTAAAATATACTTAATTTCAATACAGGCTTGGTATTTAATCGATTTATCGTTGCGAGAAAATTAATAGATAATCAAAAGAAGATTCTATATGAATTTCTGTTAAATATCAAATACGGTTTAATTTTGGCATGCATATTAATAAGCATGCGCCTATTCATTTATAACTTCAGACCATGAAAAGTATTTTACAGATACTTCTTGTAGAAAAGCTCTAAGCCAACATTTCGTTAGAATTTCGGCGGTAACAGAATGCAATCGCAATGAATCTCATATTTTATGAATGGCAAGGACAAATAAAGCTTTTTTTTTTTTTTTTTTGGAAACGTTAAACGTTTTATTGTACATAGAAATATGCCGATAGAATCGTTCGATTAATAATAGTCACGAGCTTAATAGGAACCCAAGTATAGACACCTTAAGTCTATAATTGTTGAAATCATTTTGATGATATAAAAACAAGGAAATGTTGCTCTAAAGTTTTCGTTTGTCATGTTGCTTTCCCGTCCTCTGGTTCAGTAAGCCTCAAAGGGTAGAATTCCTATAAAATATCGATATAGATTTTAGTCCTTAGGCTACAATTTGCCATCTACCTTAAATAAGCGGCAGAGAAAGTAAAAGCAGCTAACATCCACGTTCACAAAGATGAAAGAAATACAACCCAAGATCACAGCGATATATGGTATTCCCCAAGGGCGAACTTTCAGACCAGCTTAGCTTTGTTTTTGTTTGAATGCAACTGTCAGACACAGTTAGGCTGAGTGCATTAAAATTAATGGAATGATTAATCAAAATGAACATGTAATACCTTTTAGTTAATGCAGTGACAGGTAATCTATTATAAGAAGCTTCAGTTATGTTTTCCATAACGTTGATGTATAATATATTGCCTTGTGGATGACGGAAGTGTTCAATAATGCAGTTATTAAGTGTCGACATTTAAACGCATTTGAACTATGTATTTAAAAAAATCTGATGTGTGACATTCACATGACTTTCTCTACATCTCTGCAATAAATTATTATTATTATTATTATTATTATTATTATTATTATTATTATTATTATTATTATTATTATTATAAAGCTTATTCTTCTATTTACTTAATGCTAATCGACAAAAAAGCAGCAGAAAGGGTCTTTTTATTTGCTTCCTTGTAAGTAGAAGGGAAAAAAGAGCTAAATCGATAGTCAAATCTTTTAAAAGCTGATAGCTAAGTGATTGAAGTGCCTTTGTTTTTATTCCCGTGCGAGAAAAATATAAATATTTTAAAGCTGAAACTAATAACAAGGGATATCTCAAACACGGTCAGCTCCACAAAAAAGTATATAACATAAATTATGTGTTTTAACGAGCTCTACATTTTTTGTGAAGCAAGGTTTTGCCTATCTCTTACGGTTTACCAATTATGCCAAAGTCTGCAAAATTCACCCAGAATAAACATGTTTTAGATGTTATTCTCAGAAAATTGAAGATATACATTTGATTTGGGATGTAAATATCTTTAATATTCGGATTTTTAATAGACCCATATTTGAGAGAATCAACATTTTCGAAAATTTTTCCATGTAAAAGGTAGTTCGTGGAGGGGAGATTTTCTTTAAAATCTTCCAGTTTGGTATTTGACAGTCTTTTAGTTTTTGAGCTATGCTGTCCACACACACGGACCTTTTTTCGGACTCAGAGGACCCCAAAATATATATTTCCGGTGAAATCTTAACATCTAGTTTTTGGGTGGAATACAATAGGTACCTTCTCTATTCACTATGTATATTGTACATGCGGGCTAGAGAAAGTAAAAATACACAACTTGCATATCAAAGCTAGTTTTAATATATTTTGTTGTGCTACAATCTATTTCTAGGAAATGCAGACCGCAGAGAACGTTTCTGAATTGTAGAGAATGTGCCGCTCTATAGAATAATCCAAAATGTTCCAAAACAGATTCACAATGTTCCGCAATTCTCCAAATAAACTGCAAAATATTCTAGAATAATCCAAATGTTTCTAAAATGTTCCCTATTGCTGTAAACTGCTGGTATCTGTAAATAAGAGGGTACTCCCCCTCCCCCCCAAATTGTCCAAAGCAGAAGCGTAAACGTCATCATGAAAATGTCTGGTTGTTATCAATTGTATAATTCATACGAGTCTTTCTGAAAGGTCAGTACAGAATTAACTCATTTACTTTAAACGTTTTTGTCTAAATATTTAGAAATTGATGAGGTAAACCATTCAAGCCATGTTGGTATGTAAATTAAATATTTTTCATTAAAACGTGATACTTATAGAATTATATTGAGAACTTATAAATAAGTTCCAGAAGAGTGTGTGGAATTTATAACAAGAATATACCTACCAGCATTTTCCCGGTTGGCATTGGCATTTATTAATCTAGGAACCACACGCGTATCTTGACCTACTCACACACGACAGAAGATGTTGCGGAAGTTCAATCTACGATGTCCATGTATAACGTATCCTGCTAGTCGCAAGAGTCGAGCCGCGACAGAGTTCCAATTGGAAGTCGACGTAGCCTGTATATAAAGATTTCATCTTCAGCCTGAGCTGGGTTAAAGGGAGCAAATAAAAAAAAATATGAAGTGTTCCATTCACATGACTTTCTCTACATCACTGCAGCAAATTATTCTATTTACTTCATCTAATGGAGCAAAAATTAGAAGAAATAGTCTTATTATTTGCTTCCTTGTTAGTAGAAGCGAAATAAGGGGGTACCATAGGTTAAAGTGATAGCCAAAAGCTAGTTGCTCTGTGACTGAAGTTCCTTTGATTGTATGGACACGAGTTCACAAAGTCCTGTATGAGAAAAGGTTTTATAGCTGAAACCAAGAACACGGAATATCTAAAAAACAATCAACTCCACGAAAAAAAACTGTATATGACATAAATTGTGCATTTTAATGTGCTCTACATTTTTTTGTGTGTTAAGTTTTTACCCATCTCTTAGGTTTAGCAGTAATGCAAAATTTCGTAAAATTCATCCAGATTAAAGTAGTCTTCAGAGGCCATTCCTAAAAAATGCAAGATATACATTTCATTTGCCAAGTAAATATCTTTAATATTTGACGTTTTTATCAAAATCGTTAGAGCCATTTATAAGAAAATCAAAATTTTCAAAAATGTTCCATGTAAAGGGTAGTTGGGGGTGGGGGGATTTTCTTGAAAATCTTTGTGTCGCATCCTTGGAAGATGCCAAACTTAAATACCAAGTTTGGTATTTAACAGTCTTTTCGTTTTTGAGCTATGCTGTCCACAGACACACACACAAGGACCTTTTTGTAAAAATCTGATGTGTTACACTCACATGACTTTCTCTAGCTGTTCTACAAACTTCATACATAAGATTCTTCTTCTTTCTGCACCTTGCTAGTCGTGGTACTCATTAGCACAATGTTCTTATTATTTAGTTCCGTATAAGTAGGAATAAAATAAGGGAATACACTAGGCTAAACCAATAGTCAAATGTTTTAAAAGCTGTCGTTACGCGATTGTCATTACAAATCGCTTCTTCTTGGCCAGGAGTAGAACAAAAGAAAAACGGACACTCCCGTCTGAGAAAAGTAAAGTACTTCACAACTTAAACTAATAACAATGAATACCTCAAAAACGGTAGGCTCCACGAGAAAAATGTATATGACATAACTTGTGTATTTTAACAAGACCTACATTTTTTGTATAGTAAGTTTTCGTCTATCTCTTACGGTTTACTAGTTATGCCAAATTCAGCAAAATTCATCCAGAATAAACAGGTCTTCAGAAGCTATTCCCAGAAAATTCAAGATATACATTTTGTTTGTTATTTTTTTGGTAGTGTTTAACGCCCGCTTTAACTACCTATGGCACCGCAGGCGGTTTTTATTTGTTAGGTAAATATCTTTAATATACGGTGTTTTAATCAAAATCGTTAGAGCCATTTTTAAGAAAATCAAAATTTTCGAAAAAAGTTCCATGTAAAGGGTAGTTTCGGGTTGGGGAATTTTACTCATAATATTCGTGTCGTATCCCTGGAAGATACTTAATTTAAATACCAGGTTTGGTATTTTAGCTACTTTTCGTTTTTGAGTTATCGTGTTCATAGACACACGGACACACACACACGGACCTTTTTCTGAAAATGCTTTTTTTTGGATACAGGGGGTCCTAAAACATGTATTTCCGGTGAAATCTCGGCATCGAATTTTTGGGTGGAATACAATAGTTCTCTATCCCTATGTACATTACAGCTATAATTTTGATACATGGGGAATTATTATTATTATTATTATTATTATTATTATTATTATTATTATGCACAACAACTGGTATACATTTCAATTTTCCAAATTTCACAGATCCATTACCTTAAAAGTACTTGTATAGATTGATTATCAAGAGAAATAAGATCTGATGAATGCAACTTCAACCAGATACAAAGGCAATAGCTTTGTTTAGTATTGATTCACTTTCTGAAGACCCGCGATAGTAAACATAAACAAGAAAAGCCGAACAGCACTAAGCTGGTTTCCGTTTCGAAGTAAAAGCTGATTTCCTGGTGATACATAACAATTCACCTCTCCCTACTTTGGCGCGCAGAGCGATTGTTATCGTGCACATATTTAAGACTGGCTTGAAAGCCAATAGAATATCGAATGAAATATTTTAAAACAGTTAGTTATTCTAAGAGTTAAACTTACGTGGAGAACCATCAGCAAACTAAGGGTTAACGAACTGAAAACGCACAACTTTTGTATCAAGCTAGCTAGATATTCATCTTTCAATTTAAATGAAAATACGTATTTATATTTCTTTATTTTCTGACCATCTATCCATTCTCTGTAATTAACTCTATTTGTAGTTGTCGAATTTTATAGCAATAATGAAACATTTATGTCAATGTTTTTGTAGTTTTAAGTAAAAACATGATTTTCTTTGTTTTTTTTTAATTTATTTCTTTACAAATGCTTCTTTAACAGCCTACCTTGCCTTACAACATAAAAAAATCTATGTGTTCCATTCATATGTCTTTCTCTACATCTCTACAATAAATTAATGTTTAAAAGCTTATTCTTCTATTTACTGAATTCTAATCGTGAAAAAAAAAATGCCAGAAAGAGTCTTATTAGCTGTTTTCTTATAAGTATAAGGAAAATAAGGGAGTACAATAGGCTAAATCGATACTCAAATACCTTAAAAGCTGATGGCTATGCGATTGAAGTACCTTTGTTTGTATGAACAGAAGTTGACAAATTCCCATATGAGAAAAGTATAAGTATTTTAAAGCTGAAACTAATAACAAGGAACATCACAAAAACGGCCAACTCTACGAAAAAAAATGTATATAACATAAAATGTGTGTGTTAACGAGCTCTATATTTTTGTGTGGTAAGTTTATGTCTATCGCTTATAGTTTACCAGTTATGCAAAATTCGGCAAAATTTATCCAGAATAAACATGTCTTCAGAGGCATTTCCCAGAGAATTGAAGATATACATTTTATTTCTCACATAAATATCTTAAAATATAAGAGACTTTAATCAAAACCATTAAAGGCCTTTTTAATAAAATTAAAATTTCCGCAGTTTTTTCCATGTAAAGAGTGGGGGATTTTCTTGAAAATCTTCGTGGAAGATACCAAGATATTAAACTTAAATACCAATTTGGTATTTAACGGTATTTTCGTTTTTGAGCTATGCTGCGCCACAGGCAAACGCGCACATACACACACACACTCACACACACACGGACAATTTTCTAAAAATATATTTTTGGATTCAGGGCGTCCCAAAACATGTATTTCCGGTGAAATCTCGGCATCGAATTTTTGGGTGCAATACATTATGAACATAGTACGTATAGAGAAAGTAAAAATTAACTTTCATTTATGCAATTAAGATATATTTTGTGCTATCTCTGTTATCTGTTTTACAAGCATGTGTATCCGGAAATATCAGAAATCAACCATTTTTACTTTCTCTACCACGTGTATAGTGGTAGAGAAAGTATTGCATTCCACTCAATTCGATACCAAGATTTCACCAGAATTACAGTTTTGAGAACTCTTGAACAAAATACATTTTTACAAAAAGGTCCGCGTGTGTATGTGTGTGTTGGTAAATAACAGAATTCAAAGCCAAATGTCCATTATTATTATTATTATTATTATTATTACACTACTTATTTATTATATTAAACTTAATATTTAAGTTCAGTATCTTCCAAGAATGCAACAGAAAGAGTTTAAAGAAAATTCCCATCCCAAATACCGTTTACATGGAAAATGTTTCGAAATTTTTTATTTTCTCAAAAATGGTTCAAATTATTTTGATTAAGATGCCATACGTTTAATGCGTTTTCATGAAAAATGAAATGTACTTGTAGGTACCTTAATTGTCTGAGAATAATCCTCTGAAATCCTCTTCATTCCGGATGACGTTTGCATAACTGGAAAACCGCAAGAGATAGACATCTTACTACATAAAAATATAGATCTAGTTAAATCACACAATGTATGACATATTTTTGTGGTGTTAATCAGTTCAAAATATTCCTTTTTATTGGTTTAAATTGTTATTACTTACACTTTTCTCAGATGGAAAGTGGTCAATCGATATTTTAACCAAATTTCAAAGTCATTAAATAGCGATCAGCCCTTAAACGATTTGACTGTCGCTTTAGTCTAGTATATTCCCTTATTTCCCTTTTACCTAAAAGTAAGTAATAGATCAGTTTCTTAATGGTTATCTCGATTAGGAACTAGATGGAAGAATAAGATTTTGTAAGAATACTTTGTTGCAGAAAAGGTAGAGATTGACATATGAATAAGATTTTTCTCAGAATAAAATACTTTTGTTGGTAGAAATGTATGTTTAAAATTTATATTTTTTAACCGCTGTGATTGTTATTAAGTGTGTACCGGAAAAAACAATATTGGATTTACTTCAGTATGATAGGTTGCGACAGTGCTTTCATTGTCATCATTATTATCATCATTTATCATCATTGTCATCATCTTCACTACAAGGATTAGGCAATTGCTGTTCCGACACCATAAAATATCAGCCCAGCACTCCCTAGTACCTCCATCTCTCCTTACTTATTCTGTTCATGTGCTCAATAAATTTTTACTTTCTCTATACCTGCTATGTATATAGTGTATAGAGAAGGTATTGCACTCCACCCAAAAATTCGATACCGAGATTTCACCGGAAATATATGTTTTAGGGCCCCCTGTATCCAAAAAAAAAGGATTTTCAGAAAAATGTCCGTGTGTGTGTCCGTGTGCGTGTGTCAGTGTGTCCGTGTGTCTGAGAACACGATAACTCAAAAACGAAAAGTCGGTAAAATACCAAACTTGGTATTTAAGTTTAATATCTTCCAGGGATGCGACACGAAAATTTTGAGAAAATTTCCCACACCCCAAACTACCCTTTACATGGAACCTTTTTCGAAAATTTTGATTTTCTTAAAGTGGCTCTAACGATTTTGATTAAAATATCATATATTAAAAATATTTACCGAAAAAATAAAATGTATATCTTGAATTTTCTGGGAATAGCTTCTGAAGACCTGTTTATTCTGGATGAATTTTGTTTAATTTGGCATAACTAGTAAACCGTAAGAGACAGACAAAAACTTATTATATAAAAAATTTAGGTCTTGTTAAAATACACAAGCTATGTTATGTATATTTCTCTCGTGGAGCTTACCGTTCATTGTTATTAGTTTCAGTTGTGAAGTACTTATACTTTTCTCAGACGGGAGTGTCCGTTTCTCTTTTCTACTACTCCTGGCCAAGAAAAGAAACGATTTGTAATGACAATCGCGTAACGACAGCTTTTAAAACCTTTGACTATTGGTTTAGCCTAGTGTATTCCCTTATTTTTTTTCCCTACTTATACGGTACTAAATAATAACATTGTGCTAATAAGTACCACGATTAGCAAGGTGCAGAAAGAAGAAGAATCTTATGTATGAAGTTTGTAGAACAGCTAGAGAAAGTCATGTGAGTGTAACACAAGATTTTTGTCTTTAATTCATTACTTTGCTACATAGAGACTCTAACTTTAGTTCCTCTCTTATTTATTCACTTTTAATCTTACCGAATTTGGTGGAACCTCTTTCTTGCCCAAGGAACCTGGTCTATCGTCGGAATATTGTTTTTTACTGGAACCCAAATTTATTATTCTCCTTCACTTTCTTTTTACTAGTTATGCAAAAGTCACCAAGAATGAAGAGGTCTTCAAATTTTATTTGCCATGTAAATATCTTTAATGTGTGGTATTTTAATCAAAGTCTTTTGAGCCAGTTTTCAGAAAATCAACATTTTAGACATGTTTTCCATGTAAAGGATAATTTGGGGTGGAGGGACTTGTCTCAAACTCTTCGTGTAGCATCCTAAACGAAATAACAGGATTGATATTTTACAGACTTTTCATCTTTGGGTTAGCATGTTCATAGTCATGGTCGGACCTTTTTCCAAAAAAGCTTTTCTTTGGATACAGGAAGCCCTAAAACGTGCATTTCCGGTGAAATTTAGGTATTGAATTTTTGGGTGGAATGCAATACTCTCCCTACCTACTACGTATATTGTACATACTGTAAGAGAAAGTAAAAATGTAACATGTATATAATAGCTTATTATGTGTTGGTAAACAATATTGAACATTTATAAGATAAATTGTTATCTACGCGGCATCCCTTACTTAAAAATATCGAGTGGAATATGATTTGAGTATATCCATCTGCAAAATTAAGAATTTTGTAAAAACTCCCTATGTGGTCAAGAAAATAGTAGACGATCAGATTGAACAGGCTCAACATTACAGCTACTCAATTCTACTCACACATATCTGACAGTCATGCGAAACGCTCTGTGTTCGGTTCATATTTATCGAGCCGAACTTTTGTTTTATCGAGCTCGGCAAGGTACGTTCGTTCAACTTTGCTACCAAAGTTCTGAACGATTTTCAAAGTAAACATTAATGAAAAGGTGTCCAAGCTATTTTTATTAAAAGAGGAATTATAATAAAATTATTTCAAGTCTTCTAATTCGGAGAAATGAGTAATCACGAGCTACCACGCATGAAGTTTAACGGACTTTATTGTTTCTATGTACGGAAAATAAATACAAATGAATAAGTTGTCCTTATATATACTCCTTGCTCAGTATCATTTCCAAAGAGAAATAACTAGAGTAGAAAGGTTACCTTCAAACATAAGGTTAAGAATTATTTAAAAAAAAAAAAAAAAAAAAAAAAGAAGTTCGTTGACTTGATCTAGGTTAAACCAATCCATCATCATCCTTATATATCAACAAATACCCGATCTCTGCTATATTTTGTAAACAAGGTTGTACTCAGCTCGTTGGTACCGTCAATATATTAAACAAAGCCATCCATCCCAGTCAGCAAATATCTTAAACATAATCCTTCAAAAGATTCACCACAATTATATTACACGTATTGTATTACACGTTCCAGTTGGTTCCTTTCTCAAGTTCGTACATTGCACGACCTAATACCACCATATCGAATTTTGAACATCTTACTTCGTCTACCATTTCTGGAAATTGCACGACTAAAAATCAACCTGATCTTTGTCATAAGTGCATATTTGGTAACTCGTTTTGATGATACCAGGTGGCCCACATGCCCCGTATTTAACGTGTGCAGATATTTCTATGTGCGTTGAAAGAGTTGCAGTACCCAACGGGATTATTTTAAGGTAAACCCCATCAGGAGAGAACTGGCGAAAGCAACCTTCGTTTTACCCGCTCGCCGTTCCGCTCCGTAAATCAAAGATCACTCTCACCATATCTTCATTGGCCGGTTTCAACTCAAAATAAATGTCAAATAGGGCAGTTAGGTCACCACCAATGTAGCGGGTCCGCGCCGTGGTTAGACCGCTCGCCTCTCACCTAGATGGCCGGGTTCGATCCCAAGCGACCGCTTGTGAGATTTGTGTTGGACAAAGCAGGGGCGAGTTTTCTCCAGGTTCTCCAGTTTCCCCCGCCATCACATTCCACCGGTGCTCCATCTTCATTCCATATATCATACTGTGGTTCGACAGTAGTAAAAGCGGGCGTTAAACACTACCAAAGCAAATAAACAAACCAAAGTAGCGGAATCAGAATTTCCAGTCCAGGGTTTCCGGGAAAAGAAGGAGCAGATATGGTGCAGTCTTGCAGTTTTCATAAAATACCGTGCTCATACTCACACCATAATGTAGAATCTATCAGATCACTACAAACCTATGAGAATTTTTGGTTGGGTAGGTTAGAGGTTCATCTGGTGAAGTCAAGACAGAATGTGGTTACGTTTACAGTACTTGCCAGAAGTAATATTTTGCTTTGTTACACCCTGGTTTAGTTTAAATTGCATTGAACTTGTATAGTAAATGCAACTGATATATCTTTTCAGTTTCGATACAGCTGTTCTTTTTTGTAAAACCCGAATAGGCTACCGTAACAAAGGTCTTACCCGGAACAAAATTATGAGACAAATTCGTCGAATAAATACTATGCGAGATTATCCTAAAATATACTCCAACTCAGCACAGAACTAGATTTGTTTTTGCCAAATTGTCAGAAAACGTTCAGAACATTCCACACAAATGAAGTTCAAACATTTAACTGTCCAAAGATGGACTATTCAACGTGAGAGAATTTGCATTGATTAATTTGAAAGAATACATTTTTCCCGCCTCATATTTAATATTATCGTTTCACACTGGGAAAATGTATCCGTAGCTTATCTTCATGTTAGGCGACTTTTTACTTTCTCTATACGTACTATGTACATTGCATTGTAACAAAAAATTCGATACCGAGATTTCGCCGGAAATACATGTTTTGAAACCACCTGAATCCAAAAAAGCATTATTAGAAAAACGTCTGTGTGTCTCTGTCTGTCTGTATGTGTGTGTCCGTGGACAGCATAGCTCAAAAACGAAAAGACCGTTAAATGCCAAACTTGGTATTTAAGTTCAGTATCTTCCAAGGATGCGACACGAAAATTTTCAAGAAAATCCCCCCAACCCCAACTACCCTTCACATGGAAAAATTTTCGAAAATTTTGATTTTCTAAAAAATGGCTCCAACGATTTTGATTATAATATCATATAAAAAAGATATATACTTGACAAATAATATGTATATCTTGAATTTGTCAACTCCTGTCCATACAAACAAAGGAACTTCAGTCACATAGGAACCATCTTTTGCTGTCACTTTAACTCCCTTATTTCCCTTCTACTTACAGGGAAGCAAGTAATAAGACTATTTCTGCTAATTTTTTCTCACTTAGCATGAAGTAAATAGAAGCATAAACTTTTTAACAAAAATTTGTTGCAGAGATATAGAGAAAAGCATGTGAATGAATTACATCAGATTTTTTCATGTCGTTCACAAGTTAACCTCCAACAAGTTTTGCTACAACATAATATCAGAAAATCCAGGCTCTAAAACAATTGTTTTATACAAACGATCAAAAGACAGTATCTTTTCACTCTGTGAAGAATGTTTCTGAACCGTATAGTACCATCCCAACCACCGAATTTCGCCTAGCATGCCCTCTAAATTCCTTTCTTGACAAAATGAGTAGAAGCTTGATACAGCGCGTCAATGTAGTGTAGACTCGACGCACAACGTTGACATCGTTTTAGAATTCAGACCTGCGTAAGGCACCAATTTAGTAGTGAGAGTTGAAGAGAAAGCCAGTGATCAAAATGATTGCTCTAGTTGCCCTTAACGATTTCTGAATGCTCACCATGCTGTTTTAAACAAAAAATCTGATGTGTTACACTCACATGACTTTCCCTAGCTGCTCTACAAAACTCCTACTAAAGATTATTCTTCTTTGTACACAATGCTAACCAAGATAAATGTTAGCAGAATGTTATTACTTAGTTCCTTATAAGTAGAAGGGAATAAGGAAATGCACTATGCTAAAGTGATTATCAAATGTTTTAAAAGCTATCGTTATGTGATTGTCATTGCAAATCACTTCTTTGCTTGGCCAAGAGTAGAACAAAAGAAAAGCGGACACTTCCTGTGTGAGAAAAGTTTAAGTATTTCACAATTGAAACCAATAACAAGGAATATCTCGAAAACGGTTACCTCCACAACAAAAACGTAAAGGACAAAAATTGTGTGTTTTGTCATGAGGTACATTTTTTGTGCAGTGCGTTTTTTTTTTTTTTTTGTTTTTTTTTTTTCCTATCTCTTGCGGTTTAGCAGCTAAGCAAAATTCAGCAAAGTTCTTCCAGAATAAAGAGGTCTTCAGAGGCTATTCCCAAAAAATTCTAGATATACATGTTATTTCGAACATAAATAGCTTTAATATACGGGATTTTAATAAAAATCGTTAGAGCCATTTTTAAGAAAATCAACATTTTCGAAATTTTTTCCACGTAAAGGGTGGTTTGTGGTGGGGGGATTTTTTTTTAAATTTTCGTATCGCATCCATGAAAGATACTAAACCCAAATACCAAGTTTGGTATATAATGGTCTTTTTGTTTTGGGGCTATGCTGTCCACAGACACACACACACGGACCTTTTTTTAAAAATGCTTTTTTCGGACTCAGGGGACCCAAAACATATATTTCCGATGAAATCTCGGTATCGAATTTTTGGGCGCATTACAATGCCTTCTCTATCCCTATGTACATTGTACATACGGAGCTAGAGACAGTAAAAATACACTTTCAAATAGCAATGGAAGTTTCCTGGAACATTACATAATTGAATAATATAGGCGAAAAAACACTGAATTAGAACATTTCATGCTTTGAACAGAAACATTATGGTCCATTTTACAGACTCATCAGAGAGCCAATGAAATATTCACACTATGGCCGCACATAACAGCAGCTTTCTTAAGGGGTACTGCAAGTTCCTTTACGTCCTGCAGATACCACTAATAGGTAGTCGAAGAAGATTTTAAAAGTTGCTCTTTTCGTGTAAATGATTTATATGCTTAAAGCATATTGAATGAAATGACCTACCCTTACTCTTTCATCCTCAATCCTGATGATTTTTCTTTTTTAGTGCTTTTGTAAATCTTATTTTAATATTGTTTTATTTACTGTACACAGTATTTCTTATATCGCTAGCAATGCTTACTGGAAGTTATTTGAAGCATTTTTTTTTTCAATGAGCGTACACATACAAACACAAGTGCAAGTTAAATTAAGGTCAAGTTACAGTTCTTAATTGTTTCATTCATTTTCAAGATGTGTTTCAAGCAACGGTTGTTTCTCTTTGTTGAAAACCTCCCATGTGAATCACACACACACACACATACACACACGCACACGCACACACATATATGACTTGGTGTTCTCATACTACATTTCAACTACTCATTAAAAGAAACGCAGGCAGAGAATCTTTGAAGAAATCAAATCTGCCATTTTTAACAGGAGATGTGCTGCTTTTTACTTTCTCTACACGTTCTATGTACAAAGTGTATAGAGAATGTATTGCATTCCAGCCAAAAATTCGATACCGAGATTTCACCGGAAATAGACGTTTCAGAATCTCCTTATCCAAAAAAAAAAAAAAAAAAAAAATTTAGAAAAAGGTTCCTGTGCGTCCGCGTTCTGTGAACACGACAACTCAAAAAAAGAAAAGACTTGGTATAAAAGTTAGGCATCTTCCAAGGATACGACACAAAAATGTTGAATAAATCCCCCCACCCCAAACTCCCTTTACATGGAAAAATGTTCGAAAATTTTGCTTTTCTCAAAAATGGCTTTAACGATTTTGATTAAAATAATGTATGTTAAAGATATAATGTATATCTAGAATTTTCTGGGAATAGCCTCTGAAGACCTCTTTATTCTGAATAAATTTTGCTGGATGCTACATATCTGGTAAACTGTAAGAGGTAAATAAAAACTTACTACACAAACATGCTGATCTCGTTGAAACTCACAATGTATGTCATATACATTCTTTTCGTACAGTTGATTATTTTTTAGATATTCCTTGTTATTGATTTCAGATTTAAAATACTTTTCACGTTCTCCTGGCAAGGTAAAGAAACGGAATTCATCCACATGGCAACCAGCTTTTAAAAGATTTCACTATCGTTTTAACCGAGTTTGTTCACTTATTTCCCTTCTGCTTACACGAAAGCACTTCTGCTAATGTTTATCTCAATTAGCATGAAGAATAAGCTTTCTAACAATAATTTGTTACAGAGATGTAGAGAAAGACATGCGAATGGAACACATAATATTTTTTAGATTCTTGCATACTTATATAAAAAGAAGTTTCATTGAAAGGTATGGCACACTGGGATTATACACACAAATTCTGCTTAGTTGTTGAATGAAAATATGTAGAACACATGTTGCCTTTAGGTACAAAATGCCTATGAGAAGAGAGTAAAGGGCCACTCAAATCGAAAATCAACCGTAATATATGTATAGGCTGATTCACGATGTTACATTGACATTGACGTAAACATAACCGTAGAACGTTAACATAGAAGCTTGCAAACGCCAAACTTTTGCGTCAAAGTTAACATGCAACGTAAGAATCAACCAATGAGAAGCACTGCTCGATGTTATTAAATAGGTTTCGCTTAATGATTCTCTCTCATATCTCATAGTAGATTATGAAAATCTCCTCCGTTAATTATCTTTGATTAAGGAGATGAATCCACCATCGTCTACGACGTGACAACAGTTCTTTAAAATATAAAACACTAAGCAAATGGGCTACTCTAGTTTGCATGTGCCACAATCTCGTCTCTGCCAGCCATTTTAGTTTGCTACTCACTCGCAAGACGCAGTTCACTTGTTTTAATTTCTGATTGATTATTGCCTACGTATACGTTTGTCATTGACAATGCTCATGGTGCATTTAATTCTGCGTCTATTTTCTAATCCAGTGAGTCTACGGTTAATTTTCATTGTGAATGCCCTTTAGTTGATGTTGCTGCAAAGTTATGGAAAGTAGACCGGTACTGTGAATAACTAAACATTCCGTCTAAATGTATCAATATCCATTGACTTCATTTTAGAGGACAAACAGTTTTCAGATGTTATGGTGATCTAACAGTTCTATCCTCTTCTGTTGGATATGACTGGTTTGAGTATACTAATGGTAGCAAGATCAACCTGACAGATGTATATATAACTTAAATAACAGTCTTGTCAAACACTGTATATATATTTTCATTTATATAGGCCCCTTTAACATCTAAGGCCATATCGGTGGCTTTGCATTTGAAACAACTCGTCTGTAGGTTTAAATCATTTTTATTTTTCTCAAATACACACACATACTTCCAGACTTGTGGGGGGATAGGGAATAAATTTGGCTAAAGAAAAATTCACCGCCCCAGCCGGGAATCGAACCCGGGACCTCCGGGTGAGAAGTCAGTGACCACGGAGGCAGCCTAAAAACGCTGTATTTGCAGCAGACAATCAGTACGAAATATGCAGTGCAGTGAACCCCCGCCAGTGGGGAACTAGCGAGCAACCGTCGTTTACTCCTCTCAGTGAACGCAATCCCCTCACCCTCTCGGCGATGAGTAAAAGGAATAAAACTAAAGTCTCTCAGCCATACGTCAAATACGGGGCATTTTATTTTTTTAATTACTTTTTTTAAAAACACAGTTAATGGGATGGAATGGGTAGCACAAATTAAAGAGTACTACACTCACTAACAACTTTTTTTTCTATTTGGTTATCGATGTTTTTTACTTCTAATACACACACACGTATACACATTTACAAACATACTAACACCCATGCCCGAGGGGGACTCGAACCCACGATCCCCTGAGCCACGAAGCAATAAAGCAAGTCACTTTAGCGAGTGCGGCAATGGGGACCGGCAGGGCATTTGGGCCATCCGTGAACACTCTTATTGCCATATTTTGGTTATATATGTGTATATGTTTATACAAATGAAGGCATACTACTGTGAGGAAAAAGGGAGAAGCCACTTCATTATATACCTTTTCACTCTCAGCATAGGCGGTTATTCGTAATTTCCCGTTAAAATAAATACATAAAAAAACTAGGGTTTGAGTTTTTATTAATTTATTTATGGACCCTCTTTAACTGCTGTGGTTCCCAACTACCATTCTATGCTGGCATGAAAGACCGCTCAATTTTGCTCAGACACCTCTTTATCAGGCTTGAGGTTTCTTAACCTGCCGTCAATCTACGATACGAGACTATCAAAGGAAGCTCTTCCGAAGGAGACGGTGTTAAGTTTTTTTTGTGCCAAAAGAATCCATTGCCCTCCGCCGGATTTGAACCCCAGTCTAGCATGTTATTCCTAGACCTCAAAGGACGACTGACTGTCGTAAACTCATAGATGTCCATAATATGCTTTCATTTAAATTACAACTAAACCAGCATCCTGTACAGGCTCAAATCGAAATAGAAACTGCATTGTAAGAATACTTGTTTTGTTTTTTACTTTCTCTATACGTACTATGTACATAGTGTATAGAGAAGGTATTGCACTCCACCAAAAAATTCGATACCGAGATTTCACCGGAAATATATGTTTTAGGGTCCCCTGTATCCAAAAAAAGTATTTTCAGAAAAAGGTCCGTGTGTGTGTCCGTGTGTCTGTGAACACGATAACTCAAAAACGAAAAGTTGGTAAAATACCAAACTTGGTATTTAAATTTAGTATCTTCCAGGGATGCGACACGAAGATTTTGAGAAAAAATCCCCCCACTCCAAACTACCCTTTACATGGAACTTTTTTCGAAAATTTTCATTTTCTTAAAAATGGCTCTAACGATTTTGATTAAAATATCATATATTAAACATATTTACCTGACAAATAAAATGTATATCTTGAATTTTCTGGGAATAGCCTCTGAAGATTACTTTATTCTGGACGAATTTTACGGAATTTTGCATAACTGCTAAACCGTAAAACTTAGATAAAAACTTACAACACAAGAAATTTAGAGCACGTTAAAACACACAATTTATGTTATATACATTTTTTTCGTGGAGTTGATCGTTTTTGAGATATTCATTGTTTTTGGTTTCAACTACGAAAAACTTACTTTTCTCACATAGGAATTTGTCAACTCCTGTCCATACAAACAAAAGAACTACAGTCACATAGCAACCAGCTTTTGACTATTGCTTTAACCTATGGTACTCCCTTATTTCACTTCTACTTACAAGCAAACAAGTAATTAGACTATTTCTGCTAATTTGTTCTCGAGTAGCATGAAGTAAATAGAGGCATAAGCTTTTTAACAATAATTTGTTGCAGAGATGTAGAGAAAGACATGTGAATAGTACACATCAGATTTTTTACACAAGCCGTGTGTAGGACAGGAGTTGGATAGGTAGAGTCAGACTGAAAAATTCAATGCCATGGCCGGGATTTGAACCACGGATCTCCCGATCTCTAGCCGGTTGCTCTGCCACTGAATTTCAGCATTGAATTTCTCAGCTGACTCGCATTGTAAGACTCGCAGTTTTCTTTATCTCTTAAAATACTACTTTTATACATCCCTAAACGATAAACGATTTAATTACTGCTCAACATTTTCAAAATATGTGATAGTGCCAAGGTATATAGTAGCAGAACTGTGTGCACTACACCAAGCGACACACATCCTGAAGGGAAGCACTTGAAAGTAATCTGACAGGTTGTGTTGAGGTAAGGTCTGTCTTAGCGGTAGCAAAAATCCGTTACTCCACGGAAAGAGAAAAACCTGTTGGCTCGGGTTTGGTCCCGTTGTGGTTGCGACCCACGGAACTTGGCAAAGCTCTTCGCGCGCGCGGCGCGTCTGGGCGGTATGGCACGCATCGGTTTCTTAGACATCGTGGCGAAGATGCTATCAACTACACAAGCAAAGTGTGAGAGACGGCCAAGAAACGCATATAAATTTGCTACTTTAGCTACTCAAACACTTGTGGTGCATTATGCATTCGCCGCCTAGGAATTATAAATTATTTCCAACTAATCCAACTTTTAGCTGATAACTGCGCTATAAAAGCTTCTAATGTCCGCCTCTGTAGTGTGGAGGTAGCGTGTATGCTCACATTCCAGAGATCCCGAGTTCGAATCTCGGTTAGGTTGAGTTACGCGAAAAAGGTTTTTCCCGAGTTTTTCCTTGTCCGAGAAGACTAATGTGATTAACTTTAAGCTCCACGGATCCCGAGCTCATTTGAGCATTTCACCGATTCCATTCATTCGTCGTCCGATATGACCTACTAGGTTAAAGGACATTAAGAAAACAAACAAACAAACAAAAATCTGATGTGTTCCATTCACTGACTTTCTCTACATCCCTACAACAAATTATTGTTAAAAAGCTTCATGCTAATCGAGAAAAAATTAGCAGAAATAGTTTTATTACTTGCTTCCTTGTAAGTAGGAGGGAAATAAGGGAGTAGCATAGGCTAAAGTATTAGTCAAAAGCTGGTTGCTATGTGACTGAGGTTCCTTTGTTTATATGGAGAAGAGTTGACAAATTCCCGTATGAGAAATAGTATTTTAAACCAATAACAAGGAATAATTCAAAAACGATTCACTCCACGAAAACAAATGTGTATAGCATAAATTGTGTGTTTTAACGAGCTCTACATTTTCTGTTAGGTAAGTTTTTATCTATTTCTTACAGTTTACCAGTTATGCAAAATTCCGTAAAATTCATTCAGAATAAAGTAATCTTTAGAGGCTGTTCTCAGAAAATTCAAGACATTTATTTTATTTGTTAAGTAAATATCTTTAATATACGACATTTTAATCAAAATCGTTACAGACATTTTGAGAAAATCAAAAATTTAGAATTTTTTTTCCATGTAAAGGGTAGTTGAAATTGGAGGATTTTATTGAAAAGCTTCGTGTTGCATCCTTGGAAGATACTGAACTTAAATACCAAGTTTGGTATTTATCGGTCTTTTTCCATTTTTTTTTTTATTCAGGGCGACCCAAAACGGTGAAACCTCGGTATCGAATTTTTGGGTGCAATAAAATACCTTCTCTTTATACACTATGTACATATTACGTGTAAAGAAAGTAAAAACTCTAAGAGAAAATTTAAATTTTAAAGTAAAATAGAATATGCTAAGAATGGGAGGCAGAGAATCTAACAGATTAAAAGCTTCACATTTAAAAGTGCATGTATGTAATAATTTCAGTTTTCATAACTTGGGTACTTATTAAAAACACAAGAACCGTTGCATGCACTGCATTATAAATCCGTTGAGAGTAAAAGGGTTCAGAAGAGGCGCTTAAAGTTTATGGTTATTAGCAAGCATAAAACATTTAAAAGTTTCTTCGTTTCTTTAGTGGCATAACAATTGAGCTATTTGGTTTTTTTAGCATTTTCTTAACTGTTTTGTAATTATTTTCCCTTCTCGATTTCCTTTTGTCATACATTAAAATCTTATATTTAACCTTCCTTGAGATATGCTCATCAGAGCCACGCAAACCTCGAAATACCTGCACAGCGATTCTCAAGATTCTGATACGAATGCTTTCTTTATATATCAGCACAGATTGTGGAGTTACTGCATTAAAATCATGAGCTCTGTTATTTATTCGTTTATTTACAAAAACTATTTGGAATGTCTATGCGAACATTTTATAATAGATTATGAAGAGCTTAACCAGAAAGGAAGATCTTCTCAGCTATATGAAAAACGGGGCACCTATCAAAGTACCATTATACTACAATAACTTTTGCAAGATTTTTGCAAGCTACTACAAAATAGGAAAACCTACTATTCGTTTTTTACTTTCTCTACACGTAATTGTACATAGTGTATAGAGAAATTATTGCATTCCACCGAAAAAATTGATACCGAGATTTCACCGGAAATACACGTTTTAGGGTCCTCTGTGTCCAAAAAAAGCACTTTTGGTAAAAGGTCCGTGTGTATGTTAATACGACAAATTGCCTTCCGTGGTGTAATGGTTACCATGCTAACTTTATATACTCAAGGTCGCGGGTTCAAACCCGGCGGAGGACGATGGATTTTTCGGGTGTAAAAATCCTTAGTATGGCTTCCTTCGGAAGAGAATTAAAGCCGTTGGTCCCGTGTCGTAGATTTAGGCACGTAAAAGAACCTTAAGCCTGATAGAGAGGCCTCTGAGCAAAATTAAGCGGTATTTCACACCCAATATAGAATAGGACGCTGAAAACCATAGTAGTTAAAGAACGTCCATAAATAACACGCCATTTCCATTTTTTGAATACGATAACTCAAAAACGAAAGGTCGGTAAAAGACCAAACTTGTTATTTAAGTTTAGTATCTTCTAGGGGTGCGAAACGAAGATATTGAGAAAAATCCCCGCACCCCAAATTACCCTTTACATAGAAAAATTTTCGAAAAGTTTTATTTTCTCTTTTGATTAAAATACCATGTATTACAGATATTTATATGGCAGATGAAATTTACATCTTGAATTTTCTGGGAATAGCCTCTGAATGAATTTTGCTAAATTTTGCGTAAACCGTAAGAGTTAGACTACACAAAAAATGTAGATCACGTTAAAACACACAATTTATGACATATATGTTTTTTTCGTGGAATTGGCCATTTCTGAGATATTCCTTGTTATTGTTTTATGATTTAAAATACTTAAAATTTTCTCACACTTTTCTCTGGCCCTCCATAAAAACGGATTTCAGCCACATGGAAACCACTTTTTAAGAGATTTGACACTCGTTTCAGCCTAGTGTATTACCTTATTTTGCTTCTACTTACAAGGAAGCTAATATTTATCTCGATAGAAGAATATGCATTTTAACAATAATTTGTTGCAGCAATGTAGGGAGTCATGTGAATGGAACACATTTTAAATGTTTGACCAAATCTATAACTCAAATTTGTGTTCCCCCACAAAGGATTATAAACAGCAGCAGAGTAGGAATGGGGCGAAGAATGTCTATCCTCTTTTAAAGCAGTATTAAGGAGCCTTGCTTAACTATGCCATACCAGTTGTGACTACAAAATACAAAACACAAAATTTGTTTAGGTCCACTAAGCTTATTTGCCTACGGAAAGCAGTCGAATCCCTCAAATCTAAATAGACTAATTCTCCCCTATTCCACTTGGCCAAGCATGTAGAGCATTCTCCGACAGTAAAATAAATCTTAAAGTAAAGCAGGCTTCGAGTTCATAGCTCCTATCTCTCTTAACGCATTCCATTCTCCTAAGGTGTGATGAAGACATGAATTTATCAGATTTACGGATTCATCTGCGGGTGCACATTTGCAGAAGAAACACCAGATATCTTCAACCAAGCACACCAAGGATTTCGCATTTATTCGGCGAAGAATGTTCAGTGAAATTTTATTCAACAACGATTTGAATAGTCCAGTTGTCTAACCTATTAAATTATGATGTTTAACTTGTATGCTTCCTTATTAACGCTCCTTTCAATTTCCGCATACTCAGGGTTCGAATTAACGGTGGAGGATGGGAGGGGGGGACTTCTCTCTCATTAAATAATTTCCCCAGCTCGTTAATAAAGAATTAATTAACTGCCAGTCCCTTTGAATATTTAAGTATTTTCAAAGAGAGTATAATAAAACGAACTTTGTCACATCAAAGCAAAATGTTTATGTAAATTTAGTGAGTGGATTTTTCTTAATATTTACATCTAGTAGAATAGATTCTTCCTCATTGTTCTTATCTATGAATAAGAATAGTACCGTTAATATAATATATACAGGGTGTTAATGAACTATTACGAAATATTTTCACAGAATATGTAGATTACTTAAAAGTAATTTGAGATAGGAGACTTATGGCCTGCTTATTGAAATGTCGAAGTAACGGCTATAAGTTTCTGAAGTGCCAGTACGCCACTGGCTAGTTTATCAACCATTCGACAGCATAACACGAAAAACGAAGGGACATATTACATCGTACCTCTCTAGCGTAGAGGTTATGATATTGGCTTTCAAGTGAAATATAGTTTCCGAGTTCGGGTCTCGATTACGTATCGCGGCACTTCGTCTGGAATGAAAAAAAAAATAATAATAATAAACATTTACTCTATGACATGAATCGAACTCATGACCTTTGGGATAGCAGTTTCCTGCGTTACGTATTAAGCCACCACAGCAGTTGAATATATATATATATATATATATATATATATATATATATATATATATATAAAAGAGCAGTTATAAGTCTTAAGTTCCCTTCCACCACGTCAGAAAGAATGATTCAAACATATACTTAAAGAATAGCCATATCTTGTAAGTTCACAAACTGTTCCTGCTCCACATAAAGCAATGCCAACATTAATTCCAAGTGTTCCTATTGGCTGAAAGGATTAATGACGTATTTTCCTAGTTCTTCAAATGTCATTCCCACGTCTGCGCTGGCAAAAAAGAAGAGAGTGACGCATTGCACCGTCTCAGCGTTTGTTTCGGAGTATGGACATCCCTGAACCGCACCTTCGTGACCTGCATAACCCGACTTTATTTTTTCAGGTTAGTAGAACTGAGAAAACCGACAGGAAGTTGTTATGCGGACGTTCCAAGCCCACAAACTCTGATAGACCTTGTTTAAAGGACTCCAGCATTCAGCCCGAAAAAACGCTGTCATGCGCAATGAGGAAGGATTGTGGTACTGAAAATATAACACCAAAACCTCAGTGATGCGTGGCTAAGGTGGATGTTGCTCTCATTGTTTTCATACTACTTGCAACAGCCTGCGAAGTGGATGTCCACGCCTCCCACAACTTCAATTAGAAAATTAAGGACTGATGCAAAAGAGATCCATCCCGGTTCAAAAAGTATTCAAATCCAAAACTAAACAAACTCATACTTGGAACCAAGGAGCATTCTTTTCTCATTCATGTTTCAACTGCTTGTCATTTCCGGACTCCCATTTGTTGATGCCATTTTATTTCTTTTCTTTTGGTCGACCAATTGTTCCTCGTCATTTTGGCTCGTTTGGGCATTCTTTCTTCTGAAATGAAAATGGAATGTTTACTTTCTCTAGCCCCATGTGTACAATGTATATAGGGACGAGAAGGTATTGTATTCCAACCAAAAATTCGATGTCGAGTTTTCACCGAATAATTTGGGGTCCCCTGTGTCCAAAAAAAAAACATTTTTAAAAAAAAGTCCATGTGTATGTGTGTGTGAGTGTGTGTGTGTGTGTGTATCTGTAGACAGCATAGCCCCAAAACGTTAAATACCAAACTGGGTATGTAGGTTTAGTATCTTCCAAGGATGCAACGCGAAGATTTTCAAAAAATCCTCCCCACCACAAACTAACCTTTACATAATTTTTTTTTTTTTAAATTTTGATTTTCTTAAAAATGGCTCTAACGATTTTGATTAAAATCCCGTATATTAGAGTTACTTATATCCGAAATAAAATGTATATCTCGAATTTTCTGGGAATAGCCTCTGAAGACCTCTTTATTCTGGATGAATTTTGCTCAATTTTACTTAACTGCTAAACCGTAAGAGATAGACAAAAACTCACCAGACAAAAAATGTAGATCACAACAAAACATATAATTTATGCCCTTTATGTTTTTGTTGTGGAGGTAACCGTTTCCGAGACACTCCTTGCTATTGGTTTCAATTGTGAAGTACTTATACTTTTCTCAGACAGAAAGTGTCCGTTTTTCTTTTGTTCTACTCCTGGCCAAGCAAAGAAGCGAGTTGCAATGACAATCGCATAACGATAGCTTTTAAAACATTTGACTTCCACTTTAGCCTAGTGTATTCCCTTAGTCCCCTTCTACTTATAAGGAACTAAGTAATAAGAGCATTCTGCTAGTGTTTATTTCGATTAGCATCGTGCAGAAAGAAGAATAATCTTTTGTGGGAAGTTTGTAGAGCAGCTAGAGAAAGTCACGTGAGTGTAATACATCAAATATTTTATTTATGGACGCTCTTTAACTGCTGTGGTTCTCAGCGTCCCATTCTATACTGGGCGTGAAAGATCGCTTAATTTTGCTCTGAGGGCTATATAACCAGGCTTGTCGTAAATCTACGACACTGGGCCAACGGCTTTACTTCCCTTCCGAAGGAAGCCATGCCCGAAAACATCCATCTCTGCCGAGTTTGAACCTGCGACCTTGGGTATATGAAGTTAGCATGGTAACCATTACACCACGGAGGGCGACTCTTTCTTCTGAGTCAAATTTAAGGAGACTAAATGGAAAATAAAGGGGGGAAAACAACAAATGACATTTTTGCGAACTTCCTATTTTATTTGATACGAATTTTATCACTGTGGACATTATATTTTAAATCTACTTTTACTGTCTCTACACGTATCTACTATGTACATAGTGTATAGAGAAGGTATTGCACTCCACCAAAAAATTCGATACCGAGATATATGTTTTAGGGTCCCCTGTATCCTAAAAAGGTATTTTCAGAAAAAGGTCCGTGTGTGTGTCCGTCTGTCTATGAACACGATAACTCAAAAACAAAAAGTCGGTAAAATACCAAACTTGGTATTTAAGCTTAGTATCTCCCAGGGATGCGACACGAAGATTTTGAGAAAAGTCCTCTCACCCCAAACTACCCTTTACATGGAACTTTTTTCGAACATTTTGATTTTCTAAAAAATGGCTCTAACGATTTTGATTAAAATATCGTATATTAAAGATATTTATCGTACAAATAAAATGTATATTTTAAATTTTCTGTGAATAGCCTCTGAAGACTGCTTTATTCTGGATCAAATTTACGGAATTTTGAATAACTGCTAAACCGTAAGACTTAGATAAAAACGTATTACACAAAAAATGTAGAGCACGTTAAAACGCACAATTTTGTTATACACATTTTTTATGTGGAGTTGATTGTTTTTTAAATATTCCTTGTTTTTGATTTCAGCCATGAAGAACTTACTTTTCTCATACAGGAATTGATCATCTCCTGACCATACAAACAAAGGAACTTCAGTCGCATAGCAACCAGCTTTTGACTATCACTCTAACTTATGGTACTCCCTTATTTCGCTTCTACGTACAAGGAAGCAAGTAATAAGACTATTTCTGCTAATTTTTTCTCGATTAGCATAAAGTAAATAGAGGCAAAAGCTTTTTAAAAATCTGATGTGTCCCATTTACATGACTTTCTCTAGCTGTTCCATACACAAACTATTCTTACAAAAGATGTTTCTTTTATCTACTTCATGCTACTCGAGATAAGCATTAGTAGAATTGGTTCTTATTACTTGCTTTCTTGTAAGTAGAAGGGAAATAAGGGAATACATTAGGCTAAAGCGATAGTCAAATCTATTAAAAGCTAGTTGCTATGTGAAATAATTGAGTATCGGTTCGCTTTGCATAGCCCCGTTTGAAAAAAGTTAGGCAATTTTAAAATTCAAACCAATAACAAGGAATATCTCGAAAATGGTTAACTCTTCAATAAAAGTGTATATGACATAAATTATGTTTTAACGAGATTTACATTTTTGTGTGGTAAGTCTTTGCCCATCTGTTACCTTTCACCGTTATAAAAATTCTCCAAAACTTATCCAGAATAGAGCTCTTCACAGATTATTCTCAGAAAATTCAAAATATTTATTGTATTTTCGAATTAAATATCTTTAATGTACGGCATTTTAATTAAACTCGTAAGAGCCATTTTTGAGAAGAGCAAAATTTTCAACAACAAAAAATCAATGTAAAGGGTAATTTGTGGTGGGAGGGATTTTCTTGAAAATCTTCGTGTCATATCCTTGTAAGATACTAAACATAATTAGCTACCAAATTTGGTATTTAAAGGTCTTTCCGTTTCTGAGCTATGCTATCCACACACACCTACGGACCTTTTTCTAAAACGCTTTTTCGGACTCAGTAGATCTTAAAGCATACATTTCCGTTAAAATATCGATATCAAATTTCGGATGGAACACAATACCTTCTCTAGCTACTATGCTAGAAAAAATAAAAATGTACAGCATCTACTATTTCATGCTATGAATTCTGTTTCTCTTCAATGTAGCATTCACGTGCGTTTTTTCTACCTGTTCTGCAAAAAACCTGTTTTTACAATAACTTATTCTTCTATCTACTTCATGTTAATCGGATAAGCATTAAACAAAATAGTTTCATTACATATTTCCTTCTAGATACAAGGGGAATAATGAAATACGCTAGAGGGACATCAAATCGTTTTAAGAGCTTATCGCTATATGATAGCTTTGAACTTCCGATCTCTGCATGACGAGGATGAAAAAAAGAAAGCGATCAAAGACAGCCTAGCCTTTTGAGAAGATCATAAGTATTACAATATTTAAACCTGTACATTTTTCATTGTTCGTGTGCATCGACCAGATAGTCAGTCTGGGTAGCTCAGTTGGTTATGCGCTAGCCTTCTGATATTAAGGTCATGGGCTCAAATCCGGTCCAGATAGATGATTTTAAGTTTGCTTTAAAGCGACCGCCCCAAGTCAGTAGATTTGGTTGCATGTAAGAAAACTCCTCCGGGACGAAATTTCCAGTTCACCGGCGGCGCTGATATGATCCTAGTAATTGACAGCGTCATTAACAAACACAATATGTTTTTCGACTAGATCTACATTTTATATGGAGTAAAATTTTGTTTACCTCTTATGATTTATACTTATGTAAAATTCATTCAGAATTAAGTTGGCTTTAGAGGCTATTTCCAGAAAATGTATGGCAATTCCATTTGTCATGAATATGTCTTCAACTTATAGTACATATTTTGAACAAAATCGTTACAGCCATTTTTGAGAATATAAATGTATTCGAAAATTAATTCCAAAGAGTAGTGTGAAGGGTTTTTCTTGAAAATATTTATATTGCGTACTTGGAAGACGGTGAATTTAAATACCTAGTTTGGTATTTAACCGCCTTTTCATTTTTGATTTATGCTTTTCACATACACATGGGCACATGCATGCACCTTGTTCTATTTTGTTCAAGGACCTCGAAACGTGTATTTCCGCTGAAAATTCTATATGTAATTTTTTATGTAATGCACATCTTTTGTACGAGAGGAGAAGGTGAAAAGGAACTATCATCCTTAATAAATAAGCTAGTTGAATAAATGTAAATCAATGAGCAGAATTCATCTTCATGTAAAAACAAATTCAGTTGGATACCTTAAATAGTACCTGGTTAAAGTGTTACGAATTTATCAGATTTAACTTTGTCGGGATAGGGCTTTCTCCCCTTAAGGTTTTAATCCAGTTTTCTCTATATTGTTCTATTTTCTGTAACAATTATTTTGTTTCAGTTCTTCTCTAATTGACACGTTTCTTTACTGTTCTTTTCTCATACAATCATTGCTTCTATCTAACTTTTAAGTCCACTCTTCACTTCCATAGCATATTATTACTTTCTCTAGAAAGTACATATGTACATGCAATGTACATGGTAATAGAAAAGATATTTATTGTATTTCACCCAAAATTTCGTATGGGACCGTTAGTCATTATTATTACTATCATTATTATTAATTATTGGTTTCTCAATATGTGTATAAAGCTAGCTTGAAGTACGCGCAGATTATGGTGTTTACGAAACTGGGTCGTTGCAGAAGGGGAAGGTTCTTTGTTAAGGTATAAAGTTGGTAAAAGTCACATACTCCTTTATGCATGTGCGTGCAATAGAGTAACAAGTGAAAGTGAACTGGGGGAAGTCTCTAATATTCAAGAAATGAGTTTTTCTCCATTGTATGAATGTAGTCACGATGTATTTATAGTGCATTATGGGTAATAAGAACTTCATTATGGGACGCATAGACGCCAAGTTAGCGGTTTTTTTAACCAATAGAAATAAAGCAGCCATTACACCAAATTGTTCTATATAAGTAACAGCTTGAAGACAGTTTGGGCAGAACAAGATATTCAGTTGTTAGGGGCACATCATAATGTTCAGTTGCTAGACACACAATGTAAAGATCAGTTATCGGAGATATTCAATGTAACGATCAGTTGATATATACGAACGGACGCACAGTTTAAGGATCAGTGGTCAGATACGCACGGTTATAACCAGTTATAGGCATAGTTGTCAGATAGCCACACATTTATGTTGTAAGTGCAGGAAGTGCTAGGAAACAAAGTAACTTTAGTATGTGAGGCAAAAGTACTTGTGATATTTGAAGATTCTAGTCACAAATAAATTTAGATGTACACATTACAAGTGTGTTGTGGCATTCATAAGTATAACTCCTAATTACCCCATTGTTATTCCACCCTGAGCGAGTCAATTACATGCTCACCGGCCGAAGTCATCGGAGATTTGAGCGGAGCTGAGGTAACTATAGTATTCGTCGTGGGGAGTGACATGCTATATGTAATTAGGTAGGGGAGTATACGCACACACACACACACACACACACGCGCACACACGTCGCCCTCCGTGGTGTAATGGTTACCATGCTGACTTCATATACCCAAGGTCGCGGATTCAAACCCGGCGGAGGACGACGATTTTTTCGGGCGTAGAAATCCTTAGCATGACTTCCTTCGGAAGCGAAGTAAAGCCGTTGGTCCTGTGTCGTATATTTACGGCACTAAAAGAACCTCAAGCTTGATAGAGAGGCCTCTGAGAAAAATTAAGCGGTATTTCACGCCCAGTATAGAATGGGACGCTGAGAACACAGCAACTAAAGAGCGTCCATAAATAAAATGCCATTCATTCACACACACACACACACACACACACACTCATTACACACAGTGGGGACCGTCGCATACGTGGCCCACACGTGATCGACGCACATACCGAGATTTCACCTGAAATATACTCCAAAAATTATTTTTAGAAAACTATCCGTGTGTGTGTCTGCGGGTAGCATAGCCAAAAATGAATTTAAGTTCAGTATCTTCCAAGGATGCGACAAGAACATTTTCAGAAAAATCTGGACCCCTAACTATTCTTTACAAGCAACATTTCTCGAAAATTTAGATTTACTCAAAAATGACTAAAAATTTTGATAAAAATGCCATAAAATATTTTCATGACAAACGAAATGTATATCTTGAATTTTATAGGAATAGCCTCTGAAGACCTCTTCACTCTGGATGACTTTTGTATAACTCGTAAACCAAAGAGATTTTTGTTGTTGCTATGGTTGTGTATAATTTTTGTGGTATCATTTCGCTCATCTTATTACTTTCTCTATAACAAACAGTAATTAATATACCAAATTAAATCTTTTAAATTCGAAATAAACAAAATTTATAATTTATTTTAGTATACTCTGATACACAAGATACAGATGTGCATTCCAATTATTTATATTTAATTTCAATAATATATATATGTAAATTAAATACTTACATAATAAATAGCGAAAATATCACTTCCCATCAATAATTCAATGCCGAGAGTTAACCGAAAACATGATTTGAGGTCCTCTGAAAAAAATATTAGCTTTTTAAAAAAAAAGGCCCGTGTATGCGTGTGTCTGAGGCAGCATAACTCCAAAATGAAAAGTTTGTGAAATGTCAAAATTGATATCTTCCAAGAATGCGACACGAAATTTTTCCGGAAAACCCCACGATTTTTTTTTCGATTTTTTTTTCAAAAATGGACGATTTTGATTAAAATGTGTATATTAAACTTATTTACATGAGAAATAAAATGTATATCTTGAATTTGTTGGGAATAGCCCCTGAAGTATTCTTCATTCAGATTTACTTTTGCATAATTGGTAGAGAAAGTAAAAATTAAACCATGGTCACAGTAATGAAATGTTTCTACATCTATTTCCTTTTAAGTATGTACATGAGTCATGATGCTTTTGTACTTTTCTCGAAAACTTCTACCTACATCTTTTCTACCCTTATTAGGCGTTTAACCTTCCACCTTTTGCATACAAAAGAATAAATAAGCAGATTAGCATATTGAACGCACCCGAGTCATCAGCGAAATTCAACTAAAATGCATGCAGTGACATGTCGCTTTTGATAAAACGTGCCCTAAACAAATGCTTCAACGAATGTCACAGAAACATGTAGTACATGCTCCTGCTTGTAAATGTATAGACATGTATCTGCAATACAAACGTAAAACTTGCATCTGTATAGACTTGAGGCTGTTAGTCATAATTTGCAGAATCGTGTATATATTTCCTATGCCCAGGGACGCCTTTTGCAACTTTAAAAGTAACATACACACAAACACTGTTGTGCTTGCCTATCTTCCTGCATTTGAGACCCTGCTTAGGAAAAGGGATACCAATTCGGAACTCTCAGCTTTACGGGAGAAGGAAGAAACGTGATCTAGGTGTAAAACCAGTTGCGCATCGCCAAATGAAGAGAGAGGAGTCCTTCACTAAAACATCTGTGTTCCATTCACATGACTTTCTCTATATGTCTACAACAAATTATTGTTAAAAGGCTTATTCTTCTATTTACTTCATGCTAATCGAGAAAAAATAGCAGAAATAGTCTTATTACTGCCGATCCCGGTGGCCGTGCTCTCTAAAGTGTCTCGCTTTGGCGCTTCGTGGTGCATAGGATCGTGGGTTCGAGTCCTACTTTGGGCATGGGTGTTTCTGTGTTTGTAAATGTGTCTATGTTTGTGTATGCATATGTAAAAAGAAAACAAGTATAATAAGGTCTACTAAGGAAATATGGGAAACTGGAGAAAAAGGGAATACAGGGCCGGAGTCCTAACTAGCCTCCGGAGCTGTATTTTTTTTTAAAAAAAAGTATTTGCTTCCATGGAATTAGAAGGGAAATATTGGGGTACCATAGGTTAAAGTGATAGTCAAAAACTGGTTGCTATGTGACTGAAATTTCTGTGTTCGTGTGGTCAGGAGTTGACAAATTCCCGTATAAGAAAAGTATTTTATGGCTGAAACCAATAACAAAGAATATCTCAAAAACGATCAACTTCACGAAATAAATGTATATAACATGAGCTCTACAATTTTTTATTTCGTAAGTTTTTGCCTATCTCTTACGGCTTACCAGTTATGCAAAATTCCGCAAAATTCATCCAGAATAAAGATGTCTTCAGAGGCTATTCCCAAAAAATTCAAGATATACATTTTTTTGACATGTAAATATACGACATTTTTATCAAAATCGTTAGAGCCATTTTTGAGAAAAGCAAAATTTTCGAAAATTTTTCCATATTAATGGGTAGTTAGGGGTGGGGATTTTCTTGATAATCTTCGTGTCGCATCCTTGTAAGATTCTGAAATTAAATACCAAGTTTGGTATTTAACGGACTTTTCGTTTATGAGCTATGCTACCCACACACACACACACACACACACAAACGGACATTTTTTTATAAATGCTCCTTTTTGGATTCAGGAGTCTCAAGACATACATTTCCGGTGAAATCTCAGTATCGAATTTTTTGATGGAATGCAATACCTTCTCTATACACTATGTGCATGGTACGTGTAGAGAAAGCTTTGTTCGAGAGCACCCCTCCCCAAATATGTAGTTGTTATGACAACGTGATGTTATATTCTTAGAGAAGTTATACTTTATTACGTTGGTGAAGGGAGACATCCAACAACCTCCTACCCTTAAATCTACGGTAGGGTTTTAAACTTACCGCAAAAAAAGGCACGCACCAACTTCCTCGTTACAAGTTAGCAAATAGCAAGAGCCCGTATTTCTAAGTAGTGGTTCTTGTGTACGTGTGTCGAATGTGAGTGAAATTAATCCAATTAATGGCCTGTAATTTATTCGAAACACCATTTTCTCGATGGAAAGACGAAGACACTATGGACTTCTTACACAAATATTAAAGTGGGAAAGGAAAAAATGGCAAGTCTTACTGTGTTGGTTTCGAAGTATGTTGGTTTTCAGAATTTTCATAGCTGTGCAGCAGTACCTATTTAGAAAAACTATTTTGCGCGTGCTGTTTGGTATTTAACGGCAGTTAAAATGCTTTTGGAGAACAGAGTGTGAAAGCCATATAAAAAGTGCATGAACTCTAGGCGATACAGACTTGCATTTCAATAATACGTAAAGTCAATTTTGTACAGTTGCAACTTGAATTACGGTCCCGATGAAACATGGTATAAGCGTTATTATGTATATTAATAGCTGAGATATACATTTCATATTCCTTTATTCCCCTTCACTCACGTTTCACCCAAGAACTGCCACTGGTGTAAAATATCAGTTTTTTGATCTTGGCGCCATCTCTCAGTCGAACATATGAACTACGTGATCGACGAAATGACTGTCATGACAAGACTTGGAACACAATGGAAATACTGTTTTTGTACAAACCCCAATGGATTAGAAAAGTCAATTGGCAATGCCGTCAATTTTTAATTTTTTACTTTCTCTACACGTACTATATACATAGTTTATGGAGGAAGTATTGTATTCCATAAAAAAATCGATACCGAGATTTTACCGGAAATATGTTTTGTGGTCCCCTGAGTCCGTAAAACGCCGTTTTAGAAAACGGTCCCTGTGTGTATTTGTGCCTATGGACAGCATAACTCAAAAACGAAAAGTCGGTTAAATACTAAACTTGGTATTTAAGTTCAGTATCTTCCAAGGATGCGACACAAAGATTTTCAAGAAAATCCCCCACTCCCAGCTACCCCATATCATTAATATTTACCATTTCAAACAACATGTGTGTGTGCAAGCAATGAGTTTATGAAACTTATATAATCACTGGCAATATACAGAGTGTTTTAAAAATACGGGGCATAATTTCAGGTATGTATTTCCCACATGTAGACAATCAAATTAGTTCATTATAACATGTGTCCGGAAATGCTTCATTTCCGAGTTATGGCCTTCACAACATTGAAATTCACTGGAATGTTTTTCTTTCCGCAGGTTGTTGTCGTTACAGAGGATGTTCAAAATGTCCACCTCCTGCTTGAATACAGACCTCACATCGATGTCTCATTGACCTGCGAACACGATCCCAAACTCCAGGAGTATTGCGTATGTCCTCACAACTTGCCACAATTCGATTCCGAAGGGATTCCAAATCCGGCACCGGAGTCGAATAAACCAATGATTTTAAAAGTAGAAATCGAGAGGGTTCAGATCAGGTGAGCGTGGACGCCAAGCAATTGGACCACCTCTACCTATCCATCGATCAGGAAACCTTCGATCCAAGTACCGGCGAGCCGTAAGACTGAAGTGTGTAGGAGCGCCATGATGCAAGAAGTGAATGTGTTGATGATTGATCAATGGAGTGTCTTCGAAAACGTCAGGTATGGTGTTTTCCAGGAAGTTTGTGTACGCCTGCCCCGTAAGTCTGTTTACAAGCACATGGGGTCCAACTAATTGATCACCAATGATACCGGCCCACATGTTGAGGGAGAACCGCACCTGGTGATGAGATACAACAGTTGCACGTGGGTTTTCATGCAACCATACATACTGATTGTGGAAATTTGTTATGCCATCTCTTGTGAACTATGCTTCATCTGTAAATAATACGACGGCAGAAAAGTTCGGATTTACACCACACTGCTGCAAGAACCACTGACAGAACCTAACTCGTGCAGGGTAATCTGCTGGTGACAGGGCCTGTACACGTTGCAAATGATAAGGATACAGTTGATACTCGTTCAACAGTCTCCAGACAGTCGGATGAGGAACATTGACTTGCAACGCTAACCGTCGTGTGCTGATAGAAGGAGTCCTGTCCACAGCCTCCAGAATCTCCTCCTGCACTTCTGGAGTTGTAGATCTTGGTCGTCCCCTTCCCAAACCAGGAGAGGTGAATGTTCCATACTCGCACAGACGGGAATGGAGACGTACAAATGTCTTCCGATCTGGACATTGTCGCTGTGGGTACCTCTCCTCGTACAAACGACGTGCCAGCGCAGCATTGCCGTCCGCCTTACCGTACATGAAGTGTATCTCTGCCAGCTCTTGATTTGAATACATGTCGCACAGTCTTAACGCCTAAAGAACACTGAATGTACCTTCCTCAGAATGAACTATCAGAGCGCCCTCCTAATGTCTCCTTTGACGGCAAAGACCTGCGGAAAGAAAAACGTTCCAGTGAATTCCAATGTTGTGAAGGCCATAACTCGGAAATGAAGCATTTCCGGACATGAACTATTTTGATTGTCTACAGGTGGGACTTTCAATGTTGTAAAGGCCATAACTCGGAAATGAAGCATTTCCGGACACATGTTATAATGAACTATTTTGATTGTCTTCATGTGGGAAATACACACCTGAAATTATGCCCCGTATTTTTTAAACACCCTGTATAGAGGGGGTAATTTTGGCACATCTTTCACATCCCAGAAAACTGATGGCATGATCTTCCCAGCTGATTTCAAACCCTTTGCCTTCTTTGATGGTGAAGAATCCTGGTCCTTTAATTGCTTAAACTGCTGTTTTCTTTCAGTTGTGTAATAGTGGATGGACCCTTTTAATCATTGTTACAAATTGATGTATGAAATCAGTGGGATATCTATTACAAGAGTGAAAGTTTGCACACATTTTTTATTTTGATCATGAATCAGAGTTGCAGTCCCCATCTTGCAGATAATTTTATTGTTCCAACTGTTCTCTAATATTCTTTTGTTACATTCACATTATTCTCTTTACTTACTTTTGAAACAAAATATTCTTACAAAAGCTTACTCTTCTTCTAACTTCAAGTTAACCAAGAGTGAGCATTTATATAAATGGTTTTGTTAAATATTTCTTTGTATGTACTATGGGAATAGGGGTAAGCACTAGGCTAGAGTGATAGTCAAATCTTGTGAGAGCTAGTTGCTCTGTGATGGCTTTAAAATTTCATTCTATTTGCATCACCAGAAGGGTAAAAAGCAAACAAAACAAAAAACAACATAAATAACAACCTCCCATTTAAGAAAAGTTAAGCAAGTTTAAAGCAAAAAAAACGATACCTTGAAAATGGTTGTTTCCACTAAAATAAATGTATTTGATATTGTGTGCTTTAACAAGATCTACATGTTTTAGATTTTGTAAATCTGTTACAGTTTACAGCTATCCAAAAGTAATTCAGAATGAAGAGGACTTCAAGAGGATTTTCCAGAAAACTCAAGTCATGAAAATTGCTTAAAGACACAGTATTGTAACCTTTTCTAAAAATCTGATATATCTTCACAGGAGCTTCTCTATCCATGTAGAGAAGCAAGTATTCTTAGAAAAGTCTATTTAATCAAAACATTTACAGAAATAGTTTTATGTTTATAACACTGTTTTGTTTATAGGTATGAGATTGGGAAATACGATAATCAACTTTTTTAAGAGCTAATCCAAATGAGTTCGCTTTGAAATTTGTTCTCTTTGCTTCACCAAAGAAAGAAAAACTAATGAAAACTTTCCATTTGAGAACTGTATAAGCATTTTAAAATTGAAACTAAAAACAAGAAATATCTTGGAAATGTTTAACTGCAAAAAGAGGATTTGACATAATGCCTTCTTTAACATCATCTACATTTTTTGTGTAATAAGATTTTGTCTACTTCTTATGGAAAATTAGGAACATTGAATATGTTATTAATTATTATATTATTTATACTCCAGTTTGCCAGTTACACAAAAGTCAACTGGAATGAAGTGGACTTCAGAGGCTATTCCCAGAAAATTCAAGTTATAGTTTTTATTTATCATGAAAATATCTTAAACATGTGCTATTTTAATCAAAAGCATTAAAACCATTTTTAACAAAATCAATATTTTCAAAAATGTTTTCACGTAAAGGGGTGTTTGGGAGTTGGGAAATTTCTTGAAAATCTTCATGTCGCATCTTTGGAAGATGTTCGAATTAAAAGCCAAATTTCATATTTAACCAACTTTACATTTTTGAGTTAATCTGCTTTTAGACATATATAAAACTTATTCTAAAGTACAAAACGGTTCAGTGAAATCTCAGTATTAAATTAATTCAAGCAATACTTTCTCCATATACTATGCGCTTTTTTTTTTTTTAAGTATCAATTTCTGATGAAGTCTTGGTGAAGAATTTTTGGGTATATACTGTACTTCTCCTACTTACTAAACTTAGAAAAATAAAAATGTAAAACACATTCCCCTGAAATGAGGTTCAGCTATTCCGGATACTTATTCTACAGGACCATATCAGCACTTTGTCAGTGTTTATAGTTATCATGACACATCTTTACTGTGTGCAACATCTTTCAAGCTCGAGTATGTTTAAGCTTGAGAACAACTTGGAAGTTATTTAAAATAATGGTGCAGAGACCCATGGAGGGTGTCTCTTATCTATTCTGGTGCATTCATAAAGAAGTACTTAAATGCTTACACTATGTCTGATATTTGGCAAGTTAACTGCAATCTGCAATTTGTGGATGATACTGAGAATGTTTTTAAAATAATTTTCGCATTTATGGAAAGCTAAGCTATGAAAATGTTGACACAATTCCAATTTTTAATTCCATTTACCTATATCCCACTTTTAACTGCAATTATGACATTGGTGACTTTTTACATTTTGGAATATACTTCCTAACGGTAAGGGTGTTAACTTGTAAGGAGGTGTGATTGGAAAGCTTGTAAAGAGATGTCATTGGAATACTTGCTTTTATTTGGATTTTATACATTAGATCAGGCTCTCTCAGGGTGCATGCACAGTGCAAAACACACTGTATAGGGTGACCTCCATACAAGCTCCAACTCCTCAATTTTAAGCAATAGTGCTGTCTCTCTCTTTCCTTATGCTTTCCTCACTCACTCCAGGAATTTTCTCTTTCCTCATCTTCTCCACTGTTTCTTTCTTAGCATGAAATGTCTGAGCCAAGCCCAGGGGCACAATGTACTGCACCTTAGTTCACATGTATGAGATTTTATGCATTAGTGAGGCCCTGTATTAGACATTCTCACTCTATCATCTGGACTCTGGGGATGATATGGATCTTGGATAGAGAAAAATTTTGAACCTATAGATGAATTTAAACCAGCGTCTTTGCATAGCAGACAGGTATCCTACCGCAGTCATCATCAAGTGCTGAGCACTGGGGTTGGGGCTTGCCTACTCAGTACATAAAGATGCTGTGGGCAACCGTAAGAGGAATGAAGTAGCTAATGTTGATGTCATTCATACCCTCCTTCTTGTGAGTGCAGTGGTGGGTCAGATTCAGTCTTATTGGGTAATTTTTTTTTAATACTGAGTGACCTACATCAAAGCACAGGCACCAACATTAATTAGCTTTAATCGTATTATACATAAATTTTCTGACTTTTCTTGAGAACGTTTTTTATTTTCCCTGCTTTCCAGGTCTGGGTAAATCCTGTTAAAACAAGAAATATGTTTTGGAAACTGAACTGCTTTCATCTTCAATTGATTGCAGATTGACAATGAATGTGGTCCTATCTTCTTGTTGTGTGCCTCTATCATCCTTCTGATAGCTTCTATAGGAATTTTTTGCTGAGGTTATTTGGCACTAAATTCTTCAGAATGTATACATATCCTACTTTCGAAACCTATCACATATAATCTTTTGTTGTCCTCCTTTATCTGGGGGTAACATACTAGCCTCTGATTCCCAAGCTCATGGCTTCAAACCTAGCAGAAGGCGATGGATATTTTTTCAGGTGTAAAAACCCTTAGCATGGCTTCTTTTGGAAAGAAAGTAAAGCCATTGGTTCCCTGCTGCACATTTACGGTATGTAAAACAACCTCAAGCCTAATAAAGAGGCCTCTGAGCAAAATTAGGCGGTCTTTCAGGCCCAATGCAGAATGGGATGCTGAGAACCATAGTAGTTAAAGAGCGCCCATAAATAACACTTAATCTCCATTTTTACTTATAAGCTTAAGTGATTTGAAGTCTACATTGAACCACAATGTGATTTTGTCAAGTCAACTAGATTCTCTCAGTTCAACATGTTGCTAAGAAAAGGTGGTCGAATGTGCCTGAAAACTCTGTTAACTTTCAAAAGAAAAGTACACCCAAGGATACATTTTGAAAGAGTACTTCTGGTAACACCGCACCATTAATAAGGCCTCCCAGATTTGATAAAACAAAAGACAGAGCTGAAGTTAATGATATTCCATGTACTCCACAATATACAATGGTCACTAGATAAGTGTTGAAATAGTAATTAATGAGAATTAATAGAAATGTTTTGTTTATCCCAGTTTCTCAAATATTTCCACTGGCACTGTATGCAGTGTTCCACCCACTGCAACCATTTTTGGAAGCACCCATCCACACAGTTGTGGAACTGCAGATAACTCCTATTTGTATGTTGCAACAGCTTCTTCGGGGCTTGAAAATCAGTGACCCTAAAGCCGGTTCTTCATCATAGGGACAGGAATCTCTTCATGGTGTCAGATTGGGACTATAACATGGATGAGTCAATAGTTTTACCTCAGTTCCTTGCAGAAACTCCATATTACATTAGTAGTGTAAGCTGATGCAACAAAATGGCCCTTAGTCTTATCTTTGGATGCTTTTTTGGATTTTTTTAAACACTTTCGGAAGACAAATTTCTGTTTACCAGTTTTCTGATTTGAGCACAACTGTCATCAAGTGACTACTTGTGGAGAAGAAAGATGCAACCATTTTCTTTCTGGCACTTCTTGATGGGTGGTTGGTCATCTGAAAACACCCAAATGGATCTATTTTGTTTCTGGGTCAAAAACTGTTTCATCACTTACTGATATCTTAAACACAGTGAGATTTTCCACAGTTAAATCTTTGCAGCATTCTTGACACTGTTCCACCCTATCTGTGCTTCAAATAAATTATAGGATACCCATCTTTTTTTTTTTTTTTTTTTTTTACACAAAGGCGAAGAAGATTGAAACACTCAGTGAACTAATTGCTAATGCCAGCTGAATGTCCTTGCAGATTAGTCTTGAATCTTCTCTAATAACTGTTTTTGCAATGGTGATGCTTTTCTCAATCACTATTGCTATTGGTCTCCATTCTTCTCTTCATCTTTAAGAGACTGTGCCCCCTTTTAAATTCTTTCTCAAATGCTCAAGTGACTGCATTCATTTAAGCTGCATTGGAATTTGTACAAGACCATTGCACAAAAATATCTCATCTTTTTGAATCTCCAATACATTTGCAAGCACATTCACACTTTCAAGATGTCAAACATAATATGAGGGAAAATGAATGACAATAGTTCTCTGCTTGCTACCATTGCATTACTAATGACTCAGCACATAAACTAATCACACAAAAACAACAATGCATTGAAATTGAAACTGAGTTTTATTTATAGATTAACATCCCATTCTATATTGGGTATTAATGACGATTTAATTTTGCTCAAAGGCCTCTTTATCAGGCTTGAGGTTCTTGTACATGCTGTAACTCTATGACAGAAGACGAATGGTTTTACTTCCCCTCTGAAGGAAGCCATGATAAGGATTTTTATGCCTGAAAAAAAATCCATTGCCCTCCATCAGGTTTGAACCTGTGACTTTGGGAACCAGAGGCTAGCATATTAACCCCAGACCACAGAGGACAATGTACAATGCATTGCATTGCAGAAAAACCCTGGGAAAATTCCAAGGTGGCACTTCAAATTTGGTTTGAAATATCATTACTGGTGATGAATTTTGGATTTATTATGAGCAATAAAAGAAAAGTCAGTCAAGTCAAAAGGTCTTTTGAAGAGAACCTTAATCTACAAAAGTCTGATGAATTCATAGTTGTTTTCTTTTCTTTGTTCTAAAACAAACCATACTGCAATATAGCATTGGAAGATAGATGACCAGCACACATGTCTGTTTATTGCAATATGTTAAAAAATTTGTGAAAAACATCCAAAAGCACCTTGTAATTTCTTCTCTTTTTTTTTCCAAAAATTAAAAATAGAATGCATGCAATCATATTTTTGTTGTCAGTTGAAGTAGAATATTATTAAAACCTGGTTTCTGAGGTGCCCTAGGAAGAATGGCATTATTTAAGAACGGTTTTATCAAATATAAAAATGTATTGTTGTTAAAGGGGAGTATTTTTAAAAACATAATCTTTTAAATTTCTTAAAACTAATCTTGTTTGATTTTCTACCAATTTTCAGCATTGCACTTGTAATCATTCCTTCCAACATTGCTCTCTTTTTGGTTCTTGCTGAACAGACTAATAGCAGTCCTACCAGCAAACATCCTAACTTCCTAAGGCATTGTTTTATACCATTATGCCACTATTTTGAATTCTGAAAGGTCAATATTTCAAGACTAAAGAGACATACAGTTTTCTCTTCTGGCTACTTCTTATTAATGGAGTGAAACTTTTACCACTCAGTTTGTCATAGATGTAAGAAGGATACAATAAGTTAAGGTGATAGTCAGATTTCAAAATTTAAATTCTATGTTCCTTGTATCCCCATGAATGAGAAAAATGTATAGCAAATAACACTTAAAAAATGTACAACTATTTGAAAATTCAAATAAGTAACAAAAAATATCTCAGAAATTGTTAACAGCACAAATAATATACTTATTTATCATAAAATTTGTACTTTGATGAGATCTACATTTTGTGTTAATAAGATTTTGATTATTTCCTTTAGTATACAATTACACAAAAGTCATTCAAAATGAAGAGAAATATTCATAAACTAGGCTATTCATAAAAAATTCAAGATATGTGTATGTTTTAATATGTAAAAATCTTAAATATAATGGTATTTTTCAAAAATGTTACACTCATTTATGAGAAAATAAATACATAATATCAAAGAGTAAGAATGCTATACATAAGATTAAGACATTAATTTTTAAGTCTTTGGTAAAAGTATAGTACTATAATGGGCAGACTTAGACATTAGGTAGAATTAAGAAAATAACTGCTAGCAACAGAGATGGATTTTTGGCAAAGGCAAACAAGGAAATTAAGAAAGAAAAAACTAAAGAAATAATGAATGTTAAATATAAAATTATTTAAATAATAAAAGAAAACAAATTGAAATAGTTTGGATATGTAAAGGGGATGGAAATAGCTGAATTCCAAATATGATGTTGGAGTGCATAGTCGAGGGCAAGAGAAGGAAAGGGAAGCCTAGGAAACAACGGAGGATGCAATAAGAAGAAATACAAACAGCAAAGAACTTGCAGAAAATACAAGTTACATCCAGAAAGTAAGTTCTGTTTGGTAATAAAATTAAATTGTGTACAGATACAGAATAATTATTTATTGCACAAAATTCTACAACTCTCAAACTACTTTTCCACATAACTGCCGAAATTTTGCAGGCATTTGTCATAGCGTGGCACAAGTTTTTGTATATCTTCTTCATAGAAGTTTGCCGCCTGTGTCTTCAAAAAGTTGGAAACATTTTCTTTCAGCTCTTTGTCATTGTTGAAGTGTTGACCGCCAAGGAAAGACTTGAGATGTAAGAACAGATGAAAGTCGCTAGGAGCGAGGTCAAGGCTGTACGGAGGATGGTCAGACACGTCCCAGCCAAATCCCTGTAGGAGGTTTTTCGTCACATTTGCAGTGTGTGGTCGTGCGTTGTGAAGAAAAACAACACCTTTTGACAGCAATCCTCGGCGCTTATTCTGTATTGCGTGGCGCAATTTCCTTAGTGTCTCGCAATAAACATCTGCTTTGATTGTTTGACCACGCGGTAAGAAATCAATGAGTAAGGTGCCTTTCCAGTCCCAGAACACTGTGCACATAATTTTTCGAGGTGTCAAGATTTGTTTCGGCTTAACCTTTGCTGGGGATGAAGTGTGACTCCATTCCATTGATTGCCGTTTACTTTCAGGGGTGTCGTAAGAACCCCAAGTCTCATCTCCTGTGACTATCTGAGTCAGAAATTCTTCGCCGTCTTCATCATAACGGGCTAAAAACTGAAGTGCACTACCCATCCGTTTTGTTTTGTGTTGCTCAGTAAGAATCTATGGTACTCAACGTGAGCAAAGAAATTTCAGTTTTTCGGTAACAATTTCATGAATTAGTGATCGTGAGCTTTGGGGAAATTCCATAGCGAGAGCACTAATTGTAAACTTGCGGTTTTCCTGGATCTTGCCATCAATCGCGTAAACCAGTTCTTCTGTAACCAAAGATGGACGCCCACTTCGTTCTTCATCGTGCACTTCATGAACTGTCGGAACCATCTTCTCACCATTGAATCACTCATCGCATTTTGTCCGTTAACTTCGCAAATTTGCCGATAAATTTCAATTGGTTTCACTTTCCTAGCATTCAGAAAACGAATCACAGATCTGATTTCACAAGCGGCGGGATTTTCAATCAACACCGACATTGTAAACAAGCACAACAAAGCGTATGGGGCTGACAGCGATCTCAAAATGGCGCAAGTTTCTTCTCCTTGATACAGAGCGTCTACCGCGCATGTGCGGAACTGCGATCGCAGCGCTGCAGCGGAGTTAAATTGAAACGGAACTTACTTTCTGGTCGTACCTCGTACAAAAGATAGAAATCTGTGGAGAAATAAAACTTCTTTGGATTAAAGGATAACTAATTTATTAAAGAAAAATCTTAATAAAAAGATAATATTCCATTTAAAGGGTAGTTTGGATGGGGGATTTGCTTAAAAACTTTTGTGTTGCATCCTTGGAAGATGCTGTACTTTAATACCAACTGACATTTTTCCATAAATGATTTTTCTGGCTACAGGGAGCCTCATATTTCCTATATGATTATAAGTATATTTCTTGTGAATCTCAGTATTCAATTCTTGTTAAACTTTCCATACATACTATTGAAGTAGTACATAGATATCTGGTTTATCAAAATAGAAGGAAAGGTCTATATAAGGATTGATATAAGGTGTTTGGTTATGCAGTGGTTTGACATTTTATATCTTAAATAGTTTTATTCATTATTTTTACATGACCCTTATATATCACTGGCAAAATATTTTATCCTCAATAACAACCAGCACATTAAGGTATTTAAGCTGTCTCTTATGCTCTGAAGACACTCCCTTCACTTTTCTTGTGGAAGAACTTATGTTTTCTTTTGGTACGATAAATTTCTGGTTTGAGTCCTGGCAGTGACATCAATTTTTTCAAGTCTGGTTCAACATACCAACTTATTGCCTACCCATGACATTTTGAACCCTGGATTCTTAAAGTGTCGTTACTCAAAATGCCTGATTTTACAGAAACAAGCATTTTAGTTTTATTATGCTTGTATAAGTACAAATTTATTTTCAGGATCTTGATATTTGTATGACTGATATTCTAAATATAGATTAAGAGTTGCTCAACAGCAGACACTACACTTCTATGTAACACATACATAGAACGCAAAATTTATACTTGATGTCCTGAAGCTTCAGTTATCAAACTCGAGGAGAAAGCTGAAGCTCGGAGGCACTGGCAAATATTCTCAGTTTTTTAGCTGTTTGTGTTCTATTCTATTTCCTCATAAGTCCTAAAGGCTGGCCTTGTAGTTCAGTCAATAGACTTCCTACCTGCAGTGCCAGGGGTTGAGAGCTCAATTCCTGGCTGGGGAGTGGGGATTTTTTTCTAGCACAGATTATTCCCTATCCTCCCCAGAGTATGGAAGTATGAATGAGAGTGTGAATGTATGTGTGATTTAATGAACAGAATTACAGAAAATAATAACTCCATGACAACAGGCAGTACACAAGTTAACACCATTGGTGATAAGACAAATATTTCACAGGGAAATACCACTGAAGGGACCATGTACTTAAAAGCAGGGTATAAATGGAGCAATAAAAAAAGTCTTAAAGAGTAAACAAAGTAAACAAGTACCCATTTAACAGTCTATTCAGTTAAACACATCCATTTATTGGCTATACTGTATGCATAATTGTTTGTTTAAATTAAGAGTATTTATAAAAATTAAAATTCACACTAGCAAGATGGCGGATGCTTGACCTTGACTAAGTAATATGTATATGTAATTATTGCACAAATTTGTGTAATAGTGTATATATGAATCAATATTTTTGAACACCTTTACACTGTTTTAATCGTGCGAATGAAGGCAGCAACAAGGACCTGAAAATAAACTTGCAAGAAGTTAAGAAATACCAGCCAGATCAAACATAGCATCACTGTGTTGCACCAAATGGCGGGAGCCAGATAACAATAACAACTTTTCAGAATGATCTAAAGAAGGCCCACGAGAAAATTTGTGCACTAACAGACAATTGCAATAAGAGATAAACATGATTGGGAGCAACACCACAATGTATGCATCAGGCAGAAAATGAACAACATTGGCCTTAACTTGAGCAGTTAAAGCATCATACCCAACAAAAGACACCTACAGTACCCAAAAGAAATATATATAAAATTCTGAACAAGCTACTTCTGACTCATGACATTGACACTATTGGTATATGTGCAGATTTTGCGATTTTGGTAATGCTGACAATGACACAAGCCAAAAAAACGAACATAAAATGTATGAGAAGAAATCAACAATGATATTTGGAGATTCAATATTTTGTGATATCTGGTCCACCACATGGAAATTGTCTGAACAGAGAGAAGGTCTCTGTTTGCTGCTATCCTGGTGCTAGAATAGAACACATTAAAAAAAAAAAAACTACATGAGAACAAGGACAACCCTGGCATAATTATATTTCATGCTGGGACCAACAATTTGCATGGTGCTACTTCCCCTGATGAGATATTTATTTGATGACATGAAACATCTAATTCAGATTGCAAAGCAACTACATCCCCAGCCAAGTCAGGAGTGAGCGCTATATTGCAGGTAGAGATGAAAATATAAGATGCATGGATGCTATGAACTGCACACTGGACTGGATTTGCAAACAAGTGGAATGTAAGTTTATCTATGGGAACACCGGTTGGGTGATGACCTTGGAAGAGATAGATGCCACCTCAACCAATCAGGTTCAGTGAAGTTCAGCAGGCTTCTGGGCTTAGTTATCAACCATATTGAATGAAAAAGTGCAGTACAACAATCAGCAATACAGGTAAAAATAAAAACTCTTTTAATTGTAGGGGTACACAGCCTAACTATTGCTTGAGAGTTATTTAAAATATGTAGATCTTCTATGTTTAACTGAGTTAACTAACAAAGAATTACTTGAATTTAAATTTTGAAAATTTAATGCTATACTAGGTTATTGTAGAAACAAGAAAATGGAGGATCTCTTATCGAGTCAAGTAACGGCATTAAAGCAAAGCCAATATCAACCTTTGGACTGCAAAACATTGAAGAACACTTTGAAGAAATTGAAGACAAATGTCATTATTTGTGTACACAGATAACCTAAAATGGATCCCAATATACTACTGGACAAGCTAGAGGTCATCTTAGACTACTTTTACAAGCAACAGAAAAGTTTAATCTTACTTGGCAATTGGAATATTGACTGTCTTAAAAATAGCAATGAAAATTTGAAACTTACAACTACCCTTAATCTCTATGGACTGAATCCAATGTTTAATTTGCCAAGTACAGACACCAAATCATCAAAAAGCATGCTAGATCAAATAGTTATTAGTGAGGGAATGATTTATCACATAACAAATATAGTAGAAAACTATCTATCTGATAATTTTGCACAATCAATCTCAATCCACTGGCACCGCCAATAGAATCTATTTTAGAGTATGCTGCACTTATATATATAAAAGAGCAGAACCACTGTGACCAACCTCAGTTCAGAAGATTCCTCTATCATTACAAATTTCAGAAAGTCTTCAGTAATTATAACATCACCTTAGCTGCAAAAACAACTACATTATTCAGAAACTGCTATGCAAAAAATTAAAGGATCCTATCCCAACACACAAAAAACTGGGAATTTATGACATTAAATGCTCAGACTTTAATTTAGTACAACAGGAAGGGCAAAAAGAAGTTTGGAAATCAGATTAAAGAACACATTAGAAACCTAAAAAACAAACAGAAAAAATCAGCAATTGCCTGTTATTTCTGGTTATCAGGATATCAAATCACACCTAATATAAAACTAGTAAAACCAACTTATAATCATACAGAATTGGATATCTGGAAGAAGATCTTACATCATAAAGAGATAGAAACATACTATGAATTTTTTCGCAAACTTCCATGGTCTAGCACTAATACCAAGATAATTTTGATTCACCGCCATACAGCAACTTTTGAAAGTTCATAGATCTGATGCCTCCAAAAATTATGCACCTCCACCCTCATCACTAACACCAACAAAGTGAGATTCCGTCAGAATTAAGGGTTGAAAATGGGAACAAATGTTCCCGAATCTGGTCCCAATAAATAATTACCAAGTGATGTTTTGTGTTATAAAAACCGATTCAAAATAGCATTTAAATGCTATTATGATATTACATTCCTCACTGTCAAAATAAAACTTCAACATGGTTAACTAAGAGAATAAGAATCTCGCAATGCAAATTAAAGCCTCATGGTAATCTGATAAAAAGTGGAAATTTAACAGAGGAATTGCAAACGTATTATAAGAAGTATGAAAAGATATATAGACAAGTAATTACAACAGCCAAAAAGTTGACAAATAACAGAAAGATTATAAACTCTGAAAATAATGTGGGAAGTGATAAAAAGTGATTAAAGAACCTCAATCTCAAGCATGAAGGGGAAAATATCACAGAGTCCAAACAGGTACCAAATATATTCAACAAATATTTTACAACTATAACCGAAATAGCATGTCATTTCCTCTGTAAAATGGTTAATGAAAAATCACTGTCCCTAAGTTGAACTGCTAGACATAACTGATTATGGTTGTTTTTGACATTCTTAGTACATTGCTGAGACACAGAAACTAGTCCAACGGTCCTAAAGATAAAGAGACTGTTCAGTTCTGCACAAGCACATCACTTTTATGATCACAGAGAGGCTACTTTGAGGGAGCAGATTCACAGAACAGGAATCAGCTGGCCATTACTGATAAGCAACTGTATGAAGTTCATTTACAGCTTAGCACCACAATAACACAGAAGGACTGGAACAAGGTAGATGGAATTACATGTCAATTTATGATGTGCACATATGAACAAATGTGAACAAACAGTAGTTAAAAAACTGCATCAAGACTCACATATCTGGGTTTAACCCATTGCATGTTGTGGTCATCCTGATGGATCGATTACTCACACAGGCAGAAATGTAATCCAAAGAGGGTAACTTTAAAGTCACTCCAACTCATATTCCTGTTGAAGACATAGTAACTGAGGTGGAGTTTGCTCTGCAAGTGCTACTGCCACATCAAGCAGAGGAAATAAGCGGTGAAACTGCACACATTCTACAGAAGACTCCAGCCTCCAAAAGCAATTCAGAGAGAAAGGCCATAAAAATGTTAAATGATAATGACAGTATTATTATTCTCCAGGCAAACAAGGGGAATGCAACCATGCAGATGTTGAAGGAAGCTTACACCACAAAAATCTTTGAACTACTTGATCTAAACTCCTACAGAAATCTTCAGAAGGACCCAAATGCCTTGTTTTATGGACAATCAACCACCTTATAAAGAACTCCTCATTGGAAGGTACATCAAACATCAGATCTACAGGATTTTTGGCAAGCCACAACTCTATGACCTGCCAAAAATACACAAAAAAAAGACTTTCCACTAAGGCACAACATAAGTACTTTTGCATTTCCCACACATAACATCTCCAAGCATTTGGCCAATCAGTTGTAAGAGTAACAATCCTTCCCAAATTAGGGATTCCAGCCACTTCATAGAGAAACTGATTTCATAAAAATTGATACAGCAGACTGACTGGTCAGCGATATAATTTCATTATTCACAAAGGTTCCTACTACAGAGGCACTACAGCACATTGCCAAACTTTTCATCACCAGTCTATTTCATGACTGTTTAATGACGAACTATTTCCAATAGAACAACATGTTTTATGAACAAATAAATGGAGTCGCTTAGGTAGTCCATTAAGTCTGCCAATTTCTCCACTGAGAAGTTTGAAGAAGAAGCTGTGAGCAAAGCATAAGCCCAAAGTTTGGTTTAGGTATGTGGACAACACTTTCATCATCTGGAGCAACCAGAATGAGAAACTGGAAGCTTTCCTTCATCATCTAAACAGTCAAAACCACAACACACAGTTCACCATTGAAAAAGAAAAAGACAATAGTCTTCCATTTCTGGATGTATTGGTATAAGAGGTGGTTCATAATTGAATCATACTGTTTACAGCAAATCTACTCATACCAACATATACCTATATAAGACCCCAAACTATAATCCCCAACCAAAATTGGGCATAATTAAGATGAAAACCGAACAAGCCAAGGAGATTTGTGAGCCACAAAAACTGGACAAAGAAATCCTACACTTAAGAAGACCCTCAGTAAGAATGGCTACAAATATAAGGAAATTGCAAGAGCCTGTCATCTGAGGTATTCGTCAGCCCAGAATTACAAGCAAAAATAAATAACAGCCACAATGTATTTGCCATACATCAACAAAGTAAAGGACCGAATAGGAAAGCTGCTACAATCACATAACATAAGGACATAAACCAATAAATAAAGTAAAGAAGCTAGACTCCACCAAGGACAAATGGCATCCATATTACACAGCTGGTGTTTGTAGAATACCATGTAGTTGCAGCCAAGTGTACGAGGGCCTTTTTTTTCCAACCTCCGATAGGCTATAAACAAAAGACAAGTTCATAGAAAACAATTATTTTATTACTAAAAGTTTTGTAGTTGTGGTTACTTTTCAACATAATCACCGAAAAGATTGAGACATTTATCGCACCTGTGCACAAGCTTTGCAATACCCGCTTCAAAAATTGTTGTCGCCAATGATTTCAAATGAGCATTGACGTTGTTTTGAAGATCTTCGTTGGTTTGAAAGTGCTGCCCTCCTAGCCACGTCTTCAGTTCAGGGAAAAGGTGAAAGTCGCTGGATGCCAGGTCAGACTGTACGGCGGATGATCGGAAATGTCCCATTGAAATTGTTCAAGGAGCCGATGGGTTGTGCCAGAGTGTGTGGACGAGCGTTGTCATGGATCAACACAACTCCTTAAGTGATCATTCCTCTTCTTTGTTTTGAATGGCTCTCCGAAAACGTCGTAAAGTCGAAGACTCGTAATGATCGGTTCAGGAGGAAGTGAAAATCCTGGAGCCAACTGCTTGAACAAACTGATTCTACTCGGAGATTTAAGGAAAACCTTTTTCACGCTTGATATTAAACTATTAACAGTAGGAAAATTTAAGCGCACATTTTCACTCAGGCGATGCAATGCATGCGCCAAGCATGCTATATGAAGCAGTCTACTATAGCACACTTTTACCTTCCCCTCCTGCCTTAACCTTATATGGGGCTGCATCAGATAAAAACAAAACTACATTTTCATACCTAATCCCTCTGGCCACAATAGCAACATTGCATTATTGAATATTTTAGCAATTGTTGAATGATTTGTCATTGGTATTTCTTCTACCAAGAAGAAGTTAAGTCTTTGACACTCCATTTCCACCGAGCGTAGCGACAATTACATTACGTATAGAATCCTTAATAGAATCATTTATTTCTTATATTGTTTTTTCATAAGGTAATGGAACATAATGTTTGCGAAGAGTATACTCATGTGGTATAGCCTGTTTTATATACGTTTCTATGAATGCGTGTAATTTAGGATATTGTAATTTATAGAGCGGAATGTCAGCACAAGCGAAAGCTTCACATAGGTCCTTATTAAAGGTTGACAACTGGGGTCCTGAAGTTGAACAAGTTGCTTCATTTGGGATACCCGTATTGACATTTAGCATTGACTGCTTGGCACATTTTTTGGTGAAACATGTTTAAAATGTTTTGCTATTTTAAACGTTGCGTCACTTGGAAATGCGTCACTTATGCGTCTTTCACACGCAACACAAAACTAGTAAAAAACTTGTAGTAACAGTAGCATTAGTCGCGGATCATCCAATTGGATTAACGATCATCCTGTCGCTAGGGACGCTAGTGTCGCTGTCAATCCACCGGATTAATGTGGATTAAGAGCGACGGCGGTAAGTTTGAAAAACGTCGATAGATCGGAAGGATTACCGTTATCATATTGGATAATCCGGGCTGTGGATTACTGTGGAAAGGGTTAATTCCTGAAGTGGATTAAGGTCACGTGACTTGGAGAAGTGTTGGGCGAAGTGATGAGGACGGGAGTTTGGGTAGGAAAGAAGTATGATATGGTGGTGGGAGGTAAAAATGGGATGAGGAAGTGACGTGAAAAGTTTCTATTGTTAAAATAAGACGAGTTATGATTGGTGTTAGGAATGAAATAGATGGCAGGGATTGGCGGAAACAAGGTGTATTGTGATTGGGTGGAGGAATTGGTTTGGATTAAGAATACAGAAAATAAAAAATAAATGACGTGTGAACATCGAAGTGATGTTCGGGAGTTAATAAAGTAAAGAGGGAATAATTTGCAAGAGCGGTGTAAAAATGGGTGGAGGAAGTGGCGTGGAGCGATTGGATTGGAGAAAATAAAGTGTTATGATTGGTGGAGAGAATGAAATACAAGCTTGTGATTGGTGGAAGTTAGACGCGATGTGATGCGATGGAAGAATGTATAGTGGGTGATAAAGGTGTGAAACAGGTATAAAAAGGGATAAAGTGAGGGTGGACGGTGATAGTTGAAAAGCATGATTTTGTTTGTGATGATGTTAGTGACGGCAGGGGTAGGTAGCGCGGAGTTAGTTTTGGGAGGTGTGGTTTCGAATTGAATGACGAGACGGGTCATTTGAAAAATGTGACAAGATGTGATAATTATTACGAATTGTTGCCTAATTGCAAGTGCGTATACCGGAAGGCTAGTGGGTGTAGGTTTGTATCTGACTTTATTAACCTGGGGACACTTAAGCACGTGTGTAATTGTTTAAAGCGGATAACGAGATGTCAGAGGGGCCGAAGGTGTTCAGGGATGATGCACGGGGGTGTGAAGCTTGGTCAGATTGAGTGTTCGGAGGGACATTTTATAAGAAGCCGGTGAGCATATATACTAGCGACAACAGTTCGAATCTTGTGGAGATAATAGATTGCAGTTTGTTGTGGATACGGTAGATCTGCCAGAGTGGTCGGAGTTGGAATGGAAATTGACACCGAAGGAAACCGAAATTGTGAAGGCTTATAGCGTGGTAAATGAGATGAATTCCTATTTTTCTGAAACTTTTGTATACATATTTAGTGAATGTGGGAATGACGAGTGCCAATTAAACCTGGGCGGAGGGATGAAAGTAAGTGAAAGGGAGAAGACAGCGAGTAGATGGTCTGCGGAGGGGAATTTGAAAATAAATTCGTAATGTAATGGAAATTGTGCGGAAACTGGGAGGGTGTCGGTGAATAGTATAAGAAAAGCGGCATCGGAGAGATGTAAGAAGGGAAAGAATTCGGCGAAAGAGAAGATGAAAAAGGAATACGATAGCAAGGAGAAGGTAATAAAAAGGGGGAGGGGTAGACGCGGTGAAGGAGAAACAAGAATGTGAGAAGAAAAAAAAAAGGTTGGAGAAATACGGGGGTTGATGGAAAGAATGAGAAAAGAGGTGGAAGAAAATGATTAGAATGTGACGAAGCAGGAGGAATTGGTGAACCGAATAAAAAGAAATGTAGATAAATTGTACAATGAATTAAAAGCCCCAAACGGAATGATTGGGAAATTGGAAAATGCATGTCCTGGAGTGGAGGGGTTCCCTAATTATGAAGAAACGTACGACGAAGACGTAGAGGGGGAGGAGGGTGGTGGAGAGAATGGTGAGGAAAAGGGTGATGGACGGGAAACTGAATTTGCAACGAAATGAAGAGGGGAAGGTAACTGAAATTGAAATACATTTATATTATAACAAAAAATGACATTATAAAGGAATTGAAAACATATTGTTTAACTTACGGTATTTTGCTTTTATGATGCAGTAGATTTGCATTAAAATAGATACATTTATAATACCTATTACCTGATCAAGATTTTTTTTTCATTTGATTTGGCAACTGTTAGAATTGTTTTTAGAGAATTTATTTTATGACAGCTATGAAAAAACGAGAAGCAAAGGAGCCCTATCTAGGGAAAATGAGTTAAGGAAAATGAAAATACACATACAAGCACGCAAAGAATAAAGCAATGCAGTAATGAATATTATTTTAAAACGCAATAAAATAAAATTTACAAAACAATGCAGCGCATGAAACAAATCGATGAAATACATCATGACAAAGTTGTTATATATTTATATATATAACTTGAATGAAATGATGCTTGACATCGAGAACTAGAATACCGTCCTATGGTTTGTAAATGCTTATATGGAATAGTAATGTTATGTATCACGCGCGAGACATTCTAGACATAATAGTTTATAAGCATTACAAGAATTTGACGTTGTCGCATACCACACTGTGAATGATTTGTAAAGACGCAGCATTGTTTGTTTTTGACTCGGGTCATACTTTGCTACACAATAAGAATTACATAGTTTTTTTGTTTGTTGCACAGCACAAATAAAATTACTTTAACAACCTACTAACGAAGCATGCACCTTGGTATAGGAAAAACACTGAGAAACTATATATAGTTTGAACAATAAAACACTTATATAGACATAAAAAATCACGATGAGAAGCGTGCTTTTCGGGGCCTGATCCGTGGCCTCCGGTGAAGTGTGACGGCAGTACTTGTGACCACTTGTTGCAAGTAGCGATGTCGAACTTGCCGGGTCAGCGGCACGGTGAGGGCATGACAAGATCGGACACATTCTCCAGGTCGTACTCTGCAGGCTGTGGGATTGCATGGAAGAACTTTACATATCCGTCATCGGCGCAGTCGGACGACATGCACCACACTTGGCTGTGTTGCACTACAACAGGAATAGCGGAACATGGAGGAAACGGCTTTCTGCGGGTTCGCCTTCGGTTAAACTTGGCCGGCGTGCAGGACAGCACCTGCAGGAGCGACGCGGCTGGAGGAGAAATGTCTCTGAAGTTTGGTTTACGCAATGGTGAGAATGGTATAGTGGGGAAATGTACTTTTGAGGTGATATAGGGGTAAATGCAGGATGCTGGTGAGGAGAAGGAGCAAGAGGTGCTACGTCTAAGGACACAGGTTCGATGCCTTCGAAGAATAAAGGAGGGTCCGCAAGGGAGGAATTCAGAGGCTTAGAGGCAATGCGTGGTGGGGCAGAGAGTTCGGGATCGGAAGAAGTCGGGCTGGGATGGGTGTCGAACTGAAGCCGTCGATATTGTGGGGAAAGAGAAGAGAGGATAATGACGGAAGAGGAGGGAAAATCAGAAGCGGAGAGGAGTTTTGCAAAGGTGAAGGTGTGGCTCGTGCAGCAGTTGTGATGGAGGCGGGAGCGGAAAACACTCCGCTTTTAGCGCTGATGACCGTCAAAAATTCTGCAGAGTTACCAAGCACTTCCACAGGACCCGCAGATGATGGCGACGAATCTTGGTGGTGGTCGTCGTTCTGCCACGCTATAGGCTGATGGTGAAAGGCCTCCGGTGGTAGAACGTGGGGTCCGTCAGGCTGATCGTGAAAGACCTCGTTGGTAGAACGTGTGGTGCGACAGCCTGATGAGGAAAGGCCTCCTGAAATTGTGGTAGCACGGGCGGTTCAACGGGCTGAATAGGATGCTGGAAGACTTGCTGGACCACTGGAGCCGCGTATGCTGGTGGAAGAAGATGAAGAACCTAAACCCATGTGGCTGAATTTGTAACACAATGGTTAGCGTCCTCGAAATGGCTGCTGGTGAGTAACTTGTATACACTCTTCCCGATCGCGGTGACAGAAAAAAACCTTCTTTGGTGATGGTCACGGTAGGCACTTGTGGTTGCATGGTGTTTCGGTGAACTATAAACGAAAAAATGTAAAAGGCGAGTTATTTATGGACACTTTATCTATAGTGGTTCTCAGCGTTCCATTCTATATTGGGCGTGAAAGACCGTTAAATTTGCCCAGAGGCCTTTCTATCAGGCTTGAGGTTCTTTTACGTGCCGTAAATCTGCAACATGGAACAAACGATTTTACTTACCTTCCCATTCTATACTGGGCGTGAAAGACAGCTTAATTTTGCTCAGAGGTCTCTCTATCAGGCTTGAGGCTCTTTTACGTGCCGTAAATCTACGACACGGGACCCACGATTTACTTCCCTTCCGACGAAGGAAGCCATGCTAAGGATTTTACGCCCGAAAAAATCCATCGTCCTCCGCGGGGTTTGAACCCGCGACCTTGGATATATGAAGTTAGCATGGTAACCATTGCACCACGGAGGGCGACTAAATATAAACGACTGTGGTTTTGCGGTGGATAGAATGAAAACTTGGTTTATATCGCAACCGGATGCTGAGGTGGCTATGTGGTGTGACTGATAATTTACCGTTAAAGTTCCCGATTACAACTTGGGAAACTGCGGTGAGATAACCCGTTGGGATTTTAGTGAGACCTTTAACTGACTGCGCAGGCGGAAACTGTAGTTGCAATAAGCTGCCTATAAAAGCAGTGGGTGATAAGCCGCTGTTCGAAGTGAAAATTTTCCGAAAAAGTGAGTATTACGAATATCGAGTGTTGGTTAGCTTTCTTACATTATATGACTTTACGCGTATACTGTGTGCTTAGAATGATTATTCGTGTCATGTGAAAGTAATGTGTTTCACTTGATTTACGCCCTAAAGAATATATTAAGCCATACAGACGATTTTAGGTGTTCTTGGAGAATATATATTACCCTAAAAGACGTAGCGAAAAAAAGAGCAGTTTGTAAGTCGAAAGGTGCGTATGCGTATTAGACGTTGCGTTCATAAGGCTTTCACAGCAGAAAGGGGACGGGAGATGGGGTAAGTGAAAACTTAACCTTGCAGTCCGTGTTGGACATCATTAGTTACAAAGAACCGTGAAGAAGCTTTAATCTAGTTATACGGAGACCGAAATTACCGTGAACCCAGTGTCCAGAGATGCAAACTCCGAGCAATGAGTGTTATTACTATTTACGGATATTCTAAATTTTACCAAAGAGGAGTTACTGATAAACGAACTTAAATTCCATGACTCAACAGGTAGATGTTTCCCTCAATAATGTCATCGTCTCCATACCGCAGGCTGATTACCCCTACAGAACCTACCTCGAAACTCTTCTCAATTACTCCGAAGATGCCATAAGCGTCGAACTAGAATCCTCTGGAGAAAGGACACTGCCGGCATCAGGAACATTTTTATCGCCGATGCGGGTTTCCAGTGGCGTCACAGGTTTACCAAAGGTGGGAACGTCGTTCAGCTCATCGTTCCTCTGTCCAATGCTCTATTTAGATAGGAAAAGCTGATTTTAAAGTTACATGACCGTTAAGCTCACTCCTGCCTCTCCCCAGTTTTATCTGTTTTCCGACACAGACGACTTTAAGGGCTACGTCGACATCGTGTCTGCCACCCTGCACTTAAAATCGGTATGCCCCTCACCAACCATCAAGCTAGCGCAACAGGCGCCAAGTACCATCTCAAGGATGTGAGCTTTCACGCTCTCAGCATCCCGACGGCAAGGCTTATGCTGGCAATTTTAACGCAAATCCGTACAATGCGCGACATTTTAAAATGAACTTCGAACTTCTTTCAGCTTTATGTGAATGGACAACTCGTTTCCTCTCAGCCTCAGCCTGACTTTGCAAAGGGACACTATTTGCAATGCTTTCAAACCCTACAGGACGGTCTAGATATTCATTTCAAGGACAAGAGACACTCCAGCTCTAGAGAAACCTACCAGCAAGGGTATATCATAATGTTTTTCGATCTCACTGCGGGCATGAGCGCAAACGAGTCTCATATCTCGGGTCAGCGCCACCGTGTCTATAAGCATCGGTTTAGCCGATAAATGACAGAACCCGATATTCTTCTGGTGCCGGCGGAAGTACATCGCACCATCGAAATTGGCGGCAACAGATGCATTTTTGTATCATGAACACCTTGCAAATCCAACTGTTTCTATCCACGAACACTTACTTTTTAGGAGTGTACCCATGCGATAGACTACTCGCATTTCACGACATTCAAACGCTTCCTTTGGCACCAGTGGCTAACACCGACCCCAGCACCAAACATGAGCAACACTGGGTTTGCATCTTTGTGGACAAAAATTAGCAGAGGGGAATATTTTGACAGTTACGGCATAGTACCTCATTCGCCGCATTTTCTTCGGTTCTTAAATTCAGTCTGCGGGGCGCGTTGGTCAACCAACGCCAAAACACTGCAAGATTTCGACAGCACCTCTTGCTGTCATTACGTCAATGACTACCTCACCCACCGCTGTTTCGACCTGCCTAAGCATATGTTCTTTTCTTGCATGTCGTTTCAAAGCACGCTCCTGCTCGTCTAAAACCATCGTCACGTCACCGCTCGCCTCGTTTACAGTAATCCATGCAGAACCCGGAGGCAGCCACGCCGTCCAGGTCAATGCGCACCTATATTCGCTTGCTTCATCTATTCAATCTGTTTCCCTCACGTTTCTTTTCTTTTTGTATCCCTGTTTCAGTGCAGCCGGATTTCACACCACGACAGCCGCAAAACCCAGAGCTAAAAGGAAACTTAGCATCCCCGATGGCGATCACGCACAGCAGTCCGTCAGTCCTGCTTCACCACAGCACATTCAACCCAACACGTGGCGGGCCCTATGTCGGACATCTACTTCCTCAACCCGACGCAGACCAAATTCTAGAGTGTCGGATTTTCACCTCTGTCATTGCACCAGCTGTTGGTTACCATTGCAAATTGCGGGCAACGCAACGCGGTGGTTCTGGGTTCCGCAGTGGCAGAAGTCATACCCATCATTCACAACCGCTTGCATCGCCCCGATGGACGTCTTCAACACTCAGCTCTCCAACAGCGTCACCATTGTGTTTAAGAACGTGTTCGGAAACCTAAAACTCGAGTTCAAAGACCAGCAAGGCGTCTCCGTCACGCTCAACCTTCGAGAGTGGCACATGTTCTATAGCCTGCAACGCACCATAACTATCATGTACCAAAAGAAGAAAGTGGAGACGGACGTGCAAAATCAAATCATGGCATACTACAAGTACATGTTTCACAACCACGCCTCCAGCGTTCCTTTGCAAAACCTAAATTTCACAGAATGCACCAAGTACATGCGATGCACTGATTTTAGAACATTCCTCGAGGTGCATAATTTCCTCAACACCAATTTCGCGTTGCATATTATCACAAAGTAGTCCTTGGTTCGCATGCATTTCTACCCGAGTTCCACTCCCACCTCAGTCATTCCTCGCCCTTCAATCAACGATTTTCTCCAGCAATGGGATACAGAAATTCCTTTCGGTTTACTGCGAAGCCCTCAAAGTGTTTAAAAATTACGTGGACGGACACCCTCACAAAAATGCTGCTTATGCACTTCGCTTCATCGACAGCACCTACGACGGTAAAATTCACAGCTGCGAAAACAAGATTAATTTTGTGTCATCCACCACGAGTTTTAACGACATCGATTTCAAATCAGACTCTTGGCGTTCTAGGGATGAAGGTCTTGACGCACCAGATCTATGATTCCAATTTGTTCCCGCAAACATTTTGTTTGTATATCATTTTTACGAACAATGCATCATCGCTGCTAAAATGCAACAAGTGTTAAACGAAGACCATTAGTGCTACGGAAGATACTTAACTGCGCATTTGGACCTTGATATATTCTATATCCTGTCCGATCACATACACGGCGATTGGATATTGGATATGCAGCGTCAATGAAAGCCGAGTTCTCGTCCAAGAGGAAGATCCAAGCAACGCCATCAAATATTTTAAAAGCAACGGTTGGCGGTAAAAACCAGCGCACCAGAGATTTTCCTACGGATATTGTTTCTCCTGTGTGTGATGCCTCGCTAAACCATTAGCGCTTCCGGCGGATGTGATAAACCCTTATCTCCCTGTTTCCCACCAGTGTTTTACTGCGAATATCCTGTTTCCTGTGATAACTCAAAGTGCAATTAGCACTTCCGACGGATGCGGTCACCAGCTCGGTATATCAATACATCCGTTTTTTCACTTCAGTCTGTGCTAAGCAGTCACGTGGGAATGCCAGAACCGACGTGCAAGGATTGCTACTGCTCGTTTTGCTTCGACCAAATGTATAGCTGCAATCTTACTCACTTGCCTGTGCCCGCGCTGCCATCTCAGCAAGCAAATCCAAGAAGTCCTTCGCAAGTACGTTGCATGATTTGCGATTGCTTCGCTGTGCAGTTAAAGCTTCTCGAAAACCTGCGTCGAATCCAGGTGCTACTGCCCAGGAAACGCTAAGTGCTCCTACACAGCGGTAACACCATCCTTAATCGTCACCCACCGTACGACGTCCTGTGGAATCAACTTCCTATAGACCAGCAGCAATTTTGCACACCTTCCCGCAGGTATAAACAACATTATAACATCCCCAACCAATTCACTCATTTCGACGGCCCTCTTCCATTTGTTAAACACTGCCACTTGAGTTCTAAGAGTGATCATGGCCCAGGTCAAGCTTAGTCAACTAGAAGAGTTATCACACAGCTCCGACACATTCAGCGTGTCTTCGCTTCAACAAAACCATGTCATCGGTGTGAAACATCTCGACACCATACACGAAACAGAACTGGTCGCCAGACTCGACGAGATCGAAGTATTTCTACCCACCAGTTTCGGAAAAGCCACTCCGGAACTCATCACCAAACTCAACTCCACTTCTTTCTCTATCATATACCAAGAAGTGGAAAAACTTCGCAGCGGATTCATACGATACGTCTAGTTCATTCCTTTCATCCCAAAATAATATCAGACTTTACCTATCCCGACGACGTAGGCAACAACCTCAACGTCCAACTCTAAATGTCATGACTTTGCCATCCCCATCTACATACCTACCTTCACCGAGATCGTCAACGAAAGCTTTTCTCACCTGCATCACCACACCCATCAACGATAGCAGCAGCAGCGATGGCGAGGACGCAAGGTGCACCATGCATTTTAAAATCCTAGTGCGCGAAAATAATGTGTCTTAAAAACAAGCACAAATTTTGTGCAAAAACAGTAGTCTTTCTTAGTATCTTATACTGTTAATCTCATTTACGTATTCTTTTCATTAAATTCTGTATTAATTTCATTCATGTACTGTAAAATAATAAAGAAGTCCCGGATTATCTAATTGCGATAACGGCAAACTTTCCGCTCTATCGGCGCTATTCAAATATACCGCCGTCGCTCTTAATCCACATAAATCCAAAGGATTAACAGCAACACTAGCGGAAGGATTATCGTTAATCCAATTAGATAATCCGGAACTAATACTACTAGTAAGCACACCGTTTTCACGTACACATATATTTAGTTGAGTAGATAAACTCGATTTCACTGGTGGCATTTTATCTGCTATAACTAGAGTACGCTGGAGGTTAACGCAATCGCTCTACACGCACAAACAAAACCAACTGCATCTTATCGTCCCGCTGAATAAGTTTACATCGGCAGTTCTTTGATATAATAATCGCCGCGTTAACAATCGTAAACTCCTTGAAAATGCGATACCTACCGCTCGCCGTTTATTGTCTAAGCTTTATTTTATTAAGTTGCTTTGAAATAGGTAATCAATTACATTTTTTAAACATTTTCCAGTGAAAAATAGAAAATATGTATAATTGTAAAGACATTCTCTAAATATTATGCAATTACGAAAAAATAAAAAAATATGCAAAAACATGTACAATAAAATTTATATTTTCGGGCTCAGGAAACATTGTTTCGTGAACATTTAACATTATTCATTTGTTTTAAACAAATAAAAACAAGTTGTATTACATAACTATTCTAGCCCTTATCACCACCAATGATGAACCTCTTGCAGTTGTCCAACAGTGGCGCCGCGATACCCCCAAAGAATGGTTTGCTACGCAAATACAAAAGCTGCCAGAACAATGGAAAAAGGGCATAGACATTGGCAAGGAATATCTGTAATGTAACCTGAATGAGTTTGTTCAATAAATGGTTTCCTTTGAACAAACAAAAATTGTAGTGCCAATAATTTTTGAGCGCCCCTAGTAGATTCCATTTAAAATGAGATTCGTTCAAAATCAAGATGGAGTAGGCAAAGTCAAACTTGTTTCAACTTGTGTCAGTCACCAACATGAATTAGTTTTTCAATTAACACAAAAAGAAAGAAACATATCTGCAGATATTAACAAAATTCCTTTTCAACTTATACTTGATAAAATACAAGATTCAGTATCTGCTTCTAACTTAGAAAGACTACAAGAATATTAATTTCAGTGAATCATTGTTCCCTTAACATGCAAAGATTGAAATTGAATATACGTTTATAATTTGAAGTTCACAGGAGAATGTGCATAATTATTTATTTGTTTATAAATGACTGCAAGTGAGAAAATCACGAATAAGTGGTAGTGTATTTAAACACATTTTCCGCTGTTCCTTCATAATCATACAAGCTGCACTTCAGTGATTGTTTAGCGAACAGTCTCCCACCATGATATTCAGTGATGGCATTTAAAATTATACTCATAACTAAAATTCTTGTAGCAAATATCACACTTATAGGCATATGGACACTAACATTTTAGGAGAGTGAAGTAGAACTTAACTTTTTGGGATGCACTTTAGAAACATGCTGCCACAAATTCTTATTGTATTTACACACCCGCAGAAAAAAAACATGCCACACCATCAAGGAGTGCTTAACTTTAATGAAGAGGTATGTACAAGATAATACATCATGGTAACATCATATGATAACAAAACCGTCACAAAGCAAGCATAAATGTTACAAGGGTCACATTAATATGTGGTGTACCCTCTCAGGCAGCAATATGGGGACGTATTCATGCATACAAACAATCGTACAGGTAGTGAATGGCTTCCTGCGATACACTGTCCCAAGCATCTTATACCTTTTGTCACAGTTCAGCAATGGTTTTGGCCTGCCGTGGAGACCCAGCCAGTTTCTTTCCCATCATGTCCCATACATGGAGAGAGGTCAAGGGACCTTGCTGGCCAGGATAATTGTCGCACACCATGAAGAGTACATGTTGCAGCAGCTGTATGAGGATGTGCATTATCCTGTTGAAACAGTACATTGCCTTCCTTTTGAAGAAATGGCAGTATCACAGGATTAATAACCTGCTGGATGTAGCTGGCACTGGTTTCACGTCCCTGCACAAACACCAAAGGCGAGTGAGATTTGTAACTGATGGCATCCCACACCATGATGCCAGGAGTTGGGCCTTTGTGTCGTGGGCGAATACATTCTGGACGATTATGCTCACCAGCTTTATGTCGTGCACGTACACAGTCATCGCTTGCATACAAACAGAACCTACTCTCATCACTGAAGACCAGAGAGCACCATTCAATTGTCCAATCAGCCCTTTCCCGACACCAGAGGAGACATGCATGGCGCTGTGCTGATGTAAGAGATATCTTGGCCAGAAGCACATATGATTTGAGTCCTAATGCAAGAAGACGATTTCCAAAAGTATGTGCTGATTCTCCAGGTGCTACGTGTGCCCGGATCGCTTCCCTGGATGTTGTTCGGGCACCCACCAATGCCCATACAATCCGCCGATCCAGATGTGCGTCTGTACAATGTGGCCACCCAGAACCTGGTCTTGTGAGAATGTTCCATAGACCATTGCTGAAAACAGCAACACACTACTGATACATTGCACCCAACATGTGCAGCAATTTGTTGATAGATCCATCCAGCTTCACGTAGGACAACAATTCGACCCCATTCAAATAAATGAAGTTGTGCGACAATAGTGCATTTGCATTGTCGTGGCATGGTTATGTCCTAGAGTGTCTTTTGACACCACCATTCAACTGTAATGGTATCACAGTGACTGTTTGCAAAGTTGACACAAAGGTCATACATACACGCCTGTGCAGAGTTATCTGTTGTCCGCTGACCACTACACATCAATCACTAAAACTATAACCCCATATTATCCTCATACTATGTCCATTTTTCGATAAATACAGTCTTTAGCGGTGTTGCATTTATTTTTTTCCGTGAGTGTATGTCTTCCCACACTGAGAGCACAAAAACTGTTTTGTTTCACTCAAAATGAAAACAAATCTGAACAGCAAAATATCCAATGCTACCGGCCTAATGGAGGAAGGGAACTGAGCATTGTAAACATTTGGTTTTCTTCAGAGACTTGAAGCCATAGGAATGTAACGTCAAGTAAAATTGACTATTTTTAAATAGAGCACATTAGAACCCAGGGTGCATTTATCAAATGCAGCTCATGTTATTGTTATATGCACCCAACAATACTCTCACAATACAAAATCATATTCCATTTGATGGTGACATATTACTTGGGACATTATTTAATTTTAGAATGTGCAAGTAATTTACACATGCCATACAGAATAGAGATAGCTGCAGCCTAGCTACAAGTAAATAATGCTATAGATATATGTCCTGAGTAATTAAAACATTAGTACACTAACAAGAGACACTAGACCAGGGCTATAATCTGTCTCACACAACAATATTCCTAATGTTAACATATGGGAGGGAAGAAAGAGAGAGATAGACACGGAACACTCTTGGACTGTTGAGTGGCAGAGTCAAGTTTTTGGGGGTTTTCTTTTATTTGCTATCGTACAATAACTGCCGCTAAAAAGTACAGCACTCTAAACACTTTTTAATCACTGTTTTTCGCAAAGTGATTTCAGGGAAATATGTGTATTCAGTTCTCTGTATCCTGCACATACACCACAGATATGTTCAGTGTTCAAGAATCATAAAAGGAATGTTCACAAGCATAATGATATACACCAAAAAGAAGATAGCACAGTTACCATTAGTGCATTATTAACTAATTATTGCTATTGCAGTCTAAATTTGCATTACTAAGCAGTTACACAAGTTCTATTTCTATAACATTCGGCCATTATTGGAAGAAGTTGGACTCAAGGTTAATGCTATTGCTTATCATGCAAAGTCGCTTCTGATATTTAAGACTTGGTATACCTCACAACCCCAGAGCATTTTAGCAACTTAAAAGCAGCCACTTTATCATTACAGAGCAATTCTGTAAATCTGTCGAAATGAAACACACCGAGGCAAATCTTTAGAAAAGGCAAGAGGCAAATAATTGCACATTGCTGTGTGATATTTAAGAAGGAAACACAGCAGCACAGTAGCTGCTGCTACAGCTAGTTTTTGCAAACCTTATGTGCACACTGTAGGTCAAGCACATGGTGAGTTGAGTCCATTCTTCCTTTATATGTGGTATTAATTTGTTGAGTTGGTTTTTTAACACTACCTCACAGATCTTGAAAATGAAAGCATAGGCTTTCGAAACTAGTCCCTCATAATAAAACTGTAAGTGACGTAGAGTTAAAAAACCAACTCAACAAATTAATACCACATATAATTTGACCGTCACTGTTACTAAATTCCTCCAAACATCAATCAACCACTCTTCCTTTTGTTTACATTAGGATAATTTTAGTCTGAGATACAGTATAGTGATGAGTAAGAGATGGAGAGCTTACCTATTGTTGTGATGACAAAGATATTGCCCTCAACAAGTGACAGTTGTTAATGTGAGTTGTTAACTGTTTTAAAGTATAACAAAGCCACTGTTCTTATCATTGAAACATTCTTATCAACAAAAACAATAAAATTTGTTGCTATGTCTGGTCAGCAACAAATTGCCAACAATGCAGCCATTTGTCCTGTGAAGCTGATATAACAATATCTTCTTCATACCAAAAGTGAGTTGTAACAGTAGCATCTTCTCCAGGTTCCATCTGTTTCCCATGACCATTATGAACAAACACTGTCTTGAAGCTATCAGTGTCAAAAGCGTTCAAAATATACACATTTTGATTGAAACCAGAAAGAGAAAGTTTTGTGTCATCCTTGGGATGGAAATGTAATGTTAACATTTCCTGGTTTCTATGCACATCTGTAGGAACCTGCAGATTGCCTTCACAAAGGGTATGTCCTAGATTTCTAACATCATAAACCAACAATGAACCTGAACTTGAGGCAAGGCACAGCTTAGGATTCTCACAATTGTTCTCAGTATTCCAATTGGTGTTAACAGTCCACAAAGCTCCTACAACTGATGGCTTTGTGTTTATTTGTGCATTCTCTGTAAAAAGAAATAAATAATAAATTGTACAGTAGCCAAAGTTCAGCCATTAGTTTCTGCTAAAGCTATAGTTTTCTACTACATGGAGTATTTATGTTCAGGTGCCTAAGAAACTGTAACTATGAATTTGAATATGATCATATACTCATGTAGAGGAAGACATTGGCTTTATTATCATTTCACTTTACCTTCAAAGGAGATGTAAACTATATATAAAACAGTTTGGTTCAAATCTTAACTTTTTATGGTTAAGAAACTAAAACAAGAAAAAAATTATTGTAACAGTGTAATTTATAAAATAAAACATTTGTTCAGAATCACCTATAAGTAACTGAAACATTACATCAGATGGCTTATAATGCTATGCACAGACACTGTAGTTTGTTTCCGGTTTCCATTTAAGCAGTCAGTTTACTCTTTGCCACATAGTCTAGTGTGTTGTGAAAATATTACTTTCGATGGTATCATGGCTCAGAAAAATCTTGGCCATTGTGGAGAAATATAAATACAGAAAACTATTAAAAAGTGAGGAGAAGACAATAGTTGTGCAAAATGTTTTTAACAAATTCTGTGCAGGGTATCTTTTTCTCGTGTTGGATGATGTAGCGAGATTAATTTCAGAGTTCCAGTGTTTCAGTGCCCACCGTATAGTGTTAGAAAGGAAAGGGTAAGAACTGGCAAACTAGTACTCCTGCTAAAAAAAGATCGCAAGTGTGAAGACTGATTTATTGAATTCATCAATCAATGGAAATCAACTAGTCATACCTAAATGGGGTTAAGCCCCTTCCAGCTTATGACAGATATGATTACCAGCTCCTTAGGTAAGTAATTAATAAATTATCAGAATTAAAACATTGCTTAATTGCAGTGATTCAAATGCTCAGTGCAACATTCATTTACAGTCTGACATGAACTCCTCCTCCCAGTGAAAATGTTCTTAACACATACTTATTTTATTTCTGCTACAGTATTCACAAACTTTTTGTTAAAGTGCTTCACAGTTTACTGGCTTAGTGATACCTAATAAATCAGTTCATTGTATATGTTACAATCATCTATCTGCTTTTTACTTTCTCTACACGCACTATGCGCATAGTGTATAGAGAAAGTATTGCACTCCACCCAAAAATTCAATACCGAGATTTCACTGGAAATATATGTTTTAGGATCCCTTATATCCAAAAAAAGCATTTTCACAAAAAGGTCTGTGTGTCTGTGAACACGATAACTCAAAAACGAAAAGTCGGTAAATACCAAACTTGGTATTTAACTTTATATCTTCTAGGGATGCGACACGAAGATTTTGAGAAAAATCCCCCCACCCCAACTACCCTTTACATGGAACTTTTTTTCGAAAATTTTGATTTTCTCAAAAATGACTAACGATTTTGATTAAAATATTGCATATTAAAGACATTTGCCTGACAAATAGAAGGTATATCTTGAATTTTCTGGGAATAGCCTCTGAAGACTACTTTACTCTGGATGAATTTTACGGAATTTTGCATAACTGCTAAACCGTAAGAGATGGGCAAAAACTTACTATACAAAAAATGTAGAGCAACTTAAAACACACAATTTATGTAATATACATTCTTTTTGTGAAGTAGATCATTTTTGAGATATTCCTTGTTATTGGTTTCAGCTTTGAAAAACTTATACTTTTCTCATACAGGAATTTGTTAACTCCTGTCCTTACAAACAAAGGAATTTCAGTCACATAGCAACCAGCTTTAAACTATCACTTTAATCTATGGTACTCCCTTATTTCACTTCTACTTACAAGGAAGCAAGTAATAACACTATTTCTGCTAAATAGAAGCATAAGCTTTTTAATAATATTTTTTGCAGAGATGAAGAGAAAGTCATGTGAATGGAACACATAAGATTTATTGTTATTAGATTGCATTTTGAGCTCAGTAACAACACGAATTGGCACTAAAATTGTCATGTCCACCTTTAATCGATAATGAATGAGATTAGCTATTGTTTAGCAATAAAAACAAAATAAAATTAAACTCCTGCATAACAGTCAAGTGCCTGGCCACTGCATCCCCCATCTCGACCCAGGACAGATGTCATGGAGAGGGTGCAGTATTGGAGGGTGAGATGTGGTCAGTGCCTCAAGTCCCTCCTGGTCAATTAATGCAGTCCTCTCAACCTGGAGCCATTATTTCTCCAGCAAATAGCTCCTAAATTGACACTCCAGGGACCTCAAAAGTCTGAGTGCACCCTGGACCAGGTTTCCCCCAGTGGGGAAAAAGTCCTTACGCTGGTATCAGGAATTGAATCAAGGTCTCCTGTTTGGCAAGTAGTCGCGCTACCACTGCGCTAAAGAGACGACTGTTTAATAATAGCTTAATTAAATTATTATATATAACTGCTGTGATTATAGTGATTCAGAATTGTTGCTCAGTTTGTTTGCACTGCATTTCTTTCCTCTGTTCTTTCTAACTTATAATGCTCAACATTTTCTTTACTCTTTGACTCATTTAAGTTTAAATGAAACATGAAACATGATATGGTCATTAAATTAATGAGTTATAAAACCTAAATAAGAGCAGCTAAGCCTGCTTTGAAGATATGCAGAATAGTAGATTTATAGCTGCCGAAATATTCAGATATAGCTTTTATCTGTTTACCTATTATGCATTAGAAGTTTAGGATGTAAGGTAAAATATAAGAATAAAAAATGTTAAAAAACCAATGATCCCAAAGGTGCAGAATATGCATATCTGTATATTTGAGGCAATTTTTTCTCATTTCTACTGAGTTCTCACCATATCTCCACATAGTGCTGCCTTGTGCTTGGCAGAGTGGGTTTGCTTACTTCTACTTTGAACTTAGTATGAAAAATAATAGTCAGAAACTACAAGGGCTGTTTAATAAAGAATGATCATAATTTCTCTCACTTCTCTTATGATATTAAACACATCATACTACAATGCACGCACCTTTTCTTGGGAGCTCAGCTCCCGAGTCTTCATTCCGTAGTTTCACGTAATCTCAGAAAAAGAGCAGAGTGACCATTGAGACATGTAAACTGTACACCTTAATATCCAGTGGTCTCTGCTAAGGTTTCATTAATTCTGCATATCACAGAGTTTACACATGTATGCTATGTCTCATTTAATAATGCAATTAGTATGCGACAAATTAGACATCTGTTCACCATAATGCCTGAGGGCCTCAAAGAAAAAAACCTTCTTTAGTCGACAATTGTGGAAAGTCAGGCAGGCAACTTCTCTCTTCTTTCCACCAACCCTTGCTTTCCTGTATCTCTAGCACCCAAAAAACATGCACACATAGTAGTTACATTGTTGCCGCTCATAGTTCTCTGTGATTAAGACATATTTAGAATTACCCACAAAATTTGAGATGATGTACAGAAAATGTTATGCTGCTTTGAAATTCTGCTTACATCACAACAAACTTTCCATTGATATCTAAGAAGAGTTTGTTTTTCTCTACAGTATAGCTCACAGGTGGTTTACATTGTTTAAAAATCTGATGTGTTCCATTCACATGACTTTCTCTACTTCTGTGTAACAAATTATTGTTAATAAGCTTATTCTTCTATTTATTTCAAGCTAATCGAGAAAAAATTAGCAGAAATAGTCTTATTACTTGCTTCTTCCTTGCAAGTAGAAGCGAAATATGGGAGTATCATAGGTTAAAGTGAAGTCAAAAGCTGGTTACTAGGTGGCTGAAGTTCCTTTGTTTGTATGGACACGAATTGACAAATTCCTGTATGAGAAAAGAATATAAGTTTTTCAAAGCTGAAACAAAAACAAGCAATATCTCAAAAACGATCAACTCCTCGAAAAAAAATCATATGACATAAATTGTGTGTTTTAATGTGCTCTACATTTTTTGTATGGTAAGTTTTTGTCCATTTCTTACGGTTTAGCAGTTATGCAAAACTCCTCCAGAATAAAGTAGTCTTCAGAGGCTATTCCCAGAAAATTCAAGATATACATATTATTTGTCGGGTAAATATCTTTAATATACAATATTTTAATCAAAATCGTTAGAGCCATTTTTGAGAAAATCAAAATTTTCGAAAAAAGTTCCATGTAAAGGGTAGTTGGGGGTGGGGGGATTTTCTTGCAAATATTTGTGTCACATCAAACTTAAATAACAACTTTGGTATTTAATGGTCTTTTCGTTTTTGAGCTGTGCTGTCCACAGACACACACACACATGGACCTTTTTCCAAAAATGTTTTTTTTTGGATTCTGGGGGACCCAAAACGTGCATTTCCAGTGAAATCTCGATATCGAATTTTTGGGTGGAATACAATACCTTCTCTATACACTATGTACATAGTATGTGTAGAGAAAGTAAAAATGGAAACAATTTTCCAAAGAACCATGGAATCTGCACCCCAGTTACTGCTCTTAGAGAAGAGACCTTCAATACAGCTGCTATCATTCTAAAAGATACCCAAGAATACCATCTGAAATATTAAAAATTTCACTGGGTGCCACCCACACCTTGGTAACACAAATATTGTTCATGAGACATGTTTGTGCCTGATGGCTTCTCCAAGACTGTTGATTCCCAAACAAACAAAAGATTATTTGCAAGCACATTTGAAAACAGTAATAGATTATACCAAATCACAGGGATATGATTATCACAGGAAGATTTGAAATTGCTGATGAAGCATAGCTTCATCATTTTGTTCCTGAGAGCAAATAGTGCAGCTTAGTATCAGTTTCCAAGTTCTCATTTGCTATGTGTACAAATTAATACATATGAAATAGATACCAAAATATTAGAAATAAAAGTTTTATGGCAATGTGCACTATATTTGATCAAGTCCCTGTTGACCGAGGATCAATGAAATGTGATCAAACTTTGACTGTGGTTAAACTGTACTTGTGATGCATTATTGTTGATTATCGCTTATGCATTCATCATCACTGATCATTACCCAAAGGAAAGTATCCAACTCGATAGCTAAAGAGGTTGAACTTACAATTCTAACCCCCTTGACTCTATTGCTTTGTTTTTGTTTTGAAACTTGAGATTTTCATTTATGAAATTCATTTGGTAGTAAAAGCAATAAAGACAGTTTCCAAATTTTCCTCAGATGAAATATATGTTGCACTTGAACTGGCTGTCTTATATTTGACTTAACTGTAAAATAATATTCTTTAAAAGACCAGCAAAAGACATGGATGTCACAAGGTAGGTTCCAATAGCTAATTCATAATAAATCACTACTTGTTAAAGTAGTGTGAACTTACAATGTGAAAATTTTCAGAAAAAGAATAAAAGTTATTTGTAAATTGCATTATATCTAGCATGTTGATAATACAGAGAGTTTGTTATCTCATAATTAGTATTATTATGTGATGTAAATTTTAAGTTAAGAACTACAATATTTCAGCTAATTATTATAGTTTTATAACTCTGTGGTGTAGGGGTAAATTCAATGCCATAGCCGGATCTGAACCACAAATCTCCTAATCTCTAGCCAGTTGCTCTGCCACTGAATTACCATGGCAACATGCCGGCATAGCATTGAATCCTTCAATTGACTCACATGTTTCCTGGTAAACCACAAGGTGTCCTTAAATTATTTTGAGATGACAACCTCAATGGCGACCTACAATGTTGTAAGTACTTAAGTCCCAGGATTCATAGTATAGCCATCTATTATGGTCAGTTGAAGGATTCAATGCTATGCCGGCATGTTACCATGGTAGCTAAGTAGCAGAGCAACTGGCTAGAGATTGGGAGATCCATGGTTCAAATCCCAGCTATGGCATTGAATTTTTCAGTCTGACTCTATCTATCCAACTCCTGTCCTACACACGGCTTGAGTGAAAAAACAATTAATCCAATAAGGAATTACTTATTATTATTAGGTATTCATAAACAGTGCTGCCATTTCCTCTTTCACTGCTCTTTTGTTTATAATCGTTTCTGACCACAAACAGTTTGATAGTTTGCAAATTTTGAATTGTACATTTATTTATGTAGTTTACTTTAGGTTAAAATTTAGAAATTTGTATAGTTATTTTAAAGTTTAGAGGATTAGTTAGTTATACAGCAAGTAAGTTAGTTAATTATAAACTAATCAAGATACAAACTTGGAGCCTCTTGAATGTGAGAAAGACATTTTAAACCCTCCCACTAATAATTTCTATGGTTTTCATGTATAAGAACCACCTACGATTTGTGTTGTAATGTTACTTGCATATTCATGTACAAAAATGAACACATGTACAAACCTGAAAATTGTGTTTGCTCATCAACTGTTTTACAGCTAAAGAGCTAACTTTCTAGCCTGGAGTGTTAACAGCTTATCACATTAATCTGTGCATGTATGGAAGCTAACCACAAACACAGGTTACATTTGTTTAACTTTAATTTGCAAATATTTGTTAGATTATGTAATCACTGATGTAAATACGCAATCTCAAAGATGATGATGCATAGAATCTGGAAACTATCAAAATCTTAAACAATGGTAAAATTGGAAACCTCTGCTTATTAAGGTTATGTTTACCATTAATAACATTTACCGCATTGACTTTGGTAAACCAACATCATTTGTTGAATTCAGCATCACCGTACTTTTCGAGTGGATTCTGCACATCAGAAAGATACCCTTTATTATTTTAAGTGCAATTTCATTGTAAAACTCCATATACCTCACAAAATAATAATCCTCATTTACCTGGATTGTAGGCATTTGATGAAAAATAGTAATAGTTGGAGCTACTTTACACAAATAAGCATTTCTTTTATTTGCCTGAAAAATGACATCTGAGGTTTCAAAATTGTTGTGCAAGAATTTCCTTGGAAGTGTTCCTTGTTACAAATTTTATTTTTCTTATACTCCTAAAATAGGACATAAGTTAAATGTTGAACATTCACCTATATGCATCACTTCAGGCTTTCATCTAAAAAAAAATTATTAATATCCATCTCCTAACCTTAAGTGAATAAATAGCATTGACTGAAATTATAGCAGTGGTAGAAATTCTTATTTTTACACTCTTATTTACAAAAAGTAATAAACTTCAGTAATACTTTTTGATTCCACCTCTTCATTATCAGCTGATACCAAATCAACCAAATACAAAGGATAAACTTGAATCTACTACCCACCTATTGAACATTTGTTGCTACGAATATCTTGTAAGATAATGCTTCCAGTTGTCCTTGCACAGAAGGCTGCAACATTAGATGAAACAAAACAGGGCTGCAAACCACCATCTCCAGAACCACTGCAATCTGGTAATGGTTTCGTAACTATCTTGTTTGCTTCAATATCAGTAAAAACAAACTGATGCTCATCTTTTGAAGATAACAGTACCTTTCCTTCATCATTAAGAGCAATGTATGGGTTCATTAATTCACAGGAAACATGGCTGGTTCTGCTGATCAGTCCTGCAACATATGCATAAAGTATTATTATTTAAATGATTTTCTCTTTAATGAATGTCATTTTATTTTGCTTTGACACAGTATTTGACACACAAAAAGAAAAAAGAAAGAGACTACAGAAAGATCTATAAGCATACACCAGTAATTTTATTATTTTACTGATAATGCTGCTAAGTTTACATTACCATGGGCTGATTCTAAAATAAAAATGTACCAGCAATGATTATGCTGCTGTCTCGCAGGAGAAAATTACTGGCTTAGCCTTCTCTCGTACAGCAAAGTTAGGTACCAGAAAATCTTACAAGTTGAAGACAACCAGTGCCAAAATCTCTAATTTGAGTGGAAAGGTCTTGGAAAATAAATGGAGCAAGGAGCAATTTTAGCACAGGCAGATTTAGCATCATATTAGTTTTCATACAGACATCTTATATTAGTCTATCTTCAGTCATTTTTTACTACAACTATGCACTACATAATAGTAATGTCTGCATAACATCCACATTCAGCAGCAGTGAGGCTTTGGATCAAATTATTGTATGTTAATATTCTATTTGTCAAAAGAGATGGTGTTACCACATGACCAAAACAAATTTGGCATTAAATCATAGGCTAGTTTGAACTTGGCAGTCATTTCAGTTAGTTGTTCAACATGTTTTCACTAAAATGGAAAAAGTGCAGTATTCTTCAGTGTCTCACATTTTATTTTTGTATGAGAAAACTTACAAGAAAATAAAAAGCAAAATTGGTTCCTGTTTATAGGGAACTTTCGCCATCAATGACAATAGTTAGATATTGATTCAACAATTTCAAATGTGGTCGAACATCCATCTAACAAAGGTGGTTATCAAGGAAATCGTTGAAAAAGTCCATGATATGATTCTCACTGATCGTCAAACAAAATTTTAAGTGGCAGAAGCCATAGATGTGTCAATGGGAAATGCAATTCACATTTTGCATGATTAGTTGGATATAAAAATGTCATCGGCTCAATGGGTGCCAGGATTGCTCTAGTTTGATGAAAACAGTGGGTGCAATTGTATTTAGATATATTCAAGCAATTTTGAAAGATCTTTTATATCAGTTGTTACCATTAATGAGACTTGATTCATCATTATACTCCCGAAACCAAACAATAACCAAAACTATAGGTTCTTCCAATGAATTTGCTTCAAAGATAGCCCCATCAGCAGGAAAAGTGAATTATGGGTTGCTTCCAATGAATTTGCTCCAAAGATAGTCCCATACTCATTGACTTCTTAGAAAAAGGAAAAAAAGATTTCTGACAATACTACAAGACTTACTGAACTAATTTGACAAGAAGTTGAAGGAGACATGGCTCCATTGGGCAAAGAAAATGCTGTCTCACCATGACAATGCACCAGTGCATTCATCTGGAGTTGTCACTGCCAAACTGCATGAATAGCATTATGAATTGCTGTCGCAGCCCCTATATTCACCCATCCTGACTCCCTGTTATTTGTTCTTGTTTGGAAACATGAAGAAACATTGCTTGTGCACCATTTTATTCATGATTAACTTCAGTAGTTGAAGGTCTCTCATGAATAAATTGTTTTATTATTCTATCAATCCAAAAATTGTCCCTCTAATATAAATTTCCTATACACTAATCAACATTTATTTCATTCAATTTATAACCATTTCTTCTGCCTATATTGAATGATTCGTAGGAACAGAATTTAGATCAACTGAAGTCATTGCCATGACAGAGGCATATTTTGCAGATTGGAAGTGTTCAAAAAATGGCAGGGACATTGAAAGAAGTGAATATCCCTAAAAGGGAACTATACTGAGAAATAAATAATTTGTATTTGAAAAAAATGGTATCTTTATTCCTAACATGGGTACTTGTTGAACCATCCTCATATACTGAAAGTTTAAGAAGCTTACCTGTTGTAAATAATTATTAATAGTATTGTACTGCCAAGTTTATGTGCAATCAAACTTTACAAGGATGATATATAGAAGAGCATTAAAAATACTACCTCAGAGAAATTAATCCACTGATTTCTGAAATCTTTGATAGCCTGAAACATCTACAACTTAGCTTTTGACATCAACACTGCAACAAGAGCAAATTTACTGTGCTGGACATCATGCATGAGACATTTTTACCCACCTCAAAATTGGAAATGTTCTTTTAGAAACAAAACTTAATACAGGAATGGTGACAGCTAGTGCTGCCATTTTGAACAATCTATGAAATATCAAATGAAACTTTAAGGAACTATAATAACATTTCATACTTCCTATTATTTTTAATGTTTTCAAACCATAGTACAGGATAACAGTGGCAGCATTAGTGATCTTTTATTTGGATTGAATACCTACTTAGTACAGATTGTTCTTGGAAAATTCATTACAATGTCATGTCATGCTCTCGACTGAGTAACAGCATTGTGCATTTGCATTTCCACTGTCTCAAATACATATAAATGCCACACTAGCACATTTAAATGTTACAACATTATATAATGGTAAAGCAGATATAAAGAAGACTTTTTTTCCTACATTTTTATCATCAAATCATTAACCTCATAGTGTCTCCTATATGACCTAAAAAGATGAAAATTGCAGGGCAATAAATCTGGTAGAGTGGTCTCCATTTCATTCTTCCAATTTGCAGCATCATCAAGAAGAATGACTTCTCATATTGGCTGACCACATCATTTGCTGTGATAAGCAAGTCTAATCTCATTCAAACAGTCATAGGAATATATACATTGATGGAGCGACACATGTGTAAAAGTCTATAAGCAAAATGCCATAGCAATCAAAACTGTAGTTGCAAGTATTTTGCCAGTTGACAGTCGAGACTTGGTCTCATTTCCTACCCATTCATGGCCTTCCTTGAATGCTTGATGCCAAGCAAACAATGAGACTTGAAAATGTCTGATCACTGAATTATGCTGTAAGTCTGCGAAATTTCTGTAGAAAATTGATAACTAAAATACCATAGTAATAAAAAATAAAGTTATAAGCCCCTTACCAACTGACAGTCAAGAATTGATTCTCTTTTTCTACTCATTCATGACCTTCTTAAATGCTAATGTCAAGCAAATACATTTTCATTTCTCTACTTAGCACATAGTACATAGGTAGAGAAGGTATATCATTCCACCCAAAAGTTTGACACTATAAATTTCAATAACACATACATTTCAATGGAAATTATGTTTTAGGGTTAACCGAATAAAAAAAAATAATATTAGAATTTTTAGAATTGTAGTATTTTTATTGCGTGTGCGGGTGGGTAGGCATACGTGCGCGCGCGCGCATGTGTGTGTGTGTGGTTTTTTTTTTTTTTAACATTAGCTAAAAACAAAATCTAGTTTAAATGCCAAACTTTGTACATAAGTTTCAAGAAAATTGAACATCCTGAACTACACTTTACTTGGAAAATGCTTTATTATTTTGTATTCTCAAATTTGGTTTTCAAATAAATGCAATTAGTTAACTGCAGTAAAGAGTAGTAGAAATAGAAATACCTGAGTTATTTTCTCCTAAGTTGTACACTGTAGCTCCACACTGTTGTTCTTCTGAGACTATCACTTTTCGTTTATTTGGGAACACTTTCATCTGAAATTTTAAAAGAAAAACGCTTAAGTAAAGAACAAACAAACCAATATCATTTACACAATTAAGAATTAAAACCATGAACCCTACTGTACAATGGTATTGATATTTTTTAGTTAAGAAGGCTTTTTATTTTTGCTCATATGCAAGGTATAATTGAAATATATTAAGCATTATTGCAAGCTTTCTTAATAGCACATTCATCTACAACAGATGTCTCCAAAACTGTGCTCGCAGATATAGCCCCTGAATGAGGTGAGGATAGTGACCTTAACATTGAAGTCCATTCACCCCTTCCCTGAGATGTGCAGATGTGACTGTCGTAGTGAATCCACAGAAATGTGTATGCACGAATGGAAGGAACAATTCTTCTGTACTGCTTCTGGCAAACATATTCCATTTTGTTCCAAGAGTTTACAGGGGATGTATATAAGACATTATATTGCATGTCACATAGAACTGTGAACATTAGGCAAGTAATTTAACAAAATCAAGTGTAAGTACAGTGTTTGGCATACCCAATCATATATTATGATTGTTATTACTATTAGTCTACTATTACTATAATCATAATTACTTTCTTTAACATTATCTCAATTATTAATTGCTACTATGAGTATAGATTAAGAAATGTATCAAGTTTTAAACCTACTTTAAAAAGTACTATAAATGGAGGCTGAATATTTTCTTAGGGATGTAGAAATATTGTGCAGATGTACAATAAAATCAAAGCATTCATACTATAAATAGACATGTGGATGTCAAACCTATAGGAGAGGCAATTTCACAATTCCGTATGTCTGCAAACTCAACCAAGTGTTTCTGATGAACAGCTGAATATATATGCTAGTATGTTAGAAAGTCTGAAAACGAATTTTAAGCAAAAAAGGTTCACAGATTGTAAAGCAATGGAACTTTATTTGTATGCAAATATATTCACAGTGGATATAATGAATATGAGATCCAATTGCAAGCAGAAGTTGCAGATGCACATACACACACCTATCTCAAAAACAAATACAAAAAGCTACTTGGCATAGATGTTTTTAAAATGTTTACCAAAAATAGAATATGTATGCCCGAGATATTTTGCTGCTAATATTGAAGCCATGTTTGACTCAACATACATTTGCAAGCAATGTTTTTAAAAATTTAAAACAGAAAAAATGCATTCACAATCTCTATGTGCACAGTTAAAAGCAGTTGCATGTGACATTGAAGTAGATTTGAATACTCTTGTGTCATAATTCCTCTGCCAAATACATTCTTCATTGTGCCTGTAGTAGGTATTTAGGTACAGTGCAAGCAAGCACTATGACTCCGTCCCCCACAGTCAACTTCCCCCTTTGTGGTGCGATACAGTATCTCTGGTGACGTAGATTTTGGAGATGTCTGATCTACAAGCACCAATTGGTAGTCATTAGATTAGAATAAGTGGCGATGAAATAAAGAGCAGTGTATGAGTGTTACGTCATTGGCTGGTTCAGCCTCGTACCTTACAGAAGGAAAATATGGTTTGTCATCTTATTTCAAAGATTGCTTATGTTGAGGTTTTTATACTGCTTCTGCCGATGTTTAGCTGCAACTTCTTCCATGGGCCACTGGCACCACAAGCCCTAGTGAGTTATATTTATACTTGTATGCTAGTGGGCCCCTCCTCTCTTCTCCTATTGGCTGTTGGTCTGGCAATCCCCTCTTGCTCTGTCAAATTTAATTAAATGGCTTTCCTCTGTCTCTGTTGAGTTTGCTGTTTTGTTTAAAGATTTCAATACTCTCTCTTATGCATGTATGTAAATGACTGTGAAGTCCGGTTTTTTCCACACACTTTGCAAGGGTGGATTTTTTTGCCTGCGATTGTTTTATATGTCTGATGTGCTCGTTTCTGCAAGTTTGGATGAATCTACCAGTCTGTCCAACATATGAGTCCCCATAATCACTGCTAATTTGATACACCCCAGGATTTAGTTGAGGATATCTTTCACAGCTGATACATTAGATCGTAGTGTCCTGCTCTTTGTGTACCTGACTTGGTGTTGTGCTTTATTAATAGCTTAGATATTTTTTCGTGAACTTGCCCATTTGTTGTTGTTGTCGCTTGTTTACGCTCAGTGCAGAAAAGCATAAAATATTGTTATGTTATAAATTTAACAGTCAAATAGTATCAAATTGTATGCTATTTCATAAATATCACAGTAATTATTGCATTATTGGACTGCGTACTGCACCTGCACAATTACAAGGACAAGCAGCGCAGCATTCAATTTATACAAAGCCACTTTCATGCAATATGTAAACCTTTAAAATGTGATAAAAAACAGATGGTGCTGAATCTGTTTTGTCTGTTGTACATAAAAAGTATCTCACATTGGCAATTGAGCATGAAGCATGAAGTTAATTTGTCAGCAGAGTTAACCAGTGTTTCAGAAACAAGTATTAATGCTTTAAGTAGTGAAAATAGGCCAGCTCACAACATCTGAAAACATTGTAACAAAAGAAAGTACCCCATAATGGAAGGTGAATACAACAAGTTTGTTAGAAGTGCTATTTGTCATAAGATACACAGCTGCTATGAAAAAAAGCTGATGTGTTGCATTCACATGACTTTCTCTACTGTTCTGCAAACAAACCATTCCTAAAAATGATTATTCTTCTATCTACATCATGCTAAGCAACATTAACACAATTGGTCTTACTACTTAGTTCCCTATAAGCATAAGGGAAATAAGTGAATATACCAAGCTAAAGTGATAGTCAAATCCTTTAAAAGCTGATTGATATGTGAACAATTGAAGCTCAGTTCACCTAGCATTTCCAGAAAAACAAAGAGAGATGAAAAGAAAGGTGACCCTGTTTGAGAAGATACATGCTTTAAAATTGAAACCAATAACAAGGAATTTCTCAGAAATGGCCAACTCTGCAAGAAAAATGTATGTGAAATAAATTGTGTGTTCTAATGAGATATACATTTTTGTATAGTAAGTTTTTGTCTATCTGTTACAGTTTAGCACTTATGCAAAATTTAGAAAATACATCCAGAATGAACAGGTTTTCAGAAGCTATTCCCTAAAAATTCAAGATATATATATTTTATTTGTTATGTAAATAGCTTTAATATACAGTATTTTAATCAAAATCATTAGGGCTATTTTTCAGAAAAAGAAAATTTTCAAACATGTTTTTCATATTAAGGGTAGTTTGCGGTGGGAAGATTTTCTTGAAAAATTTTCCTGTCACATCCTTGGAAGATACTAAACTTAAATACCAAGTTTGGTATTTAATGGTATTTTAGTTTTTATCTATGTTGTCCACAGACACACATATATCTTTTATCTATATTTTTTGGATCTAGGGGACCTCAAAACATATACTTCAGGTGAAATCTCAGTATCAAATTTTTGTGTGGAATACAATACCTCCTCTATACACTATGTGAATAGTATGTGTAGAGAAAGTAAAAAGGAGCCATCAACAATTGCAAAAGTGCTGCAAGCCATAAACAGCGATCCTGACTCGCCAAGCTTTAGAAAAATGAGTTCCCATACCATTCTTTTTCACATAGGTTTAGAGTTATTAATCAGAAACAGAAAAATATCATTATTGTTTGTGAGGACATATTGATATGGCAACTTAAGGAAAATTTACGAGTATAGACAAAAAGGGCGGAAAGTGTGTTACCTAAAATGTTTTAGATAAAACATGGGAAAATGAAGAGGGGTCACACTGTTCCTAATGTCTAGATAGATTCCATCATAAAGACTAAAAGGCACACAGTCCTTTCTGGATTAACAACAGAATCAAAAACAGGATGTGAGAGGAAAGGGAAACTCTCCAAGATTATGCGACACTGTTTTCAGACAGCTGCATGCACGTCGATGGTGGCTACAGTCATAGGACACGTGTATCTGGACATGTTGCAGAATTTTGTTATTGACCAACTTCCCCCAAGATCGATTTTTCAGCAAGATGGGGCACTGCCACATTATCAACAGGTGCATGACTTTTTGAATAAAAATTTTCCCGATATTTGAATCGGGGAAAATTGCCTGGCCACCCAGATCACCCGATTTGACCTCTTTGGATTTTTTTTCCTGGGGATTTCTGAAGATGGCTGTGTACCAAGGAGACAGACCAAGCACTTAGGAGGAACTTAGGGGCTGCATCACAAATGCAGCAGAGCTTGTAACTCCACAAATGCTACCACTTGGAGGTAGGCTGAAAACCATTTAGACATGTGCATTGATCATCCTCCGAAACTCGGTGAGTTTTTATCTCAAGTTAAGTAAAAGTTTATATTACCAATCCATTCTGTACACTTGAAATTATCACTTATTTTTTGATCCCTCTAGTGTAGACCTTACAATTACTGGTTATACAAAAGTCATTCAAAATGAAGAGGTCTTCAGAAGCTACACCAGAAAATTCAAGGTATATACCTCTTTTGTTATTAAATTACATGAAGGGGCACGATGCATATTATGCATGGACGATAATAGAATATGTTTACGTCTTAAATTTTATGCCTGAAGGCTATAGAGATTTTAGTTGTCCTGGAACTAGATGGTTGAATTCTCTCTTAGTTGGAACTGATCTTAAGGGTTATCATGCTGAAGATTATGATTTTTTAAGAAAATAAAAGCTGTCGAAAAATGTTCCACATAAAGGAACCCAGACATAGAATTTGTTTGGAAAAAAAAATAACATACACATACATCCGTGCACACACACCATGCATGGAGAACTTTTTATTGATTCATGGTGAACTCTCAACACCGAAATAGTATTTCCCCTAGTTATTCTACATAATACAGAAAACAAAAGTAGGTTAGTCCACCTGGGTAGCATGTCTGCCTCATACTCAACAGATCGTAAGTTCGAATCTCACTTAGGGTGAGTTCCCCAGATAAGGTTTTTTTCGTGGGTTTTCCCTTATCCTAAGAAGATAAAGGTCGAGTAACTTTAAGCTCCATGGACCCTGAGATCATTTCAGCAATTTCATTCATCGTCCAATATGACCAACCAGTTTAAGGACATTAAACTACAGAAGAAATAAATTTATATTACAACAAAGAACATCATAGGCACATTCTATTGAGAATCTTCAAAGCCACACATACAAATAGTACACATTTACGTACCTACTGGTTTTTTGAAGTGCCTTATAGTTTTAGAGACAAATTTTAAAATAAATAGAAAAAGAATTACTTTTCATAGTTTAATATTCTACTGTTGATTAAGATACACACACACATTAATATATATATAAAAATATAATTTTTTTTTTTATTTTTTAATTTCACTGCTTAGGGCATAGCCCAGAGGCAGCACTGTCATATAATAGTACAACGTAAGTGAACTTGTATTTACCTGATTTAACATTGGACTCTTCATCTAAATTATACTCAACACAAAGAATTGCAGAGAAATGAGCATAAGCATTTTAACTGGTAAATTGTTATGAACCACACTTCTTCAGTGAAGTGACCATTAGCTATTGCAATATGTGTGCTATCGTCCATAATAACAAGATTGATCTCACCTCAGTTACTGGACCAGCAGTAAAACCTCCATTTATCATCTTTAGGTCACTGTTTTTCACCATTCCTTTCACATGTGGAGCAACTGTCAGTTTCTGAGGTAAACACAGCTCCATTATGTCATTTCTTCCTGACCTTCCAACAACACATATACTAGTGGGGCTCACCAATTCCATATGCGTAATGACATGTTCAAAATCAAACATATGCAGTTGTTTGTACCTGCAACAAATAAGTAAGAGTATAAAAATATCTGATGTGAACCATTCACATGACTTTCTATACATCTCTGCAAAAAATTCTTCTTAAAAACTTATACTTGTATTTACTTCATGCTAACAGAAAAAATTAGCAGAAATAGTCTTATTACTTGCTTCCTTGTAAGTAAAAGTGGAATAAGAGAGTACCATAGGTTAAAGTGAGAGTTAAAAGCTGGTTGCTATGTCGCTGAAGTTCCTTTGTTTGTATGGACAGCAGTTGACAAACTCCTGTATGAGAGAGGTATAAGTTTTTCAAAGCAGCAACCAAAAACAAGGAATGCCTCAAAAACGGTGAACTCCACGAAAAAAATGCACATAACATAAATTGTGTGTTTTAATGTGCTCTACATTTTACGAGTAGTAAGTTTTTGTCCATCCTTATAGTTTAGAAGTTATTCAAAATTCCGTAAAATTCATCCAGAATAAAGTACTCTTCAGAGGCTATTCCCAGAAAATTCAAGATATACATTTTATTTTTCAGGTAAATATCTTTGATATACAAAATTTTAATCAAAATCGTTAGAGCCATTTTTGAGAAAATCAAAATTTTTGAAAAAAGTTCCGTGTAAACAGTAGTTGGGGGTGGGGAGATTTTTCTCAAAATCTTTGTTTCTCATCCCTGGATGATACTAAACTTAAATACCAAGTTTGGTATTTTACCAACTTTTCATTTTTGAGTTATCGTGTCACTGACACACACAAACACAGGACCTTTACCCGAAAATGCTTTTTTTTTTAGATAAAGGGGACCCTAAAACATATATTTCCAGTGAAATCTCGATATCAAATTTTTGGGTGGAGTGCATTACCTTCTCTATACACATAGTGTGTATAGAGAAAGTAAAAATTGATGAACACAATGAGATTGTCAACAATATGCTATACAAGAATTCAATTAACCACACTAAGAATGATCCAGAAATAGAAATCAACCGACACATAACACCTGGGTCATTCAACAAAATTCAAAAACGGAAGTTCTGCTCCTCAAATGTGGTAGAAGTTATCTTTCACTACAGAATGGATTTCAGATATTTTTCAAGGATACGTACTATTAATTTTAAGCCATAATTCTATTTGGTTTATGTTTCAGAGGTGCTTGGCTTTTTAGCAATTAATGTTTGAAGCTTTTACTAATTTCTCAGACATTTTTGTGTCTTATGAGGTAAACACACAGCTTTCAGTGATGCAGACAGTGTGATCTCATTGTTCAGCTCAAAGGCATCAACCAATGCTGTGGCCAATGATATTTGAGGATTTGATCACATGATAAGGTCATAGGATATTTTGAGTTGGCTAACAGCTGTGAATTAAAAAAGAAACAGCCATGTGCCATGATGTCACACACATCTGAGAGAGAAGGTGAGCTGAATCATTTTTGGTGTATTGAGTTTTTCTCAGAACAAAATGTTTAGCTATTTATTAAACTCTCATATATAAACGGATACTTGGCAGAGTATATGTTCAAGTGTAAATATGAACCAAATGAAAGTACCTGTGGGTTTTTTAAAGCAGCTGATGTGTTTTATTCACCGAAATATTAACATGAGCAAAAGTTGATTGAACTTTTGTGTTTTTGAAAAACATATGAGACGAGTGGAGCATATCAGGCCAAAGTGAGCTGCAACGAATGACAAAGTCCTGTGGTTTCAAAATACAAAGAAGCTAGTTTACTGAGTGTGTATATGAATTAGGTTGAAATATGTAGTAAAAATAGAGTTTTTGAAAACCATTTCTAATATTTATGAAAAAGTGATGCAAAATAGTGTTTTTTGAGAGGAAAAATCAGAAATCCATTCTGTACTCATCGTAAATTTTACTCCAAATCTTTAACAAAACTAAACTATGCTATATTATTTGCTAATATATGAAATTAAAATAAAACTCTGTTTCATAGCCATGTGTGTCACATACCTCATTTCAGTGTCAAAATTACCAAAGCAATAGTAAATTAAGACATGTCTCCCTAATGATTTACCTAAAAGTGGGTCATACTTCTTGTGGCACACATTCAACCACACATGAGTTCTAATTACTGGACTTCAACTTTCCGTGGTGTAGGAAGGAATTGTTTTCAAATTTTACTATCCCAGCTAAATTAAAATGATTTTTGTAGAACATAATCTTTTTCCACACTAATGTAGTATATCACATGAAACAATATTAAAAAATGAACAACATAATATTGATGTATCAAAACCTGAAGCTCCGAAGCAGATGACTAGTCGCTACTATACACCATTACCTTTATAACATTTATAATTGAAGTATTCTTAATAACAAGTACAAATACTGTAAAAATTAATTACTGCCATTGTTGAAGATCTCCTCCTACTCCAAAAAGTTTGGTTTTATTGCAATGAATTGGACTATCCAATGGAACACTGTATAAATTTGTGAGCTAAACCAAAATAAAGATCCATTTAAAATGAGAGAGACTGCTGAAAATTTTCCCTGATAGCTGTAACAGATGAATAAACACTATCTAATATTACCATACTGAATTATCCACTAAAATGTAACAACACGCATAAAGTTGTGTTTAAAGCAAACAATAAACGTTTTCTGGGTTTCACTATATGTGATAGATATAGTCATTTCAAATTAAATCATTTACTCATCCAGAAAGATCAAGTATGTGATATTGAATACAGCAATTTAGTATGTGTGATTAGTATGTATGATTAGTTCCTGAATCAGTTTATCCCGTTTGCTGATACAACAAAAGAAAATGGGACAATGACCTGAGTTATCAATAGAGTGTATTAGGAACTGGAAATCAGTGTTTTATGCACACACCACACTGTAAACTGGTTTTATACAACATAAACCATTCGGCGATATCCAGTCCATTTCCTTATTGCTGTTCCTTTGGGTTGTTATGTAGTTTTAACAGTATACACTTAAGAATACCTGGATAATGCAAACTTTTTTTTATCTAAAACGGGTCAACCGCTTTACTTGTCGCGCACCTAAGTACAGCCCAATGTTGACGGCCCTATTCTGCTGGCTGTAACCGAGGGATGTGTTTAGGAAAGGAGTGGAATATTTGCAGTAGAAGGCCGTAAATGCGGAATGACGTCAAAGCGTAGCGGATTTAAAACCCCAATCATAAAATAAAAAATAAAGCAGAAACTCAGTAAAAACTACGCTATCCGCTTTCTGCAATGTTCCATCAAAAATAACGAAGTTCGGTTATGTTACTCAAATTGAGGTTAGGAATGCTGTTTAGCAACAGATAACCCTTAGCAGCACATCAAAACATTATTCCGCAACACATAATGCAATTGTGACCTTTTGATTGAGTCATAAAACCATTTCTCTTCCTCATCTTCGTCATCCGTGAAATTTAAATTGTCTGCCAACATTCTTCCTTTTTTTTTTTTTTTTTAATCAATGCTTTTACACACAATACAATATCCACAAATTATAGCACATGTACTTAACGTATACACAATCTTAACACCAGCATTGCCAATACATTATTCTTTCCCCAAGACAGGCAATCGTGCCACCATCTAGCGTAGTGGGCTGCAGTGGTTAATATAATTCCAAAGAAATTATGCTGTTGTACACGTCATGGTCTCTGTTAAAGGCAGAAAAATACAGCAATGTATGTGTTTTATTCAGAATGTAGGCCACAAACAAGAATGCAAGCATAATATTTAGAGTCAGAATTGCTCTAACTGTTATGCTGGATTCACAATGGAAGCAATACTGGTGACGCGACTTTGGTCCCATCGCGGCACCGCATTGGCCATTGTTCATAATAGGGCGGTACAATTTGACATTACTAAGTAGTGCTGATGCAGAGCTCACTTGAAGTCAATGGCTGCGGATTTGATTAAAATACAAAAAAAAAAAAAAAAAAAGTTCCTGATCTGTGTCTTCTAATAAGAAGAAACGACAGAAACAATCGACAAAGAAGATAGTAGGAGCTCCGTCGATGGTGGGTTTGACCAATATTCAAGGAACGTAGCCAATTTGGTGATTTTCATACCCTAATCTCGAATCATATTAGAATTAAATGCGGATGACACCATCACAATTTGATGATCTTTTGCACATTATTGCTCCTCATATAGAGAAACAGTCAATCCGAAACCCAGTATCTTCAGCAGAGCGCCTTTGTGAAACTTTGAGGTTAGGGGCTTATTTGAAATTGAGTCAACAGCAAAGACTGGTTTTAATTAGTGTCAAGATTATTCTGGAATGAAGGTATAATTTTAGTTGTCCAAGATAGCTTCTATTTTCTTTAACGTTTGTATCACCATTATTACACAGTTAAAAAGGCATATCATAAAAAGAACGAATGAACTTCCCTTGATGTTGACGCCAACTTTAACACAAGGACACAGAATATCAAACAACAGGAATTCTGTGGATGACGCCCATGCCGCGCGGTAAAATTTAAATCCAATTCAACTTTCTTCGCACGGGTTTCGTCGCGTCAGTTCTGAATTCTTATTGGTCATTGTTTTGCCGCGATGCCAGTATCGCTCCATTATACGTCATGCAGTTTATATTAATATCATATTAATATTATTCATCTAGGTCTACATTAGTGGGAAGAGCAATCTTGCGTTCTACCAGATAAAATATAATTCTAACACAATTGTTTTGTGACGAAAATACGATATTGTGAGCTATCTATGCGTATTTCGAAGAGTAGTCAATTTTGGCTTGAGCGGTAATAATAATAATAATAATAATAATAATAATAATAATAACAACAACTTAGCATTTCAATTGAGGACTAACTTAACCAAACCAGGTTTGTATATTTAAATAAATGAAATCGACAACATATGAATTATGTGATATATTTACTTCAATTCAGTTAGAAAAGTTATGGTGTTACTTATTCTTAACTAGTAAGGTTTGCATTTCGAACATCTGAGCATTGAAGTATTTATCACAGATTCTGTAAGAGATGTTCAGCTTCATTCAGCTGTGACTTTTAACAACTTCGTCCTAGCTGGAAATTGAATGAAAAACAAACCTAAACGAACTATTGTATATGTATTATTGCTCCAAGATTTGTTCGATTAAGTGCTTTGCTGCATTTTCTCGACATGCCTTTATATTTACATATTTTTTCAGAACATGACAATCCTGCCCCAGTGCGGCTGGAAACAACCCTCGCGGTTGCCAAGTCTTCCACTACTGGTTGCAACATGTTGTGCAGTAATTCAATTGTTTGGACACACAGTAACACGAAACTGAATTGCCTACAAAGTCTACAGGAAACAGAGATTTTACTACATTGCCTCTCGTCCCTAGTGAAGAGTCACCTTTTGTTTGCTAATGGTTATTGCCCCGTGGCAGGGAAGAAAGGTTCTGTTTGAGGGCTATCATGTTTTGGAGGACAAAATATAACCGTAACGAAACGTAACCTCGCTTTACTCTTATGCATTAAGACAGTGCGTACATAACTGTAACCTCAGAAAATCGAAAGAAAGATTGATATCAGTTTGATATCGAAAGAAAGATTGATATACTCCTATCCATAATATACCGCACATATTTTCTCGCTCATTAACATTTTCGTTATCTAAAATAAGAAAAAACAAACCTGAACATCTATTTCACCACAATCTTTACACAACTGATACAAATGCTACAGGCGCTGCGCTAGGATTGCTAGTGTTCTTTGTCTCCAATTTTTTGGCCGAGTTCCCGGTATTGGTGCTGAATGGTATTTGGCCATACAAACACCCAAAAAAGCTGCCGAACTCCATCAAATAAGATTTATTTTCATATAAAAATAAAATTAAAGCATATGTTAAATATGCCATTCACTGTTTGTTTATCCGCTGGATCAAAAAAATCAGAAAAAAGTACTCCATATTTCTAAAATATAAAAACTAGCTTTCAGTATAATGTGTGCTTACCGATACTCCATATGTACTACAGTGAATGACTGTTTGTACTTTTCACAGGACTCTGGTTTTAAATCTGAGTTGTGTTCAAATAAACTTAAGGTAAGGAAATGAATATATTCATTTATATTCTTTTGATAAACAACATTCAGCATACATAAATTATCGGGACCTCCACTGCTCTATATTAAACTTCAGAGAGAAGTAGGTTTGGGGATCCTTTCATGTGGATGCTAAATATCGTGATATTATTTATACTTGATAGAAATGGCGTTTTATTTATGGACGCTCTTTAACTGCTGTGGTTCTCAGCGTCCCATTCTAAATTGGGTGTGAAAGACCACTTAATTTTGCTCAGAGGTCTCTCTATCAGGCTTGAGGTTCTTTTACGTGGCGTAAATCTACGACACGGGACCCACGGCTTTGCTTCCCTTCCGAAGGAAGCCATGCTAATCCATCGTCCTCCGCCGGGTTTGAACCCGCGAAGTATATGAAGTATATGGTAACCATTACACCACGGAGGGCGATCTTATACTTGATCGAAAGCGCCTGGATATATTAGCATATTCGGCTTACAGATACCTACCATATGGGGAATGACCGGGAATTCCGCAAGTTTACATCAGTGCTGCTTGATACTGTAATGCAAAAAATATAACATGTTCTATGCAGATGCAGAAACAGTGAATTAAGGACTTGTGTGCCGAAAAATTGTTAAATACAACAGACTTTTATAAATGAATTCAAACCAGCAAAATCTCTTAACTGATTCATCATATTTTCCTTCAAAACATGTCATTTGTCAAATACGTTTTTTGTCCCTCATTTAACTTTTGACGGAGTTCCTCAGATCAGCATCTTTGCTTAGCACAGCTTACAAGCATTCCGATTGCCCATTTCCTTCTTACAGTCCTTTGTATGTAGCAATGTTTTATGTTATTAAATATTAAAGAATGACAATAATTATTATTGTGCTATTAAAACTATATTAAATAGGTGTAATAATTATTTTAATTAGCTTACGGTTTATCGGTATTCTTATTACCTTTTGTTATTAATCATTATTATCATAACCATCATCGTTATCATTTTCAGCCGGAAAATTGGAGTTTGGTTTATCCTGAGAGACTAGGAATGAATTGCCGATTAGTTGATCGCATTGGCGATTCGTAGTCTAAACATTAGCTAACGCTATTTTCACACAAAATAATACATGCACATGACTTTTCTGTTTTTTCTGTTGGCCCTATTTCTTGATAATGTTGTTGTGAACGGCTGCCTCCCCATTCGATCATACAATAAGTTCTCGAGAATTAAGATGTTGGCCAATTGCATCATTGAATTGCAAATGTAAGCTACGCGCTTGATTGCGAGTAAAGAAAACTCTCCGCCAAAATTTCCGTCGTTAGCAGTGTTAAAACTAACGACTAGAACTTGTATGAATCTTGAAGCATGTCTTTATCAGAGCTTTTAAAACTTCGATGTCACACTTCGCACCATTTCTTTCCATTTCATTACGAAAAAACCTAAGAATGTACTTGGTCTATCGCTAATTATCATGCCTCTTTTATCGTCCTTTGTCCCCGTCAGAAATAATTTTATAACTCACAATTACCAACATTTTGAGGATTCATTACAAATCACCCATGGTTTAAATGTAAGACATAAACTTATTGTTAGTACTTTAAATTAATTGGATTGCATAGCTCAAAAACGAAAAGACTGTTAAATGCCAAACTTGGTATTTAAGTTTGGTATCTTCCAAGGATGTGACACGAAGATTTTCAAGAAAATCCCCCCACCCCAAACCACCCTTTACATGGAAAAGTTCGAAAATTTTGATTTTCTCTAAAATAGCTCTAACGATTTTGATTAAAATCGCTTATATAAGATACAAGATATTTACATGCCAAATATAATGTATATCTTGAATTTTCTGGGAATAGCCTCTGAAGACCGCTTTATTCTGGATGATTTTTATTGAATTTTACCTAACTGGTAAACCGAAAGAGCTAGACAAAACTTTATTAAACAAAAAATGTAGATCACGATAAAACACACAAAATGTCATATACATTTTTTTTTTAGATATTCTTTGTTATTGGTTTCAGTTTTAAAATACTTAATACGGGAATGTGACAACTCCTGGCAATGCAAAGAAACGGATTACATCAACATAGCAACCAGCTTTTAAAAGATTTAACTAACGCTTTAGCCCAGAGTGTCCCATTATTTTCTTTCTACTTAAAAGAAAGAATTTCTGCTAATGTTTATCTCTATTAGCATGTAGTAGACAAAGGAATAAGCTTTTTAACAATAATTTGTTACAGAGGTGTAGAGAAAGTTATGTGAATGGAACACAGATTTTTAAATGGCGGTGCTGTTGCAGTTCAGCCCTCACCTAGGCGCTGTGATTCCAATCTCAGCGGACCTCATGTGGGTTTTTGTGTATAAAGCGATGTCTGGGCGAGTTTTCTCCGGGTTCCGTGCATTCCTCCGCCATTCATTCCAACAATTGCTCCATCATCCTATCATCCATGTCGGTTTCATTTCTTGTCACCCACTTCCTCGCTCTCATACCTGGCTGAGGGCCCATCCCTCGCTATGATTTGTACATTCTATGATTAAAAGTCGTTGGCTCCTCCATAGGTTTGTGACCCTAGGAACTCACGTGTAAATCTTAGAGAGCGTCGGTCCTTCACACGGGGAGGGTAAGAGGACTACATAAAGTTAAGAGTACTCCTTACTTTTATTTTTACTTTCTCTATACGCATTATGTACATAGTGTATAGAGAAGGTATTGCACTCCACGCAAAAATTCGATACCGAGATTTTACCGGAAATAATATTTTAGGATCCCCAATATCCAAAAAAAGCATTTTCACAAAAAGGTCCGTGTGTGTGTGTCAGTGTGTCTGTGTGTCCGTGTGTCTGTGAACACGATAACTCAAACGAAAAGTCGGTAAAATACCAAACTTGGTATTTAAGTTTAGTATCTTCCAGGGATGCGACACGAAGATTTTGAGAAAAATCCCCCCAGCCCCAACTACCCTTTACATTGAACTTTTTTCGAAAATTTTGATTTTCTCAAAAATGGCTCTAACGATTTTGATTAAAATTTCGTATATTAAAGCTATTTACCTGACAAATGTAAGGTATATCTTGAATTTTCTCGGAATAACCTCTGAAGATTCTGGATGAATTTTACTGAATTTTGAATAACTGCTAAACCGTAAGAGATGGACAAAAACTTACTACACATTAAAACACACAATTTATCTTATATGCGTTTTTTTCGTGGAGTTCGTCGTTTTTGAGACATTCCTTATTTTTGGTTTCTGCTATGGAAAACGTATACTTTTCTCATACAGGAACTTGTCAACTCCTATCCATATAAACAAAAGAACTTCATGGACATAGCAACCAGCTTTTGACTATCACTTTAACCTATGATTGTGCCTTATTTCGCTTCTACTTACAAGGAAGCAAGTAATAAAACTATTTCTGCTAATTTTTTCTGATTAGCATAAAATAAATAGAAGTATAAGCTTTTTAAGAATAATTTGTTGCAGGGATATAGAGAAAGTCATGTGAATGGTACACATCAGATTTTTTCTATTGAGAATGATTTAGTTTACACGTATAAACAAGGGATCTGTGTTAAAGTGGATGCAGTGTATTTTAATTTGAAGTGAATATCTCTCTTTGGATTGTATACTTAAATAATTATCTGGTTAATATTTTACAAATATAATATTACAGTAATATAGATAAACAATTGCGTAACACAAGCTTGCACTTCGTAAATCTCTTCGGACATTATTAGAATTTTTTAATTAAAAGGTGAAATTTCCTGGTGAAAATTTACTGTCAGGCTGTTGTTGGGATTCCCCGAGGCGGAAAAGGTTCGAGAATGATGAAATTTTAAGCTTTTAAGAAGTGTGAAAGGTGACAGTACTTTCATTATTGCATAAAGGAATTGCTCCAGAATGAATTATGTAATATGCGACGTTATATTAAGCATTAAGGATGTTCAGACCGTTGAAAAATGCTTCTGAAGTCACGCTTCACACTTATATAATGCAATGACGTACACGGAAGTTCAATGTAGATGTGTTTGAAGTTGTCCATCATAAAAGGGAAACAGATGCGTGCACAAAAGGATAGTAACAGAAATACTTCACAACTAGCATTTATATTTGTTTTTTATTGTTACATGCTAAGCAAAAATACAAAATAATTTATATTAAAATATAAAAAATCAAAATATCTGAACACATTCCAGGTTGCTTAATCTATAGATGTTTTACAAACAGTTGTCACCTGAAGGAATTAAGGGGAGTAGAAAGTATAATTTTAGTCCCAAGTTTATAAAATAGCTATGTTTAATTAATATTGCAGAATACATTTGTTTTCTCCCTTTAGATGTCTCAAATGGGAATCTGATTAAATGGCTACATCATTAGTCAGTTCTCAGTGAACAATCTCTAGCAGTCTAAATGGATTTCTTGTCAAAACACAATAGCGCGTCCTTATTTCCACATTTCACTGTCTCAAAAGACTATTGACTACTCTATATTCATGAACACAGTAATTGTCTTCTGCGGAAGTGAAAGCAGGATAAAATTCAATTTGAAGATTTGAGACGAATCCTGAGGTCTTGAAAAATACACTCCCGGACACATTTTAACTGAAATTATACATGTTTTGTGCAATGGAGAATTAGTAACAACATTTAAAAAGGGACAAAGAGAAAATGCAAAAGGAAAAAAAAAATGAGACCTCAAGTTTTTGTTTAAATCTAGTTGTTCGAATGTTGTCTGTCAGACAATCGTTTCACTTAATGTACGGAGTACATAATATGATAACCGCTCAGAGAATGTTTCCTAGGATACGCACTCTTACTGAGCTTGTGAAACAGATTATAGAAAACTTTATGTTGGGGGTAGTAAAATAATAATAATAATATAAACAATGGGGTGAATGGGAATATATAATGAATTACACTGAAATAATTTCAGAGATTGTAAATGTATCTGATATAAACAATTTGAGATAGGCAATCCACGACCAAATATAACGCGGATATGCGGTGTTAAACGTATTGGTATCAGATGCAGATGTCGGCATTAAAAAAGAAAAAAAGAAAAAGAGATGAAGGGTGTATTAAGTAAAAAGTAATTTTTATTTTTAATTTCACAACAGTCACACCAATATACATGTACCTCAAGATAACACAAATAAGCCAATCTAAGATAACTTTTCATGTGGACACTGAATTTTGAAAACATGACATTTTTAGGCAACAGCATTTCCACTCCTTTAGACACGTATAACATTGATTAAAATTGATTTCCAACGTTTTGAACAGGAGTGATATACTGATAATCTAATACTAAGTGCACAACCGCACATGTTATTTGTAAATAAGTTAGTGCGATTATTGAGGAAAACTTGTGTACACATTTCTTAACTCTGTCATTTAAACCAAATGTTATTACTGCTTTCACAATTACATATTTTCATTGTCTCTTAAAAATAAATAATCATTGTATAACAAAAGAGTACTTCTATTCACTTTTTGCTTCCTTTGGTAGCCACTTCATCAATACCCAAAAGATACAAAGAGAAAAAAGTTAGTGCATGTGTATTATACAGATGTTACAGCTTGTGTTCACTCAATATATTACGTTAACTGAATGTTAGTATCATGCTTAACGTGCGTGTGGACGTGTTCATCATATTTGCATTGAAAGAGCTCTTGATACTTCATGTGAGAGTTTTTGGAAAAATTGTAATGCTTTATATCAACCACAAAATAGGCAATTTTGTTCTTATTTTGTTTACCAAATATTTTTGTTCATTTTACACCATAAATTATGTCTTAAAACAGGGAATTATTTTTAGCCTCACAAGAGTTTGTGTAAGTTTGATAACTAGGGCCCAGATTTTAATGACAAATCTATTTTTTCCCTGATCTTTAGGGTGGGTTTTACAATTTATGCGCGAATCCAGGTATTGTATTGTAGATAAACGTACTTTTATTGTGCATATACAGTAATATTTAGGCCTTAATAGGTCATATTTCGGCCAAATGTTGCCATAATAGGTCACATTTCGGTCATTTATTGTAAAAAATGCATATATTAGTTGTATCTTTTGGGACCCAAGAATAAAACTATGAAAATGTTGGTGATATTGTTACAAATAAACAGCGATCGGTTCGCTGACGTAAGGCATTGTTGCGAGGGGTCGATAAGTGGCTTCCGACGTAATAAACATCACACTCGTGGTCACACTATTCAGTTTGAATACAAAGCCAAGCTGGTTCAACATGCCGAAGGTTAAGTGCTCCATCAGCATGAAGTTGCGAGGTTTGTTCGCTATTTTGGAGATAAGTACTTCAGCATTGACGGGGAAATATTATTTTGTAAAGTATGTGAAGTTAAAGTTAGTGCTGATAAACGTTTTAATATAACACAATACAGCGATACCGCTAAACACAGCAGCTATGTAAAGACAAGTACTAAAAATGACAGCAGCCAAACGCTGTGCAGACAGGACCATCTTCAAAAGAGCAATCATTCTTCAAGGACGTGTGTGAGATGATGATGTCTGGAGAAGCTAAAAATCCGCGCTTCAGGCAGTTCTTGGAGAAGTACACATTCCTGCTAAGGTGTAAAGCTTAGAGAATAAACAACTCGGCAATTGCCATTTTGTTTCACAACTCTATGACGCTACTATGGCCGCATGGTGTAAACAGGGACAATAACAGATGGTGCTTCATACATGGCTAAAGCATCCAAGGGGCTTCAGATTCTTTACCCAAGTATTGTGTACGTCAATTGCCTTGCACATGCGTTACACAGATTTGCAGAAGGTGCGATCAAATTACCCTGATGTGGACAAATTGATTTCCTGTGCCAAGAAAGCTATGTGAAAGCTCTGCTACGGGTTCAGAAATTCACGGAACAAGCACCTTCACTGCCCCACCCCTCTCAACCTGTTCTTGCACGATGGGGTTCTTGCTTAATGCTGCTGAGTATTACTGCACCAACTACACAACTACTTTTGTGAGCTTGTTAGCGATTAATCAAATGCTATCAAAACTATAAAAGAGGTATTTACAGATACTTTGTCTGGAAACTTGGCATACATCACCGCCAACTTTTCAGTGGTATCAAAAGCCTGGACTGGACTGGAAGCTGCTGATACTAAACTGTGTGACGCCCTGGATATTGTGCAACATGTGCAGAGTGAGTTGGGTAGAGCTCGTGGTCATGTGGCTGACAAACTGAACAACAAATTGCAAAATGTTCTCCAGCGGAATCCTGGATATTCCACAATATGCAAAATTAGTGACAGTCTATCTGGGAATACCACAACATTTATAAACAATTGAGGGGCTCAGTGCCAGAGGGAGCTATCCCACACATTGTGAAAAAATGGGATTTTTTTTATTTTTAGACAGCTTCTGCCGTCTCTCATGTCTGTAGAAATCTTGGTAATATTAACTGTTTTAGAGTGCCATCTGCAGTAACTTACAGAAACCGAGACATTTTCCAAAGTGAGAAAGTTTGTGCCAGATGGGGATATCCCACTATGAAGTTGCCTGCTATTTAAAGAACAATGCCAACAAACTTACAGACTTTAACTATTTTAATAGTATTGTTTATTGTTTAAACCATAGGCCAAGAAATAATGATTTTAGGCCTTAATACGTGAAACAGAATAATATGTAAGATTATTATTAAACATTAAGAATATTGTGTAAATAGTTGAAATGTTAGGCATTATACTATGCTGCAGATTATTCTGTTTTTCAAAATGGAGGTAAATAGTATAGCTAGTGAAGGAAAGAAACGAATATGCAAGCAAAACATATGGAAAAAAGTTGTTGCTAAACGAAAAAGAGACAATGGTGAGGAATATCAATAATAACATGTTTAGTTTCTCTCTCTGCATAAGTAAATTTTTAGTAAATAATACGGTTTGTAGTGCTAAATAAATAAAAATGCTGTTAAATATAACTTTTTTGTATTTTCTAGGATATTTCAAAATGTGAATCAAATACTGGATTTAAAAAAGTTGTACCTTAATATTACATTTTTTACCAAATCAACAACTCTAATAAAACTCCTTTTTTCTCAAATTTAGCTATTTGTGGGATAGCTCCCTCTGGCGCTGAGCCCCTCAATTAATCAAAGCTGGCCTGCCTTGATCTCGCCACCTTCAAATATGCTCCTGTGACGTCCTGTGATTTCGAGGTACAAAACTATCCTCAAAGTCAACCATAGAGGTTTGAAAATGGAAAACTTGAATTGTAACTCTGCAGAAACTGAAGATTGACAGGACGTGTTAATTAACTGAAGTGAATTTTGTATATATAAAAATTAAAAGTGTTTTAAATAAAGTTATATAATGTTACGTCATAAAGCTTGCATATTTCGCTGTTTTTAGGTAATCAAAATCCGGGCCCCAGTGGTAACATTGTGTGATCACGTTGGGATAAATTATTTTTTGCAAATAAACTATTATTATGAAAATAATGATGCTACTAGTACTCAATAATAATAATAATAATAATAATTGAACTATTTCTATAATTTAAAATTAATGCTTACACGTAAGTTCAAATTGTGCATGCCCTGCTATTATGAATTCGTGTCTCACCTGTCAATTAAAACAGAAAATATCTAAAACTACTTAAAAGTCTGGTCAAATGTTGCAGAGCATTGCGCTGTGTGAATCATTGATGTGGATTGGTAAAAAATGTAAAATGGTTGGACATGGGAGGTACATTCTAAGAAGAAACTGCCTGTTGAATGACGTCATCGAAGGAAAGGAGAAGGAACTGTTAGACTCGGAAGAAGAATAAGAAGAATTCAGTTACAAATGATTTAAGGGAAAAGCGGAAATATTGGATGCTGAAGGAGGAAACAGGATAGAAAGCTATATAAAACCAAGTTCCCATACCAAGTTTAAGGATCTACCGGAAGGCAGAATACTGTTACAACCCTGAAGGTTGAAGGTTTACGCTCTCGCCAGAATATTTACTACTACACTCAATGGTAACAACCACCTCCAACTAGAGTACTGTTCTCACGTTTGAAGTTTATGTCAACTGAAAGCCTGAACTATATTTCTGTTCTTTGAGGTAGACGTAAAAGCTATATTCTGAGAAAAATGGTTTAAACTCAGTGGGCCTTTCTTACGACTTGATAAAAGATAACTTGGCCATGTAAAAGCGGACTTTGGTACCTGGAGGTTTCTAACTGCATAGTGTAGGCCAAGGATGGTGAAAATGGGACCAGCGAGTCATAAGTGTTGTACTTATGAACACAAGTCATGTTGGCCAATTTCGACGTAGGCGAACAATAACTTTTTGATTTCCCTGAAGCCTTAGGTGTCTGTGTTATTTCTTTTCTATTTATTTCGGTTCGTGAATGAATTGATTTTTCCTTTCTCTATACGTGCAATGTACATGGTGTATAGAGAAGGTATTGCACTTCACCCAAAAATTCGATACCGAGATTTCACCGGAAATATATGTTTTAGGGTCCCCTGTATCAAAAAAAAAAAGCATTTCAGAAAAAGGTCCGTGTGTCTGTGAACACGATGGTTCAAAAAAAACTTTTTCGAAAATTTTGATTTTCTCAAAAATGGCTCTAACGATTTTGATTAAAATTTCATATATTAAAGATATTTACCTGACAAATAAAATGTATATCTTGAATTTTCTGGGAATAGCCTCTGAAGACTATTCTGGATGAATTTTGCGGAATTTTGCATAACTGGCAAACCGTAAGAGATGGACAAAAACTTACAACACAGAAAATGTAGAGCACCTTAAAACACACAATTTATCTTTTTTTTTTTTTTTTTTTTTTTCGTGGAGTTGATCGTTTTTGAGATACTCCTTGTTTTTGGTTTCAGCTTTAAAGAACATGCTTTTCTCATACAGGAATTTAACAATTACTCTTTTATTTCGCTTCTATTTACAAGGAAGCAAGTAATAGGACTATGTCTGCTGATTTTTTTCTCGATTAGTATGAAGTAAATAGAAGCATAAGCTTTTTAACAATAATTTGTTGTAGAGATATAGAGAAAGTCACGTGAATGGAATAGTTCAGATTTTTTAAAGGTGGATTTGGGTTATTACTTCTCTAAAGCTTATTGCATAATTCTCCTATCTTTAGAGTTTTAGATCAATACTTCTGTTCTTTTAATAAGGTAAAGTAGAGTTTTATGATTTTCTTCCGGGCTCACCAAACCTTGTACGTTTTCCTCATAAGACTTTACATTCTAAGATTTTTAAAATGTATTTTTGACAAATGAGCACTAATGCTACGCAGGACAAAGGTGAGGTATTATTTAAGATCATAACATTTGAGATTGGCCATGTTGACTCCTCTAATTGAAACGTAAATTAATAAGACTATATGTGTAGCAAATTCAACTTCTTTATTACATCTTTGTTTATTTGTTCCTCTTTAAAGATTACCATTGTATGTAGTCGTTAATGTACAACGACCCTTTAATAATCAAGTTATTAGGTTGATTAGTTTGCAAGTACTCACATGTTGTTTAATTATAATTGTAATATTTTATAACAATGTATTTACGAGGGAATCGTCTCAGATGTCAGATTATATTAATTTTGTTGTGCAATCCGGAAAAGATCAAGTAAGATAACGAGGATCGTGATAATAGTTTGAATGATCAAAATGAGACATTGCACTCACTTTTTGAGAGACCAGGAGTGTAGTTCAAGAGTAAAATACTTTGAATATAAGTGGACCATCAGTGGTTTCTGCAAACCTCGATGACAAAAATAAAACAACATTTTGCAGAGGGATAAAAATTGTCCGTGAAGTGTTTCAGTTTATTCACCTGCTAGTGAAAGAGAATGAATCAATGGTTTGGAAATTTACGAAAAACGTAAAGTAATTAAATATGTGTGATTACTGTAATATGTAAGCAGAGCTGTGGATCCTCTTTTCTGAATAGTTCATTAACGTTTATGGACTTCTGCATTTAATTTACGATAATGTTAAATATGTTTAGACCTTTCATTTCATTTCAATGATAGAGGCAATGTAAAAGGACAGTAACCAGCATTAATAGAGGAAGCTTTGTACTTATACCTATAAAGGTTCCAGAAAGTTAATTTAGGAACAAGGCAGGGCTTTTAATTTAGGAATAAGGGAGGGCTTCCCTCTGGCAAACTCAGCTAAGACATTATTTGTAGATGAAACAACTTTACCTGATTTGCTGATGACCAAACTATTTTTGTAAATCAGCCATAGCTGACAACTCACAAACTTATAAAAAAAAACATGCTACAATGTAACTTAAGGATTCCAATGGACAAAACGAAGTTAATCGCCTTCCTAGGTAAATGCAACAGAGGATAAAACATAATAGTAAATATAAAAACCATAAAACAAATCAGAAGTTTGATTTATTTAGGATGTGAAATCTCACCAATCTGCCAAGAAGATATTGAACATAAAACGTACAAGTTTCAGAACTTACGTGGAACGATTAAAAGAACACTGAGACACAAAGTTAGAAAGGGAATGATGTTTGAATTTTACAAAACAATGACTTTACTAGTTTTAATGTATAGATCCGAAATCTGGATTATGAATAATAAAAACAAAAGACTATTTGAAACAGCTGAAATTAAATTCTTAACGTCATGTGTCTGGATATAACCTAAGAGACCAAGTCGAAATAATACAGTGACAATCTACGCACAACGAACCGTTAAAATAAACAAACTTGGTTTCAACACATGTTAAGAACAACAGCATCAAGACCAGCTAGAAATGCCCTCATGAATACAAGCAAAAGTAAAAAGAAGTTTCGCTATACCACAACTTCGATGGAAGAAAATCAAGGATCTCAAGAATGAGTCTCTTAATAATTAGGGCTGTAGTTAAATACGAATAACATTTGATTTGCATTAAAAAAGTATTGAAGTATCAACCATCCTTACGAGCTCTGGATTGGAACGGCCTGGTACTGGCCCACCTTAAAGTAGACCATGCTTATGATAATGTCACATACACTACATAATTCATTTAAGTTCAATGGTTTTCGTTTGGTTTGTGACAAAATGTTCGTAAGCAAACTATTCTCCAACCAATGACGGGGATGAACTACAAATGCTAATATTTATGAGATTTTACTTTCTCTATACTCACTATGTACATAGTGTATAGAGAATGTGTTGCGCTCCACAAAAAAATTCGATACCGAGATTTCACCGGAAATATATGTTTTAGGGTCCCCAATATCCAAAAAAAGCATTTTCACAAAAAGATCCGTGTGTGTGTGTGTGTCCGTGTGTCAGTGTGTCCGTGTGTCCGTGTGTCTGTGAACACGATAACTCAAAAACGAAAAGTAGGTAAAATACTTGGACTTGGTATTTAAGTTTAGTATCTTCCAGGGATGCGACACGAAGATTTTGAAAAAAAAATCCCCCCACCCCCAACTACCCTTTACATTGAACTTTTTTCGAAAATTTTGATTATCTCAAAAATGGCTCTAACGATTTTGATTAAAATTTCGAGTATTAAAGATATTTACCTGACAAATAAAGTGTATATCCTTAATTTTCTGAGAATAGCCTATGAAGACTACTTTATTCTGGATGATATTTTCATAACTACTAAACTGTAAGAGATGGACAAAAACTTAACCCACAAAAAATGTACAGCACGTTAAAACACACAATTTATATTATATACATTTTTTTCGTGGAGTTGATCGTTTTTGAAATATTCCTTTTTCTTGGTTTCAGTTTTGAAAAACATACTTTTTTCAGACAGGAATTTGTCAACTCCTGTCCATACAAACAAAGGAGCATAAGTGAAACAGCAACCTATGGTACTCCCTTATTTCGCTTCTACTTACAATAAAGCAAGAAATAAGACTATTTCTGCTAATTTTTCTCGATTAGCATGAAATAAATAAAAGATCAGCTTATTAACAATAATAATTTACAGAGATATAGAGAAAGTCATGGAACACATCAGATTTTTAATTATAGCAGCATTTTCTGTTGATTTCAGTAATTAGAGCATTAGTTTCCACAACACCTTCAGCAGCAGGGAGCACACAGCACGGCTACCTACACTCTGTCCGCGGCGCTATCAGCAAACTACTGATAGAGAGAATTACTTATTACAGGCCAACAAAGTTTCACTATTTCGTTGTGAATCGGTTCTCTCTAAGCGCATCTGATTCCTTTTGCTTAAAATGAAGAAAAATCAATTTCTTATTCATTTAACATAATGACATTTGGAACAACTGCCATAAGTCTTCTGGCTTCCCAGCAGAATTACCCGTTTGATATGTTCCAGTAATTTTGAAGTGTACGGTCCCCACACCCGCTCGCTAAAGTACCACCTTTGGTGCTTCGTGGCGCAGGGGATCGTGGATTCCAGTCCCGCCTTGGGCATGGGTGTTTGTGTATTTGTAAATATGTATAAATATTGAGAGCTAACAGTAAAAACGGTAATCAAATAGAAATAAAGAAATGCTAGGAAAAAGAGAATAAAGCGCCGGAGTCCTGCAGCGCATATTCTACGATTATAGTGGAATGCCGACATAACGTGTAGCTTCTCTACCAAACAAGTATGTTTAGCAATAATATTCAAATTGCTGCTACTGTTTTACTTCACTTGAAGGAAAATCAGTTATGCACAATCCCGGTTTGTTTTTACGGTCGGGACATTCTTGGTGTAGACTTTTATACGTTTTTCTCAATTTAGTGCCATAAGTTTGCTGCAGAAGATCAACACAAGTTCGCTTTAGTCTAGGAGGCCAGATGGATATGCTTATAACATGCTGATGTTTACAAAAAGTACATATTTTTTGTGAATGCTGTTACTTTTCCTATTAAAAAGGGTGTTTATGCTATCTTCAAATACAAATAAATGTGTAAAATGCATTTTAATTGGCAACTATTGCAACTAGAGAATATTGGAAATTTCAAATATCGGACAAATTTTTCTTTACAATACACAACTTTTATTTATTTTCGACCCTAAACCACAATGTGTGATAGATTATTTAACTCAAAATTCTTGCGTCCATGTAAAAGTAACGTAATATTGCACAAAGGAAGCTAGAAAGGGGAAATAACTAACAAAACACAGATTTAAAAGATATTGAATTACAGCTATGGCGTGAAAGGTGATAAGACTTACGTGGCTTCAACTTTCGTTTTTATTTCAGTGGAATTTCGAGAAGAAGTTCCAAATGCAACCTCCCATCATACTCTTCGACGACATCCTTGATAGCGGCGCTCCATTCCATAATATCTTGATGGAATCTTTCTCCTAGTTCCTCCAAGATATTGTCATATTATCCTTAAATGCCTCAGGATGAGAATCCTGTGGAATTTGAGATGCACTTGGCATCCCATCTGAACAAAATTGTCCAGAGACTAAAGAATTCAATGCCCTGACCACAAGCACAAATCGGGACCAGTTTCGTTCATTTCCAGGCAAAAGAAACTGGCAATATATAGAGAGAACTAAGTTATAAAACTCAAGATGCCCAGTATTATTGATTCTATCTTTGTGGATCATGCAGCGAAATTCTAATCAATACTAAAATCACGTTTACCTTTATAAGCAAAATGAACGTTAAGAAATTTTGCAATAAGATGTGCCGAAGTTTGGCTGATACACACTTTATATGTCAACGATGTTTATAATTCTAATCGAAAGCGATGTCACTCGGGTTTCTTGTGTTAGTGCATGATTCTAGTGACTAATCTTCCTGCCCAAACACTAACACTGTTAGGCTGAACTCAACGCTATTTTACGCAAATGAAAATTTGTTGTTCTCTATTCAGAAAATGTAAACATAATTGTTTTAGCTTGTATTGTTTCATATTTCAACTGCAAAAACTGATGCAAATAGGATTAATTGTTATAAAATAAGTAGCTTCCCTTACTTTACATCTAAACTTATAGTTATCGATGTTCTCAACGACAGCACACGAATTTTCGTATGAGTATAAACAAAGCGAAGAAACTGTATGTCCTTCTGTATCGATATTCTGTAGTTAATTAAATAACCTGCTCTTTGTCATTGTGAGTGAAAAATACCAAAGAATAACATTGTATATTATTTAATTTTAGCTAAGCAATAACTCCCTGCATTTATAAACTTTTGCAAATTTGAATTATGTCACCCTTTTTTTCTCTCATCAGTTTCAGGAGATGATATAAAATCCTAAGTATGTAGAAGTACGTACAAGTAAGCAACACAGTTGCTTCAGAATATAGAGTATCTAGCTTTCTATTTCAATAGATTTTTCTACTACAAAACTAAGTTTATAATACAATTAAAGCATAAAACAGTTTCTTTAAGATATCAAAGACATGCAGAAACACTGATAACACAAGTTCCAAACATCCGTTTTTCCTTCTTCAATTGATTATTGATCTTCTTTGTATTGCAACAAGTCAAAACTAAATGCATAATTACGATACCATTGAAATTGGTGAAAACATCAGTCAGAAACTAGAAACACTGCAACATTTAGTGGAAGTGATATTATCTTCCATAAGAGATTGTGTAACCCATATTGGCCATCAACGTGTCTTTTAGTGCTGGTTGCAATTGTTTCTCCATATACTTGGTGAGCAATGACTGGATGCCTCTGACGAAAACATCTTCCATTTCCTGGGTGAAGTCTGCCTCTGGTATGTGATTGTGCCTACCCTTTGACCGATGTTCCCTGCTGAGCGGAGTGCATCCATAAGCGTAGACACTGACAAAATCTGGTTTGACGAACTCTGCAGCTGTCCGCAGTTCCACGGAGCCTCTGGATAAGTGGATAGGCAACGCTGACATTCCAAGACCTGCCCGCCGGAGTCGCACCGTCATGTTGCATGTTTCGATTGGAAGGGGCAGCAGAGGATCTTGAAGCACAGCCTTCTCATCGTATAGCTTGACTACTCCAGTAATTTTGAGGTCGCGGAAGGTAAGTTTAGTCTCCACACTGACATTGCGAGGATCATAGAAACAGCGCTCTATCCTGTACCAGCCGGAGTTGCTAGGCACGTGGACACGCATGTTGGTGACGTACATGTCATAGGGAGCAGATCGAAGTGGTTGGTGAAGGGCATATCCCGCAAGGTCCAAGAGCGGCGGTGATGGGTCTGGACCATTATGTTGCTGCTGCTTCTTCATTGATTCTATCCTACTCTCTATTCTTGCGGCACAGCGATTGGAGCCTGGAGTTGGTCGATCGATTACTCTGCCATCTAAAGACAACAAACATTTTCCCATTCATTAATATTCCAAACCACACATACCTATTTATGCAGAAACATACATTGTTAAATGTTTCTCTCTTTTCTGGAAGGGAAAAAAGGCCTTTGAATGAATATATTGAAAGTTGGACAAATTTGCAAGTCTTAGATGTTTAAATCTCGCTACAAGGAAATAAATAAACGAATATATAAAAGCTCAGATAAGTATAACGGCTATATTATTTGTTTTTTTATTTATTTTTGGATCCATATTTAGTAGGAAAATTACAACCATTCAATATACGAGGTTTCTTCTAGGTTTTCCTCAGTCAAAATGTCTGACAGGCATCCAATGTTGCTTTATATAGTGCGAACTGCTGAAAATACTGTTTGACATTCGAGATAGGGCAATAAAAGGGTGTGCATCATAGGTAAATTCTAGAATATTTAGATATTTGTGCAATAGCGAATATCTATTGAAGAAATATCTAATGCAATACTGTTTAAAAAGCAAGAATCAAACTGGACAGTTTAAGCTGACGCAACCACCTCTAAAAGTTTCCCGTGTTTAATTAACATCTCCAGATGATAACGAAACAAATCGAGTTGCAGCTCTGCTCAGCGGTTACATTCAATTAGTGTTCAAAGTTGGAGTGATTTATTTTTTCTAATCAACCAGTTTCTGTCCTGAAATGATATACTTTGATATTTTTACTTTCTCTCTACTTACCTAGAAGTTAGAGAACGTGGAGTATTTCATCCAAAAATTCTGTATTGAGATTTCACCGAAAATAATAAGTGGGTAGAGATTCTGTGATTAAGAGAATATAGTTTTACAAAGAAAAAGAACTGCATGCGCGATCGCGCGCGTGTGTGTCAGGGTGAAAGGTATTACTAAAAATGAAATGTTGGGCTGGTATCAAGATTCCAAGCGAGATTCAAAGTGTGCAAGGATAATACAGTGTTATTACAAACTTGAGCGACATCGTCTGGAGACACTTAGAAACATGATATTGTACCAATGGAAAGAGAAACTCAAATAATGTTATGTTGGTGAATCTGTTGCATATTTATTAATTTCGTTGCTAGAAGAGGACATAAGAGAAAAATGACTGCAAACGAAGACAGGAGAGTATTTTGTGTGCTAGATGTTCATATATCCCAGTCTGTGTTACTGTAAACGGAATTTTAGCAGAACATGTGGTGTTGATGCAGCCAGTGAGCCCAGTATCTGTAAGTGATACGCTGACTTCAAAACGAGGGGATGCATCTGTAAAGGAAGCCAACCGATCGTCCATCAGCAAGTAAGGAAAATGTGGAGGGTGTGAGAGAGAAATTCACACGAAGTAAATAGAAAACCACCGTAAAAGTCTGTAGAGAATTAAACAAACTGTGTGGAAGATTTTATGGAAGCGTTTGAAGTTTCAGCCACACCGTCTGCAACCTGACGACAAAGCCAAGCGACAATCTTTCTATGAAGAGATGTCACTCAGAATGGAAACTGAAGGTTTCATCGAATCATCGATGTTTAGCGATGAATCCACTTTCAACCTGTCAGGAAAAGTGTACAAACAGAATGTCAGATCATGGACTTTCGAAAAACCAATTGGAAGCAAACAATTGTTTTGAAGCCAGCGTAGCACTTACGGATACTGGGTGGATCAGGAGCAAATTTTCTTCTAAGATTGGGTTGCACGGTGACAATACACTGGGATATGTGAACATCTAGCACTCAAAACGCCCTCCTGTCTTCGTTTGCAGCCATTTTTCTGTTATATTGTGTCCTAGCAACGAAGTCAATAAATGTGCAACAGGTTCACCAACATAACAATAAAATATTTGAGTTTCTCTTTCCATTGATACCAGTATCATGTTTCTGTCTTCTAACAACAGCTATTCAAGTTTATGATGGGAACGATCATTTATACAACACTGTATACAAAGTGCAAACTCTACAGTGAAATAAATAGCTCACCACGTGAGTATTTCCAATAGAACTCCCCCTCTTGCAGACGATCCTTGTCTTTTATGGAGCATTATAGGCTCCATTCATTTACACATTCATTCATCCTCCAAAAATCAAACAATGAATATTTTCAATAAATCCACGCCCATCCAAACTACCCTTTATGCAGAAACATTTCGAAATTTGTTTATTTTTCGAAAAGTTGTTCTAGAAATTCTGATTTAATATGCTACTTATTTACTGTTATTTAAACTTAGCTCAGCATGTTATGCTCTCCGTGCACTGGTTAAATTTCACTCAATCGATACACTTAACTTGGTTTATTTTGCCTACTTTAACTCCATCATCGAGTATGGAATAATATTTTGGGGTAATTCAGTAGATAGTAAATGCATATTCCGGATTCAGAAGAAAGCTATACGAATAATCTGTAATGCTTATAGCAGACAGTCATGCAAAGAACTATTTCAAAAATTGGGCATCCTCACCTTACCTTGTGTTTATATATTATCCATTTTAAAATTCTATGCAGTTAATCGACATAGTTTTATAACAAACATGGAAATTCATAACATTAATACTAGACAAAAGGGATTGATTCATCGTCCCAATGCCAATCTTCGTTGCTTTCAGAAAGGTGTATATTATGAAAAAATCAAGATATTTAATGCTCTCCCCAGTAATCTCAAAGGAAATGTTGGGAATTTCAGGGCTTTTAAGGCCTCTCTTAAGGAGTACCTTTGCAATAAATCATTTTACTCTGTAGATGAATATTTAAGTGACAAATATGTCTGACAATACCGTTAATAATCATTGTATTTATAAATATTACAATGTATTGCATTTTGTGTATATTAGTGTGTGTGTTTTATATTAAAATTAAACTGATTTATACTTTGACTTGCACGAATGTGTCAAATGAATTTTTTTAGTATTTAGCAATGACACAAGGTCTGTAAAGCCTGATGTTTTGATATTTTACACTCTAGTACATAATTGTAAATCTTTGCATTGGAAATTCTATAACATACTTGTAAATATGTATTGTAATTTGTTGACATTTATGAAGAGTACATAATACAATAATCATGTTTTAGTTTATATAATTACTACTAGTAACTATTATGTCGATAATTTGAAAACTATCATCTAACATAACATTAGTTTTACATATAATGAAATTATATTTATTTATACACTTTAACACTATATTTTGATACTCTTTGTTTTTAAGTGCAGGCAAAAAAATATTCTGTTGTTTTTGTAACCTATGCTTTTAGCACTAGAGCTTTATACATTGTTTTCATAGTATATAAACATATGTATACATGTATATGCCTTGACAAGTTCTATGTTCAGTGGCTTTCTGGCCTAAACGAACCTACAGAATGCTTTCTAATCTAATCTAATCTGTTCGCCAACGGAGATGAAGTTGCTGAAAGGAATGCGTTATCGAATCTGTTCTTATGCAGTGCGACAGAGAACACTCCATAGCTGGGCTTAGGATATCAGCAATACCTCCTCTGCATCTCATTCTTCGGGGGCTTTCTTTGCTGTGAGAAACAGTAGGACATTTACATGAAAACTATCATCCATCATATTTTGAATTTTTTGCGGGAGGCGGGGGAGGGGATAACCCGAAAAGTCTTCTACATTCCAAATAATTTTTGTGTAATTGGTAAACCGTAAGAGTCAGTTAAATTATTGCTGACAAAAAGTGAAGCCCTCGTTAACCACACAAGTTATGTGAAATAAAATTGTGTTTACTGTTAACCATTCACCTTTTTCAGATGGTAATTCCATTGTATTTCAAAACGATTTCATTAGCAATTGTACATAGCGATCTGCGTTACAAAAATCTGATGTTTCATACATATGACCTACTCCACCCATTCTACAACAAACTATTCTTTTAATAAACGTCTTCTTTTATCTGTTTCGCGTTAATCTAAACAAACATTTGCAGAAACGCTTTTATTACCTATTTTTTGTACAAAGGAATATTGCAATACATTAGGTTAAATGATATTCAAATCCATTAAGATCTGGTGGCTATGAGAAGGGTTTGAGATTCCACTCTCATTGCTTGACCAGAGAAATAAAAACGAATAACGACTTTCTATTTGAAAAAAGTTTAAGCATTTTAAAATCGAAGCTAATTATGGGGAATATCTCGGAAAGGGTTAACGCCACAAATATATACCTATTGTGTATTTTAAAGAGATTTTATAAGTTTTTGTCTATCCCTTATGGTTTACCTGTTATGCAAAGTCACAGAAGGAAGGGGCCTTCAAAGGCTGTATAAACACATTAGCTACAATTTAGTTTACTTTTCTACATTTTGGTGTAAGGTGCACAAAATATTTGATATTTTAGTTTTACAGTTTCATTCTGTTAAATGTAGTAAAATAAATTAGTAAAAGTAATAAAATCACATTATTTATCCTGATACAATAACCTTTATTCCCAGAAAATTGAAGATATACAGTTTATTTGTCTTAGAATGTCTTGAATGTATGGTATTTTAATAAAAATCACTAGTGTAATTTTAAGAAAAATAAAATTAAAAAAAAAATGCTCCAATTAAAGGGCAGCTAGATGTGGAGGATTTTCCTGAAAATCTTGATGTCGCATCCTTGGAAGATGCTGTACTTAAATATTAAGTTTGGTGTTTAACTGACTTCTTGTTTTGAATTATTTCTTACACACACACATTTTTCTAAAAATACTTTTTTCGGATTCAGGAGTCTCAAAACCTATACTTCCGGTGAAATCTAGGTATCGAATTTTTGGACGGAATGCAATACTTTCTCTTCTTACTATACGTAGTAGAGAAAGTAAAAATCCTAACTGTAGCTTTAGTTTTTGTATCCTTATGCGTGCAACGAAATGTATAAATGTGTTAATGAAAGTTTACCTATATCCATTAAAAAGAAGTAGAAGAGCTAGCTTTCGTAAGTCGTTTGAAGAACAATTAGAGAATGTATTGTGGATGCACGACTCAGATTGTATTAGATGATTTATGTCACTTTAAAATCTGTCGATCAAATCAAAACATCTAAATTAATACTGAATATCATTACTGAAGGTATTAAAGGAAATATTTTGAAAGCAATAAAAAGTGAAGTATTTTAAAATATTCGTTAGTGCGCCCGGTCTCTGTTGTAATATACCTAAGCATGCTTTCTTGGAGCTTTTGTATCTTATTTCTGGAAGTTATTGAGAAGATACTTGCAATTAACTCATTCCTAAAATATCAATAAAAATCTGATACAACATTCACATAACTTTTTCTGCCTATGATGCAGCAAAAGATTTTTATCTCAATTGAGATAGGCATTAGCAAGCAGAGCTTATTTATAGATTATTTCCATTTACAACGGGAATTAGTAAGTATAATAAGCTAAAACGATTATCAAAGCTTTTAAAAGCCGGTTACTATATAATGGTATTGAAATTCCTTCTCTTTACTTGGCCAAGATGAACAGATATGAATAACAACTTCCCATTTAAGAAAAGCATAACTATTGGAAAATTTAAACTTATAACGAGAGATATCTCGGAAATAGATAGCTGCACAACAAAAATGTGTATTTGATGAGAGCTAAATTTTTCCGTAGTAAGTTTTTGTTTATTTCTTGCGGTTTACCAGTTTCGCAAAAGTCATTCAGAATGAACAGCACTTCAGAGGCTATCCACAAGAAAATCAATATATACCTTTCGTTTATTATATAAATGTATGCTATTTTAATCAAAATCGTTAAACATTTTCGAAAACTTTTCCGAATAAAAGGTAGTAGGGATGGGGGAGAGGGATATAGTTGTGTCGCATCCTTGGTAGATTCTGAACTTAAATATTAAGTTTGGTATTTAAACGACTTTTCTTTCTATTTTATCTAGCCTGTATGTACAATGTACATAATGGATAGAGAAGGTATTATATTCCATCCAAAAAATCTACGTTGAGATTTCACCAGAAATATATGTTTTGGGGTCCCCTGAGTCCGGAAAAAGCCTTTTTAGAAAAAGGTCCGTGTGTCTGTGTGCGTGTCTGTGGACAGCATTGCTCAAACACAAAAAGACGTTAAATACCACAAACTACCCTTTACATGAAAACATTTTCGAAAATGTTTATTTTCTTAAAAATGTTTCTAACGATTTTGATTAAAATCACGAATGGTAAAGATATTTACATCCCAAATAATATGAATATCTTGAATTTTCTGGGAATACCCTTTGAAGACCTCTACATTCTGAATGAATTTTGCCGAATTTTACTTAACTACTAAACCGTAAGAAATAGACAAAAACTTTCTACTCAAAAATGTAGATCTCGTTGAAACACACAATTTATGTTCTTTACGAGTTTTATTGTGGTGGTAACCGTTCCGAGATATTCCTTGTTGGCTTCAATTGTGAAGTTCTTATATTTTTCTCGGGCAGGAAGAGTCCGGTTTTCTTTTGTTCTACTCCTAGCCAAGCAAAGAAGCGATTTGCAATGACAATCGCATGATAGCTTTTAAAACATTTGACTATCACTTTAGTCTAGTGCATTCCCTTAGTTCCCTTCTACCTATAAGGAACTAAGTAATAAGAACATTCTACTAATGTGTATCTCGATTACCATTATGTAGAAAGACGAAGAATATTTTGTAAGGAGTTTGTTTGTTGAGGAGCTAGAGAAAGTGATGTGAGTGCAACTCATCAGATTTTTTTCAGTGGACCCTAAAACGTGTATTTGAAATCTTTGTGTGGAATGCAATACCTTCTCTATGTATATACTATGTATGAAGTAGAGAAAGTAAAATACAAAATAGCATCTTATCTACCTAACAAGTTCAAAGTCGCACAGCCTTACATTAAACCTCGAGCAATTCAAGCAGATTATAATAGATGGGTTAAGAGTAACTTACCTCTTTCAACATCAACGTTTCTTACTGAAATGGTCAGGCTCATATCTGGCAACGTCATTGCCAACAGAAATAATATCCACGCCTTCCCTATCATTTTCTTGACCTGAAAATAAAATAATATAGTTCTGAATTATTCCCATAGACGAAGTTTAAGAAATAATGAGCAAATCTTTTAAAGTAAATACATTAGAAACATGCAGGGAAGTATTTTAGAATATTGCTCAGTAGCTCTTCTTTTTAGTAATTGTTTCTTCTAATGTTGACTGTCGACACTTGCAGATTTAAGATTAAACCTTCAAACATTTATCTTTTATGTAGTGTTATTAACTTTTCTCTTAAGAACATTTTCGTGTCCAATGTGACAAGCGTAGTCCTGTGAGTGGTATTTAAAGAGGATATCACGTCTTTTTATTCTCTACACGTACTATATACATAGTACATAGAGAAGGTATTGTAATGCACCCAAAAATTCGATACCGCGATTTCACCAGAAATATATGTTTTGAGAACCCCTGAAAACAAAAAAGAGCAATGTCCGTGTGTGTATCTGTCTCTGTTTGTCTGTGGAGAGCATAGCTCAAAAATGGAAAGACCCTTAAATACCAAACTTGGTATTTAGGTTTTGGTACCTTCCAAGAATGTGACACGAAAATTTTCAAGAAAATCCCCCCACCACAAACTACCCTTTACATGGAAAAATTTTCGAAATTTTTTACTTTTTTAAATGTGGCTCTAACAATTTTATTTAAAATCTCGTACATTAAAGCTATTTACGTCACAAATAAAATGTATATCTTGAATCTTCTGGGAATAGTCTCTGAAGGCCTCTTTATTCTGGATGCATTCTGCCGAATTTTGCTTAGCTGCTAAACCGTAAGCTATAGATAAAATTTACTGCACAAACAATTTAGATCTCGTCAAAACACACAATGTGTGTCTTTTACGTTTTTGTTGTGGAGGTAAAGGTAGTCGTTTCCGAGATATTCCTTGTTATTGGTTTCAGTTGTGGAGTACTTATATTTTTCTCAGACAGTAAGTGTCCGTCTTTCTTTTGTTCTACTCCTGGCCAAGCAAAGAAGCAACTTGCAATGACAATGGCATAAGGTCAGCTTTTAAAACATTTGACTGTCAATTTAGCATAGCGCATTCCTAAGTAATAAGCACATCCTGCTAAGGTTTATCTCGATTAGCATTGTGTAGTAAGAAGAAGAATCTTTTGTAAGAAGTTTGAGTAGAGCGTCTAGAGAAAGTCATGTGAGTGTAACACATCAGACTTTTTGTTTACTTTTGGATAAATGATATAGAGGACTAAAAGGGAGGAAGTATGACTCTCATGTGATGGTAAGTGCCGCTGAAATCACCGCCATTTTTGGGAGTATGCTTGGAGGATGAATTGGGCACATACCGGAAGACAGGCCCCAGAGATTCCTAGCCTGTCTCCATGGTAAATTTTGGGGTGTGATGTGTGGTGGTAGCGGTGCTCTTTATTGAATGTTATTATGGAAGCTTGAACGGGGTTTCGTGATCGATTTTGTACAGGCATTCCTGTGGCGGTTCATTGGTATTGCCCCAAAGGTGTTTTGGAACCTTCATTGAAGAAATTTATCTAGAGACAACGTGAGAGGCTCTGCTCCTGAGCATCGCAGTTTTCTCTCTCTCTCTCTCTCTCTCTCTCTCTCTCTCTTGCGCGTGTTTCTAAGTGGATATAAAAGACACTGTCTAAATAACTGTTTTAAAATGTATGTGGATCAATTTCTCAAATTCTTCTTTCTGGCGTTTTTTTTTTTTTTTTTTTTTTTTGTCAGAAAAAAATCTGATGTGTTCCATTCGCATGACTTTCCCTACATCTCTGCAATAAATTATTACTAAAGAGCTTAAGCTTCCTTTTCCTTCATGCTAAACGAGAAAAAAATTAGCAGAAATACTCTTATTAATTGCTTCCTTGTAAGTAGCACTGAAATAAGGGTCAAAAATTCGTTGCTATATGACTGAAGTTCCTTTGTTTGTATGGACAGGAGTTGACAAATTCCTGTATGAGAAAAGTATACATGAGGAAAATCTCAAAAACGATCAACTCCACGAAAAAAATACATATAACATAATGTGTATGCTTTAACGTGCTCTACATTTTTTGTGCGGTAAGTTTTTGTCTATCTCTTTCGGTTTGCCAGCTATACAAAATTCCATAAATTTCATCCAGAATAGTCTTCAGGTGCTATTCCCCGAGAATTCAAGATATACATTTTATTTGTCAGGTAAATATCATTAATATGCGATATTTTAATCAAAATCGTTAGAGCCATTTTTGAGAAAATCAAAATTTTCGAAAAAAACTTCCGTGTAAAGGATAGTTGGGGGTGGAAGGATTTACTTGAAAATCTTCGTGTCGCATCCTTGGAAGATACCAAACATAAATACCAAGATCGGTATTCAACGGCTTTTCGTTTTTAGCTATGTTGTCCACAGGCATATAGACACACACATACGCACACACGGACCTTTTTATTAAAATGTTTTTTTATTCAGGGGGATCCAAAACATGTTTTTCCGGTGAAATTCTGTATTGAAGTTTTGGGTGGAATACAATACCTTCTCTATACACTATGTACATACGTGTGGAGAAAATAAAAATTTAGATCAAGTGGCTTTAGGGAACACAGTTACTCTGCCGTATATCAGCGTAGTTATTTGTTATTTGAGCATTTGGGGCAAACCTAATGAAATTATCGGATGTATACCAGTTAAACAATATCCCTTACGTAATTTGTTATTACGGCAGCATGACTTTGTATTAGTAATTACGTCAACTTGGCTAATTACAGGTTAGCAGTGACCCAAATTCATTTCGCTCGTGTTGGTGAATCTGTTTCACTTTATCTGTTAAGCATTTCTTTGTTGAACTTTACCATTCAAAATGTTATTTACATTTAATTGTTGATTTGCTATGTAATTATGATTCACTTTTCAATACAAATTAATCTCCCAATTACATTTCTAACCGCTACACATCTCCTCTCTCTGTCTCTCTCTCTCTCTCTCTCTCTCTTTTCTTAATTGTTTATTTTAAAGTTTATGCTCATAGCAGATTCAACACTGTTTCTTTTAAAATGTGTTTCTATAGACAGGGACTAGATTAGGATGTTTTCCGGGGATCTTGTACCTAAAGGGGCTCCCCCGACAGGGGGAGATGAAGTGAGAGGAGATACTGGGGGGGGGGGGCACAGCGATGACAAGATCTATAATATTTTTCAAATGGAAAGATTCTACTCTGCAGCGAATGAGATGTGTTATCGTGTTCTGCGTTGCCAGGTGGCTACCACCACTATTTTTATATTTCCTTCTCACTCGCACTCTGAGCATGCAAATCTGCCTGGCGACATAGTGTTTATTCGTGTGCATTATGAAAACTATTTGAGCTTAAAATCTGAGGTTTTTTCGGTTCTGCTACGATCATTACTCCTATCTTCTTCGTGAATTATTTTTTGCAAAATTTGAAATTGGCTGCCGGCCTGGTGGCGCTCAAGAATAACCCTCATCCCATTTGAAAGTCACTGTAGTTTCCAGATTGATATGCTTGCCATTCGGACAGGCAGTCCGGGAACCCCCGCGGAACCTAGAGGGCAAAATGTCCCCCAAGGAGGTAGTCGGTATGCCCCAACCAGCGAAAGCCAAGGGACGGAAACATTTCCAAACAGAGTATCCTGTTTCCCCTGCCACTCTGCAACGAAACACCATCGCTGACACTTTCAACCCTGAAACATACCAAACTGGGAGAGGATGAATGAAATCACTATAAGGATCTAGTTCATTTTGAGGGATTATATAAGAATCAAATTTAATATCTAAAAAAAATCTGATATCAAGATGTAGGAATTCGGGGGATGAGAGAAACCACTCGCATGGCGGCTCGAGGAAATCCGTGATTGGAACCCTGGACTTCCCGAATGCTACTCCGCATGTTACCGCAACGTTAATTAGTTCGGTTAGAGAGGTGTTAAAACATTTTAAAGATAACTTACTAATCAGCAAAATGCAGTCAGCAATGAGGATTTTTGAACCATTATATAAATGATCACGGATCATCTTTTGGATCCAAGGATTAATTTAACTTTGGGGGGAAAACTTATCTTGTTTAAAGTAAACATACTTTTTAAAAGTACTATTTATGAAGTTTGGTTGCTGTTTTATTGCATGTTTTTGCTGCGATTGCTTCAGTGTTTTATTATTGTTATTATTATTATTGTTATTAACATTATTATTAATCTTATTATTATTCAAGTTATTTACTAGTAAATCCAGATCATTTTCTTTCGGCCTATGTGCTTCTAATTCTTCCAGAATTCGTGGAATATTTTTTCAGGCATAGTTCACCGCATTCAGTAACTCGAGACGAATAAATGCTCATCTGATTTAAGTGGCATAGAAATAGGATGGATAAAAATACTGTTTATTTTAAATTTTATAAAAGAAAGCCATAACAAATTCCATATTTTTCTTTAATTAAAGGGGGCATGGACCGATATCAGTCCCTCCCTGGTTCCGCCTATGGTCAAAACTATAGCTTCTAATGAATCATCCATCTTTTCTGGTGGAGTGCTGAGGTCAAGCATGCACAAAATCACGTTTCTGATGAGCAACAATTGGTTCTCTATTTACTTTAAGAACACCCGTACTCTTCCGAGAAGGAGTAAAATAAACAACACTAAACCAAGCAAGCATGAAGAGATTTAGTGGGGAAAGGAACACGGCACGTTCTAGAAGCCAATCAGAGTAGTGACTCCTGAGATGCGCTAGCTACAGCTTTCACTCTTCATTCTTTTGTCACCGAGTTCGCGTGTACACAGTTGTCTTGCACGCGAGCAGCGATTGGAGTAAGAATCTCACAACTTTGCCAAATATTTAGTAATTGGTTGGCTTTAGCACGACATCCTAGACCCTTGGTTACTCTTGATGAACGGGTTTTGTCGTGCACAGGCGTAAACAGTTTCCGGCCCCTCTGTTAGACAAATTGATCACACTTTTTGCTCTTGGTCGGAAAAAATGCGGTTATTAAAACATCAACTTGATTTGATAAAACAGCTAGTATCCCAGAATTATAGGACTTAACATTTTGATAGTAAATAACTAAACAGTAAAATACTAATCCTAAGAAAAGTAAAGTAAGTTTTAAGTTAATGTGTTCGTACCTAATTTAAAGGTAATCTCTCTTTTTCACCTGATAGTAAGATATTTTAATCTCCTTATTTATTATAAATGAAGTAAGAAGCCATTTTAGCCATTTTTAACTTCAATGGTCTGACTTTGATTTGTGAAACAACTCCTATTACTGTAGGTTTAGAACGTTAGATTAATCAATGTTATATTACTAAACTCGCGTACATTCACTCTCACATTCATGCTTTCAAACTCTGTGGGGAATGATTCTGGTTAAAGGGAAATTCCCCGCCACAGCCGGGAATCGAACCCGGGAGTTCCGGGTGAGAAGTCAGCTCGCTGACCACTTGACCACGGAGGCGGTCAAAGAAGGAAATTTATTGGAATCAATTTTGAAAAGTGTGTGTCTCTCAGAGAGGGTAGAGGATACGAGATTAAATGGTAGTCAATAGTCCTTCCAATAGTTCACCGATGATAATAATAATAATAATAATAATAATAATCATAATAATAATAATAACAACATCGTCATCGAATATCATGATGATATTCACAATAATAACATCGTCATCATTATGAATAGCGTCATCTAATAAATTTTAGCCCAAATGGCATGTTATGTCTCATAATGAATTTTCTTGGCACTCTTCTTAATACTTCCCTGAGATCATTTCCCATGAGGTTGGTAATGGTCATGAGGCATATCTTTAGCTATTCTCATTCGTCTTTAGCTATTCTCATTCGTCTTAAATGTGGCATACCTGTTGCTCTATGTATGTTCAAAACTAAGACCAGATTCATCCATTCTCAACTCGTTTCGTATGTGGTCCCATTTGGTAAATCCTGCTGTAGTTCTCATAAAAGGCGTTATTTGCCGTTAATTTGCTTCACTTGCTGGTGCCTTGTTACTGTTTTATGTAGACGTAACCTTGTGTTTTTCAGAACTAGGGAAGCTGAATATTCCCATAGTTTTGGAATATTTTATAATTTTATAAAAGTATTTGTTATATCTGCTTAATCTTCAAATGATGTATAACAGTCTAAAATGTGAAGTCCTCAAGTTAATATTATTGTTATTATTACCAAAATCATCACCAAGATCATTATCATTCAGCATACTGAATTTTCGGCAAAAAAATCAGTTTTTAAACTTTTATAAGAAAAAAAAAAACATACCAGGCACGTCTATGGCGAGTGCAGATATCCCTTCGTGCGTTAAGAGAGTTGCAAATCTCAACTATTACAAGTTAAAACCGGCAGTCTCCGCTGATATGTAAAAGGGGTAAAACGCTCAACCAGTTCCCCACTTACTGGTTTTAACTTGGAGTAGTCCCGTTGAGTTGTGCAACTCTTTTAATGCAGAAAAGGATATCTGCACATGTCAAATATGGGACCATGGTTGGGCCACCTGGTATATTGCAGAAACAAGGCCCAGTGTGGCTTTGCCTTTTTGACCATTAATATTCTACGTGACGTTTAAATGGAGAGGCATGCAATCAAGTTTAAAACTAGGCTTTCTTTGATCTCTCCTAAATTTTTAGCATTCTTGATGAAATGATTGTTGACTTTCACTATGTAAACTGGATGATGGGATATAAAGAGTATTTTCTTTTATCCAAAGGTTTGGATTTAGGGTTTTAATAATGAAATATAGGATTGATTTTTAATAAATGGATAGTGGCATAATTCATTATTATTATTATTATTATTATTATTATTATTATTGCTGGGAAAAGGTAAATGACACACGAAATATGTGTTATTGCACAGTACTATAGAGCGTGTGAGATGAATAAGTGCAAATATCTGTATCAGCGTTTGAGGACGATATGATGATACAGTATTTGCAGTTTTTTCGCTATTTTCTAAAGTTATATTCAAGAGGAACATTACACGATATTTTAGGATGACTATTATTCCTTCTCTCAGACGTTGTTTACGTAATGTCTGAGAGGTCACAGGGTTGGCAGTGATCTGCCCTTTAACCTACCTGGCCATGGCTGGAGTGATATGTAAACACAGCAGAGAAATAGCTCAGGGCTGTTCAAAACACATTAGACCCTGAAGTTTTCGCTTCGTTTATGTCAGTGCTATTAGTAAGGGGTACAAATTAGATTCATTCATGTGCTTTGCGACATGTTCTCCACTAAATACCAAATTATTTGCACTTTTTAAGCTCCCATTTATATTTGAACAGTGTGAAATATTTAAAGTTTAACATTTTTTAATATCGTTGGGAATATTTCGTATACGATTCGGTTTTAATTTTTTGAAAATTGATTTCTAGGAGCATTAGATTAGCTTAATGTAAAGATGGAGTAGGGTTATATATGCTAACACTGAAACATGAAGGTGTCCTGGTTATTCTCCATAATTATGGATTACAGTTAAATAGAACCAGTACTTTTAAAAAGGGATTGTATACTGTTATCCAGACTCTTTCCTGGGAGACCACCAAGTGGGGTGACTCAGGAGGTTTCGTATGAGGTCCTCATTCGGGAGGCCGCAGGTTCGAACCCCGCTGCGGGCCTACTTGAACCATGGGTATTTTCAGGGGATTCTCTGGGTCGCTAGGCGAATGAAAGGTAGTTTTCTTCCATCCCCCGATATGCCTGTCTTCCATGTCGTTTCCATTGTAATTTAATTTATCCTTTATTCTGTTGGTTTCTTTCAGGGTTGGAAGAGTCAGTGATGGTGCTAGGTGCGGCGAAAAAGATGCTCATTGTGACTTGCACTGTCCCCGAACTTCAGCTGGTTGCCAGGAGAAGAAATACGCCGTAAGAGGTGGGATCCCTAGTCTACCAGTCTGAAATCCGGGCTGCTTCAATATGGAATATGGAGGGACCCTGTCTCCGGCGTCCGTGTAACCTCTGCTTCCCAGTGGATCATAGATACAATAACCGTCTTGCTTTGGTTTTGAGTCCCTTCCTTACGATCTCCTGTTTGGATTGCTAGATACAAGAATAACAACATTAATTTACTATCATAACTACGTTGGACTATATATCAAGGCGGTTCCATGTAGGTTTTTTTGTTCTTTGGTACACAGAGTCATAAATGCCAGATAGATGAACTCGCCAGTCTTTGTACTATCTATCAATGGTCTTAGTTACGTACTCATATCTTCTATATCATTTATTTATTTTTACGTTCTCTGCTAAGTGCTGTAAGAAAGGAAAATATTGTATTTCACTCGAAAATTCAATTTTGAGATTTCAGCGGAAATACATGTTTTGAGGCCAGATGAATAAATAAAACCATTTTTAAAAAGGTCTGTTTGTGTGCCCGTGCGTGTAGGTATGTATGTATGTATTTATCTATGTATGTACGTATGTATGTATGTATGTATGTATGTATGTATGTATGTATGTATGTATGTATGTATGTATGTATGTATGTATGTATGTATGTATGTATGTATGTATGTATGTATGTATGTATGTATGTATGTATGTATGTATGTATGTATGTATGTATGTATGTATGTATGTATGTATGTATGTATGTATGTATGTATGTATGTATGTATGTATGTATGTATGTATGTATGTATGTATGTATGTATGTATGTATGTATGTATGTATGTATGTATGTATGTATGTATGTATGTATGTATGTATGTATGTATGTATGTATGTATGTATGTATGTATGTATGTATGTATGTATGTATGTATGTATGTATGTATGTATGTATGTATGTATGTATGTATGTATGTATGTATGTATGTATGTATGTATGTATGTATGTATGTATGTATGTATGTATGTATGTATGTATGTATGTATGTATGTATGTATGTATGTATGTATGTATGTATGTATGTATGTATGTATGTATGTATGTATGTATGTATGTATGTATGTATGTATGTATGTATGTATGTATGTATGTATGTATGTATGTATGTATGTATGTATGTATGTATGTATGTATGTATGTATGTATGTATGTATGTATGTATGTATGTATGTATGTATGTATGTATGTATGTATGTATGTATGTATGTATGTATGTATGTATGTATGTAGTGCATGTGGGTATGTATATGTGTTCAAGCTTGTTATACGGATCCTTGATCCTTACTAAACTTTCTCGAGTATCTGGTATCGGAAATAGCGGATTTCCCTATATATATACACACACTCCATTTTCATGATAGCAATACCTACTGATTTTTCAGCACCGATAATAAATACTTACTTTATTAAAAACTGTAACAGTTATTCATGCAACGATTCTATAATGGTAGATGTTATGATACGAGTGAGAGGTAAGTGTATTTTAATAACCATCATATGAAAGTTGCATACATAATTTTTTCTACCACATGTAGATATACAATAAATATTTAATATTTAGAAAGATGAACTCCGCCGATCGCTATGCGTATTTTACGCTTGCGTCGAAAACAAATGAAATTTGATTCACAGTGATGGTTTTCAAGATGGAGACTGGGGTATTTTGGCCAAGTGATAATGATATGGGATTTAGTCCCATGCCTTCTGATATAACAGAGGAGGTGAGTAACATTGTTAACAATTTACTTCTGCAAAAATAAAAAAAGATAAATTCATGGCATGGAGAATAACAAAATAGTGAGTTGAGTGACCTTGGTTGGAAAATAGAGCTAGCGCACATGCCCTGGTTTATATATTTCCTCCTCTCTGTGATGCCAGTCATGACCTACTTTGCTTTGCTTATGTAATATCATGAGTTTAGATTCGGGAAATAACTATATATTCTTATAATTCTTATATATAGAATTAAATATTCTTGGAGGATATTGTACGCGTAAGATGTAGGCATTGAACATCCATTAGTAGGGCAGCGCGCAAGCGCGAAATCTATACCGAAATGAAAATTTGTAACGAAATGGTCTTCATTTCAAAGTAGATTTTATCAGTAAATAAAACACATTTCAATGTATGAGTATAAAAAGGCGTTTATTATTATCATTATTATTATTATTATTATTATTATTATTATTATTATTAGTTTTCTGTGTTAATGCATGCGATCTTTTTAGTGATGTTTTATATGTTTGGGTAGATACGCTGCCGCTTTCCTCAATTTTTTTTCTGATACTTTACCCACTGCCCTATTACTTAGAAACAGTTCCACATTTCACTCATGTTTTTTCAATACTGTTGTATATTGGTAAAATAAAATATTTATGAAAGTTAGTCTATGGATACCTGTACGTTCGTGATCCGAGTTTGACTTGCCGAATACAAAGTACCAGATGGAAGGAAAGAAACAAATATTTTAATCTCTGTAAATGCCACGTCTTAAGATCTGGTTCTTTCTTACTGGATTCACAGATTTTTGTCAACAAAGTAGGTAAATATAATGACTGATAGTGAGTAACGAAGCTAAGGAAAAATACAATTTAGCGCGGCGGCTAAATCAGCTTCAATTACAACTTGTTTTGTATGTTTTCACTTAGACACAAAAGTCAATGGATGTTGGATTGACTCCCACAGGAAACACAGTCAAGATCTATCAAAATTTTTTGAAGGAGCGTGCAAGGTAACAAAGTGAAATTTCAACATCTTTCATTTCTTATCTAACATATAGTTAAATGCAAAAACTTTCAATAAAATTTAAACCTTTAAAAGTGTCGAAAACTATCAAAGTTCGGTTTAAAAGTATTAGAAGTACTTCGATATTATCGAGTATCCATAGTATCCAGATATCATAGTCCCATTCCTAAAAAATAAATATAATGTCATTTTGTAGTATTCATGTCATTTTTCTCTTTCCTCCCTCCAATTTCGTGTACTGTGAGTGGTCGGACTTTACGGCGACATAGTACTAAAACAGAATAGAGGTCTCTTATACGGTATATATGCATGGCGTATATATGAAATATAGGAACTATAGCTATCACGAGTAAAATATAGAATTATCTTAAACGTCAGTATTCTGTAAAGTCGTTTGTTGTTTTATTCACTGTGTTATATTATAACTGAAAAAAAATCTGTTGTGCTCCATTCACATGACCTTCTCTACATCTCTGTAACAAATTATTACTAGTAAACTTATTCTTCTACCTATTTAATGCTAAAACATTAGCAGAAACAGTCTTATTACTCAGTTCCTTTCTAAGTAGGAGAGAAATAGGGAATACGCCTCGCTAAATCGACAGTCAAATGCTTTAAAATACGGTTGCTATGGGATCGAAATCCGTTTCTTTGCGTGGCCAAGCGTATGACAAATTCCCGTATGATAAACTTTAAGTTGATATTTTATAACTTAAATCTATAAGAAGGAATATCTCAATAATGGTCAACTCTATGAAGAAAACGTATAAAACATATATTGTGGGGGGTTTAATGACCTCTACATTTTTGTGCAGTAAGTTTTTGTCTATCTCTTACGTTTTACCAGTTATGTAAAATTTCGTAAAATTCATCCAGAGTAAAGATTTCTTCAGAAGCTATTCCGAAAAAATTCAAGATATACATTTTATTTGGTATGTAAATATAATTAATAAACTACATTTTAATCAAAATCGTTAAAGCCATTTTTGAGAAAATCAAAATTTTCAAAAATTTTTCCATGTAAAGAGTAGTTGGGGGTAGGGGGAGTTTGTTGAAAATCTTCGTGTCGAACTCTTGGAAGATATTAAGCTTAAATACAAGTTTGGAATTTAACGGCCTTTTCTTTTTGAGCTATGCCACCCACAGACACATACACACAGACAGATGGACAGACAGACACTCACACGCACATTTTTCTAAAAATATTTCTATATGTATATTCTGGCCAAATCTTCCGCCATTCTGACCGTGCTTCTCAGGCCCTGAGGTTTCTTAAAAGGAGTAAGTAGCGTGTGGTCCATTTGAGAACTTAATACTTTAGAAAGTCATTTGTAATGTCAAAACCTTCTAACATTCGCTCATGTACTGTCAAAAGATTCTGGTGTAGGAATAAATATATATCTTTCAAACGGATTCTTAAGAAAATGCTTACATCAAAATCTGGAAACAATTTACGTCACACCGCCATTGTCTTTGAGATATAACTATCTTAACGGTCACATCTATAAACGTCAATTTTTACGTTCCCTACACGTACTATGTACATAGTGTATAGAGAAGGTATTGTATGACTCCCAAAAAGACGATACCGAGATTTCACCGGAAATACAAATTTTAGGACTCCCTGTATCCAAAAAAAGTATTTTCAGAAAAAGGTCCGTGTGCCAGTGTGTCAGAGTGTCCCTTTGTCCTTGTGTCTGTAAATACGATAACTCAAAACGAAAAGTCGGTAAAATACAAACTTGGTATTTAAGTTTAGTATCTTCCAGGGATGCGACACGAAGATTTTGAGAAAATCCCCCCCACCCCAAACTACCCTTTACATGCTTAAAATTTCGAACATTTTGATTTTCTCTAAAATGGCTCTAACAATTTTGATTAAAATACCGCATATAAAATATATTTATATGGCAAATAAAATGTGTATCTTATATCTCTGGGAATAGCCTCTAAAGACCTCTTTATTCATAAAGAATTTTGCTGAATTTTGCGTAACTGGTAAACTGTAAAAGATAGAAACTTACTATACAAAAAAAAGTAAAGCACGTTAAAACACACAATTTATGTCATATACGTTTTTTTTTTTTTTCCGTGGAATTGGCCATTTCTGAGATATTCCTTGTTATTTGTTTTACGTTTAAAATACTTAAATTTTTCTCACACGGAAAGTTGTAAACTAATGGCCCTGCATAGAAACGGATTTCAGCCACGTGGCAGCTAGCTTTTAAGAGATTTAGCCTACTGTATTCCCTTATTTTCCTTCTACTTACAAGGAAGCAAGTAGTTAAGACAGTTTCTGCTAATGTTTATCTCGATTATCATAAATTAATAGAACAGCATTTTAACAATATTTTGTTACAACAGTGCAGAGAAAGTCATATGAACGGAACACATAAGATTTTTCCAAACTGTAGCGTGATTATTTCATCGTACTTGGCTAGCCAACAATTAATACACTAATACAACTAAGCTAGAATGTTCCTAAAAATTGATATTTCTATGAACATTGCTCTCATAAAAGCAATGATAAACGTTTTAGCAAAGATAAAATAATACAGCTTAGTAATTTTTCAAAAGATTTATAGGCAAAGATACCAACAATTTAAAGCATCGCACTACTTTTAAGCTTTAAAGGAGTGTGCAGAACACTGACAATAATAATATTTTTCGAGATAAATTTTGTTTTAACTATAATTGTTAACGATTTAAGGTCCATGAACATATTTTCAAGAATTAGGCTATGAAAATGCTTATTTAAACTTCGATGAACCTGTACTTAAATCTCTACTACTTGGCTGCAGAATGATGATTAAATAAATATGAAATTAATACAGTCATGTGCAATTTAATATTTCACAGTGAACCTTTGACTAATTATTTTACCAAGCGAGATGGTTCCACAGTAACGCGTGAGCCTGGCATTCAGGAGGTCCTATGCTCATTTCCCGTTGGACCGGCCACACTTGTTCGACATTGAATAGGTAGGGAATGTTGGGGTAAATTATATAAAGCAGCAAATTTTCCTTACCCCTCCCTATTTCCTGCCACTTCATTTTCTTGACAAGTTGAGGGGTAGAAGGGAAAGCGAGTGGACAGAGGGCGAAGTGCCTGGCGGTGGAGTTGCCCAAGGCTCGGAAACCCTGCTGTCAAGACTATAGGTATAACCTAAGCAAAGTGTACTCCGTGACAGTACCTCTGTGTATGTAGGAAATAGAAGGGTTAGGGCATATATGTTCCAAATTCCGAGTTGCCCTGGTATTGGATGTTTTACGGCCCCTCAACAGGACTTCTTCTTGGGAAGAACAAGGAGGATCCCGTCGGTGTCAGGAAATGTTAGGAACCCCTCCTGTGTTCAAGCTGTCGCCCTCTTTGTCCTCCACTTCATCCCTTCCTCCTAGAGGCTCTCAGAAGCACAATAAACCTTCATGAGTGCTTCAATATCCAAACTCTCCTCCACTTCCTGATGGCCATAACCATAAAATGTTTTACACGTCTCTGCAGTTAATCATTTTAAATCATCCGACTACAGTAAATGCTTCCTTTATATGTGAAATGAATCGTCTGATGTGCTGACAAATATATGTCACTGTCCGTCATGTTATGTCAGTGCAGATCACCTCTGCCCTCAGTCTCAGGCTGACCTCTCACTTTGCCAAAAGACTTTACTTAACGTTCATTGTCAACTCTGCTTGTTGTCTACGAAACCAACATCAACACCATTACTGATGTCAGTTCTAATAAAAACGAAGAGTTGCATGCCACCTCAATAACTGAAGAACGTCAAGAAGTAATTTAATGATACAGAAACCATTTACATATCTATGAAAAAAGAGGAATGTTCTCTCAGTGCTTAAGAAATTTAACGAGAAGTTTACGTTGAGAGATGCAGGTGATGCATTTCCAACTCAAGAATATGTTCATCCACTTCCACTATTAATCAATGTATACTGGATGATAGGGAAAATCCTTATTTCATTTCAATGCATATACATAAGCTTAGGATTTAGCTAGTATGTAAAGGTTCTGCCAAAGCTTTATGTAAACTCTTATATACATAAATGGCCTACATACCCAAATCTATGGTGTTTTACACATTTTTGCTGAAATGTGTTCCCTTGTGCCATTCTTTTTACTTTCTCTAGCGTCATATGTACAATGTATACGTATAAGGGATAGAGAAGGTATTGTAATGCACCCAAAAATTCGATACCGAGATTTCACCGGAAATATATGTTTTGGGGTCCCTTGAGTCCGAAAAAAGCATTTTATAAAAAGATCGTGTGTGTATCTGTCTATCTGTGTGTGTGTGTCTGTGGGCAGCATAGCCCCAAAACGAAAAGACCGTTAAATACCAAACTTGGTATTTAGGTTTAGTATCTCCAAAGATGCGACACGAAGATTTTCAAAAAAATCCCCCTACTAAAAACTACCCTTTACGTGGAACAAATTTCGAAAATTTTGATTTTCTTAAAAATGGCTCTAATGATTTTGATTACAATCCCGTATATTAAAGCTATTTATGTCCGAAATAAAAGGTTTATCTCGAATTTTGGGGGAATAGCCTCTTAAGACCTCTTTATTCTGGATGAATTTTGCTTAATTGCTAAGCCGTAAGAGACAGAAAAAAAAACTCACTACACAAAAAATGTACATCACGACAAAACATACAATTTATGACCTTTACGTTTTTGTTGTGGAGGTAACCGTTTCTGAGATATTCCTTGTTATATTGGTTTTAATTGTGAAGTACTTAAACTTTTCTCAGACTGGAAGTGTCCGCTTTTCTTTTGTTCTACTCCTGGCCAAGCAAAGAAGTGATTTTCAATGACAATCGCATAACGATAGCTTTTAAAACATTTGACAATCATTTTAGCATAGCGCATTCCCTTATTCTCTTCTACTTATTAGGAACTAAGTAATTAACATTCTGCTAATATTTATCTCGATTAGCATTGTGTACAAAGAAGAATAATCTTTTGAGGAGGTTTGTAGAGCAGCTAGAGAAAGTCACGTGAATGTAACACATCAGATTTTTTATCGTTGTCACTAATATTAAAAATAAACATCTATAATCTCCTGGTGTAAACATATAATTATCATAGGAGATGCCAAAAAGAGTTCCAAATAATCGATAAACTTGCGAGACAAAAAGTGATAAGATAATTTACATAGAGAATTTTGTAAATTGCTAAACCTATTTCACAATAAATTTAAGTAATTTGTCCAAAATTCATTATTAGTAAAATAAAGCCATGAATTGTAAACCACAGTTGAGAAGGAATCAAGATCATGTGGCGCCCCTTCATTTTTACTTTCTCTACTACATATGCATAGTAAGAAGGGGAAGCGTTGTTCAATACCGATAGTCATCGAATATATAGTTTTTAAACTCCCTGAATCCAATAAAAACACTTTTAAAATAGGTCCGTGAGTGTATCTGTGCATGCGTGTGTGTGTGTGTGTGTGTGTGTGTGTGTGTGTGTGTGTGTGAGCGCGCGAACAGCATAAATCAAAATTCAGTTAAGCATCAAACGGTGATTAAATTCAGCATTTTCCAAAGTTGCGATAAGAAGAATTTCAACAAAATAACCCTGCCAAAACCTTTACATGGAAGATTTTCCGAAATGTTCAATTTTCTCAAAAACTGTCTGACGATTTTAATTAAAATATCACATATTACAGATATTTATAAATCAAATAAAATGTATGTGTTGCATTTTTTGTGCATAGCCTTTGCAATTCTCTTCTTCAGAGGAAAGAAGAAAACTGCTCAATGCTATAATTATTAAATGCTAAATGATAGATGAAAATGTATACATAAAAATGAACTTCTTTAAAACATACAATTTGATTCACAAATATTTTTTCTTTTTTATGTCGTAAACTTTCTGAGGTATGAGACATTCATTTATAAATGTTACACATTGTCTTTGCTGGCTACGTATGGTCGGTGTTGTGCTCTCTATATTTCAATTAAGGACGAGTTAAAAGAGAGAAATTTTGGCATGTGCTTATAAACAATTTGCCACTTATGGCTCCGAAAGGATACTTGAAAGAATGTTGTTTTTTAACCAATCATATTCCTAATTCCCTCAAACTGACGTAACAAACGATGATCAAATTTTCTTTCAATCGCTAGAGATATGATAGTAATATATTCATTAATAACTGTGCTTTTTGAATAACGTTTGTTGTAACAAGTAAAATCATAACCTAAAATGTTGCCTATGCATCCTTCCAATACTGAATTGCTGTTTCTAGTTTCCTACACCAGATGACTGCAAACAATATTAAAACGTCTTGTACTGATAAAAACGATGTTATGTTTTATATTCACATAAAATGATTAATATTCATAAAGGAACTTAACAACAAATAAATTAATTTATGAATAAACCTTTACGTAACATTCTATTAATAATCTTGTTTATTTTATTTTTCTACAAAAAAGTATTGACTATACCAAATCCTGGGAGAATTAAAATGTAAACTTCGGCATGGCCTTAAAATAACAATAAGTGTTGGTAAAGAATTGGATCTTATCTACCCTGTATCGCTTATAGTGCAATTTCCAAATATTCTTAAAAGTATAGATATATATTTCCTTTTGCCTGAGATAAACTTTTGTAGAAATAGCTGCATTTCAATATCTCGTATTAGCTAGAAAGTTATAGCGATAATAAAACATTTAACAACTGGAAGCTATTTATACTTACCTTAAAGTTCCATACTCTTTACATGCAATCATGAGAAATAACCGAACATCGCAAAGAACTTGCAAAAATGACAAAATATTGATCGATTCGAGCAATTAAAATTAGATATCTCGAAAATACTGTATGTCAAAAAAGGTTATTTGGAATAAATTGGGTATATTAAAGAAATATTCCAAAAATATAATACCATTTACACAAGCTGTATAAAATTTCCTTCGATTTGAATGGCTTATTCCTAAAAAATTTAACACTTTGTACATGTAAATTTCTTTAATGTGTGGTATTTTAATCAAAATCTTAGAGCCATTTTAATAAAATTAAATGTTTTTAAAAATGTTTAAATGCTAATTGGGGATTTTTGAAAGTATTCATGTCACATCTTTGGAAAATACTGAACATAAATATCAAGTTTGGTATTTATCGGAATTATTGTTTTTGAGTTATTGTTCACAGACACAGACATACACACAGACCTGTTTTCCAAAAGTGCCTTTTCTAGATTCAGAAGTATTAGAAAAAACACGTGTTTCCAGTGAAACCTGGATATAGAATTTTTGTGCCTGGAAGTAAACATATAGTCAGTTATATGTAAGTAGAAAAGTATTTTAAAAATTCCGAAAATTCAAGCCAATAACAAGGAATATCCTAAAATGGCCAACCCACAAACATTTTAATTGGCATACGTAAAATATGAGTTTTATCTAAATCTATGTGCGTGTTTTACATGTTTTCCTTGTCTTTAGCAGTAAAATGTTGTTTATTTCTCAGTTATGAAAAAGGAATCCCGAATGAAGTGCACTTCAGAGACTATTCTCAGAAAATGCAATGTATAGAATGTTTCGAAACCACACCGAATCAAGATGTGAATGTTATTGCTCAGCTCCTATGTGATTTGAAAATATCATTTTCAAAGCCGAGGTACATGAATAAAAAACTTCATAATGAATATGGATTAGGAGTTGTCCAGAAACAAAATACAGGCAGCGCCGTGGTCGAGTGGTAAGACCACTTGCTTCTCACCTAGGTGGCCAGAGTTCGATGACAAACATGTAGGATTTGTGGTGCACAAAGAGGCGCTGGGGCGGGTTTTCTCCGGGTTTTCCAATTTCTGCTGTCATCGCATTCCACCAGTGATCCATCTTCTTTCCATGTATCGTCAGTGTCGTCGCCTACGGTGCCACTATAGTAACAGCGGGCGTTAAACACTATCAAAAAAAAAAAAGAAGAAGAAGAAGAAGCTTCACTACCGGAAGTATTACAGGTAGCTTGGGAAGCTCCGCATCATTTGCTTTCCCAGGGTAATCGTAAGCATACCGACATGAAGCACAAGAGTTAGCTCACATTAAGTTGCTTGTCTAAGAAACTCCACTAGAGAGCCTGTTCCTTTAGTTATTTGTTTATTCTTCCAATATGTTTGTAATAACAAGCAATGCATGAAAGGAAATCACTGGGAAAATAAGTTTGGATGCAAACGCCGCTAATACTATGTTTTACAGGTCATTTATGAACAAGCACATGAGAATGCCTTTTCGAAATTCCGCATTTTTATATGGATTCTTTCGAAATTTTCATTGAGATTGCATTGATGTTTAGTTAATGTGAATGCCAAATTACATTCTTATTGAATAAATATTTCTAAGACTACAAATTATTGTATAAAGTTTATTCTGTAAATATGTCGCAAAATCAAAATGTGCCACGCGTCTCATAATTTTGAGAAAATTGGTTGTAATTTTTGCAATTAGAGCTAAGAATTACAAGCGAAAATAACACGAAATAGTATATATATATATTAAATGCCTAATATTATGAGAAAAGTGCAAAATTGTTTACAATCCTGTAATAAAAATTAATCCTTAAAATTAATCACATTTTCAAAGAAAAATCATTATTGATATTGGAATGTATTTTGTCCTGGAGAACGTTAATGTGGAAACTTGCACTATTGGAATTTAACAGAAACGGAGACGAAAGTTTGAAAATGTAGTTTTGGAGAAAGCGCTGTCTTATAAAATAGTGAGCTATGAAACAGATACAATGTGCGATCTTTAAATGGCTGCAGAGTCAGTAACAAGGGGGTACGTGAAAAGTTGACTCTCTTTAGATGCACAAAGGTTCCAACATCAATTTACTACAAAAATATTTTCAATTTTTGACCGATTGTGGTCCATAGTTAACTTCGTGTCCCTTCAATAATGATATGAAGGATGGAGTTAGGGAACTTAAAAAGAAAACAGATGCAAGAATACAATAAAAATACTACCAGAGAATTGTAGATAAAGTTAAACAAAAAAATCTGATGTGTTCCATTCACATGACTTTCTCTACATCTCTGCAAAAAGATATTATTAAAAAGCCATTGCTTCCAATTCCTTCATGCTGATCGAAAAAAAATAGCAGATATAGTCTTATTACTTGCTTCCTTGAAAGAAGAAGCGAAATGAGGGATTATCATAGGTTAAAGTGATAGTCAAAAGTAGTTACTATGTGATTGACGTTCCTTTGTTTGTATGGACAGGAGTTGATAAATTCCTGTATGAGAAAAGTTAAGTTTTTCATAGCTGAAATCAAAAACAAGGAATATCAACTCCAGGAAAAAAATGTATATAACATAAATTGTGTGTTTTAAAGTGCTCTACATTTGTTGTTAGGTAAGTTTTTGTCCATCTCTTACGGTTTAGCAGTTATGAAAAATTCCGTAAAATTCACACAGAATAAAGTAGTCTTCAGAAGCTATTCCCAGAAAATTCAAGATATACATTTTATTTGTCAGGTAAATATCTTTAATATTCGAAATTTTAATCAAAATCGTTAGGGCCATTTTTGAGAAAATAAAAATTTTCGAAAAAAGTTCCACGTAAAGGGTAGTTGGGGGTGGGGGATTTTTCTCAAAATCTTCGTGTCACATCCCTACAAGATACTAAGCTTAAATCCAAGTTTGGTATTTTACCGACTTTTCGTTTTTGAGTTATCGTGTTCACAGACACACGGACACACACGGATCTTTTTCTGAAAATGCTTTTTTTGGATACAGGGGACCCTAAAACATATATTTCCGGTGAAATCTCGGTATCGAATTTTTGGGTGGAGTGCAATACCTTCTCTATACAGTATACATAGTGCGTACAGAGAAAGTAATAAGTCCCTTCTTGTTTGTCCACCTCGTATGCAGGACTTACAGCCCAAGGACTTATAAGCTAGCCTGTAAGTCATACGCCTGTTGAGGAGCAGAGAGAAGCCAGGATTAATGATCAGCCCAATGCCTGATAGAAAGTAAGGAAATGGATATTTTGAAATGACGTGAAGTAGATGACAGGGAATATGATTATGGGGCAATAGGTGTAATGAATGGCGGGGAAACCGGAGAAAACCCGCCCTGTCGCCTCTTTGTCCACGGCAAATCTCACATACGGTGCCCTGGTATCGAACCCAGGCCGCCTAGGTGAGAGTCGAGCGCTCTAACTCTGGGCCACGCCCCCTATTGCCGTGAGATAAGAAGCTTAATTTATTGCCTTTGACTTAAAATATTAATTGGAACATGATACAGTTAATAACAAGTTTTCGTTGACTACTGTAAGTTGTTCAGAGTTTAGTATAGGATAATTTCAAAATGATTACGTAGGTACAAGATACTAGTGGTTGGAGTGAAACGTGTATACTTCGCATTTTACAAACTCGAAACTGTTCGACTCATAACTTTTGAGTAGGTAAATGCCCTTTGTCCTTTAGTTTGAAGGCTAGGACAGATTTGCCGATAACGCACAAGGGGAAACCCGTTTGTTTTCTTGACAAGTGCTTGACAAGAACACCCTCCGAGGTATGAGTATGTGGATATTATATCGAGTGCTTCGTACGCTGCCTACAGAAAGAAGTAGTTTTTCATGTTAAATAAAGATACCTAAAGGAGTTTGGAAGTTGCGACATTAATTTCGGGCTAGTTCAAATCTCAGCTATAAGACTGATATATTCGTTCGCTGTCGCTCCAAAACAACCTGCATACACTTTATTTGTTAAGAAAATTATCTTAAACATGTAGTATTTAATCAAAGTTGTTAAGAGTCATTTATAAGAAAATAAAAATAACGAAGAATTTTTCATTTGAAGAGAGGCTGGAGATGGGGGGATTTTTCTAAAACACTTCATTACGCATCTTTGGAAAATACCAAACACAAATACCAAGTTTGGTATTTATCTATTTTTTAAGTTATACTGTTCAAACACACTCACGGATCTTTTTCTAAAAATATTTCTTTAGATTCGAAACATTCGAAAAATGTTCGGCAATTAATCGACTATTCGTTTTTTGAGTTTAGCTGTTCACCAACATCCATACACAACACTCACACGCTCTTGCACCCGTTCTAAAATGCTCTTTTTGGCCTCATGGCTCTCAAAATATGTATTTGCAGTGAAATATAGACACCGCAGGGGCCTCCGCTACTTGTAGGCACACTTACGTACAATAAAAGTGACCCATTCCGTTATATTGGAATTATATTTTTCTCTACGTACTCGTAAGCTTCACCTTCAGATAATTAAACTTTGATTCCTCCCTCCATTATGCTTCTGGTCTGAAAAACAAACCGGGACACAATAAAGTTCATTCTTGAGTGTTGTTGTAACCCTTTTGGAATGAAGGGTTATTTCGGAATATTTCTCTATAAATGAGTTTCGCTACAATTGATTCACAAAGAAAGGCCAAACCAATTACATCATCTCCCTTCTAGAGAAATGTGTGGTTAAATTGGACAAGAGCGACGACACTTGCATATATGAGAACTTTCTCAGCAATATGGAGACGAAGGTTGAAGTTATTGCCGTTATCGAACGGAATAATTAAAACGGGTATTAAGAAAACGGTAGTATAGCATTAAAATACAAGGTTTGAATTCCAATATTACTCTTTCGCAATTCGGATATGCTTATGGGGGAGGCAAAATACCCTCGCAATGAAGTGGCTAAAATTAGGTGGTTACGTTTGAGATTTACTACTACAAATACTGCCGGTTCCCATGGCCGCTCTCGCTAAAGTGGGTGATTGTTGCTCCGCGGGGCAGGAGATCGCGGTCGAGTCCCACCCTTGGGCATAGCTTTGCGTATATCTGTAAAAAATGGAAAAACTAATAGGACAATAAATATGAAAAACGTAGGAAAAATAGAAAGGAAAAAAAAATACCAGTGAAGCTCCATTCCATTAAGGATTAGGATATATAGAGAAAGTAAATACCTATATTTCAAATATAAATATTGTGCTTAAAATAGTAAACACTGACTTAAAGAGAAAATCGCAAATACTAAGACATATAAAAATTTCGCATATCACTGGTAATAAAATTTCACACTTCTATATCTTTGTGTAGACTTTTCTGTGATTGAATTGCGGTTATGTTAATATAAATAAAATTGTTCATTTAAATTGAATAAATACTTTTCAAGATATCAGTTATTTTATACATTTTATTATATAACTATTCTATAATGAAAAATATTCCACGTGCCTCAAAATTTGAGAAAATTGATTGGCAATTGACTGGAGTTTGAATCACACGCAGGAACTTACTACGTTATTTCAATAACTTTATCACTGAATTATGATATCTTTTTTTAAAAAAGTTTAGAAAAGTTAATCTCCAAATTAATCATATTTTCATAAATATATATTTTTAAAAATTACTACTGGTTCAAGATGATTCTGTAACCTGTAAAACTACAATAGATACTTCGCATATTCTGAAATTTTAGTTATATTTAAACAAAAACACAGTTTTGAGCAAAATGCTTTTTTATGAAATGGTATGCTATGAAACAGGTGGGTTGTACGATCTTAAAATGGCTGTAGAACTCGAAAAGCAAGGGGGGAACGTGTAAATGTTGTCCCTATATGGATGCCAAAAAGCTCCAACAACCATTTGTATAAAAGGCGATTTTCTATCTTCTAAATGATTTATCCAAAATTTCACTCCCAGTGTCTCATGAAATAACATGGAGCAAGCATCTCTGCTTAGTTAGGCCTATATTTATTGTGAATGATCCCTAACATTTACTACAGTCTATGAGGCAACTTCCTGGTATATGTTTACTTTCTCTACGTACTATGTACATAGTGTATAGAGAAGGTATAGCATTCCACCCAAAATTTCTATTCCGAGATTTCATAGGAAATAGGTGTTTTAGGGTCCTCTGAATACAAAACAAAAGCACTTTTAGAAAAAGGTTCGTGTGTGTGCACGTGTCCGTGTGTCTGTGAACACGATAACTCAAATCCGAAAGTCGGTTAAATACCAAACTTGGTATTTAAGTTCAGTATCCTCTAACGATGCGACACGAAGATTTTTAAGAAACTCCCGCCCCCCTCTCCCCAACTAACCTTTACATGGAAAAATGTTCAAAAAGTTTGATTTTCTCAGAAATAGCTCTAACGATTTTGATTAAAATTTCGTATATTCAAGATATTTACATGACAAATAAAATGTATATCTCGAATTTTCTGTGCGTAGCCTCTGAAGACCCCTTTATTCTAGATGAATTTTGCTGGATTTTGGATAACTATTAAACCATAAAAGATAGACAAAATCTTGGTGCAAAAAAATGTAGATCACGTTGAAACACACAATTTATGTCATATACATTTTTTGCTTCTTTTTTTTTTTTTTTGAGTTGACCATTTTTGAGATATTCCTTGTTATTGATTTCAGTGTTTAAATACTTAAACTTTTCACATACGGGACTTTTGTCAACTCCTGGCAATATAAAGAAACGGATTTCATCCACATGGCAAGCAGCTTTTAAAAGATTTGACTATTGTTTTAGCCTTGTGTATACCATTATTTCCCTTCTACTTACAAAAAAGCTTTTCTGCTAATATTTATCTCAATTAGCATGAAGTAGATAGAAGAATAAACAGTTTAACAATAATTTTTTGAGATGTAAAGAAAGTAATGTGAATGGAACACATCAGATTTTTACTTTCTCTACACGTACTATGTACGTAGTGTATAAAGAGGGTACTGCATTCCACTTATAAATTCGATACCGAGATCTCACCGGAAATAGACGTTTTAGGCTCCCCTTATTCTAAAATATTTTTTTTAGAAAAAGGTCCGTGTGTCTGTGAACACGATAATTCAAAAACGAAAAGTCTGTAAATACCGAACTTAATATATAAGTTTAATATCTTCCAAGGATGCGACACGAAGATTTTGAGAAAAATCCCCCCCCCATAAACTACTCTTTATATGGAAAAAATGTCGAAACTATTTATTTTCTCAAAATGGCTTTGACGATTTTGATTAAAATGCCGTATATTAAAGATTTACACGACAAATACAATGTATATTTTGAATTTTCTGGAATAGCCTCTGAAGACCTCTATTCTGGATGAATTTTACTGCATTTTGCGAAACTATAAAACTGTGAGATAGACAAAAATTTAGTACACAAAATATGTAGATCTCGTCAAAACACACAATTTATTTCATTTGCGTTTTTATTATGGAGGTAACCGAGATATTCCATGTTATTGGTTTCAATTGTAAAGTACTTAAATACTTTTCTCAGACAGAAGGCGTCCGTTTTTTCTTTTGTTCTACTCCAGGCCAAGCAAAGAAGCTATTAAAATGACAATCGTATAACGACAGATTTCAAAGCATTTGACCATCACTTTAATATAGCGCATTGCGAGATTGCAATTCTAGTTCAGTTTAAGACTAGGTTTCTTTTCTGAGCCTTTCCTATTGGTTACGGAGACAGCTACGTGACAGGTGAACGACAGGTTTTGGAGATTTCGTCGAGGTTAGGCTACGTTAGGTTAAGTTAGGTGTATGTAAATGAACTGGATCGAAATAAGGCGTAAAAATGGACTTTCTTAAAATAGGTTCTTCTTTCCAATGTGAAATATAGTCTTCTGTTCGTTTTGTCTGCTTGTGCATGGGCAGCCATGTTGGTCAATGGACCAATGACAGAGTCAAGTCTAAAACTGAACTAGAATCTGCAATGTCGCTAGCGCATTCCTTTAGTTTTCTTCTCCTTATAAGGAACTAAGCAATAAGAACATTCCGCTAATGTTTCTCTTTATTAGCATTGTGTAGAAAGAAGAATAATCTTTTGTAAGAAGTTTGTAGAGCAGCTAGAGAATGTCATGTGAGTGTATTCCAACATTTTTACTTTCTCAACACGTACTATGTACACAGTGTATAGAGAAAGTATTGTAATGCACCCAAAAGTTCGATCCCGAGATTTCACCGGAAATACATGTTTTAAAACCCACTGAATAAAAAAAACATTTTTAGAAAAATATCCGTGCGTGTGTCTGTCTGTGTGTGTGTGTGTGTGTGTGTGTGTGTGTGTGTGTGTGTGTGTGGGCAGTATAGCTCAAAAACGAAAAGTCCGTTAAAAACCAAACTTGGTATTTAGGTTTGGTATCTTCCAAGTATGCGACACGAACAACCTTTGCATGGAACTTTTTTCGAAATTTTGATTTTCTCAAAAATGACTCTAACGATTTTGATTAAAATCTCTTATATTTAAGATATTTACATGGCAAACAAAATGTATATCTTGAATTTTCTGGGAACATGTTTATTCTGGGTGAATTTTGCGAAATTTTGCAGAGCTGGTAAACCGTAAAAGCTAGACAAAAATTTATTGCAGATCACGATAAAACACATTTTTATGGAGTTGACCATTTAGAGATATTCCTTGTTATTAATTTCAGCTTTTAAAAAAAAATACTTTTCTCATGCAGCAATTTGTCAAACAAAGAAACTTCAGTCACATAGCAACCAGTTTTTGACTATCACTTTAACCTATGGTACTCCCTTAATTCCCTTCTACTTACAAGGAAGCAAGCAAAAAGAATATTTCTGCTAATTTTTTGTCGATTAGCATGAAGTAAATAGAAGCATAAGCTTTTTAACAATAATTTGTGGCAGAGATATAGAGAAAGTCATGAGAATGTAACACATCAGATATTTTTACTTTCTCTATACGCACTATGTACATAGTGTATAGAGAAGGTATTGCACTCCACCCAAAAATTCGAAACCGAGATTTCACCGGAAATATATGTTTTAGGGTCACCAATATCCAAAAAAAATCATTTTCACAAAAAGGTCCGTGTGTGTGTGTGTGTGTGTGTGTGTGTGTCCGTGTGTCTGTGTGTCTGTGAACACGATAACTCAAAAACGAAAAGTAGCTAAAATACCAAACTTGGTATTTAAGTTTAGTATCTTCCAGGGATGTGACACGAAGATTTTGAGAAAATCCCCCCACTCCCAACTACCCTTTACATGGAACTTTTTTTAAAAAAAATTTGATTTTCTCAAAAATGGCTCTAACGATTTTGATTAAAATTTCGTATATTAAAGATATTTACCTGAGAAATAAAATGTATAGCTTGAATTTTCTGGGAATAGCCTCTGAAGAGTAGTTTATTTTGGATGAATTTTACTGAATTTTGAATAACTGCTAAACCGTAAAAGATGGACAAAAACTTACTCCACAAAAAATGTAGAGCACGTTAAAACACACAATTTATGTTATATACATTTTTATCTTGGAGTTCGTCGCTTTGGAGACATTCCTTATTTTTGGTTTCTGCTATGAAAAACTTACACTTTTCTCATACTGAAATTTGACAACTGCTGTCCATACAAACAAAGGAACTTCAGTGACATAGCAACAGCTATTGAATATCGCTTTAACCTATGGTACTCTCTTATTTCGCTTCTACTTACAGGGAAGCAAGTAATAAAACTATTTCTGCTAATTTTTTACTGATTAGGATGAAGTAAATAGAAGTATAAGCTTTTTAAGAATAATTTACTGCAGAGATATAGAGAAAGTCATGTGAATGTAACACATCAGATTTTTTCTTATGTGGATTAATTTGTATTCTGTTCAGCACATGGATTATGTGCGAACAAAAGACAGTGCTGTTTGTGTGGCGGCAAAACTCTGTCATGTCTTTTATCTTGGATAGGATGTGAGTGCACATGCTAGGAAGACCCCTCGCGTGTGAAACGGTCTCCAAGATGACTTCTCGCTCTACTTCACCTATCTACTCACTCTCTAAACTCGTGCAGCGTGCCCTCATCTAACTTTTACTATATCTTCATTCCAGCGTTCCTCACGCACTCCGATACTCGCTTGTTCCAAAATTATTGCTTCCCTTGCCCCGGAGCGCTGTGCTCTGTAAACTTTAGGAAGCCGAAGGTAACCCTTTGACGACAGTAAAGGACGGGAAGAGCCCTCTTCCCCAACATCACATGCAAAACAAAAGAGTTCCAATATAGGTGGGGAATCAAAGCTAGACTATATTGCTTTGTTTCCTCACAGGTTCCCTTGAAAATGCCACTATGCCTTCTTCATCTACACCCCGAATATATTGAATTTAAACTCTTTATCGGTGTAATAAATAGATGGAGGATGTAGAAAATAAAGAAAAACAAAATAACTGCACATCAATTCTGCTGACTAAGGAGCAGAAGCAAACAACATTGATAATGGAAATAAAAAGTTTCAGGAATGATTACTTCGTTATAGGCATTCTGCAGATTAACTCAATAAAACTTAGTTTGGTTTATTGTTTGAAGTTCTCTATGCTGCAGCAAACTATTCTTACAAAACCTTATTCCTCTATCTACTTCAGTACTTATCAAAATAAAAATTCACTGAAATGGTTTCATTACATTACTTGGGGAAGAATGAAATACAATAAGCTAAAGAGACAGGAAAATGTTTTAAAATTGGGTCAGTATGTGATGGTATTGAAATGCCATCGTTTGCTTAACCAGAATAAAAAATATGTATAACGACTTCGCATTTGAGAAAACAAAGAATTGGATATTTTAATCCCACACAATGTCTCAGAAATGGTTAGTGCAAATCAAAAATGTATTTGATAAGCATTGTATTTTTCGAGATCTACTTTTTTGGGGGGAGGAGGGCAACTCATGCCTGACGATGGATGGCGAAATTATGCCCAAATGAGGCCGAGGCCCATAGAGCTTAGACCTACCCAACATTCGTCTTCTCAGGATAAGGGAAAATCCCGAGAGAAAAAAAAAAAACCTTATCCGGATAACTCACATTTACAGAGATTCAAACTAGGGACCTCTTGAAGAGGTCCAAACTACAATGCTTGTGTATTCAATTTTTGTATATTCTGTTTTATTTGTCATTTCTAAATCTTTAATATATGTTGTTTTAACCAAATCATAGATTCATTGTTCAAAAACTTCGAAAATTTGTCCCTGTAAAGTGTAGTTTGGGAGAAGGGATGTTCCTGAAAATCTCCTCGCATCGTTGGAGGATAATAAACTCGAATACCAAAAGTTTACTATTTAATCGACTTTTCGTTTTAAGTTATGCTGTCCACACAAATACATACATATACACGGATCTTTTTCTAATTTTTTTTGTATTTAGGAGGCCTAGAAATATTTATTTTCGATGAAATCTCGGTATCGAATATTGGGGACAATACAATATGTTCTCTATCTTCTATGTATGTGATAGTAACGGTAGAGAAAGTAAAAATGATTTCTGTAAGTATTTTGTTTTGGATAAGTAGTTATAACTGATGGTGATGTGTATGACGGATCGCACAAGCTAAACATGGCCAAATAATAATCTATGCATTAATATTTAATCATTTTATTTTGTTGGTATGTATTACTCGTTTGCTCTAGAATGGCTAAATCGATTGGTATGTAACATACTCAACGAGGATGGTGATTATGGTGATTATAATCGTTCAACTGTCATGGTAGAAAGTTGAGTTTCTGTTTTCAGTGCTGGTAACCAAACTTACCTGCTTGATTTGCCTATTTTACTGCACGTATATGCATGAAGATATTAATTAAATCTCCTAACTTTTGGTACGCTTATTATTGCAATAATATTTTATAATTGTATTTTACAATTTAAATATTACTTGGATCCTTAGTTCCTTTTTATTTGTTAATATTTACCTAAGATTTAAATCATGTACAAGCTAAAAGTTTTTTAAGCCTAATAACCAGACATGGATAACTGGTCATCAGTTCGCAAACATCGCTAAGTTGATGACCTTGACACTGAAACTGCCATGTTCAACAGTGGTATTAATTTTATTTTCTCATAAGTGCTATTTCTATTGTTCAGTATTTTTACTTTCCCTATACGTACTATGTACATAGTGTATAGTGAAGGTATTGCACTCCACCAACAAATTCTATATCGAGATTTCACCGGAAATATATGTTTGAAGGTCCCCTGTATCCAAAAAAAGTATTTTCAGAAAAAGGTCCGTGTGTGTCCGTGTGTCTGTGAACACGATAACTCAAAAACGAAAAATCGGTAAAATACCAAACTTGGTATTTAAGTTTAGTATCTACCATGGATGCGACACGAAGATTTTGAGAAAAATCCCCTCTCCCCAAACTACCCTTTACATGGAACTTTTTTCGAAAATTTTGATTTTCTAAAAAATGGCTCAAACGAATTTTATTAAAATATAGTATATCAAAGATATTTACCTGACACATAAAATGTATATTTTGAATTTTCCGGGAATAGTCTCTTAAGATTACTTTATTCTGGGTCAATTTTACGGGATTTTGCATTACTGCTAAACCGCAAGAGATGCACAAAAACTTACCACACAACAAATGTAGACCACTTTAAAACACACAGTTTATGTGATATACATTTTTTTCGTGGAGTTGATTGTTTTTGAGATATTTCTTGTTTTTGGTTTCAGCTATAAAAAACTTATACTTTTCTCATACAGGACTTTGTGAACTCCTGTCCATACAAACAAAGGAACTTCAGTCACATAGCAACCAGCTTTTGACTATCACTTTAACCTATGGTACTCCATTATTTCGCTTCTACTTACAAGGAAGAAAGTAATAAGACTATTTCTGCTAATTTTTTCTCGATTAGCAGGAAGTAAATAAAAACATAAGTTTTTTAAAAATAATTTGTTGCAGAGATGTAGAAAAAGTCATGTGAATGGAACACATCAGATTTTTGACTTACTGTTTATTACTTATGCAAAAGTCAATGAGAATGAAGAGTATTTCGGAGCCTATTCCCAGGAAATTCAAAATATACATTTTATTTGTCATGTAAATATCTTTAATATACGATATCTTAATCAAAATTGTTAGAGCTATTTTTGACAAAATTAAAACTTTGGAAATTTTTTCCATGTATAGGGTAATTTGGGATGGGGATTTTCTTGAAAATCTTAATGTCGCATCCTTGGGAGATACCATGCTCAAATATCATTTGGTGGTGTTTAGCGAACTTCCGCTTTTGAGTTATACTGTCCGCAGACACACACTCACACATACACACACACTGACCTTCTTCTAAAATGTTTGGGGGGGGGAGTTCAGGGAGTCTCAAAACATTATTTCCGCTGAAATATCAGTATTGGATTTTTGAATTAAATACAATACCTTCTCTCCCTTCTTCTTACATTATACATACGTGCTAGGGAAAGTAAACACTGGTGAAAAAATTACACACAGGTTTATAATCATATTTCTGACAGGTTTTGTTATGTAAAATATGTCAACGTGATGAATATTTAAGAAATTATACTACCTTGATTATTATTTGTGAGCGTATGCTATATACAACGAGAAACAATGTGATTCTTACCACATAAAAATCGAAAGGTATGAGCAGAACTTTTATGTACTCTTAATCCTATACGTTTTCCTCTTCTACCCAAAAGGGACGGAGTTGAGGACCACAGGAGTTAAAGAGCGTCCATAAATAAAACTGAATTTTCTTGGAGAATATCCAGGCTTAAAACAGAATCATGGACGAAATATTCCCACTTATTAGTTGGTTATTTAATGTGTTGCAAACTTAATTTGCTGGTCTGAACACTCTCAAAATTATGTTAACGGTTTAAGAGCACTATTTGATTTCTCAAACGTAATTATCGGCACCAAATATAACCTATAAGTCAGAACATGCATTTAATATAACAACAGAACGTTTATTTTAGAATACTAGATGGATAAAAGATTTAGAAAAATAATTACCTTAACTATAATTAATACATTCAATATTAAAATGCTGTTTCTTTTGTTTCTAAATGGCACGCCTTATTTTTTGATTCTGAAAACAGTACTTAACCAAAAGAGGGGTGTATAATCTTTTTATTACTTTCTCTAAATGTACTATGTACATAGTGTATTGAGAAGTTATTGTATTGCATCTAAAAATTCGATAGCGAGATTTCATCGGAAATACATGTTTATGACCTCCTGAATCCAAAAAAAAACCTTTCTAGAAAAATCTCCGTGTGTGCCTGTGAGTGTATATGTGTGTGTGGAGGGGGGGGGGAGTAGTATAGCTCAAAAACGAAAATTCCGTTAAATACCAAACTTAGTATTTAAGTTAGTATCTTCCTAGGATGCGAAACGATAATTTTCTAAAACAATCCCCCTACTCCCAACTATTCTTTAGAGGGAAAAATTTTCGAAAAATTTTATTTTTTCAAAAATGTCTCTAACGCTTTGATTAAAATATCGAATATTAAAGATCTTTACATGACAAATAAAATGCATATCTTCGATTTTCTGGATATAGCCTCTGAAGAGATATTTATTCTGGATGAATTTTGCGGAATTTTGCATAACTGGTAAACCGATAGAGATAGACAAAGACCTACTTCACAAAAATGTAGAGCTCATTAAAACACAGAATTTATGTTATATATATTTTTTTCGCTGAGTTGTCCGATTTTGAGATATTCCTTGTTATTGGTTTCAGCTTTCAAATACTTATACTTTTCTCATACGGAAATTTGTCAACTTCTTCTATACAAAGGAGCATTAATCACATAGCAGCCGGATTTTAAAAGATTTGCCTATCATTTTAGCCTATGCTACTCCCTTATTTCCGTCCACTTACAAGGAAGCAAGTAATAAGAATCTCTCGATTAGCATTAAGTAAATAGAAGAATAAGCTTTTTAACAATAATTTATTACAGAGATGTAGAGAAAGTCAAGTGAATGGAATACTTCAGATTTTATACTATTGTATTCTTTAAGATTTTAAACAGCCTCTCAAAAGCACATTAAAGAAAATATCATAATTTTTTTCTCTCAATAATACTCTAATTTTGTGGATAAATTTGTTAAATTTTGAAGAGTTTTGAAGATTAGGAAAACTAATCATTTTCTACAATAATTGGGATAATATAAAATTTATGTGATATAATAGATCTATTTGTGAATCAATTTTCAATAAAACTTGAATTTGTAAATGCATCATCCTGCTCAATTTTATTACAACAATGATTTGAAACAAGAAGAAAGTATTATTTGAATAACAATGCAGGCTAGAATATTTATACGTGACAAAAATATAACTATTATTGTTTATAATAATTGGTATAAATTTCGATAAGATATTTTACCCACTGTGTATGCAAGCATGTAAATCTAATAAGTCTACTAATGATTATATTAAAACCTTTTTTTCTTAAAACTTGGCCGAAATTTCACCCATGATGTCTCTTAATGTCAAAAAAGTTGAGGGTTTTCCAGTGGTTAAGAAATAGTTCTTAAATAAAGTGAAAAATAAATGGTTATGGATGTAAATAGAATGAAACAACAAAATATAAATTATATAACAAACTAGAATTGAAGAAATATTGTAAATATAAGTATAGCTGGTAAAGAACCAGAGCTGAACACCGGCAATATTAATGTGTACGCAAATAAACACATAAATAAATGTTACATGTAGAACAAAATATTCTTAGAACACAAAATATATAAAATAAAATGACTTCCCCCCTTACGAACGTTTTTGTTTGGGGTACAACCACCTAGAACAGACAAAATGCATAGTGACCAATACAAAAGCTCCATACCTGCAGTATTAAACGTATTGAGCTATTAGCACCCTAACCTTGCTTTTGTTGGTAGAAATACAGTAATACTAAAAACAATTAAATCGACGATCGACGTATCATTACGAATGAATTTCAAAATTAATAACTATGTAGGGTACACAAAGTTTCATTTTATCCGACGTAACCTTTCTAAATCTACGAATATTTTAAATTTGATTGTGTGATTTATTTTACGGGGGAACCAAAATAAAATTGCATAATACATGCATATTTTGTACTAATTATTGAAACATCCAGAACCAGAGTTAAATTCCAAAAACACTCAAAACATATTGTCCCTTTAAATATTTAGTTGCGTAATATGGATAAAAGTTTTATAATTTGAGAATAATATCCACACACGCAAGTTTAAGTTCACAAGATAGTGCTTCCTCTTTAATAGAACAACTTCTATATCATAATAATAATTCAGTATTTATTATTCCCTACAATATTTAAATATATTGAAGCACAATTTCCCATTTCAGAGTCCGTATTTCGTACAAACATTTTTTAAGGATTTCATCGTCTACAATGAATAATAACACCGATTTCTTATAAAGAAATAAACTCGAGGAGCATAAACCAATGTGTGAAGAAATTCTGTTGCTTATTAGGAATACCAGAATTCAAAAAATAATATTCCGTTGAAATAATTCAAGAACCAACAAAGATAAGTGGGCAAATAAGGAATTACCAATTAAACAAGCTACAGCCAAAAACAGTTTAAATATAGGAGAGTCATTATTAATACAGACTATTTTTCACAAGAAGACAGTCGCGCCTAGTGGTCCGAAAAAATAAACCAAGAAACAATTCAGATTTACAATTGTTTTTTGAGAGAATTTTAAGCTTACTTTAGTATGGAGCGATTTACAATGGTTTTTTGAGAGAATTTTAAGCTTACTTTAGTATGGAGCGGCATGTTTTTGATTCATAGCACAAAAAAAATCTGATGTGTTCCATTCACATGACTTTCTCTATACCTCTGCAACAAATTATTATATTTGCTTCATCTAATCGAGAAAAAAATTAGCAGAAATAGTCTTACTTGCTTCCTTGTTAGTAGAAGCGAAATAAGGGAGTACCATAGGTTAAAGTGGTAGTCAAAAACAGGTTGCTCTGTGACTGAAGTTCCTTTGTTTATATGGACACGAGTTCACAAAGTCCTGTATGAGAACAGTATGTTTTTATAGCTGAAACCAAAAACAAGGAATATCTCAAAAACAATCAACTCCACGAAAAAATGTACATAACATAAATTGTGTGTTTTAAGGTGCTCTACATTTGCTGTGTGGTAAGTTTTTGTCCATCTCTTACAGTTTAGCAGTTATGCAAAATTCCGTAAAATTTATCCAGAATAAAGTAGTTTTCAGAGGTTATTCCCAGAAAATTCAAAATATACATTTTATTTTTCAGGTAAATATCTTTAATATGCGATATTTTAATTAAAATCGTTAGAGCCATTTGTTAGAAAATCAAAATTTTCGAAAAAAGTTCCATGTAAAGGGCAGTTTGGGGTGGGGGGATTTTTCTCAAAATCTTCGTGTCGTATCCCTGGAAGATACTAAACTTAAATACCAAGTTTGGTATTTTACCGACTTTTCGTTTTTGAGTTATCGTGTTCACAGATAAACGGACACACGGACACACACGGACCTTTTTCTGAAAATACTTTTTTTGGATACAGGGGACCTTCAAACATATATTTCCGGTGAAATCTCGGTATCGAATTTTTTGGTGGAGTGCAATACCTTCTCTATACACTATGTACATAGTACGTATAGAGAAAGTAAAAAAAATTAAAAACAATAGCTCTTGTATGATGCGCGAGTTTTTTCCTTTAGTTATTTTTAATTTGGGTAGATTAATATCTAAAACTCAATATGATGTTAGTTTTAACTTATTCGTTTTAACAGCACTTAAAATATAACTATTTATATTCACTTTAAAATAAGAATACAAAAAGTATCCGAAACAAAACATTGTCAACTTTACTTACCTTTTACGGATCGAGACTAGTCCAATCGATAGAATTGCTGCTATCGACTCTAAAACTTCTCTTTAGAAGACCCACAGGACAAGACGAAGCAAGTCGCTTCGACTTTGAGAAGTGACTGGCGATGTTCGAGAGAGTGCTTGTATGTTTTGTGCTGGGAAATGGGGGGAAGAAAGAAAAAGAAACGGAAAACGAGCATGAATCCTTGCGTTTAAATACAGAACAATGAAAATTAGTGCACCGGCAAGAATCCAGGTCAACTGCATGCGCTTCTGGCCACTCTTCTGGAAAATAAGGAGAAAGACGTACGAAGGAAAGAGAAAAAAATCAAAACAATTGAGTTAAAAGTTTCCGCATCTCACCGTATTTCCTTCCTTCCTGATTCCACTATTGTAAAGGCTTGCCTCACGTAGTTTATTTTGTAATATTGCAGTACCTTTATTAACTTGCAATTGCTTCATTATTGGTGTGTATAAAATGCATGATGTGAAGCATTATAGATGTAATTCTCTTAGAAGCACTTTCGAATTCTATTGTGAATTGCAATAGATTAAAAAAGTGGAAGAGTTACCTCATTTGTTGCTGTTCATGTCAGTTTGTAAATTCTTCGATTGATAAATAAATGTAGAAATACAGATTCCATGGAGCAGATTCTCCCCCCACCTGCCCAGCCATATACCATGTATGATCAGAGCAAGGCAATTAATGATCTATAATGTTGTAAAAAATGCAAAATAAAAAATGCATTTATGACCTAAAATTACCAAAAATTACAATTTTTTTAAAAAATTACCATTAAAAAGTAAGGAATTGCCAGCAAAAAATGCAATTTATGCATTAATCATCCACTTGGCTACTTAGTTACATAAAATATAACATAATATAAAAAAGATTAAAGAAAAGATGAAGAATATTTTAATAATTTGGGTTACAGTTGTCTTTATGAAATATTTATTACGTAATTATAAATTTACTTTAAAAACAAGTTACCATACCTTTTATTGTAGAAGATTGATTTTAGTACACTTTTATAATTTTGAATTGCAGTTAACAATGGCGGATATTATAAAAAAAATGACTGTCTGTCTGCTAGTATTGACTTATAAATGGAAATGCTTCTCTCGACTCCAAGGGAAACGATTGGAACATACTGAAAGCAATCAATGTTACCTGGTTTTTAACTCACAGTCAGAAAGAGGAAAATGTTCACCAGACAAAGCTCTGCCAACTGACCACAATGTTTTGTATCCCCTGTTCTTATCTGTCACTTTCTTTATTATCCACTTTACCATTTGCACGGCTCAAATCATTCACTACATTATTTTTCAGTCTAACTCTACCTATCCAACTTCTGTCCTACTCACGGCATGTAGGACAGTGAAGAACAACACAAAATCCTGAATTAATTACAAATAATCCCACAGCCTTATGCGGAAGTGTTTAAAATGCTCAAAGTGATCTAAAAGTTGCCAAAAAATGCCTTATCCCCCCAAAAACTGACAAAAATGCAACAACAAAAATCCCTAGCAAATTGTTTTTATTTAACCCGTTATTCAATGTTATACATTTTCATATATGCAAAAAATGTTTCCAACGTTATAGGAAAAATCTGATGTGTTACACTCACATGACTTTCTCTAGCTGTTCTACAAACTTCATACATAAGATTCTTCTTCTCTCTGCACCTTGCTAATCGTGGTACTCATTAGCACAATGTTCTTATTATTTAGTTCCGCATAAGTAGGAAGAAAATAAGGGAATTCACTAAGCTAAACCAATAGTCAAATGTTTTAAAAGCTGTCGTTATGCGATTGTCATTACAAATCGCTTCTTTTCTTGGCCAGGAGTAGAACAAAAGAAAAACGGACACTCCCGTCTGAGAAAAGTATAAGTACTTCACAACTGAAACTAATAACAATGAATACCTCGAAAACGGTAAGCTCCACGAGAAAAATGTATATGACATAACTTGTGTATTTTAACAAGACCTACAATTTTTGTGCAGTAAGTTTTTGTCCATCTCTTACGGTTTACTAGTTATGCCAAATTAAGCAAAATTCATCCAGAATAAACAGGTCTTCAGAAGCTATTCCCAGAAAATTCAAGAAACACATTTTATTTGTCAGGTAAATATCTTTAATATATGATATTTTAATCAAAATCGTTAGTCATTTTTAAGAAAATCAAAAAGTTCCATGTAAAGGGTAGTTTGGGGTGGGGTATTTTTCTCAAAATCTTCGTGTCGCATCCCTGGAAGATACTAAACGTAAATACCAAGTTTGGTATTTTAGCTATTTTTCGTTTTTGAGCTATCGTGTTCACAGACTGTTCATATGGGGCTAGAGAAAGTAAAAAGAGGCAAAATCATTAAATGCCTTGCCCTAATGATTATAAACCAGAAATATATCTTGACGAGCACGTAGAAAAGTACACGTTCAATTTCTTCTATCTTTTATATGTTTATAGAAAGCTGCTTTGAAACATAAGGACGTTATGCAGCAATGTGGTTTTCCCTACAGATGAGTGGGATAAGACTATTCCAGAGAGTGGGTACACTGTTTCAAGCGAATAGCATTAGGATTAGAATTAGAATGCGAGCGGAGGAGTCTCGGCACCGAGCATTCTTTGTAATTTATTTATTCATTTAGTTAATTACAAAAGGTATAAGTTTTATTATAAATACAGTATATCAGTTCACAATTTCTATATAGTTATGAACAATGTTGTCTGTGAGGTTTAAATTAAACATGTGAAGGAAGAAGGTAACAAAAGGAGAAGGTGTTGAAAGCGCTATAGAATGAGCAAGGCAAAAGCTGTTGCCGACTGCAGTGAAAGTCGCCTATGTTTTTGCAGATCTTCTCTTGCTGCTCCAAGATGACAACGTAAACCGTCGACGCTGGGGTGCGTTTCAGACAGCATATAATGCTGAAAGCCAAGAGCGAGCCACACCTGTGCGAAGCGGTCGGTAGTACTTCGAGTCTCTAGTTGTAGTAATGTGCGAGCATAATCGTTGGGATTTTGCGAAGGAGCAAGACGGTGCAATTGCGAAACAACCCAGTGCCAGATCTGTCGTGCTGTTGTGCAGGTAACAAAACGATGGCGTAGAGTATCCCGCACACCGCAAATGTTGCATATGGGGGTCCTCACCATGTTGTATCGGAATTTTTTTATCCTCTGTAGCCACAACGTCATTGATGACCAAATATGCGCATGTGGTCCAATCCGTAGATATGTTGCGTAAATGGATGTTCTGCCATACCTGACACCAGGGTCTATTCGGCATCCTATCCACCACATGAATTGGTGCAAGCAGCCGCTGTAGGAAAAGCTTGTAGAGCTCAGTTAATGGTCCTCTAGGTTGCTGAGGTAGGACATCGACATCAATGCCATCCAAAACATGGAGTGCTCTCTTAAAACCCGCAGGAGCAGCCCGAACTGGAGTTCCAAGAGAATTCTTGAAGGGTTCCCAAAATGCTATTTCTTGTTCCTCTCCATATCCCCTAGTGGCAAGTATAATAGATTTAACAAGAAGCGCTTTACTCTTAGGTCCCACTGCAATTAAACCTAAGCCGCCTTCGTTACGTTTTCGCCACAATTGGGTTTTAGCTGCACGAAAGGGCTGTGCTCTCCATAAATAGTATCCAATAAGTCGCTCAATTCGGGAGGCGTGTTTTTCAGGCATTGGTAGTATCTGCCCCATATAAGATAATTTTGCCAAAACAAACTGATTGATGTGCCACACTTTCTGTAGAAGATTCAAGTTTCGGCCAAGATGTGCAGTGGTATTCAGCCTAATCAAATTTATTTTGTGATCCCAGTTGCGAGCAATCATCGATGTAAACGGCTTGGAGAAGATGATGCCGAGAATCTTGACATTATATTGTATCGGGATATCGAGAAATGTGTGATCAGTCGGCCACGATCCAAGAGGGAGCAGTTGCGACTTGGCGGTGTTCATTGTGGCATTAGAAGCTTCCTCATAAAGTGTGATGGCGGTATGTACCAAGGGTAAGGCCTCACGCCTACGGATGAGCAGCGTGACGTCATCATAAGCTCTGGCACAAAATAATCGAGCTGGAGTGACAGTCCCAGTCAACTTAGCCTGAAGATAGCGAAGAAAGGGAGAAGAGAATCATTGATAGTGGACAACCCTGGTGTACAGAGTTAGTAAGTTTTATAGGCTTACTGAAGTATCCATTGACTTGCACCTTCGAAGACATCTCACTGTAGACGGTTCTGATTGCAGATATTAGCAACGGTGGAAGTTTGAATTTCTGAAGCACTTTAAACATATAAGCATGGTCAATTCTATCAAAGGCTTTATCAAAATCCAGACTGACCAACGCAGCAGCCTCCGACGGATTCCGTTCATAATGGAGAATTGTATCTCGGAGGACCAGAAGGTTGTCAACTATGGTCCTGCCCGGGATGCCACATGTTTGTCCGGAGGTTACAATTGTAGGTAGAATAACCCTTAATCTGTATGCAAGTACTTTCATCACAATTTTGTAGTCGGTGTTTAAAAGTGTTATTTGTCTATAGTCCCAGACACTCATTGGAGGCCTTTTCTTTGGGAATAAGATGACGATGCCATCTGCGAATCCAACGGTTCGATCCAATAAGGATCTCATTTACCAACTCTACAACTTCTGCTTTGATTATACTCCAAAAGATCTTGTAGAATGAATATATCAGGCCATCTTCTCCTGGGCAGGAATGGAGGTTAGCGGAATTAATGGTTTGCAGAATCTCGGTGGCAGAATATCGCTGCTCCAAGGAACGCTGTTCCTCGACAGTTATACCGGTGTCAATATATTGGAAGAGCTCCTCCATGGCGTTATTGCGTAGGTCAGTGGTGTCAAACATGGTGCTATAAGATGTTTGGATAGTCTGTAGGATTTGAGGCACAGAGGTGACCTTGGTGCCTACCGGTGTCAGAAGAGCACTACCAGCACACTTCTCCTTAATGGTATGAAACAAAGAAGCTTTCTCTTGTGCCACGACGGAGTCATGAGTTCGCGAACGGGTCATATTTCTCGCCAAAACATGTTGCTGTATGTCCACGAGCTTCCGCTTCACAGCTTGAAGGCGATGGGATACGTCCTGACCTCTCTGTTGTCTAGAGAGAAGACCCATTAATGTTTCTTGGTAAAAGTCGAAGGTGTGACGTCGTTCAATTGCCCTCTCACGACCTTTGGTCTTGAAGAAGGTCGTAATACCAGGCTTAAACATACGTCGCCATTTCTCCAACACCAACAGCGGGGAGCGTCGAGCTTTACCCTGAAGACCTTGCCACAACTTGGCAAAATCTGCAGCAATAGTGTTGTCATGTAATAAAGCTTCGTTTAATTTCCAATAACCTCTGCCATATAGCGGAATGCGACTCTCAGCTATTAATTGCAGTTTGACAGCATGGTGGTCAGTAAAGGCAACAGGTAAAAGTCGCACTCTGTGAATCAGAGAGTTGAACTGAGCGCTTAAATAGAAACGATCTATCCTTGAGGCACAGTTCGCTCGACAATAAGTAAATTCTACAGACGTAGCGTTCATATGTTCCCAAACATCACAAAGACGTAGCCCGGTTACCAGCTGATCCAATGCAAAAGATTTGTTATAACCAGGACGCTGATCCTTAGCATGTAGCACGCAATTGAAGTCGCCACCTGCTAAAAGCAGGGCATAATTCCATCTCACATAATAGGGTACAATGTTTGTTATAAATTCTTCTCGCTCATGGCGCCTATCACTCCCTGAAGGCAAGTATAGGTTAAGCAGCAGCATGTTGTCCATTCTAGCACTTATAACACGACCACTAGGATGCATCTCTATCTCGGCAAACGTCAAACCTGCTCTGTACAAAATAGCAGTACCACGCATATGTTCTCCAACATTCACCACACAACTGTACTGTGGACCCATAAAGCCAAAGTCGGTTATGTTAACTTCTTGGAGTAAAACTATATCTAAATCATGAGTCCGCACAAAATCACGTAAAAGGGCCTGTTTGGCAGTGCAGCGTAGTGAGTTGATGTTAACAGTGGCAAAGGTACGTAAGACAACCATTAGAACAAGGCCAGAAGTAAACCAGAGCAGGTCACCGTCCAAGATGTATCTAGTCATTTTCAACGGCATGAATATGTGTTCGTGATACCCGTGGAAACTTTTTCGGTGGGCTTCCAGACCGAGAAGGCAAGTGCTTCCTGAGTCGAGGGTCTCTCACGGTCTCCCACGCGATGTTAGACTCCGTTTCTTCGGTGCTCTCCTCCTCACTAACAGACAGCGGGCGTTCTCTCCTAACCGGCACAGGTTCGTCGGAATCCATCTCACTCCATTGCTGGTGTTCAATTATTACAGTGTCTGGTGGATCGCAGGGGCCAACCATGTTCTGGTCACCACTATTAGGCACCACAACTGTAGAAGATCTGAGGGAGTATTGACATCTACCGGTGCGGACAAAGATGTCTCCTGCACCGCCACATCGTCACGCATACAGCTGGTATTCGGGTAGACTTCCTCTGTAGGTTTGACGTTACAAACGGGCTCTATTTCACTAGCTTCAGTAGCGGGCCCATTTGACGTACCTACTGTTTGTTTACATTCCTCTTCCGCCCGAGCGCTAACTTGACCTTTCACTACATCGCTGAATAACACAGTCCTGCGCAAGACAGAGACAGGCAGTACAGACTTATTGTATGGATAGTGTGAGCGAAAATGAGAAGCTTCCCCACACACACATAGCAAGTTTGCGGTTGTCCTAGATAGGGCACCCAACAGGAAACCCACACACTACTACTGTAGATGGAATTTCCTTTTTTAATTCCATTCTTACAGAACGAACACCAGACTTGACGGGGTACTTATAACCTGCGTTCCATTGTTCTTCTTGAACCTCTAGTATTTTCCCATATTGTGAAAGTTTCTGTTCCAGAAACGTGTGAGTGAAAACCCGGACATTTACAATGCGGCAGTCAGCGGGCCCAATATTTACCGTTAGTATTTCACCATTTTCATAACTAAACTTTGCCACCCCTTGAAATTGCAGTAAATATCTTTCATAGTGTGTTACAGATATAAATTTTATAAAAACTGATTTTTCTCTAGAATGAAACTGTAGTGTATCTACCTGATCAGGTGGTATTTTCATGTAGTCGTGAATCCAGTCATGCACTTCCATCGCGCTGGGTCGACGTTCAGCTCCTCGAAATGAGATTTGCAAAGTATTTTGCCGGCGTATTGCCTCCATCATTAGAAAGGCTTTCCTTGTAGAACTATAGATTCACACAGAACAATCTATTTGACGTTCCTTAACGCCGCTCGATTACGCGCAACACAGCGGACAAACAACCTCTCGGTCCGCTAGCCGCAGGCAGCCTGTTCAATGATTGCCTCCTGTGAGGAACGAACTCACTACCCCTGGTTTACAAGACCAGTGCTCTACCACTGAGCGAAGGAGGCTAGGCACCGAGCATTAAGTGGTCATTGTACAAATCCCCCACAATGGGAAGAATGAGATGAGATACACCAGATGGCCGGAACCAGGAGCGCAAAATAGCATCTCAGTTACTCAGTTTTAATTAAGCACACTATGAAGATAAGCATTACTCCATGGACCATGGGATCATTTAAGCATTATTTCACCAATTTCATTCATCATCCGATATGGCCACCCAGGTGAAAGGACGTTAAGCTAATAAACAAAACAAAACAAAAAAAACAAAAAAACAAAAGAACTTATGTGTTCCATTGACATGACTTTCTCTACATCACTGTAACACATTATTGTTGAAAAGCATATTGTTCTATATGCTATATGGTAATAGAGATTAACATTAGCAGAAATTGTCTTAATTAATTGCTTCCTTCTAAGTAGAAGGAAAATAAGGGAATACATAGTCTAAAGTGAGAGTCAAATCTTTTAAAAGGTTGCCTTGTGGATGAAATCCGTTTCAATGCATGGTCAGGAGAAAAGTGTGAGAAAAGTTTAAATATTTTGCAATATCTCAGAAATGGTCAATTCCACGAAATAAAAACGTATACGACATAAATTGTGTGCTTTAACGAGATCTACATTATTTGTGTAGTATGTTTTTGTCTGTCTCTTACAGTTTACCAGCTCTGATAAATTCAACAAAATTCATCCAGAATAAAAAGAGAGACTATTACCAGAAAATTCCAGATATATATTTTATTTTAATAAAAAATTGTTAGAGCTATTTTTGTGAAAATCAAAAATTTCGAAATTTTTCCATGTAAAGAGTAGTTAGAAGTGGGGGATTTTTCTCGAAAGCTTCTTGTCGCATCCTTGGAAGATACTAAACTTAAATGCCAAGTTTGGTGTTTTACCGACTTTTTTGAGTTATGGTGTTTATAGACACACAGACACGCACGGGCCTTTTTCTACAAATGCTTCTTTTGGATACCGAATTTTTGGGTCGAATGCAATACCTTCTCTATACACTATATAGATAGTAGGTACGTGTAGAGAAAGTAAAAAACAAACGATGTGGTACGGTAATGAAGATATGAATGAGTAATACAGATGTGTGTGTGTGTGTGCTGGGGGGGGGGTATTTACCCTCCTGTTGTTGCTGCGTCGTAATTCAAAATATATTATAGTTTGTACACAACAAAATGTCAAATGTTGCCAAAACGGGGAGCTCGGGGAAAAAAGTGAAGATAACAGAAACCTTGTGTGCATTCACATGAGCTTCTCTACGTCTCTAAAAAATTATTGTTGAAAAGTTTCTTCTTCTATCTACTTCATACTAATCGATAGCCATTTTTGAACAAATCAAAATTATCGAACATTTTTCCATCTAAAGGGTAGTTTGGGAGGGGGGATTTTCTTCAAACTTCTCGTTAGTATTCTTGAAAGATAAATTTAAATATCAAGTTTTGTATTTTACAGACTTTTCATTTTTGAGTTATCGTATTCACAAGCACACGAACACACGGACCTTCTTCTAAAACTGCTTTTTGGTTACAGGGAACTCTAAAACATGGATTTCCGGTGAAATCTCTATATCCAATTTTTGGGTGGAGTACAATACCTTCATTACTATATACCAGGTACTACATAGAGAAAGTAAAAATGTAGCTTAGTTTATGTTCCATCACATACTTCACTAAGACTCGTCTTAAACGTTCAAGTGGATTATAAGTGGCGAAAATTTCGCAAAACTGAAATAAGCGTTTACATTTTTCATTTATTACTTTCTCTATACGCACTATGTACATAGTGTATAGAGAAAGTATTGCACTCCACCAAAAAAATTCGATACAGAGATTTCATCAGAAATAAGTTTTAGGGTTTCCTTTAACTAAAAAATCTGATGTGTACCATTCACATGTCTTTCTATAAATCTCTGCAACAAATTATCTTATAAAACTTATATTTCTATTTACTTCATGCTAATCAGAAAAAAATTTGCAGAAATAGTCTTATTACTTGCTTCCTTATAAGTAGAAGCGAAAAAAGAGAGTACCATAGGTAAAAGTGATAGTCAAAAGCTGGTTGCTATGTCACTGAAGTTCCTTTGTTTGTATGGGCAGCAGTTGAGAAATTCCTATATGAGAAAAGTATCAGTTTTTCAAAGCAAGAGCCAAAAGCAAGAAATGCCTAAAACACGATAAAGTCCACGAAAAAAATGTATATAACATAAATTGTGTGTTTAAACGTGCACTACATTTTTCGTGTAGTAAATTTTTGTCCATCTTTTACGGTTTAGCAGTTATTCAAATTTCCGTAAAATTCATCCAGAATAAAGTACTCTTCAGAGGCTATTCCCAGAAAATTCAAGATATACATTTTATTTTCAGGTAAATATCTTTAATATACGAAATGTTAATCAAAATCGTTAGCGCCATTTTGAGAAAATTAAAATTTTCGAAAAAAGTTCCATGTAAAGGGAAGTTGGGGGTGGGGGGATTTTTCTCAAAATCTTCGTGTCGCATCCCTGGAAGATACTAAAATTAAATACCAAGTTTGGTATTTTACTGACTTTTCGTTTTTGAGTTATCGTGTTCACAGACACCCGGACACACGGACACACACACGGACCTTTTTCCGAAAATGCTTTTTTTAGATTAAGGGGACCCTAAAACATATATTTCCGGTGAAATCTCGGTATTGAATTTTTGGGTGGAGTGCAATAACGCGTACATAGCGCGTATAGAGAAAGGGATGCGACATGAAGATTTTGAGAAAAATCCCCCCATACCTAACTATACTTAACATGGAACTTTTTTCGATTTTTTTTTCAAAAATGTTCTAACGAGTATGGTTCGTATATTTATGACTGCCTCCGTGGCCGGGGCGGGGAATTTTTCTCTAGCCAGAATTATTCCTTACCCCCCCCCACAGAGTCTGGAAGTTTGTATGTGAGTGTGAATGTGTGCGTGTTTGAGTAAAACAAAAATGATTTAAACCAACGTAAAAGAACCTACAGACAACGAGTTGTTTCAAGTGGAAAGCCCCCGATATGACCTTAGATGTTAAAGGGGGCTATATAAATGAAACAGTAAAAAAAAATTACCTGACAAATAAAATGTATATTTGAATTTTCTGAAGACTATTTTATTCTGGGTGAATTTTAAGGAATTTTGCATAACTGCTTAAACTGCACAAAAACTTACCACACTTACTACACAAAAAATGTAGAGCATATTCCTTGTTTTCCTTTGAAAAACTTAACTTTTCTCATACAGGAATTTGTCAACTCCTGTCCATACAAACAAAGGAACTTCAGTTACACAGCAAGCAGCTTTTGACTATCGCTTTAACCTATGGTACTCCCTTATTTCTCTTCTACTTATAATAGGGCAAGTAATAAGACTATTTCTGCTAATTTTTTTTCGAATAGCATGAAGTAAATAGGATCATAAGCTTTTTAACAATAATTTGTTGCGAAATGTAGAGAAAGTTATGTGAATGCAACGCATCAGATTTTTTAAAAACGTGCTCCATTCACATGGCTTTATATACATCTCTGTAGCATATTTTTAGTAATAGGCCTATTCTTATATCTATTTCATGCTATAACATTAGCAGAAACGCTCTTATTACTTAGTTCCTTATAAGCAGAAGGGGACTAAGGAACACGCTAATTACATAATTTATATATAAACATATATATATAAACACATATATGTTTTAAAATGTTGTTATTATGGGATTGAAATCCCTTTCTTTGCGAGCCAAGGTTAAGTTACCGCCTGAGAAAAGTATTTTCAAACTAAAATCAATAACAAGGAATTTCTCGAAAATGACTAACTCCACGAAAAAAATGCATATGACACAAATCGTGTGTTTTTATCGTAGTTATGCAAAATTCAATAAAAATCATCCAGAATATGAGATTTTAATTGAAATCTTTAGAGTCATTTTTGAGAAAATAAAATATTCGAAACTTTTTTCATGTAAAGGGTAATTTGGGGTGGGAGGATTTTCTAGAAAAGCTTCATGTCGCATCCTTGGAAGATGCTGAACTTAAATATAAAGTTTGGTATTTAATGAACTATGCTGCTCACACACACACAAACACACATACACATACACACAGAAACCCATTTTTCTAACATTTTTTTGTTTTTGTTTTCAGGGGTCCCAAAACATGTATATCCGGTGAAATTTCGGTATCGAAGTTTTGGGTACAATATAATGCTTTGTCTATACACTATGTACATAGGTATTCGAGCTTAGATATTTTGTATTACTGGCACAACTGTACACTCTAGTCAACAACTTGCATGTAAACGTATACAAAATAAAAGATGATTTATAAAGTGGTTCCAGAAACCATTTTTAGGCGCAATTTAATTGGCCATCAGGAGGAAAGAATTTCTTTAGATACTGCACAAACATAGAAACATACAACACTAAACAGCCATACCCAAAGCGGGATTTAAATCCGCGACTTTTTCGCGGCAGAACGTCAACGCCAAACGCGTCAACGACCACGGCTAACGGTGCCGGCCAGTTAGCAATTCTCTTTCTATAGAATTCTAGCAAACAAACTAAAGAATAAGAACTGAAGCTTTCCTGGCGACGTGTTAATTCAAAATCTTCTCGGGCTTCTAGCCAGGTAAAAACTTGGCTCGACACCAACGTTTCGAAGAAGTGCATCTTCCTCGTCTTCAGGGTGAACTGATGGTTTGAGCTTGCGGAGACTGGTATTTATAAGAGCTGGGATGAAGCTAACCAATCAGATGTTAGCTTCATCCCAGCTCTTATAAATACCAGTCTCCGCAAGCTCAAACCATCAGTTCACCCTGAAGACGAGGAAGATGCACTTCTTCGAAACGTTGGTGTCAAGCCAAGTTTTTACCTGGCTAGAAGCCCGAGAAGATTTTGAATAAACTAAAGAATACTCTCATTTTTAGTAATCAGAAAAAATCGATCTTATAGGTGACATGCCAAGAAGCTTTTAATTTCTGCAGCCCCTTTTACTACTATAGTTATATCGAAGGCTTTTAACTAAAACATTCTTGTTTTACTCTTGGAATTTTAGATTAGTTTACTGTAGACTTCTTACTCGCTCATTCACTCTCACATACACACCGACAACTCTATGGAGGGTAGATATAATCCTAATTAAAGAAAAAATTCCAAACTCAGCTTGAAATCGAACTCGGGTCCTCCGGTGAGAAGTCGGCTAGCTGAGCACTTGACCACGGAGCTAAAAGAAACTTGAACCTTGTTTTCAACTTCTTCATGTACACAAAATTATTTTATATGCATTTGATGGAGCAAATGATCATGACCGACATGTTATTTAAACTGACTGAGAAAGAAATATTTTGTAAAATCGTAAAAATACTCAGGCGTTAACAAGAAATTTCCATACAACGTTTATAATTCCTGACTTGGCACATTTTTCTCTACCAAATCAAAATAATTTTTATTGCAATTTCAAGCATTACACAAAGCAATTTTATGAATTAAGTACTTAAAAATTATAACTGAAAATCAAACTTGGAACATCAAACACAGAAAAGCTGAAAAAACCAGTACAATTTAAAAAGAATTACAAATTAAACAAGCTAATGTGCTCCATTCACATGACTTTCTCTACTTCTTTGTAACATATTATTGTTAATAAGCTTATTCTTCGATCTACTTCATGCTAATCGAAATAAACATTAGCTGAAAGAGTTTTATTACTTAGGTCTTTATAAGCAGAAGGGAAATAAGGGAATGCACTAGGCTAAGCCGATAGTTAAATGTTTTAAGATGAGGCTGCTATGGAATTGAAATCCGTTTCTTTCCATGGCCAGGAGTTGACAACTTCCCGTATGAGAAGTTTTTAGTGTTTTTAAAACTGAAACCAATAACAAGGAATATCTCAAAAACGCCCAACTTCAGTAAAAATGTATATGAATAAATTGTGTGTGTTAAGAAGATCTATATTTTTTGTGTAGTAAGATTCTGCCTATGTTTTACGGTTTACTAGTTATACCAAATTCAGAAAAATCCATCCTGAATAAAGAGATATTTTGAGGCTATTCCCAGAAAATTCTAGATATACACTTTGTCATGTAAAAATCTTAAATATAAAGGACTTTAACCAAAATCGTTAGAGCTATTTTTGAGAAAACCAAAATGTTCTAATTTTTTCCATGCAAAGAGTGGGGGGATTTTCTTGAAATTCTTCGTATCGCATCCTTAGAAGATACTGAATTTAACTATTAAGTTTGGTATTTAATGGGCTTTTACTTTTTGAGGTATGATGACACACGGAAATTTTTCTAAAAATATTTTTTTATTCAGGGGGTCCCAAAACATCTATTTTCGGTGAAATCTTGGTATCAAATTTTGGGTGCAATACAATACCTATATACTATGTACATAGTAAAAATTATAAATAATGAAAAACCCTAGAAAGACGTTTTTTCCAGCTAGTTAGAAAAGAGAATTTTCTCTCAGACGATTTGCTGCTAGAATGTTTTAAAGTGGAGCACCTCCTCCTAAAGTATTAAACGATTTTCAGAGTCTTGCAGTGTGAGGCTGTTTTATACACACGATTTTGAAGAACGTTTACAATGATGGGAAGTCTTTATGGATAACCACTTAAAAATGCACTACTTTTATACACATGTGAAGCTGGATATTGTTTAAAAATGAGTTTAAGTGAGAATGTTCAATTCTTCTAGTTACTCAATGCTAATAAGATAAACTTTAAAGAAGTAGTGTGATTAGCTAGTTGCTTATAAATTCAAGAATAATAAGGAAATAAACTAGGCTAATGTGACAGTTAAATATTTTAAAAGCTGATCGTTAATTAATAAGTTGACAACATTAACATTTCGTTCTCCTTGCAAGAGTTAAGGAAAAATTGACGATTTACGTCTTCCCATTTGAAAAAAAAATATAAATATTGGATACCTCACAATAAAAACAAACAATTTCTCGGAAATGGTTAACTCAAAAAAAAAAAAAAAGTATTGTACATAAATGGTGTTTTAACGACATACACATTTTTTGTTCATTAACTTTTTTTTTCTATCTCTTGCGGTTTGCCAGTTATGCAATAGTCCTCCTAAATAAAGAGTGCTTCAGAGGCACTTAAGAAAATTCAAGATATACATTTTATATACAGCGTTCTAATTAAAATCCTTTCAGAAAATTGAACATTCCGAAAAATCTTCCAAATAAAGGGTAATTTGTGGTGGGAAATTTTCATTAAATTCTTCATGTCGCATTCTTGGAAGATACTGAATTAAATACAAAGTTTGGTACCAAACCATCCTTTCGTTTTTGAGTTCTGTTGTTCACAGACACACGCACACATACACGAGCCTTTTTCTAAAACTCTGTTTTTGTTTCTTTTGTTGTTGTTTTTTTTTCAGGTGTCTTCAAGACAAGTAATTTCAGTGAAATCTAGTGACGAACTTTTTGGTGAAATACAATACCTTAGTTATCTATTAGTACATGGTGCGAAGTATAGAAAGTAATAAATAATTGTGGATAGAGAAAGTCATGCTATGCAACACATTTGGGCTTTTAGGAGTGTATCTTGATATATCAGTAAGAAATCTGACTGATGGTATTGTGAAAGCACCTGATATTTAACGTTAGGCAAAAATTTACGATGTAGTTATACTTGATGTTCTTTTGCCTGCAATTCGTTAAGTATGTAGGAGTAAATAAGCCCCACAACATGGCGCGAATGACACACGTCACAAATCATCTCACTTTCCAATCACTTTCCTCATGTTTACACCTGTTGCTGTCTTGTTTGATTTAATTAGTACATCCCGAGATTTACGAATGCTGCTCTTAGTGAGAGTGGTAAGTTCTGTGGTTAGTTTTGTGATTTCTCTTACCCTCGAAATGGGATACAGCACATTTATTGACCACATGTTCACACTTTTCTCTTTTCACCATCTGTAACATCGATTAAGATGTTCAGTGCTCAACCAAATAACATTTTCGATCAAAGCTCGAAATTCTTCCTATCGTCTGCTCCAGAAAAGTACGTGGGAAGATTTGCATTGACCATCTAATTGCAGAATGGCTGTCCTGGTGCTATTGCGGCACTAAATTTATGAACCGGAAACTATGAGGCTTATTGGAGCAAACACATTTCAGTATAGATCATTTTATCGAGATACTTAACCCTTATGTAGTCGCAGAGGGGTTAGAACAAACCGATTAGGAAAGTTCATTATTATTATACATGCCTTTCAACAGTAAAAAAATCTGATGTGTTCCATTCACATGACTTTCTCTACATCTCTGCAATAAATTATTTTTAAAAAGTTTATGCTTCTATTTACTTTCATCTACAAAAAAAAAAAAAAAAAAATTAGCAGAAATAGTCTTATTTCTTGCTTACTTGTAAGCAGAAGTGAAATAAGGAAGTACCATAGGTTAAAGTAATAGTTGTTATGTGACCGAAGTTCCTTTGTTTGTATGGACAGCAGTTCACGAAGTCCCGTATGAGAAAAATATAAGTTTTTTATAGCTGAAACCAAAAATAAGGAATATCTCAGAAACAATCAACACCACGAAAAAAATGTATGTAACATAAATTGTGCGTTTTAAAGTGTTCTACATTTGTTGTGTGGTAAGTTTTTGTCCATCTCTTACGGTTTAGCAGTTATGCAAAATTCCGTAAAATTGACCCAGAATAAAGTAGTCTTCAGAGGCTATTCCCAGAAAATTCAAAATATACATTTTATTTGTCAGGTAAATATCTTTAATATACGAAATTTTAATCAAAATAGTTAAAACCATTTTTGAGAAAATCAAAATTTTCGAAAAAATCTCCATGTAAAGGGTAGTTTGGGGTGGGGGGATATTTCTCAAAAGCTTCGTGTCGCATCCCTGGAAGATACTAAACTTAAATACCAAGTTTGGTATTTTACCGACTTTTCGTTTTTGAGTTATCGTGTTCACAGACACACGGACACACACACACACACACACACACACACACACGGACCTTTTTGTGAAAATGCTTTTTTTGGATATAAGGGACCCTAAAACATATATTTCCGGTGAAATCTCGGTATCGAATTTTTGGGTAGAGTGCAATACCTGCTCTATACACTATGCACACAGTGCGTGTAGAGAAAGTAAGAAATTGCCATTACAAAACGAGAAACAAGCGAAGAGTAATTCAGTACTTACAAAACATGACTTTGTCTAAAGCTCTGTAACAAATTATTGTTGAAGAGCTTATTCTTCTAACCACTTCATGCTAATCGAGATAAACATTATTAGAAATTAACTTTATCAGTTGCCTCCTCGTAAGTACGAGAAATAACGGAACACACTAGGATAAAGCGATAGTAAAATATTTCAAAGGCTAGCTGCCATGTGGTTGAAATCCGTTTCTTTGCATGGTCAGGAGTTAATACGTTTTTAAAACTGAAACCAACAACAAGAAATATTTTGGAAATATATATAAAAAAAACATAAAAAAACATATATAAATTGTGTGTTTTAACGAGAACTACATTTTTGTGTAATAAGTTTTTGTCTACCTCTTACAGTTTGCCAGTTATACCACATTCTGCCACATTCATCCAAAGAAATCTTCAGAGGCTATTCTCTGAAAATTCAAGATATATATTTTAAATAGCATATAAATATCTTTAATATACAGATTTTGTCAAAACCGTTACAGCCATTTCTGAGAAAATCAAATTGTTCAACGTTTTTCTATGTATAGCAAATTTCCTCAAAATCTTCTGGTCTCACCCTTGGAAGATACTGAACTTAAATACTCAGTTTAATATTTTAATGATTTTTCTTTTTGAGTTATTGGGTCACAGACTCTAAGACACATACATGGACACACAGACAAACACACACGGACCTTTTTCTAAAATCTGATGTGTCCTTCACATGGCTTTCTCTACATCTCTGGAACAAATTATTGTTAAAAAATTTATTCTTCTCTACTAATCGAGATAAACATTAGAATAAATTATCCTGATTACTTGGTCCCTTGTAAGAAATGAGGAAAAATATGTGTTGCATTCACATGATGTCCTCCAGCTGTACAGCAAACATACCTTTTATTCAAAACATTAATCTGTTATCTACACCATACTAATCAAGATAAACATAAGCAGAATTAGTCTTATTACTATCTCCTTGTAAGTAGAAGGGAAATAAGAAAATGCACAGGCTAAAGCGATAGTCTCTCCTTTAAAAGCCGGGCGCTATATGAAAATATTTAAGTCTAATCTCTTTGCTTTCCAGTAGTAAACAAACGAGATAAGAGAAGAAAGATGTCTTCCCTTTTGAGAAAAGTTTAAGTGGCTAAAATTAAAACTAATAATCCGGAATATGTCGGAAACAGTTAACTCTACAAAAAAAGTATATAACATAAATGGTGCATTTTAATGAAATTTACATGTTGTGTAAGTTCTTGTATGTCTCTTACGGTTTGCCAGTTATGTAAAGTCACCCAGACTGAAGAGGGTCTATTCCCAGAAAATTCAAAATATACATTTCGTTTGTCATAAAAATGTCTTAATCAAAATCATTAGAGCCAGTTTTGAGAAAATCAAAATTTTCGAAAAATGTTCCATGTAAAGGGTAATTGGAGGTGGAGGATTTTTTTGAAAATTTCATGTCGCATCCTTGGAAGATACCAAACTTAAATACCAAGTTTAGTATTTAACGGTCTTTTCGTTTTTTAGCTATATTGCCCACAGACACACACACAGATAGACAGACACACAAACGGACATTTCTCTAAAAAAAAGAGTATTCAGGGTGTCTCAAAACATGCATTTCCGGTGAAATCTCGGTATCGAACTTTAGTGCAATTCAATACCTTCTCTACATATTATGTACATAGCAGGTATAAAGAAAGTAAAAATCGTATGTGTTCCGTTTGCATTACTTTCTCTAGCTGTTCGAAATACAAACTATTCTTACAAAAGATTATTCTTTTATCTACATCATGCTAATCGAGATAAACATTAGCAGAATTGCTCTTATTGCTTGCCTCACTGTAAGTAGAACGGAAATAAGGGGATACATGATGCTAAAGCAATAATCAAATCTTTTAAAAGCTGGTCGCTATGAGAAACAATTGCGGTTCAGTCCGTTTTGCATGGTCCCATTTGAGAAACTTTAGGTAGTCCAAAACTGAATCCAATAACAAGGCATATCTCAAAAACTGGCATCTCTGCAAGAAAAAACGTATATTTAATAAATTATGTGTTTTGACGAAACCAACGTTTATTGTGTATTAAGTTTTTGTCTATCTCTTACGGTTTAACCGTTATGCAAAATTCTGCAAAACTCATCCACAATAAAGTGGTCATCAGGGCTATTCCCCAAAAAATTCAAAATATACATTTTATTTGTGATGCAAATTAATCAAAATTGTTAGAATAATTCTTTGCAAAAAGAAAATTTTCAAAAATGTGTCCATCTAAAGGGTAGTTTGTGCTGCGGGTATTTTTTCTTTTATGAAAATCTTCGTGCCGCATCCTTAAAGATACTAAGCATAAATAACAAGTTAAGTTTTAACGGTCTTTTCGTTTTTGAGCTATGCTGTCCATAGACACACACACAAACACACACTCATAGACTAGCACACATACGGACCTTTTTCTAAAAATGCTTTTCGAACTAATTGAGCCTCAAAACATATTTCAGGTGATATCTCGACATCTAATTTTCGGTTGGAATACATACATATATGCATACATATGTACATACTTACGTACGTACATACATACATATATAATACATACATACTCACATACATACACACTTGCGTTCGTACATACACACATACACATACATACTTACACACATACTCACATACACACATACATACATACGTGCTAGAGAAAGCAAAAATGCGATTTTTTTTTATACATGGAAAAGTAAAACATGTATTTCCGGTGTAATCTTGGTATCGAATTTTTCGGTGGAGTGCAATACCTTCTCTATCTATGTATGTACAATGTAGAAAAAGTAAAACTTAAATCAAGTGCATCAAATATTTGGAAATACTTAATTAAGGAATAACATTATTTCATAACATTTGTGCATTAAAACTTCTTTGTGTGTGTGTGTGTGTGTGTGAGGGCTGAGCTTTTATCTATCTCTTATGGTTTACCAGTTATACAAATTTGTGCAAAATTCATTTTAAACTGAAGATGGTTTCACAAGCCCTCCGCAAAAAATTCAAAATTTATATATACATTTTAATAATCAGACATTATGTGCCAATTTAATCTAAATCGTTAGAACTATTTAAAAAAAAATGTTCCATGTAAAAGGCAATTTGAATTTGGAGTGGCGGTTTAAATGAAAATCTTCAAAATATGTGTTGGTATTTGCACGACATTTTGTCTTTGGTTTGTGCAATGATGATGTAGAACCGGTGGAATACAGAGCAAACCGGAGAACCGGGAGAAAACCCGCCCCTGCGCCGCTTTGTCCACCACAAATCTCACATGCAGTCGCTTAGGATCGAACCAGGCCGTCTAGGTGAGAAGTGAGTGGTATAAACACGCGCGGCCGTTTCAGTGGTTGATGAACGAGTATTGAGGTGCTGTAAAGACACCGAACAAATACGTCATCTGTCGATATTAATCTCCATGATGTGTTATAGTTCATACTTTAACCAGTCGAAGCTTGATGTCGCAGCTTCGAAACATCTTTGGTGTATATTTTCTGGAAAATTGAAAATGACATACTTTTGAAGTTCGGCAGCGCATAAAGCACTAATGCACACATATTCTCAGCAGGCAAGTGGCGTGAAAACAAACAGAATTCTCCTGAAAACCTGCCCTAGCTTTCAGGTGAAGGGATAAGGGGCAGTTACCTACTCTGAAGATTGCGTATGACGAACGCTTTCGAGTTTGTTCTTGAATGTGAAAGATACGCATTTTGTCCTAACTACCAGTATCTTTACTTATTATCCTAATCTTTTGTTGTCGGTCTGGGTAGCTCGGATTTGGTTGATTCCAGGTCATGGGCTAAACCTGGCCCAGGTCAGTGGTTTTTAAGTATACCTAAAAGCGTCAATCCTGAGTCAGTAGAATTTACTGGAATGTAAATGCAGGACGAAATTTAGGCACACATATGATCCTGGTAATTGACAATGTCGTTAAGAAACAAATATATACAGCATTTTGTAATTATTCTAATAGTAATGTCTCAAAAACTTTCTTTAAATATGAATGATAAAACTTGTTGCATCCACAATTAACTTTACAAGTTAAAGACAGGAAAATAAACGTCTTGTCTTATAGTAAAAGAAATGCATTAACCTTGTCTACAATCCTGTGGTAGCATTCTGGCAGTATTCTTGCCTCTGTTGTTTTTAACAGTTCTTTGCCTCATGTCTTTAGAAGATATTATCAGCGGCGTAGGTATATATCCCATCTTATTTTCCCAATCATTTTCTTTTATTTGTTGTCCGTTATGATGAAACTGTATATCGGAAGAATAATCAAATAACCAAAGGTGTACCCTCTTTAGCAGGATTTCGCAAGACAAGCAATCCCTTAACGTTAGCTAATCACTCACTGTATGTCGGTATGCTTACAAAAACTTGTAAAAACACACGACTAGGTGCTGCCCTACCTGGTTAACTTCCTAATCCACGCTGACCATGAGGCATATCTTTATTAGAGTTGAGCATTATGGTTTTGTATCAAATAGGATCTAAGCAACATTCTTGCTTCGGTGACATTTCGAAGCAACCTGTTTATTGACGTAAATTTATGTGGTTGTCATTTAATTTCTTTATCATGTTTCAGGTTCGAAGGAGCAGACAAGTGGACGGTGGGCGAGGAACAAAATGCAATTGGTGAGACGAAAAGATCTTGAGGAGAGAGCATCTAGATTCTAGAGGATCGAGGCATAGGGCTGATCCTAAAGGGAGAGAAATGTCCGCCTCTCGCATGGGCTGACATTTATACCAAGAGATGTTGGTCGCGATGGGACTCAGTGATCTTCAGGAACGATGTGCTGAAGAGAGGGTGGGAATCCGCAGATGGAAAAACCAGGATGGAATAGCTAGTGCTTTCGAGGAATAAGGTGAAGTAAGGCCTCAAGGAAACCCATGCCAACATTAGCTGGGGTGCACCTGGAACGAATAAGATCTTGAAGATATAGCGCGGATTCTATTGGTTACATTTTTGGAGGTACCACAATGACATTTGCGCTACAAGTCCTGGGACCGCGCTTCCGTTCGGGTCTGAGGAAGTAAATGGGTGACGCAGTAACAGCTAGCTAACACCGACAAGGTGAATCAATAAGAGATAAACAAGGATAAGCGACGCTCTCGCTCAGCGCAAACACCGCATTATCCAGAGATAATTACAATCTTCCGGGGAGTTCTTCCCCCATCTCCAGAAGGCTTCCAGAAGTTTTGCGGAGATATAAGCGAGCAACCTCGCGTGATCGAGGAGTAAGCAACGAGTTGGTCAGTGAGTTAGTCAATGGGACGGTCGATGAGTGAGTCGATCAGTGGGTTGGCAGGTGCGTTTCGGCTGCGTCGAAAAGTGCTGCTCTCCGAGTGAGACTGTTGTGACGTGCAGTGAGGTACTACGAGGGCCTTTTTTTTTTTTTCAACCTCCAATAGACAAGTTCATAGAAAACGATTATTTTATTACTAAAAGTTTTGTACACTTATGGTTACTTTTCAACATAATCACCGAAAAGATTGAGACATTTATCGTACCTGTGCACAAGCTTTGCAATACCCGCTTCAAAAAGTGTTGCCGCCAATGATTTCAAATGAACATTGACGTTGTATTGAAGATCGTACTTTACGACGTCTGCGGAGAGCCATTCAAAACAAACGAAGAGGAATACTGACTTCAGGAATTGTGTTGATCCTGACAACGCTCTTCCACACACTGCCAACACAACCCATCGGCTGCTTGAACAATTTCAATGAGACATTTTCGATCATCTGCCGTACAGTCTTGACCTGGCATTCAACGACTTTCACCTTTTCCCTGAACTGAAGACGTGGCTAGGAGGGAAGCACTTTCAAACCAACCAGTCTGTGTCTGATGAATTGATATTATCATAATTGATATATTATCATAGGGCTAGGATAGTTATACATTAAAACACGTAAAATATGTATGTAATTATACGATTTAAAACATCGTATTAACAACCTAGAAAATATGTGTTATTCAAAATCTCACAAAAATGGTAAAACAATAATTTTTAAAAATCGACATTGTGAGTTCATTTAAAATTCGTTATATTGGAAAATAAAATTATAATCCACCAAAATAATAAATGAATGTAAAACTCACCGAATTTGTGGACTGGAACAGCTGCTACTGATTTGAACTTAATTCTGCCCATTGCATTGTATAACAGAAATCATTTTAACAGAAACGATTATCCGTTGCTTCTGAGAATTGATGTGTACTGAGAAAAACAACGTTCGGCAACAACAGGCGTTATCGGTGCATATTTAAACTTTACAATTTCTTTCAGCTACAATGCTTCTTCATTGTCCAACAATTTGCTCTCCGTTTTACCAGAAATTGTATTTGCAATATGTTGTAATGTATGGTACCCTGGAATTTTTGTAGTACATATTCAAATTGTTCAACTACTTTTTTTGCAACTTGACCTGGGGCAGATGTTAGCTTCATTCCAGCTCTTATAAATACCAGTCTCCGCAGTTCACCCTGAAGACGAGGAAGATGCACTTCTTCGAAACGTTGGTGTCAAGCCAAGTTTTTACCTGGTTAGAAGCCCGAGAAGATTTTGAATTAATATGTACAATAAAATTTACAGTTTCGGACTCAGGAAACATTGTTTCGTGCACATTTAATATTTTTCATATGTTTTAACCAAATAAAAAAAAAAATTCCTATTACATACGAGGGTGGTCTGAAAATTTCACGGCCTCCCTCAGAGATCGCGGCACTACTTGCATGATTTGTTTTTTTCCTTACCGTGGTACACGTGTTAATAGATCCTATGTAAAACTACAAGTAATTCCAGGCAATTGTTGACTCTAGTCAGTTGTTTGAAGCAGTGGAAGTGCGCATTACTTGGAAAATGGAGAAATTCGAATATCGTGATGTGATAAAATTCTTCGTAAAAGAAAGTTTAACACCTACAGAAATTCATTTGTGGATTGTAAATGTGTGTGTTGACTCTTGACCTTCAGTTTCCACTGTGAAGAAATGGGCGGCCGATTTTAAACGTAACCGTGAAAGCGTCCAAGACGATCCACGCGAAGGATGTCCAAAAGCTGTAACCACACCAGAAATCACTGAAAAAGTGCATGACATGATTTTGGAAGATCGACGTACAAAGATGCGAGAAATTGCTAATGCTCTTGGAATTTGAAAGGAGCGTATTGGTCACATCTTGCATTAGGAATTAAATATGAAAAAGCTTTGCGCAAGATGGGTGCCGCATGGATAACAAACGCGTTCGCACGACTCCTTCTGAAAAGTGCTTAGCGACTTTTGCGCCGATACGTCACGATGGATGAAACATGGATTCACCACTACACACCCGAGTCCGAGCAGCAGTCGAGGCAGTGGACACAAGCTGGTTCCTCAGATCCAAGGAAGGCGAGGATGGTGCCATCGGCGGGAAAGAGCATGGCGTCAGTGTTTTGGGATGCCAAAGGAACTTTGTTGATTGACAATCTCGAAAAAGGTAAAACCATTACTGGAGAATACTACTCTCAACTTCTAACAAAACTGAATGCAAGGATTCGTGAAAACAGACCCGGGTTAAAAAAGAAAATCCATCAGGACAATGCACCTGCCCACAAAAGTGTTTTGGCAATGGGGAAGTTGAGAGATCTGCACTATGAAGTGCTGGAACATCCACCATATACCCCAGACTTCCATCTGTTTCCAAAACTGAAGAAATTCCTCGCTGGTAGGCGCTTTTCGTCCAATGAAGAAGCAATTGCGGTTGTAAATGGGTACTTTGCAGCTCTTCCAGAGGAACAAAAGACAGAGGGATAACGGTATTGAAAATGTATTGATATTAGAGGAGATTATGTTGAAAAATAAAACTACTTTGAAAGCATGAATTGTCGCTTTTCACTATCAGGCTGAGAACTTTTCAGACCACCTGGGTAGCTATCCTAGCCCCTAATCATAAGTAATACCACGAGTGTTTTCATTTTGTCGAAAGAGATGAAAACACGAGCTGCATTTGATAAGACAATTCAGCGAAATAGACTATTAATAATTTATAATATATAGGAAAGGAGTTTTATCAGATTATGACTGTAATACTTACATTAGTTTTTTTATGGTGTTTAATGCCCGCTTTAACTACTTATGGCACCGCAGGCGGTGACACTGATGATACACGAATGATGATGGAGCGGGGGGAATGAGATGGCGGGGGAAACCGGAGTACCCGGAGAAAACCCGCCCCAGCGCCGCTTTGTCCACCACAAATCTCACATGCGGTTGCTTGGGATCGAACCCAGGACGTCTAGGTGAGAGGCGAGTGCTCTAACCACTCGGCGCTTACATTAGTTTTTAAATGGTAGATGACGCATTCGACCATGTTTATTTACAGATTTTTTCTTTCTTTTTTTCTTTCTTTCTTTCTTCACTGTCTCCTGAATTAAACAAACGAACGTCAGGTGCGACAAGATTTTAAAGAAATGAACTTCAGCTGCGATAAGATGTATGCTCCAGTCAGATGACCGCCAAAGGTTGAAATTGCCTAATCTCGGCCATTACATTGGCGTTTAAATAGTTGAGTTCAATTGTTAAAAAGTAAGTCTTATCAAAATAATGAAATTGTTCTTAGTGTGCATGAGGTAATCCAGGCTCTAGAAATTATGCGATCTCTATCGTCCCAAAGTGTAATTAAAACATTTCTGTGAATATTGTAGTCGAAACAAGAGGCATTATTTATATTTTGAGCCTTATAATCAAAAACCGTATTTTTTTCATTGTAAATTGCGTTATTGTTTCTCGAAATATTCTCCTTTATGATCAATACAGTTATGCATGCGTTCGAACCATTGTCATAGCATTTTTTTTCCAATCTGCTTGAAATTATAGAAATACAATTGACAAAATACACTTCCAATGCTTAGGTAACAGAACTACGAGTATTTTATGGAACCAATGGTCAAACTTTGAATTTCATCTTTTACTTGTACCAACGTTGAATCTCATTTATAAGGAGACAGCCATTCAGCTCCAATAATCAAGGGGCACACTTTGCTGTGTTTTGGATTAGAATATGACTAAGATTGCAGTATATACGGAGAGCTAAAGAGATATTCCTCTTTTACGAGAATTAAGTTAAGTCCTTATGAAATTATGTTAGAATGCAATTTTGATTATTTTTGTTATGCTGGAGATGCATTTTTTACTCTATTGGAATGATAAGTATTAGCTTATATTCATCTTCGTAAGGATCCAAAATGGCCGCGCCGTGGCCGAGTGGTTAGACCACTAGCCTCTCACCTAGACGGCCGGGGTTCGATCTCAAGCTACCGCATGTGAGAGTTGTGGTGGACAAAGCGGCGCTGGGGCGGGTTTTCTCGGGGTACTCCGGTTTCCCCCGCCATAGCATTCCACCGGTGCTCGTTCACCATTCATGTATCATCAGTGTCACCGCCTGCGGTGCCATTAGGAGTTAAAGCGGGCGTTAAACACTACAAAAAAAAAAGTAAGGGTCCAAATAAGGTTGGGTTTGTAGGAATTCTGCAAGGAGATAAATATACTCCCTCCCCCAAAATAACACATCGTAATAAGAATTTTATATGTTCTTAGAAGGTTCAAAATATTTGAAATTAATACTGTTGCACAATTACCACTTTTTATTTTCTCTATTACTTATCTATAGTAAGGGATTGCACAAAAGATCCTTAGATCGAAGAATAAGCCCTCTTAAAATCCCCAGTTATACTACAATTACCATCTATAATAAACAGGTGAAGTAGGTAGGTATTGCATTCCACCCAAAAATTCTATATGCAGATTACAGTGGGAATACAGCTGTAGGAAAAAGGCTCATATATGTGTGAACATCGTGAGCACAATTAAAAATAAAATTCGATTAAATAAACAAATTAAATTCGGCATGTTCCAATGATGCGACAGGAAGATTTTAAAGAAAATACTCTCACCCCAAACAACCTTTTACATGGGATATTTTTGACATATTTAGCTGTAACGATTTTGATTAAAATACCATGTTTTAGATAATTTCATGACATATCTTAAATTTTCAATGAGTAGACTATGAAGTTCTCTTCATTCCGAATGGCTTTTACATGGTTCGTAAATCTAAGAATAGACAAAATCTTACAAAATTGTAGATCTCTTAAAAACATACAATGTATTTCAACTGCACGAAGTTAACTATTTCTGAGATATTTTTTCCTATTGCTTTGAATTTACAAATACTTACACTTTTTCTCAAATGGTAAGTAAGTTATTTTCTCCTCCTCCTGGTCAAGAAAAAAGAACCTAATTTCATACATAGCATCTGCTCTTAAAATATTTGACTCTTAGTTAAGCCTAATGTATCCCATTGTAGCTACATGAAAATATGTAATAAAACCATTTTTACAAAATTTTGTCCCGATAAACTTTAAATAATAATAATAATAATAATATTAATAATAATAATAATAATACATAGTAATAATACATAGTAATAATAGTGCAAGAACGGGTAGAAAAATTCATGTAAATGTACACCAGTTGTACAAAGCAATGGCGCTATGTTTCACAGATTTTATGCTGAGTAAACAATATAAATAAAAGTTGCCGCCAAAGAATAACACACAACTTGAAATCTGTCAAACCTACTCAACATCCAGCACATCCAGTTCGTGCTGCAACCTATCGCCGCAGCTCTGAACCTGGTCAACGAAAAGCAGCCGGCAGGTGTTATGAAAGTGAAATGCAGACAAATGAAGTAAGAGGTCTCTGTAAAATTCTCACGAGCCGAGCATGGGCCTTTATAAAATGTTATTCCTCCACATAGCGTATTCCCGCCAGAGCGCACATTAATCACAACCCGCGGAAGGCCGGTTTTCAGGCATACAAAAATTATTCATTTTTCTTCGCCTGAGTGAGATTAACATTGCTTTCCGCATATACATTACTTTGATGGAAAGTTTGCGTTTTCTCTACTTGTATTCCACTTCAGTAGTTCTAAAAATTGTACGAGAAATTTAAAGCAGTGTACAATTATTCAGAAGAAAATGCATAAGCGTTACAACCACACGATTTTCTCCGTCTACTGTAAAATATGTTCATAACCATTCTAATTATTCTTGATATGGGGCTTGTTTTTGCATTTTATGTAATTATAGTAAATGTATTCCGAAAAGGTTTCAGTAAACACTTGTCGTATGCATCTAGAAACCAAACATTAATGTAATAGTCAAATATTTAAAAAAAAAAAAAAAAAAAAAAAAAAGCTTGACACATATATACATATATACTGGAGTTAAACACATTTAATACTCTTTGCTTGGCATGGTGAGAAACAGAAGAAAGTACATGTAATTTAAAAAGTGCATAGTGCCCATCTCTGTGATAGCTGGTAGACATTCCAATTCAAGAGTTATCGAGTTTGAATATCGGTTTGAGTGGTTACGATGATATGTTTTATTTATTTATATACTTGTTATATTTTATATTCAGCGGTTTTCATTTGTCCTAAATGGTAAATGTTTGCTTAACTTTAAGCTCCATGACCCTCCATTTCACCCATTTCATTCACTCACCGACAATATGGCCTACCTGGGTAAAGAACATGGAACTAAAAGAAATACAAAGTGGTGAAGCTTAAGGTACAGGAACATTCCGACCAACACAGAAAATATTCACAAATTGTTACAAAATTAACAATAGGATATCTAAATTATTTCTGTTGCAAGTTTTAGTCTTTTTCGTTAATTAAACAAAATCCCGTCAGAATGAAAGTTGTTGAAGACCACGTGAAAAAAAAAAAACAACAAACAAACGGAAGGTATACGTTTAATATTTCAACATTATATTAATATGAGTATTTTAATAAAAAATGTCGAAATCGTATTTCGAGAAAGTAATTACAAAAATATTATATGCAATTGGAAATTTTGGTGGATAGAATTTCTGAAAAATCTTCCTGTGGTAACCTTAGAAGATACTGATTAAAATACCAAGAATAGCATTTATGTGGGTTTTGGTTTCCCTCCTGCCTTTTCCCGTCCTTTCTCTCTCTCTCTCTCTCTCTCTCTCTCTCTCTCTCTCTCTCTCCCTCTCTCTCTGTCGCTCTAAGGACTTTTTTTGACATGTTTTAAGGTTTCAGTGTCAACATTGGTTTATTCTTCAACTTTGGTTGCAGGAAGTATACATTTCAATTCTTCGAGGATTTGAAATAATTTCTCATGTAATATCACATGAAAGAAGTAAAAACAGAGTATTTAGAAATTATGGTATAATTTGAGCTATATCGGCCATTAGGTTTTTAGGTTAAAAATTACGATTTTATTTTTGCATTGAAAATGAAATGGTTTTATTTCAACTAAATAAATGATTAAGTTGTAAATGGGTTTAAACCACTTGAGAGATCTCAAAGCATGTGATTCCGGTGAAATCCCGACATACCATACTTCTTTATGTACATGTAAGTGTAGAAAAAGGAAGATATTTGATAAACTAATAACAATAATATTATCAAAATCCCCAGTCATCCCCAAACCCTCTCCTGCTCTCCATAGATTTTTTGGAATGTTTTATGCTTTCAGGGATCTCAAAACATGCACTACCGGTGAAATGTGGACATACATACTTCCTCTACGTACATGGAACTGGAGAAAAAGGAAGATGTTGTTTGTTGTTTGACAAACTAATAATAATTATGTCCGCCTCCGTGGTCGAGTAGTCAGCGTGCTGACTTCTTACTCGGGGTTCATGGGTTCGATTCCCGGCTGGGGCGGGAAATTTTTCTTTAACCGGAATTATTCCCTATCCCACACAGATTCTGGAAGTATGTAAGTGAGACTGAATCTGCGTTTGTGTGTGTTTGAGGGGGGGAAAAACGATTTAAACCCAACTTAAAGAAAGTACAAAGTCCCCCCCCCCTGATATGTTCTTAGATGTTAGATGTTAAAGAAAAATAAACAATAATAACATGAATATTAATATAAATCATTAAGGCACCATAAAACTTGATTTATGGATGGACGAAATTGGTAACTTCAGAAATACGATCTTTAGAGAAACATTTCCTTGGGTTTAAGGAAAACTTATTGAATTGTAAAAATGTCAATATTAATGATGGTGGTGATAATAATAATATTCCCACTTCCCAATTTTGTACTTCTGTACTATCTATAAAATTACCAAATTCATTGCACTTCACAGTTGAACTGATTTCTGAACGACTATTGGCAGTGATAAAAATATAGTTGATAATTATAATGGTGACTCGATGCAAGCAAAATGTCGGCAATTCTCAGTTCCTGGGTTCGACGAATGGTCAAGGTAGCTTCAGATGTCTCACTGTGATCCTTCAAGCACAATGGTAAATAAGTAATTTACAAATTATAAATTTTAGAATTCCTCATTAAAAGCGTAACAATTATGACTCATTTATGATAGTTCAGAATACATTAGAAATCCATTTCTTTGGTTGTTTGTGTGGTTTATAATATGCTACATGAATCACAACCGTTCAAACCAAAATTGCATTAATTACCTTGTATAGTAATAAAACAATTACTGATCTCTTTAAACACTTCAAGAATCTTCAAAATATGTAGATGCGCAACTATTTCGCGACAAATTAGTTTACGACTTATACGTGGTACACCAGAACCATTTTCAATAAGAATAGCCACTTTTTACTTTCTCTACCACATATGCTGTACATATGAATAGAGGGAGGTATTGTATCCCATCCAAAACTTCGATACTGAGATGTCACCGTAAATGTATGTTAATCCAAAAATCTGATGAATCCCATTCACATGACTTTCTCTACATCTCTGCAACAAATTATTCTTAAAAAGCTTATTCTTCTATTTGCTTCACGCTAATCCAGAAAAAAATTGGCAGAAAAGGACTTATTAAATGTTTCCTTAAAGGAGTACTATAGTTTAAAGAGATAGTCAAAAGCTGGTTGCTATGTGATTGAAGTTCCTTTGTTTGTATGGACAGGAGTTGACAAATTCCCGTATGAGAAAGTATAAGTATTTTAAAACTGAAACTAATAACAAGGAATATCTCAAAAACTGTCAACTACACGAAAAAAATGTGTACAACATAAACTGTGTATTTTAACGAGCTCTACGTTTTTTGTGTATTAAGTTTTTGTCTATCTCTTACGGTTTACCAGTTATGCAAAATTCATTCAGAATAAACATGTCTTCAGAGGCTATTCTCAGAAAATTGAAGATATACTTACATTTTATTTCTCTAATGAATGTCTTAAATATAAGAGATTTTAATCAAAATCGTGAGCGCCATTTATGAGAACTTAAAAATTTTCAAAAAATGTATCAAGTTTGGTATTTAACGGCCTTTTCGTTTTTGAGCTAAACATGTATTTCCGGTGAATCTCGGTATCTAATTTTTTAGTGCAATACAATACCTTTTTTATACACTATGTCCATAATATGTGTAGAGAAAGTAAAAACAGCCCTTTTAGAGAATGGTCTGTGTGTGTATGTGACCAAACTCAAACGGGAAGTCGGTTAAGCATCATTCTTGGCATTTAAGTTCTTATCCTTCAGGATGCAACTGGAAGATTTTCACTAAAATATCCCTATCCCCATCAACATGGATGCTTTTTCGAAATTTTTGAAATTTTAAAAAATGACGAACGATTTTTATTAAAATGGCATATATTAAATATAAATTACATGCAAATAAATGTATATCTAGAATTTTCTAGAAATAGCCTCTTTACTCTGGATGGTAAACCGAAAGAGATGGATAAAACCATCTCGTTGAATCACACTTTATGTAATAATTCATATTTTTGTTGAGTTAACCATTTCCAGATATTCTTTGTTTTTTGATTTAAGCTTCACAATACTAGTATTTTTCTCAAATGAGAAAATGCCTTTCTTTTTTGCATTTGTCTTATTTTGCATCCATTTTATGATAAATGGTGAAATGATAGCTATTTTCCACTCCACGGCTTTCTCAATGAAGAGTAGTCACTTATGAATTAAGGTTTTGTAGCACAAGTCCGTTGAAAGCATGTGGCTTTTCACTGCTGAAAGAATTGTTAACATCGGTTCAGTGTTTAACCTTACTTCACTGAGGCATTTAGCATCGAATATAACTTTTCATCGCGAGAAACATACACGTATAGTAGTTGACCGTGATATAAATGCGTTTGGTGGTAAGAGGAGCTAAACAGCTACGGAACAAGTGGGCAGCGCATCGGAGGTACAGTCAGGTAAAGAGAACATATGCAGAGGCGCTACTTCCGAGAAAACTAATGTGAAGATAGCAGCTGGTTAGTAACGTTTTCATTGTGCAACAGTACATTAATTGTCGCCTTCCCCTCAAGTCTTGAGGATGTTAGCAAAACACTGGCGCCCTCCTTCCAATTTATTCATTACGTGGTTGAGTATTGCACTGTTGCAAAATATTAGACCTAATGGTATGCCGACAACCTTAATTTTGGATAGGTAGATTCAGACAGCGCGGTCGCAGCGTTGCTGCTTGCCAAGCGGGAGACCTGGGTTCAATTCCCGGTACCGGTGTGGGGATTTTTCCGCCTCTGTGACATATACCGGGGTGCACTCAGCCTCATGAGGTCCCTAGGGGGCCAAGTGAGGAACTACTTGATAGAAAAATAGAGGCTCCAGGTCACGAGGACCATATTAACCGGCCGGGGGGGGGTTCGAGGTGCTGAACACGTCTCAGCCTCCAATACTGCACCCCATCCATGACGTCTGTCATAGACCGAGATGGGGGACGCAGCGGCCGGGTGGTAGGCCAAGGTTACTTGTGAGCCATGGAGTTGTAGAGTCAGACTGAAAAAGGCAATGCTATAGCCGGGATTTGAACCACGGTTATCGCGATTGCTCTACCACTAAGCTACCATAGCAACATACCGGCATAAGATTGAATTTGTCAACTGACTACCTTCCAACTCCTGTCCTACACACGGTTTCTGTGAGAAAACAATTACAATTATTACAATTATCCATAACAGATGGCTATACTGTGAATCCTGGGACTTAAAGTGCTTACAACATTGTAAGTCGCCATTGGGGTTGTTATCTCAAAATAATTTGAGATCACCTTGTGGTTTACCGGAAAACATGCGAATCAGGGATATTGCTATGGTAGCTCAGTGGTAGAGCAACCGGCTAGAGACCGGGAGATCCGTGGTTCAAATCCCGGCTATGGCATTGAAATTTTCAATCTGACTCTACCTTTCCAACTCCTGTCGTAAAATCGGTTTCTGTGAGAAAACAACTAAAATTATCAACCTTAATTTTGTTTACATCGAGCAATCTACGCTGAGGATACTTGTACACCAGGAAATGTCGGTTAGTGCATTTTATAACATTTTATTGAAATGAAAGAAACTCGCAGTTCTTTTCTTAATATTCTTAAAATGTTATTACATTAAGATTCTTTCCTATCAACTCTTTCCCTTCCTTTCCTTATCTTAACGGAGAAAAGGAGCAAGCTGAAGTATGCTGTATACACGACAATATCCGAGTAATATAATACGGCTTCCGTTTTGCAGCGCTCAAACTGCACCTTCCATTACCAGGGCGATGTATAATGATCTGTTCTCCGTATTTACATGGGTTGACAAGATGGATGGGCACATTTATCGAAATCAGCATGAAATATGCGCTGAGACTATAATGGATGTCAGTTGAGGCAGCTGTGAAACGACCGGGAAATGTTCCAAAAACACAGCCATGCCAGAAGCAAGTATCAGTTTATACGCCTCTGCGCTTAAATATTTATAAAGATTTAAAATCGATAGCTTCAATTGTACTCAATTCAAAAGTTCGATAATATACTTTCACACGTGCTGATGCCCCTTTAACTCTTAGCACCTCGATTCCAATGGATTTTTATGCCTGCATCTTCAGGAGGAACGGATGAGGTGAGGGAACCGCAGGAGACGAATGGGCTGCAGGCCGGCGCAGACGACAGAGACGCGCAATTCCCTAATGGTTCCAGACTTGACCACCAGGGAAAAGACCCTTTAGCGAGAACGGGCAACATGACCCTGCAGGGGAGGCTGACGGGTCTCTCTCCCTCTGGCAGGGCTAAGAAGTTCCAATTCTCAAGCCTCTGCTCCATCTGCCCTCCACCGCAGCCCCATAGTTAATCTGAAACGTGAATAATGGAAATTAAATGAGAGGAAATGGGGGAGAATGGTATAATACACCACTCAAGCATGTACCTTAGACAATCGGGGAAAACCACAAAATAATCATTGGTGAGTGGGCGAGCTGGAAATTGAACCTGTGACCTTTCGAATACGAGCCTCACATATCCTGGTGCATCTTTTTCAGTTTCAGTCCTCTAAATAAAAAGAACATATTTTAGATTCCTTCATTCATCCATCTGTAAACAGTATAATTATTCATGATAGCAAGCCTGCATAAAAACATTATTTTATATACAAGTCATTATATTAAATCAACACATTAGATGGAATATTGTCGTTATTTTTTTATGTTTCTCTCTATTTTGGTTAAAACTTTTAATCTGTTTGCCATACTATTATGACAAATGAACTGCATATCTTGATCCTCCTAGAATACCACATTGTCGAATAACATATGACTGAGAAATGTTTAACGTACGCTTTGAAATCATAAGTGGTTGTTCTTTTGTTCTCATAGGAGTAAATAACACAAAGCGCGCATAATGATCGATTATTATCGAACTGCTGAAAAGGTTAACATGCGCTTTTATCTTTGTTAATCGAAACCTATCAGATAACGCACTGATTATTCTGGGAAGTCGCCGACGTTTTGCTATGCACCAATGAGTGCGTCACTTCAGTCAATGAATGCGTAGAAATCTAAAATGATAGAAAGATGTTAATTACACGTGGAATGAAACACAACGTTGCAACATCTTCGCTGTTTTCTCTCGTTCACCTCATTCATGTAGTTCATATTAGAATACAGCCCAACCTTCTAAGTGAGGAATAGCCGACTAGCTATAACGAATTCAAAAGTGCCATCAGGTGATGGTTCGATTCTCACCTCCTGCGTGCTTATTTTCTGAAAGGGAAACTTAACAAATGACTTTGATTGCTCGAGATTATCCATTACCATCAGGAATGGAGAATCAGGATAAAGGCACACTTCTTCACACTTCTGTGTAATGGGGACATGTCCACATTGCATAGTGCTGGAAGTAAACAAGATGGCAACGCTGCTTGATATAAAGGTTGCATCATCTGCAAGATTCCAGTACTGCATAGTGCTCTGTTTAATATACCATTAATTAAAATAAGAACTGAAGCTTTCCTGGCGACGTGTTAATTCAAAATCTTCTCGGGCTTCTAGCCAATCTTCAATTAATTTACTAGCTGGAATTCGCTGCTTTGAGAATCCATTAATATGATATATATATATATATATATATATATATATATATATATTAAATTAATTTTCTTTCTGTACTTTTGAGTCCTAATCTCACATACCGTTGTGTTTGTGTCGCATTACTGCATAATTAACTCATGCTGAGTTCACTTAACATTTCTAAAGATATTATTTTCATTTTTGTGTCTGTAACATTTTAATTTTCTTCCTATCTAGCTATAACTTCCAACATGAAGAAGATATAAATGCTTCCTTATGTCCATTGCAAAATAATATAAACATTAACAATGTATGGCCGAAATAAATCCTTTCGAGAATTATGGACAGACGCCTTTGAATGCGGGTGTTTTATTTGTAGCATTTGCAATGTATATTTTATAAAATAATTAGTTGTAAAATGTCGATCGAATTGAAGCGTTCGTAAGACGGCAAATGGAAATGCAAATGGATTTTTTTTTATGGACGCTCTTTAACTGCAGTGGTTCTCAGCGTCCCATTCTATACTGGGCGTGAAATACCTCTTAATTTTGCTCAGAGACATTTCTATCAGGCTAGAGGTTCTTTTACATGCCATAAATCTACGACACGGGACCAACGGCGTAGGTTTCCCTTCCGAAGGGCAATAAAAATAACTAACCATCTAATTTGCTGTTCTACGGTAGGAATTTTATCAGAAAGAGGTTCTATTAATTTGTCAAATTTATATTTCGCGTTTATGGGATTCGATCCACCATTCTATTTCCCTGTCATTCAGCAGAAGCACGCTTTAACCCCTTCGGTTGTTCTAGGCATAACTGCTGCTGATTAAACTTAATGTTTGTAAGCAAAGCACCCAACACTGTTTTACTTCAGGTCCATCGAAACACAATAACAACACATTTTCTGCAAATGTATTGAAGTTGAGTTTGCTATAATTTCCCGTTAGTTTACAATAATTACTGAAATATTTATTGGTTTGCGAAACTGCAGGCGAGCGGATTGCAGCCATGCTCACTTGAGAACAAAGGGAAGGGAAGCATATGACAAATGTTATTTTCATATAAGAAGAGAATTAGGTGTCCCATCGCGCGGTGGGTATTTACTTTTGTGAAAGATAGTATGTAACAGATTTTACACGGAAATACATACGAGGTACGTCCAGAAAGTAAGTTCCGTTTCAATTTATCTCCGCTGCAGCGCTGCGATCGCAGTTCCGCACATGCGCGGTAGACGCTCTGTATCAAGGAGATGAAACGTGCGCCATTTTGAGATCGCTGTCAGCCACATACGCTTTGTTGTGCTTGTTTACAATGTCGGTGTTGATTGAAAATCCCGCCGCTTGTGAAATCAGAATGATTCGTTTTCTGAATGATAGGAAAGTGAAACCAATTGAAATTTATCGGCAAATTTGCGAAGCTTACGGACAAAATTCGATGAGTGATTCAATGGTGAGAAGATGGGTCCGACAGTTCAATGAAGGACATAGTGAAGTGCACGATGAAGAACGAAGTGGGTTACAGAAGAACTGGTTCACGCGATTGATGACAACATCCAGGAAAACAGCAAGTTTACAATTAGTGCTCTCGCTATGGAATTTCCCCAAAGCTCACGATCACTAATTCATGAAATTGTTAACGAAAAACTGAAATTTCGTAAACTTTGCTCACGTAGGGTACCAAAGATTCTTACTGAACAACACAAAACAAAACGGATGGTAGTGCACTTCAGTTTTTAACCCGTTATGATGAAGGCGACGAAGAATTTCTGACACAGATAGTCACAGGAGATGAGACTTGCGTTTCTTACGACACCCCTGAAAGTAAGCGGCAATCAATGGAATGGAGGCACACTTCATCCCCAGCAAAGGTTAAGCCGAAACAAATCTTGACACCTCGAAAAATAATGTGCACAGTATTCTGGGACTGGAAAGGCATCTTACTCATTGATTTCTTACCGCGTGGTCAAACAATCAAAGCAAATGTTTATTGCGAGACACTTAAGAAATTGCGCCGCGCAATACAGAATAAGCGCCGAGGATTGCTGTCAAAAGGTGTTGTTTTTCTTCACGACAAGGCACGACCACACACTGGAAATGTGACGAAAAACCTGCTACAGGGATTTGGCTGGGACTTGTTTGACCATTCTCCGTACAGCCCTGACCTCGCTCCTAGCGACTTTCATCTGTTCTTACATCTCAAGTCTTTCCTTGGGTCAACACTTCAACAATGACGAAGAGCTGAAAGAAAATGTTTCCAACTTTTTGAAGACACAGGCGGCAAACTTCTATGAAGAAGGTATACAAAAACTCGTGCCACGCTATGACAAATGCCTGCAAAATTTCGGCAGTTATGTGGAAAAGTAGTTTAAGAGTTGTAGAATTTTGTGCAATAAATAATTATTCTATATCTGTACACAATTTAATTTTATTACCAAACGGAACTTACTTTCTGGACGTACCTCGTATTTTCAAAACTCCTGAATCCAATAAAAGCATTTTAGAAAACGGTCCGTGCGCGTGTGTATGTCTGTGGACAGCATAAGTCAAAAACAAAAGTCGGCTAAATATCAAACTTGGTATTTAAGTCTAGTATCTTTCGGGGAGGCGACATGAAGATCTTCAGGAAAATCCCCCTTTTATAACCTTATAATACCCATTATTTGTATAATTTTTCGAAACTTTTGATGTTTTAAAAAAATTCTCTAATGGTTATCATTAAAATACTGTATCTTTAAGATATGTTTTTTACAAACGAAATGCATATCTAGAATTTTCTGGAAATAGCCTCTGAATAGTCTTCATTCTGGCTGACTTTTGTATAGCTGGTAAAACGTAAGAGATAGACAAAAAACGTACTGCACAAAAAATTTAGATTTCACTAAAGCACAGAATTTATGTCATATCGTACGCGATTTTGTAGAGTTAACAGTTTCCGAGATACTCCTTGTTATCGGTTTCAATTTTAACACTTAAACTTTTCTCAAATGGGAAGCTATCTTGTTTCATATCTCTTTTGTTTCACTCCTGGCCTTTGAAAGAGAATCAATTTCAATGACAAACGCATAGCGACAGCTTTCAATATATTCGACTGTCGCTTTAGCCTAGTGTATTTCCTTAATTTCCTTCTACTTTGAAGTAAGTAAGCAATAAGATCATTTCTGGTTATGTTTGTCTTGATTAGTATTATGTAGATAAAAGTTTTTTTGATACTGTTTAACGCCCGCTTTTTCTACAATCAAATCCGGGCCGTCTAGGTGAGAGGCGAGTGGTCTAGCCGTGATCATGTAGATAAAAGAATAATGTTTTGTAAGACTAGTATGTTTGCAGAGCAGATGCAGAAAGTTGTAGATGTTTTAAGCTATTCAACATTGAATGCATCCCTTCATGACTTCTCTCTTAAAGTTGCAATCATCACATACTGTATGCGACAGCTCCGGGAGGGAAGCTGGAACAAGAACAGCTGATTGCTATGGAAATCAGTGGGCTGGCTGCAAAACTCTCGAGGGAGATTTCACTTTTTTGAATTTCTGAAGTTCTGCATTATGCTGATTTGACTGTCACCAACTGAGTGTGAAAATAAACCATCTAATTTTAAGCATTAATTGTTATTTACGTTAATCACTTCTGGAAGTAACACCTAACGTAGAGCTGAGATGGCTACAATTAGAGACTGCAGTTTCGAAATTATTGAGATATATTTGACCAGTTTTTTGAGACAGTGGAAAAGGTAAGGTCTATTCCGGGTGGCGGAACTTTGCTATAGTCACCTTCTTCTCTCCCCCTTCGACTGTTTCAAAAAACTCTGACCAAACTATAAAGGTTATTTCCACACCAATTACGAAAAATATCATGTTTCAAAATATATACATTCCCTTATTTATAATTAAGTTATCTAGATAAATGTGATCGATAGTAAGGGGCAGATTATTATTTGAAAATGAGAGAGATTAGACGCTGTAAGGAATCTTAATAAATACGAAAATATTTCAAGGTGCAGAGAGTAGAGAATTCTAGAGTAGAACACGCATTAAGTCATTTGTTTTCAAAAGTGGGAATATTCTTCACTTAGAAATCAACGGTATTCGGATTTCTTCATCACTTTAATATAAAACATACAAATGGTACATCGTTTTTTTATCAATATCCGTGAGGAAGCTCGGTGCGGCGTGGCCGGGGAAAAAAGACTTGTGTAGGCCCTGCCATTGCTATGTTGCCGCTCCTGGTTCCGACCGCCCAATATATCTTCTCACCTCATCCCTCCCTTCCGAGGGCGCCCCATTGTGGGGCACAGGAACAATAACCGCATTGGTTCGGTGAAACTTGAGAAGGAAACGGAGTGAAAGGTAAATTACGGTAAAGGAAATCATGGTAAATGAGAAAGCACCCATATTCCCTACCGACCAAGAGTGAAAAAAAATCCTTAGGGCAGTTACGTGGTTGACGGGAATCAAACGTGGGGGGGGGTGTCCTCATGTTTCAAGTGTGCTTCCAGTTTCTGGCATGAGACAGAGTCGGACATGTGTTACGGATACTTATTCCCCTTGTATACCAGAGGGCTGTATGGTTGCAACGGTCGTTCACCCGCTTTTCTGAGCAGAATCCAGTAATGGGCCGGAGCTTGGGGTCAGGACATTTTTAGGGAGTTTTGTGCGTCTCTGAGATGCCTTCACTTCATCCCTAACTTCTGTGCGGGTGGTAGCTGCAATGAATTGGTGGATGTAGCACTGCGCGATATGTTCTCCTTCGGTGTATAGATAACTTAATAGCCTTAAAAACCAAGTAAAACTGTACTTTATTTTTACTTGTACTACCGTTTATCGGAGGAAGTATTACATTTTACGCAGAAGGATTTCACACGCCTAGAGGTTACCTGAACCCGCACCCCGCATATATATACTTTGTACTGGGTTTTATTCTGTTTGGTATTCTAGAAAGGTGAGATCGTTTGAGGTTGCTAATAACTCAGGATTTCTAAATTTCCATTACAAGGAAGATTAAATGATTCAATTCCATTGTTGTTTATTTCACTATTAGACTTTAGCTTACATACATGTCTTACTATTATCTCTTTCATTACATACAATTAGTAATTGGAAATCACAATATAACGTTTTTTGTGGTGCCTCGTTCCATTTAACTTAAAACATTTAAAATCTTAACTCTAATGAGTCAGTAACAAAGCAGAAGAAAGAATTTAGAATGGCCAAAATAAGCAACTTCCCCCAAAATTTTAGTTTTCCAAAAAGTTACCCCTCATACAAGATGGCACCGATCTTGTGTTGCACTCGATGCACTCACTACCTCGTGTTCCGTGCGATGAACATCTGGAATTCACTCACAATGTCTATGAACACGTCCTTATAAACCCTGCTGGGAGAGTATATAGTTCAATTCTTCACCACCACCCACCAAAGCTGCTTAGAGAAATAAGAGCAGTGCGCTCTATCACTTTAGTTAGAATTAGTGAAATAATTCTTGGGTGTGCCACCAGAAACGTATGACTGGTAGCCGTTGGTCTCTTCGCAGGCGTAATTTCTGGTTGCTATATGTTTGAAGCCAGTCGCCTTAGCTATATGGGGAATTACTAACCTATTATGCCTATAAAGAGTTGTAAATATATGTGTGTGCAAAAAGGGACGAATATAATTAAAACAAAAGCCAGATAACTACATTTCACACATGAATTACACAAAAGGCCGCCAGGCGAGAATCTTCAAGAAATGGGATTTAATTATTTGGTTTAATTTCTCAATAGTGATTCCAACGATTTTGATTAAATCGCTGTATTGGTTTATACATTGCATGAGAAGTGCATACCTTAAAAGTTCTGAAAATAGCCTGTGAAGCTGTCCTCAGTCTGAGTGAATTTTGTACATTTTCGTAATTGGGGAGTCACAAGAAACATAAAAGTCTGATGCATTCCATTCACATGACTTTCTCTACATCTCTGTAGCAAATTATTATTGAAAACATATTCTTCCATCTACTTAATGCTAATCGGGATATCCATTAGCAGAAATGGCCTTATTATTTGCTTGTTTGTAAGTATAAGGGAAATAAAGGAGTGCACTAGGCTAAAGCGATAGTCAAATCTTTTAAAAGCCGGTTGCTATGTGATTGAAATCCGTTTCTTTGCATAACAGGTGTTGACAAATTCCCGTATGAGAAAAGTTATTTTAAAACTGAAACCAATAACAAAAAGTATTTCGGAAATTGTCAACTCCACGAAAAAAAATGTATGGGATAAATTGTGTGTTTTAACGAGATCTACATTTTTTGTATAGTAAGATGTTGTATATCTGTTATGGTTTACTAATTATGCAAAATTCAGCATAATTTATCAGAATGAAGAGATCTTCAGAGGCTATTCCCTGAAAATTCAAGAAATTATTTTATTCGTCATGTAAATGTGTTTAATATACAGTATTTTAATCAAAGTAGTCAGAACGATTTTTGAGTAAATCAAAATGTTCGAAATTTTGTCCATGTAAAGGGTAGTTTAGGGTGAGGGAATTTTCCCTAAAATCTTCGTGCCGCAACCTTTGACATAACACCGAATTTTCGTTTTTGAGTTGACGTGTTCACAGACTTACGGACACACACACGTACCACACGTACCTTTTTCTAAAAATCTGATGTATTCCATTCACATTTTTTCTAGCTGTTCCATATACAAACCACTCTTACAAAAATATTCTTTTATCTACATGATACTAATCGAGATAAACATTAGCAAAAATTGTCTTATTACTTGTTTGCTTGTAAGTAGAAGAGAAATAAAGGAATACATTAGGCTAAAGCGATATTAAAATGTATTGGGTAGTGTGGTGGTAGCGTGTCTGTTTCACATTCAACAGGTCGCGAGTTCGAATTTTGCTTAGGGTGAGTAACTCTTGGGGTTTTACCTTATCCTGAGAAGACGAATATTTCCCCGCGCTCGCTAAATTGCCTTACTTTAGTGCTTCGTGGCGCAGGGGATCGTGGGTTCGAGTCCCGCCTTGGACTTGGGTGTTTGTATGTTTGTAAATGTGTGTGTATATTAGAAGCAAAAAAGCAAACCGTAATCAAATAAAAAAAAAAGCAAAGACAACGTTGAGAAAAATAAAAAAAGAGAGGGGGAGTCGAGTAACTGTAAGCTCTATGGACCCCGAAATTATTTGAGCATCATTTCACCAAATTCATTCCGATATGGCCAACCAGGTTAATGGACGTTAAGCCAAAAAAAAAAAAAAAAAAAAAAAAGCAAAAAAACTTATAGGTATGTAAAACATTGGTGTTCGGTTCGCTTGCACGGTCTCGTTTGAGAAAGTTAGAAGTCAAAATGAAACCAATAACAAGGAATATCTCAAAAACGGTCAACTGTATAAGAAAAACATATCTGACATTAATTATGCGGTTTATTGAGATCTACATTTCTGGCGAAGTAAGTTCTTGTCTATCTCTTACCGTTTAACCGTTGAGCAAAATTCTGCAAACTCATCCAGAATAAAGAGGTCTTCAAGGCTCTTCCCAGAAAATTCAAAATATACATGTTATCTGTAATATTAATATACCTTATTTTAATAAAAATTGTCAGTCATTTTTGAGAAAAACAAAATTTTCAAAAAATTGCCATGTAAAGGATAATTCGTGGTGGGGGATTTTCTTGAAAATCTTCGTGTCGCATACTTGGAATATACTTAACATAAATGCCAAGTTTGGTATTTAAGGGTCTTTTCCTAAAAATATTTATTTTTCAATCTCAGTGGACCTCAAAACATATTTCCAGTGAAATCTTGACATAAAATTTTCGGGTGGAATACAATACTTCTCATGCTATTATATACATTGTATGTGCCTACATAGGGCTAGAGAAAGTAAAACTGTTTTTTATTTATAGGGTACGTGTATTTCCGGTGAAATCTCAAATTTTTGGGTAGTCAATGCCTTTTCTATCTGTGCAGTATGTACTATGTAGACAAACTAAATGAAAAAACATTTAAGGTTTACGAAATATGAACTACTTATTGGATGTTAAAATTGTCCAAAGTATGAAGTCGTCATTCGGCTAAACATATTTGAAATTTCGTTTTATCTTTCCCTCTCCCTCCCTACCTCTCTATCTATCTCTCCTCATTTCGTTCTTTCTCACTTTTCTTTTTCTTCTTGTGAGCTCGTTGCTATGAATAAAGGACCAGGGTTGCAATGTTTTTCCCCTGATTTTGTTCTTCGGTTCGCGTGTCGCCCAAGGAGTTGCTCTATTAGCGCAGTGTCGCAGTAAGAATCCAGCTATCAGCAGGCACGAAGTTGAAGGGGAGAAAAGACAAAACCATGCAACATATAAGCGACAAAGTTCTCTGCAGTCTCATGTTTTTTTTTTTTTTTTTTTTTTAAACCTAGTTGATCATATTGGACGATGAATGAAATTGGTGAAATGATGCTCAAATGATCTCGGGGTCCATGGAGCTTAAAGTTACACGACATTCATCTTCTCAGGATAAGGGAAAACCCCGAAAAAAAAACCTTATCCGGGTAACTCACCCTAAGTGCGATTCGAACTCACGACCTTTTGAATGTGAAGCAGACACGCTATCACCACACTACCCAGGCAGGCAGTCTCACGTTCTATAAGGAATTCCTATGTAAGGTTATATAGGTAGAGAAGTGTGTGTGTGTGTGTGTGTGTGTGTGTGTGTGCGTGTGTGCGCGTGCGTGTTAGGTATCATGTGCAAATGAAAGAAGGAAAGAAAGAAAATGGAATCGGAAATACTCTGACAAAATACTATAAAACTATACATTTTAAAAAAGCTGATGTTTTTCATTAACATGACTTTCTCTACATCTCAACAATTTATGCTAAAAGGTTTCTACTTCATACTAATCGAGATAAACATTAGCAGAAATGGTGTTTTTACTTGCTTCCTAGTAAGTAGAAGGAAAATAAGGGAATGCACTAGGCTAAACTGACAGTCAAATGTTTTAAAATGTGGTTGCTATGGGATTAATCCGTTTCTTTGCATTGCCTGGAGTTGATAAGTTCCCGTAAGAGAAAAGTTTTAAGTATATTAAAACTGAAACCAATAATAAGCAGTATCTCGAAAATGGTCAACTCCTCGAAAAAAATGTATATGACATAAATTATGTGTTTTATAAATATCTACATTATTTGTGTAGTAAGTTTTTGTCTATCTCTTACGGTTCACCAGTTATGCAAAATTCAGAAAAATTCATCCTTAACAAAGAGGTCTTCAGAGGCTATTCCTAGAAAATTCAAAATATACATTTTATTTGTCTTGTATATACCTTAAATATAAGAGTTTATTCAAAATCATTAGAGCTATTTTTGAGAGAACTATAATTTTCAAAAGAAAATCTTTGTGTCGCATCCTTGGAAGATACTGAACCTAAGTATTAAGTTTGGTATTTTCGTTTTTGAGGTATGCTGCCCGCAGAGACACACACACACATACACGCGGACATTGTTCTAAAATGCTTTTTTTTTTATTCAGGGGGTCCCAAAACATGTATTTCCGGTGAAATCTCGGTATCTAATTTTTGGTGCAATACAATACCTTCTCTATACACTATGCTACATAGTACGTGTAGAAAAAGTAAACATGGACGTATTGAAAGTAACGTGTTAACCGTTCAGCTCTACGTTGTACCTGAGAAAAAAAAAATATATATTAGAACATGGTTGGGTTTCTTTTATCATTTGCTTAATTGTTCAGTAATCGAGCGAAGTGGTGACACGGCAACGCATTCGATTCTCAGCGACCACACACTCTGGATTTTTCTGGGGTTTCCACGGGTCGCCAGGCGAATGCTGGAATGGTTCTTGTCATCCGCGAATTCTCCGTATCGGTCTAGTAATATTTTAATCCGTCCTTCACCCCGTTTTACTTTCAGGATTGATTATGTTTCAGTGTTGCGTGGCAGGGAAAAAGGATACTCTCTATAGAACTTGCTCTGTCGCCCAGACGTCGGTTGAAACCTGGGTGGTACGGAGGTCCCCTCTTGAGCGGGGCAGCTCAATCTGGAAACTGCACGGACGCTTTCATTGCTGTGCTGTTAATCCTGGTTCCGGCCACCCACCCGATGTTTTCTCTTTTCTGTTCCTTCCCCCCGGAGGGCCATTTTGTGGACTTAGGTACAATATCCTCACTATATCGGTGCCGAGTCCCTCCGAAACACCATATACCTACGTGATAAAGAAATATGTGTTGCATTCTACCCGAAAACTCGTTATTGAGGTCCTCCCAATAGCGTATTTAGAAAAGCATTCATTTTCGTTGTGTATGGCTGACGCGCAATAACTCAAAAACTCTTATTCAGGTTGTTTGTTAACGATATAAGGCAAATTCATTTTATTTATTAGTGGTTTGAGTAGTATACTTTGACATGTTCCTGTATTACTCATTAATGCAGCTAAACAATATATAATATATCTTGTAGACTATGTTTTCAAACAATTTATCTCTATTCCCCTCGGGGATCAAAAATGAAGTGTGTTTTGAAACCATTCTACTATATAAATTCTGACAATAGAACGATAAAATGATGTATAACGGCTATGAAAATAAACGATAATAGGTATGGTTGTTGTAACTCGTATGTTGTACTTTTTATTTTTCATGAATGATATTTATCTACTGTTTGACCTGCTTATGAACATTTACAAATGTTAACCCTACGTTTATATAACTAATAAATCAATTTGTTTTCTGTTAACCTATAAATAGCCATTAATATAGGATTTTAGTATGTTAACTTACCAATATGTTAATCGTATTGCCTCTTTTAATACTACAAACCAAGAGGAAGATGTTTGTTGATGTAATTGCCACAGAAACATGAGAAGGTGAATCTGGCGGGAAGAAAGTGACAACAAAGGATGAAGAGTCAGGTAGATGGCGTTGTGCATTGGATGCCTTGATGTTCCGAGCGGATGGCCAGGAATTAATCAAGTCAGCCACTCCTCCCCATCTAACACGCGCGCGCTCAAGCCTTAACAAGAAAAGAAAGGGGAGAACAAGAAGCATTCAAGGATGAGAACAGAAAAAATAAGAACAAACGTGAAAAAGAAAAAAAATAAGTGTCGGAATAACTCTTGAAGTCTGGTAAGAGTTCGAGCTTAAACATTGTGCTTCCAAGGACCATTTTCCAGAGGTTATGACCCGCGGTTTGGTTTACCTAAGGAAGCACAGAGAACAAACACATGTCTTCTTTCCAGTTTACATTAATCACAATAAATACCCGCTTAGAAACAATATGTTTACCTTCTCTAGCACGTATGTACACACGTGCATTTTTAGAAAAAGTTCCGTGCATGTCTGTGTGTGAACAGCATAATTCAAAAACAAAAAGTCAGATAAATATCAAACTTGCTATTTAAGTTCAGTATCTTCTAAGCATGCGACAAGAAGATTTTTGAGAAAATCTCCCAACCGCAAACTACCCTTTACATGGACAAATTTTGAATTTCTCAAAAATGGCCTTAACGATCTTGGTTAAAATCATTTTGTTTAAGATATTTTCATGACAAACGAAATGTACATATTGATGTTTCTGGCAATAGCCCCATTAGACCTGCTCATTCTAAATGACGTTTGTCTAATTAGTAAACGATAAAAGATCGACCAAAGTTTTCTGCAAAAAATGAAGATCTCGTTAAAACATGCAATTTATGTAATATACATTTTTATTTTTGGTAGAGTTAACCGTTTCCGAGATATTCTTTGTTATTGGTTTCAATTTTTTTTTCAATTTTCTCAAACGGAAAATCATCTTTTCTTTCATCTCTTTTTTGTTGGCCTTGCATTGAGAACCAGATTTCAGTTATTTCAGATGTGACCTGCTTTCAAAAGATTTGAACTGTCGCTTTAGCCTAGTGTACTTCCTTATTTTCCTTCTTCTTGGAAGTAAGCAATAAGGCCAATTCTGGTAATATTTATTTCAATTAGCATGATGTAAACTCTTTTGTAAGAAGTGTTTGTTTGTGGAACAGCTAGAGTCATGTGGATGGAGCATATGAGATTTTTAAATTAATAGGAGGTATATTAAATGCAGGATACAAAAATAACATTCAGCTGTTTGTCAGGCAGCCTCTTTGGTTAGTCATTTGATTTTATCTTCTGCGAAAATTGGAGTTGTTGATGGTAAAAGCCCATTAACGCACATCAAAGCATACTTCATCCCGAGAAAATTTAATTCTCCAGAGGCCAATATTCGGAAATAGTGTATCCCGCCAGAATATAAATCTGATGTGCTACATTCACATGACTTTCTCACCGTCTCTATAACAAATTATTATTAAAAAGCTTATTCTTCTATTTCATGATAATCGAGATAAACATTAGCAGAAATTGTCCTTATTAGTTCGTTCCTTGTGTTCCATCACAAGATATCCTCTAGCTGTTCAGTAAACAAATATTTTATGTTAAAACATTAATCTGTTATCATATCGCTAATCAAGATAAACATAAACAGAATTAGTCTTATTACTAGCTTCCTTGTAAGTAGAAGGGAAATAAGAAAATGCACGGATTAAATCGATAATATTGTCCTATAAAAGCCGGTAGCTATATGAAACAATTGAAATTCCAATCTCTTTGTTTGCTAGGAATAAACAAACGAGAAACGAGAAGAAAGATGTTCTCCCGTTTAAGAAAAGTTCAAGTGGCTGAAATTGAAATCAATAATCCGAAATAACTTTACAAGAAAAAAAAAACTGTATGACATAAATTGTGTGTTTTAATAAGATTTATATTTTTATGCAGTAAGTTTTTGTGTATCTTTTACGGTTTGCCAGTTATACACAAGTCATCCAGAATGAATATGTCTTCCGAGGCTATTCCCAGAAAATATAAGATATACATTTCGTTTGTCATAAGAAGATCTTAAACATAAGGTATTTTAATCAAAATAATTAGAGCTATTTTTGAGAAAATCAAAATTTTCCAAAAATGTTCCATGTAAAGGGTAGATTGGGGAGGGGGATTTTCTTGAAAATATTCGTGTCGCATCCTTAGAAGATACCAAACTTAAATACGAAATTTGGTATTAACGGTCTTTTCGTTTTTGAGCTATGCTGTCCACAGATACACCACACACGAACCTTTTTCTATTTTTTTTAATTCAGGAGGGCCCAAAACATGTATTTCCACTGAAATCTATACATCGCATTTGTGGGTTCTCTAGTTACTATGTACATTGTGTTTACTTACAGGCTAGAGAAACTAAAATTACGCAGGTCAGGATTCCAGATAGATAAATAATTTTATGCATGAAGCGAAGAGGAAGGTGGAAAAGTGTTTTGTAATGATGGCTACCCTTAGGAAGAAATCTGGTAATTGGTTGTAGTAGATACTACTAAACACAAGAAATGAGTGGAAGTTCGATGATTTCAATACCCGAGGGCATAACGATAAACATTAGATGAGAGCGCGATTTTCAGATAGCGACGCTGAAGACTAAGCATCCTCTATGAGAGTTGTAAACAAAACAATTACGCCACCTAACCTAGTGAGCAGCAAAATTATTTTTAGAAATAAATTAAGCAGCCCGTAATGATACTTTTGTGTTACGGACCGTGCTTAAGCTGCAACAAATATTTGTGTTGGCAAGCCTGGACAACCGACATCTGCTACGTATGTGTGCTGACACGTAATTTCGAGCACAAAGTATAAATAACCTCACTTTTTGTTTTTATGATACTGTAACAGTTTTGGACGAGACAAAAACAAGCAACATTACATTAATTTGTATTCTCTAGTGGAGTTGAACTTGGTCGAGAGGTAATGCAGACACTCAGGTATAACGGGGCAATGTCCGAGCAGTGCGTGCGGGTGTATGTGCGTGTGTGTCCAGGAATGAGTATCCCATCTTGTGCCATTCGTGGCAGGTCATCAGCCGTGGCCCATTTGTGTTCCAAGCGCGTTACCTCCTCGTCTGCTTTAGTGTTCGCGGGAAAATCTCAGATCCGTCTGATGTAACTAGATACAGTTCGTGTCATGTTTTCTTAATGCGCTCAACGTACGCCTCGGGTAAAAGAAAGCAGTGAACTTGCTAAAACAAATGACAGATGACGACCTCAGCAATATCTAGACTACTCTGCTGAAAGTTGGATTTATGTATATTTTTCTAACCTTGTTATATCTGCAATATTTTAGAGCTCTTTTGTTTGTTTCTTTTTACCTTCTTTACACGTACTATGTACATAGTGCATAGAGAAGGTATTGCATTCCACCCAAAAATTAAATACCGGATTTCACCGGAAATAGACGTTTTAGGGTCCCCTATATCCCCTATATCCACCAAAATAAGCATTTTTACTTTCTCTATACGCACGTGTGTCCGTGTGCTCTGAACACGATAACTCAAAAACGAAAAGTCGATAAAATACCATACTTGGTATTTAAGTTTAGTATGTTCCAGGAATGCGACACAAAGATTTTGAGAAAAATCCCCCCACCCCCAACTACGCTTTACATGGAACTTTTTTCGAAAATTTTGATTTTCTAAAAAATGGCTCTAACGATTTTGATTAAAATTTCGTATATTTAAGATATTTACCTGACAAATAAAATTTATATCTTGCATTTTCTGGGAATAGCTTCTGAAGAGTACTTTATTCTGGATGAATTTTACGGAATTTTGAATAACTCCTAAACCGGAAGAGATGGACAAAAACTTACTACACGAAAAATGTAGAGCAGGTTAAAACTCACAATTAATGTTATATACATTTTTTTCGTGGAGTTCATCGTTTTTGAGATATTCCTTGTTTTTGGTTTCTGCTTTGAAAAACATACTTTTCTCATGCAGGAATTTGTTAACTGCTGTCCATACAAACAAAGGAACTTCAGTGACATAGCAACCAGCGTTTGACTATCACTTTAACCTATGATACTCTGTTATTTCGCTTCTACTTACAAGGAGTAATAAGACTATTTCTGCTACATTTTCTGATTAGCATGAAGTAAATAGAAGTATAAGCTTTTTAAGAGTAATTTGTTGCAGAGATGTAGAAAAAGTCATGTGAATGGTACACATCATATTTTTATAAAAATGGTCATATGTGTGTGTGTGTGTGTGTGTGTCTATGAACACGATAACCCAAAAACGAAAAGTCGGTAAAATACCAAACTTGGCGTATAAGTTAAGTATCTTCCAAGGATGCGACACAAAGGTTTTGAGGAAAATCCACTCACCCAAAACTACCCTTTATATGGAACAATTTTCGAAATGTTTGATTTTCTCAAAAATGGCTCCAACGATTTTCATTAAAACACTGTACATTTAAGATATTTACGCGACAAATAAAATGTATATCTTGAATGTACTGGCAACAGCCTCTGAAGACCTCTTTATTCTGAATGAATGTTGCGGAATTTTGCATAACTTCTGAGCCGTAGGAGATAGACAAAACCTTACTACACAACATATGTAGATCTCTTTGAAACACACAATTTGGTATATACATTTTTTTCGTGGAGTTGACCATTTTTTAAATATTCCTTCTTATTGGTTTCAGTTTTAAAATACTTAACCTTTTCAAACATGGAACTTTGTCAACTCCTGGCAATGCAAAGAAACGGATTTCATCGACATGGCATCCAACTTTTAAAGGATATGACTATCGTTTTAGCCTATGTATTCCATTATTTCCTTTCTACTTACAAGAAAGCATTTCTGCTAATGTTTATCTCGATTAACATGAAGTAGATAGAAGAATAAGCTTTTTAACAACAATTTGTTACAGAGATGAACAGAAAGTATGTGAATGGAGCACATAAGATATTTTCTTTCAAGCGTTATAGCATGTTAATCTATCATTGCAATCCAGATAAGCGTTTGTTCCTAAACCACGAATAAGAATTAAATAAGAAAGAAGATAAAAGCAAACCAACCACACAAAATTTACGCCTATTCGACCGAGCGATATGGTTCCGCGGTAATAGATAAGGGTTCTAGTTTGATTCCCGTTGGGGCAACCACTGTGATCATGGATTTTTGCGTAGTTTCTCCGGGTCGGTTGGCGAATGCAGGGCTGGTTCTCCTACTACTAATTCTCTGTCCAGTTCCTGACTCCATTTCATGTAATTTAGGTTGCAGGACCAGCGACGGAGCCTTTTACTACTTGTGGCGCCGCAGGTGATGACACTGGTTATATATGAGATGAAGATGGAGCACCTGTGGAATGCGATATGCCGGAGATCCCGGAGAAAACCCGTACCTGCGCCACTTTGTCTACACATCTCACATGCGGTCGCTTGGGATCGAACCCGGACAGGTGAGTGATCTAACCACTCGGCCACGGCGCGGCCTTCCCGGGAGCTATTTCGATCCATATGGGATACCCGGGTTACTCTGAGTTTAGGTAGAGCTAACTCGCGTTAGGATTGGCACCATGTTGAATCCTTATCGACCCCCATTCTTGCTCTTCATACCATCTCCAGATATGATTGCCCGTTATGTGCTCCTTCATCCCTTCCTCCCAGGGGGTATATTGGATCAAATAGGACCTACTACGGCCTACTTGTGGTGGTGTGCTTTAGTTACTGTTCGGACTCGTCGGCCTACTCAAAAAGTCCTGTTTATTTATAATGTTTTCCAAATGGGAAGAGCTCTACGCTGCAACGAATAAGATTCGTTATCGTGCTCTGCGTTGCCAGGTCGCTACCCCCACTCTTTTCATATTTCCCTCTCACTCGCACACTGAGCATGCAAATATTCCCGGCGACATAATGTTAATTCATGTGTATCATGAAAACTATTTGAGCTAAAAATCTATTACGGTTCTGCTACGAACATTACTCCCCATCTTCCTCGTGAATTATTGTTTGCAACATTTGAATATTTTGTCTTAGCGTAAGTAGTATTTATGAGAGACGGAATGACTTAGCGCGTTACTCCCCAATTAAGCGGGAATGCAATATGTCAACACAGCAGCACTTCGACTGGGTGCCGGTCTGGGGGCGCTCAAGGACAAACCACATTCAATTTGAAAGCCACTGTAGTGGCTTGTGCTGTTAGTGTCAAAGAGGAAGATAGAAATGTTTGGACCAGGCATAGGGATTAGCCAATGGTATTGAAGTGCTCGGCTTTTAAATTCTCTGGTATTATTTCAAGGGATAACATCAGAGTATTTACTAAACCAGTTTTGTTAACACGAAGTCCCAAGTCGGCCAGTGAAGTCCTGTCTGTCGGTTTGCAGTTATCACACTTTGCTCCTGAAAAAAAAAAAAAAAATCTGATGTGCACCATTCACATGACTTTCTCCATATCCCTGCAACAAATAATTCTTAAAAAGTTTATACTTCTATTTACTTTATGCTAATCAGAAAAAATTAGCAGAAATAGTCTTATTACGCGCTTCCTTGTAAGTAGATGCGAAATAAGGGACAACCGTAGGTTAAAGTGATAGTCAAAAGCTGGTTGCTATGTCAATGAAGTTCCTTTGTTTATATGGATAGGAGTTGACAAGTTCCTGTATGAGAAAAGTATACGTTTTTCATAGCATAAACCAAAAATAAGGAATGTCACAAAAACGACGAACTCCACGAAAAAAATGTATACAACATAAATTGTGTGTTTTAATGTGATCTACATTTTTTGTGGAGTAAGTTTTGTCCATCTCTTACGGTTTAGCAGTTATTCAAAATTTAGTAAAATTCATCCAGAATAAACTACTCTTCAGAGGCTATTCCCAGAAAATTCAAGATATACATTTCATTTGTCAGGTAGATATGTTCAATATCCGAAATTTTAATCAAAATCGTTAGAGCCATTTTTTAGAAAATCAAAATTTTCGAAAAAAGTTCCATGTAAAGGGTAGTTGGGGGTGGGGGGATTTTCTCAACATCTTCGTGTCGCATCCCTGGAAGATACTAAACTTAAATACCAAGTTTGGTATTTTACCGACTTTTCGTTTTTGAGTTATCGTGTTCACAGACACACGGACACACACACACACACACACACACACACGGACCTTTTTGTGAAAATGCTTTTTTTGTATATTGGGGACCCTAAAACATATATTTCCGGTGAAATCTCGGTATCGAATTTTTGGTGGAGTGCAATATTTTCTCTATACACTATGTACATAGTGCGTATGGAAAAAGTGAAAAAAAAAAAAAAAAAAAAAAAGCGCAAAGCCTGTCAGTGTGTTGTTGGTGTAGTATGTCAGTCTGATATTCATGAGGTCCCCCATAAAAGGTTTTTATCCTGGGGTTTCACTTCATCCTGAAAGACAGTAACTAAGCTCTATGGACCCTGGGCTCGATTTAACACCATTTTACCGATTTTATTCATATTCCAATATGACCTATCATGTTAAAGGACGTCTTGTAAAAAGTATGCAACTGATTGCCTCCATGTTCGAATGGTCAGCGAGCTGACTTCTCACTTGAAGGTACCGGATTTGATTTCCGGCCGGGGGTGGGAGTTATACTTTAATTAAGATTATTCCTTAACCTCCATAGAAAGTATAAGTGTGAATGTGTCAGTGAATATGCCTGTTCAAAATCTACAGTAAGTTAACGAAGTTCAAAGAATAAAATCAACAATGTTTCAGTAAGCTAACTAAAGTTCAAAGAGTAAAAACATTAATGTTTCAGTCTAACAGCTCCCGATAGGGACATATCAATTAAAGGAAGCTACAGAAATTAACATTGCAAAAAAAGAACAATTCGCAGTCGAGTGGGCAGTGGGCTGACTTCTCACTCGGAGGTACAGGGTTCGTTTTCCAGGCCGAGGGCTGGGAATTTTTCTTTAGTTAGGTTTATTCTCTGCTCTTATAGTGTTTATAGGTGGAGATATACAAGTAAACTTCAATCTGAGGATTTTACAATAAGCTATCTAATGATCAAAAACTAAAAACATCAATGTTTCGGTCTAAACGCCAGCAGCTGAAGGAGGTTATAGAAATAAACATACAAAAAATGTTTTCTTTCCGCAAGCTTAGCTACCACTGATACAATCTATATGTACGTCGTCGCCCTCCATGCTAACTTCATATGCCCAAGGTCGCGGTTTCAAACCCGGCGGAGGACAATGAAGCCTTAGCATGACTTCCTTCGGAAGGGAAGCAAAGCCGTTGGTCCCGTGTCGTAGATTTACGGCACGTAAAAGAACCTCAAGCCTGATAGAGAGGCCTCTAAGCAAAATTAAGCGGTCTTTCACGTCCAATTTAGAATGGAACGCTGAGAACGTCATTCAGTTTTTGCTTGTATGTCCAGCAGCGAAAAGGGAGTGAGTGTAACCAAGAGGCTAGAAGTTAAGACATTCAGTGCCTAGCAACAATGTCCTGAGTTACAAGTTTTGTGCAAATATTTGAACATTTTGCTTATATGCTTTACACCACATATAAACATTACTGGCCGTGTTCTGATAAAGCAGTTATATTCTTTCCGTTTTATGTCATTGATGCTTTCTCAATCAATGTACAATGAAAACATGTTCTTCCCCCTTGAGTATGCTCGACTGTTTTAAAAATCTGATGTGTTACACTCACGTGATCTTCTCTAGATGTTCTTCAAGTAAAGGTCCTAAAAATTATTTCTCTCTCTGAACAATACTAATCGAGATAAGGTTTATCAGTTGCTTATAAGTAGAACGGAAGTAAAGGAATGCACTACACTATAGTGACAATCAAAAGTTTTAAAACCTGTCGATATGCAATTGTCTTTGAAATTTGCTTCTTTGCTTAACCAGAAGTAAAACAAAGGAATCACGGTCTGAGAAAAGTATAATTATTCTAAAAATGGAACCAATAATAAGGAATATCTTGGAAAAAGTTACCTCCACAAAAAAAAGGTAAACGAGATAAATTGTGTGTTTTGACGAGATCTACATTTTTGTGTAGTAAGTTTTTGTCTCTCTCTTACGATTTACCATTTTTGCAAATTAAATCCAAAATGAAGAGATCTTCAGAGCCTATTCCCAGATAATTCAAGATAAACATTTATTTTTGTCGTATAAATGTGTTTAATATACGGTATGCTAATCAAAATCGCTTGAGCCATTTATGAAAAAATAAAAATTCTTGAAAAATGTTCACATAAAGCGTAGTTGGGGGTAGGGGAATTTTCTTGAAAGTCTGTGTCGCATCCTGGTAGATGCTGAATTTTTCGTTTTTGAGATATTCTGTCCAATACTTACACAGTCACACAGGCACACATACCTATACACACATTGACTTTTTTCTAATTATTTTTATTATTGTTATTATTATTATTATTCAGTAGTAAACATATACTCACGGTAAAATCACAGTGTCGAATTTTTGGGTGGAATAGAATACCTTCTCAATGTATTATGCACCTACTTTGAACATATGCGCTAGAGAAAGTAAAAATTACTAACCACTTCACTGACGTTAATGTAACATATTTTAAAATAAATATTAAATCTTGGTTATTGAATAACCCTTCTTTCTTTCTCTACACTACTATGTACATAGTGTACAGAGAAGGTATTGTATTGCACCCAAAAATTCGATACCGAGATTTCATCGGAAATACGTTTTTTTCAGGACCTCCTGAATACAAAAAAAGTATGTTAGAAAAATGTCCGTGTGTTTCTGTCTGTCTGTGTGTGCCTGTATGCGTGTGTGTGTCTGTGGGCAGCATAGCTCAAAAACGAAAATTACTTAAATATCAAACTTGATGTTTAAGTTCAGTATCTTCAAGTTTCATGAAAACTCCCCCTCCCCAATTATCCTTTACATGGAAAAAATGTCTAAAGTTTTTATTTTCTCTAAAATGGCACTAACGATTTCAATTAAAATCTCTTATATTTATGATATTTACATGACAAATAAAATGTATATCTTGAATTTTCTGGGAATAGTTTCCGAAGACCCCTTTATTCTGTATGCTTTTTATTGAATTTTGCTTAAATGGTAAACCGTAAGAGATAGGCAAAAACTTACTACACAAAAAATGTAGATCTCAATAAATTACACAACTCATATTTATTTTTTCGTGAAATTGGTCGTTTTTGAGATATTCCTTGTTATTTATTTCAGTTTTAAAATACTTACACTTTTCTCACACGGGAACTTGTCAACACAAATAAACAGATTTCAATGCCATAGCAACCATATTTTAAATCATGTGACTGTCGGTTTAGCCTAGTGTGTTCCCTTATTTCCCTCCTACTTATAAGAAACTAAGTAATAAGACTATGTCTACTAATGTTTATCTCGAATAACATGAAGTAGATAGAAGAATAAGTTTATTAAAAATGGTTTCTTACAGAGATGTAGAGAAAGTGATATAAATGGAGCTCATCAGATGTTTATTCTACGCAAGGCTTGCCATAAAGGAAACCACATCATGCGTAATATTTTAATGTAAATTTAGTTCACGAAATCTATGACTGCCTTGTCTTAATATGAATAGTTACTAAAATGATTAATTGAATCCGTCATCATTTAGCATATTGTGGATTTTATTTTCTCCTAAAGAATCGCCAGCTGAAAACGGTATTACGGCCAAAAATATATCTCCTCAAATCTCAACCGTTGGAACATAAAATCTACAACGGTTCCTCTACGCAAATACTTCTTTGGAGTCGGCTTTTCTCCAGAGACATGTAACCACGAATTTAACACTTCTTAGGGGTTTCTACCCTCTCTAGAGAGCACAAAACATAATAAATCACATCAAAAACCTTAGGTAAGATCTTCGTTAGCATGGAGAAGCAGTGAATATAATATGTAGACGTCAAAAACGTGTCTCTAATGCGTTTCATATAGAACTGGAGCCGTTGGTGGACTTACAGTTCATTTCTCTAAATATAACTACTAAAAACTACTATTATTGAATCAAAGAAAACTCAGTAATAAAAGGGAAATCAGTATTAAATTCAATGCGAAATCTGGACTCAAAACTTAATCAAAGTTGTGATATTAAAAATATCACTCGAATAAAGAAGGCCCAAATGCGATGGTCATGCTAGACAAGATTTTCTGCAGCCGTTATCATATGTTCAACGTATTTTTATTTGTGTATGTTAATTTGGTTGATGGAAATAAATATATACAAAAAAATGTAAATTAATTACATCTACATAATAAACTACATATTATGGGAATACTCATTGCGCAGGCTGATAAGGATCTTCAGTATAACGTCTGGTTCACTTAACCCTAGAACGATAACCAAAATGAAAACGGAACCCAAACAGAACACAAAATTATGGTTCACAGCATCCCGGTAACGAAAACGGAAATGCATTTTGTTTTTCTTGTGGTCAATTTGACGCATTGAGAATTCAGCATGTTGCTGTTTTATGTCACGGCCACTTAGATTAATCTCTACATTGAAGAGTCTAATAAGCACAATATACATCTGATATTTCGTGTTGGTAACGAGAACGAAAAAGTTAAAACTTGGCTAAGAAGACTTGCCTCCTGTTCCCGAATAAATAGTAGCAAATTATTATTCATAATTTCTTACTAAATAATGCATTTAATATTTTAATGATAAACAGTGAAAATTAAAATAAATAAAGAAGCATGCTTTAACATTTAAAACAATGTCTAATAAATAAAACATTTGTCTATAATGCATATTTGAAGTGATGATAATAAATAAATATATTTTGATTTAAGAATTATATATATATAAAATGTATAATTCTTAGATATTTTTGTTGCTTTAAGTGTGCTTTGGTGAGTAGTATTTAATAATATTAGATAAATGTGTCTACAAAATAATGAATGTAAGAAATATTTTAAATATATAAAAAAAATGATAAAGATTTGGAATACATGCCCTGGTTTAAGGAACTAAGTGCCAGGGCATATTATTGCGGATTTTTATTTTATTTTTTCCCATTCCGGAGCTCGGGAAGGTTTTCCATCAATTGTGAACGCTCCCATTGAAATATGTATATGTATGCGTAACTGATATACCGTAAGAGATAGACAGTAACTTATTATACAAAAGATGTAGATCACCTTAAAACACACAATGTATGTTATATACATTTTTTTCGTGGAGTTGATGGCTTTTGAGATATCCCTTGTTTTTGGTTTCAGTTTTGAAAAACTTGTATTTTTCTTATACAGGAATTTGTTAACTCCTGTCCATACAAAGAAAGGGACTTCAGTCACATAGCAACCAGCTTTTCCTATCACTTTAACCTATGGTACTTCCTTATTTCGTTTCTACTTACAAGGAAGTAAGTAATAAGACTATTTCTGCTATTTTTTTCTCGATTAGCACGAAGTAACTACAAGCATAGGTTTTTAACAATAATTTGTTGCAGTGATGTAGAGAAAGTTATGTGAATGGAATTCATCAGATTTTTTTTACTTTCTCTGCACACACTATGTGCATAGTGTATAGAGAACGTATTGCACTCCACCCAAAAATTCGATACCGAGATTTCACAGGAAATATATGTTTTGAGACCTCCTGGATCAAAAAAAAAAAAAAAAAAAAAAACATTTTTAGAAACATGTCCGTGTGTGTGTCTGTCTGTCTGTGTGTGTCTGTGTGTATGTGTATGTGTGTGTCTATGGGCAGCATAGCTCAAAACGAAAAGTCCGTTAAAAACCAAACTTGATATTTAGGTTTGGTATCTTCCAAAGATGCGACACGAAGATTTCCAACTATCCTTTACATGGAACTTTTTTCGAAATTTTTGATTTTCTATGAAATGGCTCTAACGATTTTGATTAAAATATCGTATATTAAAGATATTTACCTGACAAATAAAATGTATATCTTTAATTTTCTGGGAATTGCCTCTGAAGACTACTTTATTCTGGATGAAGTTTGCATAACTACTAAACCGTAAGAGATGGACAAAAACTTAACACACAAAAAATGTGGAGCACGTTAAAACAAACACTTTATGTTATATACATTTTTTTCGTGGAGTTGATGGTTTTTGAGATATCCCTTGTTTTTGGTTTCAGTTTTGAAAAACATATTTTTCTCATACAAGGATTTGTCAACTCTTGTCCATACAAACAAAGGAACTTCGGTCACATAGCAACCAGCTTTTGCTGTCACTTTAACCTATGGTACTTCCTTATTTCGCTTCTACTTACAAGGAAGCAAGTAATAAGACTATTTCTGCTAATTTGTTCTCGAGTAGCATGAAGTAAATAGAGGCATAAGCTTTTTAACAATAATTTGTTGCAGAGATGTAGGGAAACTTCATGTGAATGGTACACATCAGATTTTTTAAGTGGAATTGACCATTTCTGTGATATCCATTCTCACACGGAATTTGTAATTTCCTGGGCCTGCATAGAAATGTAACATGGTAACCAGCTTTTAAAAGATGTTATTATCGTTTTTGCCTAGTGTATTCCCTTGTTTTCCTTTTACTTACAAGGAAGCATGTAATTAAGACAATTTCTGCTAATATTTATCTCTGCTATCTATAAAGTAGGTAGAAGAATATGATTTTTAACAATAGCTTGTTATAGCGATGTAGAGAAAGTCACACAATAGGTTTTTACTATTTATGCTATTAGTACAATGTATGTTTTGAATTGAAATAATTCAGTACAAGGTTTTTCACTTATGAAGCTGGTAAACGATAAGGCACTGAAGTGTTTGTGCCATTTCTATTTTAGAAAGAAAAACATTTTTGATAGAAGCCTGTTTTCCAAAAATGGGTTGTCATTAAAGTATCTGGGAACGCCACATGTGTTCTGAGAAGCAAGCCAGGGTTCGAAGCCCTTCCCTATTTGGTACATCCACTCTGGGTTTTGTGAAACGTATGTGGGATGCTGTATTGATCGCCAGGCAGAGCTCAGTCGGCAAGATCTGCCTTCTGATCAAACCACTGAGCCAGCTCGCTAACATTAACATTCCGTATATGTTTTGCTTTAAATTGTCGTGTCACAGGTCCAAATCTTCACCAAACTTGTTTCTTTCCATCCTCCTTTTCCTTCTCTTTTTATACCCTCCATCCTTTTCCCAATCAAAGAATTGTTTGTTGCTTTGAAATACCATCCTAAGAACGTGTAGCCTGTTAGACGTATGTTATCGTCGTTTGTTTTTTACTTTCTCTATACGTACTATGTACATAGAGTATTGAGAAGGTATTACACTCCACCCAAAAATTCGATACCCAGATTTCACCCGAGGTATATGTTTTAGAGTATATATATTAAAAAAAGAAAGCTGATGCGTTCCATTCACATGACTTTCTCTATATTTCTGCAACAACTTGTTGTTGAAAAGCTTAGGCTTCTATTTATTTCATGCTAATTGAGAAAACATCAGAAATAGTCTTTTTTCTTGCTTCCTTATAAGTTGTAGCGAAATAAGGGAGTACCATAGGTTAAAATGATAGTCAAAAGCTAGTTGCTATGTGACTGAATTTCCTTTGTATGGACAGGAGTTAACAAATTTCTATATGAGAAAAGTACAAGTTTTTCAGAGCTGAAGCTAAAAACAAGGAATAGTTTAAGAAAATATCAACTCCACGAAAAAAATGTATATAACATAAATAGTGTACTTTAATGTGCTCTACATTTTCTGTGTGGAAAGGTTTTGTCCACCTCTTAAGGTCTAGCAGTAATGCGAAATTTTGTAAAATTCATCCAGAGTAAAGTAGTCTTCGGAGACTATTCCCTAAAAAGTCAAGTTATACATTTTATTTGGCAAGTAAATATCTTAAATATACGAGGTTTAAATAAAAACCGTTGGAGCCATTTTTAAGAAAATTACAAAGGGTAGTTTTGGGTGACGGGACATTCTTGAATAGCTTGGTCTTGCATTCTTGGAAGACACCAAACTAAAATACCAAGTTTGGTTTTTAAAGGTCCTTTCATTTTTGAGCTGTGCTGCCCACGGACACACACAGACAGACAGACACACACACGGCCATTTTTATAAAAATGTTTTCTTTTGTTTGGATTCAGGGGGTTTCAAAACATACATTTACGGTGAAATTTCGGTATCGAATTTTTATATACTAGGTACATAATATGTATAGAGAAAGTAAAAATGTTCGTTTTGGACACACGTTTTTTTCCAAAAATTCTTTTTGGAGGGCATATCAAAACACTGACTTCCGGTGAAATCTCGAAATATGTCATTTATGTATTTAGTACCTTTTATACATTGATATTTTGCATAAAAGAGAGGTCCTAGTTACCATTAGGGTACGGCGAGGTTTGACGTTGACACTCGTCGAGCAATGCGTGACGTCAGTGATGTGCGAGATGTGAGTGGGTGACAGGGAAGATGTGTCAGAGAGTTTGATGTCAGAGAAGATAGGATGTGATTCGGAGCTAATGCTCGCTGGTGCCCCTCATTGGTTACGCCTTCTTGTGTTACCCTGCGTGTAGCTTAGGACCTCTCCACTAGTTAGGAGCCAGGAGCCAGGAGCAGGAACTAGTCGCCCGAGTGTACTCGGGCGGGGGCAAATCACCACGGTACCTATCCGCTTTTCTTGCGGATTTACCCGTGTGATATAGTAGATGTAGTCATATGCAAGCGTTTTTGTCATGTCAAAGTAATTGGGCAGGGTGTTCCCTCTGTGCAGCCGGCGCGGGCTGGCTTACCTATCCGAGTGGCCACCCACCCAGCGAGGGACCAGGCCCGATGCTGCTTACCTTGGCCAGCCGCTTGCGGGCTGTCAAGGAAAGCAGTGCCGGCTAGCGGGGAGACATGAAGGGATATAGGTACGGGGTGGGGGAAGCCAGTGTTGCAGATCTGGTCGGAGTACGACTGGATGGTCACCCGTCCGAGTCGTGACCATGCCCGATGCTGCTTAACTTGGCGGGTAGACAATAAAGGGAGAGGCGGCCGGAAAACTACCATCCCAAGGCGTCCTTGGGAAGGCGGTAGCTTACGCGTCTCCTTGGTAGCGTGTGGTCGTAAAGACCGAGAGTGTTCACCTGGGGATTTGGGTGGGGAGCAAGTTTAGTGTATATTGTGCGAGCTCTTTCTCGCACAACGTCCACTATGTAGGGGATTCCGGAGTGGGAATGGAGAATGTGGGACGGGAATCTGCGGTCTGTGCCGTATATCATCCTCAATGCCCTGTTCTGCACGGCCTGCAGCCTGCGGATGGTGGAACGAGCCACCGAACCCCAGACCTCACAGCCGTACAGCATCAGGGGCGGGATGACTGCGCGGTACAGCCGCAGTTTAAGGTGTGTAGGCATGGTGGAGCGGAAGATGGGAAACAACTGCCGCAGGGCAGCGTGTCCCAAGCCGACCTTCTCCCTGACATGTGGAGTGAAAGTAAGGCCGCGGTCGAGGAGGACTCCGAGGTATTTGGCGGAGCGGACCCAGGGGATCCGCCGCCGCCGCAACCTCAGCGACCTCTCCGGTCGCCAGCCACGGACTTTAGCCAGCAGTAGAGCTGAGCTCTTCTGCGGGCTGATGGCCATCCGCCACTGTTCACTCCATCTGCCTATGGCCTGGAGCTGTCTCTGTAGCGGGGGGAAGCAATATCGGTCGTTCTTGTTACGCGCCATTATGAGGACATCGTCGGCATACTGGCACGTAACTGTACTGGGTTCTGTGGGGAAGTCGGACATGTAGGCAGCAAAGAGTAACGGCGACAGCACGCTGCCTTCCGGCACTCCCGCCGCTATGGGTCTGACTGTGGAATGCCTCCCCTCCACCCTCACCCTGAAAGTGCGGTCCCGAAGGAAGCTACTAAGCAGGTGAAGGTAGGGGGGAGGAATTTCTGCGTTCTTGAGCTTGTACAAAAGTCCCTGATGCCACGTGGTGGCGAAGGCCTTTTCCACGTCCAAGAGCACCGCGACTGTTTTGAAGTTGTCCTGGAAGCCCAGGGCAGCCTTCTCAGCCAGTCGCAGCAACTGCAGGGTTGTGGAATGTCCAGTACGGAAACCAAACTGATGATCCGGGAGTAGGAGTCTCTCTTCGAAGAGAGGGGTGAGGCGAGGTAGGAGTAACCGCTCGAATACTTTCGAGACGATCGGAAGTAAGCTAATAGATCTGTAGCTTGACGGGAAGACCGGGTCCTTGCCGGGTTTCAAAATGCATACCACCCGCGCCTCCTTCCAACACGTTGGAAAGTGACGTAGGTGCAGGCATGCATTGTAAATCCGCGTCAGGTGGATTACGGCCTTTCTGGGTAGGTGCTGGAGCATAGGCGCCGTAACGCCGTCATGTCCAGGGGCTTTGTTAGGTTTTAGGTGGTTGAGTTGGGAAGCCACCTCTTTCGGGGTGACTATAGGAATGCGGATCTCCTCATGGGGCGGCGGGGGCTCCTTAGCGACTCGAGTCAGTCTTATATACAAAGTGAGGAAAACTTTTTGTACCGCGAGAGTTCACAATTTTCAGTTCTTGCAAATTTACATGTTACTGTATCTCTGTTTTCTTAGTCTAGTTATGGAAAACATTGGGTTTTGAACAGTTTGAAAACAATCCTTTTTGCTTTTGTACTGCTCGCTGTATTTTACGTGTAAAATTGAGGGTCTGAGAAAGACAGTGATGCTCTATGCCTACTGCTGAAGCATATCTCTGAGTAATCTACTCATTTCTTCTTCCTCGCTAGTTACAAATCGCAACATTTCGTTATCTATATTTATGAAATGTGTAAATATCGACATCGGCTGGAAGTCATGGCCTGAGAAATTACGCCATTACTATCCATGTAAGCAATATCGTAGAAGAAAATACAGATGTTAGATTTCCATTGAATATGTACGGGAGAATATGAATTAGTTTTTATTTGATTAATCTTTCAAGAAGGAAAGTTTATACATTTGTGATAGACAGGTGTAAATATGACCTAAGTATGGTATAAACGTGGTATGCTGTTAATTGTGTGAAATTACAATCGGTAGAAATGTGTGTTCATATTTCCAAAGACGAAGTTGAGATAACGAATTGAAGCAGGGCCATTACAAGAGCGAAGTTCAGTCCAACAAGAATTCTCTGATTAGCCAGAATATTAACATTCATACTTATGTGCTAATAACTTGGGTTTCTGTGAACTGTTTGTGTTTGTTACTTCGACAAATGTGCAAGCGAACGCAAGATATAACCTGCATACATCTACAATCTTCTAAATTGTTATGTAACTTTCTATAGTGTCTCTTGTTTAATGCGCAAAGGTATTTCATATAAAACTGCTTTGTGAGCCGTTTGGAAAGCTCCGTAACGTAAATAAATAAACTCTGAATAGCTATTTAGATTAAGTAAATACTGCCCAAGCAACTCGTGGATAGTTACAGAGTGCACTCGGTTAGCTCTAGTTTAGTGTGTGTGTGTAAATAAACTGATTTTCGTGTAATATTATTTTAGTAATTTCCACTGTTTTCTTCAAAGTATGCGAACAAAGCGAGCATGTGCTTGGTTAGCTCTAAGTTAGTGTTTGTATGTGTGGAAATAAATTGTATTTTCGGGTAATTGTGTTGACGCAGGATTTAGTGTTAAGTAAACCAAGTAAAGAGAAAATGAAATAATACGCTCTAAAAGAATTTTATAAAATATATTATATAAGATTTGGCAATATAAGACAAAGAATTGTATGTATAAAATGGCAGCGTGACGTCATCGCCTCACAATACGCATGAAATTAGCCTGAAATGGACTGCTTTTAAAGAAATTAACATAGCCAGGGTTATGTAAAGTATACAACATATTATAATGCATAATATGTAGCTATAAAATGGTGCGTATAAAAGCATAACTATAATAAAATAGAATCAAAAGCAGTAAAATGGGAGAAGGAGGAGAATAATAAAAAACTGATGTGTTCCATTCACATGACTTTCTCTATATCTCTGTAAGTTATTATTGTTAATAAGCTTATCTTTTATTTATTTCATGCTAATCGAGAAAAATTAGCAGAAATAGTCATATTTCTTGCTTTTTTGTAAGTAGAAGCGAAATAAGGGAGTACCATAGGTTAAAGTGAAAGCCAAAAGCTGGTTGCTATGTGACTGATGTTCCTTTGTTTGTATGTACAGGAGTTGACAAATTCCTGTATGACAAAAGCATAAGTTGTTCAAAGCTGAAACCAAGAAAAAGGAATATCTCAAAAACGATCAACGCCACGAAAAAAATGTATATAACATAAATTGTGTGTTTTAACGTGCTCTACATTTGTTGTGGGTTAAGTTTTTGTCCATCTCTTACGGTTTAGTAGTTATGAAAAATTCATCCACAATAAAGTAGTCTTCAGAGGCTATTCCTAGAAAATTCAAAATATACGTTTTATTTGTCAGGTAAATAACTTTAATATACGATATTTTAATCAAAATCTTTAGAGCCATTTTTTAGAAAATAAAAATTTTCGAAAAAGGTTCCATGTAAAGGGTAGTTTGAGGTGGGGGGATTTTTCACAAAATCTTCGTGTCGCATCCCTGGAAGATTCTAAACTTAAAATACCAAGTTTAGTATTTTACCGACTTTTGGTTTTTGAGTTATCGTGTTCACAGACACACGGACACACTGACACACGGACACACACACGGACCTATTTCTGAAAATACTTTTTTTGAATACAGGGGACCCTAAAACATATATTTCCGGTGAAATCTCGGTATCAAATTTTCTGGTGGAGTGCAATACATTCTCTATACACTATGTACATAGTGAGTATAGAGAAAGTAAAAAGAGTTTTCAGAAAAAGGTCAGTGTATGTGTGTTTTTGTGTGTGTGTCCCTGTGTCCGTGTGTCTGTGAACACGATAGCTCAAAAACGAAAAGTCAGTAAAATACCAAACTTAGTATTAAAGTTTAGTATCTTCCAGGGATGCGACATGAACATTTTGAGAAAAATCCCCCCACCCCAAACTACCCTTTACATGGATTTTTTTTCGAAAATGTTCATTTTCTCAAAAATGGCTCTAACGATTTTTTTTAAATTTCCTATATTAAAGATATTTACCTGACAAATAAAATGTATATCTTGAATTTCTTGGGAATAGCCTCTGAAATGGACAAAAACTTACAACACGTTAAAACACACAATTTATTCTTATACACATTTTTAATGGAGTTTATCGCTTTGAGATACTCCTTGTTTTTGGTTTCAGTTTTAAAAACTTATATTTTTCTCATACAGAAATTCAACAATTCCTGTCCATTCAAACAAAGGAACTTCAGTCACATAGCAACCAACTTTTGACTATCACTTTAGCCAATAGTACTCCATTATCTCTCTTCTACTTACAAAGAAGCAAGTAATAGGACTATTTCTGCTGATGTTTGCTCCATTAATATGAAGTAAAAAGAAAAATAAGCTTTTCAATAATAATTTGTTACAGAGAAATAGAGAAAGTCATGTGAATGGAACACATAAGATTTCTACTTTCTCTACTGTAACGGGAAGTTATTGTGTAACCTGACATTTCTATGATTACGTGTAATTTGTAATTATTAGTAGTAAGAAAGGATGATCTACGTGTGAAAGATTATGAACGACGAATGACTGTATATGAATGTTTATTAGCTTGTTTCCTTATAGAAAATCTCCTGATTTTGTTTAAAAATTTACTTAGAGACAAAGAAAAAAAATCTGATGTGTTCCATTCACATGACTTTGTTTACATCCCTGCAACAAACTATTGTTAAAAATTTAGCTTATTTTTACTTCATACTAATCGAGAAAAAATTAGCAGAAATAGCCTTATTACTTCCTTCCATTCAAGTAGAAGGAGAATAAGGGAGTTGCATAGGCTGAAGTATTAGTCAAAATCTGGTTGCTATGGGACTGAAATCCCTTTGTTTGTATGGACAAGAGATGACAAATTCCCTCTATGAGAAAAGTATAAGTTCTTTAAAGCTGAAACCAATAACATGGAATATATCATACATTTTTTGTTGGGTAAGTTTTTGTCTATCTCTTACGATTTGCCAGTTATACAAAATTCCGTAAAATTCATCCAGAACAAAGCAGCCTTCAGAGGCGATTCCTAGAAAATTCAAGATATACAGTTTATTTGTAAGGTAAATACCTTTAATATACGATATTTTAATCACAATTGCTAGAACCATTTTTGAGAAAATAAAAAATGTCGAAAAAAGTTCCATGTATAGGGTAGTTGCGGGTCGGGGGATTTTCTTGAAAATCTTCGTGTCACATCCTTGAAAGATACTGAACTTAAATACCAAGTTTTGATATTTAAGACACTACTTTGCTGTCCACAGACACGGACCTTTTTCCAAAAATGCTATTTTTTTATTCAGGGGGACCCAAAACATGTATTTTCGGTCAAATCTAGGTATTGAATTTTGGGTGCATTACAATACCTTTTTTATACACTATGTATAATATTACGTGTAGAGAAAGTATCAAGAAGAAATGTACATACATAGGAGTGATTTCTTTGAATATCACGATGGTGTATCGCGTAAATTTAGAGACTAATTAATCTCCTAAAAAAATACATTTATTTAAGAAGATATGTGCAAAATTAGTGGACATAATTTAAGCGCTAATTTTGAAAGTTGAAAATGATTTGTAAAGGAATTGAAGTAATTAGATTTAATCGGATCAGATTAGATTTAATCGGAAATGTATGCTTTGAACTTCCCTTAAATCCAAAATACATTTTTTGAAAAAGTCCATGTGTGTCTAAGTGTCGGTGAACAGCATAACTCAAAAACGAATAGTCGGTTGAAAAATAAGCTTGGTATACCGTTCTGCATTTACGAAATGAACATTTTCAAGAAAATCTTCCCCATACCAAACTGTCAACCCAAAATGCTTCCATACAAAATAGGGAATTTTTTTCGAAAACATTTACTTTCTCTATAATGTCTCTCATAACTTTAAATTAAAAAAAAAAAAAAACATTATTTTATATATATTTTTTTTCATGGCAAAGAAGACCTATATATTGATTTTTTGGGAATACTAGTGAAGCCCTTTATTGTGAATGACTTTTGCACATGCATTATATATATATATTTGCAGAGTTAACCATTTCCGATACATTCCTTATTGCTGATTTAATTTTCCAGTGCTTCGTAAAAGATTTGACTAGCGCTTAAACCTTCCCCTATTCCCCGTACCAACAAGGGAATATGTAATAACATATTTCTACAAAGGTTTATCCCGATTAGCATGAAAGTATATAAGAATAAATAGTTGTAAGAATATATGAAATGTGGATATAAGGTGAATGGTCTAAATATTTAATTCCTTGCCATGTTGTGCTAATGTTAAGCTACATTACATACCGTAACACCTGCTCACTTCTCCCCCAAGAAAGAAAATGTTTACAAATGACTGTCTTGTTTATCGGTTCAACACGCCGGGAAATAAAAGTTGAAATAAGAGTGAGGAACATATCTTATTTACGAATGTATGAAAAATGTTTACATGTGTTTGCTATGGATATCAAATATTTCATGATTTATTTCCTATAAGTTTATAATGTTATGATTGTATAATAAATTTGTAAATAGTCTTAAAATAGTACTCATGTAAAGCGTCTCAATCAGTATACCGTAATCATCAAGATTATACACTTGTTTCACAAATTAGTATGCATGAATGAGTAAGTGTACTTATTGACATAACAATATCATACAATGAACTTCAACAATCGCACGGGTCCACAGACCGTACGTGCTTTTGTAATACACACTAAAAACAATATTAAAACAACAACAAAGAATTAAAAGAGTAAACACGAAAATAAAAATACAAAAATATTCAAATACAGACATTTAAATTTACAGTAAAGAGTACACCTTCATAAATGTACCCTCTTATAACAGATAAATACTCTTAAAAGAAATATATACACATAATATATTCACAATATATAAAAAAATAACGCAACAGTGACCTAAGTATGACATAAAATATATGTATGTAAAACATTGAAGTCACTTTTGTTGAGTTGTTCTTATCCCCCCCCCACCCTCCTTTCTCTATTGGCAGCCTCCTCAGATCTCAGCTGTCTTGCCTTAAGTATAAATTTACTTAGCCCGTCCACATCTTCCGTGCCTGCCAGTAGCGTCCAGCATGCTTCTAGCTCTACATTCGCGGTGGCAAAGAATCGCGGTAAAAATTAGTATTACACCTTGCTGCCTTTCTTGATGTGGGATGGGTGCTAAATGCATTATAAAATACTTATGGTCAAGAAATCATAAGATTTAAGAGAAATATTTATTTTTTCTACACAGTCACATTACAAATCAATACATTTAGTCCAGCTCTCCAACATTTTAATACCCTTAATAGCATTAGTTAAACATTAGCCTCAGCTTCTACCTCATCCGCGTTTACGCAGGCACTTCAGGTTTGGAAACAAAGGCAAAACCGGAGAACATGGTGGTTGTATAAGTTATATTTACATAATGAGGTGTATAAATATACTTTTTTTTTTTTTCGTAAAGTATGGCTGTTTAGCATCCTTCAAATGGTCCAGTAGTGAAGCTTAATACTTTTCGACGATGGTTCCGCCTCTTATGGAGGTAAGCTAAGAGTGCTATACCATGAGAATCCCAGAATACCTACCGTAGCCTAGAATTTTCCTGCAGTTGAATCGCGTTGCTTTATTCGGTGCGCTTTCTCCTGCTGCCAGCCACTCTTTCTTTCTTTAAAACACAGTTCCGGAGTCTGGTCGGGACTCCGGCGCTGTATACCCTTTCTCCCTTTTTTGCCTGCTCCTAACATTTACTTTGTTTTCTGTTTGATTCCTGTTTTGCTGTTTTCTTCCAATATATACACACACACATTTCACAAATATATAAACACCTATGCCCAAGACGGGACTGGAACCCACGATCCCCTGCGCCACGAAGCACCAAAGGGATCATGGGTTCAAGTGCCGCCTTGGGCATGGGTGTTATATGTTTGTGCAATGTGTATATGTTTGTGTAAAGGAACAGTAAAACCAGTAATCATACAGTAAATATAGGGGGGGATGTAAACAGGGGATACCGCGCCGAAGTCCTGACCAGACTCCAGTACTGTTTAAAAAAAAAAAAAAAAAAAAAAGCGAGACTCTTTAGCGACCGGCACTCATGAAATATAGAAACGCGTTTTTGCCACATTGCTAACAAACACGGCACTTGGAAAGTCATATCATACCTTCGTGTGAAGTGTAGTGGACGCGACTTTTGAAGTATTTGCAATGCCAATCAACTCGCGTACCTTCATTTGGGTGAAGTCCTCAACGGCAGGAAAGGCGGAGAAGCAATACTTCGGAACGGCGGAACTGACGGAAGAGGCACCCTTCCCATTTAGCGTAATAAATGAGGTCCATCCATAGGAAATGTGGGGGGTGGGAGGACTCCAAAGCTACGATGTCAGCAACCTACCTAAGGGAAGAAACCCCGACAGAAAATCTACCGTGCAAGGGGGTATCCCCTTCACGGGAATTCATTATTACTCAGAAGGCTAAAAAGAAAATAACCCGGACGGATCCATATGTTGAATCAACAGCAATCGTGTAAGGACAACAGATTTGGACTATATGTCAATTGCTACATGGAATGTCGAGGGATTGGGGCAAAAAGTTGAGGAACTAGTGGAAGAGTTGGAAAGTAAAAAAATAGTTATTACAGTTGCTACAGAGACAAAAAAAAAAAAAAAAAAAAAAAAAAAAAGTGTAGAGGATCGGTCGAAATTGGCAAGAGTACTTTTCTGTATTCAGGAGTTGAAAAAGAACAACGAGCTAGAGCCGGAGTGGGAATAATAATCAAAAATAATTTAAGAAAGCAAATAATATCCTACGCTTGGGTGAACGAAAGAATAATCACCCTAAAAATAAAGACCAAAAGATCTTATTGCTGGATCATAGGGACATATGCACCAGTAGAAGGATAAAAACACAATACAGAGATTTTCTATAAACAGTTACAAGACTGCAGAAATAAGACAGGAAAAAATGAATATGTCATTGTAGCGGGAGACATGAACGCTAGAGTGGGGAAAATCCCGACTCTAAATATTGGAGAAAATAATGGAGAAAATACATTAACAATAATGGGAGAATATTAAGAGATTGGTGTATTTTCAATAAATTAAGGATAACAAACACCTTTTTTAGACACAAAGACATTCACAAATATACATGGGAAGCTCGGGGTACAAAGTCAATTATAGACTATGTGATAGCAAATGAGAAAATCTGGCCACAGATAACTGATACAAGAGTGTACAGAGGTATGGAAATAGACAGTGACCATTACTTGGTTAAGACAAAAATACGAATCCCAAAAAGATACATTAAGAAGAAGACATGCATAGGAGGAACAACGATGAAAAGATGGAAAATACAATTGTTGGAGGAAGACAGTATTAGGAATCTATACCAGCAAAGACTTGATCAGAAGATTAGAGGAAGATGTGGAGATATAAATAAAGATTGGGACAAATTAAAAAATGCTGTGAATGGTGCCGCTGAAGAAGTATTGCGAAAGCAACAAAAGAGAAACCCCAAAAGATTAAAATTGTGGAATGAAGAACTAAAATATGAAATTCAACAGAAAAAGAGAATATATAAAATATGGTTGGATACTAGGAGGATCGAAGATCATATTAATTATAAGAAACAGAGAGCAACAGTTAGGAAACTAACTAGACAAAGTAAAAGGGAAAGCTGGAACCAATTTGTAAGTCGAATAGAACGTGATATAACGGGAGCTAAACGATTTGGGTTTAAGGTGTTTAAAAACCTAAGAGAGGAGGAAAACGATCGAGCCAAAATCAACACCATAACTGGGAAACAATGGATACAATATTACTCAGATCTGTTATATGATCAAGAGGAAGAGGCAACAATAACACAAAGAACAGAGGAACAAAATGAAATAACAATGAAAGAGTTAGAAGAGGCTCTGAAACAAGGAAAAAATAGAAAAGCTCCCGGATGTGATAATATCAACATGGAACTATGGAAATATGGAGGGAAGAGGTTAAAAATTAGATTAATACAACTCTTTAATCTAGTATGGAAGGAAGGAAGAATACCAGAAGAATGGTGTACGGCCAACATAATAAACATACATAAGAAAGGAAGTAGAAATAATTGTGAAAATTATAGAGGTATCTCTTTATTACCTACAGCATATAAGTTGTACTCTGCAATATTAAAAAAGAAACTATATCCTATGGCGGAGAATATACTAGGAGAGGAACAGAATGGTTTTAGGAAGGGAAGATCGTGTATAGATGCTATTTTTACCATAAAACAGATCTTAGAAAAAATATATGAATACAACTTACAAAGCTGTTTGCTGTTTATAGACTATAACAAAGCATATGATAGAGTACAAAGAAATACATTATGGGAAATCCTAGAAGAATATAAAATAGCACCTAATTTGATTAATGCTATTAAATCATTATATAATAGAACAATAATACAAATTGATAAGAAAAGAGCACATGTTAATAAAGGACTAAGACAAGGATGTGGATTGTCACCAATATTATACGATTTATATCTAAATAAGATAATTGCAGACTGGAGAACAAAATATAAACCAAAAGGTTTAGCTCTGAAGAATGCTAATATAGACACCATAGTGTTTGCAGATGATAAGTGCTACTGCCAGAAAATGAAATAGAATTACAAAAAGCAGTCAAATATTTAAATGAAATAGGAAAAGAATATAATATGAACATTTCTGGAAAGAAAACGAAAGCAACGGCAATGGTCGGAGGAGAAACAAAAGAGAATAAAAATAGTCATAGACGATGATATTATTGAGCAAGTATCAACATTTAAATACTTAGGGTCGAAAATATCAATTGGGAATACAAAAGCAGATATTGAGGAGAATATAGAAACCTATAACAAATTAAATGGTTGCATAAAAAGACACTTCGGCAAAAGCATGAGAAGAGAAGTGAGACAAAGACTACATAATATTGTCTCAAAACCAGCATTAAAGTACGCTTGCGAAACCTGGGTCCTGGGATCCAGAGCAGAAGCAGCTCAGATGAGGTTCCTACGACCACTGCTGGGAGTCACAAGACTAGACCGAATGAGGAACACAGATATAAGAGCAAGACTTATGGAAGAAAATATGATTGAAGAGATTCAACGCTACCAGAAGCAATGGAAGGACCATGTTTTAAGGATGCCCCGCTCGAGATATCCACGGCAAGCACTGTTTTATCAACCTACTGGACGAAGAAATATTGGAAGACAAAAAGATGGAGTGATCAGTTTGTGTAGCCTCGGAACAGGTCTTTGGCCTAATCCTTGTTGGGAAGAAGAAGAAGAAGAAGACATTTTTTTCGTGGAGTTCATCGTTTTTGAGATATTCCTTGTTTTTGGTTTCTGCTATGAAAAACATACTTTTCTCATGCAGGGAGTTGTCAACTCCTGTCCATACAAACAAAGGAACTTCAGTGACATAGCAACCAGCTTTTGATTATCACTTTAAACGATGGTAGTCCCTTATTTTGCTTCTACTTACAAGGAAGCAGGTAATAAGACTACTTATGCTATTTTTTTTCCAATTAGCATGAGGTAAATAGAAGTATAAGCTTTTTAAGAATAATTTGTTGCAGGGATATAGAGAAAGTCATATGAATGGTACATATCAGATTTTTTTGTAAATCTTCGCGTGGGGTACTTACTGATTCCAACTTTTATTCTGTGAACTATGTTTTTCAAACAGCGGACGTACGAAGGACAGCGACAATTACACACACATTATTCTAAAATGCTTTTTGGGGGTGTTCATGAAGTCTCCGTATCGAATTTTGGGTGATACGCAATGCCTCCCTACAATGTAAGTAGTAGACAGAGTAAAACATTTTTGATGCTGTACATTCATACGAGATTTTCTATTTATTTCAAAAATATCTTTACAAAAACGTATTTATCTGCTTCGTTCTAATCGATATAAGCGTTTGCAGAAATGAGTTTGTTGTTTATTTCTTTTTAGGTATATGGGGAATTAAGAAGGATTCCCTACGTGATGGATTTGAAAAAACGAATAGCAAGTTTCCGTTTAAGAAACTATGAAATAATTATTAAATAGTAAAGAGTATATCGAAAATGATTAATGTTGCAAAAATATTAAGTAATATAATTTGTGAGACTTAACTAAAAATACCTTCTGTGTAATAAGTGTCTATTTTACGGTATACACGTTATAAAAATACATTCAACATGGAGGTGTCTTCACATGCTATTCCCAGATAGTTCAAGGCATACAATGTATTTGTCATGAAATACCTCCACTGCCAGGTTATGACTTTAAATAGCCCCGTTAAGTTCTACACTTGGAATACGGGGAGTTAGGCCATTTGCTATCTTAAATATACAGCATTTGAATTAAAATCATTTCAGGCGTTTTTTTTTTTTTTTAGAAAATCAAAATAGCAAAAAGTTTTCCACATAAGCGTAGTTTGGAGTGGAACGGGGTTTTCTTTAAAATCTGCGTGTCGCAACCTTGGGAGGATACTGAACAGAAATATAAGTCTGGCATTTAACCAATTTTTCCTTTTTAAATTTTGGTGTCAATACTATACCTCAAAGCTGGGTCAATAAGGTAGGTATTAACACCAACAGTGCCGGTCCTCGTGGCTGAGTCGCCCTCCATGGTGTAGTGGTTACCATGCTGACTTCATATACCCAAGGTCGCGGGATCAAACCCGGCGGAGGACGATGGCTTTTATTCGGGCGTAAAAATCTTTAGCATGGCTTCCTTCGGAAGGGAAGTAGAGCCGTGGGTCCCGTGTCGTAGATTTACGGCACGTAAAAGAACCTCAAGTCTGATAGAGAAGCCCTGAGCAAAATTAACCGATCTTTCATGTCCAGTATAGAATGGGTCGCTGAGAACCACAGCAGTTAAAGAGCGTCCATAAATAAAACGCCAATTCATTTTCCTCATGGCCGCGCTGACTATTGTGCCTAGCTTTGGTGCTTCGTGGCGCAGGGGATCGTAGGTTCGAGTCCCACCTTGGGCATGGGTGTTTGTGTATTTGTGTACCTATATGTGTGTATTAAAAGTAAAAAAAGACAACGGTAACAAATGGACAAATAAAAGAAATGTAAGGAAAATGGAAAAAAGGCAAAGATATAAACGAATAAGTGTATTTATTAACATAACAGCATTACACATTGAGCTTCAGCAATCGCACGGGTCCACAGACCGTACGTGCTTTTGCAATACATAAAATGGTAAGCAATATTAAACCAACAACAACAAAGAATTAAAAGAGTAAACACGAAAATAAAAACACAAATATATTCAAACGCAACAATTTAAATTTACAACACAGAATACCACCTTCTTCAGATGCATAAATTACCCTATTGTAATAGACAAATACACTTAAGAGAAATATATACACATAATATATACACAATATATAGCATCACAACACAACAATGACATCAGTATGACAAGTGTATGTAAAACATTGTAATAATTTTTTCTAGCTATTCTTATCTCTTGCCCCCTTCTCTATTGTCAGCCTTCTCAGATCTCAGCTGTCTTGTCTTAAATATAAATTTACCTAGCCCGTCCACGTCTTCCGCGCCCGCCAGTAGCGTCCAACGCGCTTCGAGCTCTACATTCGCGGTGATAAAGCATCGCGGTAAATATATTTCCCTCCATTCCTCCGTACCCCTACGTCTTGGTTACAAATCAAGTCTTTAATTCACTCGACGTTTCGATGCGTAGACAGTTGACGGCTATGCGCTAACACGCCAGTCGAAGTCAGACTTACAACTTGCTCAAATCACCACAGATTGGAACGCTTCCTTCCTTTTATAACACTAAATTACGTCACAGAACTTTCTGGAAGTTACTCGAAGCTACTGGACAATATTAGTATGTGGCGGCTGATGTCTCGCGTTCCATGGCTTCCGGTTACCGGCACGTCGCTTCCGTTGTTTACCGCATACCAAGGCGAATGTGAGAGCGGCCGCACTAGGTACTGTCACAATACATACACGCAATACACACAGTCCTTTTTCCAAAAATACTTTTTGATTTCATCGTGCTTCAGAACGTATATTTTCACTGATATCTCAGTATGGATTCATTTCTTCTATTTCTTCTAATACGTAGCCTTCATAGATCAAAGTTTGAAAAGCCCAGCACTTTTAATGGCTTTATTCAAACTATAGCAAAGTAAGAACATGCTTACATGATGGGAAGGAATATCGTTTCTGACATATTACCGTAAGTGCGGCATTGTTAGGCTATACTAAAGCGAAGGAAGTCATTAACTTGGGTCAGTTGGCCCTTCTTCTCTGCAACCCTCACGTCCCAAACACTTTGCATGTAAATTCCTTTATCTTGTCACATAGAGCCAAGAAAAGGTAGAAGGTTAAAATTTAATCGCCCTAGAAAGCAGCTTTACGGTTTAATTACTCCACGACCCGCTCGTAAATTCTGTTAGTCTAGCGTTTGCGTCGCTTACCGCCAACCCTTGGCTTGTCTCCTCCCTCCTCCCACTTCCCCAAAATACTGAGATGAACCATCTCTCTCTGGTTCTGTGTACATATTTAAGCATAATTATATAAGGTATGTTTGTCTATTTGTATACGCCGATGGATTCTTATGCTATAGGTAATATCATTCCCCAAAATGTAATGGGTGACACATCTGCTAAGTAATCTCGGAAGTTGATCATTAAAGTTTTTTTTTACTTTCTCCACACGTACTATGTACATAGTGTATAGAGAAGGTATTTTAATGCACCCAAAATTTCGACCGAATTTCACTGGAAATACATGTTTTGGGACGCCCCGAACAGCAAAGACAGCATTTTTAGAAACATTTCCGTGTGTGTTCTGTCTGTCTATTTGTCTGTCTGTGTGTGTGCCTGTGGGCAGCATAGCTCAAAAACGAAAAGACCGTTAAGTACCAAACATGATATTTATGGTTGCTATCTTCCAAGGATGCGACACGAAGATTTTCAAGAAAATCCCCCCACCCACAACTACCCTTTACATGGAACAAATTTCGAAAATTTTGATTTTATAAAAAATTTCTCAAACGGTTTTGATTAAAATCTCTTATATTTAAGATATTTAAATGCCAAATAAAATGTATATCTTGAATTTTCTGGGAATAGCTCCTGAAGACCTCTTTATTCTGGATGATTTTTATTGAGTTTTGCATAACTGGTAAACTCTAAAAGATAGACAAAATCTTACTGCACAAAAAATGTAGATCACGATAAACACATAATTTATTTCATATACATTTTTTTCGTGGAGTTGATCGTTTTAGAGATATGCCTTGTTATTGGTTTCAGCTTTGAAAAACTTATACTTTTCTCATACAGAAAGTTGTCAACTCCTGTCCATACAAACAAAGGAACTTCAGTCACATAGCAACCAGCTTTTGACTATCACTTTAACCTATGATACGATATTTTAATAAAAATCGTTGGATCCATTTTTGAGAAAATAAAAATGTTCGAAAAAAGTTCCATATAAAGAGTAGGGGTGGAGTGGGGGGATTTTATTGAAAATCTTCGTGTTGCATCCTTGGAAGATACTGAACTTAAATACCAAGTTTGGTATGTTACCTACTTTTCGTTTTTGAGTTATCGTTTAGGCATTTAAGGAACTTTTCGTTTTTGAGCTATGCTGTCCACAGACACATGGACCTTTTTTCAAAAATGCTTTTTTTTTATTCAGGGGGACCCAAAACATGTATTTTCAGTCAAATCTCAGTATCGAATTTTTGGGTGTAATACAATACCTTCTCTATACAGTATGTACATAGTATGTGTAGATAAAGTAAAAAAATTATATTTCTAAAATAATATGGTGCGAAACTCGGATGGTGCACTGATATTTAATTAAACCACGATTTCAACCGGTTAATCTCAAGTAGCAGTGGGTCAAGTCTCACTCTAAGGCAACGGTTCCCAACCGGTGTGCCCCGGCACCTTAGGGTGCCGTGTGATTGGCTAAAGGGTGTCGCGAGATATTGAGATAAACAAAAAAAAATACCTTCTACTGAAGCCTTAAGTCTTGTAAGGTCTTGAAATAAAATAAGTCAAATCAATTACTCTCATACACGGCAGATGGTGATAGTGGTCGATTCATTTCAATAATTCAGTTATACTGGTATCCCACAGATGCCATTACAGCTATACCCTACCGAACATTCCCGAGACTATTCGCTTCCTCACGAACATTCCCGAGACTTCGACAGATGAATATATAAAAGTGTACGCCGCTTGGCGCTTTCAGTTGTCTTCCTCGCGTTGATTCACAGTGTTTAGCTATGAATAAGTTCATTGTTAAACGTAAACGCCAGGACAGTGAAAGTGAACAGTCGGCTTCTACTGCTTGCTTTAAGAAGCCAAACAGTTTCTCCCGGACGTTCGAATTCATCACATAAAGAAGACAAACGAAAGAAAAGAACATACCAGGACAGTTACTTAGCGTATTTTTTTAAGTGGAATAACAACGAGGAAAACCCTATCCCTGTGTGTTTAGTTTGCGGCGAAACACTTAACGAGGCCATGGTACCTAGCAAACTGAAGCGGCATCTTACAACAAAGCATCCTAGTGTGTCACAGAAAAGTGTAATGTATTTTTCACATGTATTAGAAGGGGAGAAGAAAACAGCTGTGCGAATAAAGAGAATGACCATAGGTGATACTGCTCTTGAAGCCTCATTTAAAGTAGTAGAACTGAAAGCTAAAAAAAAGAAACCTCATACTCTTGGAGAGGAAATCATTGGCCCTGCATGTCAAGTTATAGTTTCAACAATACTTGGCGAAGGAGCAGCTAATAAAATTTCGAAAGTTCCTCTGTCCAACAACACAATTAGTCGCAGGATATCTGAAATGTCATGCAATATCAACGAACAAGTCACGGAGAAAATAAAAACTTATAGAACATTTGCTTTGCAAGTAGATGAGAGTCTCGATATTGGTGACAAACCGCAACTGCTTGGTTTTATCAGATATATTGATGAAAAAGATATTAGTGAACAGTTTCTGTTCTGTAGACCGCTGGAGACTACAACCACAGGCCATGATATTATCGTTTCTATTAATTCCTATCTCAATGACCATGATCTTTCATGGAAGGACTGTTGTGGTATATGTACAGATGGTGCACCATCTATGTCTGGGAAAATTAAAGGTTTTACTGCCAGAGCTCTCAATGAAAATCCATCCATTATTATAACTCACTTTTTTCTGCATAGAGAGGCATTAGTCGTGAAAGCGTGTAATGAAGATTTTGCTGAAGTGTTTAACCAAGTTGTGAAAATGGAGAACTATATGAAGTCTCGACCTTTAAAGTGCAGAATTTTTGAACAGTTATGTCGCGCAACGGATGCAGCTCATACCTCTTTGTTACTTCACACAGAAGTAAGGTGGTTATTGCGGGGTCGTGTATTGAACTGCTTTCTCGAACTTAAAGAACAGCTAAAAACTTTTTTAAGGATGAAAATCAAGACACATTTCATGAGCTCTTACTAAGTGATTCTTGGTGTTTTGAACTGTCGTATCTGGCAGATATTTTTCATAAGCTGAATGAACTGAATGTTTCGATGCAGGGTCGACATGAAACAATAATCTCCTCAACCAATAAAATGAAAGGTTTTAAAAGAAAACTCAGTTCTTGGAAGTCTGCAGTTCAAAAAGGAGATTTGTCGAACTTTCCATCTCTTCTTAATGTGGCAGGAAATAAAGTTCTGGGTAAACAGAAAGACCGCATTTGTGATCACTTATCAAGATTGCAAGATGCAATAGATGCGTACTGTCCAACTATTTCCACTACGAATCTCTACTGGGTTGTCTCACCATTTGATTTCGTAGATAGTGCAGAGGAAATAGATTTCACTGCTTGCGAACGAGATGAATTTATTGATCTTTGCGCTGATTCCACACTCAAAGGTAAGTTCACCAAGAGTGAGGCGTCGGTGGCTAGTTTTTGGCTTCAACGGAGAGAGGAGTACCCTAACCTAATGAAGAAAGCAATTAACGCACTTTTGCCCTTTTCAACATCCTATCTATGCGAGCAAGCCTTCTCTGCTATGGTGACAATAAAATGCAAAGCAAGAAATAGACTGAATAACCTTGAGGATGATTTGCGTGTTTCACTGTCAACTGTAAGACCCGACATCACATATCTGTGATCTAAGCATCAATCACAAGTTTCACATTAATCATTAATCGAACAAAATTTATTGTCGCATTTTTACTCAGTGATTGTAATAAAGTTTACTGTATTATGTTATGGTGTACGTTATTATTATATGATATTTCAATAAATTAATATATTAAGCTTAATTTTCTTGTAATGCCCCTGGTGTTTAATGTAATTCCCAAGGGTGCCGTGAACTTCAAAAGTTGGGAAACACTGCTCTAAGGCATGGGTGGATCTATCACTACTCATTGGGACGTTTATCGTAGAGAAGTAACAGTTTTGCCTGTATCATGAGGAAGTTTTCATTAGCAGAATTTCTATTGCAGAGAAAAATGTCCGCAGGGCTCAATAACTGAAACTAGAATCAACTAAACTATTCGTTGAATAATAACTGTAATTATTAATGATGATGTAATTAGATTATTGCAAATTGAAAAAATTAATTTAAATTTAATGAAAGTATAAGTATATTAATATGTGTAGTTACTTTCTCTGCACGTACTATGTAAGTGTATAGAGAAGGTATTGTATTGCACCCAAAAATTCGATACCGATTTCACTGAAAATACATGTTTTGGGTTTCTCTGAATCCAAAGAATGCATTTTTTTAAAAAGTTCGTGTGTGTGATTGTGGACAACATAGCTCAAAAACGAAAATATCGTTAATTGCCAAACTTGGTATCTAAGTTTGGTGTCTTCTAAGGATGCGACACGAAGATTTTCACGAATATAACCCTACCCCTTTACATGGAAATAATTTCGAAATTTTTTATTTTCTCAAAAATGCCTTCAACGATAATGATTAAAATGACTGTCAGATTATAATCATAACGGACAACTATTACCACCATAAAACATGAAATGAAATCTCAATTAACCATGTCTTCTAAAAATTCTATGCGACGTGTGCAGCAAATATGCCTTTGGGCAAGCACCGACTGACTTAAAAACCATTAGGTGTGCATGTCCCAGCCTTTATGTATAGAACATTTTCAAATCAGGTTTCACAGTGCACGCTTCAACCTGGCCCATCATCATCAAGGTTGACATTGAGGATTGCAAAGATTTTTCATTTAATTTTCATGCATGATCCTTTGAAACATCTATAACTAAAGCTAGATCCATTGCTGTGTTCGAGTTAAACAGCCCATTTTTACTCTCTCTATACGCACTATGTACATAGTGTATAGAGAAGGTATTGCACTCCACCAAAGAATTCGATACCGAAATTTCACCGGAAATATATGTTTTAGGGTCCCCTGTATCCAAAAAAAGTATTTTCAGAAAAAGGTCCGTGTGTGTGTGTTCGTGTGTGTGTGTCCGCGTGTCCGTGTGTCCGTGTGTCAGTGTGTCCGTGTGTCAGTGTGTCCGTGTGTCAGTGTGTCCGTGTGTCTGTGGACACGATAACTCAAAACGAAAAGTCGGTAAAATACCAAACTTGGTATTTAAGTTTAGCATATTTCAGGGATGCGACATAAAGATTTTGAGAAAAATCCCCCACCCCCAACCTGACAAATAAAATGTATATTTTGAATTTTCTGGGAATAGCCTCTGAAGACTACTTTATTCTGGATGAATTTTTCATAACTACTAAACCGTAAGAGATGGACAAAAACTTAACACTCAAAAAATGTAGAGCACGTTAAAACATACAATTTATGTTATATACATTTTTTCGTGGAGTTGATCGTTTTTGAGATATTCCTTTTTCTTGGTTTCATATTTGAAAAACATATTTTTCTCATACAGGAATTTGTCAACTCCTGTTAATACAAACAAAGGAACATCAGTTACATAGCAACCAGCTTTTGGCTTTCACTTTAACCTATGGTACTCCATTATTTCGCTTCTACTTACAATAAAGCAAGAAATAAGACTATTTCTGCTAATTTTTCTCGATTAGCATGAAATAAATAAAAGATAAGCTTATTAACAATATTAATTTATAGAGATATAGAGAAAGTCATGTGAATGGAACACATCAGATTTTTACTTTCTCTGTACGCACTATGTACATAGTGTATAGAGAAGGAATTGCATTCCACCCAAAAATTCGATACCGAGATTTCACCGGAAATATATGTTTTAGGGTCCCCAATATCCAAAAAAAGCATTTTCACAAAAAGGTCCGTGTGTGTGTGTGTGTGTGTGTGTGTGTGTCCGTGTGTCCGTGTGTCAGTGTGTCCGCGTGCCTGTGAATACGATAACTCAAAAACGAAAAGTCAGTAAAATACCAAACTTGGTATTTAAGTTTAGTATCTTCCAGGGATGCGACAGGAAGATTTTGAGAAAAATCCCCCCACCCCAAACTACCCTTTACATGGAACTTTTTTCGAAAATTTTGACTTTCTAAAAAATGGCTCTAACGATTTTGATTAAAATATTATATATTAAAGATATTTACCTGACAAATAAAATGTATATTTTGAATTTTCTGGGAATAGCCTCTGAAGACTACTTTATTCTGGATGAATTTTGCGTAACTACTAAACCGTAAGAGATGGAGAAAAACTTAACACACAAAAAAGGTAGAGCACGTTAAAACACACAGTTTATGTTATATACATTTTTTTCCTGGAGTTCATCGTTTTTGAGATATTCCTTTTCCTTGATTTCAGCTTTGAAAAACTTACACTTTTCTCATACAGGAATTAGTCAACTCCTGCCCATACAAACAAAGGAACATCAGTCACATAGCAACCAGCTTTTGGCTTTCACTTTAACCTATGGTACTCCCTTATTTCGCTTCTATTTATAATAAAGCAAGAAATAAGACTATTTCTGCTGATTTTTCTCGATTAGCATGAAATAAATAAAAGATAATTTTATCAACAATAATTTGTTACAGAGACATAGAGAAAGTCATGTGAATGGAACACATCAGATTTTTCAAAATTTTCATATTTGCGGTTTGAATTTTCTCACGCGTCAAAAACGTTTAACATCGCACGATATTCTATTGTGCTCGTTTTGTCGAGTGCACCATTTTCATCGTTATCTGCTTTAGAAAGCCCTATTTGAGACAATGGCATGATATTTCAAAGCAATGTTTAACGGAGAGGCATCTAAGCAGAGTATTGCCAATTGCATGGCCACTTATGGTCGAGGTCAATAACTTTCCACACCGCCCTCTCATTGTCCTCAATACATGCCAATAATGATAGAGTTGGCTTAGAATCCCGTCAGTGCGTCCAATGTGATACAGGATTTACAGTATATTAATGCCTAGTTCTTCTAGAAGTGAAAAACAAGCAGCACACTGAGGAATTTTGTAGAACGAAATTGAAAATAATAAGGAGAAAAACAGACACAAGGCAAGAAAACAAGAAAGAGGAATACAGTGCTGCATGAACGGTGAGACCAGTAAACTTTGTGAAGAAAACTGAAGTAGAGAAGACTGAAAACCAAGAGATGAGAAAGCTAGATATGGTGTGCAAAGGTTAAAAATATCAAGAGAAAGATTATTAAAATAAAAATAAAGTGAAGAAATGCAGAATAAAAACAAATAACTTATGTAACACAGAGAAATAATAAAAAATAAAATAAAAGAATCTTATGTACTTCATTCAGATGTCTTTCCCTATCTCTCTGTAACAATTTTTTTTTTTTTTAATAGTTTTAACGTCCTTTAACCTGTTTGATCATATCGGACGATAAATGAAATTAGGGAAATGATGCTCAAATGAATTCGGTGTCAATGGAGCTTAAAGTTACTCGACATTTGTCTTCTCACGAAGAGAAAACCCCGCAAAAAAAACCTTAGCCGGGTAAGTGAGATTCCATCTCACGACCTTTTGAATGTGAGGCAGATACGCTACCACCACACTACCAGGCTGGCTAACAAGTTACTGTTAATAAGCTTAATCTTCCATCATTCATGCTAGTTGAGATAAACATTAGCAGAAACGGTTTTATTACGTAGATCCTTATAAGGTAGAAGTAAAAATAAGGGGATACAGTAGGCTAAACCGACAGTCCAATGCTTTAAGGTGTGGTTGCTATGGTATAGAAATCCGATTCCTTGTGTGGTCAGATGTTGACAAGTTCCCGTATGAGAAAAGTATTAAGTATTTAAAACTGAAGTCAATAAGAAAGCATATCTTAAAAACGGTCAACTCCAGGGGAAAAGATGCATATGACATACATTGTGTGTTTTAACGAGCTCTGCATGTTTGTGTAGTAAGTTTTTGTCTATATCTTACGGTATACCAGTTATGACATATTCAATAAAAATCTGATGTGTTCCATTCACATGACTTTCTCTATCTCTCTGTAACAAATTATTGTTAATAAGCTTATCTGTTATTTATTTCATGTTAATCGAGGAAAATTAGCAGAAATTGTCTTATTCCTTGCTTTATTGTAAATAGAAGCGAAATAAGGGAGTACCATAGGTTAAAGTGAAAGCCAAAAGCTCGTTGCTATGTGACTGATGCTCCTTTGTTTGTGTGGACAGGATTTGACAAATTCCTGAATGAGAAAAGTATGTTTTTCAAAGCTGAAACCAAGAAAAAGGAATATCTCTAAAACGATCAACTCCACGAAAAAAAATGTATATAATATAAATTGTGTGTTTTAACGTGCTCTACATTTTTTGTGTGTTAAGTTTTTCTCCATCTCTTACGGTTTAGTAGTTATGCAAAATTCATCCAGAATAAAGTAGTCTTCAGAGGCTATTCCCAGAAAATTCAAAATATACGTTTTATTTGTCAGGTAAATATCTTTAATATATGATATTTTAATCAAAATCGTTAGAGTCATTTTTGGGAAAATCAAAATTTTCGAAGTCGTTCTCCGTGGTGTAATGGTTACCATGCTTACTTCATATAACCAAGGTCGCGGTTTCAAACCCGGCAGAGGACGATGGACTTTTTCGGGCGTTAAAATCCTTAGCATGGCTTCCTTCGGAAGGGAAGTAAAGCCGGTGGTCCCCTGTTGGGGTGGTCCCCTGTTCCTGGCACGTAAAAGAACTTCAAGCCTGACAGAAAGGTCTCTGAGCAAAATTAAGCGGTCTTTCACGCCCACTTTAGAATGGGACGCTGAGAACCACAGTAGTTAAAAGAGCGTCCATAAATAACACGCCATTTACATTTTCAAATTTTTCGAAACATTTTCGATCTAAAGGGTAGTTGGGGGGGGGTCTTGAACGTTTTCGTATCGCATCCAAGGAAGATACTGAACTTAAATACCCAGTTTGGTATTTAACGGACTTTTCGTTTTTGAGCTACACACACATACACACATGGAACTTTTTCTATAAATGCGTTTTTTCAGGATTCAGGAGGTCCTAAAACATCTATTTCCGATGAAATCTCGGTATCGAATTTTGGGTGCAATATAATACCTTCTCTTTACACTATGTTCATAGTACGTGTAGAGAAAGTAACAAATAACTTAAGTAACATAGAGAAAAAGAATAAAGTGAAAAGAGAGCGAGACAAAACATGAACAAAGAGGAAGTTAACAAAAAAGAAGAAACCGGGAAGAAAAAAAGAAGAGTAACAAGAGAATTTTCTTTGCGGAAACGCAGAATAGAAAACAAAAGCAAAAAGAAAGCAAACAGAATTGAAGGGTAAGGATAAAGGGAGTAAAAGAAACCTGGAGTAACAAAAGAAACCCGAAGAACAAACGTCTGAATTCGAAGAAAGAGAATATGAAGGAGTTATTGGACTTAAATGGAAAAGCTAAAAGAAGGTTACAAAATAATAACAAACATCATAACAGAAACCTGACAATAACAAGCTGCTTACAGAGATTGTAAGAGAACAGAAAATAAAACTGGGGAAGAGACGAACAAGAGCATACGATTAAGAGGAGGAAGAGTAAGGAAAACGAATAAGATAAATAATGAGGTAGATGTGTAACAAAATAGAAATAACTGGCAAAGTATCATTTGGTTTATAAACGAGTTTAACATGCAAATTTTAACCTATTTAGTATGTGCCACTCATATTGTTTCAAGCACATTTTGTCTCCGGTACACAGCTTCTTTTCCAATTGGTCCTGATAGGTACAAGGGGCATAAGGTTGAGTATGAACGATGATAACCGCTATCAGCGACAACAGCAGCATGACCGGGTTATGTGGATGCGACAACCTCGATATGCATACAGGGCCCTGGTAACCCACTTCAGGCGCAGCTAAATCCCCTAGGGCAACACAACCCGCTATCAGGAATGCTGGTTACATTCGCGGCTCTTCGTGATATTGCTATTCCCCCAATCCCGCGCGACACGAAAACATCCTTACTATGCGACGCACCCGCTAGCGTGGTGTCAACTTCCATTTATTTATACTGTAGCATACACTTACTTCATCACTGTTTTCTATTCGTTAGCAGCTGTTAATCTTATTTATCTATGTGCATTAGGATGCACCACTAAATACTGGTAAAACTATCGGGAAAAATGACACGTCATTGCAGGACTATGAAAAAATCTGATGTGTTCCATTCATATGACTTTCTCTACATCTCTGCAATAACAAATTATTATTAAAAAGCTTATGATTCTCTTTACTTCATGCTAATCGAGAAAAATTAGCAGAAATAGTTTTATTACTTCCTTCCTTGTAAGTAGAAGCGAAATAGGGGAATACCATAGGTTAAAGTGAAAGCCAAATTCTGGTTACTAGGTGACTGAAGTTCCTTTGTTTGTATGGACACGAGTTCACAAAGTATGTTTTTTATAGCTGAAGCCAAACACAACTCCACGAAAAAAAATGTATGTAACATAAATTGTGTGTTTTAAAGTGCTCTAAATTTGTTGTGTGGTAAATTTTTGTCCATCTCTTATGGTTTAGCAGTTATGCTAAATTCCGTAAAATTGGATCAGAATAAAGTAGTCTTCAGAGACTATTCCCAGAAAAATCAAAATACACATTTTATTTGTCAGGTAAATATCTTTAATATACGATATTTTAATCAAAATCGTTAGAGCCATTTTTAGAAAATCAAAATGTTCGAAAAAAGTTCCATGTAAGGGGTACTTTGGGATGGGGGGATTTTTTTTCAAAATCTTCGTGTCGCATCCCTGGAAGATACTCAACTTAAATACCAAGTTTGGTATTTTACCGACTTTTCGTTTTTGAGTTATCGTGTTCACAGACACACGCACACACGGACACACACACACGGACCGTTTTCTGGATATGCTTTATTTATTTTTCTTTTTTTTTTTTTTTGGATTCAGGAGGTCCGGTGAAATCTCGACATCGAATTTTTGGGTGGAATACAATATGTACTTCTCTATCCCTGTGTACATTGTACATATGGGGCTAGAGAAAGTAAAAATTAGCAGAAATAGTCTTATTACTTCCTTCCTTGTAAGAAGAAGGGAAATAAGGGAGTACCATATGTTAAAGTGGTAGTCAAAAGCTGGTTGCTATTCCTTTGTTTCTATGGACAGAAGTTGACAAATTCCCGTATGAGAAAAGTATAAGTATTTGAAAGCTGAAACCAATAACAAGGAATGTCTCAAAAAATATCCTCTCCACGAAAAAAGTGAGTATAACATAAACTGTGTGTTTTAACGAGCTCTACAAGTTTTGTGTAGCAAGTTCTTGTCTGTCTTTACGGTTTACAAGTTATACAAAATCTATCCAGAATAAAGAGGTTCTTCAGAGATTATTCCCAGAAAATTCAAGATATCCATTTTGTTTGTCATATAAATATCTTAAATATGAGAGATTTTAATCAAAATTGTTAGATCCATTTTTGAGAAAATCAACAGTTTCAAATTTTTTCTATGTAAAGGGTAGTTGTGGGGTTGAAAATCTTCGTGTCGCACTCTTGGGAGATACTGAACTTAAATATTCAGTTTAGTATTTAACGGACTTTTCCTTTTTGAGCTATGCTGCACATTAACACACACACACACACACACACACACACACACACACACACACACACACACACAGAGATACACATAGACATTTTTCTAAAAAAAAATTTTGGACTCAGAGGATCCCAAAACATGCATATCCGGTGAAATCTCGGTATCGAATTTTTGGGTGCAATACAATACCTTCTCTATACACTATGTACATAGTACTGTAGAGAAAGTAATAATCAAAGACCTACATTTTAAAAATAATTATAATTTTTACTTTCTTTAGGCTCGTGTACACTGTACATAGTGGATAAAGAAGGTATTATATTTCACCCAAAAATTCGATACCCATATTTCGCCGGAAATACATGTTTTGAGAGCCCCTGAATCCAAAAACGCATTTAAAAACATATTCTTGTGTGTTTGTGTGTCTGACTGTGGGTAGCAAATCTCATAACCGAAAAGTTCTTGGTATTTAAGGGGACAAGGTCTAATGTTTCCTAGAGAATACCATTAAAAGCATGTTTCTCTCCCCCCTAAAAATGTCCTATGGGTTAGGGAATAATTGCATAAACGTACCCCATGTGAAAAAAACTATGATACATTGACATGACATTCTCTATCATCCTTTAACAAACTGTTTAAAAAAAAAACTTCTTCACGTTTATTATTGGTATTATAACGAGAGTTCCAACTTTTATCGCAAATAAATTTGCAAGCAACTTGTTCCGTCGATAGTTGATACGCTTTTTACTTTCTCTAGCCCCGTATGCAAAATGTACATAGGGGATAGAGATACGGAGGTTTCACTGTATAGACATGTTTTATGACCCCCTGAGTCCAAATAAAAAAGCATTTTTCAGAAAAAGGTCCATGTGTGTGTGTCTGTCTGTCTGTCTGTCAGTGGACAGCATAGCTCAAAAACGAAAAGACGGTTAAATACCAAACTTGGTATTTAAGTTTAGTCTCTTTCAAGGATGCGGCACGAAGATTTTCAAGAAAATCGCCCCACCCCAAACTACCCTTTACATGGAAAATTTTCCGAAAATGTTGTTTTTCTTAAAAAAAAGGCTCTAACGATTTTGATTAAAATACCACATATTAAAGTCATTTCCAACACAAATAAAATTAATATCTTTAATTTTCTGGGAATAACTTCTGAAGACCTGTTTATTCTGGATAAATTTTGCTGGATTTTGCATAACTAGTAAACCTAAGAGATGGACAAAAACTTAGCACACAAAAAATGTAGATCTCGTTAAAATATATAATTTATGTCATATACATTTTTTTCGTGGAGTTTAGCGTTTTCGAGATATTCATTGTTATTAGCTTCAATTGTAAAGTACTTTTACTTTTCTCAGGCAGAAAGTGTTCGTTTTTCTTTTGTTCTACAGCTTTTAAAACATCTGACTATTACTTTAGCATAGCACATTCTTTTAGTTCCCTTCTACTTATAAGGAACTAAGTAATAAGAACATTCCGCTGATGTTTATATCGATTAGGATTGCGTAGAAAGAAGAATAATCTAGAGAAAGTCATATGAGTGTAGCACATTAGATTTTTCATAATATGGTTCATATGCTTCTTTTGTAATTATATTTATCACGGTACTTCAGAAAACTTCAATAATTATGAGTAAGCAGAGGATAACTATAAAGATGTTCTATATACTTTTGGAGTTATTCCATAAAAAAGAATCTGACGTGTTTCATTCACATAACTATCTCTAGATGTTCTATTTACAAACTATTATTGCAAGGATTATTCTTTTGTTTACATCATGCTAACGAGAACAACATTAGCAGAAATAGTCTTATTAATTGCTTCCTTAAAAGTCGAAGGGAAAAAATCTTATGTGTACCATTCACATGACTTTCTCTATATCCCTGCAACAAATTATTCTTAAAAAGCTTATACTTCTATTTACTTTATGCTAATCAGAAAAAATTAGCAGAAATAGTCTTATTACTTGTTTCCTTGTAAGTAGAAGCGATATAAGGGACTACCATAGGTTAAAGTGATAGTCAAAAGCTGGTTGCTATGTCAATGAAGTTCCTTTGTTTATATGGATCGGTGTTAACAAGTGCCTGTATGACAAAAATATAAGTTTTTCATAGCAGATACCAAAAATGGGGAATGTCTCAAAAACGAAAAACTCTACGAAAAAAATGTATATAACATAAATTGTGTGTTTTAACGTGCTCTACATTTTTTTGTGCAGTAAATTTTTGTCCATCTCTTACGGTTTAGAGCTATTCAAAATTCCGTAAAATTCATCCAGAATAAACTACTCTTCAGAAGCTATTCCTAGAAAATTCAAATATACATTTTATTTGTCAGGTAAATATGTTTAATATACGAAATTTTAATCAAAATCGTTAAAGCCATTTTTGAGAAAATCAAAATTTTGTAAAAATATTCCATGTAAATGGTAGTTGGGGGGGGTTCTCAAAATCTTCGTGTCGCATCCCTGGAAGATACTAAACTTAAATAGCAAGTTTGGTATTTTACCGACTTTTCGTTTTTGAGTTATCGTGTTCACAGACACACGGACACACGGACACACACACACGGACCGTTTTGTGAAAGTTTTTTTTTTTTGGGGGGGGATATTGGGGACCCTAAAACATATTTCCGGTGAAATCTCGGTATCGAATTTTTGGGTGGAGTGCAATACCTTCTCTATACACTATGTACATAGTGCGTGTAGAAAAAGTAAAAAGGGAATGCACTAGGCTAAGGCATAGTCAAATCTTTTAAAAGCTGGTGGATATGTGAAACAATTGAGGTTCAATTCGCTTTGCAAGCCAGCAGTAATACAAAAGAGATGAAGTGAATGGTGCCTTCTCGTTTAAGACAAATTAGAATTGAAACCAATAACAAGGAATGTTTTGACATCGGTCAACTCTACAAGAAAAACCTATATGACATAAATTATGTGTAACGAGACCTATGTTTTTATGTGGTAAGTTTTTGCCTAATCTTTACGGTTTAACAGTTATACAAAATTCTTTAAAATTCATCCAGAATAATGAGGTTTTTAGTGGCTATTCCCGGAGAATTCAAAATATAGATTTTATTTGTGATGTTAATCTCTTTAATTAAAATCGTTAGAGCCATTTTTTAGAAAAACAAAATTTTCACAATTTTCCCATGTAAAGGGTATTTGCGGTGGGGAGATCTCTTGTAAATATTTTTGCCTTGGAAGGTACTAAACCTAAATACCAAGTTTAGTATTTAACAGTCTTTTAGTTTTTGAACTATGCCTGTTCACAGGCACAGGCGCGTGCGCACACACACGCGCACACACACACATACATACGCAATTCTTTAAAGATACGATGGGAATAGTGAATACAGTATGCTCAAGTTTAAGATGGCAATTCGTTGATGGCATTGCAGTACCATTCTCTTTGCATAATAGGTGTGGGGGGGGGGGAGAAGCGAATGACTACTATTTGAGAAAAGTAAAAGTGCTGAAAAATTCAAATCAATAACAAACAATATTTCAAGTGGTTTACTAAACAGTATTTAATATAAACTGTGTGCTTTAACGAGTTCTTAATTTTTGATATTCAGATGTTTGCCAGTTGCGGTTTGCCAGTTATGCAAAATCATTCATAATGAGAAAGCCTTCAAAGACTAATCCCAAAAAACTGAAGATATACATTTTATTTTGCATGAAAATAACAAACATAAAGCTATTTAAATAAAATCTATTTAACTATTTTTGAAATTAAAAAAAAAGTTCCCTCTCCCCAAACTACCCTTTAGTTGGAAAAAATTCCTAAATTTAGATTTTCTCGAAAATGGCTCTAACGATTTTGATTAAAATGCCGTATATTAAATATTTTTATATGACAAATAAAATGTATATCTTCAGTTTTCTGGGAACAGCCTCTAAAGACCTCTTTATTCTGAATGAGTTTTGCTAAATTTTGCATAACTGGTAAACTGTAAGAGATAGACAAAAACATGCTACACAATAAATGTAGATCACGTTAAAACACACAATTTATACCATATATGTTTTAATCGTGCAATTGACCATTTCTGAGATATTCGTTGTTATTTGTTTCAGATTTAGAATACTTAAAACTTTTCTCACGCGGTAAGTTGTAAACTCCTGGCCCTGCATAGGAACGGATTTCAAAAGATTTGACTATCGTTTTAGCCTAGCGTATTTCCTTATTTTCCTTCTACTTACAAGGAGGCAAGTAAAAAGACAATTTCTGCTAAGTTTTTCTCGATTAGCATGAAAGAAATGAAAAAAATAAGTTTTTAAACAATTATTTGTTGCAGAGAAGTAGAAAAAGTCATGCACATCAGATTTTTTAATCATGCTGTTCACAGATTTTCTAAAAATGTTTTTGTAGAGTTCAAGGTCCTTCAAAAGAAATATTTGCGATTAAATCTTTACAGTAGGTTTTGTGTGGAATATAACTTCACCTACTTAGCGAACGCAGTAGAGAAATTAAAAATAGGAGATGTGCTACAGATAAATTATTTTAAATGAAAGTGTATGAATATAGCGGTTTATTCAAATGTTAAACACTTAACTTTCCTGCATTTGATCGATTCATAGTAAGGAAGTATTGCTTTCTCCTTTATACGTAAGCTATAAATTAAACTTACGGGAAAACCTACACCTGAAGAAAAGATAAATAAACGTTCAAAGAACTAGTTATGATTCTTACTGATGCTCAATTTTTTCCTGTCGCTAGAGTAGCAGCTGGTACATGTGACAGCTGTGATTGATATTGGACGAACTAAACGTAGCGGAATACGTTTGGAGAAGATGCTGTGACCACAGCGCAGATTATCAAGAACGATGAATCACTTGTGGTGGTCATAAGATGGTTTAGTAAGATGGGTTTTACCAGGCGGATGTACAACAGCGAAAGCTACTTGAAACTTTAGAGAATTAAATAAACGGCATTATAACACTTATCTACACGAATATATAAAGGGAAGTTTCCGACGAAATTTATCTTAGCTCTAAACACGGAAACTACACATTCAATTTCAAAGCTTATTTCAATTCTGTAAAGTTTAGTGTCTTTAGGCTATAATTTGTTAAAATATCTTATGTTTTATACGTAAGTTTTAATATTAAAGTGAAATTATTTCCCCGGTCTTTCAGATCATGCCAATTTTGGTTGATTTATATATCCCCCTTTAACATCTAAGGTCACATCGGGGGCTTTGCATTAGAAACAACTCGCAGTGCTTAAATAATTTTATTTTCCTCAAACACACACAGTCACCCTCGCGTAAATACTTCCACTCTCTGAGGGGGATAGGGAATAATTCTGGTTAAAAAAAAAAACTTACCCACCCCCAGCCCGGAATCGAATCCGGGACCTCCGAAATAGAAGTCAGCTCGTTGAGGCAGTCAATTTTTATATTGTTTTCTTTTAATATATACTGGTTCTTAGCAGCAGCAGCAACATTATCTTTGCATAACCATCATTTAGTATTTGAAATAGAACATTTTTTTTTTTTTACTTCTCTATTTAGTACATAGATAGAGAAGGTATTGCAATCCAGCCAAAAATTCGATACCCATATTCACAGGAAATACAGGTTTTAGGGTTCCATGCATAAAAAAATCTGATGTGTTCCATTCACATGACTTTCTCTAGCTATTAACAAACAAATTTTCCTTACAAAGATTATTCTTTTATATACATCATGCTAATAGAGATAAGCATTCCCAGAATTGGTAAGTAGAAGGGAAATAAGGGAATGCATTAGGCTAAAGTGATAGTTAAAACTTTTAAAAGCTGGTCGCTAAGTGAAACATTTGAAATTCAGTTCTATTTGCTTGCTAGAAATAAACAAAAAAGAAACGAAAAGAAGGTGTCTCCTGTTTGTGAAAAGTTTAAGTACCTTAAAACTGAATAACTCGGAATATCTCGAAAATGGTTAACTCTAAAAAAAAAAAAAATAAAATAAATAAATAAATAAATAAATAAACAAATAAAAAAATCTTTAGAGGCTTAGTCCCAGAAAATTTTAAGAAATACACTTTGGTTTGTCATAAAAATATCTTAAAATAGATATCTTAAATATATGACATATAACATATAAAAATCGTTAGCCATTTTTGAGAAAATCAAAATTTTCGAAAAATGTTCCATGTAAAGGGTAGTTGGGAGTGGGATGATTTACTTGAAAACGTTTGTATCTAATCCTTGGAAGATACTGAACTTAAATACCAGGTTTGGTATTTAAAAGACTCTTCGTTTTTGAGCTATGCTGCCCCCCCCACACACACACACACTCACATGGACATATTTCTAAACATTATTTTTACTTTCTCTTGCCCCGTATGTACAATAGACATAGGGATAGAGAAGCATTGCATTCCACCCAAAAATTCGATGTCGAGATTTCAACGGAAATACATGTTTTAGGACACCCTGTATCCAAAAAAAAACATTTCCAGAAAAAGGTCCGTGTGTGTGTGTGTCCGTGTATCCGTGTGTCTGTGAACACGATAACTCAAAAACGAAAAGTAGCCAAAATACCAAACTTGGTATTTAAGTTCAGTATCTTCCAGGGATGCGACACGAAGATTTTGAGAAAAATCCCCCCACCCCAAACTACCCCTTAACATGGAACTTTTTTCAAAAATTTTGATTTTCTGAAAAATGGCTCTAAATATTTACCTGACAAATAAAATGTATATCATGAATTTTCTGGGAATAGCCTCTGAAGGGCAGTTTATTCTGGATGAATTTTACTGAATTTTGAATAATTGCTAAACCGTAAGAGATGGACAAAAACTTACTACACAAAAATGTAGAACACGTTAAAACACATAATTTATGTTATATACATTTTTTTCGTAAGTTCGTCGTTTTTGAGACATTCCTTATTTTTGTTTTTTCTATTATGAAAAACTTATATTTTTCTCATACAGAAACTTGTCAACTCCTATCAATATAAGCAAAGAAACTTCATTGACATAGCAACCACCTATTGACTATAATTTTAACCTATGGTAGTCCCTTATTTCGCTTCTACTTACAAGGAAGCAAGTAATAAGACTATTTCTGCTCATTTTTTTCTGATTAACGTAAAGTAAATAGAAGTATAAGCTTTTAAAGAATAATTTGTTGCAGGGATATACAGAAAGTCATGTGAATGGTACACATCAGATTTTTACTTTCTCTATACGTACTATGTTCATAGTGTATAGAGAAGGTAGTGCACTCCACCCAAAAATTCGATACCGAGATTTCACCGGAAATATATGTTTTAGGGTCCCCTATATCTAAAAAAAGCATTTTCGGAAAAAGGTCCGTGTGTGTGTTCGTGTGTCTGTGAACACGATAACTCAAAAACGAAGACTAAGTAAAATACCAAACTTGGTATTTAAGTTTAGTATCTTGCAGGGATGCGACACGAAGATTTTAAGAAAAATCCCCTCACTCCCACCTGCCCTTTACATGAAACTTTTTTCGAAAATTTTGATTTTCTCAAAAATGACTGTAACGATTTTGATTAAAATTTCGTATATTTAATATATTTACCTGGAAAATAAAATGTATATCTTGAATTTTTTGAGAATAGCCTCTGAAGAGTAGTTTATTCTGGATGAATTTTACTGAATTTTGAATAATTGCTTAACCGTAAGAGATGGACAAGAACTTACCACACAACAAATGTAGAGCACTTTAAAACACACAATTTACGTCATATACATTTTTTTCCTGGAGTTGATTGTTTTTGAGACATTCCTTGTTTTTTATTTCAGCTATGAAAAACTTAACTTTTCTCATACAGGAATTTATGAACTCCTGTCCATACAAACAAAGGAACTTCAGTCACATAGCAACTACTTATGACCATCACTTTAACCTATGATAACATTTTTTGCAGAGATGTAGAGAAAGTCATGTGAATGGAACACATCAGATTTTTATAGCTGCAGTGTATTCATATTCTAGGACTGGAATGTCCATAACCAGTTACCACAAGATAATGATACCTAAAATAATGTGTATACTGAAGTAATGCGATAAAATAACAAGTAACTTTATAAACTAAACAGAAGATAGAGCACTAATCTATGAGAAACTTCTTCCATTTCTAACTTAAAATGAAAATCTGCCAAATAGACAGAATTCGAATGCTGAACATATTGGCCATTTAGGAAAGTGTGGACAGAGAGTGTTTCAATGGTGATACTTCACATTGGGTTCATAATATAGTGGATTATATTTATGGTTGTTTGTTATTTAAACTCTGAATAGCTGTCTAAAATGAAACAATAATTCTCCATGTATCTTCTTTTAGCTATCAAAAAATAAGCTACCATAAGTAGTAGGAACATTTGAAAACACACTGCAGCGAGGTTATTTTAAACTACCACAAAGTGCTACGTCAATTTATCCAGCATGGGCGCGGAGTTGATCTTATGCAACTATTTTTTTAAATACAGCTCCGGAGTCTGGTCGGGACTCCTGCGCTATATACCCTACTTTTTATTTACCTGATTATTTTACTTTGTTTGCTGTATGATTACTGAATTTCTGTATTTTCTTGTTACGCACACACACACACATACACAAACATATAACACCCATGTCCAAGGCGGGACTCGAACTCACGATCCCTTGCGCTACGAAGCATCAAAGCGAGACGCCTTGGCGAGCGCGGCCATGGGGACCGGCAACTTCAGGTATCCATTTCAGATTCATTGTGTATTTTAATTCAGGAAAACCTTACCGCAGATCTTTCTACTTTTATTCGTCTCTTATCAGAAATTAGAGCTTCAAAATTCTTTCATTAGTCTGCCCATGTCATTTCTGACTTTCCTGATGTCCTCCATCCTTTTGGTTTATACGATTAATTAGGCTTCGGACACAGTTACTGTTTAGTTGCACTACAATTGAGTCGAAAATTGTTGTGCACACGTTTTCACTGTGACCTCCCCCATCCCCAAGCACTGCCGGCCATTAATTCTAAGCAAGATATAAGTTCATGTTAAGCCTGCTCTGATGGTTTCCTCACCGTAATGGTAGGACTGACACCCCCTAGGACTTACAAGCCAATGCCTAGGAGTCAGAAGCCTGTCGGGGAGCCTACGGCACGTAACCACAGAATGGAGAACCTGTTACGAGGGCATGAACATGAGGAAGTGGATGATATGAAATGTAAGAGAAATTGATGATTGGAAAGATGATGATGGAGCAAATTGTGGGATGAGTGGCGGGGGAAACAGAAAGACCCGGAGAAAATCCGTCCAAACGCCGCTTCGTCCACCACGAATCCTATATGCGGGCGCTTGGGATCAAACCTGGGCCACCTAGATGGGAGGCGAGCGTTCTAACCACTCAATCTCTGATGGTACGAAGTTCAAAAGAAGGTGTTTTGCATTGGTGTGCAAAACACCCACTCGTTTTTCACTGAGGTTTTTCAATTATTTAATAGAACCTTCAGATATACGTATTAACACATTGTTAGTCAACTGAATGTTGAATAGCGTACCAAGCGTCTTATTCCCGGATCCTTGCTACGAAATCAGCGAGAAGTATAGAGAGGTGTAACAAGAAAAAATCTTATGTGTTCCATTCACATGACTTTCTCTACTTCTCTGCAACAAAATATTGTTAAAAACTTGTGCGTCTATTTATTTCATGCTAATCGAGTAAAAATTAGCAGAATTAGTCTTATTATTTGCTTCCTTGTAAGTGGAAGAGAAATAAGGGAGTACCATAGGTTAAAGTGGTAGTGTAAAGTTGGTTGCTATGTCACTGAAGTTCATTTATTTGTATGGACAGGTGTTGAGAAGCTCCTGTATGAGAAAAGTATAAGTTTCTTAAAGCAAGGAATGTCTAAAAAACAATCAACAATTTTCTCAAAATCTTCGTGTCGCATCCCTGGAAGATACTAAACTTAAATACCAAGTTTGGTATTTTACCGAATTTTCCTTTTTGAGTTATCGTGTTCACAGACACACGGACACACACACGGACCTTTTTCAGAAAATACTTTTTTTGGATACAGGGGACCCTAAAACATATGTTTCCGGTATCGAATTTTTTGGTGGAGTGCAATACCTTCTCTATACACTATGTACATAGTACGTGTAGAGAAAGTAAAAATACAAGGTGGTGGACTAGCGAGGCAAGCGAAATATATGCTCTACTGTAAAAGTGTATGGTTGTAACACAAAGTCTGTCATTCCTTTCCTTTCGCACTACTTACCTCCAAATTCCCTAAATCCTACTACTTCACCCGACTCGGACACGTCGTATCACGTAACTGAATTAGCTGACTGCAGTTGGTGTTGTTCCTTTGTTTTACAAGGGCTTTTACAACGGGTATACTACATCAAGTTTAGTGTACGGCTTTTAAACAATTGGTTGTCCCAGTTTCCTTTATACTCTTATGTATCTATACCAAAATATGAGATATTCCTGGTAAATATCTACCAAGATTAACAGAATAAAAGTTAGAAAAACAGTTTATAATAACTCCATGGCACGACAGCTGACGGGGAACCTTGGCCTACCGCCCGGCCGCTGCATCCCCCATCTCGGTCCACTACAGACGTCATGGATGGGGTGCAGTATTGGAGGGTGAGACGTGGTCAGCGCCTCGAGCCCCGCGGCCGGTTAATGCGGTCCTCATGACCTGGAGCCGCTACTTCACGATCAAGTAGCTCCTCAATTGGCCCCCCCACAGGGACCTTACGAGGCTGAGTGCACCCCGGGCCAGGTCTCCCAGCGGGGGGAAAATCTCCACACCGGAGAAACACAGTTTATCTATGTTTAATTTGTACAAGAGCTCGGAAATGGGCAGAGAAAAGCATGCAATGAATTACAGACCATACTTTCACTTTCTTTTGCCCTAACTATAGTAGGTAAGGGATGTATTATACTTCATCCAAAAATTCGCTGTCTAGATTTCACTGGAAACACGTGTTTTGGGGCACCTGAATCCAAAATTAAAACAAAACATGTTTAGAAAAAGGTTCGTGTTTATCTGTGGTGTGTGAGCATGAGTTTGTGCGCGGCGTGTGTGTGTGTTTTTTGAACAGCATAACTCAAAATCGAAATTTTCGACATGCACCAAACTCTGTATTTCAGTTCAATATCTTCCAAAGAGTATCCCCCAAAGTTCTTTTTATATGGAAATATGTCGAATTGTTTTATTTTCTCAAAAAATTTGGTAATCACTTTTATTAAAAATCCACATATTTAAAATATTTACATGGCCAAAAAATGTATATCTTGAATTTTTTCATAATACTCTTCATTCGGATGAAATTATGTAAGCTTCAAGAGAGAACTCTCTACACCAAACAGTATAGACAATAAATAAACATTTGTTTAAAATAAAATTTAAAAAACAAAAATTTGTTTCAAATAAGTAATTCGAGACTTCAACCATTTCCCTTATATTCTTATTATTAATTTTAATTATTTAGTGCTTGTCATTATTCACAAATTTCTCGCTGCATGGAGAAAAATTAAAATTTAAAGGTCAGAATATAACCATTTTTTTCATATCGGTCTTCTATATCGTGTTTGTGAAATGAAACCAATTTTGCAAACGTTTATCTGGATTAACCCCATTAGATATAAAACTAAAACATTTTTAGATTGCAGAACAGATTATGCATAACGATTATGGTTATAGAAAGCCATGTGAATTTAACACAATTTAATGTTTCTTTACGTTAAAATGTTGGGTTAAATGTTTCAGCTAGCAGGTCTTGTTGGTAGTAAACTGGCGCTTTCCGCTGATGATGGTATTTCGCAATATTGCTTATGGGGGGGGGGGGAGGGCGAGAACTGCGACAGGTAACACAAATTTGTAATTAAAAACGAGTTGAAGTTACGTTAGTCAATAGAAAGGTTGTACCACAGCTAACTAATTGGGATGCTACTCCCTCGTAATTTTTTTAATTAGGTCGTTGCGTGTACATATATAACCTAAAATGCCTCTAGCCAACCTTCGACTGTTTCACTTTCATCTATCGACATTCACCTGTTTCGATGTTTAATTCACAGCTCCCACAGTTTCTAGCATCTACCTTCCAACGTTTGATCTTCATGAATAACCTCTTACTCTTCTATAAATTGCAGATTAATAAATTATTTTTAATAGCTGTTGATTTTGTTGTTGAGGACACTTACTATTTACGTCTACTCAAGGAGTGGTCTCAAGTGATTTCGTTGACAAATAATTAAAACGTTTTCTGAGTTAACATTTCACTACAACTCAAGTAGTTTTCAAATATACAGTAAGAAAAACGTTGGAAAAGAGAATAATGCACCTGCTTGAATTCGAGGTACAGCTTTCCGTACTGACGCCATATTAATTGAGTTTTGGTTCACATCCAGGGGCATAAATACTGCTTCGAAATGACGCCAAACGAACAATCTTATAGCTTATACATGAACTAGTTGAAATTTAATATCGTAGCTTCGAAACGTTTTTTGAGGTTTTAATGTAACATTAAAAATTACATCATTTTTAGATAAACAGCGGATGAAGCACTACATGACTTTCTAATGGGATGAGGTTTTTCTTTGAGCGCCACCAGGCCGGCAGCCAATCGGAGTGCTGCTGTGTTGACATATTGTATTCCCGCTTAACTGGGGAATATCGCGCTATGTGACTCCGTCTCTTATAAATACTACTTGCGCTAAGGCAAAATATTCAAATTTTGTAAAAATTAATTTACAAGGAAGATAAGGAGTAATGTTCGTCGCAGAAAAATGTAAAAACCACAGAATTTTAGCTCAAACAGTTTTCATAATAGACATGAATAAACATTATGTCGCTAGGCAGATTTACATGCTCAGTGTGCGAGTGAGAGAGAAATATGAAAAGAGTGGGGGTGTCGACCTGACAACGCAGAGCAAGATAACGTTTCTCATTCGCTGCAGCGAAGAACTCTTCCCATTTGAAAAACATTATAGTGTGTGACGTCCGCATTCTTACACGTGTTCTTGGTAGGCACGTGTCATGAAAACAAACGAACTTTTACTTGTTCGTTGTCAACAAATCTATCCTAGCTTTCAGATAAAGGGACAAAGGGCAGTTACCTACTCAAAAGTTATCAATCGGACAATTCCGAAGTAGCAAAATGCGAAATATACGCATTTTATTCTAACCAAGAGTATATTGTACTTATTATCCTTATCATTTTGTAATTTTCCTAATAGTATACATACTTTCAAAAAGATACTGTAATCAAAAAGGGCCTCTTAAATGTAAAATTATTTCATTTAGGGTCGTCCTCCGTGATCTAGGGGTAACATGCCAGCCTCTGGTTACCAAGGTCGTGGGTATGAACCCGGCGGAGGTCGGTGGATCTTTTCAGGCATAGAAGTCCTCAGCATGGCTTCCTTTGGAAGGGAAGTAAAAATTTATGGTACGTAAAAGAACTTCAAACCTGATAAAAGGGGCTCTTGTCTTTCACGCCAAGTATAGAATGAGATGCCGAGAACCACAACAGTTAAGGAGCGTCCATAAATAACACTCATACCATTGTTTTACACTTAGTCTTACAAGGTGAAAACAGTGAAATAAGTTTCTTGTCACAGTAAAAGGCACTTATTTTTACTTTCTCTATATGCACTATGTACATACTGTATAGAGAAGGTATTGCACCCCACCAAAAACGTCGATACCAAGATTTCACCGGAAATATATGTTTTAGGGTCGCCTGTATCCAAAAAAAGTATTTTCAGAAAAAGGTCCGTGTGTGTGTCCGTGTGTCCGTGTGACTGTGAACACGATAACCCAAAAACGAAAAGTCGGTAAAATATCAAACTTGGTGTTTAAGTTTGACATTTTCCAAGGATGCGACAAGCAGAATTTCAAGAAAATCCCACCACCCGCAACTACCCTTTACATGGGGCATTTTTTGAAAAATTTGATTTTCTTAAAAATGTCTCTAACGATTTTGATTAAAATATCGTATATTAAAGATGTTTACCTAACAAATAAAATGCATATCTTGAATTTTCTGGGAGTAGCCTCTGAAGACTACTTTATTCTGGATGAATTTTACGAAATTTTGCATAATTGCTAAACCGTAAGAGCTGGACAAAAACTTACCGCACACAAAATGTAGAGCACGTTAAAACACACAAATTATATTCTACACATTGTTTGGTAGAATTGATAATCTTTCAGATATTCCTTAATTTTGGTTTCATCGTTTTCTCATACAGGAATTTGCCAACTCCTGTCCATACAAACAAAGGAACAGCAACCAGCTTTTGACTATTACTTCTCCCTTATTTGGTTTCTACTTCCAAGTAAATAAGTAATAAGACTATTCCTGCTACTTTTTTCTAGATTAGGATGAAGTAAATAGAAGTATAAACTTTTTAACAATAATTTTTTATAGCGATGTGAATGGATCGCATCAGATTTTTTTTCTGTAACTATTTCTACAATCATTTGGTAATATTCTAAAGGTATTCTCGCCTCTGGTTCTTTACCAGTTTCTTGCTTTCATTCTCAAGCTCACTATCGTTAAATCCTGTAAAAGATAGTACTAGCAGTCTTTGCAACCCAGCTTATTTTTTACTTTCTCTACACGTACTATGCACATAGTATATAGAGAAGGTATTGCACTCCATCCAAAAATTTTATACAGAGATTTCACCGGAAATATATGTTTTAAGGTCCCCTATATAAAAATCATTTTCACAAAAACGTCCGTGTGTGTGTGTCCGTCTGTCAGTATGTCCGTGTGTCTGGTTCTTTTTTTTGTTGTTGTTGTAGTGTTTAACGCCCACTTTAACTACTTATGGCACCGCAGACGGTGACTCTGATGATACATGAATGAAAATGGAGCACCAGTGCAATGAAATGGCGGGGGAAACCGGAGAACCCGGAGAAAACCCGCCCCAACGCCGCTTTGTCCACCACAAATCTCACATGCGGTCACTTGGTATCGAACCCATATATCTTATATTAAATACGTATATATCGTATATTAAAGACATTTACCTGACAAATAAAATACATATCTTGAATTTTCTGGGAATAGCCTCTGAATAGTAGTTTATTCTGGATGAATTTTACGGAATTTTGAATAACTGCTAAACCGTAAGACATGGACAAAAACTTACTACACAACAAATGTTGAACACGTTAAAACACACAATTTATGTTATATACATTTTTACTTTCTCCATACGCACTATGTACATAGTGTATAGAGAAAGTATTGCACTCCACCCAAAAATTCGATACCGAGATTTCACCGGAAATATATGTTTTAGGGTCCCCAATATCCAAAAAAAGCATTTTCACAAAAAGGTCCGTGTGTGTGTGTGTGCGTGTGTGTGTGTGTGTGCGTGTGTGTGTGTGTCCATGTGTCCGTGTGTCTGTGAACACGATAACTCAAAAACAAAAAGTCGCTAAAATACCAAACTTGGTACTTAAGTTTAGTATCCTCCAGGGATGCGACACGAAGATTTTGAGAAAAATACCCCTACCGCCAAATACCCTTTACATAGAACTTTTTTCGAAAATTTTGATTTTCTCAAAAATGGGCTGTAACGATTTTGATTAAAATTTCGTATATTAAACATATTTACCTGACAAATAAAATGTATATCTTGAATTTTCTGGGAATAGCCTCTGAAGAGTAGTTTATTCTGGATGAATTTTACTAAATTTTGAATAACTGCTAAACCGTAAGAGATGGACAAAAACTTACTACACAAAAAATGTAGAGCACATTAAAACACACAGTTTATGTTATACACATTTTTTTTCGTGGAGTTCGTCGTTTTTGTGACATTCCTTATTTTTGGTTTCTGCTATTAAAAACGTATACTTTTCTCATACAGGAACTTGTCAACTCCTATCCATATAAACAAAGGAACTTCATCGACATAGCAACCAGCTTTTGACTATCACTTTAACCTACGGTTGTCCCTTATTTCGCTCCTACTTACAAGGAAGCGAGTAATAAGACTATTTCTGCTATTTTTTTTCTGATTAGCATGAAGTAAATAGAAGTATATACTTTTTAAGAATAATTTGTTGCAGAGATGTAGAGAAAGTCCTGTGAATGGCACACATCAGTTTGTAGTAATTTTTGTAGTAATTTTCTTTCTTTCATTTTCTGTTATGGTGAAATATATAGGAAGAACAAACAAATAACTAAGGGTATTGGTTATTTAGCAGGGTTTCTTAAGTCAATGTTAGCTAATCACTTTGCAGTATGTAGGTACATTTACGTTATGAAAACGCTTCCACTTCCGACAGCATGGGCCAGACGGGCGGTTTTGTTTTTGGGTACTACCTAATCCACACTGACTATGAAGCTGTTGAGGTAGCATTACTGGCGTTGGAAACTGTATTTTCTTAACTAATAGGATCTGAGCAAAAACGTCCACAGCTTGGTTAGTGTCGAAACATCTTGTAATTCCTGCTTAAATAAAATTAAGATTGCTGAGTGGTCAGCGAGCTGACTTCTCACCCGGAGATACCAGGTTCGATTCCCGGCTGGGGTGAGGAATTTTTCTTTAACCAACTAGAATTATTCCATATCCCCCACAGAGTCTGGTAGCAAGTGTGTGTGGTGTGTGTGTGTGTGTGTGTGTGTGTGTGTGTGTGTGTGTGTGTGTGTGTGTGTGTGTGTTTGAGGAAAATAAAACGATTTAAACCCAATGTAAGGAACCTACAGATGAGTTGTTTCTGCAAAGCCCCCGATATGATCTTAGATAATAGATGTTAAAGAGGGCTATAAAAGCTGTAAGATATCCGGAATGGAATCATAGAATTTATGTTTGCTAACCTAAAGAGTGATTCTACTTTTTATACGATAAAATATTACAATAGATGTATTCATGTTCAGCATTATCTAAAAATTATGTTCATATGGGACATTTACAGAAACTTTCAGCATAAAGTCGCGCTTAAACTTAGAGGCAGTTTGTGAATTGATTGTACTTTCTTTACCTAGTGCATAGTACATAGGTAGAAAAGGTATTGCACTCCACTCAAAAATCTGATGTGCACCATTCACATGACATTCTCCATATCCCTGCAACAAATAATTCTTAAAAAGCTTATACTTCTATTTACTTTATGCTAATCAGAAAAAATTAGCAGAAATAGTCTTATTACTCGCTTCCTTGTAAGTAGAAGCGAAATAAGGGACAAAAGTAGGTTAAAGTGATAGTCAAAAGCTGGTTGCTATGTCAATGAAGTTCCTTTGTTTATATGGATAGGAGTTGAAAGTTCCTGTATGAGAAAAGTATACTTTTTTCATAGCAGAAACCAAAAATAAGGAATGTCACAAAAACGACGTACTGCACGAAAAAAATGTATATAACATAAATTGTGTGTTTTAAAGTGTTCTACATTTTTTGTGTAGTAAGTTTTTGTCCATCCTTTACGGTTTAGCAGTCTTTCAAAATTTAGTAAAATTCATCCAGAATAAACTACTTTTGAGAGGCTATTCCCAGAAAATTCAAGATATACATTTCATTTGGCAGGTAAATGTGTTTAATATCCGAAATTTTAATCAAAATCATTAGAGCCATTTTGAGAAAATCAAAATTTTCGAAAAAAGTTCCATCTAAAGGGTAGTTGGGGTGGGGGGATTTTTCTCAAAATCTTCGTGTCGCATCCCTGGAAGATACTAAACTTAAATACCAAGTTTGGTATTTTACCGACTTTTCGTTTTTGAGTTATCGTGTTCACAGACACACGGACACACACACACACACACACACACACACACACACACACACACACACACGGACCTTTTTGTGAAAATGCTTTTTTTGGATATTGGGGGCCCTAAAATATATATTTCCGGTGAAATCTCGGTATCGAATTTTTGGTGGAGGGCAATACTTTCTCTATACACTATGTACATAGTGCGTATGGAGAAAGTAGAAATCGATACCGAGATCTCACCGGAAATAAGCGTTTTAGGGTCCCTTGAATAAAAAAAATTCAGGAAAAAAGGCTCGTTTGTGTATGTGTGTGTGTGTGTGTGTGTGTGTGTGTGTGTGTGTGTGTCCATGTGTCTGTGAACACGATAAGTCAAAAACGAAAAAAGTCGACATAATACCAAACTTGATGATTAACACGATGCAACACGAAGATTTTGAGGAAACTCCCGCACCCCAAAATACTCTTTTGATTTTCTCAAAACATTTTGATTAAAATACATTTATAAAAGATATTTATATAACAAATAACATGTATATCTTGATTTTTCTGGCAATAGCCTTTGACAACCTCTTCATTCTGGATGAATTTTCCATAACTGGTAAATAGTTAGGGATAGAAAAAAACAACTAACTGCACAAAAATTTAGATCTCGCCAAAACACACAATTTATATAACATACATGTTTTTCATGGAGTTGAATATTTGCGAGATATTCCTTTTTATTGGTTTCAGTTTTAAAACACTTAAAATTTTCTCATGCGGAAATTTTTCAATTCCTAGTCATGCAAAATAAAACGAATTTTAACCACATAGTAATCACATTTTTAAAAAAATTGACTGTCGCTTTAGCCCAGTTTACTCCCTTATTTCCTTTCTACTTGCAATGAAGCAAATATTAAGATCATTTCTGCTAATTTTTATGTGGATTATCATGAAGACAACAGAAGATTAATTTTTTTAACAATAAGTTGTTACAGGGATGTAGAAAAAATGATGTGAATGGAACAAATCAGAATTTTTCTTTGCCTGTTTCTGTAAACCAACAATATTCGCACTGCTAGAACTAGCTGCAAAATGCAATGTCTCGGTCGGGATTTGAAGATGTCCTTGGATGGCGTTAATATAACAGCATTTCCAATATAATAATAAAATTGTCCAATAGTTGGGGAACTATTTCAATATTACCTGAAACTAGGATATGTAATTTGCCATTAAAGTGTTCCCTGAAGTTAGGAGACATACAGGTTGGTTGATTGGTTAAAAACAGGAATGGATTGGAGCATTGAATTGTAGTTCAGTGGTTAAAGCAACTGCACAGGAAACGGTAGCACCGTGTTCAAATCCCAGCTGTGCAATAGAATTTTTCAGCTGGTTCTAACAGCAGCGTTACTAATATTTTCGAGTAATATTCGTATAGTTCATCAGTGGAATTTCCACAAAACGTAATTTTGGTTCACTAGTCTAGTATTGGTCCACTTCATTCTGTACATGCACTACGGGATGGTAGTGTCGGATTTTTGGCAGGTAAGAGTAATACATTGTTCCAGTTTCCAGTTTTCAGAATGTACTTCGGTTCGAGACCATCCATACGATAAGCGGACAATTCAGCATGAGGAGCTTACAATAGGTAACAATCTAGAGGTACTGATATTTTCAGGGTGCTAAGTATCCACAATACGCAAATTACAGATCTAGCAGAAATTTTTTGATTACCTTTACTTGTAAAGTAGATCAATGCGTGATCCTTCATGTTGGCGTATCGCTTGATGGTGTCATCGTACCATGTCTCTTTTCCAGCGAATGAAGAAGTTCGCGTTCAATAGACGCCGTCGCTAAAGTTGTAATCCTGTCCAATCCCATTGTGCTCCTTAGGTAAGAGAAGCATTTGAAAGGAATTGTTGTAGCTAAGGCAAACAGCTTCGGCAACACTCTTTGAAATTCACTTTCCGAAAACAGTTTTATAACTCAAGCTACATTTCGAGACAAGAAGTGGACGTCGGAGTAGACAAACTTGCTCATTTCTCAATCTTGAAAATTCAAAGTGGAAGAACATAATACTTTTGTAATAAAACTAGGTCCTTGGTGGGAAAGGCAATTAGAATATTACTTTACAATGTAATGCAGTAATTATCAGGGTCTAAAAATATTCAGCTCTATTTAATTGGTACTTACAAAAGAAATTCCATTTCTAGTTCTCTGTTTCTTCAAAGACGTGATTTTAGTGCAGCAATAAATGTCTCACATTTCGCGTTCACGTTTTATCTTCGGAAGACTCCGAGAGAACCAGTCAACAATTGAAGGAAAGGCAAATTTACGCATGCGCCGCTCCAAATTTGTAACAGCGTTTTTCCTAATGCTTACTACCGGACGCCAAATACTGCAACTGTGGTCGTGACAGCTGGAGGCAAGGCGGACCTGCCGAATTTTCAAGAACCCTATTATTTAAATACTTCTAACTATATAGAATGTAATATTACATTTAGATTTTGTTTCGTCAGGTGGAAACATTTAATTTTAGCTTCGATACTCATATATTTCGTTATGAGTATTAGTAAATTGTTATTAAACATGTTTTTGAAACCATTAGGTCTAGCCTACCATACCAGGTCACGAAAACCAACGTTTTAGTTGGGGAAAGCTGGTGTTAATCACACAATCTCCTGTATCTGCCGCCTTGCATATGTGGGCGTAAGGTCGATATCCCGAAACCAGAGCCCACGAACCCTGAGGAGCCTTTGATATAACTTAGAGCAGTAGACTTTTTCCAAGGTAAAGGAATGGTTTCTGTAAACCAAGAATATTCTCACTGCTAGGAGCAGCTGCAAAATGCAATGTCTCAGTCGGGATTTTAAGATGTCCTAGGATGGCATTAATATAACAGCATTTCCAATATAATAATAAAATTGTCCAATAGTTGGGAACTATTTGAATACTACCCGAAACTAGGATATGTAATTTGCCATTAAAGTGTTCCCTGAAGTTAGGACACATACAGGTTGGTTGAATGGTTAAAAACAAGAATGGGTTGGAGCATTGAATGTTACAGTAGTTCAGTGGTTAGAGCAACTGCACAGAAAACGGTAGCTGTGCCATAGAATTTTTCAGCTGGTTCTAACAGAAAACACATACCCTTATAGCAGGGTTACTAATATTTTCGAATAATATTCGTGTAGTTCATCAGTTCAATTTCCACAAAACGTAATTTTGGTCCACTACGTCTAGTATTGGTCCACTTCATTCTGTACACGCACTACGGGATGGTAGTGTCGGATTTATGGCAGGTAAGAGTAATACATAGTGCACTATCGGATGGTACGGGATGATGTTTTTGAAACTATTAGGTCTAGCCTATCCTACCCTGAGGAACCAACTTTGTCTGCAGGTCACGAAAATCAACGTTTTGGTTAGGGAAAGCTGGTATCTGCCTTGCATATGTGGGCGTAAGGTAAGACATCCGGAAATCAGAGCCCACAAACCCTGGAGTGTCACAGATTTAACTTAGAGCATTAGACTTTTTCCCAGGCAAAGGAATGCGAGAGAGCGCGGCGAAAAAGCAATGCCAAAAAAAACAACAACAAAAAAAAAAAACAGCAAAACTGATAATACTTAGTAATAATATTATTGTGTGCCGAAACAGGTTGAAGAGAAGCTGCTAGAGTTATTGACATATAATATATCAGAAAGCTTCCACTAAATTATATCAGAAATCTTCGGTTTCGTTATATCGGAAGAGAGAATCACATACACATACAGATGGGTATTCTTAATGCAGAAAAATGTTTCTACAATTCATATGTAAGATATGGAAATAGGTAATAGAGAATGGTGCACAATAATGGCTTCAAAAAGGAAATGAAGTTTTATTTATGGATGCCCTATAGATACTGCGGTTCTCAGCGTCCCATTCTATATTGGGCGTGAAAGACCGCTTAATTTTGCTCAAAGACCTATCTATCAGGCTTGAGGTTTTTTGACTGCTGTAAATCTACGACACGGGACGAATGGCTTTAATTCCCTTCTGAAGGAGGATATTTACGCCCAAAACAGTCCATCTCCTCTGCCGGGTTTGAACAATGACTTCAAAATTATGCAAGTGTACTCGTATAACAATTAAAGGGGTTTCAAACTTTGAAGACAATTTCTTAACATAAAATGCTCCAGGACCTAGAAATCAAGTATATGGTACGAATGGCAGATATGTATTTTGTAGAGGGTCTTTATAATCATTCGGCCTTAAGTGCCAGTAAGTTGAAACGCATTACTCATTATTACCTCAGCGAGTCCCTTGTGTCAAAGAAGAGGTGCAGAATTGCCCACTTCGTATTTCGTTAACAGGAAATACCGGTCGCTGCAGAACTGTTTTTCACCAGCAGCACATGCGCTTTCTTTAGTTTTTGTGTGCTTTCTTAATCTACTCTGTGTTGTAAGTTTTTATTTACTGCTGTAAAGAGTATGAACAAGTGTTTATTGTAATGGGGAAGTTGTACCATTAAACCTCTCTAGTTACTATAACAGGCAATTATTTAGTTACCTATCAGCATAAATACTGCATTTCGAGTTTACAAGACGCAAGCAATTATTCCAAATATAAATATTGGAAAAGTACGATACAAGTCCCATTTCACTAAGGTGACCTCGAAACTGTTGACATCCACCTCTTCTACTCATCGTTCACTAGTCCTCTGCAAAAGGCAATCAAGACAAACTCGCTACCTAATATTGAGGTCATGCGCGGACCAACGACTGGCGGCAAAGGCCGAAAAGTCTGAAGACCCTATATAATCAGTCTCACGTGGAGATGAGTGCATTTTCAAGAATAATCTGTTATCATCTCATGACTCAAGAGAAATATTCACTTCAGTTACCTATATTGAGTGTTCGTTTTCATCATACTTGAGCACTTATTTTAATCTAAAGCGTAACAGTTTTCTTGCAATTACTTGTTAATTAATTGATTATTGAGTTTTTAAATTCTAGATTCTAGAGTAGACCATAAAGTGTGTTGCCATCTATCGCCATTTTCTTTTGAAGGTTTTTGCGCATCATTCCTCCTCCTGTTCGACTTAAATTGAGTGTCTTTAACTACTATGGTCCTCAGCGTCCCATTCCGCATTAGGTGTGAAGGAATGCCTAATTTTCCTCAGATGCCTCTTGATCAGGCGTTTCTTTAACGCACTGCAAATCTACGATACGGTACCAACGGCTTTACTTCCCTTCTGAAGTCGTCCTCCTTGGTGTAATGGCTATCATGCTAACTTCATATGCCTAAGGTCGCTGGTTCAAACCCGGAGGAAGATGATGGATTTTTTCGGGTGTAAAAATCCCTAGCATGGCTTCCTTCGGAAGGGAAGTAAAGCCATTGATCCCGGCACGTAAAAGAACCTCAAGCCTGATAGAGAGGCTTCTGGGCAAAATTAAGAGGTGTTTCACGCCCAATTTAGAATGGGACGCTGAGAACCATAGTAGTTAAGGAGCGTCCATAAATAACAAGCCATTTCCATTTTTCCCTTCTGAAGGAACCCTAATATGCCCGAAAAAATCCAACGCCCTCAGCCGGGTTTGAACCTGCGACCTAGGGAACCAGAGGATAACATGTTATCCCCAGACCACGGAGGACGACACTCTCGACTGCCAGAGAATGGTTGGTGTAGTGTTTATCCAAATCAAGTAATTGGGTGATCTGAAATGCCCACCTCTCATCCGTCATGCTGTTGCCCTCTGTCAGAAGGGGGTGTTGCACTCTCTGGAGGGGAAAGGGGACACAGTACTTCATAGCAGCCCAGAATGATATCATAAGTAGATCTACTATCTATAGTGGTTGCAAGTAGAGGAGAGCAGTCCCGATGCTCAATACAAGGAGTGGGAGAAAGATCGGAGACTAGAAGCGATAGCCATGCAGTATGTAAATGAGCAGGAGAACTGGGACGACACAACAAACATCCATATTGTTTATTAGTAGACATCGTTTTGTGTGTACTAAAATATCAAACATTTGTGTGCATTTATGGTGTCAAAATCATCATAATATACTCTATAATTATTTTTCTAGTACGTAGATAGAGATGGTTGTATTCCATCCAAAAGTTCGATTTAATCGTCCTGGAGTATTTTTATGGACAATGCTCAGAAATCTGTGATTTACACCTATTGTAATTGAGTCCACTTCTGCTAATGACTTTACGTTACCAATATTTCTCCGGAAATGCCTGCTTTGAGGCTCCCTGAATCCAAAGAAAACATTTTTTGAAAAACTGTCCGTCTGTGTGTATGTGAGGTGTGGGGTAGCATGGCTCAAAAAAGAAGTCCGTTGCATAGCAAAGTTGGTGTTTAGGTTCAGTAACTTACAAGGATGCGACACTAAGATTTTCAAGAAAATCCGCCACCCCCAACTATACTTAGCTATAAATTTTTTGGACAATTTTGATTTTGTCAAAAATGGCACTAACAAATTGAATTTATCACGAATTTCTAGAGATAACCCCTGCAGACATCTTCATTCTGGATGACTTTTCCATAACTGGTAAACATAGACAAAAACTTACGGCACAAAACATATAGATCTCGTTACAACACACAGTTTATATCATAACATTTTTTGTAGAGTTAATCGTTTCCACAATATTTCTTGTTATTGGTTTCAATTTTAAACTGCCTAAAATTTTTCTAAACGGAAAATCATCTTCCGTTTCAGACCTCTTTTGTTTTACTGCTAGCCACGCTAAGATAACCGAATTGTTTCACATAGCAACTATTTTTTAAAAGATTTGACTATCGTATTAGTTTGGTTTATTGTCTTACTTCCCTTCTACTTTCAAGGAAATGGAAATGGACTGTTTTTTATGGACGCTCTTTAACTACTGTGATTCTCAGCGTTCCATTCTATACTGGGTGTGAAAGACCACTTAATTTTGCTGAGAGGCCTTTCCATCGGGTTTGAGGTTCTTTTACGTGCCGTAAATCTACGACACGGGACCAACGGCTTTACTTCCCTTCAGAAGCCATGCTAAGGAGTTTTACGCCTGAAAAAATCCATCGTCCTCCACCGGGTTTGAACCCACGACCTTGGGCACATGAATTTAGCATGGTAACCATTTCACCACGGAGGAAACAAGCAATAAGACCAATTCTGCTAATGTTTATCTCGATTAGCATGGGGTAGACAAATAAAAAACCTTTTGATGAAACGACACACTGGTGACTGCCACTACTCGTTTCCGTACAGACTTGAATTTAACAGGAGTCCCCTCTACAGCCATTAGCGATTACTTCTCTCAAGACTTTTCCCTGTAATTTACTAAGAACTGGTAGAGTTGTTCAGTCAATTTTATCTCCGTTATGCATCACGAGGACCGATACTCACGTTGTTATTGTGCTGGACAGGCTGATGCTTGCTACGTGCCTGCTACTGGCCGGCCGACTACAGCATCAGATGTTTGCAGTGTTTTCGTCTATTTGCAAACCCAGTACATTGCGCAACGTTAGTATCCTAGAGCGCACTTGGTGTATTCAGCATTGTTAGCATATGAGCGCATGTTTTCTAAGAGCTAGTAAGCCTTGGTATATGGAAGCTGAGCCGTAATTTTTCTCTGATAATGCTCGAGTTGCTGCATACTTTCCAACACATTCTCCCGGAAGGAACACAATAGGAGATGCGGCGCTGGAATTGAACCAAATGTTATTTAGGCTGCCCCTCCCCTTCTTTTCTCTCCTTTCAGTGAATTCTGCTCCTGAATTTGTATACTCATCCCCACCTGTAGAAAAATGAGCATGGGCTGTCATTGTATTTAAGATATTATATACCTTTAAGTGAGCAGCATACATAATTTATTCAAACAAATGAGGGTAGCAGAGGGTAACTCAAAGAGAAAGGATGCAAAGCCCCTTCTCTCACCGCCGCTGTATCGCCGTCATTTGACAAAGAAATTCAGGAAAGGTTGCCGCCACAGACCTGTAATAGCTGCGAAGCACCGCAACAACACACTGACCCCGCCTCACCTTCTTTTTTTTTTCTTTTTTTTTTTTTTTTCATTTCCCAACAGTTCCTTTATGCTTCTGTTTGATTACCGTTTTTCTCCACTTCTAATATACACACATATTCACATTTACAAACGCACAAACACCCATGCCCAATGCGGGACTCGAACCCATGATCTCCTGCCCATGAAGCACCAAAGTGAGCGGCCATAGGGGACCGGCCACCTTTGGACGCTAGGTCGCTCATCAGTCCCTTCACTGAACCATAGTCATCACCGCCGGTGTGCACCGGGTTCTGCAAGCACATTCCTCATCGCAGCATCGCAATAACAAAAGGCTACTACAACCCGAATCTTCCTCCTCGCAGACCAAATTCGCTAGTCCTCAGTTTTGCAAATTTGAAACAAAACTACCTCCTAAATCTCCATAATCGGGCAAAAAAAAATCTAAATAAATTTTCAAAATAATATGCTTTGACGCCCCCTGACCCAAAAAAAAAAAAATTCTTTTTTAGAAAAGTGTCCGTGTGTGTCTTTGGACAGAATAACTCAAAAACAAAAATACTTTTAAATACTAAATATGATATTTAAGTTTAGTATCTTTCCAAGGATGCGAGACGAAGATTTTCAAGAAAATGTCTCCACTCTAAACTACCCTTTACATGAAAATTGTTTTCGAAAATTGGTATTTCTCAAAAATGGGTGTAACAATTTTTATTAAAATAGCGTATATTAAAGACATTTACATATCATATAGCATTTATATCTTAAACTCTCTGGGAATAATCTATGAGGACGTCTTCATTCTGGGTGACTTTTGCATAACTGATAAACCTTGAGAGATATGTAGTTAAAACCTTACCACATTCTCCTAAAAGCAACCAGTGTATGTCGTATCCGTTCTCCCCCCTCACCCTTTTCTGAGTTTACCATTTCCGAGACATCCCCTGCTATTAGTTTCAGTTTTAAAATACATGAAACTTTTCTTTTACGGGAATTTATCAATGCTGTTTTTTTTTTTTTTTTCAAAGATAATTTCAGTCACATAGCAACAAGCTAATGAGGATCTACGTAATAAAACAATTTCTGCTAATGTTTATCTGAATATCACGAAATAAATAGAAGAATAAGCTTTTGTAACAACAGTTACATGTGAATGGATTTTTTTATTTATTTTTTTTAACGCCATATATTGGAGTGGTTAACTCGCTTTTCATTTTTGAGTTACCTTAGTATTCACAGACCATACACGGACCGTCTTATAAAAATGTGATGTGTTCCATTCACATGACTTTCTCTACATATCTGTAACAAATTATTCTATTTACTTCATCTAATCGAGAAAAAAATTAGCAGAAATATTATTTGCTTCCTTGTTAGTAGAAGCGAAATAAGGGGGTACGATAGGTTAAAGTAAGTCAAAAGCTGGTTGCTATGTAACTGACGATCCTTTGTTTGTATGGACACGAGTTCACAAAGTCCTGTATGAGAAAAGTATAAGTTTTTTATAGCTGAAACCAAAAACAAGATATATCTCAAAAAAATCAACTCTATGAAAAAAATGTATACAACATATATTGTGTGTTTTAAGGTGCTCTACATTTGTTGTGTGGTACATTTTTATCCATCTCTTACGGTTTAGCAGTTATGCAAAATTCCGTAAAATTAACCCAGAATAAAGTAGTCTTCAGAGGCTATTCCCAGAAAATTCAAAATAAACATTTTATTTGTCAGGTAAATATCTTTAATATACGATATTTCAATCAAAATCGTTAGAGCCATTTTTTAAAAAATCAAAAATTTTCGAAAAAAGTTCCATGTAAAGGGTAATTTGAGGGGGGGATTTTTCTCAAAATCTTCGTGTCGCATCCCTGGAAGATACTAAACTTAAATACCAAGTTTGGTATTTTACCGACTTTCTATTTTTGAGTTATCGTGTTCACAGACACACGGACACACACACGGACCTTTTTCTGAAAATACTTTTTTTTGGATACAGGAGACCCTAAAACATATATTTCCGGTGAAATCTCGGTATCGATTTTTTTGGTGAAGTGCAATACCTTCTCTATACACTATGTACATAGTACGTATAGAGAAAGTAAAAATGTTTGGAGGATTTCAGGGATCCTCATTTATTTCTAAGTCTCGACATAAAATTTTTGGCTCAAATACATTACTTCCTCTTACCTACTATACGTGGAAAATAAATATGAAGCAAAGTAGAAGAGGAGCTCGGGAGAATGAAGCAGTCGTATCTTTTCCATCGGCATCCTAATAGTCCATTATTGATCGTAATCCAAAATTTGTAATGTTCTTTTAGCATTATAGGAATCTTTCGTTTCTGGAGCGTCGCAATTCAAGAGCATTGATTTGGTATGGTCGTTAAAACTATGCTCATAATCAATTCCTGTAACTTCTCAACTGCATTTTCCTTCTTGGAATATTTAAATCTCCGATGACGCCTACAGATGATTCATCTACTTGGACTAGTATAGTGTCTCGACAAACTGTCTGGTGCCTATCCACTTAAATGTTTTTCCTCATCATTCGGATTAAAGTTCCAATACCTTGTTTTTGTCGGATATCTAGGGCAGCAGTAGTTCTATAGAACTGCCACTCAAAAGTTATTGCTACAGAAAACTGGCACAGTTGATGTATTGCTCTGCAAGTATGAACAGCCAGCTTAATTTATCTATTGAATGGAGTCTCGGTTATCTATCTGCTGTTTCCTTTCCACAGGCATCATTGGTTTATTCTCAATTTCACATAAAATATTCGTTAAGACTGTATATTTCAATTAAAATCTTGAATTTTAACAAATAATTGTTTTCCATATACTTTTTATTAAGCAGGTAAATGAGAGTGATTTTGTAATTTGCAATAAAATAATCACGTTTTTATTTCTGCAAAAATCAAATCTTTCTACCTTATTTTACGCACTTCCGAAGTTTCATGATTCTTTGTAGCTTCAATAAACTACCCAATTTTTAAAAGCCTGCATCATTTAAATTTCCTCCTTATGTGAACTTTAAATGTTATATTTTTATTTTAGTTGCAATTAAAACCATCTCTTCCTACTCTTTTTTTTTAAAATAAATTAAACTATGCACCTATTGGATTTTTTGATACATTGCATAATTCATAAAGTAAATAAAAACAAAGCGATTGACATAAGAGCAGTAACACAAAATTTTGTTATGATTAAAATTCCATAGGAAGCGTATATCATTTATCCGCTTCTTAGTTTTCCAAGTCACAATTTCGAATATTCAGGAACATTTTTCGGGATTATTGCATTAAAATTGTAGGGGTGGTATATTTTAAATCACATGGTTTTTAACACAAAAACATTAATAACAAAGAACCAACCATTGGGTTGGAACTTCTTCATCTACTACTTCATGGATTTAGGCCCTTGTCCTGTTTCCATATCCATCGTGACTCTCCTTCTTGATCCTGGCCGGCCCACGTGTCTTTTTCCTTTAGGTTGGTATTAAGGTAATATTTGTTGCAATCTGTTCGGCTGACATTCTTTAGGTGTGATGGAGCCAGTTTTAGATTGCCATTCTTTCTGCTAAGCTGCAAATTTTTAATTCTGCTCTTTTTTCTTCATCGTGTGTGTGTGTGTGTGTGTGTGTGTGTGTGTGTGTGTGTGTGTGTGAGTGTGATATCGGAGGACTGCGGCCATTGGCTTATTGATTGTCAGATCCCAGGAGGATAGGATAGATAATCATTACAACGGGTGGCCGAAACCGTACAACTGGGAGGGAACCACCATGGAGGGTCCCTAAATGGCGTGAACTCAGTAAAATCCTTAAAAAAAAAAAAAAAAAAAAAAGAATTTCCACAAAATTCAAACTTAAAAAACAACAAAACGTTGGTTCCATATAAAAAAAATCTGAAAAAAAGTTCCATGTAAAGGGTAGTTTGGGGTGGGGGGATTTTACTCAAAATCTTCAAGTCGCATCCCTTAAATACCAAGTTTGGTATTTTACCGATTTTTCGTTTTTGAGTTATCGTGTTCACACACACACGGACACACGGACACACGGACATACAGACACACACACACACGGACCTTTTTCTGAAAATACTTTTTTTGGATACAGGGGACCCTAAAACATATATTTCCGGTGAAATTTCGGTATCGAATTTTTTGGTGGAGTGCAATACTTTCTCTATTCACTATGTACATAGTGCGTATAGAGAAAGTAAAAATCTGATGTATACCATTCACATGACTTTCTCCATATCCCTGCAACAAATCATTCTTAAAAAGCTTATACTTCTATTTACTTTATGCTAATCAGAAAAAATTAGCAGAAATAGTCTAATTACAAGCTTCCTTGTAAGTAGAAGCGAAATAAGGGACAACCGTAGGTTAAAGTGATAGTCAAAAGCTAGTTGCTATGTCAATGAAGTTCCTTTGTTTATATGGATAGGAGTTGACAAGTTCCTGTATGAGAAAAGTATACGTTTTTAATAGCAGAAACCAAAAATAAGGAATGTCACAAAAACGACGAACTGCACGAAAAAAATGTATATAACATAAATTGTGTGTTTTAATGTGCTCTACATTTTTTTGTGTAGTAAGTTTTTGTCCATCTCTTACAGTTTAGCAGTTATTCAAAATTTAGTAAAATTCATCCAGAATAAACTACTCTTCAGAGGCTATTCCCAGAAAACTCAAGATATACATTTTATTTGTCAGGTAAATATGTTTAATATACGAAATTTTAATCAAAATCGTTAGAGCCATTTTTGAGAAAATCAAAATTTTCGAAAAAAGTTCCATGTAAAGGGTAGTTTGGGGTGGGGGGATTTTTCTCAAAATCTTCGTGTCGCATCCCCGGAAGATACTACACTTAAATACCAAGTTTGGTATTTTACCGACTTTACGTTTTTGAGTCATCGTGTTCACAGACACACGGACACACACACGCACACACACACACACACACACACACACACACGGACCTTTTTGTGTAAATGATTTTTTTGGATATTAGGTACCCTAAAGCATATATTTCCGGTAAAATCTCGGTATCGAATTTTTTGGTGGAGTGCAATACTTTCTCTATACACTATGTACATAGTGCGTATGGGGAAAGTAAAAAGGAATAAAAAATCAACTTTAAAAATATAAATGAATTTAAATCAATTTAGGATTGTGATTAGGAAGAATTATATTTAAATATAGATTAAATTATTAAACTTCCAGGCAGTTCTTCATCTTGATGCTGGGAGCGTTAGGAGCTCGCAACCCAAGTATGACCGAACCCCCTGGGTCTCTAAATGACTTCCAAATTCATCCTGCCGCCGAGAACTGTATTTCTAGAGCGCAATCACCACTACGAAGGGGCGCCACCACCGCAGTCCTCGCCAACACTTACAATCCTAAAAGAGACGGTTGGATGAAATGGAGATGAATTGAAGGGACAGAAAGTTCGGGGGAATGAAGAAACTTCCCCAGCATTGATCTAGTGACCCGGGAAAACATCCAAAAAGTCCTATGGGTTAGAGGGTCGTCCGCGGGAATCGATCCCAGAACCTACCAAATGCCAGGGTCAGACGAAACACCCGAGCCACCTAGCTCGGTATTTCGTCATTCTGTTTTTATATAATCCTAATAATAATTGGTAACCTGCTTCGTAGGAACTTAATTTCTGCCGTTTATTACCTCCTCTAGCCCCGTATGTACAATGTACATACGGATAGAAAAGTATTGCATTCCACCCAAAAGCTCGATGTCGAGATTTCACCGGAAATACATGTTTTAGGACCCCCTGTATCCATAAAAAGCATTTTCAGGAAAAGGTCCGTGTGTGTGTGTGTGTGTGTGTGTGTGTGTGTGTGTGTGTGTGTGTGTGTGTCCGTGTGTCTGTGAACACGATAACGCAAAAACGAATAGTAGCTAAAATACAAACCATGGTATTTAAGTTTAGTATCTTCCAGGGATGCGACACGAAGATTTTGAGAAAAATCCCCCCACCCCAAACTACCCTTTACATGGAACGTTTTTCGAAAAATTTGATTTTCTTAAGAATGGCTCAAACGATTTTGGTTAAAATATCGTATATTAAAGATATTTACCTGATTAATGTATATGTTGAATTTTCCGGGAACAGCTTTTGAAGACCTGTTTATTCTGGGTGAATTTTTCTTAATTTGCCATAACTAGTAAACCGTAAGAGATGGATAAAAGCTTACTATACAAAAAATGTAGGTTTTTTTTAAAATATCGCGGCAACATTTTTTGAAGCGGGTATTGCAAAGCTTGTGCACAGATACGATAAATGTCTCAATCTTTTCGGTGATTATGTTGAAAAGTAACCATAAGTGTACACAGCTTTTAGTAATAAAATAATTGTTTTCTATGAACTTGTGTTTTATTTATAACCTACCGGAGGTTGAAAAAATACGGCCCTCGTACTAATAAGAATAATTCTGCTAATGTGTATCTTGATTGGAATGGCGTAGATAAAAGAATTTGCTTTTGAATAAAAGGTATGTTTGCTAGAGAACATCAAGTGAATGGAACACATTAGATTTTTTCCTTCTACTTACAAGGAACCAACTAATAAGGACAATTTGTGCTTTGTTTATCACGATTAGCATGATGTAGATAGAAGAATAAGCTTATAAACAATATTTGTTACAGAGATGTAGAGAAAGTAAAGTGAATGGAAAACACATCAAATTTTTAATGTCAAAACAAAACCAATTTTCACAAAAATTTAAGGGATTGCACTAAAGCAAGTGCTTTACTAAATGCATGCGAAAGGATTTTATAAACACCTCACAAGAAAAAGTTGAACTCTGGTGCATTATTCAATGAATTAGAAGTCTAAATGTTGAAAAACCCCAGAAGAATAAGTATTGCTGTTTTTGCATGTCAAAAATGAGAACTTTCTCCCTTTTTATGTGCTAAAAGTTTTTAAAGTAGGGCCAAATACTTTCACTCTATGTAGATTAAACAGGCGGTTTTAGAGTTCTGGCCAAGTTTGGATCATAACTTTAACTTGAAAGCCAATTAAATTGGCGATAGTGAAAATGTTTTCCTCCATTTCACTTCTATTAACACGCAAATGAGATCAAGTATTTATACAGGAGGTTAATAGGGCTTTTTATGTCCCTCTCTTGCTGTAATACTTTCACACATATTAAGTTACGTGGTTTTGCATATAATTAGAGACCGCCCGCGCAGCTACGAAACAAAAGACCTCGCACTCAGTTCTCAAAACATCACGCCCTCGGTTGATTGTTATTAATGGGAAGGCAGCAAGGATATAAGAAAATGTAACTTACTGCTTATTGTCATGTGGTCCGCATCCCTAAAAATCTGATGTGTTCCATTCACATGGTTTTCTCTACACCTCTGTAACAACTTGTTGTTTAAAAACTTATTCTTCTGTCTACCTCATGCTAATCGAGATAAACATTAACATAAAAAATCTTATGTGTTCCATTTCACATGACTTTCGCTACATCTCTGCTACAAATTGTAGTTAAAAAGCTTATGCCTCTATTTACTTCATGCTAATCAAGAAAAAATCAGCAGAAATAGTCTTATTACTTGCTTCCTTGTAAGTCGAAGCGAAATAAGGGAGTAGCATAGGTTAAAGTATTAGTCAAAAGCTGGTTGCTATGTAACTGAAGTTCCTTTGTTTGTATGGACACGAGATGACAAATTCCTGTATGAAAAATTTATGTTTTTCAAAGCTAAAACGAAAAACCATGAATATCTTAAAAAATGATCAATTTCACAAAAAAAATATATATGGCATAAATTGAGTATTTTATCGTAAGCTACATTTTCTGTGTGGTAAGTTTTTGTCCATCTCTTACGGTTTAGCAGTTATGCAAAGTTCCGTAAAATTCATCCAGAATAAAATAGTCTTCAGAGGCTATTCACAGAAAATTAAAAATATGCATTTTATTTGTCAGGTAAATATCTTTAATATACGATATTTTAATCAAAATCGTTAGAGCCATTTTTAAGAAAATCAAAATTTTCGAATTTTTTTGCATGTAAAGGGTTGTTTGGGGTGGGGGATTTTCTTGAAAATCTTCGTGTCGCATCCTTGGAAGATACCAAACTTAAATATCACGTTTGGGCTTTAACGGCCTTCTCGTTTTTGAGTTATGCTGTACACAGACACACACACACACATACAGACAGACACACACACACGGACCTTTTTGTAAAAATGCTTTTTATGGACTCGGGGTCCTAAAACATGTATTTCTGGTGAAATCTCGGTGTCGAATTTCTCGGTGGAATACAATACTTCCTCTATATACTATGTACATAGTACGTATAGAGAAAGTAAAAATTAATGGACGTTTTATTTATGAACGCTCTTTAACTGCTGTGGTTCTCAGCGTCCCATTCTATACTGGGCGTGAAAGATTGCTTAATTTTGCTCAGAGGCCTCTTTATCAGGTTTTACTTTTACTTCCCATCCAAAGGAAGTCATGCCAAGGACTTTTACACCCGAAATACATCGTCGTCCCCCCCCCCCCGGATTTGAACCCGCCGTCTATTAGTAGAAATAGTTTCTTGTAGGAAAAAGGGAAATAACGGAATACATTAGGCTAAAACAATAGTCAAAGCTTTTAAAAGCTAGTTGCCATGTGCATGAAATCAGCTTCTTTTGCACCTCCAGGAATTAACAACTTCCCGTATGCGAAAAGTTTAAGTATTTTAAACTGTAAACTATATTAAAGAACATCCCAAACTGGTCAACTCCACGAAAAAGATGTGTATGACATGAATTTGTGTAGTAAGTTTTTGACAATATCTTACGGTATATCAGTTATGCAAAATTCCGCAAAATTCATCCAGAATAAAGAGGTCTTCATAGGCTATTCCCAGAAAATTTAAGATGTGTATTTTATTTGTCATATAAATATCATGAATATACGATATTTTAATCAAAATCTTTAGAGACACTTTTGAGAAAATAAAAAATTTCGAAAATGTTTGAATGTAAAGGTTACCTGGGGGTGGGGGATTTTCTTGGAATCTTCGTGTCGTAGCCTCGGAAGGTACTGAACTTAATTACCAAGTTTGGTATTTAACGGACTATGAGCTATGCTGCCCACAGACACACATACACACATCACACACATCACACACAGACAAAGCGGACATTTTTCTAAAAATGCTTCTTTTTTAGATTCAGGGGGTCCTAAAACATGTATTTCCGGTGAAATTACAGTATCGAATTTTTGGGTGCATTACAATACCTTCTCTATACATTATGTACATAGTACGTATACAGAAAGTAAAAAGCCTGTCTGCGAATAACCTTAATTTGTATGGCATTCCTTTTATCGGAGGTTAGATAGATTCATTTACAGTAGTAGGTACACGCAAGTGCAAATAATATCATCGTTTAACTAATCCAAATTATGTAATTATTTTAAATTGTATAATGTACACAGTAAATAGAGAAGGTATTTCAATCCACCCAAAAATTCGATACCGACATTTCATCGGAAATACATATTTTCATCATCCCTGGAAAAAAAGTTTGTGTTACACTCACATGACTTTCTCTAGCTGCTCTTCAAACTTCTCTCAAAAGGTTATTCTTCTTTCTACACAATGCTAATCGAGATAAATATTACAGCATGTTCTTATTACCTAGTTTCTTATAAATAGAAGGGAACTTAGGGAATACACTAGGCTAAAGTGATAGTCAAGTATTGATTGCCCTTGATGTTTACATCGTAATTAATGTTATTTCAATGTCAATAATGTACTTTGGAAGCCAGTCCTCAAATAGGTCTTTGAATATAGCAGAGACATATCACAGTTACAAAATATGTAGCATGTTTTTTGTTGTTGTTGTTTTCAGATTTCCCTAGCTTTGAAGCTTTTGTTTTATAGAAATGAGACTGATTAAGAGAAAAGGCGTTACAAAACACATTCTTGTTCCATTTCAAGCCATAAATTTTACACCTTGAAGAAAGACGTGTAGTGAAAAGTGTTTCTCACGCGACGCACAAACAGCTGACAGCATGACAGTTCGTCATTTGCTGGGAGAACTTTCTTTCCCATTGGAGTTGATTACGAGGCCAAGTGAAGTTAAGTACCACATTTTATTTACTCGTGTTCGTTCCGCCAGCACACCCTCCCTCTTCTAATTTCTCTCTTATGGTAACGTCGAAGAGGAAAAAACCATCGTGGCCTACTATATGTCAGCTAACATCTTGTCGTGCTCTCGAAACTTTCTGCTGTTTATGTTTACATGCGATCTTCAGGGAAATGGTTCCTGAGCAGAAGTGTTCACGGTCCATTGTAGATTCCTGTGGAGAGAACTGTGGCTTTTTGAACGGAACCTCATTTATACTTTCTTTGCGTGCAATAAATAATGCTAACCACAGCACCATAAACATTATTTAATTTGAAGTAAAGAATCATCAATATCAACTATCTAAAGGTCATCGACCCTGATGTATGAGCCATCGCCGCGTCGTTCTGTGGAGTCTACAAGGAATTAACGTGGCCTCAGGGAATTCTATGCTTTAGTTTGTAGAGATATAAAACAAGATAGGAATATGTCATCTGTAGATACTATTTCAACCCCATAATTCCTTTGTTTTTGTTTAATTGCAATATATCAATGAGTACCAAACGGGAGACTTGGGTTCGATTCCCGGTACCGGCATGGGGATTTTTCCCCCGCTGGGAGATTTGGTCCGGGGTGCATTCAGCCTCGTGAGGTCCCTGGGGGCCAATTGAAGAGCTACTTGATGGAGAAGTAGCGGCTCCAGGTCATGAGGATTGCATTAACCACGTCTAACCCTCCAATACTGTACCCCATCCATGACGTCTGTCATGGACCGAGATGGGGGACGCAGCGGTCGGGCGGTAGGCCAAGGTTCCTAGTGAGCTTCGTGCCATGGAGTTATATCAATGAGTAAGTGAATCAGAGCTTGTCCAAGTCTTATCTCTACTTAGCTTCTTCTTCTCTGTGTAGGAATTATTTTCCTATTATTGTGTATCATGTGATTTTACCTTCTATCTCAACATTTTCCAGAATTACCAACCATTCCATTGTATGTCTTAGCAAGAAGTTTGTTTTCTGCAAAGTGGCCGTCAGTTTCTTTTCGTCCTAAGTGCTAGTCAGTTTCTATTCCTCCTTATAGACAGTTTTAAAATTGCTTCATTATCTGTTTTAATTCGTGCTTTACTATATTCATTCATCAAATGCTTCAAGTCGCTTTAAACATAATACAGCGCTCCACAAAAATAGTCATACTCATCTAATATCTCCCTTAGTTATTAAAAATCACACTTTACCGCTGCTATCCTCTGTTTGGCTTCTTGTCGTGTTAAGACTTAAAGAGCATCTTAAGTATATAAATAAGTTCATTTGCTTCATTACCACATCTCGAATTAGTAACTTTTTACTTTCTTTGCATATATGTACATAGTGTATAGATAAGTTATTGTATTGCACCCAAAAATTCGATACACAGATTTCACCTTAAATATGTGTTTTGGGACCTCCTGAATAAAAAAAAAGCATTTCTAGAAAAAGGTCCGTGTGTTTGTGGACAGCATAGCTCAAAAACGAAAAGACTGTTAAATAACATACTTGGTGTTTAAGTTCAGTATCTTCCAAGTATGCGACACGAAAATTTTCAAGAAAATCCCCGCACCGGCAACTACCTTTTGTATAGAAAATTTTTCTAAAATTTTGATTTTCTCAAAAATTGCAGTTACAAAAGTTTTTCAAAGCTGAAACCAATAACAAGGAATATCTCAAAAGCAATCATCTCTTCGAAAAAAATGTATGTAATATACATTGTTTGTTTTAACGTGCTCTACATTTTTTTGTGAAGTAAGTTTTTTGTCTATCCTTTTCGGTTTACCAGTTATGCAAATTTTCGCAAATTTCATCCAGAATAAAGATGTTCTCAGATGCTATTCCCAGAAAATTAAAGATATACATTTTATTTGTCAGGTAAATATCTTTAATCAAAATCGTTAGAGTCATTTTTGAGAAAATCAAAATTTTCGATTTTTTTTCCATGTAAAGGGTAGTTTGGGGTGGGTGATTTTCTTGATAAGCATCGTGTCGAATCCTTGGATAATACTAAACTTAAATACCTTAATTACTTTTTTCGTTTTTGAGTTATCGTGTTCACAGGCACAGGGACACAAAGGACCTTTTTCTAAAAAATCCTTTTTGGGATTCAGGGGACCCTAAAACGTGTATTTCTGGTGAAATCTCGGTATTGCATTTTTGGGTGTATGCAAACCTTATTTATACACTCTGTACATAATACGTGTAGAGAAAGTGAATATTGTTTTTAGAATTCAATGACCCTGATTTATTGTTAAAAACAAAACCTCTTTCCTCTACCCATGGCCTATGGCTACCGTCATCTGTCTTCAAAAGGCCATTGGAATGATTAATGAGTGGAGTGACCTAGAATTGTAGTATCTGATGATATCGTCGTCCTAGGTAAAACTTTCGAGTAAAATCATAAGAACCTGAAGCAAGATATTAAAACAAGGTGATATCTCACAATTAATTTGGGAATATATCGACTTTTACCAGGGAAAATGCGAGTCAATCGGGGAGTTTAATGAGGTGCCGACATGTTAACATGGTAGTTGAGCTGGTACACCAACAGCTTAGATCCGAGGTCCAAATCCCGGCTATGGCACTGAGTTTTTTACCTTCTCTACACGTACTATGTACATAGTGTATAGAGAAGGTATTGTATTGCACCCAGAAATTTGATACTGAGATTTCTTCGAAGGATGCGTCATGAAGATTTTCAACTACATGGAAAAGATATAAAAAATTTTGATTTTCTCAAAAATGTTCTATCGATTTTGATTAAAATTGCATATATTTAGGATATTTACATGACAAATATAATGTACATCATAAATTTTCTGGGAATAGCCTCAGAAGACCCCTTTATTCTGATGATTTTTATTGAATTTTTCATAACTGGTAAACCGTAAGACAGACAAAAACTTCCGACATAAAAAATTTAGATCTTGATAAAATACAGTTCATGTCATATAATTTTTTTTTTTTTTTTTGTGGAGTTGGCCGTTTTCGAGATATATCAAGTTGTTGATTTTAGTTTTAAAATACTTATACTTTTGTCATACGGGAACTTGTCAACGATTCGCCACGCAAAGAAACGGGTTTCAATCCCATAGCAACCACATTTTGATACCTTTGACTGTCGGTTTAACCTAGCGTATTCCCTTATTTCCGTCCTACTTATTAAGTAACTAAGTAATAAGATCGTTTCTACTAATATCTTAACATGAAATAGAAGGATAAGCTTATTAACCATAATTTGTTACAAAGAAGTAGAGAAAGTCATATGAATGGAGCACTTCAGCTATTTTTCAATCTCAATCTACATTTTCAACACGTTTTGTGCGGAAGAATATAATTGTCTGGTCAAATAGTGTTTAACCATAAAGCCTGGTACTTAAAATACTTAAGAGATTGTAGGTCACCATCGCGGTATGTTATGTTAAATTTAAATTGAGTACGCCTTGTGCCCCCTTTATCTAAAAAAAAGCATTTTCACAAAAAGGTCCTTGTGTGTGTGTGTATCCGTGTGTCCGTGTGTCAGTATGTCCGTGTGTCTGTGAACACGATAACTCAAAAACGAAAAGTTGGTAAAATACCAAACTTGGTATTTAAGTTTAGTATCTTCCAGGGATGCGACACGAAGATTTTGAGAAAAATCCCCCCACCCCCAACTACTCTTTACATGGAACTTTTTTCGAAAATTTTGATTTTCTCAAAAATTGCTCTAACGATTTTGATTAAAATTTCGTATATTAAAGATATTTACTTCACAAATAAAATGTATATCTTGAACTTTCTGGGAATAGCCTCTGAAGAGTAGTTTATTCTGGATGAATTTTGCTGAATTTTGAACAACTGCTAAACCGTAAGAGATGGACAAAAACTCACTACACAAAAAATGTAAAGCACATTAAAGCACACAATTTACGTTATATACATTTTTTTCGTGGAGTTCGTCGTTTTTGTGACATTCCTTATTTTTGGTTTCTGCTATGAAAAACGTATACTTTTCTCATACAGGAACTTGTCAACTCCTATCCATATAAACAAAGGAACTTCATTGACATAGCAACCAGGTTTTGACTATCACTTTAACCTATGGTTGTCCCTTATTTCGCTTCTACTTACAAGGAAGCAAGTAATCAGACTATTTCTGCTAAATTTTTCTGATTAGTATAAAGTAAATAGAAGCATAAGCTTTTTAAGAATAATTTGTTGCAGGGGTATAGAGAAAGTCATGTGAATGGTACACATCAGCAATTTTTTTTAAAAGAATCATAATATTCTGCTGTTAAAGAGATACAGAGCAATAGCATTTAATAAATAATTAGTAACTTTTATGCAACAAATTGAGGTTTTTAAATAGTTATATTGTGACACATTGGATTGTATTTCTCTTTGGTTGAATCACTGATAAATAAATAGTTTAATATTCTGCAGTAGAATAGTTTAATATTCTGAAGTATTATGAACTTTAAAAAGCTTCTTTACTGCAGATTTCTGCTCTATTTGAGGAGTGTGAAAGTCATTTGGAGTGGGATAGTAACGGTATTCCTAATAATAGCATTATCAATAACTGAGCCCAAAATAGTAAAATTGAATATCATTAATAAGTATTTCAGGCTTCGTTCTTGCATTTACTGTGAAGACAGCTTAGTACCCGAAAATTTTAATATATAAACGAATTTTGCTTATCCACATTTACGTAACAGGCAAAGGAAGTATTATATTTCTCTAAAAAAAATATAATACCGAGATTTTACAGTAAACTTATATTTTGAGGTCCTTGAATAAAAAGGGAATTTTAGAACAAGTATTATATTTCTCTAAAAAAATATGATACCGAGATTTTACAGTAAACTTATATCTTGAGGTCCTTGAATAAAAAGGGAATTTTAGAACAAACTCGGTATGCGTGGGTGTGTGTGTATGTATAGGAAGGGGGCCGGGGATGAGAGAGTATCTGTTGAACTGAAAAACGAAATGACTTATAAACCCACATTAAGTATTTTAGTTCAGTATCTGCTAAAGATACCACAGGACTATTTTCACGAAAATCCCCTCACTTTAAGGGGAGTCGAAATGCTCTATCTTGCCAATGTTAAAGTTTGACCCATTATATCAGCAACTAGCTAAATTTTTGAAAGCATATTCAGCAATACCTTTACTGTTGGTTGATGAAAAAAAAATAATACCTCTGTTGGTTAGAAGAAAAGGTATACTTTTTTTTTTTTTTTTTTTTTTAATAAAGCTCTTTAAATTTTGTTGAAAAATTATGATTTTTAAAGTTAAAAAAATAACCAATTCATATACATAAATTTTTTTTTCGTTAAAATAAAGCCTACTTGCATACAAATATGCGGTAAAAAGTTTAGCCCTTAGTGACAATTAGTTTCTGAGATACTGAGGCATTTGTATAGAAAATGTTACTTCTTCATAAATTGCTTTCAAACATAACATTAAAAAAGATGGTAATTTAACTTTCCAAAAACAACTTCGCAGTACTTCAAAACCTCACATGAAGGATATATGAGCGGGATACCAATGCCGCGAATAGTTAAAGTAAAACTTTCCAATCAAAATAAAAAATATATCTTCTCTAATATTGATATTTACAGTTATTGATGTTTTACTGAGTACACCAAGATTATTTCCAAAATATTTTTATACTATTTACAATTAGTCTACGACTATTAAATGTATACCAAAACGAGCGGGAGATTAGAAATATTCATGTGCAATTAAAACATGAACATGGAAAAGAAATTATGAAAATCCCATTTCTACTGCCCATAAACTATCCTTTATCTGGAATTTTCATAAGTTTGGGATTTTTTAAACATGTTATTACAATTCCACACATTTAAGATATCTAAATGACAAATACCTAATATTTATATCTTGAATTTTTGGAGACAACCTGCTAAGTCCCTTTCATTCATAAGGAATTTTGTATAAATTTATCTAATGGGTAAACCATAAGGGATAGTTAGAATCTTGTTATTCAAAAGAAGTAATAACTTATTTATGGCATTAGCCATTTTCAAGATATAAGTTTATGGTTTGATTTTTCAATACTTCATTCTTAGGAGATGTCTTTACTCACTTGTTTCCGGCAAAATGGAAAGACTGGAAATCTGGTCAGCTTACAGCGGCTCACTTATAAATATATGACTATCTTTTCCTTTCCCCTCCCCTTGTAACTACAACAAAATGTTCTGTTAAGGTTTTGTCCCGATTAGCATGAAATAGATAATAAGAATAGTTTTCAGAAGCTATAGTCACTTAAAATATAGCGGATAGTAAAAGTTTTATGAATGTATTATTTAGGACATACATTTTCTCCACTGTATAATCATATCGGCGTATTTCCCTTTGGAACAAATTGACTATCGACAATGGTGTTAACTAATGTGCTGTTTTTATTGGTCTTATACTTTTACTTTCTCTGCAGAATATGGTGTATAGAAAAGGTATTGTATTCAACCCAAAAATTTACAAGATTTCATCGGAAATATGTTTTTTGAGGTCCACTGTGTCCAAAAAAATAAATTTTAGAACAAGATCCGTGTGTATGTATGTGGATAGCATAACTCAAAAACTAAAGGACCATTGAATACCAAACTTTGTATTTAATTTTAGTATTCTTTCAAGAATACGACAGGAAGATTTTCAAGAAAATACCCCACCTCAACTACCCTTTTACATGGAAACATTATTGAAAATTTTGTTTTTCTCAAAATGATTCAAACGATTTAAATTAAAATACCGTATATTAAAGATATTTACATTATAAACAAAATATATATCTTGCATATTCTCTGAAGACGTCTTTATTATATAGGTATTTTATTTTAATTTGGTTGAAAAATGCTCTACATTGAGTTCCGCGTAATTAACATTTAGTCCGCATTTGTCATATCTTAATGCATCATATCTCCTGTTTTTGAGAAATGAACATTAGTTTTGACTAACCCTGCCACCGAGTGGCCAACATTCCGAGATACTGTATATTCAATAATCAACTTCACGCACCTTCTCGGGTTCAATTCTCTGCCGGGGGGGGGGGGGGGGATCTTTCTTTCATTAGAAACAACTGATACGTGAAATGTAACGATAATTGGAAAAGGAAATTAGGAGAGGAAATGTTTCAGGTGTAAGTTTAGGATACCTCTCCGGCATTTGCCAGGTAAGGGGACTGAAAAATTCTTAGTCAAGGAGGAAGATCCTTGGGTTAAGACCCACACAGCCCACGTTAACGACATTGGCTATTTGTTACTTTCTCTATACGTATAATGTACATAGCATATAGAGAATGTATTGTTTTGCACCCAAAATTCGATGCCGAGATTTCACCGGAAAAACATGTTTTGGGTTCCCTGAATCAAAAAAGCATTTTTGGAATAAAGGTGCGTGTGTGCGTGCGTGAGTGTGTATGTTATAGACACCATAGCTCAAAAACGAAAAGACAAGCTTGGTATCCTACAGGGTTTCCTACAGAAAATTTCGAAAATGTTCATTTCTCAAGAATGGCCCTAACGATTTTGATTAAAATCTCTTATATTTGAGATATTTACATGCCAAATAAAATGTATATCTTGATTTTTTAAGAATAGCCTCTAAGACCTCTTTATTCTGAATAATTTTATTGAATTTTGCATAACTGGTAAACCGTAAGAGTTAGACAAAAAATTACTACACAAAAAATGTAAATCAGGATAAAACACGCAATTTGTGTCATATACATTTTTTCCTGAAGTTGGTCGTTTTTGAGATATTCCTTATTATTGGTTTCTGGTTTATTTTCTCAAACAGGAATTTGTCAACTCCTATCCATACAAATAAAGAAACTTCAGTCACATAGCAACCAGCTTTTGCTATCACTTTAACCTATGGTACTCCCTTATTTCGCTTCTACTTACTAGGAAGTAAGTAATAAAACTATTTCTGGTAATGTATTTCGGTTACCTTGAAGTAAACAGAAGCATAAGCTTTTTAACAACAATTTGTTACAGAGATGTAGAGAAAGTCATGTGAATGGAACACATAAGATTTTTTCCATTTTTATACCGCCTTTATATCAAGGTCATATCGGCGTTTCTCCTGTAGAACAGGTGATCATGGCAATGATTATGGCAATGGGTGATTTTCTCTAGGGAATTAGGTTTACACGCACGCGTGGACATTCATAGCACCAGACACTGGGAAAGATCCGGAATAATCTTGGCTAGAGAAAAATTCTCACCCCAGCCGGGAATCAAACCCGAGACCACACAGGGAAGGTGCTCTATTGACTGAGCTATAGGCACAACCCAGCGACAATTTTCCGTACATATTTGCATAAAAAAAATGTATATTTTATGAATAGCATGTGAAGTCCTCTTTTTACTTTCTCTATAAGCACTATGTACATAGTATATAGAGAATGTATTGCACTCCACCAAAAAATTCGATACCGAGATTTCACCGGAAATATATGTTTTAGGGTCCCCTGTATCCAAAAAAAGTATTTTCAGAAAAAGGTCCGTGTGTGTCCGTGTGTCAGTGTATCCGTGTGTCCGTGTGTCCGTGAACACGATAACTCAAAAACGAAAAGTCAGTAAAATACCAAATTTGGTATTTAAGTTTAGTATCTTCCGGGGATGTGACACGAAGATTTTGAGAAAAATCCCCCCACTCCAAACTACCCTTTACATGGAACTTTTTTCGAAAATTTTGATTTTTTTAAAAATAGCTCTAACGACTTTGATTAAAATATCGTGTATTAAAGATATTTACCTGACAAATAAAATGTATATTTTGAATTTTCTGGGAATAGCCTCTGAAGACTACTTTATTCTGGGTTAATTTTATGGAATTTTGCATAACTGCTAAACCGTAAGAGATGGACAAAAACTTAACACTCAAAAAATGTAGAGCACATTAAAACACACAATTTATTTTGTATACATTTTTTTCGTCGAGTTGGTTGTTTTTGAGATATTCCTTGTTTTTGGTTTAAGCTATAAAAACTTATATTTTTCTCATAGAGGATTTTGTAAACTCGTGTCCATACAAACAAAGGAACTGCAGTCACATAGCAACCAGCTTTTGACTATCACTTTAACCTATGGTACTCCCTTATTTCGCTTCTACTTACAAGGAAGCAAGAAATAAGACAATTTCTGCTATTTTTTTTTTTTTTCTCGATTAGCAGGAAGTAAATAGAAGCATAGGCTTTTTAAAAATAATTTATTGCAGAGATATAGAGAAAGTCATGTGAATGGAACACATTTTTCTAAATGATTTTTGTATAATCTAGAGGTCCCGAATCCCACCTTATTTCTGGATCTGTAAATATGGAAGAGAGAGAGAGAGTGAGTGGATTAAGAATACCCCAACGATAAACAAACATCATTACTATAAGCAATTGTTCAAAAGGCAAGAGCCCGAATTACTTTTCTATGTTGAAGACGGCGTATAAATGGAGATAAGCTGTAGATTTCTTTTAAAGTACACGTTTTGTGTCAAATAAAATGTGTAGTGGTGGTTAACCATCTACATATAAGATATTCTTTGTTGTTTGAATGTCCAAGTATATGTATTTTTCTCAAGTAGTAGCTCGATATTCGTTTTTCCACATAATCATCAAAGGGTATTGAATTTCAGAAACATCACTTACGATCTACTTTTTAAAAACCTGACTGTAACTTTGATTTATTATATCCTGCTTATATCTTCGATGAAATCCGTAAATGCGTAAGGAAAAGTTTATCTTGGTGAACATAAGATATGTGAAAGAATTTTTTTTCGTAATCACCTTATCTATCCCGTATTTAAAACTGAAACCCCCCCCCCTAGGACTTACACAAGCGGATGTCTAGGGGTCAGAAGGTTGTCGGGGTGCCACCGGCACGAAACCACAGAACCTGGAACGAGTGGTTGGCCCGTAACTAGGCATGAGTGTGAGGAAGTGGATCATATGAAATGCAAACAAACTGGATGTTTGGGAAGGCGATGATGGAGCAATTGGTGGAATGAGTGGCGCGGGAAACCGAAGCACCCGGATAAAACCCTCTAAGACGCCGCTTTGCCCACAAAAAATCCCACATACAGGCGTTTGGGATCGAACTTAGGTGTAGGCGAGCGGTCTAACCACTCGATCACGGCGTCGCAATGAAAGAACGTGCTTTTACAAAAATTTGATGTGTTCCATTCACGACTTTCTCTACATCGGTAACAAATTATTGTTAAAAGGAATATTCTTCTATCTACTTTATGGTAATCGAGATAAACATTATTAGAAAATTTCTTAATTACTTGCTTCCTTGTAAGTAGAAAGAAAATAACGGAATACGCTAGGCTAAAACGAATGTCAACTCTCTTAAAAGCAGGTTGCCATGTGGTTGAAATCCGTTTCTATGCAGGGTCAGAAGTTTACAACTTTCGTTGTTAGAAAAGTTTGACTATTTTAAATCTAAAACAAATAATAAAGAATATCTCAGAAATGGTCAAACGTATATGACTTAAATTGCGTGTTTTAACTGATCTACACTTTTTCTGCAGTAAGTTTCGGTCTATCTCTTACGGTTTACAAGTTACGCAAAATTCATCAAGAATAAAGAGTTCTTTAATTCAAGATGTACATCTTATTTGCCATATAAATATCTTTAATATATGGCATTTTAATCAAAATCGTTAGAGCCATTTTTGACAAAATTTTCGGAATTTTTTCCATGTAAAGGGTAGTTTACGATGGAGAGAGTTTTCTCAAAATGTTCGTGTTGCATTCCTGGAACATCCTAAACTTAAATGCCAAGTTTGGTATTTTACCGACTTTTCGTTTTTGAGTTATCGTGTTCACAGACACACGGACACATACACGGATTTTTTTTTCCAAAAATGTTTATTTTTATACAGGGGACCCTAAAATGTGTATTTCCGGTGAAATCTCGTATCGAAATTTTGGGTGGAATGCTATACCTTCTGTATACACTATGTACATAGTACGTGTAGAGAAAGTAAAAATGCTTTGTAGAAGGGTGTGTGAGAAAGGGATATGAATGAACAATTTATTTCCGTTATTTTCTATTTTCGGAACACATGTGAACATGATAATTCTATAGCTGGTTCTGTGGTATAAGAAGGCTTTCCTTCCTTCATTTCTAAACACTGTTTCCCACTGGTTTCTCCTCTGAAGCAGGTAGGCATTCTACAATCTCACCATCGCGATGCATAAATCTTTTCCACACGAATGTACTTAGTAATCATGAGACGGTAATTAAGACTCAGCCCATAATTTCGTCGTGCACTTGATAGTGCAGAACCTGTCTAGAGAAGATGTCCTCAAGATTTCTCTTCTCGACACCCTTCTTATTAGAGAAAGTAGATCAAACACTATATTAGTGACCAGCTTAGATGTATATTATGAATCGATTTTGTTGAGGTCGAAGTGATTCGAGTGTGGCCATCTGATTTCTCTGCTTTAGATTAACTGCCAAAACTTTCCATTTCATAACAAGTTCATATTCGATAAAAAGTAGTTTAGTCTTGTGGAAGAATGCCGAAGATTACTTGTGCTCCAAAGATCAGAGATGTCGTTTAATTTCAATTTATTTATTACTTTCTCTTCCATGTACTATGTACAGTAGCTAGAGAAAGTAATGTATGCCACCCAAAAATTCGATGTCGATATTTCACTGGAAATATGTTTTAAGGTCCCATGTATCAAAAAAGAATTTTTAGAAAAAGGTCCATGGTATTTAAATTAAGTATCTTCCAAGGATGAGACACTAAGATTACCAATAAAATTACCACATCTTCAACTACTCTTTAAATGGAACACTTTTAAAACTGTTTTATTTTCTCAAGAATGTTACTTAACGATTTTAATTAAAATGTTATGTATTTAAGATATTTCCATGACGAACGAATGCATTTTACAGGAATAGCCTCAGAAGACCTCTTCATTCTAAATAACTTTGTATAACATTGCAGAACTGGTAAACCGTTAGAGATAGATAAAAACATATTATACAATAAATGTAGATCTCGTTAAAAAAAAACACATTTATACTATATACATTTTTTCCTTTTTTGAAGAATTAACGTTTCCGAGATATTCCGTGTTATTGGTTTCAATTTTAAGCTACTTTAACATTTCTCCAACTGGAGGCCATCTTTCTCTTTTGATTACTCCTGAGCAAAGAGAATGCAGTTTCAATTGTTTTAAGGATCCGACAATCGCTTTAACCTAGTGCAAAATTCCCTTATTTCTCTTCTGCTTACAAGGAAGCAAATAATAAGACCAATTCTGCTAATTTTTATTGCCTTTCCTTTTTACTTTATCTACACGTACTATGGACATAGTGTAGAGAAGATATTGCATTCCACCCAAAAATTAGATACCAAGATTTCACCGAAAATAGGCGTTTTAGGGATCCCGTATCCAAAAAAGCATTTTTTTGAAAAAGGTCTGTGTGTGTCCTTATGTGTGTAAACACAATAACTCAAAAAGGAAAAGTTGGTAAGATACCAAACTTGGTATATAAGTTTAGTATATTCCAATGATGTGAAACGAAGTTTTTGAGGAAAATCCTCCAATCCAAACTACTCTTTACATGAAAAATTTTCGAAAATGTTGATTTTCTCAAAAATAGCTCTAACGATTTTGATTAGAATACCGTATATAAAAGATATTTAGATGACAAATAAAATGTATATCTTGAATTTTCTGGGATAAGCCTCAGAAGACCTCTTTATTCTGGATGAATTTTGCTGGATTTTGCGTTACTAGTAATATATAAGCGATAGACAAAAGCTTACTGCACAAAATATGTAGATCTGGTTGAAATACACAATTTATGTAATATACATTTTTTCCCTGTAGTTGACTATTTTTGAGATATTCCATGTTATTGGTTTCAGTTTTGAAATACTTAAAACGTTTCAACTCCTGGCAGTACAAAGAAACGATTTCATCTACATGGCAACCTGCTTTTAAAATTTTGACTATCGCTTTACCTAGTGCATTCCATTATTTCTCTTCTACTTACAAGAAAGCATTTCTGCTAATGTTTGTCTCTATTGGCATGAAGTAGATAGAAGAATAAGCTTTTTAACAATAATTTGTTACAGCGATATAGAGAAGGTCAAAGTTTTTAATTTCGCCAATTTCATATATTTGCGCACATTTCAATGTGCTATTTTTCTGCAACTATTGATTAACGCAGCTTAAAAAAACATTTCAAACTAGAGTATGAAGATTAAGCTGAAATTTTAAGCTAAAATATATTATGTGTTACAACCCATGTATTTGATTTGCACGACAGTTTTATTACTTGGGGATTTTTATCTTGATTAAATACAACACATTTTCCTTTATAGTATTTTCATTAATATTTGCGAAAATTTACATTATGCCCTAAAATTTTTCAAACAGAATTTACTTTATGTCCAAAATTTTTCAATTTGTCAGGAATGTCGGCCGCGAGGAGCGTATCCAAGACCTTCGGAATGAGAACCTCGCGTGTTACGCGGAGCCATCTTGCTCGAGAAATCTGAGATAGATGCGCAGTGTGTGTCCGTATAGAATAATTCAAACACGAAAGTTAGATACGAGTACCAACTACTAAGCACTTTAAATGAAATTTATGTAACTGCGTATAAATTAAATACCTTAAAAGTTAATCAAATTGATTATAAATTTTTCTGAGATATTCGTCGTTATTTGTTTGAATTTCTCCATATTGATTTTAATCGTACATTTACAAAATCCGTTGGTATCACTTTTGCTTTCTCTACACGTACTGTGTACATTGTGTACAGAGAAGGCGTTGAATTGCACCAAAAATTTCAATACCGAGTTTTCCCCGGAATATACGTTTTGAGACTCATAGAACTAAAAAAAAATATTTTTAGAAAAATGTCCGCGTGTGTGTATGTGTGTGTGTGTGTGTGTGTGTGTGCGCGCGCGCGCAGTATAGCTCAAAAACGGAAAGTTCGTTAAATACTAAACTTGGTAGTTAAATTCAGTTTCTTCCAATGAATCGACACAAAGATTTTCAAGAAAATCCCCCACACCCAAATACGCTTTACATGGAAAAAATTTAAAAAAAATGTTTTTCTCAAAAATGTCACTAACGATTTTGATTAAAATATCGTATATTATAAATATTTATATAAAAATAAAATGTATATCTTGAATTTTCTGGGAATAGCCTCTGAAATCATGTTTATTGTGGATGGAATTTGCGGAATTTTGCAGAACTTGTTAACCATAAGAGATAGAAAAAACTTACATAACAAAAAATGTAGAGCTCGTTAAAACACACGCTCTATATTATATACATTTTTGTGGAGTTCACAGCTTTGAGAAATTACTTGTTTTTAATTCAGTAAACTACTTTTCGTTTTTTAGTTATGCTTTCCGGGTGCGCACACTCACAAACACACACACACACACACACACATGCACGATTTTTTTCCTCTTCTTTTTAATTCAGAGGACGCTATAACATACATTTCCGGTGAAAATCACAGTTTCGAATTTTTAGTGGAATACGATCTCTTCTCTATCTACTATGTACATTGTATACGTGCTAGAGAAAATAAAAAAATATTATATGTTCCATTCACATGACTTTCTCTACATCTTTGCAACAACTAATGTTAAATTGCTAATTTTTCATCCACTTCAAGCTAATCGAAATATACCTTAGCAGAAATGGTCTTATTACTTTTAATTTCTCTACACGTACTATGTACATAGTGTATAGAGAAAATATTGTGGACAGACATGTTCACGGATATTTTTATAAAAAAAAGTATGTTTAGGGGGTGTCAAAACTGTATTTTCGGTGAAATCTCTGTTTCTAATTTTTGGGAGCATTAAAATACATTATATAGTATATACATAGTACGCATAGAGAAAGTAATATATAAATACTATCAATTAATACAGTGAGATTTTATGTTTTCTTATTTGTATGTTTTTCGTTATGATGCTTTAATGTTTTTATTTACACTGCTAGTGTATAACGTGTAATAAAAATAAATAAAATAATAATAATATTGTATGTAAAATACTACCTGCTGTCAGTCTTTTTCCAGATTTTTCGTTACGACGCTTTCATGTTTGGGTTTTCTCTGCTAGGTAAGTGGCAATAATACAGTGAAAATCTAAGTGATTTCGGATTTACATGTTGTCGGTTTCGTGTTTTGATTTATTCTGCTGTTGTATAGTGCATAATAATGCTTTTCTTTACGACAGATCGTATAAAATATTGCAACTAATCTGGAGACAAGTAAAACGTGTGTGGTACAGACAAAAACTTTGAGAGTCATTCTCCTATTCTTGGAATATGATTACTGTGCAAGAGTGAAGCAATCTTGTGATTAGTATGTCGAAAGCAAAAATACATAAGAAATAAAAAAATCTGGTGTTCCATTCACATGACTTTCTCTACATCCCTTTGCAAATTATTGTTAAAACCCTTATTCTTCTGTCTACTTCATGCTAATCGAGATAAAATTAGTGGAAATGGTCTTAATACTTGCTTCCTTGTAAGTAGAAGGAAAATAAGACAGTACCATAATCTAAAACGATAGTCAAATATTTCAAAAATTGGTTGCTATGTGATTGAAACACCTTTGTTTTTCTGGCCAGGAGAGGACAGCTCCCGTATGAGGAAAGATAAGTATTTTAAACATGAAACCAACAACAAGGAATATCTCAGAAACAGTGAGTTCTATAAAAAAAGATATATGACATAAATCATGTATTTTAACAGGATCTACATATTTTGTGTAGTAAGTTTTTGTCTACATCTTACGGTTTACCAGTTATGCAAAATTCAGTACAATTCATACAGAATAAAGAGGCTATTCTCAGAAAATTCAAGATGTACATTTTACTTCTTACGTAAATATCCATTTTAGTAAAAATCAACATTTTTTCTAATTTTTTTTGGATTAAGGGTTCTCAAAACGGTATATCCGGTAAAATCTCGGTATCGAATTTTTGTGTACAATTCAATACCTTCTCCACACTATGCACATAGTTTAGACTTACAGCCCTGAAGACTTGCATACGAGTACCTGGAGCTAGAAATATGTTAAGGAGCAGACGGACAATAAGATAAAGATTGTCGAACTCGAAAAGGAAAATTCCCGTAGCCAGGAATAAGAGTGGGGAAGAAGTTAATAGTAAATGAAGGCAAAATGGATGACAGGAGAGGTCATAATGCGGCAATTGGTGGAATGAGTGGCGGAGAAAACCGAAGAACCCAAAGAAGACCCGCCCAGATCCACTTTGTGCACTAGAAATCCCACATGCGGATCCCTGGTACCGCCTTGGTGAGAGGCGAGCGGTCTCACCACTCCCACGTACTGAGAAATACTTAAATGAAATAACGTTTTAATAATAAAATAACGTAATTAAACACAACAAAAAAATTCACTACGTTTTATTTCTAACAAAATGTGTACGTTAAAATATAACTAAAAAAATCTTATGTGTACCATTCACATGACTTTCTCCATATCCCTGCAACTTTCTCTATGTCCACATTCTTAAATAGCTTATACTTCTATTTACTTTATGCTAATCAGAAAAAATCTGATGTGTACCATTCACATGACTTTCTCCATATCCCTGCAACAAATTATTCTCAAAAAGCTTATGCTTCTATTTACTTTATGCTTATCAGAAAAAAATAGCAGAAATAGTCTTATTACTCGCTTCCTTGTAAGTGGAAGCGAAATAAGGGACAACCATAGGTTAAAGTGATAGTCAAAAGCTGGTTGCTATGTCAATGAAGTTCCTTTGTTTATATGGATAGTAATTGACAAGTTCCTGTATGAGAAAGCTATACGTTTTTCATAACAGAAACCAAAAATAAGGAATGTCTCAAAAACGACGAACTCAAGGAACAAAATGTACGCATATAACATAAATTGTGTTTTCATGTGCTCTACATTTGTTGTGTAGTAAGTTTTTGTCCATCTCTTACAGTTTAGCAGTTATTCAAAATTCATCCAGAATAAACTACTCTTCAGAGGCTATTCCCAGAAAATTCAAGATATACATTTTATTTGTCAGGTAAATATCTTTAATATATGAAATTTTAATCAAAATCGTTGGAGCCATTTTTGAGAAAATCAAAATTTTTGAAAAAAGTTTCGTGTAAAGGGTAGTTGGGGGTGGGGGATTTTTCTCAAAATCTTCGTGTCGCATCCCTGGAAGATACTGAACTTAAATACCAAGTTTGCAGTTTTACCGACTTTTCGTTTTTGAGTTATCGTGTTCACAGACACACGGTCACACACACACACACACACACACACACACACACACACACACACATAGACGAACCTTTTTGTGAAAATGGCTTTTTTTGGATATTGGGGACCCTAAAACATATATTTCCCCTGAAATCTCGGTATCGAATTTTTGGGTGGAGTACTATACTTTCTCTATACACTTTGTACATAGTGCGTATAGAGAAAGTAAAAAGTGAGCCCAAAAGTGCAAAAGTGTGTTTAAAAGCCAAAAGAACCCAATCAAGTATTACAATTATCTGGTTTGTACGAGTTAATGCAAAGGTCTTAAAAGTATCATAATGTATACTGATAAACGTTTTTAGAACTGCCTTCAAAATGGCAATGGCGGTACTTAAACATTTGGTAGAACCTGTATGTAGGACTTACAGCCCTGAAGACTTGCATACGAATGCCTGGAGTTAGAAGTATGTTGAGGAGCAGACGGACAATCGGTTAAAGATTGTAGAACTCGAAAAGGAAAATTCCCGTAGCCAGGAATAAGAGTGGGGAAGAAGTTAATAGTAAATGAAGGCAAAATGGACGACAGAAGAGGTCATAATGCAGCAAGGTGGAGAGTGGCGGAGAAAACCGAAGAACCCAAAAAAGCCCGCCCAGATCCACTTTGTGCACTACAAATCCCACATGCGGACCCCTGGTATCGCTTTGGTGAGAGGCGAGCGGTCTCACCACAACCACGTACTGTGAAGTACTTAAATGAAATAACGTTTTAATAATAAAATAACGTAATTAAACACACAAAAAAATCACAATGTTGTATTTCTAACAAAATATGTACGTTAAAATATAACTAAAACAGATAACATGGTGTGTGTTTTTACTTTCTCTACACGTACTATGTACATAGTGTATAGAGAAGGCATAGTATTGCGCTCAAAAATTCGATACCGAGATTTCACCGGAAATACATGTTTTGCGTCCCCCTGAATACAAAAAAGAATTTGTTTGGAAAAAGGTTCGTGTGTGTGTCTGTGGACAGAATAGCTCAAAAACGAAAAGACCGTTGAATACTAAACTTGGTATTTGAGTGTGGTATCTTCTAAGGATGCGACACGAATATTTTCAAGAAAATCCCCCCACCCCCTTCTACCCTTTACATGGAACTTTTTTCGAAAATTTTGATTTTATTAAAAATGGCTCAAACGATTTTGATTAAAATATCGCATATTAAAGATAGTTACCTGACAAATAAAATGTATATCTTGTATTTTCTGGGAATAGCCTCTGAAGACTACTTGATTCAGGATGATTTTCACGGAATGTTGCATAACTGCTAAACCGTAAGAGATGGGGAAAAACTTAACACACACAAAATGTAGGGCACATTAAAATACATAATTTATGATATATACATTTTTTTCGTGGAGTTGATTGTTTTTGACATATTTTTTGTTTTTGGTTTCGTCTATGAAAAACTTCAATTCCTGTCCATACAAACAAATAAACTTCAATCACATAGCAACCAGCTTTTGATTATTAGTTTAGCCTATAGTACTCCCTTATTTCCCTTGTGCTTACAAGGAAGCAAGTAATAAGACTATTTGTACTAATTTTTTTCTCAATTAGCATGAAGTAAATAAAAGCATAAGCTTTTTAACAATAATTTGTTGCAGAGATGTAGAGAAAGTCATTTGAATGAAACCCATTAGATTTTCTTTTTTTTTTTTACCTTGCTATCATGTTTGCTTAATCCTCCTCATGATAATTTTCTTTTTGTTTTTGTATTTATATGTATATATTTGGATGGGGGTTTCTTATGAATAATATACTTGAAATAAATCCTGCTTCAACACTCAGTGTACATAGTTAGCTGACAGCTTCTGGAGGGTATCTATCTTTGAACTGAAGGCATTCACAACACTCTTACACCTCTTCCTTTCTTCCTTGAAGTGATTGCAAGCGTAAATCCAGCAGTTGCATCACAGAAAATACAAATTTATGGCGCTGCAGAATTTATCTCTCTCCGCAAAGTCCTTGGTTTTCAAAAGGGGACACTCCGAAACAGCTTACGTGTTTATTAAGCCATTACTTCACCAGGCAAGGACAATAGGATGACGTCTGACGACTGAAACAATAATAACAGATGACTGTTGAGTTTCTACATTCTCTCTCTTTTGCTTCCTATGGACTTTCCTGGTTTTAAGCGACAATAGAAAGGACCTCTTAGCGAAAATCTTAAATTTACCGATTTTCTTGAATACAAAGGAAATCTGCTGCATTTTCAAGGAAACAAAGAGCCCTTCTCCCCTTTTAGAAATCCAGCTGCCTGCCGTCAGTGCTTAAAGAGGAGCCAATTGCGCAGAAGGTAAACTTATACACACAGAATATTAAAATTATTGAATGCTTAAAAATGTGGCATTTAAGCGTTCTATTCCGTAATAATCTTTACCCGGATTAGTTTAAATAATTATAATTTATTAACTAAGCGAATGTTTATTAATTCTAACGTTCTTTGTTCATCTATTACTTTCTCTACACATATGTATGTACATAGGGTATAGAGAAGGTATTGAATTGCACCAAAAATTCAATACCGAGATTTCACCGGAAGTACATGTTTTGAGACACCCTGAATCCAAGAAAAATTAGAAAAATGCCCGTGTGTGTCTGTCTGTATGTGTGTGCGAGTGTGTGTACGTGTATGTGTGTCTGTGGGCAGCATAACTTAGAAACGAAAAATCCGTTAAATACCACATTTGGTATTTAAGTTAAGTATCTTCCAAGGATGCGACACGAAGATTTTCAAGAAACTACGCTTTACATGGAATATTTTTCGAAAATTTTGATTTCTCAAAAATGGCTCTCACGATTCTGATTAAAATATTTATCGTATATTACAAATATTTACATGACAAATAAAATGTACCTATATTTTGAATTTTTGCGGAATAGCCTCTGAAAACATCTTTATTCTGAATACATTTTGCAGAATTTTGCATAACTGGTAAACCTTAAGAGATACACAAAAACTTACTTAATAGGAAATGTAGATCTCGTTAAAACACACAATTTATGTTATATACTTTTTTTTTTCTTTTTCGTAGAGTTGATCATTTCTAAGATATTACTTGTTATTGGTTTCAGATTTAAAATACTGATACTTTTATCAAACGGATATAGGTCCACTTCTATCCATACAAACAAAGCTACTTCAAGTACATAGCAACCAGGTTTTGACTATCGCTTTAGCCTATGGTACTCCCTTATTTCTCTTCTATTTAAATAGAAACAATAAAACCATTTGTGATATTTTTTCTCGATTAGCATGAAGTAAATAGAAGAATAAGTTTTTTAACAATAATTTGTAGCGAAGATGTAGAGAAAGTCATGTGAATGGAACACATCAGATTTTTTAAAAATGTTTAAGGTAATTTATTGTCTATATAGCTTTTCCACAAATGACAACACGTTTAAAATAAATTCAATAAATAAAATAACAATAACCAATTAAAATTGTGTAGTTATGAAGACAACGCTGAAAAATATCAGAAAATCATCAAGGATTAGTTTTAAAAAGGTTTAATGAGTTTATTGTTTTTCAAAATATTCCGCTTTAACATCAATACATTTTATAATTCGATGAAATCCGTACTTAAAGCAATGATGCCCCTCTTTCTGAGGCGCAGCAGAAACCAGGTCTTTATAATGTTTCACTGCTTCATCTGATGGCGAAAAAGTCATCCCACGCATTTTGTCTTACATTTTGGAAACAATAGGAAATCATAATCCGGGTTGTATGGTGCAGGGTCCAAAATGCATCCAGATATCAGTTGTTAATTTTGTTACATGCGACGATGCGTTTCAAACCTTTGAGGTAAACAGGCATTTCTGTACTAATTCATTATTGATGTTTAAGAATAGTACAATATGACCCGTTTTAGAGGGTGGGGATAAAAACTAGTAACCATCTTCTTAGCAGGACTGCAAATTCATCGGACTACTGTAGGTTTAGGTTCTGTTTGAAAAACCCATTGAGACGATCCAGTTTTTTTTTGTTTTTTTTTTTATTTCACTTATATAGCCCCCTTTAACATCTAAGGTCAAATCGGGGACTTTGCACTTGAAATAACTCGCTGTCTGTAGGTTCTTTTACGTTTGGTTTAAATCATTTTTATTTTCCTCAAACACTCACACATTCACTCTCACATATATATTTCCTGACTCTGTAGGGGATAGTGAATAATTCTGACTAAAGAAAAATTCCGCGCCCCATCCGGGAATGGAACCCGGGACCTCCGATTGGGAAGTCTGCTCGCTGACCACTTGACCACAGCCCGACCCAGTTTTGTTTAGGATCATAGCAAAAAAATACAAGATTCATTTCCAATAACCATAGTACAAACCAAATTTGAATGCCGCCTTGGACCTTTTCTGCACCAATCTATATATATATATATATATATATATATATATATATATATATATATATATATTGTTTCATTCAACATCTCAGGTTATATCATGGGCTTTTCTTTAGAAACAACACGCTGTCTGTGAATTCTTTACTTGGGTTTAAATCGTTGTATTTTTCTCAAACACACACACCCACACACTTCCAGGCTCTGTGGGGGATAGGGGATAAAGAAAAATAACCGCCCCAGCCAGGAATTGGGCGAAAAGTCAGCTCGCTGATCACTCGACCACGACCACGATCACGATCTCAAGACATTTTGTTTTTGATCGGAAGTTCGTTTATATGGAATCGTCGATAACATAGTTTTCTCACGTCTAACTGTTGATGTAAAATGTTTTGGATTTGACCCATACCAATGTCCAATGTTATCCGAATAAATTCACAAGACACCTCTTGATCTTCTTCACGCATTGCTCGAACAGCGGCAATATTTTCATCAGTAACAGCAGTACTTGGGTATCCTTCATGAAATTCATCACTAAGAATAACCGATCTCTTTTCAATTCCGTGTACTAATTATAAATTGTTGCCTTAAGTGGGACTTCTTCACCAAATGCATTTCTATGCCGATCTTCACATTGTTTTCTGTTAATGCCGATTTAAAATCGTAAAATCTGATGTCTTCCATTCACATGACTTTCCCTACATCTTTGTAACAAATTATTGTTAAAAAGTTTATTTTACTCTTTACTTTATTATAATCGAAATAAACATTAATAGCTTTTTTTTCTGCCTGCTTCCTTGTAAGCAGAAGGGAAATAAGGGAATACACTAGACTTCAGCAATAGTCAAATCTTTTAAAAGCTGGTTGCCATGTGTTTGAATCTGTTTCTTTGCATTACCAAAAGTTTACAAATACCTGTATGAGAAAAGTTTAATTAACACTGAAATCAATAACAAGGAATATCTCAGAATCTGGATAATTTTTTTCGAAATGTTTGCATAACTGGTAAACCGTAAGAGATAAACAAAACCTTCCTTAACAAAAAATATAGAACTCATTCAAACACACAATTTGTGTATACATTTTTTTCGTGGAGTGTTTGAGATATTCCTTGTTATTGGTTTCAATTTTAAAATACTTATACTTTTCTCATACGGGAATTTTTAGACTCCTGACAAAACAGCCAAAGGAACTTCAATCACTTAGCAACCAGCTTTTAAAAATTTGACCATCGCTTTACCCTATGATACACCCTTATTTTCCTTGTACTTACTTACAAGGAAGCAAGTAATAAGACCATTTCTGCTATTTTTTTTTTCTCGATTAGCATGAAGTAAATAGAAGAATAAGCTCTTTAACAATAATATGCTGCAGAGATGTAGAGAAAGTCATATGAATGGAACACATCAAATTTTTCCTCTAACTATAACTAAATGTTTATCTATTTGTTACGGTAGCAACGGGATAAGACAAGTGTGGACGAGATTCGGTACTTCGAATTGTTAGATCTTTCGTATTTATACCCCCATGTAGAGCACCCCCGGGAGGGAGGATGAGGCGAGATAGGATAGGGTGAATGGCCCAAGGATTGTGGGAGAACAAAGGAGCACTTGCAGACTGAAAGTCGCTGGCGCCCCTCTACCACTGAGGGACTGGTGACCGGAGATCGCCCTGCCGGAGGACAAAGGTAACCAGAGAGCATCCTTTTTCTTTGCCCTGAAGCGACGAGAATCCCGTCGACATTTATATCCTGAAACAGGCCAACCAGGTGAAAGATGAAATGAAGTGAGAAGAAATTGAGGGGCAAGAAATTCGAGGAATGTAATGAATCTACCTAGGGAAGCCCTCGAAAAAACCATGGGTTAGGCAGGCCAGCTATAGGGATCAAACTTGTGACTTCCATATTGCGGGCCTCAGTTTCTAAATATACAAAATTATACTATTTACTCACAATAAACAGAACTTGCAGGGCTTTTATGCAGACTTCAATGTATATATTTTTACTCTTTCTGCTACGTTCTTATAGTAAGTAAATAGAGAGAGTATTGTATTCCACTCAAAACTCGCGTTGAGATTTCATTGGGTATATATATATATATATATATATATATATATATATATATGTCTGTGTGTGTATTTTAAGGCCCTCTAAAACAAAACAAAAAAAGCATTTAAAAAAAAAAAAAGGTGTGTGCGTATGTATGTGTCTCTTATTGCCTTTACACCGTTGCACTGTGAAAACAACTTTGACACAAGACTAATGGCTAGCTAGAATTCGAAATTCCGCCCAATTTCACATGATTAATCATTTAATTTAGTGATGTCTACTACAGCTCACATGATCTTATATTTTCTCAACGAAAATCCTAATAGCTCAAATATGCCAACGAAAGTATAACAATCACGTAGGAGGCCCCGGGTTCAATTCACGGCTGGGCCGGGGAATTTCTCTGTAACCAGGAGCATTACTTATCCCCCACAGAGTCTGTAAGTATGTTTGCGAGAGTGTATGTGCATGTATTTGAGGAAAATAAAAGGATATCAACCCATGGTAAAAACCTACAGACGAGTTGTTGCTAGTGCAAATCCTCCAATTGAATCTTAGATGTTAAAGGGAGCTATATATATTTTAAAAAATGACGTAGGATTTTACGGCATGATCACTTATCCTGGCTACTCTACTCCTCAACAGGCATCTGACCCTTGGCACTTTGCTTGGAGGTGTAGGTGTTTTTACGAAGAGTGTAAATAGCGAAAGAAAAAGAAGAAAAGATTTTTGGACCTCACAAAATAATTCACAAATAACATGGAAAGTAACACAGTAAAATAACTAATTACGACTGCAATGCCACCTGTGCCTATGATTACGCAAATGTAAAAGCGCTGCAATCGCTTGGTTGAAAAGATAACAACATATCAAAGTATATTATATTAGTCTGTCATGCCAGCAACAGCATGAAAATAATATCAATGAGTACGAAAGCCTCTATTGTGCTCATACATTACTAATAGGCCGCAATTGATGTCCATGCTCGTAATATCGGATGAATTTATTACATTTTGTAGGTTCTCCTGCTTTGTAAGCAGAGGGTTTTATTCTCTATGGAAAATTTGCGATGCTTTTATAAATCAAGGAAAGGCTGAGTGAGATAAAAATCCCAGATAATAGACAGGTGTAGACGAGCACCACCAACAGCTGCTACGGCTAAGCTCCTTATTATCCTTCAAGAGTTGCTTGGATTCAAAATTTAACCTCAAGAAACATTTTGATAAAAACACACCAGCGGTGCACAAGGGCCGTTGCACCATCAAGGCAACCGTCGAGGAGCAATATTCGCCTCCTCCTGTCACTCCACAACCCCAAAACACACCCGCCATCCTACAAAACCCACAATCCCGTCAGAACGTGGTTAAGTTCTCTCTGAGAACAGGGACACGTCTAACACACCTCGGGCTGCCCTCAGCCTGCCAATCACACTGGACTGGAGGTGTAGACGAAGTACCAATTCTTCATTTTCGCTTTCTTCTTTTCTCCCCCTTCTTTGTAAGTTAATTTTGGTCTTTCTTTTCCTTTCTCTTGGTTCTTCTTAATAGTGTCAAGTACAAACGTTGATAGTGGCATGTTTGCTGAAATCTCAGTATCAAACTTTTGGGTGAAATACGTTACTTTCCCTACTTACTAGATGTAGTAGATGAAATAAAATATTCGAGGAAATTTGCTTCATATTTAATGTTATAATAAATAGCAACATTAATATAGCTTATCCGTAAATGGCCAAAAAGACAAAGGCATAATTTGATTTTAACTCTGCTGTGGATTTTATGAAACATTTTGATTTTTTAATCGAAAATTCAATAGTAAGTACTCTTAAATACGATGTTAGGCTGTCGTTCTTTAGTTATGTCTTTCACCCACACACACACATACACACACATACAGATCGCGCCGTGGCTGAATGGTACACCACTCGCCTGTTACCAGGCGACCGAATGTGGGATTTGTGATGGATAAAGCGGCGCAGAGGCGGGTTTTCTCTGGGTTCTCCGGTTTTCCCCGCCATCGCACCCCACCGGTGCTTTATCTTCATTCCATGTATCACCAGTGTCATTCCCTGCTGTGCCATATGTAGTAAGCACTATTAAAACACACACCAGCCAAACCTTTTTCTAAATCTATTTATCAGAGTTTTGGATGGAGTTGGAATAAAAATTCTCTTCATCTTCTTATTATACATAGGTAGTATATTCAATAGTAACAATAATAGATGATTATGATGATAATAATAATAATAATAATAATAATAATAACGTGTATCCATTTTATGCTATCTTTAAACAACTTTGGTTCAGCTCTTTTATGCTTGTCAAAACCTAAAAACACCTAAAAATAATGGTTCAAGGATCCAAAAATGTCTGTGCTTGTCAGGAACTATTATTATTATCATTATTATTATATTATTACTATTGTTATTGTTGGTGTTATCATCATAGACTCTTTGTACGCAAGAGAATAGTTTGAATTATTTTTGTCAAGTTTATTCAAGCAACAAATTGCAGCCTACAGTGCTCAAGATGTAGTTCAGCTCTATTTCAATTTCAGAAAAAAGAGTCGCTTACACGAAGGTTTATTTCGGTCGCCAACAATCCCTTTAATTATTTTCCTCAGCTGCAGCCACTAATCCCCGCCCAAATGCTATTCCACGTCCTCTGCCTGAGTTATTGCACTTCGGAAAAAGTTTAAAAACCACAGCAGTTGAGTCATGAAAATAAACAAGCGCTCCACCCTGGCTGGAACTTGGGTGATCGAACCCAGTCTGACTCATGGGACTCCCACGTGATTCCTGCTGGCTGCTAGCATCGCCAACTTCGGACATTCGCTGCAGCAAAAGAAACAAACTGGCGCATAAAGGGCACATGCAACATCTTGCTGCGACATGTTCCTTGTAGCTATCCTGTTATTAAATCTGCTAAAGAGTCAATGCTTCTGGCAACTTTCCCTCTTACGTCTATAAATACACTCCCTGCAACTTCGTAAGCAAACAGTAGCAATCCGATGTAGTACTACGGATAATAATTGAGGCCTGGAGTTGTTAAAGGTGTTAATGAAAAACACAACTTTTTACTTTCTCTATATATTATTTATAGTGTGTAGAGAAAGTATTGTATTCCACCCAAAAAATCGGAAATAGATGCTTTAGGGTCCCCAGCATCGAAAAAAAGCATTTCTAGAAAAAGGTGTGTACCATTCACATGACTTTCTCTGCATCGCTGTAACAAATTATTGTTAAAAGCATAATGTTCTATCCTGTTTTATGATAATCGAGAAACACGTTAGTAGAATTTGCCTTAATTACTTGCTTCCTTGTGAATAGAAAGAAAATAATAAAAATACACAAGGCTAAAACGATAGTCAAATCTTTTAAAAGCTTGTTGCCATGTGGTTGAAATCGATTTCTATGCTGAGCCAGCAGTTTACAGCTTTCCGTGTAAGAAGACTAAATATTTTGAATCGAAACAAATAACAAGGAATATCTCAGAAATGGTCAATTCTATGACAAAAATGTGTATGATATAAAGTGTGTATTTTAACGTGATCTACATTTTTTCTGTGGTAAGTTTTTCTGTGTATCTCTTACGGTACACCAGTTATGCAAAATTCAGAAAAAGTAATTAATAATAAAGAGATCTTTAGAGGCTGCTTCCCAGAAAACTCAAGATATAAATTTTATTTGCCATATACGGCATTTTAACCAAAATCGTTAGAGCCATTTTTGAGAAAATCAGGTAGTTTGGGATAGGGGGATGTTTCCAAAAATCTTCGTGTCATATCCTGGAAGACACTAAACTTAAATTCCAAGTTTGGTATCTTACCGACTTTTCGTTTTTGAGTTGTGTTCACAGGCACGCGGACATACTGACACACACACACACATACACAGACCTTTTTGTAAAAATTACTTTTTTGGGATACAGGGGACCCTAAAACATCTACTTCCGGTCAAATCTCGGTATCGAAATTTTGGGTACAATTCAATGTCTTCTCTATACACTATGTACACAGTACTTGTAGAGAAGTAAAAATGAAAAGTCGGTAAAATGTCACACAATATGTCCGTGTGTCTGTGAACACGATAACTCAAAAATTAAAAGTCGGTAAAATATCAAACTTGGTATATAAGTTTAGTATTTTGCAGGGATGCGACACGAAGCTTTTGAGAAAAATCCCCCCAACCCAAACTATCGTTCCCATAGAACATTTTTCGAAAATTTAGGTTTTCTCAAAAAATGATTAACGATTTTTATTAAAATACCGTATATTAAAGATATTTACACGACAAATGTGTATCCCATTACTTACCTTCTACTTAAAAGAAAGCATTACTTCTAATTTTTATCTCGATTAGTGTGAGGTATTTGTTAAAGAAATGTACAGAAAGTAATGTGAATGGAACACATCAGATTTTTAGATATGAGTTAGTTATGCTTTAATAAAATATTTTCATTAGTTCTTATACAAGGAACTACCTCAAAATGAAGTATTCTTACCAGATTATTTATAATTTTAGGTATATGTTAAATATCATATAAATTAATATTTAAATCTGAAATTAGGAAAATTAGTAAAGTCACATTTAGATTTCCTCAGAAAGCTGCTCTCCACATCTCTACAACAAATTATTATTAAAAAGCTTAAAAACTTATTGCACAAAAAATGTAGATCTGGTCAAAACACACCATTTATGTCCGTTACATGTTTGTAGTGGGGGTAACCGTTTCCGAGGTACTGCTTGTTATTGATTTCAATCTTAAAGTACTTATACTTTTCTCAGACAGGGAGTGTTCCTTTTTCTTTTGTTCTACTCCTGTCCAAGCAAAGAAGCAATTTGCAACGACAATCACATAACGACAGCTTTTAAAACATTTGATTATCGGTTTAGACTAGTGTATTCCCTTATTTTCTTCCTATTTATAAGGAACTAAGTAATAAGAACATTGTGCTGAATACCTCGATTAACAAGGTGCAGAAAGAAGAATAATCTAATGTAAGAAATTTGTAGAACGGCTAGAGAAAGTCATGTGAGTGTAACACATAAGGATTTTTTTTCATTTCGTTTCATATTTATGAATATATTACTTTAGCATGTAAGCTCTTTTAACTAGTAAGATATTCATTTAATTCCAAAGTTGTAACTTGTTTAATTTGCTAATTTTTCACAGCATATTCTTCACTATCTTCACTATCAAAAATTTCAAATATTGAAAGGCATTGAAATTATAACGCAGATTATTATTGGTATTACTGTTGTTATTATTGCCTACTGTTGTTTTGATGTTGTGGTTGTTGCTACACGGCACAACTGAATCACAAGTACTGTCGACTGAACTGCGCTCTGCAATGTTCACTCTTTTAACTAAATTTACTGTCCACTTATTCACTGTGTACACTCTTCACTTCTTGAGTGGCTGTCTGTCTCTGTCCGGGCGCTCGTCGGCCCCATTTTATACTTCCCGCAACCTAGGCACGAAGGTTCTATCGCCGAGTTTTCTGGTAGTCGAAATTACGATTTAAAATGCTCCAGAAAATTAACCACCAAACAGTAGAGAAAGACCAATGTTTCATTAATTTACAAATAATTTTAAAATACATTTTAAACTAAGTAATGTTAAACTATAAGTTACAAAATTTATAGTATCATTCATTTAATAAGGGGTTTAAATAACTATAGCTTCACATATTTTAAATTTTCTTTAATTAATTATAATTTATAATTTCATTTATAAAAACTTTAATAATGTATATACATATATATTATCTTCCTTCTATCTTTACTTATTCCCATATAATTATATATCATTTGAAGCCTTTAATGTAAGCTTCTATATGAGCGCTCGTCCAATGTTGGATTGTACGTTTCTCGCGCTTATGTTTGACTTTGTGTAGCGTTTGACTCTTCTCAGGGCGTTTTTTATCGGGCTTGTTGGGCTTCACAGATCCAGACTACCTGGCGGCTTCTTAAATAATAAGTCGCTAGGATTTTGTAGAATCGCAGTTTATTTTTACTTTCTCCATACGCACTATGTACATAGTGTATAGAGAAAGTATTGCACTCCAACAAAAATTCGATTTCACCGGAAATATGTTTTAGAGTCCCCAATATCCAAAAAAAGCATTTTCACAAAAAGGTCCGTGTGTGTGTGTGTGTGTGTGTGTGTGTGTGTGTGTGTGTGTGTCTGTGTGTCTGTGAACACGATAACTCAAAAACGAAAAGTCGGTAAATACCAAATTTGGTATCTAAGTTTAGTATCTTCCAGGAATGCGACGCGAAGATTTTGAGAAAAATCCCCCCACCCCCAACTACCCTTTACATGGAACTTTTTTCGAAAATTTTGATTTTCTCAAAAATGGCTCTAACGATTTTGATTAAAATTTCGGATATTAAATATATTTACCTGACAAATGAAATGTATATCTTGAATTTTCTGGGAATAGCCTCTGAAGAGTAGTTTATTGTGGATGAATTTTACTAAATTTTGAATAACTGCTAAACCATAAGAGATGGACAATAACTTACTACACAAAAAATGTAGAGCACATTAAAGTACACAATTTATGTTATATACATTTTTTTCGTGGAGTTCGTAGTTTTTGTGACATTCCTTATTTTTGGTTTCTGCTATGAAAAACGTATACTTTTCTCATACTGGAACTTGTCAACTCCTATCCATATAAACAAAGGAACTTCATTGACATAGCAACCAGGTTTTGACTATCACTTTAACCTACGGTTGTCCCTTATTTCGCTTCCGCTTACAAGGATGCGAGTAATAAGACTATTTCTGCTAATTTTTTCTGATTAGCATAAAGTAAATAGAAGTATAAGCTTTTTAAGAATTATTTGCTGCAGGGATATGGAGAAAGTCATGTGAATGGTACACATCAGATTTTTATGGTTATTATTTTACAATTCCAAAGATAAACTGTAATCGCTCGATGCAATTCTTTACTTTGTTGAACGCTGTGAATTCATGGGCGCGTATAATTCAACACGAATACATTTTTACGCGTTGTCTCTAAGTGCCTTTTCCATTACGCGTGAATAAGCCTCCTTCTTCATGATAACTTGGCGTCACAAGCCAGAAAATCAACACGTAACTATAGATACTGTTGAAAAACAAAATCGCATCGAGAAAATCAAAACACTTAAATGCGACAAAAGCACAGGGAGTAATAAAAATTTGCATCCAGCGATTTCAACTTCGGAAACAAAGGAATAAAAACCAATTGAACATCAAATATTATAAACATGCAATAAAACTCATAAAATGTCAGCAGATTTTGTGAATAATATACATATATTGCCTCAACTTCTATATATTTTATATTATTTATATTATTTATCTTTTAATAATATTTATATTTATTATTAATTCATGCAATATTATTATTTTGACCATAATTATTAAATAAATACATCTCTCACAACAATTACCTACTCTTTCAATTTATAATCATTTCTTCTGCTTTTATTGCAGCTATAGATACTTTAAGTTAAATTAATATCCTTCAAAGTTATAAATAAAGGATTTTCTTTTAGTTTTAGTATTTTTATATGGATATTAAAATTATTATCAGTTCCTGTTCTTAGCAGAGAAGGACACACTGGCGCTGTTTGTAGGGTTATTATGTTTGTTACGCGCTATTATTAGGTATAGCAGATCGGAACAATAGTGGCACCGAGTAGCGGCCCCCCGCGTTCGTTGGTAGCTCGCGGCTGCTTGCGCCTCGAACATATTAGCAGGTAGTCTCCCGGTCGAAACAGGTAACAGTTGCAGTTTGGTGCTTATAATATTTAATGAAACATTACATACTTCTAGTGGAAGATGTTACAATGATTACTTCTTCCATGTTTTCTATCTCCAGTTACTGGTATATTAGTTTTAATGGCCTTTCACATATACCTTCCGTAGCTTTTCTCTTCAGATCACAAAGTACTTTCTGCCTCTGAATTTTGTCACTAGGTGGTGCCGCGGGATATGGTCCTCTTGGATATCCAGGACAAATATTTCTTTAATGGAAAAGGTTTTAATAAAACTTTTGCAACTTTTAACATTGCACGTCCATCGCGCTACCTCACTTTTTAAACACTTCTGGAATCCGACAGTGTAGCCGTTCCGAAGTAGACTTTTCCTTCCTGTCCTACTCACCGCAATTTCAGTCTCGTCGGTAAACATGTTAACTGTGAACTAATTTGCCGTACACTGAAAGAAATCAAGGAAAAAATTAGGCATACCCATCCACCCCACCTGCTGGTTAATTACACCAATTTCGCGGGAGGCTTGGGAGTTCTTACCTGCTTTGTTTACCTGGAAGAGGCAGGACGGGTTTTCGGCTTTCCCCCGCCATCGCATTCCACCGGTGCTCCATCTTCATTACATGAATCATCAGTGTCATCGCCTGCGGCGCCATGTATAGTAAAAGCGGGCGTTAAACACAAAAAAAAAAAAAACATTGCATCATGTTAGATATTGAATAGATTAGATCCATTGTAACACGATTTCTGAAATATCCATACGGTGGCCATATTTTCAAAGAATTTTCACCTGCCCTTCGTCACCAAGTACCGGAATGTAAAATATAAGATTTCATTTTCTACGATAACATTTCCCCTATTATATTCTAATTCTAATGTGTAATACAAATTTGAAAATAGATAAAGACTTAACAGTCATACTTTATATAACTTAAAGTCAATTCTTAAGAATTTCGACGCCTTATCATTATTATTATTATTATTATTATTATTATTATTATTATTATTATTAATGATAATGACAATTGCATTTTACCAATGATAATTTTTAACTAGGTATGTACAAGGAAATCATTTATATATATATATATATATATATATATATTTGATGAACATCCATAAAGGAGTATAATTTATAAGTTACTTCATTTCTAGGATTCTTTCAGATGAATCACAAATGAATTATATCCCAGTACGTAATGATTAACTAAATGATGCAATAATTGTGCAGCTTATAATAAAAGAACTTGTCTTCCATCAATTAAAGTAATTACTAAAACTTATCTTGAAAATTATAACTAATTTATTTTCAGTTTTTGATCCTTAAGGAGTTAGGAAAAAGTCTTTAATAATTGGTTTGGATTCAATTAAACATATTGATTTGGGTTGAAGAGAAAGTTTTTAATTTTTATGCTATATGTTTAATCGGTTTAATTTTAATTAAATGCATTATTTATTCAAATATATTAATATGCAAGCCAATATGTATGTATGTATGTATGTATGTATGCATGTATGTATGTATGTATGTATGTATGTATGTATGTATGTATGTATGTATGTATGTATGTCTGTATGTATGTCTGTATGTGTGTGTATGTGTGTGTGTATGTGTGTGTATGTGTGTGTATGTATGTGTGTATGTGTGTATGTATGTATGTATGTATGTATGTATGTATGTATGTATGTATGTATGTATGTATGTATGTGTGTGTATGTATGTGTGTATGTATGTATGTATGTATGTATGTATGTATGTATGTATGTATGTATGTATGTATGTATGTATGTATGTATGTATGTATGTGTGTATGTATGTATGTATGTATGTATGTATGTATGTATGTATGTATGTATGTATGTATGTATGTATGTATGTATGTGTGTATGTATGTATGTATGTGTGTATGTATGTGGGCAGCATAGCTTAAAAACGAAAAACCCATTAAATGCCAAACTTGGTATTTAAGCTTGGTAACTCGCAAGGATACGACACGAAGATTTTCAAGAGTCCCCCCACCCCAAACTACTCTTCACATATAAAACATATCGAAAATTTTGATTTTGAGTAAAATGGCTCTAACGATTTTGATTAAAATCTCTTATATTTACATGCCAAATAAAATTTATATCTTGAATTTTCTGGGAATAGTCTCTAAAGACCTCTTTATTCTGGATGATTTTTATTGAATTTTGCATAACTGTTAAACTATAAGAAACAGAAAAAGACTTACTACATAAAAATGTAGATCACTGTAAAACACATAATTTATGCCTAATACATGTTTTTTTTCTCTTGAGTTGGTCGTTTTGAGATATTCCTTGTTATTAATTTCAGTTTTAAAATACCAAAACTTTTTGCATACGGGAGCTTGTCAACGCTTGGCCACGCAAAGAAACGGCTTTCAATCCCATAGCTACCACGTTTTTAAACATTTGACTGTCGTTTTAAGCTAGTGTATTCCGTTATTACTCTTCTACTTATAAAGAAACTAAGTAATAAGGCCGTTTCTGCTAATCTTTTAGCATTAAATAGATAGAAGAATAATCTTACCAACAATAATTTGTTACAGAGATGTAGAGAAAGTCATGTGAATGGAGCACATCATATTTTTATTTGTAAACAACCATTTGCAGAAATGGTTTTATTTTATTTCACAATACAATAGGTATAGGGAAATACTGTAGGGTTAAGAGATAGTCAAATGTTTTAAGAGCCGTTCGGTTATGGATGGCTTTGAAATTTCGTTCTCTTTGTTTGAACACGAGCAAGAAAACGAATAACGACTTCCCATTTGAGAAACGTATAAATAGTTGAATATTGGCTCAAGAACAAGGAATATCTCGGAAATGGTTAAATTCACAAAAAATATCCCTTACGGAGAGATATTTCCAGAAATGTCAATATATAGTAGAGACCGGGCAAGTTGACGACGTTAACAGTTGAACATTGTTAATAAATTCATTTTTGAGATAACTTCATTTTTCTTTGCATGTATTATTAGAAAGACGTTTTGTTGTATTTTATCTAGTTGAATACATTTTTATTTTAATAGTATCAAAATTATTTCTCAATTTTTAAAAAAAATCTGATGTGTTCCAATCACATGACTTTCTCTACATCGCTGCAACAAATTGTTGTTAAAAAGCATATTCTTTTATCTACTTTATAGATAATCGCGATAAGTATTAGCAGAAATTGTCTTAATTACTTTCTACCTTTTAAGTAGGAACACAACAGTCTAAAAGGATAGTAAAAGCTTTTGAAAGCCTGGTTGCCATGTGGTTGAAATGCGTTTCTATGCAAGGCCAGGGATTTACAATTTTCCGTGAGAGAAAAGTTCAAGTATTTTAAATCTGAAACAAATAGCAATGAATATCTCAGAAGTGATCAATTTCACGAAATAAAAAAAAAAAAAAAAAAAACTGTATATGACATAAATTGTGTGTTTTAACCATATCAACATTTTTTGTGTAGTAAGTTTCTGTTCGTCTCTTACGGTTTATCAGTCACGCAAAATTCATTCAGAATGAAGAGGTCTTCGAGGCTCTTCCCAGAAAGTTCAAGTTATATATATTATTTTCCATATAAATATCTTTAATATACGGTAATTTAATCAAAATCGTTAGGGCCATTTTTGAGAAAATCAAAATTTTCAAAATTTTTTTCATGTAAAGGGTACTTTGGGATGGGGGGGATTTTTCTCAAAATCTTCGTGCCGCATCCTTGAAAGATACTAAATTTAAATTCCAAGTTTGGTATTTTACCGACTTTTCGTTTTTGGGTTATCGTGTTCAAAGACATACGGACACACACACACATACACACACCACACACACAGACCTTTTTTTAAAATACTTTCTTTTGGATACAGCGGACCCTAAAACGTCTATTTCCGGTGAAATCTCGGTATCGAATTTTGGGTGGAATGTAATACCTTCTCTATACAATATGTACATAATATGTGCAGAGAAAGTAAAAAGTGCATATAAGCACAAAAAGAAAACGGTAAACTGCTCTCGGTGCAAGATAACGAGGTCGTTAATTGCCCCGATAGGGAACGTTAAAGATCCTTGATTGTTGTAGGATTAACAACAATAAGGTATAAATAAATAGTGATTGTGAAAAGCATATTATCTAAGGTAATCATGTATACCAAGGAATAAACAGATATCTAACGTTTCAGTCCACGAGAACTTATTTCGAAGGTCTTGAAAATTATAACAATCAGGTAAAATAAATGAACGTAATCTTATAACAACGAAATGGGGGCAGAGGCATTAGTGTCTAGCAAAGTGGTGACCTAGAAATAGTCACTTAAACTAAGACATTAGTCATCTTGCCCCGAGCGTCAACTCTTTCCCTGTAGTTTTCATAAAAAGTTCTTAAATATTCAAAATCGTTAATTATTTAAAAAAAACAATATTTTCGAAAACTGTAAAGGTAACCAGAGGCCGGGGAGTTTCTTGAAAATGTTCGTGTTCAAATTTAGTATGTAACCAACTTTTCGTTCTTCAGTTATAAGCTCACAACAAGCGCGGACACACACACACACACACACACACACGCACACACACACACACACACACATACCTTAAAAAAATCCGGATTTGGGGAGTTACAAAACGTGTATTCTGGTGAAATCTTCGCATCGAATTTTTAAGGGGAATGCAATAATTCCCCTGCTTATTTTATGTGGCAGAGAATTTAAAATAGATCATTCGTACTAAATGAAGCGTTGCTATGGGAAATCTAAAAAGAGTTTTAATTCTTAACGACGTCATAACCTCAATAAAAGGAGTACAAATGTGACTGCATTGTTGAAATCTACATGCAGCTTCATCATTCTAACACAGATTTGATTGATTAAAACACCAATTTAATGTTTCAGCAAACAAAGGCAGGCCGTATATATCCTGCTCATAAATATATCAACGCGAACACGAGAAACAAAAGAACGCCATTTCCACTTAACTTGGAAAGAGCTATTTGAATACATCCATTTATCGTGGAACTATAGGATTTAAAACAAAAGCATTCCATCTCTTCTGCAGACGTTTCTGGCTTTCACAGGAGCCCATTTATCTCATTCATCTTCACTCTTCTCACTGTTGCCGACATGATGATATAACATAATCAGTTCTGGAATGCACACCCGCATTTCGTTTGTTATGTGTTGTAACATCTGTATTTGGATGCCCTCTAGTGCACAAGCGTAACGTATCATTCCAAATAACCTTTTGCAGCACCTATGTTTCTGTTCTCACCTTTCAATGCTTCTGATGTATGGATATCTTACGGTTGGGAATGGAATATGTAAAATTACTGGTGGTTGATACACTGTGTGAATGATGCTAGCGCGGCATAAATAATTTACCAAAGGATATTTCTTTTTGTGAGTAAAATAATACATAAACCTTTTGAGTGACTGGAAGTTCATATAATAACAAAGAACAGCGTTTTTATTGCCTCCGAAGAAGTGAGGAATATTTATTCTAACTTGCTCAACTGAACTGAACACGCAGTTATATAGTATATTGTAAATATAAAATATAGCATATTTTTGATTTCGTATATTTTAAAACTGATATTTCAGTTGTTAATACAGGGACCAACGTGGAATGTAGAATCAAATTTGAAAATTTTGCGTCAGTGATGGTACTTAGTTAATCGCAAGCTCGCAACTGCGCATCCAGATTTCGAATTGTGGGCAAATTTTATTGTTTTGGCAAGGTAGGCCTTTGTCCTTAATTCATCCCTCACAAAAGATCATGAAGCCATTACGGATTATGAGAAAATAAACATAGACAAGCAATTAAAGGATTATTCTTTACTGTTTTAATGTGTATGTACACCTACAGTGTTTCGAGATGTCCATTATGCGGACTTCCTTCTCTGTGAACTTGGTCCCGCGTTGCACGTTCTTTGTGGGGAAAAAAAATGCATTAGAGAAATATAACCTATTGCATCGTATTTGAAGTGAGTTGAAGGGCTATTTCAAGTTAAACTTCAGCAAATTACTGTGGGAACGACTTTGCTTTATTGGTCTTCCTTATCAGTAGAGCTCGTTCCGGCGACACGAAATTGCCAGATTGAGGTTCGGTGCACAGAGTATAACTATGACGTGATGGAGAAGTTTTTACAGCCCCTTTGCACTATCTAGCATTGCTTACTGCCTGGCCCGGTTCAGTTCCTGCTAGTAAATAAACCAGTTAACATTGAAATAGAGCGCAGATTGAAAATTTTTGAAAATACGAAAGGGTAGGCATTCGACACTGAACAAACTTATAGATGATTCAAACATATTTTTAGTGATAGGAGGAAGACCTTTTCTTTCGATACAGTATCAAAATGCAACGAATTCCGAGTGATTTTTATTGATTTGGGTTCACTGTCTCTTCAAAGCTCTGCACATCACTATCCTGATTTTTTAACCAAACTTTATACTTTTATTTGTAAAACTACAAGATTTTTGTTATTTACTGATCATATTATGAAATAAGTGTTTTATTGTGTTACTTTATGAATTAGAACCATGCATATAATGTCAATACATGTAATGAGCTACTTTTGCAACGGATAATAAAACAATAATCAAATAGTATATATTTATTTTATTTATATTAAGATCTTCTCAAGTAAGATTTATTTATCATTTTTCGTATAAATTAACACCTTTATTTATATAAAGTATAATAACTTACACGAGAAATAGGAAAGGGTCAGAATAATAAATACATAAGATGTGTATTCCAATCGTTTTTATTGATTCCAATAAGGTATATTATATTAAACACTTATTGTATATTTACAGTATCTTTATACTCATAGATTCCATTTTTATGAAGAATAAAAAACCTAAATGTGGCACGTTTACGCTATAAATTCTTCCCCACTTCCCTCTCTTTATATCGCTGACTGCTCTGTGTGTTCGTAACTGTATGGCCTTTGGAACCGAAACCGCTCGCGCTCGTTGCAAGGGGAAAAACGAAGATAGCCTCGTTAAGTTCTGCAACTCTTTTAATCCACCAAATGATATCCGCACAAGTAAAATATGGGCAGTTCGGTCACCTGTTATAGGGTAATCGACAATCGCACAACCGCCTGCCTTACTGCACATGTCCCATTCGGTGTTTGTTTCCCTTGCAACGGCATATCCACCCCTCTTCGTTTACAGGAAAAGGGAAAATACCTCATAATTATAACCAACTCAATAGCCAACTAACCCACACCCATGACATTTTCTACATTGATGTGAGAGTCATGATTATATCATGTGCATAATACACCTAATTTTACTTCATTTGGATTAAATGCGCATAATTTTAATTGTAGGATAGATTCTTTCTTATCTTTAGTTACGTTTGCCTTCCCGCGTTTCTTTGTCAGCCTGCTTAAACCAAAGCAAAAATTCTGATCCTGTGGTAAAGTGAAAATCATGTAAGTAACTATAATGTTTTTCAAATGGGAAGCGTTCTACTCTGCAGCGAATGAGACGCGTTATCGTGCTCTGCGTTGCCAGGTCGCTATCCCACCCTTTTCATATTTTCCTCTCACTGCATGCAAATCTGACTGACGAATAATGCAATGTATTATGAAAACTATTTGAGGTAATAAGCTGTGGTTTTTACAGTTCTGCTACTACATTACTCCCATCTTTCTCGTGAATTATTTTTTGCAAAATTTGAATATTTTTTCTTAGTGCAAATAACATTTATTAGAGACGGAATCACTTAGCGCGTTATGCGGGAATGCAACAGGTCAATACAGCAGCACTCCAATTGGCTGCCGGCCTGGTGGTGCTCTAGAACAAACCTCATCCCATTTGAAAGTCACTGTAATTAAGTTAAACTGTTGAGAAGAAAAGTTACAAATTAAACTTAAAGGTGAACTGTTGCTATTTATCAATTTAGTAGTTCAAGTAACTGTAAAGGGATGGTTAAAGCGCTCCACGCACACTGACGAGCCCAAAACCTTTATCTAGGTAACTCACCCCACCAGAGATTCGAACTTGAGATCTTTTAAATGTGAGGCAAGGATACTGAAACCACACTGTGGAAGTAGTCGGTGCTCGCATTGTAGTGTTCAAGGCGGAGATTCCTCTGTTCTCTCTCTCTCTCATTTTCTCTTTCCATTCTTCTCCAGCTTTATATCTCTGATTTTCTCCCTCTCTTTCCTTTTTCATCTTTTTGCCACTTTTTCCATCGTCCTCAAACCTTCTCTCTCTCCTGGAACTCAGATGTACGAATACATACATTGTAGCTCATAATAAATTATCTTTAGCACTCCATTAACAAAAGCGCTTTTTCTAAAGTGTTAATAAATCAAAACATTAGTCAACGATTTAGCGCGCCGTTACTTATCACTGTAACGCGAAGGTAACAATGCTGTTTCTCATGATAACCACTGTATTATAATAATCCCATGACGCTACATCCCGCGTGTCAACCCGACCACAGGCCTACGCCCGCATAAGTACGACAGAGGAGGTGATGTGGCCAGTATTACGCTTCAAAGGGGAGAAAAGTTGGTTTTCTGGAACCACTGCCTATCGCAACTACGATTATGAATGGGCAGCGATCTTGTACTCGGGACTTAAAATCCACAACCCCATGGTTGAAATCGAACTCAGCATGTGTGGCCGAAAACTAGAGCACTATACTATAACCCCACTGTGTCACGTCACAGGTAAACCGGTATACGCTCAGGAGTAAAGATGACTATAGCGTAGTAAAGAAAAATAGCTATAACTTTATAAATATTTATCCTGCAGAAATTTAAAAAAATACCAAAACTTGTCAGATATATTATGCTTATAAACTTTTGTTACAAAGTGTTTTCCAAAATAGCATAATGTCCATATAGGTATCTAATTGGAACCTACCATTAAAGATAATTAACATGCCATATAACCTATTGTTTTGCTGTTTGATTGCAGTTTATTTTTTGCTTCTAATTCACGTATACATATACACAGTTACAAACACCCATGATCGAACCCACGATCTCCTATGCCACGAAGCACCAAAGCTAGGCACCGAACGCGGCCATGAGGACCGGCAGTGTTCGTACTGGGACAAAAATCACAGACACAGCGTTGCAGATTTGCCAACAGACAGGCGGTAATTTCTGTGCCGAGTGATACAGCGAAACATACGTTATGCATTGTACTATACACATTGTACCATGATGTTAGATTTGACGGCCGCGCCGTGGCCGAGTGGTTACACCTCTCACCTAGACGGCCCGGGTTCGATCCCAAGCGACCGCATGTGAGATTTGTGGCGGACATAGCGGCGCAAAAGTTCCTCTTCTCCAGAGTCCATTAACTAATCAGTTGGCAATACCTGCAGTGTCAGACACCGGTGATCCAGGAATGTTCACCACAATCACCAGTGACCGTACCTGGCGACCGTCACCGTGTCGGGGTGTGAAATGAGCCTTAGTGTGCTAAACGAGTCTTTCTGCATTATGCCAGAGTTATTCAGTACACATCACATGTCCATTACGCAACATGCATAAACATCAATACAATTATGCCCAAGCCAGTCATCCTGAGCAGGTGAACTTCCCATATACTTCACAATCGTTACGGTTTGGTCGTCAAGGCATTTAACGAAAGCGTCACGTACAATGGCGTCTATTCCAGTGGAATTTAACTGTACTCCGGGTATACTTGTAGTTCATTCCAGTATTCTGTCTCTGAATATTTAATTCAAATGCTCGTATATGACATAGCAGCACTCAAGTCTGCTCGACATGTTGTTAAAGGCGGGCTGGGAAACACACACTAGAATTCGGAGTGCCCCGAGTTCGATCCTCAGCTACCGCCAACTCTGACCATCTATTTTCCGAGTAGATAAGTAAATGGTTTCTCAACTACCATGATTACCTTTTCATCATTTTTTACCTTCTCTACTTGGTACTTAGGTATTTAAATTTTCAGAAAAATTATATTTACGTCTATTATATGGAAAATTTTAAAAAATTAGATTTTCTGAAATATGGCTCTAACGATTTTAAATGAAAAATAAAATGTGAATCTTGAATGTTCTGGACATAGCCTCTGAAGGTCTTTTTATTCTGGATGAATATTGCTGAATTCTGCATAACTGGTAAACTATAAGAGACAGAACAAAGACCTACTGCACAAAAAATGTAGATCTCGTTAAACCACACACTTTATGTTATGTACGATTTTTTCCGTAGATCTGACCATTTTTCAAATTCCTTGTTATTGATTTTAGTTTTAAAATGCTTAAAACATTTCACATACGGGAATTTCTCAACTCCAGGTCATACAAAGAAATGGATATCAACTTACAAGAAAGCAAGTATAAGACCGTTTCTGCTGATGTTCATCTCGATTCGCTTGAAGAGGTAGAAGAATAAGCTTTTTAACAATAATTTGTTACAGAGTTGTAGACAACGTCATGTGAATTGAACTCTTCAGGCTTTTCCTTAATACTGTGTCCATCACATGATTTCAGGTGTGCTTCTAGGTGCCGGACAGATGGTGCGAATGCATGCTCAAGGGAATGAACCTGCTCCCTGTGGACAGGACTGGCTGGTTGATTGGTCGTTTGATCGGCCTCTGGGCAGATCCAGCAGTAAGAAGGGCCTTCTAGCCAGGAATTGATAGCCGCTTCTGGGTGTCTAAGAAGCTAGAAGCCTTCTGTAGTTCCCTCAGTTTATCCCTTCCTCCTGAGGGGTGGTGACGAATTGTTCTCCATTGTATAATCTAAACCTAAAGGTGGTCAGGAATATATAAAAAAGCGATGGAAAAAGTGAAAGGGGACAACAAAGCGAAAAATCTGATGTGTTCCATTCTCATAACTTTCTCTACATCTTTGCAGTAAATTATTCTATTTACTTCATCTAATCGAGAAAAAATTAGCAGAAATAGTCTTATTACTTGATTCCTTGTATAAGAGGGTAACATAGGTTAAAGTGATAGTCAAAAGCTGGTTTCTTTGTGACTGAATTTCCTTTGTTTGTATTCCTGTATGAGAAAAATATTTTTCAAAGCTGAAACCAAACATAAGGAATATCTCAAAAACGATCAACTCCACACAAAAATCCATTTAACTTAAATTATGTATTTTAACGTGTTGTACATTTTTTGTGCGGTAAGTTTTTTGTCCATCTCTTACAGTTTAGCAGTTATGCAAAATTCTGTAAAATTCTTCCAGAATAAAGTAGTCTCCAGAGGCTATTCCCAGAAAATTCAAGATATACATTTTATTTGTCAGCTAAATTTCTTTAATATACGATATTTTAATTAAAATCGTTAGAGCCATTTTAAGGAAAATGAAATTTTCGAAAAAGTTTCATGTAAAGGGTGATTTGGGGTGGGGGGATTTTTCTCAAAATCTTCGTGTCGCATCCCTGGAAGATACTAAACTTAAATACCAAGTTTGGTATTTTTCCGACTTTTCGGTTTTGAGTTATCGTGTTCGCAGACACACGGACACGCACACACACGGACCTTTTTCTGAAAATGCTTTTTTTTGGATACAGGGGAGCCTAAAACATATATTTCCGGTGATATCTCGGTATCGTATTTTTGGGTGGAGTATAATACCTTCTCTATACACTATGTACATAGTACGTGTAGAGAAAGTAGAACGTATTTATTAAAACAAAGACAGGTAATGCACTAAGGTAACGAGTTAGAGCACTACCATATTTCCTTTTACTTTTAAGAACTAAGTAATAAGAGCATTCTGCTAGTGTTTAATACGATAAGCATTGTGTAGAAAGAAGAATAATTTTTTGTATGGTGTTAAAAATCTGATGTGTACCAATCATATGATTTTCTTTGTCTATTCTGCAAACAAAATATTGTTACTAAAGATTATTCTTTTATCTACATAGAGTTTATCAAATTACTCGAAATGGTCTCATTACATAATTCCTTATAAGTGGAAGGGAAATATTAGAGTACCTAAGCTAAATCAAAGGTATTGCGAAAATGTTTGTCCCAGTGACTGAGGACCCACCTCCTACAGCAAAAACATGTTATGTCTTTATGTACATAGCTACTTGCAAAGCTATGGCATATTGTTTCTGCCTTTTCTGAATCTTGTGTGAAGTGTAAGTGTAGTCAGTTTTTTACTTGCTCTATACGTACTATGTACATAGTGTATAGAGAAGGTATTGCACTCCACCAAAAAAATTCGATACCGAGATTTCACCGGAAATATGTTTTAGGGTCCCCTGTATCCAAAAAAAGTATTTTCAGAAAAAGGTCCCTGTGTGTGTCCGTGTGTCCGTGTGTCGGTAAAATACCAAACTTGGTATTTAAGTTTAGTGTCTTCCAGGGATGCGACACGAAGATTTTGAGAAAAATCGCCCCACCTCAAACTACCCTTTACATGGAACTTTTTTCGAAAATTTTGATTTTTTAAAAAATGGCTCTAACGATTTTGATTAAAATATCATATATTAAATATATTTACCTGACAAATAAAATGTATATTTTGAATTTTCTGGGAATAGCCTCTGAAGACTACTTTATTCTGGATGAATTTTGCGTAACTACTAAACCGTAAGAGATGGAGAAAAACTTAACACACAAAAAATGTAGAACACGTTAAAACACACAATTTATGTTATAACATTTTTTTTTCCTGGAGTTGATCGTTTTTGAGATATTCCTTTTTCTTGATTTCAGCTTTGAAAAACTTACACTTTTCTCATACAGGAATTAGTCAACTCCTGTCCATACAAACAAAGGAACATCAGTCACATAGCAACCAGCTTTCGGCTTTCACTTTAACCTATGGTACTCCCTTATTTCGCTTCTACTTAAAATAAAGCAAGAAATAAGACTATTTCTGCTAATTTTTCTCGATTAGCATGAAATAAATAAAAGATAAGCTTATTAACAATAATTTGTTACAGAGATATAGAGGAAGTCATGTGAATGGAACACATCAGATTTTTTATTATCCCCGTATAAAGAAATCAGAGTTTTTCCCCCTTAAATCTGAAATACAAACTGCGATAAAGTACTTTGTTTTGGAGAGTTTAATCTAATAGAAATACAAACGGAATTAAGATCCGAAATTAAAGGATATTTAACTTTATTTTCTATGTTACACACCAACTTGCTGAATTTATGCATGCTCATACTTCTACTCAGAGAGTCCTAAAACCGCTATAACCATTTAAAGTGCTACAAAAATTGGCCACGCTTTAGGAACTTGACTTTATAAGATCTGGGTTGGGCGGGTCCACTATATTTTACATGAAGTTTTGGGTGAGAGAATGTCCTCCACTTGATGGATGCCGCTTAGTTTTTAAATGGACGAAAAGCGCATTCGAATGAAATGTTTCAAGGTTCTTCAAACTTATTCTCAGAATATTCACAACATTAAAGGAAACATAGCTGCATCACTATACAGCAAGTAACTGGTGAAGGCGCACCAGAAAGTGTTCCATTCACATGACTTTCTCTACATCATTGTAACAAATTACTGTTCATAAGTTTATTCTCCTATCTACTTCATTCTAAACCGACACTCAAAAGTTTTAAAATATGGAATTGAAACCCCTTTCTTTGCGTGTCCAAGCGCTGACAAGTTCCCGTATGAGAAAACTTCTATTTTAAAACTGAAATTAATAACAAGGAATACCTCGAAAACGGTCAACACCACGAGAAAAAAAAAGTATATGACATAAATGTGTAGTTTAGCGAGATCTATATATTTTGTGTAGTAAGTTTTTGTCTATCTCTTACGGTTTACTAGTTATGTAAAATTCAGCAAAACTTCATCCAGAATAAACAGGTCTTCAGAAGCTATTCCCAGAAAATTCAAGATACACATTTTATTTGTGATGGAAATGGTTTAAATAGGTGGTATTTTAATCAAAATTGATGGAGCCATTTTTGAGAAAATTTCGTAAATTTTTTCCATGTAAAGGGTAGTTTGGGGTGGGGAGATTTTCTTGAATAGTCTTCCTGTCGCATCCATGGAAGATACCAAAATTGAATACAAAGTTTGGTATTTAACGGTCTTTTCGTTTTTGAGCTATGCTGCACACACACACTCACACACACACACGCACACACACACACACACACACACACACACACACACACACACACGGACATTTGTCTAAAAATGTGTTTTGGGTTCAGGGAGTGCTAAAACATGTATTTCCGGTGAAATCTCAGTATCAAATTTTTGGGTGGAATACATTACTTCCTCTATACACTATGCACATAGTACGTTTAGAGAAAATAAAAAGAAGGTTCTATTTATGAATATAATGAGTTAATGGCTACACGGTTTTCTGGGATTTTCACAGCATAGTGTTCTTGGACTCCATTCAGAAGGGAATGCTACGCTTCAGTCCGAGACTGAAGGATTCTTATTCATGCTAAACATCAACACCTTGCAAAAGGTTCACCTTCATCACCAAAATGTGCCTTCGCGCATGTCTGGGTTTACTGTTGCGAAACTGCATGGCCTTCGCTTCCATATTCGCCGTATTTGGCTCCCAGTGATTACTTTGTTCCCAAACCAGAAATTGACTGCGTGGATGAAGATTCACGTGAAATAATGGAACTGAAGAAGACCCATATGTTTTACTGTTGAACAAATATTGTTTTATAAAGTACCTATTAAAAATTGGAAAGTCGTTGGACAAGGCGACCGTTAAATGGAACGGAAAAAAAAGAAAATAATGATAAAAAGTCTTATGTATACCAATCACGTGACTTTGTTTACATCTCTGCAACAAATCATTCTTAAAAAGCTTATACTTCTATTTACTTCATGCTAATCAGTAAAAAATTAGCAGAATTAGCCATATTACTTGCTTCCTTGTAAGTAGAAGCGAAATAAGGGAGTACCATAGGTTAAAGTGATAATCAAAAGCTGGTTGCTATGTCACTGAAGTTCCTTTGTTTGTATGGACAGGAGTTGACAAATTCCTGTATGAGAAATGTATAAGTTTTTTATAGCAGAAACCAAAAATAAGGAATGTCTCAAAAAACGACGAACTCCACGAAAAAAATGTATATAACATAAATTGTGTGTTTTAACGTGCTCTACATTTTTTGTGTAGTAAATTTTTGTCCATCTCTTACGGTTTAGCAGTTATTCAAAATTTAGTAAAATTCATCCAGAATAAACTACTCTTCAGAGGCTATTCCCAGAAAATTCAAGATATACATTTTATTTGTCAGGTAAATATCTCTAATATACGAAATTTTAATCAAAATCGTTAGAGCCATTTTTGAGAAAATCAAAATTTTCGAAAAAAGTTCCATGTAAATGGTAGTTGGGGGTGGGGGATTTTTCTCAAAATCTTCGAGACGCATTCCTGGAAGATACTAAACTTAAATACCAATTACCAATACTTTTCGTTTTTGAGTTATCGTGTTCACAGACATACGGACACACACACACGGACCTTTTTCCGAAAATGCTTTTTTTTTAGATAAAGGGGACCCTAAAACATATATTTCCGGTTAAATCTCGGTATCGATTTTTTGGTGGAGTGCAATACTTTCTTGTAAGGAGAAGGGGAATAATGGGATACACCAGGCTAAAACGATACTCAAATCTTTTAAAAGCTGGTTGCCACGAGGATGAAATCCATTTCTTTGCATTGCCAGGAGCTGACAAATTCCCGTATGTGAAAACTTGAAGTATTTTAAAACTGAAACCTATAAAAATCTGATGTGTTCCATTCACATGACTTTCTCTATCTATAGCTCTGCAACAAAATATTGTTAAAAAGCTTATGCTTCCTTCATGTTAAGCGAGAAGAAATTAGCAGAAATAGCCTTATTACTTGCTTCCTTGTTAGTAGAAGGGAAATAAGAAGGTACATACGTTAAAGTGATAGTCAAAAGCTGGTTGCTATGTGACTGAAGCTCCTTTATTTGTATGGACAGGAGTTGATAAATTCCTGTGTGAGAAAAGCATACGTTTTTTTAAGGTGAAATAAAAAAAAAGGAATAACTCAAAAGCGATTAACTCTACGAGAAAAAAATATATAACATAAATTGTGTGTTTTAACGTGCTCTACACTTTTTGTGTGATAAGTTTTTATCTATCTCTTACGGTTTAGCAGCTATGCAAAATTCCGTAAAATTCATCCAGAATAAAGTAGTCTTCAGAGGCTAATCCCAGAAAATTCAAGATATACATTTTATTTTTCTGGTAAATATCTTTAATATACGATATTTTAATCAAAATCGTTAGAGCCAGTTTTGAGAAAATCAAAATTCTCGAAAAAAGTTCCATGTAAAGGGTAGTTTGGGGTGGGGGGATTTTTCTGAATAGCTTCGTGTCGCATCCCTGGTAGACACTAAACTTAATTACCAAGTTTGGTATTTTACCGACTTTTCGTTTTTGAGTTATCGTGTTCACAGACACACGGACACAGGACACACTGACACACGGACACACGGACCTTTTTGTGAAAATGCTTTTTTTGGATATTGGGGACCCTAAAACATATATTTCCGGTGGAATCTCGGTATCGAATTTTTGGGTGGAGTGCAATACCTTCTCTATACACTATGTACATAGTGCGTATAGAGAAAGTAATAAGAAATATCTCTAAAACGTTTAACGAGAGCTACATCTTTTGTAGCAAGTTCTTCTCTATCTTTTACTGGTTATGCAAAATCCAGCTAAATTCACCCCGAATAAAGAGGCCTTCAGAGGCAATTCCCAGGAAAATCAAGATATGCATTTAATTTGTAGTATATATATTTTTAATATGCGGTATTTTAAATGAAATCGTTAGAGCCATTTTTAAAAAAAAAAATCAACATTTTCGAACACTTTTCCATGTAGAGGGCAATTTGGGATGGGGGATTTTCCTCAAAACTTTCGTATCGCATCCTTGGACGATACTAAACTTATATATGAAGTTTAGTATTTTACTGATTTTTCATTTTGGGGTTATCGTGTTCAAAGAAACACACAAACATACACACACGCGCGCGAGGACTTTTTTCCAAAAATGCTTTATTTGGATTCAGGGGGTCCCTAAACATGTATTTCCGGTGAAATCTTGGCATCGAGTTTTTGCGTGCATTACTACCCTCTCTCTCTCTCTCTCTCTCTCTCTCTCTCTCTCTCTCTCTCTCTCTCTCTCTCTCTCTCTCTCTCTCTATATATATATATATATATATATATATATATATATGTGTGTGTGTGTGTGTGTACATAGTACTTGTAGAGAAAGTAAAGAGAGCACAGTGTTAGTAAGTATACTGTTCCTAGAACAGAGAATCATATGCTGTAAAGAATGGGTGTATGAACATTATTAATGCTGATTCTATATATATGCGACCAATCTCAGCATTGAAGACACTTTAAATATGAATGCGTATACATCAACAAAGTAAATTATATACAATGTATGTTAACGTTGCTCCTATTTATTGAATGTGTTATGCCAGATAAAGTAAGAGCGACATTAGATATTATGCATTAAACCAGCGCTATGGCTCAATCATATATTGAAAGGTTTAATTACATCCTTCTTAATTTAATTAATTTATTTTTATTTTCTCTACACTTACTATATACATAGTGTATATAGAATGTATTGTTTTGCACCCAAAAATTCGATAACGAAATTTCACCGCAAATACGTTTTGAGACCCCTGAATCAAAAAAATAAAGCATTTTTAGAAAATGTTCCTGTGTATGTGTATGTTTGGAAACAGCATAGCTCAAAAACGAAATGACCGTTAAATACTGAACTTGGTATTTAAGTTTGGTATCTTCCAAGGATGCAACACGAAGATTTTCAAGAAAATCCCCCCTCCCCCAACTACCCTTTATATGGAGACAATTTCGAAAATGTTGATTTTCTCCAAAATAGCTCTAATGATTTTATTAAAACATTGTATATTATTTACATGACAAATAAAATGTATATCTTGAATTTTCTAGGAATACATCTTTATTCTAGATAAATTTTGGTGAATTTTACATAACCGAAAACCGTAAGAGATGGACCAAACGTTACTTAATAGAAAATGTAGAGCTCGTTAAAACACACAATTTAGGTTATATATATTCGTGGATTTGATCGTTTTTTTTAGATATTCCTTGTTATTGGCCCCAGCTTTAAAATACTTGTACATTTCTAATACGTGAATTTGTCATCTCCTGTCCATACAAACAGGGGAATTTTGGTCACAAGCAACCAGATTTTGACTATCACCTTGGCCTATGGTATTCCCTTTTTTCCCTTCTACTTACGTGGAAGCATTTAATAAGACTGTTTCTACTATTTTTTTTCTCGATTAGCACGAAGTAAATGGAAGAGTAAACTTTTTAACAATACTTTTTTGCAGAGATGTAGAGAAAGTCACGTGAATGGACCACATCTGAACTGTCTTAATTTAATTTATAGTAAACGCTTTGAAAAGTTGAGATGCTTGACAAAAGGTTCATTTTCCTTTAAGATGTAGGAAAACTAAAGCTGTATGTTGTTTTTTGACGTTGCTGCGAGTTGCTGTACTTTTTACGTAAACGTAGTAGATTCGCTTGTGGTGAATTCTTAACTCCCAGATCGCGAAATTTTACTGAAATTAAAATTTTAACGAAATTATCTATAGTTTAAAGTAAACTTGCTTAAATAAGAATAAAGCATTTGATGTTTTATCTTAAAGCTTTAATTATTGTTGTATACAATTATTCGTATCTACTGTACCATTTTAAAATTTGACCACTGTACCATTTTTATCGGAGCTTGTTAATGTTAATCCAAGGGCATTTATTCGCAAGAAAAAATTACCTGATATAGGAAGTTTACAAAACAATGGAAATACTAGAAATGTTTACTTTCTCTATACGCACTATGCACATAGTGTATAGAGAAGGTATTGCACTCCACCAAAAATTCGATACCGAGATTTCACCGGAAATATATGTTTTGGGGCCCCTGTATCCAAAAAAAAGTATTTTCAGAAAAAAGCCCGTGTGTGTGTGTGTCCGTGTGTCTGTGACGACGATAACTCAAAAACGAAAAGTCGGGAAATTCTCAAATTTGGTATTTAAGTTTAGTATCCTCCAGGGATGCAACACGAAGATTTTGAAAAAATTCCCCCACCCCAAACTACCCTTTACATAGAACTTTTTTCGAAAATTATGACTTTCTCAAAAATGGCTATAACGATTTTGATTAAAAGTTCGTATATTAAAGATATTTACCTGGCAAATAAAATGTATATTTTGAATTTTCTGAGAATGGTCTCTGAAGACTACTTTGATCTGGGACAATTTTACGGAATTTTGCATAACTGCTAAGCCGTAAGAGACGGACAAAAACTTAAAACACAACAAATGCAGAGCACTTTAAAACACACAATTTATGTTATATACATTTTTTTTCGTGGAGTTGATTGGTTTTAGATATACCTTGTTTTTGGTTTCAGCTTTCAGAATCATACTTTTCACATACAGGAATTTAACAATCCCTGTCCATACAAACAACGGAACTTCAGTCACATAGCAACCAGCTTTTGACTATCTCTTTAACCTATGGTACTCCCTTATTTCCCTTCTACTTACAAGGGAGCAAGTAATACGACTATTTCTACTAATTGTTTCTCGATTAGCATGAGGTAAGTAGAAGGATTGGCTTTAAAACAATAATTTGTTACAGAGATATAGAAAAAGCCATGTGAATGGAATACATCAGATTTTTATTTAAATGTTAACAAACTAGTAGTTAAACTTATTTTTCACTTGAATATTCAAAAAGGGAATTAGAACTACTAAAATATTGGTAACAGCTTTTTTCCATCTAAGCGGCCCGGGTTCGATCCCAAGCGGCCGCATTCGGTTTCCCCCGCCACTCATTCCACCAATTGCTCCATCATTATCTTTACATTTATCAATTTCGCTTGCATTTCATATCATCCACTTCCTCATGTTCATGCCTGGTTACGGGCTGACCCCTATTATCAGGTTCTCCATTCTGTGGCTTCGTGCCGTTGGCTCCCCGACAGACTTCTGATCTCTTGGAGGATGTCAGTCCTACAAATACGAGGAGGGTAAGCCGATTACGAAACGAAAAACTCTGATGTGTACCATTCCCATGACTTTCTCTATATACCTGCAACAAATTATTTTTAAAAAGCTTATACTTCTATTTACTTTATGCTAATCAGAAAAAATGAGGAGGAATAGTCTTATTACTTGCTTTCTTGTAAGTATAAGCGAAATAAGGGACAACCATAGGTTAAAATGATAGTCAAAAGCTGGTTGCTATGTCAATGAAGTTCCTTTGTTTATATGGATAGCAGTTGACAAGTTCCTGTATGATAAATGTATAAGTTTTTCATAGCAGAAACCAAAAATAAGGAATGCCTCAAAAACGACGAACTCACGAATAAAATCTATATAACATAAATTGTGTGTTTTAACGTGCTCTACATTTTTTGTGTAGTAAGTTTTTGTCCATCTCTTACGGTTTAGCAATTATTCAAAATTCAGTAAAATTCATCCACAATAAACTACTCTTCAGAGGCTATTCCCAGAAAATTCAAGATATACCTTTTATTTGTCAAGTAAATATCTTTAATATACGAAATTTTAATCAAAATCTTTAGAGCCATTTTTGAGAAAATCAAAATTTTCGAAAAAAGTTACATGTAAAGGGTAGTTTAGGGTGGGGGGAATTTTCCTCAAAATCTTTGTGTCGCATCCCTGGAAGATACTAAACTTAAATACCAAGTTTGGTATTTTACCGCCTTTTCGTTTTTGAGTTATCGTGTTCACAGACACACGAACACACTGACACACGGACACACAGACACACACACACGGACCTTTTTCTGAAAATATTTTTTTTTGTACAGGGGATCCTAAAACATATATTTACGGTGAAATCTTGGTATCGAATTTTTGGGTGGATTACACTACTTCTCTATCCCTATGTACATTGTACATCCGGGGCTAGAGAAAGTAAAAATCTGATGTGTACCATTCACATGACTTTCTCCATATCCCTGCAACAAATTATTCTTAAAAAGCTTATACTTTTATTTACTTTATGCTAATCGAGAAAAAAATAGCAGAAATAGTCTAATTACTCGGTTCTTTGTAAGTAGAAGCGAAATAAGGGACAACTGTAGGTTAAAGTGATAGTCAAAAGCTGGTTACTATGTCAATGAAGTTCCTTTGTGTATATGGATAGGAGTTGACAAGTTCCTGTATGAGAAATGTATACGTTTTTCATAGCAGAAACCAAAAATAAGGAATGTCACAAAAACGGCGTACTCCACGAAAAAAATGTATATAACATAAATTGTGTGTTTTAATGTGCTCTACATTTTTTGTGCTGTAAGTTTTTGTCCATCTCCTACGGTTTAGAAGTTATTCAAAATTTAGTAAAATTCATCCAGAATAAACTACTCTTCAGAGGCTATTCCCAGAAACTTCAAGATATACATTTTATTTGTCAAGTAAATATCTTAAATACACGAGATTTTTATCAAGATCGTTAGAGCCATTTTTAAGAAAATGAGGACTTTCGCATTTTTTTCCATGTAAATGGTAGTTTGGGGTGGGGGATTTTCTTGAAAATCTTCGTGTCCCATCCTTGGAAGATACCAAACTTAAATACCAAGTTTGGTTTTTAACGGTCTTTTCATTTTTTAGTGATTATGCCCATAGACACACACAGACAGACGGACAGACAGTCACACACATGGACATTTTTCTAAAAATGCTTTTTTTTTATTCAGGGGGTCTCAAAACATATATTTCCGGTGAAATCTCGGTATCGAATTTTTGGGTGTAGTACAATACCTTCTCTATACACTATGTATATAGTGCGTATAGAGAAAGTAAAAATTATCGTATTATCATGTAAACATCACATTGTTACGGGTGATTAATTCATATTTTTATGCAAAATATACGAATAACTTTAATATAAAGACATCCATTCTGCTTACATTGTTTGTATGAGCCGAAATGTGCAGGTGAGAATGTATGTATAGTATAGACATACAGAATAAATTCCTCGGTCTATTATTATGATAACCCCTTTCTTCAAAAAGGTACAAGGTCTTTGGTATAAAGCTTGACCGGCCGCACGGGGTTTTACATCTGGGTAGCACGCCATGCTATAGCCGGCAGATCCAGACCTGCGTCCTCGCTTCTTAAATATGAATTTCTGCAAACCTGTTCATAAAATGTAAAAAAAAAAAAAAAAAAAAAGTAGCTTTTACCTCTTGCCATATTCCTCACATAAACAAGACATTTAGATTGACGATTTAGTTTGACCACTGTAATATTTTCGTATTTCTTCCAGTTCAATATGCAAGTGATTTTTATTGCGATAATTCAGGATTTTCGCCAGTTTTGTTTACGTCTTCGAATGCATTTCTTGCTTCGCACCGAACAGTAGTCTCAAGTTTATTGAAGGCTGGAAGGAGACAAATGTGCAGAAAACTTCAGGTTTAGTTCTTCACAAGTACCACGAGACGATTCGTATTCAAAATGTTAACATATATACGTTACACTAAAGATAATTGCCTTCCTATGTTTGAAAATGAAAGCGTCAATGGCTACGTGGTAACTGAAGGACAGAAGACTTGTCGTGAGTGCGGGATGTGGGAAGCCAGCAGCACTGGGTCTGACGTACAATACCTTAGGGGTAGTCAGGTTTTATATCGCATATCCTGTAATACCCAAAACATATTTATTTTTGCAGAAGGCATATAGAGTGATGTAAATCTGATCTTTATAGCACCATTTAGACTTGAGACCATTGTTGGAGTAGATGTCTGATCATCCAACCCGTTATACGTATTTCATCGAGCGAAAACTATTATGTTTTTTTCAAATGGGAAGAGTTCTACTGTGCAGTGAATGAAATGCGTTATCGTGCTCTGCGTTGCCAGGTCGCTAACCCCACTCCTTTCATATTTCCCTCTCTCTCTCTCTCTCTCTCTCTCTCTCTCTCTCTCTCTCTCTCGCACACTGGGCATGCAAATCTGCTTGGCGACATAATGTTTATTCATGTGTATTATGAGAACTATTTGAGCTAGAAATCTAGTTCTTACGGTTTTGCTATGAACATTACTCGCTCTCTTCCTCGTAAATTATTTTTTGCAAAATGTAAATATTTTGTCTTAGCGTAAGTAGTATTTACGAGAGGCGGAATCACTTAGCGCGTTTCTCCCCAGCTAAGCGCGAATGCAATTTGTCAACACAGCAGCACTCCGATTGGCTGCCGGCCTGGTGGCGCTCAAGGACAAACCTCATCCCATTTAAAAGTCACTTGTAGTCACCTCACTAATGGCAACGTAATAAATTTCATTTTTCGCATAAGAAAGCTCATAAATACACAAATATGTGATTAAAACATATATGTTTTGAGTGATGATATGGTAAATGCAAAGAATAATGCCGGAGACATTTAACCCTTTCCATTACAATGTCGATACTTGGAATCATTGTTGTCCGAATTTGTTGTTCAAAATATGGTAACAATTTGAAGGATTAGCTTAGAATAATCCTCCATCGTTGTTGGTATAAGTTAGTGTTTTGTCACAACTTAAAATAAAAAAAAAAACCTACTTATTTTATATAAATGCAAAAATGCAAAATATTTATTCCACTCAGTGCCATCAAGCCCATAAACATCCTGCATGCCAATCACCGTGTAATTTACGTAATTCCACCACTTCGTTTGCAGATATTTTGCTAACTGTAACAATATTTTTAATATATATCCGATATTCAAATCTTGTCAACATTGTTCAGTTATTAACCAAATAAATCAAGACTCAGAGATCAGGCAGGGGAAATTTCTAAGAGCAACGCATCAATTACATTCTCTCTGGTTTTAAAACCGTAAATAGAATGGAAATGGTAAAACTGATGCCCAGAAGAGGTGTTGGAAAGTGCCAAGCGTCTTCAACATAAAGGGTACCACATATAAGCTTTAAACATCTATGTTTCTTTTGTAGAAAATGGCCCTTTATACTCCAGTGCTAACTTCAGCATACAAAACAGACACATTAGTTTTTGTATGAAGGGTAACATACGAAGTTAATGTTAAAACATTATAGATATACTCACAAAACACCATTTAGGTTATTTTCAGGCTATGTCCAGCACAACAAAGTGGGAGAACAGAGGAGTAGGAAAACAAACGAGCACTTGTAAGCCGCATGACAACATTCAAGTACATAAACCTATTTTATCACGTACAACGTATGTTGACACAGCAATATGACCGAGCGAGCCGCAGAGGCCGGTCAGCCCGCAAACCTTCGTGGAGAGTACCGTTATGAAGATGATAATGTTGGGCAGGTTCACCTGCTGGCAGCATTTTCATCACCTCTGGTCTGGAAGTAGCAAAATACCTTCTACATTCCAAGCCAAAAGCAGAGCGGAGGAGTAAAACATCATCATGCTTGTTGGTCCAGTTCTTGTCTAGTTCTTCTGGTTGCAAATAAGAGCACAGAGTTCAGATTATTGCAGGTTATCTAACCATTTTCAAAAACTGATATGTTGCAATTACACAAATTCTACTGTGATGTCTATTATTTAATGACAAATAAAATGTGAATCTTGATTTTATTTTTATTTATCTATTTTTTTTTTTTTTTACTTTCTCCACTCGTACTATGTATACAGTGTATAGAGAAGGTATTGTATTCCACCCAAAAAGTCGATGTTCGAGATTTCACCGGAAATATGTGTTTTGGGGTCCCTTGAGTCCAAAAAAAGCATTTTTAGAAAAAGGCCCAAGTGTGTGTGTGTGTGTGTGTGTGTGTGTGTGTGTGTGTGTGTGTGTGTGGACAGCATAGCTCTAAAACGAAAAGACCACGAATAACCAAACTTGGTATTAAGGTTTAGTATCTTTCAAGGATGTGACATGAAGATTTTCAAGAAAATCCCCCCACCACAAACTACCCTTTACATGGCAAAATTTTCGAAAAATTTTGATTTTCTCAAAAATGGCTGTAACGATTTTGATTAAAATCCCGTATATTAAACATATTTACATGCCAAATAAAATGTATATCTTGAATTTTCTGGGAATAGCCTATGAAGAATTTTCTGGGAATAGCCTCTTTATTATGGATGAATTTTGCTGAGTTTTACTTAACTGCTAAACCGTAAAAGATAGATAAAATTTTGCTATACAAAAATATAAATCTCGTCAACATTTTAATTTATATCCTTTACGTTTTTGTTGTAGAGCTAACCGTTTCCGAGATATTTCAATTGTGAAGTACTCACACTTTTCTCCAGAATATTCAAACTGGAGTGACCGATCTTCGATTTCCTAGTTTTACCGTCATTTTGCTGAGGAATGTGTATTTCTAAAATGAAAATTAGGGAGACTTTATGCTATTAAATAATTATGCAACCAAAAAGAAGGGCTTAAAAATTCATTAACTGTGCATATCTAGAAATTACTCGACAATTTGAGCATTCTTTCCCGCTAAAATATGATTCATGGTTTTCGAAGTATTACATGTACAATTAAGACACTAGTTTATACAATGTTCTAAATTTAGACAGAAAAAACAGATGGGCAATTGAGTCTAGCTCGCATAAGTGATCATCAAAACGTATGGGTGGAGAGTGTAATGTAAAGTGCGCGGCCCAATTCGTCCGAAGGGGCATTTTCTAAGCGATATTTGCTTTGCTTGATTTATCAACGTTTCAAGCGATATAGTTCACTCAAAGATAAAACTCTTGTTTACAACATGTAGCAAAGGGTGGGAAATTGTTGGCATAAAGGGTGAAGGATTGCTTAACACAAACTAAATCAACTAATTTTTTTATCAATTCATAAAATTATAATAATCACTAAGTGTTTTGGAATTCGTCAAGTTTGGTAGTAGCGTCTCTACTCTAATTGGGTATTTCCTTTTGGATGTGATACTGATCAAAGAGGGCGTTTTTACGTACATTGCCTCGTACATAATAAGTAGAGAAGGTATTGCATTCCATCCAAAAATTTGATATCACTAAGGATATACATTTTGGGTTCCTGAATAAATAAAAGTATTCTTAAAAAAAAAAGGAAAAAAAAAAGAGGTCTGTGTGTGCCTGTATGTGTGTGCAGCACAACGCAAAAACGAAAAATCAGTTAAATACCAAACTTCATATTTAGCACCTTCCCAGGATGCTTTAGCCTGGTGCATTCCCTTATACTCTTGCACCTACAAAGAAATATATAATATGCACGTGTTTATCTACATTAACATGAAATAGAGTTAGTTTTTTACTCTCCCTATGTGTACGTAGTAGGTATATATGTAGAGAAGCTATTGCACTCCTCCAATAATACGATACATAGATTTCTCGGGAGATACACGTTTTAGGGTTCCTTGAATTAAAAAAAAGCAATTTTAGAAAAAGGTCCGTGTGTGTCTGTGAGCAATATGAATACAAAAGGAAAAGTCCATTGAATACCAAACTTTCTACTTAAGTTCGGTATCTTCCAAGGATGCGACACGAAGATTTTCTAGAAATCAAGAAATTCCCCACCCCAAACTACCCTACATGAAAGTAATTTCGAAAACTTTTGATTTTCTCAAAAAAAACTAATGATTTTGATTAAAATATTATATATTTAAGATATTTACATGACAAATAAAATGTATATCTTGAATTTTCATTCTGAAAGGAATTTTGCATAACTGGTAAACTATAAAAGACAGACAAAATCTGATGTAGTACACTCACATGACTTTCTCTACTGCTCTACAAACAAATATCTTCAAAACATTACTCTTCTTTCTACACAATGCTAATCGAGATAAACATTAGCAGAATGTACTTAATACCTAGTTCCTTTTAAGTAGAAAGGAAATAAGGAAGTGGGATGTGACTGTCATTGCCATTCGCCTCTTTGCTTGGCCAGAAGTAGAACAAAAGAAAAACTGACACTTCCTGTCTGAGAAAAGTATAACTACTTTACAATTGAAACCAATATCTCCGAAACGGTTACCTCCACAACAAAAACGTAAAGGACATAAATTGTGTGTTTTGATGAGATCTATATTTTTTGTGTAGTAATTTTTGTATATCTCTTACGGTTTAGCAGTTAGGAAACATTTGGCAAAATTCATCCAAAATAGAGGGTCTTTAGAAACTATTCCCAGAAAATTCCAGAATTACATTTTATTTTGGATGTAAATATCTTTGATATATGGTATTTTAATCAAAATCGTTAGAGCTATTTTAGAGAAAATCAAAATTGTCAAAACATTTTTCCATGTAAAGGGTAGTTTGTGGTGGGGGATTTTCTTGAAAATCTTCTTGTCGCATCCTTGGAAGAAATTAAACCTAAATACTAAGTTTGGCTATTGGCGGTCTTTTTGTTTTAGAGCTATGCTGTCCACACACACACACACACACACACACACACACACACACACACACTCCCTCACACAAACATGGACCTTTTTCTAAAAATGCTTTTATCGGACTCAGGGGACCCTAAAACATATTCCCGGTGAAATCTCGACATCGAATTTTTGGGTGGAGTACAATACCTTCATTATACACTATATACACTGTACATGTGGGATAGAGAAAGTAAAAATGTAGGTCTCAATAAAACTCACAATTTATTTCTATACAATTTTTTGGAAGGTTAACCATTTCTGGGATGTTCCTGGTTATCAGTTTCAATTTTAAAATACTTATAGTTTTCTCAAAGGGGTACATCATTCGTTTCATCTCCCTTTTGTTTTAGTCCTGGCCATGCAATGAGATCCGCATAGCAACAGCTTTGAAAAGATTTTACTATCGCTTTAGCCTAGTATACTATTCCCTTATTTCTATTTTATTTACAAGGAAATAAGTAATAAAGTTATTCTGCTAATGTTTATCTGGGCTAACATGAGGTAGATAGAATAATAATCTTTTGTAATGTGTTGTCGGATAGGTAGAGAAAACCATGTGAAAGGAACATATCCGATTTTTTAAAGAATAGTTTGTTGAATGGGTAGAGAATATGAATGATGTGGATGTAACAATTTAGATTTTTTAAGCTAATTTTAAGGTTTTATTTATATCTATGTGTTATAACGGCTTGATAATTTGTACCGCCAATTACTTCAGATATCCAAAATAACTGTTATGTTTTATAAGCGTAGTTTCATTCATTTATGTGTGTTTATATAAAATTCATCCTTGGTAAAGGCAGAAGTGAAATGTAATTCATATATAAGGACATTTTAATAAATTGTATTTATTTTACACACATGAAAAATAAAGTCCGTTAGGCATCAAAAATATGCGTGGCAGCCCTGAGGTGAATAGATAACAATTTATCCGAAAGCAGTACAGAACTCTTCTACCTGCAAAGGAGAGAGAGAGAGAGAGAGAGAGAGAGAGAGAGAGAGAGAGAGAGAGAGAGAGACTGACAGACAGAGTAACGTAATAAGTAAACAAGGGGGAAAATCGAACGAGCATAGCTTTTCTGATCTGTAATAACGAACTTCGATAATAAACCCACTTGACAAACATGAACCGAACACAGTGCGTGTTTTGCATGACACTAATTGATACATCGAACGAGCCATAACCTCACCAAGCCTTCTCTTCTACAAATGTTGTGTGTGTATAGCTTGCATGCGCCGTGACGATAGTTGTTTGTTTTAAATATTCTGTAGCATCATCCTGACATTCTTTTGTTGTTTTATCGTCATTTTGTGAAGATACTACACTTGTAGTGTCAACCGGTGCGCACAATGCAAACTTGGTGAGTTTACATTTCCTTTGATGAATGAACTATTGTTTGTTGTATACATAATACTTTGGAAAATATAGCATTTTCAAAACGAATTAATCTGTGCTTACAAGTATTTCAAATATTTGGAGAATAGTAGCCAGTTTAAGAAAGATAGCACATGTAATATCTACCATTCCTTGAATATCAGGGAATCCCCCCCCTCATTACGAATTACTTGGAAATTTGAAAAACTGAATGTTTAAGGGATAAAGGATGGATTAAGCATAAAAATCTTCTAGATCATTGCAAATAAAGACTATGCTGAGAATAAGTGGAATTAACGTTGGATCAGTTAGAAAAACCTACCATCTGAGGCAGAGGGAACAACCTTTGCATTTATTTCTTCTCTCGAGTAAGGTTGTCAGTAAAATTCTGATGTTACTCCTGGTCCTTCTACGATATAACAAGATGATTTTATAGATTTTTAATACTTATTAGACTTTCATGGACTTATTATATAATTGAGACTTAATGTAACATTATTTAAAGGACAAACTGCTCATAGAAACATTACTCTTATAAAAAGTCTGACATGTTCTAGTTCAATAATTTTCTTTTCCTGTTCTACAAAGGCTTATTTTCCCATTTATTTTTATAGTGTTTAACGCCCGCTTTTACTACTTTGACAGTGATAATAGCTGGAATGAAGATGGAGCTCCGGTGGAATGTGATGGCGGGGGAACCCGGAGAAAACCCGCCCCTGCACCAAATCTCATATGCCGTCGCTTGAGCTCGAGCCTGGTCCGTCTAACTACTAGGCCACGGCTCGGCCTTATTGTCCCATTGTAATCAAGATAAACATTAGCAGAAATACTCTTATTTCCTTGTAGAATAGTTGGCTGGTACATTCCGGAGGGGGTTCCACACTGCAGCCACCATGGAATGATTGTACGTCAGATTCCAGGAGGATAGGATGATGAGAGTATTATCGATGGGCAGCCGAAACCGGACCGGGAAAACAGCCACCGCGGTAGATTCCTGACATTGTACAAGCAGTTCTTCACCTTGGCGCGGGGAGCATCAAGAGGCTTACCAGCCTAGTGACCCGGATAAACCCATGGGTCAGAAGAGAGGTTGGCTGCGAGAATGAACCCACGACCTCCTGACGATACGTCTGAGAAACCTGGCTTGCTATCTTTACAGGTACAAAAGAAATAGGGGAATATACTAGGCTACAGCGATGGTCAATTCGTTTAAAACCTGGTCGCTCTCTTTGCATGACCAGAAGAAAGAAAAACGAATAGCGACTTCCCATTCGAGAAAAATATAAGGATGCAAACATTGAAACTAATAATAAGGAATATCCCGGGAAAGGTTAACTTCACACACATACACACAGAGAAATATTTCACACTAAGTGTGTGTTTTGACCAGATCTACATGTTTATATCGGAAGTTTTTGTCTATGTCTTATGCAATATTCGTCCAAATGAAGAGGACTTCAGGGACTATTCCCAGAACATTCAAGAATGCATTTCATTTGTAATCAACATATCTTGAACTAATGATATTTTGATCAAAATCGTTTGGGCCATTTTCGAGAAAATCAAACTTTTCTACAAATGTTCCGTGTAGAAGGTAGTTTTGGGGAAACTTTTTACAAAAATCTTCGTATCGCAACCTTGGAAGGTGCAGATTTGGTACTGAACGGACACTGACAACGTACTCAACACACAGTGCACACACATGCGCACACGCGCGCCCGCGCGTGTATTCTAGAAATGCTTTTTTTTGGATTCCAGGACCTCAAAACATATACATAAATACCGACGTCAAATTTTTCGTGTTGAATAATTCCCATACCTACAGAGAAAATAAAATGCACATCATGAGAGTCTATGCACATAAAAGCTAATATCGGAGTGACATTCAAAGTATTTCTCCATTCTTCAACAAACTGTTCTTAATAAACAATAAATTAAAAAAAAAAAAAAAAAAAAAAAAGGACTATCTGGTTCATGATTATCAAGATAAGCATTAGCAGAAATAGTTTTATTACTCATTTCCTTGTTGGTACAAGGGGAATAAGGGACAATAATAAGCTAAAGCAATTGTGAAATGTTTTAGAAGCTAATCACTATGTGATGGTACTGAAATTCTGTTTAAAAAATAAAAAACGGATTCACTTCAGAAAAGTATTAGATAATTGAAACCTATAACAAGCAATATCTCTGAAAGGTTAGCTTCATAACAAAAATTATATATATATAATGTTTGTTTACTACATTTCTTGTGGAGTAAGTTTTTGTGTATCTCTTACAATTTATCAGTTGTGCAAAAATCGTTCATAATGAAAAAGATTTCAGAGGCAATTCCCAGGAAATTCAAGATATACATTTTATTTCTCGTGTTATCTTTAATATACATTAGAGTCATTTTTGAGAAGATCAAAATTTTCGAAGATATTTCCATGTAAGGTGTAGTTTGGGGGCCAGGGATTTTCTTGTAAATCATCGTGTAGCATCCTTGGAAGATGTTGAATTTAACATAAATTAATGTGTATATACGAGTAATAAAGTATAAATATGACTTTCCGTATTTGATTTTACTGTTCACAGACATACACGTACAAACACAGCATACACATACACACAGACCTTTTTTACTTTCTCTATACGCACTATGTACATAGTGTATAGAGAAGGTATTGCACTTCACCCAAAAATTCGATACCGAGATTTCACCGGAAATATATGTTTTAGAGTCCCCAATATCCAAAAAAAGCATTTTCACAAAAAGGTCCGTGTGTGTGTGTGTGCGTGTGTGTGTGTCCGTGTGTCCGTGTGTCAGTGTGTCCGTGTGTCAGTGTGTCCGTGTGTCTATGAACAGGATAACTCAAAAATACCAAAATACCAAACTTGGTATTTAAGTTTAGTATCTTCCAAGGATGCGACACGAAGATTTTGAGAAAAATCCCCCACCCCCAACTGCCCTTTACATGGAACTTTTTTCGAAAATTTTGATTTTCTCAAAAATGGCTCTAACGATTTGGATAAAAATTTCGTATATTACACATTTACTTGACAAATAAAATGCATATCTTGAATTTTCTAGGAATAGCCTCTGAAGAGTAGTTTATTCTGGATGAATTTTACGGAACTTTGAATAACTTCTAAACCGTAAGAGATGGACAATAACTTAATACACAAGAAATGTAGAGCACCTTAAAACTCACAATTTATGTTATATAATTTTTTTTCGTGGAGTTCGTCGTTTTTGAGACATTCCTTATTTTTGGTTTCTGCTATGAACAACATATGTTTCTCATACAGGAACTTGTCAACTCCGATCCATATAAACAAAGGAACTTCATTGACATAACAAAATTTTGATTATCACTTTAACCTATGGTAGTCCCTTATTTCGCTTCTACTTACAAGGAAGCAAGTAATAAGACTATTTCTGCTATTTTTTTCTGATTAGCATAAAGTAAATAGAAGTATAAGTTTTTTAAGAATAATTTGTTGCAGGGATATAGAGAAAGTCATGTGAATGGTACACATCAGATTTTTATAAACTATTATGTAATCAGGGAACCCTAAAACGTGTATTTCCGGTGAAATCTCGGTATCTAAATGTTGGGCGGAATGCAATATCTTCTCTACCTATGCTCTATGAACGAAGTAGAGAAAGAAAAATGTGCATGTTTGCTTTAATAAGCATCATCGATGTGCTGCAAGAATCTATCTCTTACTATTTAGCAATTAGTTCATTTCGTATGGAAACGACTCCAAAGATTATCGCCAGAAAATTTAATATAAGCATGCACCATATTTGTCACTTTACTACTTTAAACATTGTTAACCTGACGTTGGAGCTATTTAACAGGAGAAAATTTTAAAATATCGAAAATGTCACCACCTAAATGCTAATTTTGGGATAAGGGAATTTCTTATAAATCTTAGAGTCGCATGCGATATTGTATGCGACATTCCAAATGTGATACTTGTATTATTTTTTGTTTTTGATATGTTTTATTCACAGACTCACACGCACGAATATTTATTTTAAAATATATTTGTTTTGGTGCAGCCGGCATCAGATCAAGTATTTCCGGTGAAACTCGACTTTAAAGTTTAGGGTGAATGCAATACTTCCTCTATTTACTCTAAGTACATGTAGAGAAAGAAAATAAAATAAACAACATTTCCATTATACTTCCTGTTTCTAACGTTTTAAAGGCCCGGAAGAGGAAGAACAGCCCGGAAAATTAGTTATCACGCGGAAGGAAGAACCTAGTGCTAACTATAAATTAACAGTTGCGCATCGTTTTCAATATGAAACAGTAAACTAGATAACGAAACAAACAGGTTTGAATATACAGGTCATGTTTTAAGTTTCAGCGGCGTTCCAAACAAAGAACCGATAGCACAGCTTTCCCTATGCTGATAAAGAGAACACCATTGCATAGAAGGAAAGCTAGGGAAAAAATGAAACAGAGAAAGGAAGCAGGAAATTACCGTTATTACTGTTATTAACATTTCGAAACGATAAACGTACACTTACTTGGAACTGCAGGATGTTTAAAGCAATGGAATGAATGTCTAATAAAATTAAAAAATCCGGTTCCCTTTCAAATACATGTGTTTATTTTTCACCAAAGCAATGCTTTAGATTAAACGTGAAAAATTAATTTTCCATTTTTAATCTCAAAGTAAAAGTTTAAATATCTAAAACCTAATTAGGACACAGATCCGGAAAATAAAGTGCGTTCAAACCGAAAGGATAGCTCAGGCAGTTTCGTATATTACCCGCATTTGAGAGGTCTCGGAATCTTGTAAGGTTAGGGCATTAGTCATGGAAACTATTTTTACTTTCTTGTAATGCTCCCAAAAATTCGATACCGAAATTTCACCGGAAATACATGTTTTGGGTCTCCTTGAATCCAAAAATTGCATCTTCCAAGGATGCGACACGAAGATTTTCAAGAAAATCCCCCTACCCCAACTACCCTTTACATGGAACTTTTTTCGAAATTATTGACTTTCTCAAAAATGGCTCTAATGATTTTGATACATGTTAAAGATCTTTACGTTTGAAAGACAAGTCTAGATGGATACAAAAGCTTCCTCAAGAACATTTTTAGGAGCAGAAAAAGAAGCCCTTTCCCTAGATCACAGTAGGGGTCTTCTATTGCAAAGTTTTCACATTTATCATACCAATATTATTACAACCAGTCCCCTATCTTATCGCTCCGAAGTGTTTGAAAGAAACTCCAGGAAACAAAAGCGAACAAAAAAAAAAAAATTGAAATGTCTATTCGATGTGAAACGAAGGAACGCCAAAATAACCTGCCTTAATGAATTCCACTCTGTCTGGTTCATACGAATAAGATTTATTGGCAAAGTAGGAGAAAAAATCTGAAGTGTTCCATTCACATGACTTTCTCTACATCTCTGTAACAAATTATTACTGTTAAAAAGTTTATTCTTCCATTTATTTCATGCTAATCAAGAAAATATCAGCAGAAATTACATGATTACTTGATTCCCTGTAAGTAGAAGGGAAATAAGAGGGTACCGTAGGTTAAAGTGATAATCAAATATTTTAAAAGCGTTTTGCTATGTGATTGAAGTTCCTTTGTTTGTATGGCCAGGAGTTGACAAACTCCCATATGAGAAAAGTATAGTTTAAGACAGAAACCAATGACAAGGAATATCTCAAAAACGGTTAACTCCACGAAACAAATGTATATAACAAAAATTAATCGTGTGTTTTAGTGAGCACTACAGTTTTTGAATAGTGGGGTTTGTCTATCTCATACGACATTTTAATCAAAATCGTTAGAGCCAATTTTGAAAAAATAAAAATTTCCGAAAATGTTTCTATATAAAGGGTAGTTGGGAGTGGGGGGATTTTCTTGAAGATTTTCGTGTCGCATCCTTGGAAGATACTAAACCTAAATATCAAGTTTGGTTTTTAACGGACTTATCGTTTTGGAGCTATGCTGCCCACACTCACACACACACACGCACACACACATACAAACTCACTGACAGACAGACACACATACGGATATTTTTCTAAAAATACTTTTTTGGATTCAGGAGGTCTGAAAACATATATTTCCTCTAAAATCTCGGTATAGAATTTTGGGTGCAATACAATACCTTCTCTGCACACTATGTACTCAGTACGTGTAGAGAAAGTAAACATGAGCTATTCGCAGCGTTGAAAATGCACAACCATAATACTATATAATTATTACGTCAAGAAGATATTTCGTTGTATTTTTCTACTGCAATTATCACTGCAATGATTATTATTATTATTTTTTTTTTTAAACCATAATTGGGCCATCTGGCTTGTTCCGTCTTCAAAATGTTGAAACTGGCCCGACCATTTAGATAAGGGTATTTCTCTTTCATTATAAACTCTTGTAATAATAATAATAATAATAATAATAATAATAATAATTCTTTCCTGGGACAGAGGCAGGTCCTTATTCAGATGGCATGGTCAGTTTTAACATCTTGAAATCGAAACAGACCAGAAGGCCTAATGCTTGCTGAGTACTAACACGATAGCATGATAACATTAATCACCGAGTAATAATTTATTATAGTTAATTAATTAATTAAATACTGTAGTAATCCTTGGCTTAGACTAAAAGCGTGCTATTATTATTATTATTATTATTATTATTATTATTATGACGGTGTTCAATTGGCAAGAACGTAGGCAACTCATTGGTGATACGTCCCATCCTTTTTTGGAGTGACTTACACAACATGCAAATAAAGTTGCTAAAGTTATGTAAGAGGGCAGATAGTAAGGTTTAGATTGAAGAGGGTAGACCAATATATTTCAATACAAACTTAAATTTCTTGAATCTTTTACAGGTCAATTATTCTCTTCCGGAGTATACCGCATCAGCAAATGAAGTTTGTGAAAGGTGGCGGGCGAGACCCCTCGTTCATTGTATCAATTAATTACTGTTATTTAAATCCAATCTATGGTCCACAACATATGGTACAATGATTTTCAGAAACAGGATGTACATCATCTTGATGTCCAATCATTCCTCAAGGCCTAGAGATCGCTCAACTCAAATGAAATTGCCATCCTCTTCTAAACCAAGCTGTTGTCTGAATGCATGCGATACTATTATGGATTATATACCATTGTGGGACACTAACCTTATTGGGAAAATGAGCATTGGTCTCTTGAGATATCCCAGAACATGGTCTCCCCAAAGCACAAAAGGAGAAATGGTAAAAGGAACACTTGGAAAGCTCCACACAATAAATGTCTGCATAAAATTCTGTATACATATCCTCTAAAAATCATAGTTGATATAACATTTTTGTTGTCACACTTTAAATAATAACTTTTTACTTTCTCTAGTCCCGTATGTACAATGTACATAGGGACAGAGAAGTATTGTATTCCACCAAAAAATTCGATACCGAGATTTTACCGGAAATACATGTTTTAGGACCCCCTGTATCCAAAAAAAGCATTTTCAGAAAAAGGTCCCTGTGTGTGTGTCCGTGTGTCAGTGTGTCCGTGTGTCTGTGAACACGATAACTCAAAAACAAAAAGTAGCTAAAGTACCAAACTTGGTATTTAAGTTTAGTATCTTCCAGGGATGCGACACGAAGATTTTGAGATAAATCCCCCCACCCCAAACTACCCTTTATATGGAACTTTTTTCGAAAATTTCTTAAAAATGGCTCTAACGATTTTGATTAAAATAGCGTATATTAAAGATATCTACCTGACAAATAAAATGTATATCTTGAATTTTCTGGGAATAGCTTCCAAAGACCTGTTTATTCTGGATGAATTTTGCTTAATTTGGCATAACCAGTAAACCGTAAGAGATAGACAAAAACTTACTATACAAAAAATGTAGATCTTGTTAAAATACACAAGTTATGTCATATACATTTTTTTCGTGGAGCTTACCGTTTTCGAGGTATTCCTTGTTATTAGTTTCGGTTGTGAAGTACTTACACTTTTCTCAGACGGGAGTGTATGTTTTTCTTTTGTTTTACTTCTGACCAAGAGAAGAAGCGATTTGTTATGAAAAACGCATAACGACAGCTTTTAAAACACTTGACTATCGGTTTAGCATAGTGTATTCCCTTATTTTCTTCCTACTTATAAGGAACTAAGTAATAAGAACATTGTGCTAGTGAGTACCTCGATTAGCAAGGTGCAGAAAGAAGAATAATCTTATGTAAGAAGTTTGTAGAACAGCTAGAGAAAGTCATGTGAGTGTAACACATCAGATTTTTCCTCCTCAAAGCATAATCCTCTGCATTTTTTTACACTACATTAGGCTATTTCCTAAGGTTCGTCTTTGCATTCCTTTGTACGAGAAGAACACAAAGAAGTCTCTGTAGATATCTCTGAGGAGTATATCTATATAACGAAACTCTATTACCCTTTAGAAACCCACAGAGGTTATAGCTTAGAAAGGGTTACAAGGAGGACGCCGAGAATTGTTGAGGGGGGTTGTTAGGAGATAACGGCAGTAGTTGCACGGGGGTTCTGCAACCGGAAGTTTTTCGCCGCAATGGGATTGGCAAGTCCTCAAGGCCCGCAACCAACACATCCTGGCTGGGAGACTGTACAAGTGTCCCCTTATAAGGGCCACGGTGAAATCAAGTTAAAACGGTCAGAGACATCCGAATGCAAATTACAACAGATTCTTACCATGTGCTGGTGAGGCATTAGGGAAGGACAGTGATGGCAGTGACTTGATGACTCAGTTGTGCCGGCGGAAACTTCCTTTGGGTTTTCCATTAGGCCAGTACCTATTTTATATACTGTCTCACCTTACTCACACGAGGACGGAAGTGGATATGCCACTTATGCACGTTAACCCCACCGGGGATGACTACCAAAGACCACGATGGGTGCGACAACTGCCAACTTCTGTCTGCTAAGCTCCCCAGGTTAGTTCCTACGGACATTGAGGCGTCTAACAACGCCGCCCAGGTGTACTCTATCTTCCATGGGTTTTAGGGACTACTGCTCCGCCGAGTCCAACCCAATCCGAACAACTCCCTTTCCGGAAGGGCTCAGAAGTTCAGCCCGACGTGCCTTTAGTAAAATCAGAAGTACCACGGATGCTCGGAGTCCGCAGCGCTCGAACCGGAGCAGCTGAAGAGGTCGGAACCTACGACTTACGCGGGGCGGGAAGGACCTATGTAGAAAGTGGAATTATTCTAAAACTCGAACCTTACATATAGGAAAAATCAATTCTGACATTATCGCCTGAGTCACTGTATTCGGTAATTCACGATATATGTTTCATCAAAAGACAAATTCTAGCATCTTTTTGAGTATGAATTACTTTTAAAATAGGGAGGATTAAGAAATGAACACGCACCTAAGAGAAAATCTATGATGATGGAAAACAAAACGACAAATATACTAAGATGCGAATAAATAAGTGGCAGAAATACGATCAAATGCAATAAATTCATCTATAAACTATGTAATAAGCATATAAAAGTACTACTTGCCAATTTAATAAGAAACTCTATAACTGACTTCCTTGCTTCACACATGACAACCGAATAGGAAGTAGTTTAGGTCTTCAGGAATATGTAAATTCGTTCCGAGAGCGACCTTTTTGAATTTCACCTAGAAATAAACGTGAAACGAATTTTAAATTAACAATCGCTGCCGGCAGGAGGCAGCAACAGCAGCAGGACATAATATTATACAGTAATCGAAAACAAACAAGCTCCAGTTTATAAAAACAAATGACCTCTCTAGGCCAGTGATCTTCGGTGTTTCAGTATTAAAAACATTTTACTCTTATAAAACAATAGATGAGCTTTCTCAATTATCTAGTGGTAATAATCGCACTGAAACATTTTTCAGGGTATATCTATATTTTACTACATAAATGCCTTCGCCCTACATTGTGAAATTTCCACCAGGATGTTTTAAACATGTACGGAAGCACATCCTTACGTGAACAATTCTCAAGAATCAAGCACAGTTAACTGCAATGATCAATTGGATGGAGCTTTTTCTAAATTTCTTGTTATTCGGCGATTTCAAAACGTTTATTTCCTGTGAAATCTCGTTACTGATTGTTTGGGTGGAACACAATATTTTTCTGCTTACTATTCGTAATAGAAAAAATATGAATGACAATGAATGGATTGAATTTATTTGTTGCACATTTCTTTACAAATTTTCTTGATTACTCTAAACTTGTTGACCGCAATAGTTTGGAATCGTAATTTTATAGCGACAGTACATCGAAAACAAAAATACCAGCTTCTCGGTTTTCTGCAAAAGGGTTTCTAGTCGCCGGAAAAAAAAAAAAATCTGATGTGCTCCAATCACATGACTTTCTCTAAATCTCTGTAACAAATTATTGTTAATAAGCTTATTCTTCTACCTATTGAATGCTAGAACATTAGCTGTAACAATTATTCATTAGTTCCTTTATAAATAGAAGGGAAATAAGGGAATACATTAGGCTAAACCGACAGACAAATGTTTTAAAATGTGGTTGCTAAGGGATTGAAATCCATTTCTTTGCGTGGCCAAGCGTTGACAAGTTCCGTATGAGAAAAATTTTTGTATTTTAAAACTGAAGTCAATAACAACGAATATCTCGAAAACGGCCAACTCCACGAAAAAAATGTATATGTCATAGATTGTGTGTAGCAAATTTTTGTCTATCTCTTACGGTTCACCAGTTATGCCAAATTCAATAAAAATTATCCAGAATAAAGAGGTCTTCAGAGGTTATTCCCAGAAAATCCAAGATGTATTTTTCGTTTGTCATAAAATTATCTTAAACATACGGTATTTTAATTAAAAGAGTCATCTTTGAGAAAATCCATTTTTTTTTTTTAAATATGTTCCATGTAAAGGTAGTTGGGGGTTGGGGAATTTTCTTGAAAATCTTCCTGTCGCATCCTTGGAAGATAGTGAACTTAAAGACCAAGTTTGGTATTTAACGGTCTTTTCGTTTTTGAACTATGCTGCCCACAGACACACACAGGGACATTTTTCTAAAACTGTGTTTTTTGGTTTCAGGGAGTGCTAAACCTTGTATTTCCGGTGAAATCTCGGTATTGAATTTTTGGGTGGAATACAATAATTCCTTATATACTATCTACATAGTACGTGTAGATAAAGTAAAAATGAAACTTTGAATTATGAACTTTCTCTAACACTTATGTACAATGTTCATAGTGGATAGAAGCTTTGAGACTCCATGAATCCAAAACAAATTTTAGAAGCATGTTCGTGTGTGTGTGTGTGTGTGTGTGTGTGTCTGCCTATGGTAGTGGAAACGGAGTTTTATATCTGGACGTTCTTTAATTACTCTTCTCAGCATCCCATTCTATGTATGCTGGGCGTGTGAGACCGCTTAATTTTGCTCTGAGGCCTCTTTATCAGGCTTAAGGTTCTTTTACGTGCTGTAAATCTAGGACATAGGACCAACGGGTTTACTTCCCTTCCGAAGGAAGCAAAGCTAAGGAAAAATCCATCGTCCTCCGCAGAGTTTTTCCCCAAGACCTTAGGTATATGAGGCTAGCATGGTAATCACTACACAACCCTATGCCTGTGGGCAGCATAGATCATAAAAGAAAAGACCTTTATATACCAAAGTTGGTATATAAGTTCAGTATCTTCCAAGGATTCGACACGAAGATTTTCAAGAAAATTTCCCTACCCCAACTACCGTTTACCTGGAACATTTTTCGTTAATGTTGAATTTCTCAAAAATAGCTCTAATGATAACATGATAACCCTGACCCATCTTCTTCCAAATGCTAAATAGTCGCACGGTTGTTCTAACATTAACTCTCAGCACCGCTTGCGCATTTGTCTTCGCAGATCCTACCTCTCTTAACAGTCTCTCAGTTTCTTCCATTCCTGTCCATCTTCAATGTATTTCATTCCATGTGCTCTCTCTCTCTAAGCACATGCCATGTGACGTTTTGGAAACTGGAATTAAAACTACTTTTTCTGTGAAAAAAACATGTTCTAGGAACAATTGCTTAATTACTCATATTATATCAAAACTTGTACACTATGAAATTGCCAGAAACAGGCTTTTGCTGTTTACAAATTGTTTGTTTAGTAGGAAAGATGGGTGATTCAGTTAACACGGAACTCAACAAACTTGACAGAGGGCAGCTGCAACCGATAGAGGCTTCGAAATGGATAATGGCAGCAAACCCGATACCATCCAAAATGTCAGAATGCTAAGTAACAAGTTCGGCAAGAAGATTTGTCACCATCGAGGGGCGAACCCCTTTCCTATACTCAAAATCTGATATATTTCATTCACATGACTTCTTCTACCTGTTCTGCAAATAAACCATTCTTACAAATAATTATTCTCTACATACAGCGACTTTTAAATAGAATGAGGCTTATCCTTGAGCTCCACCAGGCCGGCAGCCAGTCGGAGTGCTGCTGCGTTGACATTGCATTCGTCCCAGTAACGCGCTAAGTGATTCCGTCTCTCATAAATACTACTTGCGCTATGATAAAATACTCAAATAATGCAAAAAAGAAATCACTGGGAAGACACAGAGTAATGTTTGTAGCACAACCGTAAAAATCATAGATTTTTAGCTCAAATAGTTTTCATAATACACATGAATAAACATTATGTCGCCAGGCAGATTTGCATGCTGAGTGAGAGAGAGAGAGAGAGAGAGAGAGAGAGAGAGGGAAATATGAAAAGAGTGGGGGTAGCGACCTGGCAACGCAGAGCACGATAACGCATCTCATTCGCTGCAGAGTAGAAATCTTCACATTTGAAAAAACACTATAGTTAACTCTAATCGAGATAAACATTAACAGAAATGTCTTATTACTTAATTCATTGTAAGTAGAAGGGAAATAAGCGAATACACTGGGCTAACGCGATAAAAACTTCTCTTTTAAAAACTGTCACTATGCAATGACATTGAAATTTGGCTCTTTTCGCATGACTAAGAGTGAAACAAAAGAAGTATGAGACGAATAAAAACTTTCAGTATAAGAAAATTTAAACTGTTTTAAAATTGAAACCAATATCATGGAATAGTTCGTAAATGGCTAACTCAAAAAAAAAAAAAAAAAAAAAAAAAGAACGTGTATAACATAAGTTATGTGTTTTAACAAGTTCTACATTTTTTGTAGTAAAATATTTTCTATCTCCGTAAGGTTTACAGTTAGGCAAAAGAACGAAGAGGTCTTCAAGGCTAAGCCTAGAAGATTAAAGAAGAATATTTTACAGCCATATAAGACATTTTAATCAAATTGCCAAACTCATTTTTAAGACAGTAAAAAGTTTCGAAAAAATATCCTTATAAAAGGTAGGGATTTTCTTAAGTTTAGGGGATTTTCTTATGCTGTTCATAGGCAAAGATGCACGCGCGCGCACTCACATACACACAGACATTTTTATAAACGCTTTTTATGGACGCAGGAGACCTCAAAACATGTACTTCTGTTGAAATCTCGACATAGAATTTTTGGCCACAGATGTGGCTAACGACTATATACATAGTACGCGTACAGAAAGTTAATAATAATAATAATAATAATTGATTTTACACCCAGTTGGTATCCCGCCGGTGTGAGACGGAATCATTAAGCTTGGAATCGTGAAGGACCTCTGTGAATCTATGCCGGTAGGCCTGCTTGTGGCCTATAGCTTCCTGCGGTTACTTCATCTCAACGTATCTGCTGGGTGTGGTAAGCACAAGTATCAGCGTTGGCTCGAGGTGAGAGATATGCCCTTCGTTCCTGGTCATTCATTCAGTTCTTTATTGTTTTCTACTTATGTTTAGTTCAAAGAGTTGTTCGCTCTATTAAAATACAATCAAACATTATAAAGAACAGATAGTCAGATAGAAGTAAAATAACAGCATTTGTTCGAATCTATGTTTAATGTTTCCTTAGATACTAGTACGTAGCGAAGTAATATTATAAAAATCTGATGTGTACCATTCACATGACTTTCTCTACATCTCTGTAACAAATTTACTTCATGCTACTCGAGAACAAATTAGCAGAAACAGTCTTATTAATTGTATCGCTGTAAGTGGAAGCGAAACAAGGGAGTACCATAGGTTAAAGTGATAGTCAAAAGTTGGTTGCTATGTGACAAGTTTCTTTGTTTATATGGACAGGAGTTGACAAATTCCTATATGAGAAAAGTAAGTTTTTCATAGCTGAAACCAAAACCAATGAATGTCTCAAAAACAATCAACTCCACGAAAAAAATGTATATAACATAAACTGTGCATTTTAACGTGCTCTACACTTCCTGTGTAGTAAGTTTTTATTTAAGTCTTACGGTTTAGCAGCTATGCAAAATTCTGTAAAATTCGTCCAGAATAAAGTAGTCTTCAGAGGATATTCCCAGAAAATTCAAGATATACAGCATGTAAATATCTTTAATATTTGATATTTTAATCAAAATCGTTAGAGCCATTTTTTAGAAAATCAAAATTTTCGAAAAAAAGTTCCATGTAAAGGGTAGTTTGGGGTGGGGGGATTTTTCTCAAAATCTTCGTGTCGCATCCCTGGAAGATACTAAACTTATATACCAAATACCGGACCTTTTTCTGAAAATACTTTTTGGATACAGGGGACCCTAAAACACATATTTCCGTTGAAATCTCGGTATCGATTTTTTTTGGTGGAGTGCAATAGCTTCTCTATACACTATGTACATAGTACGTGTAGAGAAAGTAAAAAGAGTTATCATGCTTCAGTGTTTAAAATTCACGGGTAATTAAGATCATTATTTTAATATCATAGCATGACATTGAGATTACAGCGCCTCCTTATAAGGGGGAGAAACTCCACATGGATTCAGCTGCTCAGTGTTTTTTGTGCTACACATGTGAACATCTGTGGCCAACACTGGCGCCGTATAAACAGAAAAAACTACCGCGTTATTAATATTTTAACACCGTGCCAACAGAGGAACGCTAGTCCACAATAACGTACCGAGGCTTTGGTAACATTCATTATCAGTTGAGCTATCTAAAGTTAAAACTCACGAATAGATATAGTTTCGTCTCGAACCAGCAGCATTATACGATTAAGCTTAAAAAAATCTGATGTTCCATTCTCATGACTTTTTACTTTCTCTATACGCACTAAGTACATAGTGTATAGAGAAGGTATTGCACTCCACCCAAAAATTCGATACAGAGATTTCACCAGAAATATATGTTTTAGGGTCTCCTTTATCAAAAAAAAGCATTTTCACAAAAAGTTCCGTGTGTGTGTGTGTGTCCGTGTGTCCGAGTGTCTGTGAACACGATAACTCAAAAACAAAAATTCGGTAAAATATCAAACTTGGTATTTAAGTTTAGTATCTTCCAGGGATGCGACACGAAGATTTTGAGAGAAATCCCCCCACCCCAAACTACCCTTTACATGGAAATTTTTTCGAAAATTTTGATTTTCTCAAAAATGGCTCTAACGATTTTGATTAAAAGTTCGTATATTAAAGATATTTACATGACAAATAAAATGTATATTTTGAATTTTCTGAGAATAGCCTCTGAAGACTATTCTGGATGAATTTTACGGAATTTTGCATAACTGCTAAACCGTAAGAGATGGACAAAAACTTGCAACACAAGAATTGTAGAGCACCTTAAAGCACATAATTTACCCTATATAAAATGTTTTCGTGGAGTTGATCGTTTTTGAGATACTCCTTGTTTTTTGGTTTCAGCTTTAAAAACATACTTTTGTCATACAGGAATTTAACAACTCCAGTCCATACAAACAAAGGAAATTCAGTTACTTAGCAACCAACTTTTGACTATCATTTTATCCAATAGTACTCCCTTATTTCTCTTCTACTCACCAGAAAGCAAGTAATAGGACTATTTCTGCTGATTTTTTCTCGATTAGTATGAATTAAATAGAAGCACAAGCTTTTTAACAATACTTTGTTGCAGAGATATAGAGAAAGTCAATGGAATGGAACACATCAGATTTTTCTACATCCTTGTAACAAATTATTATTAATAAGCTTATTCTTCTGTCTATTTCATGCTAAAACATTAGCAAAACAGGTCTTATTACTTAGTTTCTTACAATAGAACGGAAATATAAGGAATATACTGGGCTAAACCGACTGTCAAATGCTTTAAAATATGCTTGCTATAGGATTGAAATCAGCTGGCCAGGGGTAGAGAAGTTCCCTATGACAAAAGTTTTTTTAAAATTGAAACCAATAACAAGGAATGTCTCAAAAACGGTCAACTCCACGAAAGAAATGTGTATAACATAAATTATGTGTTTTAACGAGATCTACATAAGCTTCTGTCTATCTCTTTGGGTTTACCAGTTATGCAAAATTCCGCAAAAATCATCCAGAACCAACATGTCTTCAGAGGCTATTCCAAGAAAATTGAATATATACATATATTTATTATGTAAATATCTTAAATATAAGAGATATTAATCAAACTCGTCAGAGCCATTTTTCAGAAAATCAAAATTTTCGAATTTTTTCCCAGGTAAAAGGTAGTTGGGGGGGGGGGAGGATTTGGTATTTAACGGTCTTTTTTTTTTGAGTTATGCAGCCCACAGACACTCACAACATTTTTCTAAAGATTTTTCTTTTGATTCAGGGGGTCGTATTGAATTTTGGGTTCAATACAATACCTTTTCTATACAGTATGTAGATAGTGCATGTAGAGAAAGTAAAAATCATGATCAATACTCTTTATTTGCGCAATTCATTTTCATTTCAGAAAAGTGTTGAAGATATACGAGAGAGGCAGATTGTCGCATTAACTACTGAGTGACCTTAATAACACAGGATTTTATTTTTCTCGTTGCCTTAACCACTTGGCCATATCGCGACGGAACTGTTCGATAGGTTACCTCGTTTGATATTTAAACGACTTTTCGTTTTTAAATGCGTTCACAGAGACAGTCGCGCGCTCGCGCACATTCACAAACACGCGAACCTATTTCTAAAGATCTGATATGTTCCATTCGCACATACATCTCTGCAACAAATTATTGTTAAAATGCTTTTGCTTCTATTTACTTCATGCTAATCGAGAAAAAAAATAGCAGAAATAGCCTTATTACTTGTTTCCTTGTAAGTAGAAACGAAATAAGGGAGTACCATAGGTTAAAGTGAAAGCCAAAAGCTGGTTGCTATGTGACTGATGTTCCTTTGTTTGTATGGACAGGAGTTGACAAATTCCAGTATGAGAAAAATATACGTTTTTGAAACCTGAAACTAAAAACAAGGAATATCTCAAAAACGATCAACTCCACGAAAAAAAGTATTTATCACAAATTGTGTGTTTTAACGTGATCTACATTTCTTGTGTGGTAAGTTTTTGTCCATTTTCTACGGTTTAGCAGTTATGCAAAATTCCGTAAAATTCATGCACAATAGAGTAGAATAGAGTAGTCTTCATCTGTCAGGCAAATAACTTTAATCAAACTCGTAGGAGCCATTTTTGAGAAAATCAAAATTTTCGAAAACTTTTTCCATGTAAAGGGTAGTTGGGGTGGGGGAACTATTTTGAAAATCTTCGTATAGCATCCTTGGAAGATACCAAGATACATAGACGCACACACAGACACACACACACACACACACGCACGCACACGCATGGACCTTTTTCCAAAAATGCTTTTTCTGGATTCAGGGAGACCTAAAACATGTGTTTCCGATGAAAGCTCGGTATCTAATTTTTGGGTGCATTCATCCCTCACTTACCAATCCCTTCTCTACATACCATGTACATAGTACGTGTAGAGAAAGTAAAAATCTTATGTTACACTCACATGATTTTTCTCTAGCTGCTCTACAACCTCTTACAAAAGATTATTTTTGTTTCTACACCATACTAATCGAGATAAACATTAGCAGAAAGCTCTTATTACATAGTTCCTTTTATAAGTAGAAGGGAACTAAGGGAATGCACTAGGCTAAAGTAATAGTCAACTGTTTTAAAAGCTATCGTTATACGATTGTCATTGCAAATCGTCTCTTTGCTCGGCCAGGAGTAGAACAAAAGAAAAACGGACACTTCCTGCCTGAGAAAATCTCAAGTAGATGCTTCACAATTGAAACCAATAACAAGGAATATTTCGGAAACAGTTACCTCCACAACAAAAACGTAAAGGTCATAATTGTGTGTTTTGACGAGTTCTACATTTTTTGAGCTGTAAGTTTTTGTCTATCTCTTACGGTTTAGCAGTTAAGCAAAATTTGGTAAAATTCATCCAGAATAAAGAGGTCTTCAGAGGCTATTCCCAGAAAATTCAAGATATACACTTTATTTGGCATGTAAATCTTTAATATACGATATTTTAAACAAAATAGAGTCATTTTTAGAAAATCAAAATGTTGGAAAATGTTTCCATTTAAAATGGTAGTTTGCGGAGGTGGGGGGGATTTTCTTGAAAATCATCGTGACTCATGCTTGGAAGATACTAAACCTAAATTCCAAGTTTGGTATTAAACGGTCTTTTCGTTTCTGAATTATGCTGTCCACAAACACAAACACACACACACAGACCTTATTTTTAAAATATGCTTTTTCCGGACTCAGGGGACTCCAAAACATATATTTCCGGTGAAATTTCAACATCGAATTTTGGGTGAAATACTATACCTCCCCTATCCACTATGTGCATAGTACATACGGGCTAGAGACAGTAATATCTTTTCTGAAATAGCTTTTACCTCAAAACACGTATTTTCAGTGACATTTCAGTATTCAATTTTGGGTGAAATGCAATACTTTCCCTACACCAATGTTCTTGGCAAAGAAAGTAAAAGTTCAAAATATTTTAAAATCACTTATTCATAATTTTGTGAATGAAAGCTTGAAAAATGTGTGCAAATTCCTGGAACATATCTCTAATAGTCATTAAATTAAGTGTATCAAAAATCGTAAAAATAATGTCTTACATTAAATCTTTTGTGATTCGTCCCGAAAAAAAAGTACAGCCATAATGCCAGTTTAAAGACATACAAGTTACAGGAAAGGAACTTGGTGAATTGCATTGTTTGTTTCACACATTACTATTATATGCATACCTGCCATAAAATTATTATTTCTATTAAGCATGGCAAACATTTTCTGACAATGATTACAACTAGACAATACCACTGCATTGTAACTCACTTCAATTATTAAAAAAAAAAAAAAAAAAAAAAAAAAAAACAGACAATAATTATGTGCAGTAGACTCTTTGCACGAGTTCATGAGAAAAATATAAATCTGATCTATTCCATTCACACGACTTTCTTTATTTGTTCTGCAAACAAACTATTCTTACAAAAAAATATTATGTTTTTCAAATAGAAAGAGTTCTACTCTGCAGCGAATGAGATGCGTTATCGTGCTCTGCGTTGCCAGGTCGCTCTTTTCATATTTCCCTCTCACTCGCACTCTGAGCATGCAAATCTGCCTTGCGACAATGTTTATTCATGTGTATTATGAAAATTATTTCAGCTAAAATTATGTGTTTTTTACGGCTCTGCTACGCACATTACTCCCTATTTTGCTCGTGAATTTTGCAAAATGTGAATATTTTGTCTTAGCTCAAGTTGTATTTATAAGAGACGGAATCACTTAGCAAGTTACTCCCCAGTTAAGCGGGAATGCAATATGTCAACACAGCAGTATTCCGATTGACTGCCAGCCAATCAAGGACAAGCTTCATCCCATTTGAAAGTCACTGTAGTTTATCACGTGCTAATCGAGATAAATATAACCAGGTATGGTATTTAACCGATTTTTTGTTTTGAGTTATGATATCCACACACATACACACACTGTCTTTTTCTGAAAATGCTTTTTTGGATTCAGTGCTCCTTGAAACATGTGCTTAAGGTGGAATCTCGGTATAGAATTTTTGGGTGAAATACAATACCTTCCATGTACATTGTACATACGTTATAGAGAAAGTAAAAATAATAACACTTGCTTAAAATGTGAAAACAGTATAAAAAAAATCAGCGCAAATGGCAACACCACAAAAATGGCAACAAAAATCTTATTTCAATTTAACTGTGTAATTTTAAGTGTCAGGAATCTAACTATGAGTTTCATCTAAGATATATCATGCGGTGCAATTGTTAGAGGAGCTTCCAAGCTTGTATGTAAGCAGAGATACATGATCCTGCATAAATTCTGTTGTTGCCGGTGTTCAGCTGCGCCCACTTGCAGCTGTTGGTGAAGGTGTATTCAGAAACCTCTGCAACTAGGTTCTAAACCAACATTTCCACCAGGTGCAAGGTACGCTTCGCAGTGCACAGACACTTCGGGGAGGAAGGTCTCTCACCTGCTCGGCATTCAGCGCTATCAGGTATCAGTTATCCACAGTCCTTCGTCATGCTCCAAAAAGTTAGTGGTTCAAGGAGTTGATAACGCCTAAACAAGGATAGTTTCCACGATTCTGTGCGTCATATGTGCTAGCATGAAGTTTACAGGCTCCTGTGACAAACAGCATAGCTCTTGGGGAGGGGGGGGGGGGGTTAAGTGTTGCTGATTTTCAAAATATTCGAGCTTAGGACGCAATAAAGGTGTCTAAAAGATGATAAAGCGAAGGTTCTCCTGACGCCCATACAACGCGCTTAACATCCTGCGTGAGTGCATTCACTGATATGCAAGGAAAAAAGCGTATTCTAAGTCTAAGGCGCTAATGACCCAACAGATGAACACTAATCATCAAGATTATATCCTAAACTGTTTTCTTTTGATTTTTTGCGGTGATTTTTCAAGCACACACCTGGTCATCTGATTAAAACGGATTTTTTTCTCCAAAAATTGCGAATACAAACAAAACTCTCATATAAACTTTATTTATCACGTCACCAATATAGTACATATATAGTGTGTATAAATATATATATTAATATATATATATTAATATATATAAAAAAATTATATGTATACACGCCGTGACCGAATGGTTAGACCACTCGCCTCTCTCCGAGGCGGCCCGGGTTGGATCCCAGGCGTCCGATTGTGGGATTTGAGGAAGACAAAGTGGCGCAGGGCGGATTTTCCTCGGGTTCTCCCGTTTCCCCCGCCATCGCATTCCACCTGTGCTCCATCTTCATTCCATATATCACCAGCGCAGTAAAAGCGGGCGTTAAAAACTGTTTAAAAAATCTGATGCGCTCCATTCACATGACTTTCTCTACAACTCTGCAACAAATAAGTTTTAAAAAGCTCATGCTTTTATTTACTTCATGCTAATCGAGAAAAAAGTATCAGGAATAGTCTTATTACTTGCTTCCTTGTAAGTAGAAGGGAAATAAGGAAGTAGTATAGATTAAAGCGATAGTCAAAAGCTGGTTGCTATGTGACTGAAGTTCCTTTGTTTGCATGTTCAGGAGTTGACAAATTCCTTTATGAGAAAAGCTAAGTTTTTCGAACCTGAAAACAAAATCAAGGAATATCTCAAAAACGATCAACCACACGAAAAAAAATGTATACAACATAAATTGTGTGTTTTATTGTGCTCTACATTTTTAGCTGGTAAGTTTTTGTCTATCTCTTACGGTTTAGCAGTTATGCAAAATTCCGTAAAATTCACTCAGAATAAAGTAGTGTTCAGAGGCCATTCCCAGAAAATTCAAAATATACATTTTGTTTGTCAGGTAAATATTTTTAATATACGACATTTTAATCAAAATCGTTAGAGCCAGTTTTTAGAAAATTCAAATTTTCTAAAAATGTTCCATGTAAAGGGTAGTTTGGGGTGCGGGAATTTTTCTCAAAATCTTCGTGTCGCATCCCTGGAAGATACCAAACTTAAATATCAATTTTGGTATTTTACCCACTTTTCGTTTTTGAGTTATCGTGTTCACAGACACACGGACACACTGACACACGGACACACACACACACGGACCTTTTTCTGAAAATACTTTATTTGGATACAGTGGACCCTAAAACATATATTTCCGGTGAAATCTCGGTATCGAATTTTTTGGTGGAGTGCAATATGTACATAGTGCGTATAGAGAAAGTAAAAAATATGCACACATTTATTTGGTGCATTAAGGACTTGAGTACTTGAGGTGACACATATTAGAATTCGTCGGAGATTCAGGATTAGGCGATCTCAGGGCCGAATCTCTTAGTTGAAGCCTCGTCCTCCAGCTAGTCATACATATACTTACGGATGTTGACAGCTGAAAAATTAATACAAAAACTGGCAATTTCGAAGCGATGATAAATTTAAAATATGTTTCCCTTTGTCTTTTGCACGAATCTTACAATTTTTACTTTCTCCATACGCACTATGTACATAGTGTATAGAGAAAGTACTGCACTCCACCAAAAAATTCGATACCGAGATTTCACCGGAAATATATGTTTTAGGGTCCCCAATATCCAAAAAAAAAGCATTTTCACAAAAAGGTCCGTGTGTGTGTGTGTCCGTGTGTCCGTGTGTCTGTGAACACGATAACTCAAAAACGAAAAGTAGGTAAAATACCAAACTTGGTATTCAAGTTTAGTATCTTACAGGGATGCGACACGAAGAGTTTGAGAAAAATCCCCCCACCCCCAACTACCCTTTACATGGAACTTTTTTCGAAAATTTTGATTTTCTCAAAAATGGCTCTAACGATTTTGATTAAAAGTTTGTATATCAAAGATATTTACCTGATAAATAAAATGTATATCTTGAATTTTCTGGGAATAGCCTCTGAAGAGTAGTTTATTCTGGATTAATTTTGCCAAATTTTGAATAACTGCTAAACCGTAAGAGATGGACAAAAACTTACTACACAAAAAATGTAGAACACATTAAAACACAGAATTTATGTTATATACATTTTTTTCGTGGAGTCTGTCGTTTTTGTGACATTCCTTATTTTTGGTTTCTGCTATGAAAAACGTATACTTTTCTCATACAGGAACTTGTCAACTCCTATCCATATAAACAAAGGAATTTCATTGACATAGCAACCAGCTTTTGACTATCACTTTAACCTACGGTTGTCCCTTATTTCGCTTCTACTTACAAGGAAGCGAGTAATAAGACTATTTCTGCTAATTTTTTCTGATTAGCATAAAGTAAATAGAAATATAAGCTTTTTAAGAATTATTTGTTGCAGGGATATGGAGAAAGTCATGTGAATGGTACACATCAGATTTTTTAATATCTGCCCTATTTGGAATTACACTTCCTCGCACTTTACTATAATAGTGTAACTTAGGTTCTTAGCGGTGCAAAGTTGACTAAGAGCGACGTGGAGGCTGCGTGTGTTTGATGAACTAGTGCCGGACATCGTCAAGAGTCTCTATTTCTATCAACGCAACACACGCTCATTTTGCCAGTTGGAAAAACTGATGCTTGACTAAGATTGACGGACATTTTTGTTTAAATTTAAAGATTATTTTCCCACTGGCTCAAGGGTGGCGTTAGGAAGTGGAATGGGATTGGCGCCTCTATGTCGGAAGACCAGATGTGAGAGAGCTACACTCTCCGTGAAAATTAAATTTCGCCTATATATTCAGCTTTACAGAGAAACAGATCTTAAATTACATAGCTATTTATTCCTCAATTTAGCTCAAACTTCAAACAGATATTCAGTATTGCAATGGTTTTTTTTTTTTTTTGTTTTTTTTTGTTTTTTTTCCATTTATATAGCTCCCTTTAACCATTTTGTTTTATTGAAATTTGTAGGCTTTCACGGCCGGTGTCAGTATAAGAAAAATTATTATCCGGGCTTGTAGGCCATGGTCTACTGGACTCCTCCTTCTTCAGTCGCTGTTGAGACCTCCACCAGGACACTTTGATCGCACTGCCACTGAAGATGTCTGCCGCAGCCGCAGACGAAACGACTGGGAAGATGAAGAAAGAGCAGCCCAGTAGACCAGGGCCTACAAGCCCGGATAATAATGTATCTTATACATTTTGTTTTACTCAAACACGCACACATTCACACTCACATACAATCTTCCAGACTCTGTGGGGAATAGAGAATAATTCTGGCTAGAAAAAAAGCCACCGCCCCTGCCGTGAAACGAACCCGGGACCCCCATATGTAAAGTCAGCTCGCTGACCACTCGACCACGGAGGCAGTCATCACTAGTTTTGTAATTGTATGTTTACATTGTATTCCACCTCTCTGTAACAAATTATCTTCTATCTACTTCATGATAATCGAGATAAACATTAACAGAAACGGTTTTATTACTTAGTTCCTTATGGTTAGAAGGGAAGTATGGGAATACACTAAGCTAAACTAACAGTGAAATGCTTTAAAATGTGGTTGCTATGGTACAGAAATCCGATTCTTTGCCTGATTAGTTGTTGCCAACTTCCCGTATAGAAAAGTATTAAGTATTTTAAAACTAAAATAAATAACAAGGAATATCTTAAAAACGGTCAACTCTAGGAAAAAGTGTGTATCACATAATTGTATGTTTTAACGAGCTTTACATTTTTTGTGTAGTGAGGCTTTGTCTGTCTCTTATGGTTTACTAGTTATGCAAAATTCATTTAGAATAAAGATGTCTTCCCAGAAAATTCAAGATATACACTTTATTTGTCATTTAAATATCTTGATACACGTTATTTTAATAAAAATGGTTAGAGGCATTTTTGAGAAAATCAAAACTTTCTAAAATTGTTCCATGTAAAGGGTAGCTGGGGGTGGGGGATTTTCTTGAAAATCTTCGTGTCGCAACCTTGGAAGATATTGAATGTAAATACCAAATTTAGTATTTAACGGACTTTTCGTTTTTGAGCTATGCTGTCCACAGACACACACGCACACACACATATGTACACGCACACACGGATCTTTTTCTAGAAATGCTTTTTTTTATTCAGGAGGTCGCAAAACATGTATTTCTGGTGGAATCTTTGTATCGAATTTTTGAGTGCAATCAAAGACCTTGGAATTATATTATCTAGACTCAACGCTGGCGCTGGTGTGCTGTCGCTAATTGAAACCTCTCGCGCATAGGTAGGTGAAGGGCAGACGTGTATTTTGCCGTATGTTAAAAAGGCTTTAAAAGTGAGGTGGTTTAAGGGTATTAAGGTTTAATAATCAACATGGTGCACTTCTATGCTGCATAGCTGTACCAACCACCGGAAAGATGATTCCGAGATCACTTTCCATCGGTAAGAATAAATTGTAACATTTGTGTTCCAAATTCATTCCGATTTATTCTCGTGGGTTTCTTCGGTCACTAAGCGAATGATAATTTTAGGTTCCTAATACATAAACTAGAATTGTTGAGTAAGTCGTCAGCTGCTCCGAGACGAAACAAATTTGTGCCATCGAAATGTCAAAGACTATACTCAGAACATTTTAGGAAAAATTGTTTCCATGAGAATAAAGGCAAGATGATGCTAAACCTCGACACAGTTCCTTCAGTATTTAGTTTCCCTTCTTATCTGACAAAGGTAACGAGACTACTAATTTCATTCTTATAACTATTTTGTATGTGTTTTATTAGCATTAGAAGACAGGGCTAAAACATTAGATTCAATATTATAATTTGTCCTAAATAAAAAAAAAAAATAGCCCGCCAGGGTAGTGTGGTGGTAGAGTGTCTGCCTCACATTCAACAGGTCGTGAGATCGAATCTCGCTTAGAGCGAGTTACCCGGATAAGGTTTTCTTTTTCGGGGGTTTCCCTTATCCTGAGAATACGAATGTCGAGTAACTATAAGTTCCATGGACCCCGAGATCATTTGAGCATCATTTCACCAATTTCATTCATCGTCCGATATGACCAACCAGGTTAAAGGACGTTAAGCTACAAACAAACAAAAATACCCGAAATCTCGATTAAGTTAATTTTCCAAATGTGCAATTTCAGACTGAGACAGCCCCACAGGACCCAAAAAGGTTTTTTGCAAAAGTTTTAGAACATAAAGGATATTAAGTAATAATCGATTCTAATTTTAAATGTGTTTATAAATTATTTCAGGAAGCACAGACTGATGTGCACATTTTAATATACCTAATTTATCTAACTCAAACATACCACAAATATTAATAGAAATTATTTACCTAATGCCTTGAATATAGTTTACTGAAGAGGAATACAGGTACCTAAGTTCACATTTATTTTATTTTCATACTGTACATACCATTACTGAAAATCCAGTATCGCATATGTTTGACCTTCTATAACTACTGCTTAAATTTGAGGTGTACATTAAAACTGTACTTCTCGATTAACTTAACACACATTCAGTATCACATTCATTTCTAGGCTCTTGAGGGTGGGGAATAAGAATAGCTTCGTCAGCCTAGAATCGAACCCAGCATATTTTTTATTTTTAATTCAGTATTTTGACCACTTTACTGCAGAGACTTTCTTAACAAGCCGTCTTTATAATTCTTGTTGATGACTTTGTGCATTAAAGTAAAGAGGAGAAAGTATACATGAAATCACTGAGAAGAAACTGAGGAAACGGAAGTAAAGCTTAATTATGCTCTCTGTGATGCTTACATGTTATGTTCTTAAAACACTTTAAATGCAGGTACGTAATATCCCAAGTTCAATGATAATATTTACTTCTGTTTTGTTCAGTTGTGGAATGAAATTCCATCTAGTTAATGAAGTGATTTTATTCAACTTCCAACAGGACATTCAACGTCTAATCCTTGTGCATAGATGCTGACGATAATAAAGAACGTGTTGTCGCTTTTATTTGCTAATCAGGTATCCTTATAACGAAATTATAGTTGTTTTAAATTTCACTGTTTTCCCATTACAACCAATGTATTGCGCGTGACCTAGGGAGTCTCTTACCCTCCACCAGACTTCTTCATATTACGACAAGGGGCTTGAGTGCAATACAATACCGTCTATAGACACTATGTACATAGGACGTGTAGACAAAGTAATTACCGATTTATATTAATTTGGATGTTGATTTTTCATTGATTAGTGTTAATTTATTATTATTCTATTTCTTTCTGGTCGGTCTGATATATCGCCTCACCTCTGTATTACGAGAATCTACTGAGTGATTTGTCAAGAAAAAATAACATAAAGCTCGCTCTTTACATCGTAATCTTAAACGTATAGTAGGTTCTTTATAAAGTACTTAGTAACCAGCGGGAAGTTCTTGTCTGCAGAACTTTGCAAATGTTTCAATTAGCTGGAGTGCTGTGTTGTGTAGATGTTGGCCCTTAGTTTTCTGGAGTCTCGCCAGGGAGGGCGAGTTTCTTAATCCTTAACCCTGGGGAGCATCCAGCGCAATCCTTACACACGGCTTCAATTTGTTCCTCGATTTAAGTTTCCTTACAGTATTCGAGGCTGTGTAGCATTGTCTCTGAAAGGTAATTCATTCTTCAGTAATTTCTTCACAATTACAGAAGATATTGCTTTATCTGTTGAGGTAGCCTTTAGTTTCTTCTCTCTTCGTCTGCGTTTTCTTTTTTGCTTCTTGTCAAGTCCATATTTATCTCCGATGCAATCTCGGTGTCAACATTTTGGGCGGAATTCAACACTTGCCCTACTTACTAGAGGCAAATACTCTGTAAAACTCTGTGTTCCATTCGCATTACTTTCTCTACCTGTTCTACAAACAGACTTCTTACAAAACATTATTTTTTTACTTTCTACGCCATACTAATCGAAATAACCATTAGCAAAATAGTTCCTAATGATTTCTTCTCGGGACGTCAGTCATGTAAGTGTTGGATTAATTTCCAAGCTTTCAACGACGTACTCTGTCGGCTTCATCAGGGAACTGGGCTGATGTTGGCGACAGATACTTCGTTGTCATCCCGAGAAGAATTCATTAATAACCAGCGCTGGGATAGTTTCAAGGCCATAAATAGTTTTATTAGTTCCTTATAAGAAGAAGCGAACTAAAGGAATATACTAGGCTAAAGCGATAGTCATATGTTTTAAAATCTGTCGATATGCAATTGTCATTGAAATTCGCTTCTTGCATGCCCGGGGTAAAACAAAGGAAACACGAAAGATTTCCTGTTTGAGAAAAATATAAAGTATTTTAAAATTGAAACAAATAACAAGGAATAACATAGGACGGTTAGCTCTACAACAAAAATGTAAAGGACATAAATTATGTGTTTTATGAGATGTAATTTTTTTTTATAGTAAATGTTTGTCTTTTACGGTTTACTAGTTACGTAAAGGTTATTCAGAATGAAGGGCTCCAGAGGCTATTCCCAGGAATTTCAAAATAAACATCTAATTTGTTTTGTAAATATCTTTAATATAAGGTATTTTAATCAAAACTGCCAGAGTCATTTTTGAGAAAAACAATATTTCGCAATTTTTTCATATAAAAGGTAATTTGGGCTGAGGGAAATCTCTGTTTTGATTTTGGGTGGAATACAATATAGCAACCTTTCATATATTACCTCTTTAATATGGCAATCTAAACTAAACCAAATCATGCCTCAACCCATTTCTATACTCCTATGGTTAATCCCTTACAAGGATAGGTACACAACTCCACCTAGGCTCACCACGAGTCTACCAGATCTTGCGCGCACACACACACACACACACACACACACACACACACACACACACACGTACTACACCACGGAGGGCGAGGGGTATGAAAATAGCCATTAAATTATATTTTATAGTATTTTACTTTTAAATTATAAAAATAGCTGTACCTTCAAAATATCATCTGCATTGGCTTTCATGGCAATTTCTAACAAAGCTGTATAACAACAGTCACACAAAGCCATTTGCTCGTGCCATTTATTTTCATACATTCTACCAATTGTTCGCGTAAAATACTTCTGCAGCAAGTATATAAAAAGACATATTTTGAACTGGCATTTGCCGGCCCGTTCTGAAAATTCGCACCAAAAAAAGAAGCGTTCTATAAAAGGATACATAATTTTTCCACTACCTACAGTAGTGGCTGTCCAAGAAGTACCCGACCTGACGTATAGATAGCGGTTGTTGTTTCAAACAACAACAATGGTAGAAAGTACCAACCTTAGAAAGCTTAAGTTTGACGTTTTTTCATCGTTTAGCATTTGTTTGGCAGCCATCATTAGTGAATGCTCTCAGCGAATTTGTAAACATGGATAAAACTTCTCATCGTTATGTGATACAATAGTTTCATTTGAAAGGTCTTAGTCCAACTAATATTAAAGCTGAGCTAGGTTGGGGGAGTCTGCTCCTTCATTTACAACAGTGAAATATTGGTTGGCAGAGTTTGAGCGCGGACGTATAAACTGCCAAGACGATCATAGCAGTGATCGACCAAATGAGGTTACAGCCCAGAAATTATAAAGAAAATTTACAAAATGATATTGCATGACCGTCAACTGAAAGTTTGCCAGGTAGCAGACATTGCAGGCATTTCAAAAAGTTCTGTACATCGCATACTGACTGAAAATTTGGATACGAGAAAGTTGTGTGTAAGGTGGTTGCCGCGTTCGCTCACAATAGAACAAAATCAGTGTCGTGAGGATGTTTCAGTCGAGTGTTTGACAATGTTTTGTTGCAATAAAGCTGAGTTTTTGCGTCGATTCATAACAATGGATGAAACCTGGGTCCATCACTTCACACCTGAGATGAAGGAACAATCGAAACAGTGGATTGGAAGCGGAGAATCGGCTCCAAAGTCCAAAGGCCATGGCGTCAGTTTTTTGGAACGCACGCGAGATAATTTTCATTGATTATCTCAAAAAATGAAAAGTAATCAGTGACGAATATTGTACAAACTTGTTACAGCGTTTGAGTGATGAAATCGAGCAAAAACGGCCGCATTTACTGAAAAAGAAGGTTTTCTTTCATCAATACAATGCACCAGTTGATAAGTCCATTATCGCCATGGCCAAAATCAATGAGTTAAAGTTCCAATTGCTTCCTCATGCACTCTATTCGGCAAATTTAGCTCCCTCTGATTAGTTTCTATTTCCAAACTTGAAGAAATGAAGAAGTGGTAGAAGATTTACTAAATGAAGAGGTGGAGTCCGCAGTTGATGGCTATTTTGCAGACCTCGATAGTTCTCAATATAAACAGGGTATCGAAACTAGTGAATATCGCTGGGAAAAATGTATCGAGCTGAATGTATCATACCTCAAAAGTGTTTAAAGTTTATGAGATTCAGTACGAATTAATAGGACTGTTGATTATAATTAGCATTGGAGTTGGTAAGATACAATTTAGTGAAAACTGCCTGTTGACATTGAAATACTCGTAAATCAACCAAGTTTTGTGTAGCGCAGTTGCCAGTTTCAGTTACACAGAAATGGAAATGGCGTGTTATTTTTGGACGCTCTTTAACTGCTGTGGTTCTCAGCGTCCCATTCTATACTGGGCGTGAAAGACCGCTTAATTTTGCTCAGAGGCCTCTCTTATGAGGCTTGAGGTTCTTTTACGTGCCGTAAATCTACGACACGGGACCAACGGCTTTACTTCCCTTCCGAAGGAAGCCATGCTAAGGATTTTTATACCCGAAAAAATCCATCGTCCTCCGCCGGGTTTGAACCCGCGACCTTGGGTATATGAAGCTAGCATGGTAACCATTTCACCACGGAGGGAGATCAGTTGCACAGACGAACAATATATCGAGCAATGTATCTAAAATGAATGATAGCAGCTTTGACTGTGGTACACCTTCCGCTGCAGCTTCCAAGACTACGCAGTATAAACTTTAGTAAATGCTTCAACATAAGTAAAAGTTTGTTGCGTTTTATGCTGAATAAAACTGCACGGGTTGAAAAAGTTACAAACTTTCATAACCGAGATCAGTTCAAGGAAATACCTATTTTAGAGGGGGCTGAAAACATATTTTCCTAAAAATTCCAATAATACATTAAGTATTATTAATCAACTAAGTAATAGAGCAATGGGAATTTTATAAAGCATTTAATACATGCTAATAGCAGAATCAGAAATAAACTTCTTTTAAAAGAACGTAGCGTAGGTAATATTTGGTTTATTACATATCCTGTTCATGATTTATTTATCTTATTATCACCTTCTGTATTCAAAACTAGTTTTTATGTAAATAATAATAATAATAATTACATTTTTTGTAGTCGGCTTACCCCTGTAATCAGCCCAAGGACTTACAAGCGGATGCCTAGAGGCAGAACCCTGTCGGGGAGCCAACGGCACGAAACCACAGAACTGAGAACCTGGAACGAGTGGGCAGGCCGTGGCCAGAGATGAGCGTGTGGATGATTGGAAAAGTGTTGATGGAATAATTGGTGGAATGAGTGGGAGGGGGGGGGGGGGACCACCCAGAAGTCGCTGCGTCCACCACAAATCCCACATGCGGGCGGTTGGGATCAAACCTAGGTGAGAGGCGAGTGGTCTAACCATTGGCCACGGCGCCGCCCTACTACACTATTACATTATTACTAATAATTATTACTATTACATTATTTAATAATAACAATAATAATAATAATCATCATAATAGAGGCGTTCAATTAAGTCCTTAGAAAACCCAAAAAATTACACTCATACCATTCAAAAAGTTGTATTAATAACCGTCGTCTCTTACTAAATGTGAATTAAGTTTCAGCTATACTCATTACATAGTTTCGTTGCCATAAGTGAATGAATCAACAACCTTGTGCTTATTTAGAAAGAGTTTCTTGAGGTGATTAAACCCTTCTATTTAAAAGGCTTAACACCGAAAGAGATAAAAGCCAAGTTGAATGGAGTTCATGGCACATCTGCTATTGCGTTTGCAACAATTTGCAATTGGATAAATGAATTTAAACGTGGCCATACATCCACAGCTATCCCTTAATATTAGCATTCCCTAGAATAAATCATATAAGTTTTTGACTCTTACGTTGTTTACCACAGCGATTTTGTCACAACGGAATTTATATTGAGTTAATCCCTTCTGCTGTTAGTTTTACAGTAATGAAAATCTAATGAGTTCCAGCCACATGACTTTTTGCATATCTCTGTAACAAATTTTTGTTAAAATGCTTAGTCTTTTATCTACTTAATGCTAATCGAGATAAATATTAGCAGAAATTGTCTTATTACTTAGTTCCTTGTAAGTAGAAGGGAAATAAGGGAGTACACTAGGCTTATTAAGTAATTTAAAACTGAAACCAATAACAAGAAATGTTTCAAAAATGGCCCACCCCACGAAAAAAAAAAAAAACAACAACAACAAAAAACACAATAACACATACAGCATGTGTTTTAACGAGATCTACATTTTTTGTGTAGTAAGTTTTTGTCTATCTCTTACAGTTTACCAGTTATGCAAATTTCAGCAAAATTCATCTAAAATGAAGGTCTTCCGTTGCTATTCTCAGAAAATTCTAACTACACATTTTATTTGCCATGTAAATTCTGTATACGGTATTTTAATCTAAATCGTTAGAGCCATTTTTGAGAAAATTAAAATGTCCGAACATTTTTACATGTAAAGCGTAGTTTGGAGAAGGTGAATTTTCCTAAAAAAATTTGGTATTTTCACATACGGACACGCGCGCGTACCTTTTTATAGAATGTTTTTATTTATTTATTTTTTTTTTATACAGGAGACCCTAAAAAGGCCGGCCTATCTGTATTTAAAAAAAAAAGACTTGTGTGCGTTACTCAGATAAGGTTTTTTTTTTTTTGGGGGGGGGGAAGTTTCCCTTATCCTGAGAAGACAAATGTCGACTAACTTTAAAACTCCATGGATCCCGAGATTATTTGAGGATCATCTCACCGTTTTCATTCATCATCCGATATGACCTACCAACTTAAAGGACGTTAACCCAAATAATAATTTTAACAAAATAGAAAAAAGCCGTTGAGTTTTGTAAACAGCCAACGCTGAGTAATTCTATGCTGTGCATGATTTTTGTAAGGGCTTACGAGAAGGATAACAAAGACGGCTTGACTTTGCAAGGTGTACTACTTAAAAGCTGAGAAAAGAAAGAAACATTTTATTTTATATAAATTGCATGTTTTGAAATTTGCGCTGTTATATTTGGTTTTCTCTTACTCCTTTCACAGATAGTCTTATTCCCACAAGAATAAAGAGGTTTTTGAAAGGGCATCATGTATGTTTTTTTCACCATTTTCAAATCCCAAAAATGTAAGATTCTAATTACCGTTTTTGGAGCCGTATTGATATACACACACGCACATTATATATATACATTTTTCCTAAACATGCTTTTTATCAAAGTATGTATTTGAAGTGAAAAATGTAATTGAATTTGTTATGGAATGTCATACCTCTACCCTAGTTATACAAGTGGAGAGAAATTCAAAGTATATTTCATAAAAAGAAAAGCAAACTTTTCGAAGTAAGGACATCAGCAAACACGCATATTTTATAATTCATTACCTCAGTGTTTAAATTTATCTAGATGCCTCATTAATTTGTAATGAAACCAGATTTAAATGCTGGCGCATTTTAAACTTGAAAATATCCGTTGGAATTTTCATTTGTTCTGTTTTTCTGCTTGATTTATCTGGTTAACTGCGATGCTGCGCCCCCTCTATTGGGAAACGAGACCGAGAGGCTCCGGAGACAGCCGAACGCATTAGGAGTGGCGGAGCGGTCGCAGCAGACGGCTAGCAGAGAACAGTTTCAAGCGGTCGATCGCGGGAAGCAGTTGTTTGCAGTGCATATACCCAATTTACACATGCGGTAGTCACCAGTGATAGGTAACCATGACAATTTACACCTGTAGTCTGAAACCTCCACCAAGATGTAAACAGAAATTCAGGTGTGACAACTTTCAGCGTGTGATGTTCTCTGGTGACAGGTGGCACCATTAAGTGCAGCGTTTTCAGTTGATGCGGAAAAACTGAGATCGTGACTGGACCACAAAAGTGTTTTGGACCGGAGTTGAAGCTTCGGTGTTTGAAACAGTGCACAGTGTTTAAGTGGTGAAGTGGTCAGAGGACTGTGAGTGTCACAGCGATATCTAGTCAACAAACACTTCACTGTGAGCCAAAAAAAGGTGTTTTGTGTAATAGCTAAGCTTTAATCGATCTTGGTGTCTTCCATATCAGAGAGGGCGTACCACCAGTGAGTTGTTTTCCTAGTCACAGCTCCCTCTCGCCACCAGTCATTCATCGAGTGTAAGTGGGTCATCTTGTGCCGACAACCCTTCCGCGACAGGTGTGTGAAAAAGCTGTTTCCGAAGACCGCTGTGACGTAAATTTGGACGCCGGCCAAGTATTACGGCATGGCAGTGTAGTGACACTGAGGTGATTTGAATTGCAGATATTCGCTCCCTGTCAGTTGTAAACAAACGGGGATGGGCGTGTATGTTTAGAGAACCAGCGCAATGGGTGCGAATATGGGCAAGAACTCATCCCTCTTGGATGCCCTGCCATCGACGCAGGGTACCCTACATGTAGTGATGCTAGGTTTGGACAGCGCCGGCAAAACGACGGCACTCTATCGTCTTAAGTTCGACCAGTACCTTAACACTGTACCCACGATAGGCTTCAATTGCGAAAAAGTTAAAGGTACGAGGGGCAAGGCGAAAGGAATAAATTTCCTGATGTGGGACGTGGGTGGTCAGGAGAAACTGCGACCGCTTTGGAAAAGTTATACAAGGTGCACCGATGGCATTGTCTTCGTCTTGGATAGTGTCGACGTAGAGCGCATGGAAGAGGCGAAGATGGAGCTGGTACGCACCGCTAAGTCACCCGACAACACGGGGGTGCCTATTCTGGTCCTCGCGAACAAGCAGGATCTTCCTGGGGCGCGGGAACCCAAGGAACTTGAGAAACTGTTAGGGTTACACGAACTAGGGGGTGGGCAGAACTCATCTTCGTCCGGCTCCTCCCCTGTACACTTATGGCACGTGCAACCTGCCTGCGCCATCACCGGCGATGGCCTCCACGAAGGCATGGAGGCTCTCTACGAGATGATCCTGAAGCGAAGAAAACTTGCAAAGCAATGCAAAAACAAGAAGAGGTAGACGAACAATAAGACTGCTGATGTTTCCGTGTGTACATTGTAGGTAAATGTATGCTTGAGCATGAATGTCTGTTGGTGCGCATGTGTTTTAAGGGCCTAGGGACCTTGGCGAGTGGCCCTTTTGTTGTGAAATTGCATTCATGTTTATCATTTTAATAGATGTTATTTAAACACAAAAAAGAAAAGATCACTAAAATGGACAATTAATTGATCACGTAAATATCACAATTTGTTTCCTATTTCAAAAGTTGAAAGCTTTATATTTTTGTAAAATGTGCCATTTCATAAATATTTCTCCCATTCATATCGACAATATATTGATCATATAGATGGCGTAGCATCATATTGTTCTTACAGATGAGTTTCATGCTTTCCTCAGCAGTTTAGTAAAATTTTGCAAGAAAAAATATTTTAGGAAAAGAGAAAGTTGGGTGCACAGCAAAGTCACGTTTTGGTACAGGCAAAGTGTGACATATTATTTACATTATCAAACCCAGAAAACAAACTATTAATGGCATTAAGAAGAGATATTCCAAATAATTTCCACTGTATCTCATTTTAACTTGTCATGGCACCATTTATATTCCTTGGTATTTTTATGAGAGTATCGGTATAAACAGGTCACGACACCATAAATAATTATCAATTTCTTCGTCTGTTAGGATATTTCTGTTTCTGTGGTGCACAAAGTTTCATTTAACTTTTTATATACATGATAAAATATCAGACTGTTCATCTACTGCATTTGAAGATTGAGAGTGCTAATGGTTTTGTTTGTTTTGTAACTATATTTAATGTAGTTTGAAAGAAATAAGCTACTTTGACTTGTTTCAACCTCTGATATCAGGCCTTAGAAGTTGCTTACAAATAAACTGATTGATAATATTCCAATTAAGAAAGGCCTTGGATTATTTCTCATCTCTAAGAGGTAGTGGAGTAAAAGTCTTAATTTTCCACTTGCTAAAATGCTTCATCAATACTTCCTAATTTACTAAATATAATATATCAATATTGAAAGAAAACTGTACATGCCAACTCTATGCAGATTATTTAACTGTGAATTAATGGCTCACAAATATTTCTCTTCTAGTTATGTTTAGAATCTATTCCTCTGTGAATGATAATGAAACTCAAGTATGATACTTTATGCTTTTTGAACCTTCCAGTGTGATTTAAAGAATTTTTGATTACACCAATGTTTCTAGATTAATTTTGTTTTGATAAATGCTGCAGGAAAGGAAAAATCATTACGACACAGTATCTTAACTTGCCTTCTGCTCAGGTGAAAGATTCTTAGAACTGCGAGATTTATTTTTTGTCATGTGCTATGAAGATAAATGTGGTTTTTATTATGTGGGCTTGAGGTGATAAAGACAACATAAACAATAGTTCCAAAGGAACAATGACTCTTAAATAAATTTGACACAAAGTAATGAAATGCTTTCCTCCTCCATTTCTCTACAATACAATCTATGTAGCTGAATGTGTGTATTAAAAGCAATTTTGGAGCCAGAAAGCCAGGTTCATTTGTTTTGGTTTCTAAACGGACACCATGTTAAAAGATTGTTAAAGATTCATTTGCCAAACCATAAATAACTTATTAGCTATAAAACATGCTTTCAAAAATTGACTAAATGAATAAATTTATTAACAAGCATATTTGAGATCTATTGTTTGATACGGCATTGTTAGCTATAAAATTAAATCTGATGCTGTAAAATGTGACTCAAGAACGATCCCTTATTTTGGAGGAAACAGAGGAAAGAAATTCGCTTATTTTGGCATTTTCATTCACCAGAACAAAGCCAAGAACATTCTTTAATACCTATAATTGCAAGCTGAAATAGTATCCCTGCAATGCATCTGTGTTGCTGTTATTATTTTCAACTAAGAAATACTGTCTTAAGTTTTGAGAATCCCAAGCTGCAAAGCATAGTCCAGTGCGTGCGTGCGTGCGTGCGTGCGTGCGTGTGTGTGTGTCTGTAGGCTCGTGGTGAGCTTGGGTGTTGTTGCTGTGTACCTACCCTGGTAAGGGTTTAACCACAGAGGCTCTGTGCTTAAAGTGTACCCAAAGACGTCTTTTAGAAATAGAGGACTGAAACTACACTTTCTACAGAACTAAAGGTATTGATGAAATACCCCCAAAAAAGAAATAAATTTCTGTGGTCACATTTTGCTTATACATATTTTTTTAATGCAATCCAAAAACAGAAGCTGTATTTAGAAACAATCACATAGAATTTTAATTTGATAGAACTTCTCTTCTGGCTGCTCTTAATTTTCACAGTGCAAAATAAGTAAGTTAAAGATTGCATTTTTGATAAATTTGTTCATAAATAAATTTGATTCTCTGTTCCGTAGCTATATAGATACATATGATCATCTCATATGTGCAAATCCCATCTAAATCATTCTAATCTAACAATTCACAACAAATGTATAGAATAATGTTGCTGTCAGCATTTTATATTCAAAGTTAATGTGTTAACAACATTTTCAACCAATAAACTTAAAATGAGATATACAAGTTTCTACCATACTTAAGTCTTCACTTTTTGGGGATAAGCACAATCCAACGCTACTCCAAGTACCAAATAATCGGAGTAAAATAGCTTTTTGAACAAATTTACAATGGCAAGATAAAAATTAAAACATATTTTCCTGCAAATTATGCTTCAGGTCTCTGAAATTAAGAAGGGAAGAAGGTGATTTAAGAATTCTGGTAAACCTGTGACATAGTCCCTAAATATTTTCCTGCAAATTATGCTTCAGGTCTCTGAAATTAAGAAGGGAAGAAGGTGATTTAAGAATTCTGGTAAACCTGTGACATAGTCCCTAAGTGCTTCAAATTCTTGTACAATTTTATGTTATAAGGAAAATTAGTCCATTCACAGAGGAACAACTTTTTAAATTAATAAAATTCTCCAAAAAAAAAAAATTTAACTTAAGACATTATAAAGGTTTGTTTAAGTAGCTCAAATGCAAGAAAAAAGCATCTCACATTTTCTTGCTGTCATTAAATACAAACATTATTTCCCTTGCATATATTGTGCACTACAAAGCTCTCTGTTTCTAGTGATTAAGAATTGTGAGAGGTATGCCTTATAAAAAACTGCTGAAGTGCCCTCTGCTCTTTGCCAAGGTCTGCACAGGCCCTGGCCTCTTTCCGTATGGCTGTGTAGATATCCGACAAAACAAGCATTGTTATTGTTTTTTTATGTTGTTGCTGTAAGTAAACACAAAAGGATAAAAAGCTGTGTTGTATCTCTTCAGCAAATTAATGAAATTTTGTTTATCCTCCTTACATCAATGTTATCGTTGAAGTTTTGATGAAAGACTGACATAACAGCAGCAGTATGGAACCCTAACCTGAATGATGTTTTGTAAATATTCTGAATTGAAAAACACTTGCAAGCATACTTGTAATTTAAAGACCTGCTGCCAAATAGTTCTACTGATATTTGCATTTAAAATAATTTGTCATGAAAGTTTTACTTCATACATTAACAGAAATGAAACTCATAATTCCTGCTTTAAGCTAAGGGAATTTTATAAATTTTGAATAGATATAATGCAGAATTGACTAAATTATAATACAAAATTTAAACCATAAACAAAAACTCAGTCTTTTTTACACTTAAATAACTAATTAATTTACTTTAATTTCCAATTTTCTTGGAAAGGTGAAAATTTATTTCTATCAAAATAAAGCAATGGATACTTTCAACTATATGGTAAATGCTGGTGCAAATCAATACCTACAATAGCTTCAGATCAAAGTTTTCACAATTATGAATATTTAAAACAAATGTTAAATGTCCGGTTGTGGAGTGTTTCTGTAAGCCAAAATTAGAAAAATTAAATTAAAAATAATTCTTTAAATTATATCAGTGAGCTTACTTAATAGAGCGAAATGATTTGCAGTACAATAATTTAGATCATAATGGGATGAATTTCTTCACACAATTTTGCCATCTTGTATAAGTTCTTGTTTATTAGCAATCAGTGCTTTCTGTATCTGAAAATTAAATTCAATATAACTATATTTTATATTATGTAATAAAGCAATAAAAATGTCATCCTGCTTTATGACATTGAGTAACTCTTGCTAGTTAAAGAAGTCAAAGAAAACAATAAATTGACAATATAAAATGTAAGGTTTTAACTTCAATATGCAATAGCTCAGAGGTCTTATGGGTATCATGGGGGGGTGGACAACTACTATTCATAAATACTGTATAAGTTCAAGCCACCCTTCAAAATGTGGCATTAGAATTCATCTCCATAGCAAGCGTTGTAACAGAATGTATTAAAAAGCAAAATATGCAGATAGATTGCCCTGTTCTATGTAAACAGATTGAGAAAGAAAGAAATTTCCAGCAATGTTTGAGTGTAAAAGTATCTATTGCATAACAAAAATGTAAATATGAGTATGGATGTCAGATCAAAATATGAACAAACCCTAAATGGTTTTGAGAACCCAAAAATATTTCATCTCCTACATTTCAACAGAATGATGCAGCAAAACATATTTACAGTACTTCTTGGCATTACCATGGAATGTTGGACATTGAGCAAGTATTTGGCAGCTTGGACTTTTATTCTTGGCTACTGTCCACTTTTTCAAGCAGAGAAATTCAATCTTTGAGAATTTTCTTAATGAATACTAACCTTGCCTAGTTTTTCCTCAGAATCAGCTATTAATAGCCTCAGTTTCATGGAGTTTTAATATTCTTTCTGAGATGCAAAGCATTTTATTTGGGATCTCACTGCAATCTGTTCTTTATTGGAATGAGTTGATGTTCATTGATGGATGAAATGTATATTTCAGTTTACCAATGAAAAACATTTAATTTAAAACGTTCTTTTAAAATGTAATCTAATCATTTGATTTATTGTGATATCACACACATATGTGACAAAATGAAATGTTGCAATTAAAGCCAGTATAAGACCATGCAAAACATGACCATTTTACTATTATATGGATTATATTCTCAAAAATTGCAACTATAGTTGTTAGCAAATTAAAAATATGGATTTGCTGTAAAGAAAATCAACAGTATTTGTTTTGCTCAAGGTAAATCCTACTTAGTGGAAACAGAGACTTGAGGCCTGAGCATAAAAATTCAGGCACATAAACACATTGCCCTTCTACTACATGATTGAGGTATAAAACAGCTGTTACCTGCTGCTGCTGTTATTATTGTGAGAGTGAATGATGAGATGTGTATTCTCAGCTGTTGCTATACAAAACCAAAGGTGCTTCTATTTCTTGCGCATTATTCCCATACTTCCCTTTCATGTAACATAAAGTGTATATAATGATGAGTTCCCATGACACCTGCGTGCAATAGCAGTGCATTGTTTCTCCTCCCTAGCTTGTACTCAGGTATTCTGCATCCAGTGACCAAAGCTTCATCTCTAAAGTATGATAAATTATGATTATTTCTGTATTTCATTTTGTATTCATATGATTTAGAAAAACAGTTGTAAAGTTTCCTACATGGGCTGAGTTTGAAGGACTGTACATGTATGCTCATATCAGTGAAATGATGGACCTTCTAAGTCCAAAACAGAATATTGCTTATTAAAGCATACCCTTGTTTTCTTCTGTCCCTATTTCCTTCCTATTTTTCTTTTGCCACTACTTCTCATTATTCTATTTCACATCTTTATAATATAACCACAAAGTATGAATAGGGCAAAAGTCAGTTCCAAATAAAAGAAACCTATGTCAAAATTAACAAAATATAATTGTTCATTATTGTTTGTAAGTACAGTGACCAGTTTTTAGGATTTAAATATTAATGGTATGTTAATATAATTATAAATACAATATACTGAAAATGAATTAACAAAAGTGTTACTAAAAGGCATTAATGTAATCATAGGCTGTAAACTGATTTTTGCCCAAACTGTCAAAACAGTGCTTGAAATCATATCTGAATTTTCAAAAAATAACTTTATATACTGAAGCAAGATTAGTGCCCTAAATTCTATTTTTAGCATTGTTGTGCTGAAAATGTTATCTTTGCGATAAGTTATTCTGATTGAATAAAAAAATAGAACTAATGTTATGCTCTGGACTAAGAAGGAGAAGAACATCATTTCTTTGTCCTATTATTACCATATAATGCAGCAGAAAACTTTGCTAGAAGAGGGAATAGTTAATTACCAGTTTCACCTCCATTTAGGGAGTATAACTGGTGTAACATGACAGGCTTGTGCAGTTATAAACTTTATTTATTTTTAATATGAAAATTTCTTACAAATATATTGGACTTAACTGCTTGCAAGGCTGCATATGCAAAAAGCCTTCATTAGATTTCATACCATTTATTACAATTTTGAAAGATTTTGAAGTAAACATTACTTTTTTTCCCACTGCATTCATATTTACAGTGCAATGAAGATGCTGCTCATTTTTATAATGCTATGTTTTTATTCATATTATCTAGTTTAATGCTTTTAGCTGCAATCCTGAATGCACTAGAAATATAAAAATGTATCCTGCCTTGATCTAAATGGACTAGCTGTATAAAATGTTAAACTGAGTGACATCCTCTGTTTCATACACTCACAAGCTTTTAATGTAAATGATCATTTTACTTTAATAAGGTTATTATTTGTGATCATTAACTCAAGGGTCACCATACTTCGCCAGAATTCCTGCCATTATTGAGCTCACATTCACAAGTTTAATGGTTTCCTTTTACAAATCTGCGTTAGTAGTGTTGATGTTCCATACAGTCATTTCAGTAGTAATAAATGATCATTCAAAATTAATAACAATTGCTTGTGGAGTTAATGTGGATCAACAGGCATTTCCGTCAATGAAAATAATGCTCGATTACAATGAAATTATTCTAACATGAAGTTAAATGTTGCTAAACTAGACTTGATTTTATTTTTTCATGTTGGTTTATCCTAATTGGTCCTAATCATCATATGACATCAAATTTAACGTAACCTGAAGGAAAACTGCCAAATTATTAAGTTAGGTTAACAATAAATACTTACATTTAATACAAGTATTAGACTTCAACATTAACATAAATCATATTATGTTAAGTTCATTGTATTTCAGACTTAATTCCTTGAGAAACTAAAGCAGGCAACAATAATACTGTACATTAGGAACTATCTGGAAATTATTTTCAAGAATTTTTATTGAAAATCAAAGGGGGAAATTCTGTTGCAAGTTATATGGAATTTTAAAATTCTAGAAGATATTTTAGAAACTTTATAAAATACAAAAACTCTTTTCAAGTAGTATTAAAGTACACTTGGACATCAAAAATATGTTCTTTTGATAAACTCCTTTATGCATAAAGTCCCTGTGTATTTCAGAATTAAAAAGTATTTAAAGATTTATATTTCTAATAATAAAGTTGCTTAGTTACTTTTGAGTCCTTTTTATAAGCACTTACTGCACAGCTCAATCAAATAATAAGCGGTACAGTATAACTATTATAATAAACATTAAAAATTAATAGAATATAATCTCCAGTAATTCCTATTTGTTGAAATCTAACACATTGCTGTTGACTAAAGACAAATTGTATAGAAATGCTAAATAATAGTAGTATTTTTTTTTTTTTTAAATCAGCACTTTGAACATGTTTAAGCATAACTTTAAAGTAAAATATCTTTTCCACATCAAAGAACAGTTTATGCATATTATTTAAAATGGCATAGAACTTTTATGGTGATCCTTGGACCTCTTGACACAAAATTTTGGACATGTTTTATTGACTGTAATACCCACCAAAACATATTGCATATATTGTTTCACAAGAATGTAATCTATATTGTTGACCAAACTCTAAATGTTGAAGTGAAGAACTGATTTTAATTAATGTAACCATGTAAGCTTATCTTATTGTTTTGTAAAGGCTGGTCCAATGTGAAATGTAACTGGACAAAAACTGAAGAAAACATGTATCAAATGTGTCAGATATAATACTTTGACAACTACAATGCAAGTTTGTTTACAATAAAAGTTTTATATAAAAATAAATCATCTTTTAATTGTACACAGTGGCAAACATATTAGAATAGTTCAAAATAGATTGAAGGAGATGATGTATATGTATGGAGCCATATTGGATATCCTAATTTTCTCCATTATAAACTATTTCTTGGGGAAGAAAACGTACAGTTTTATTCCAATAAATTCTGGAAGGAGATTTTCGAGCCTAAATCATTAGTAAATCATCAATGATCATCATAGCAAGGATTAGAACTCAAATGATGTGTTCCAAGTCCAAATTAGAATTGCTCAAACCATCTTTGTACAAGATGCCCCTGGCTTCTTCGACTTCTTGATTTGTAATTCAGTGATTTTTAGGAAATTAGAATATCAAAATGCTTCTTTTAAGATACCCTCCCCTAATTCATGTTGGTTTTGTTTTCCTCCTCAAGGACTTAACACCTTGAGCTATTTGCATGCATATGTACATATATAGTCTGAGTAGCCGTTTCTAATATTTACTTGTTTGTTGATGATAGTGGAGAGGGTGCCTTAGAAATCCATTCAAGCCGTGCATTATATTTTATTAGTTTATTTTCTTATTAACTTGTAGTGAATAGAGCATGTATTGTATACCACCCAAAAATTTTCAATATGTCATCGGAACTAGTGTTTTGATACTTACGGGATCAAAATAAACAAAGAAAAAATCTTAAAAAAGAACGGTGTATCTGTGAACAGCATAAGTCAAAAACGAAAAAGCTTATATTTAGGTTCAACAATGAGATTTGCCAAGAAAACTCCCCCTCACCCAAACTGAACACTTTTCGAAATTTTGTATTTTCGCTAAACTGACACTAATTATTTTGATTAAAATACCATATCGCCGGTCCCCAGCCGCGCTCGCAAAAGTGTCTAGCTTTGGTGCTCCGTGACGTAGGGGATCGCGGTTTTGAGTCCCGCCTTGGACATGGGTGTTTGTGTTCTTGTAAATGTGTGTGTATATCTGAAAAACTAACAGAAAACTAATAGGAAAATAGTAGGCACAGCAAATGTGAGGAAAATAGAAAGAAAATACATCACAAATTAAACGTATATTTTGAATTTTCTGGATGGCATATAAATTCCTCTCTTGTTTGGAAGAAAATTTTGTATAGCCTTGTATAATTGAGGCGAGTTGTGGGTGAAATTCAGGTTTACCACAATTTTAAAGCTAGGGACTGCCTTTTTATTACACCCGGAATATAAACATTCTAGCAAATGTATCTAATTTTGTCTTTAACTTATTAAAAAGTTTCCATAGATATGTTTAATTTAGTATAGATATTGTATGTTCTCCTAGAGTTTTTGAGTAAAATGACTAAAAATATTTGACAATACTATAGAAATATGTACACTAGCTTCACACATCGTATTTTCAATATATTCATTACAAAGAAAGAAAACATTTATAATCACTATAACAGTAAAACATTTATAAGCACTATAAACTTTTACTGCTACTACACACATATTTTATTAAAAAAATAATGCTTAATAAAAATAACGCGATTAGTTTTATTACAAACCGTTTTGGGAAGAAGCAATAAAATGTTCATAATTCTAACTTACCTATATTTTGTGCATCGCATTCAATTTTGATTGTAAATTTTAATCGCGCCTACCAAGAGGAATTTAAATAAATGTAATCTATGGTCACTTGTAGACGTCATTGGACTTTGAAAAAATAAATTTTGGAAGATGAAATTATGTTTTTTACTTGGATTGTTTATTAAATAATAATGAGATGTAGGAGGATAAAATATTTATTTAGTATAATCAAGTACTTTTGATTTCCAATCAAAAAGTCTATAACAATTAGAATAAAAATAAATAATATAAGCTTTTGACTTCTACCTCCTTCTAATTATTAGAAGAACTGTTGAAAGAGGAACGGGTACGGGATGAACAGGGATAGCAGCATAATTTTTTTTAAGAGTTCTTATCGAAAGAGAAGATTGTGTGAATAAAATTAATATAATAGAAAAGAATGAAAATAATAAAAATCAATTATACAATTTTTACCTAAGACTACCAATCAAATAAATTTTTGCATAAAAACTATAATATATACCAATGAATATTATATGTATTTAATCGTGACATTTTGACTGGAAATTGCTAATCGATGGACGAAAATTTAGTAAACAAAAAAGCAAATCTTTAAAACAAAATGTATTTAAAATGACTAATTTGTGGCCCAATGTATTTAATTTGGAATTTTGAGGGTTACACTACACGAAATTCTGATTGCCTTTTCTTGTAACAAAAGCAGTTTCTTGCATGGTTGCCCAGAAGTAAACTACCATGACTCAAATGGCTTTGGATTTGCACATTTTTTTATGAAATATTGGAGAAATATGTTATTCTTAGAACGTGTAACATAAATATAAAACCACTACTTAAATGACGATGTATATTTAACGAAATGTTTACTGTATCTAGTTCTGCAAAGGCTATCCTCATAGGTTTATGAAGTAGTTAGAAAAGTAATATTTTTTAGAAAATCATTTGAATATAACAGGTTTTCAATGTTTTACTTTCTCTAGTCTGGTACGAGCAATGTACATAGTGTATAATCCACCAAAAAATTCGATGTCGAGATTTCACCGGAAATATATATTTTGGGGTCCACTGAGTCCGAAAAAATTTTTTTAGAAAAAAGGCTAGAGTGTGTGTGTGTCTTTGGACAGCATAGCTCAAAAACGAAAACACCCTTAAATACCAAACTTGGTATCTTCCAAGGATACGACACGAAGACTTTCAAGAAAATCCCCCCACCATAAACTACCTTTTACCATGAAAAATGTTTTAAATTTTGAGTTTATAAAAATTGGCTCCAACAATTTTGATTGAAATACCGTATATTAAGGATATTTACATCTCAAATAAAATGTATCTATGTCATGAATTTTCCGAGAATAGTTCTGAAGCCCTCTTTATTGTGGATGAATTTTGTTTAACTGCTAAACGGTAAGAGATAGAAAAAAACTTACTGTACAAAAAATGTAGATCTCGTAAAAACACACACTTGATGTCCTTTACGCTTTTGTTGTGGAGGTAACCGTTTCCGAGATATTCCTTGTTATTGGTTTCAATCGTAAAGTAGTTATACTTTTCTCAGACAGGAAGTGTTCGTTTTTCTTTTGTTCTACTCCTGGCCGAGCAAAGAAGGATTTGCAATGGCAATCGCATAAAGACAGCTTTTAAAACATTTGATTATCACATCAGTGTACCGCATTCCTTTAGTTTCCTTCTGCTTATAAGGAACTAAGTAATAAGAACATTCTGCTATCATCTTGAGTTGGTGTGTCTTGAAAAGTCATATTAATGAGCTTATGTGTGCGGCTTGGGAAACGAACAATGTAAGAAATGTGTTGGAACAATTATTTTAATCCTAATTATGTAGTCTCAGTACAAGTTTCAATATTACCGCTATACTCCCAAATTGTATCTTGCCCTTGAGACAACTGCAGCACCACGCGGCAGCAGTATAAATAAATCTCATAAGCAGTGTTATGCTACAAGTTATGGGTGGAGAAATAGAGGTCAAAATGTGTTTTTGAGGTGAGATTTTTGGTACGGAATCTAGTAGGTATTACCTTTACTGTCCACCCAACACAAAAAGGGATGAGCGAGCGAAAGGGGAGGGAGGTTTGAACTGTTATCTGTTTACGTTTACTGCATGTGTATGTGAACCAACCTACTGCTGCCAGATCTAATGCTCGTTTCAGTAACTGCAATAATTTATTATGCATTATTTGGCTCTCGCTGTTAACACGCGCTAAGGCATATAGTACTACAGTTATATAATATTTTGTTACTTTTATTCTTGGTTTAATATTTAAATGCAGAGAGCGGCAGAAATAGTAGCGAAGATGAGGACTTCTCCTACTCGGATCTTGCACGGCAACTGGAGTTCTAGCTAATTGTGAGTAATGTGACAACACTGTGTATTGTAGATGAACCTAACGTCCTTGTCATATCCAGATGTCGAGCATAAACAGCAAACGTGTTAACCAAGTGCTTACGTTACGCATTCTTACCTTGCCTTCTTGTGTAGGGTGGACAGTACTCACTATGAGCAGACAGCAGAAAAACTGTGCCACTTGCCCAGGGCGGGAAAATTCTAAAACATGAACCAGATACGCAAAAATATTATGTATTCCATTCACATCTACTCTACCTATTTTGCAACAAATTTGGCTTACAACAGTTTTTTCTATCTACTGCTTACTAAACAAGATAAACATTAACAAAAATTGTCTCATTATTTCCTCGTAGGTACAGAAGAGATAAGGAAATACACTAGGCTAAAGATTTATTCAAATCTTTTAAAAGCTGGTCGCTGAGTGATGACTAAATTTCAATTCTACTTGCACAGCCAGGACTTTTTAAAAAAATAAAAACGAATGACTACTTCCAATTTGGGAGAAGTATAATAGAAATTTTATACCATAACCAGAAATATCTAGAAATGGTTGACTTTCAATAACGAAAAAGTATAACAAATTGTTTGTTTTAACGAGACCTACACTTTTTGTGTAGTAAGTTTATGTTTATCTTTTACAGTTTACCGGCTATGTAAAAGTTCTTCAGAATGAATGCATTTTATCATGTAAATTACTTGAATGTTTTAATCAAAGCCGCTTCAGAGAAAATAACATTTTCGATACTCCTGCATATAAAGGATAGTTTAAGGTGGGGAATTTACCTGAAAAGCTTTGCCGGCATGTTGACATGGTAGCTCAGTGGCAAAACAACCTGAGGTTCAAATCCTGGCTATGGCATCTTCAAATCATTCCTTGTGCGGTGGGTGTTTCGCCATGAGCATCACGTTTCAAGCTAGGAGCCTTAGCTTATTTGCTTACATTGGTGACTCATGAACCAACCTCTCAGCTCAGTTATCGCCCTAGCGGTATCCTGCATGTCCAGCTTCTTTGTGGTACATTCACTCTTTGTGTTGTTAGCCCACTTTGTTAGTACCTACTGATTTTTACTCCAGAGATACTCAAATGAATAACCTTGAATAAAATGTACTAAGGCGCACTCGAAGTGATATTCTACCACATGGAAACTTGCTTATTTTCTAAACAAATCTTGGTTCCATTCACATGATTAATGCAACAAACTATTCTTAAAAAGCTTATGCTTCTATTTACTTTATGCTAATCGAGAAAAATTTGGCAGAAATAGTCTTGCTTCCTTGTAAGTAGAAGTGAAATAAGGGAGTACCATAGGTTAAAGTGAAAGCCAAAAGCTGGTTGCTATGTGACTGAAGTTCCTTTGTTTGTATGGACAGGAGTTGACATATTCCTGTATGAAAAAAGTATAAGCTTTTAAAAACTGAAGCCAATAAGGAATATCTCAAAAACGATCAACTCCAAAAAAAAAAGTATATAATATAAATTGTGTGTTTTATCTAGCTCTACGTTTTTTTATCAAGTAAGTTTTTGTCTATCTCTTACGGTTTTTCAGTTATGCAAAATTACGTACAATTCCTCAAGAATAAAGTAGTCTTCAGAGGCTACTCCCAGAAAATTCAAGATATACATTTTATTGGTCAGTAAATATGTTTAATGTATGATGCTTCAATCAAAATCGCTATAGCCATTTCTGAGAAAATAAAAAATTTCGAAAAATTTTCCACGTAAAGGGTAGCTGAAAACCTTCGTGTCACATCCTTGGAAGATTCAAAGTTAAATATTTAGCGGTCTTTTCGTGTTTTGAGCCATGCTGTCCACAAACACGGACCTTTTTTTTCTTTCTAAAAAGACTTTTTTTTTATTCAGGGGGATCCAAAACATGTATTTCCGGTGAAATCTCGGTATCGAATTTTAGGATGTATTACAATACCTTCTCGATGCACTATGTACATAGATAAAGTAAAAATACAGCTATTTCAGGTAAGTTTCAGCTTTAAACCAGATCTTCCATGATCTCAGATTTGAGTTCCACAACATATTTTGTAGCATTGTTTTACGGTAAATACAAAATAACAATTTGAGGGAAATAGCATGACTGGATTGCTATACTGCATCAAAGAACTGGATGGATGACAACATTTAAAGGTATTCATAAAGTCACCGGAAAAATTTGATTATTGCCGATACTGAAACATGGCTACCTTCTGTTCTTAGGTTCCACAAAGACGTTAATAATCAATATTTCTATTGGATTTAATCATCAGTTACTATTTAACACCCTGTGTTATTTTATGGACAATGTCCCATTCCACGCGGCCCAAAAAGAGAAGCGTACACTAATAGTAAAACACATATAGCAAAGTGGCTTACTCACCATAAGCGGCATGTAATATTACAATGAAAAGGGATATTTTAATGTTGTTACAACAATTAATGAAAACTAGGACAGATCCAAATGTGTTTCGGTTGAACTATTACCATATTGTGGAATAAGTACAGGCCGCGCGCTTGTTCTTGAATGAAATGCTCAAATGCGAGTCACCTTTACTGAAGCACTAGCACACAGCATCGCGGTAATATGCTTTTAATCTCACGTTTCTGCGCTGGAGAAGTACAGTCGGCGGCGCCGTGGGTAAGTGGTTAGACCCCTCGCCTCCCATCTATGCGGCCCGGGATCGATCCCAGGTGCCCACATGTGGGATTGGGCGGGTTTTCTTCGGTTTCCTCCGCCACTCATTCCACTAATTGCTACATCATCACCTTTGCAATCATCACTTTCGCTTACATTTCATATCATCCACTTCATGTTCATGCCTGGCTCGGGCCGATCCCTCGTTACAGGTTCTCCATTCTGTGTTTCGTGTCACTGGCTCCCCGACAGGCCTCTGAACCCTAGGCATTGGCTTGTAAGTCCTAGGGGGGTTCTATAAATAGGGGGATGGTAAGCAAATTACGAAACGAAGAAGTAAAGTCACTACAAAGCATTTTATCACACTTTTAGTTTACACTTAATTTTCTTGTATATCTTCTATTCTCGATATTTCTCCCTCACCTTCTTCTGAATTGCTGTCATTTTAATTATCCTCGTCACTGCTTTCCATTCCATTATCTTGAATAAATATCTTCTCAATGCTTTCTTCCACAATCGCATCACTGTCCCAGTAATCCTGTTCAATTTTTTCAACATGATGGCATGCCTTTTGCATTCTGCTGTGCAATTTCCTGAAATCTTTGCCTGCACAGGGTTTCAATATCTTATATTTAAACGTTATTTATTTTGCTTTACGTCTTGCTATATTAACTCAATGGAGTTCAAGGTCCGGACGGTATAGTTGGAGTTTTAATGCTGTGTGATGATGTTCATCCAATATTTGATCAAATACTTTTTAATTTCTCAAGCGCGTGTGTACAATGTACATAGTAACAGAAAATATGCTTTTAGGCCCCCTTATGTCCGAAAAAAACATTTTTAGAAAAAAGTTCACGAGTGTGGGTGTGTATGTCTGTGGACAGCGTAGCTCAACAACTAAAATACCAAACTTGGTATTCAAGTTTAGTATCTTTCAAGGATGCGGCAGGAAGATTTTCAAGAAAACCTCCACTCCAAACTGCCCTTCACATGGACAATTTTTTGAAAATGCTTTTCTCAAAAATGTCTAACGAATATAATGTATAGGTATCTTGAACTTTCTGGGAATAGCTTCTGAAGATCTGCTCATTCTGGGTGGATTTTGCTGAAATTTGCCTAACAGGTAAGCCGTAAGGAATAGACAAAAACTTACTGCACAAAAACTGTAGATCTCATTAAAACATATACTTTTTGTTGCAGAGTCGATCGTTTCCGAGATAGCTATTCCTGTTAATGATTTCAATTTTAAACCACGCAACTTTTTTCAAACTGTAAGTCATCTTTCTTTCGTTTGTGTTTTGTTAACTACTGGCAAGTAAACAGAACGGACTTTCAATTGGGTAGGTAGATTCAGACTGAAATATTAAATTCCATAGTCGGCATTGAACTTTTTAGTCTGACTGTAGCTATCCAACTCCTGTCCTACATACGGTTGTGTGAAAAAATAAATTAAATTAACACGAAATTTCAATTGTTTCACATAGTGACCGGTTTTTAAAGGAATTAACTATCGTTTTAGCCTGTGTTCCCTTATTTCCTTCCTACTTACAGGGAAGCAAGTAATTAGACAATTTCTGCTAATATTTATTCCGATTAGCGTGAGTTAGGCGGCGCCGTGGGTGAGTGATTAGACCGCTCGCCTCCCATATAGGCGGGCCGGGTTCAATCCCAAGCGCCCGCTTATAGGATTCGTGGTGGGCTAAGCGGCGTCTGGGCGGGTCCTCCTGTTTCCCCGCCACTCGTTCCATCAATTGTTCCATAATCACAATTCCAATCATCAATTTCGCTTAGATTTCATATCATCCACTTCCTCATGTTCATCCATGACTACGTTACAGGTTCTCCCTTCTGTTGTTTCGTGCCGTAGGCTCCCCAACAGGCTTCTGGCCCCTAGACATTGGTTTATAAGTCCTAGGGGGTGACAGTCCTACAAATACGGAGAGAGTAAGCCCATTACGAAGCGAAACGAGGCATGAGGTTAATAAAAAAATAATCTCTTGTAGGGAAAGTCATGGGAACGGAACACATCAGATTTTAAAACTACATTATACAATTGTGTCTTCATACTGTGCTCATCAAAGGGACTGCATATTTGTTTTTAAAGAATTTGATGTTGAAGATTTGTTTAAGTGTGCAGAATGATAGAAAGAATAGCCAATTACTAGAACAGAGTTAGAAGGTAAATTTGGAATTAACATAGTACCCAGCCATGTATGTATGTATTTATTTCTCTGCAAGTGGGTATCACCCGGTGGCAGAGTTATATATGTATACAAGATATATAAACAATAAATCACAGCTGCCAGTTTATGGCTTTGTAAGCTAGATATAATAGTTATTTACACAAATATGAAAACATTAATTTTTCTCTCAATTCAGATTAATTAATTTCATAATTAGAACCACCAACCAATTTAACATTTGTATTTACAACAATATAAATGACAAACATTTCATTTAAGGAATATTTACAAAAATTATCCAACATTAATATCAAGATTTTTCCTAAATTTCTTCAGAGACAGAGGACAACCCCGAAAGGCTGCTCCAGGCAATTCATTCCAGTCTTTTATGGCTCTATTTACAAAGGAGAACTTTTCCACGTCAGTTCTGTACCTTCTACCCTTAATTTTGAACGGATGATCGTTTCGTGCATAGTAAGTTGGGTTTTCCAGTTTGTCAGTAACGTCCTCCCATGCGTTTAAGCCAGCGTAAGCTTTAAATAAAGCGCACAACCTCTGTTTCTCACGCCTAACTTTCAACGGCTGCCATTTTATCTCCTCATATAACATAATTTTCGCGACCTTAATTTTGACACTACAAGAGGTATTTTCACGTTAGTGATTAAGCAGGTGTATTCTCGAAACGTAATCATAAAGGAAGCAGAGCTGTTAGTTATTGTGACCTAAACTATTTGCTGGCCTATTCAGTCGGCTACTTTCGCTAAAAGGCATACGTCTAGAAGGAACGAGCAGCCTGTAGTCATGGATTACATTGAGGATAAACATTAGGTTATGGCACTTGCAACTATCGCATGTGATGGGAAACCACCTGAACTGAACACCGGCGCTGTTGGAAATGCAATAGAATACCCTATCTCCCAAGTGTTGTACGCTCGAACGAACATTTAAGCTGTAGAGAAATACTGAACAAAGGAGATGCATGATTATCTGAATGATGCTATCAGCAGTTAGTACGCAAGAGGTGGACCAATTACGTGGCCTCCAAAGTCGCTAGATTTCGCGTTATTACTTATACGCCTCTAGGGTTCTATTAACAACGTAGCGTATAGACAATAAGCTGTGGATATCCATGATCTCAAAGAAAATATTTCCACAGCCTTTGGAAGGTCTTGCACAGAAATTGTAAAGGTAGACATTGCTTCACATGTAAACCGAGTTATGTACTTAGTTGGGGGGGGGGGGCAGTGAAGAATCCTCTACACAAAATTCACATGGTTCTAGAATGCATTTAAAACCGATATAAAATTAAGTAGAAGAAATTCTTATTTTATACAGTCCTTATTTTATGTGTTTCTAAAATCATCACTCTATGTAGGTCCCAACCAAATGGATTATGAGTCACGAATTCAAACAGAAAAGAAATGTCTCTAGAGTAGTTTTCCTTTTTACAAAAAGCTGTTCCATAAAGTGAACAGAGAGGAATTATGGGATATAATGGAAAAACATTTAGTCATTGTAATTAGAAATATTTATTAAAAGTCAAGAGTTACATTGATTTAGGATATAAATTAACTAAGAAATAAAAAGCAAGGAGCTCTATAGGGATACAATAAATCATCAACTCTGTTTGATAATGAGTAATCATAAAGTGGAAAGATAAACATATTTGTTCAATAGCTGTTAATCATTTTAAAGTGTAGATATTCAACTGTTTTTTGCGATCGCATGGAAAGCGTGTTTTTAAGGCGAGTGTATACTTTGAAGTTAAACATTTCACTAAGCTTAAAGGGTATTTTGAACCTGTAGAAATCTATTTAGCAACACATGGGTGCTAAAAACCAAAGTGATGTTTGCATTTACATCACAATGATTAGACCACTTTTCACTTATACTGCATTTTATTTGTGGCTAAGAGTTAAATTAAGGCAGTGCAAAAACGAACTTAGCAAGTTGCAAAGAATGTTCTGCATTGCCGAGAAGGGGGACGTAGCGGCCGGGCGGTAGGCCAAGGCTCTCTATGATCTGTGCGATGAACTTGAGAAGAAGGAAACTCATGAATAAAATGAATTTAATACCACAGATTTAGGTAGGTACATGCCAGTAACAAATGGTAAACATTTCAAAACCTATACATGATCTAATATTCAGTATTTGGTGTGGCCTCCATGCGTTGTAGTTAGAGCTGCTATACGCCGCGGCATTGGATCAAAAAGTTCCGAATAGGTTCCTGAGGGATTTTCCTCCACGCAGTTTGTATTCGAGCCCATAAATTCTGACATTGGAGGACGTGACGCACCAGATGCCAACCAACCATATCCTAAAATGTTCGATGGGCACATGCCAGGCGAACGTGCAGGCCAGGGAAGGAATCATACCCGTCGCTCTTTGAAGTAAGGTTGAAACATTCCTCGCAATATATGGCCGGGCATTGTCCTGCTGAAATATGATGTGTGGAGATGCCTGAAGCAGGGGGAGTACCTCGGGCTCTACAACTACCTGTAGGTACCGAATGCTATTCAAAGTGCCCTCAATTCGTAGGAGGCGAGATCGGTTGTTGTAACCAATGGCGCCCCAAACTATCACGCCTGGGGTTTGTCTACTCTGCCGCTCAACAATGCTGCCTTCCAGGTTCCGCGCACCAAGATACCGCTGGGCACGTATGCGGCAATCATGTAGAAAACGTTGAAGCGGGATTCGTCCGTAAAGATATTTTGCCACTCAGCACCCCAGTGATGGTGTTCACGTGCCCATTGCAGTCCTAGGAGCCTATGGTTTCTGAACAATGCAAGCCGATGAAATTGCATGTGTGCAACCAGTCCAAACTGCAACACACGGCGAAGAACTGTTGATGCATACAAGCTCACACCTATTACTGTGATCCAGCGTCGAGCCAGCACTGTGGATGTAGCTGTATGGTCCGCTATGGCCATGCGGACAAAATGGCGGTCATCCCGTGCTGTGGTCATCTTCCCTGGTCCAATACTCGATCTACGCTGCGTACGAGCTTCATCTATCCACTGCTTCCTGCTTCCACACAAACATCGCTGTCGTAGCAGCATGCACCGTATGAGCTGAAATGTCACGGAATGATAAATCTGCATCCGGACACCGATCATTCCGCCGCGTTCGAACTCACTTGCCGATTAGGCTCCCTTTTAAGACGACGAGGTATAGTGGCAATCACTTTATTGCCACCTTGTTTGACAGCTCTGCACTGACTACACTTGGTGCAATACTGACCTTGTCGGACCGACACGACAGGGTTCTTGCTAGGCCTACGTGTACCCCATTTCTCTGTAAACCTAACCATTTATTGCTTGCACACTCTTCTACACTTCTACCAAGTTTGGAGTTATTCGGGAAATTTTTTCTTGGTGTTCAATTTTTACAAGGTTTTGCTATGAGATCTCCTGAGTTAAAAAAAAAAAGTACTTTCTCTACACGTACTATCCGGATTTCACCGGAATATATGAATAAAAAACACTTTAGAAAATTGTCCGTGAATGTGTCTGTCTGCATATGCAGAAAGGTATTGTATTCCACAAAAAATTCGATACCGAGATTTTAACAGAAGTACATGTTTTGAACACCCCTGAGTCCGATATCTAAAAAAAGCTTAAGTTTTCCACTCACATGATTTTCTCTATGTCGCTGTAACAAATTATTGTTTAAAACATATTCTTCTATTACTTTATGATAATCGAGATAAAGACATTATCTTAATTACTTGTTTCTTTGTTAGAAGAAGGATATTAAGGGAATACACTGGGCTAAAACGATAGTCAAATCTTTTAAAAGCCGACTGCCATGTGGATAAAGTCCGTTTCTATGCAGGGCCAGTAGTTTACAACTTTCCGTGTGAATAAAGTTGTAAGTATTTTGAATATGAAACAAACAACAAGGAATGTCTAAGAATTGGCCAATTCCACGAAAAAAAACAACGTATATGACATAAATTGTGTGTTTTAACGTGATATGTATTTTTTGTGTTTAAGTTTTTGTCTATCTCTTACGGCTTACCAGTTATGCAAAATTTAGCAAAATTCATTCAGAATAAAGAGATCTTCATAGGCAATTCCCAGAACATTCAAAATATACATTTTATTTTCATATAAATATCTCTAATATACGGTACTTTAATAAAAATCGTTAGATCCATTTTTGAGGAAATCAAAATCTTCGAAAATTTTTCCAGTTTGGGGTGTGGGGATTTTTCTCAAAATCTTCGTGTCGCATCCTTGGAAGATACTAACTTAAATACCAAGTTTGGTTTTTAACGTTCTTTTCGTTTTTGAGCCGTGCTGTCCCAGACACACACATACACACGCGCACGCGCGCGCCTTTTCGTTTTTGAGCCGTGCTGTCCCCAGACACACAGATACACACGCGCGCGCCTTTTCGTTTTTGAGCCGTGCTGTCTCCAGACACACACATACACACATACATCTTTTCCTAAAAATGCTTTTTTTTTAATTCAGGGGGACAAAAACATTTATTTCCGGTGAAATCTCGGTATCGAATTTTTGGGTGGGATTCAATACCTTCTCTATACACTATGTACAGAGTACTTGTAGAGAAAGTAAAAAGTGTGTGCCTGTGGAGAGAATAACTCAAAAATCAAAATTCCATTAAAACTTGGTATTTAAGCTTAGTATCTTCCAAGAATGCGACACGAAGATCTTAACTACCCGTTACATGTCAAATGTTCGAAAATGTTTATTTTCTCTAAAATCGCTCTAGCAAATGTATAGAACGTTTTGTTTCCGTGATATACCTTGTTATTTGTTTCAATTTTAAAGAAGGTACTTAAAAATTGTGAATTAATTTCACATTGATTGATCTAATTGTAGGCTAACTAAAACCCCAACTTGAATTGGTACTTACGGAGTTTGTAAGTCACTTTGAGGTATGACATCTCAAAATAATTTGAGATCTCCTTGAGGTTTACTCGGAAAAACGCGAGTCAGTTGGAGAATATAATATTGACATATTGCCATGGTGTAGCTCAATGCTCAGAGCAACTGGACGGAAACCAGGAGATCCGTGGTTTAAATCCCGACTGTGGCATTAAATTTTTCAGTCTGACTCTACCTCTCCTATTCAAACATTTTCTCATACAGGTTTTTGTCAACTACTAACATGTAAATAGAACCGAAGCAGCCAGCTTTTGAAATATTTGATTATCGCTTTAGCCTAGTGTATTCTCTCTTTGCCTTCTGCTTATAAGGAACTAAGTAATCAGACAATTTCTACTAATGTTTATTTGATTAGCATGAAGTAGATAAAATAAAAAAAAAAATTCTAAGAATAGTTTGTTGCAGAGAGCAGAGAAAGTCATATAAATGGAACACATTAGATTTTACTTTCTCTAGGCTGCGTGTACAATGTGGATAGAGAAGGTATTGTATTCCACCCAAATATTCGATACCGAGATTTCACCGGAAACACATGTTTTAGGACCCCCTGAATCAAAAAAAAATCAGAAAAAGGTTTGTGTCTTTGGACAGCATTTGGACGGTTATATACCAAACTTGGCATTTAAGTTTGGTATCTTCCAAGGATGCGACAAGAAGATTTTCAAAAAAATCCCTCCACCACAAACTACCCTCTACATGGAAAATTTTTGGAAAATTTTGTTTTTCTTAAGAATGACAGTTTTGATTAAAGTATCACATATTAAAGTAATTTCCATCACAAATAAAATGTATATGTTGAATTTTCTGGGAATAGCTTCTGAAGATCTGTTTATTCTGGATGAATTTTGCTGAATTTTGCATAACTAGCAAACCGTAAGGGATAGGCAAAAACTTACTAAACAAAAAATGGAGATCGAGTTAAAATACCAATTTATGTCATATACCTTTTTTTCGTGGAGTTTACCGTTTTAGAGATATTCTTTGTTGTTAGTTTCAATTGTAAGTACTACTTTTCTCAGACAGGAAGTCTCCGTTTTTCTTTTGATCTACTCCTGGCTAAGCAAAGAAGCGGTTTGAAATGACAATCGCATAACGACAGCCTTTAAAACATTTGACTATCATTTTAGCGTTGCGCATTCCTTTAATGGCCTTCTACTTACAAGAAACTAAGAAATAATCGCAATTAGCATGGTGTAGAAAGAAGAATAATCTTTTGCAGTTTGTAGAGCAGCTAGAGAAAGACATGCGAGTGTCACACGTCAGATCTTTTTTTTTTTCGTTTATCATAAAGAGTGTATTATTGAACACCCTTTTGCAGCTTATTTATGAAATGAGATTTAGAAGGTATTATCTCAAGGCCCTAATAACCTCTCTTGGTGCAAGGCTTGGCTTACTGCGCACTGATCATGCGGCTTGGGATCGATGCTCGCCAGGGCAGCTCTAGGCGCTGTTTTGTAACAGAGTTGAGCACACTCACTGAAGTGAAATTCGATGTTGAAAATCAGTGTTCCTCTTAATAAGGCTAATATTTTCAAATGCAATTGTTACCAAAGAGATTATAATTTATATCATAGACCTCTGTCTTCAAATTCAAACTTAAAACGGTAACACCAAACATAGAAACTTTTCTATAACATTTTACATCGTGCACTGTTTGCATTTTTATCCTGAATTAATATTCAGAGCGCTTAAGGTCAACCACAACTAGATCAGTTGCTGATTGCCTCCGTGGTCGAGTGGTCAGCGAGCTGACTTTTCATCTCGAATTTCCCTTTAACTAGGATTATTCCCCATTTCCTAATCCCACAGAGTCTGGAAGTATGAATGTGAGAGTGAATGTTTTTGTATTATAATAATATAAAATGATTAACCTATTGGCAATGACTTATAGTTAATATACAGCTGTTTCACTAGTTAAAAGCCCCCGATATGACTATAGCAGTTAAAGGGGACAATACAATTTTAACATATGGTGCAGAAACCCACTCAGGGACAAAAAATCAGAATAGATAATGAATACAGCAGAAACGAACACCTTATGAGCCATGGTGGGAAACAAAACAAAACAAAAACTGAAAATATGAGGGACGATTAGAAACTAAGATTACAAGGTCTGTATACTTGGTGTTTCGTCTTTCACAGCGAACTTAGTAGTATGTGGTAATTGTAGTAATGCGGTTGGCAAATGTGCAGAGTCTCAGCCAACTGCCACCTACAGTGCTACTGCAAGGTAAACACAATTGGCGAATCGTTTAGAAAACTGGTCTCGCGAAGAACTCCGCTCAGTTATTCGCTTTCTGTGAGCGAAACATGTAGCCGTGGCTGACATTCACCGACAGCTGGTAGAGTTTTATGGAGAGACTGTAATGTCCCGCCAGAATGTTGCAGAATGGTGTCGAAAGTTTGCGGCCGACAGAGAAAACATCACCGACGCGGATCACTGTGACCGACTCAGCACGCATCCACAGATTTGAACATACCTCGCGTGGAGGAGCTGATTCAGGACAACAGGAATATCACGTTATGACATATGGCGGTAGAACTTGGAATGTTTTTGGAAGCATTCATCACATTGTTCACGATATTCTGCAGTACTGGAAAGTTTGTTCCCGATGGGTTCCACGAAATCTGTCCAACCAACACAAGGAGAAGCGCATGGGCGAAAGTCTGAAAGTTTTGCAGCGGTTCTCTACGGAAGGGAAGTTTTTTTTTTCACTGTCAAGGGTGACGAAGCAAGGGTCCACCACTCTACCCCCAGTAGCAAGCAGTCATCAATGGAATAGAAATACCCATGTTCTCCAAAGACAAAGAAATTTAAAGTGGCGCCATCTGCCACAGAGTTTTGGGACAGCGCGGGTGTCATGCTCGTGGAGTTTTTGAAAGAGGGCACACAGTGACCGCTGACCGTTACTGAGAGATCATAACACGATTACGCGAAGCAATCAGGAGGAAACGGCCAGGACTCCTCCAGAAGACCACCACGCTGTTGAAATAGTTTCGCTGGGATATCATCGACCACCCGGATCTCGCTCCATGCGACTTTCACCCTTCTCCTCACTTGAGGGAACACCTAGGAGGCCGACGATTCGCTTCAGATGAGGAGCTGCCACACCACGACAACGCGGCGGAACACGCAAGGACGGAATTTTTACCAGGAGGGAATGTTCAAACTCATCTCACGAAGTGACAAGTGTCCCAATCAACATGGAAAAATAACCTAATGTACATATCAGATAGCCGCATTGGTTGCACCAAATAAACTATACTCGTTTCACTGTTTTATAACCTTAGCTTCTGATCATCCCTAATATATAAGTGGTTGTTAGAAAATTCGTGAAAGGAAGGAGAGTGTATATTACTCACATAGATAGATCCGACAGCACCAGGCTGATTTAGATAGTTCGAGAAGCACTCTCAGGAGAGAAAATAGATTTGAGTGAACCAAAAAAGGTAGAGAGGACTGATATCCTCTACCAGTCATACCTTGTACGATACCAATCAGGCCAGGAGCTTACAGAAAAGTAGAGGAAGATATTTTCCGAGCAGGTAATTCAAGCGCATATAAAAAAAATCTGATGTGTACCATTCACATGACTTTCTCCATATCCCTGCAACAAATAATTCTTAAAAAGCTTATACTTCTATTTACTTTATGCTAATCAGAAAAAAATAGCAGAAATAGTCTAATTACTCGCTTCCTTGTAAGTAGGAGCGAAATAAGGGACAACCGTAGGTAAAAGTGATAGTCAAAAGCTGGTTGCTATGTCAATGAAGTTCCTTTGTTTATATGGATAGGAGTTGACAAGTTCCTGTATGAGAAAAGTATACGTTTTTCATAGCAGAAACCAAAAATAAGGAATGTCACAAAAACGACGAACTCCTCGAAAAAAATGTATATAACATAAATTGTGTGTTTTAACGTGCTCTACATTTGTTGTGTATTAAGTTTTTGTCCATCTCTTACGGTTTAGCAGTTATTCAAAATTTAGTAAAATTCATCCACAATAAACTACTCTTCAGAGGCTATTCCCAGAAAATTCAAGATATACATTTTATTTGCCAGGTAAATATGTTTAATATACGAAATTTTAATCAAAATCGTTAGAGCCATTTTTGAGAAAATCAAAATTTTTGAAAAAAGTTCCATGTGAAGGATAGTTGGGGTTGGGGGGATTTTTCTCAAAATCTTCGTGTCGCATCCCTGGAAGATACTAAACTTAAATACCAAGTTTTGTATTTTACCGACTTTTCGTTTTTGAATTATCGTGTTCACGGACACACGGACACACACACACACACACACACACACACACACACACACACACGGACCTTTTTGTGAAAAGGCTTTTTTTTGGATATTGGGGACCCTAAAACATATATTTACGGTGAAATCTCGGTATCGAATTTTTGGTGGAGTGCAATACTTTCTCTATACACTATGTACATAGTGCGTATGGAGAAAGTAAAAAATTGCAGTGATGTTCGCTGTTTCATAATTATATTTTTTCTGTAGATATTTTAAAATTCTTAAGCTCCTGAAGGGTGAGATTATAAAGTAAAGTTAAATAAATTTTCCACCGTCAATGTAAGTGAACTGTGTGAGTTCAATGTGTTTTAGAACATGTGTTGGCGACATTGAAACATCAAGAAGAATCCATAAATGTGAAAAAACTGCAAGATTTTTTTCATCCAAAATAATACATCAAAACTTGTGAAAGTAAGAACATCTATACTATATAAAATGTCGTTAATACCGGTAATGCTTTGCTATGTTTCAAAACTCCAGCTTCCAAGGTTATTTAAATATAGTTACCGTGTATATTCATTATTATAATAAAACTGCACCACCCGATTTTAAAGTTAATGACAATGTTTCAAAACTGGATTACTTTAAAGAAATTTAACGTACAAGAAGACAATACAAAAAGTTTGAAATAAGTTAGTAAAAAGCTGAACATTGTAACGAATACATTTATTGACTCAAAAATTGTTTACAAATGAAATCTTCAGTCTTGAATCCACTACTAGAAATAATTCACTCGGCGGCTGCACGCCATCCGTGGCTCGCGCACCACAGAGTGATAACTTTCCAGTCACTCACAACTCCGTACAATTCACAACATTACACTGCAAGGGACCGGGAGATCCGTGGTTCATATCCCGGCCATGGTATTGAATGATTCAGTCTGACTCTGCCTACTCAACTAAAATATATGTTTCTTAAAGTTTATGATTCATATTTATTATTATGAAATAATTTAATTTTGTGATTTTCCACAGATGCATTGCTTAAATGCTTATTACAGTGAAGCTTTTGACTTGTTAGTTTCTCTAGCCCCGTATGTACAATGTAGAGAGGTATTGCATTCCACCCAAAAATTCGATGTCGAGATTTCACTAGAAATACTTGTTTAGGACCCCCTGTATCCAAAAAAGCAATTTCAGAAAAAGATCCGTGTGTGTCCGTGTGTCTGTGAACACGATAACTTAAAAACGAAAAGTAGCTAAAATACCAAACTTGGTATTTAAGTTCAGTATCTTCCAGGGATGCGACACGAAGATTTTGAGAAAAATCCCCCCACCCCAAACTTTGCTTTACATGGAACTTTTTTCGAAAATTTTGATTTTCTTAAAAATGGCTCAAAAGATTTTGATTAAAATATCGCATATTAAAGATATTTATCTGACAAATAAAATTTATATCTTGAAATTTCTGGGAATAGCTTCTAAAGACCTGTTTATTCTGGATGAATTTTGCTTAATTTGGCATAACTAATAAACCGTAAGAGATAGACAAAAACTTACTTTACAAAAATGTAGGCCTTGTTAAGCTACACAATTTACGTCATATACATTTTTTTTCGTGGAGCTTACCGTTTTCGATGTATTCATTATTATTAGTTTCAGTTGTGAAGTACTTCTCAGACGGGAGTGTCCGTTTTTCTTTTGTTCTACTCCTGGACAAGAAAAAGAAGCGAGTTGTAATGACAATCGCATAACGACAGTTTTTAAAACATTTGACTATCGATTTAGCCTAGTGTATTCCCTTATTTTCTTCCTACTTATAAGGAACTAAGTAAATAGAACATTGTGCTGAATACCTCGATTAAAAAGGTGCAGAAAGAAGAATAATGTCATGTAAGAAGTTTTTAGAACGGTTAGAAAAAGTCATGTAAGTGTAACACATCAGATTTTTTTTATATTAGCTTTTGAAAATGCAATTATAATTTTACTACGGAAAAGTCTAGAGTATTATCTATTGATTACACGATTATTACATATACAAAATATACAAAATTTAAAACGCATATATAAAAATCTGATGTGTTCCATTCACATGACTTTCTCTACATCTCTGCTACAAATTATTGTTAAAAAGCTTATGCTTCTATTTACTTCATGCTAATCGACAACAAATTAGCAGAAATAGTCTTATTAGAAATAAGGGAGTATCATAGGTTAAAGTGATAGTCAAAAGCTGGTTGCTATGTGACCGTAGTTCCTTTGTATGGACAGGAGTTGACAAATTCCTGTATGAGAAAAGTATACGTTTTTCATAGCTGAAACCAAAAACAAGGAATATTTCAAAAACGATCAACTCCACGAAAAAAAAATTATATAACATAAATTGTGTGTTTTAATGCGCTCTACATTTTTTGCATGGTAGGTTTAAGTCTTTCCCTTACGGTTTAGCCGTTATGCAAAATTTCGTAAAATTCATCCAGAATAAAGTTGTCTTCAGAGACTATTCCCAGAAAATTCAAGATATGCATTTTATTTGTGAAGTAAATATCTTTAATATACGATATTTTAATTGAAATCGTGAGAGCCATTTTTGAGAAAGTCAAAATTTTCGAAAAAACATCCACGTAAAGGGTAGTTTGGGGTGGGGGGATTTTTCTCAAAATCTTCGTGTCGCATCCCTAGAAAATACTAAATTTAAATACCAAGTTTGGTATTTTACCGACTTTTCGTTTTTGAGTTGTCGTGTTCACAGACACACGGACACTTGGACACACTGACACACGGACACACACACGGACCTTTTTCTGAAAATACTCTTTTTGAATACAGGGGACCCTAAAATATATATTTCCGGTGAAATCTCAGTATCGACTTTTTTGGCGGAGTGCAATACCTTCTATATTCACTATGTACATAGTACGTGTAGAAAAAGTAAAAACAGCATCACAGGAAACATTTTATAGAAAATATCGGAGATAAGTAAAATAGGAAAGGATATTTAGATTTAAAAAGTTATACCGATTTCCAAATAGGATTGTCGTACATGTTGCGCCTCATAGCAACTTCGTTCTATTTTCCAATTAAATTTTTAAAAAATGCTGCTGGTAGTGTGCTTCTTTCACTCAAATGGATCAAAGATAGGATCTTTAGTTTCTCTGCAAGTACTATTGACATAGTGTATAGAGAAGGCAATGTATTGCACCCAAAAATTCAATACCGAGATTTCACCAGAAATAAATGTTTTGAGACTTCCTGATTCAAAAAAAAAGAAATCTTTAGAAAAATGTCCGTGTGTATCTGTCTGTGTGTATGTATGTGTGCCTGTGGGCAGCATATCTCAAAAATGACCGTTAAATACCAAACCGGTTTGAAAAACAATTAACATAAAGGATATAAATTCAGTTTTTCATAGCATTAGCCGTTTCCGAAACATTTCTATTTTTATATTTAGAGTTTACCATATACGTTATTTAATGACTTTTTTTAAGTTAATCGTTTTTTTTCTTTATTTCTTTCTTTTCCTTCATATAATTTGTTATTGCTCCACCTTATTATATAATCATTTAATGCTATATTGTATCTAAGACGAAATAGATTTATTTATTTGAAATTACTTCTATATGAACATATGTTGTAAAAAGAGTAACAGTGTATAAGAACATTGATTTTAAGGGTACAATATAATATTCGATTTTAGAATGAGTGTAACTTCCAATACGTAAAACAGGTGACCGAACCCGGCCCGGAGCTGCATTTGTTTGACCCTCCTTCTATTTGGAGAAAATATAAATAGATATAAATAAAATAAAAATAAATGCAATATATATAATCATATGTATTTTATTCACATGACTTTCTCTCCTATTTTACAACAAATTATTCTTACAGAAGGGCATTCTGCCATGTACTTCATGCCAATCGAAGTAAAGATTAGCACAAATGGTCTTATTGCTTAGTTTCTTATCAGTAGAAGGGAAATAAGGGAATATTAATTTGGCTAAAACGATAGTCAGATCGTTTAAAATGCCGGCTGCTATGTGGTTGAAATCCGGTTCTCTTTGGAATATAATTGTTTTTGGGCAAAAATTCTTTTGTTGAATTAAAGTGGTTCAAATGATTTCTGTGTTCGTGACCAGGAGTAAAGAAAAAGAAATATGAAACTTTTGATGACTTCCCGTTTGAGAAAAGTGTTATTTTTTAAAAATATATCTATATATTAGATATATTTTTAACGAAATCTACATTTGTATAGTAAGTTTTTATCCATTTCTTACGACTTACCGTTCAAAAATCATCGAGAATGAAAAGTCTTCAGAGGTTATTCTTAAAAATCTGATGTGCTCCATTCACATGACTTTCTCTACATCTCTGTAACAAATTATTATTAAAAAGTTAATGCTTATATTTATTTCATTCTTATCGAGAAAAAATTAACAGAAATAGACTTAATACTTGCTTCCTTGTAAGTAGAAGCGAAATAAGGAAGTACCATTGATTAAAGCGAAAGCTGGTTGCTATGTCACTGACGCTCCTTTGTTTCCAAGGAGAGGATTTGAGAAATTACCGTATGATAAAAACATAAGTTTTTTAAAGCTGAAATCAAAAACAAGGAAAAATATCTCAAAAACGATGAATTCCACGAAAAAAAATATATGACACAAATTGAGTATTTTAACGTGCTCTACATTTTTTGTGTGGTAAGTTTTTGTCCATCTATTACGGTAATTCATCCGTAAAACTCATCCAAAATAAAGTAGTCTTCAGAGGCTATTCCCAGAAAAATCAAGATATATATTTTATTTGTCATGTAAATACCTTTAATTAATATACGATATTTTAATCAAAATCGTAAGAGCCTTTTTCAGAAAATCAAAATTTTCGAAAAAAAGTTCCATGTAAAGGATAGTGGGGAGAGTTTTTTTTTGTTTTTTTTTTTTTAGATCTTCGTGTCGCATCCTTGGAAGATTCCAAACTTAAATGCCAAGTTTAGTACTTAACGGTCTCTCCGTTTTTGAGCTATGCTGTCCACAGACACACACAGGTACCTTTTTCCAAAAATGCTTTTTGTGGATTCAGGGGGACCCAAAACATGTATTTCCGAAGAAATCTCGCTATCGAATTTTTGGGTGGAATGTAATACATTCTCTATACACTATGTACATAGTACTTGACGGGTAAGTAAAAATTCAAGATATGCATTTAATTTGCTATGAAAATATAGTAAAGGTATCGTTGTTTAACCAAAATCGTTAGAGCCATTTTTGAAAACATTAACATTTTCCGTATAAACAATATAGTTGGAGGGGGGGCCTGAAAATGTTCGTGTCGCATCCCTGGAATACCAAGTTTGGTATTTAACGGATAGTTTTAGAGTTATGTTCTTTACAGACACACGCGGAAACACACACATACACACGTACGCGCACATACGGACCTTCTTCTAAAAATATGTTGTTTTTTTAATTCAGGGATTTTCAAAGCATATATTTGTGTTGAAATTTCAGTATCGAATTTTTGGATGGTATACAATACCTTCTCCATCCAATATATGCATATCTTGTAACTTAGATTGTGCGCCTCTATTACACACATTTTTTCACGAAGTTTACACCATTATATAAAATTAAATGCTCTTGTTTTTAATTGAGGTATAGTGCTATGACAAATATGAGGAAGTTAATTTAGTTGGTTTATGTTACGTCTGTAGAATGTCAACTTCTTCATTTGAAAAACTTTGCATGAGGCTAAAATCAGTATTCTCTGTGAAATTACATTTTTTAAAAATCTGATGCGTTACACTCACATGACTTTCTCAAGCTACTCTACAAACACACTTCTTAGAAAAGACAATTCTTCTTTCAACTCCAACCTAATCTAGATAAACATTAACAGAATTTTACTACTTAGTTCATTATAAGTAGAATGAAACTAAGGGAATCCACTAGGCTAAAGTGATAGTCAAATGTTTTAAAAGCTGACGTTATGCGATTGTCACTGCAAATCGCTTCTTTTTTTGGCCAGGAGTAGAACAAAAGAAAAACGGACACTTTCGCCTGAGAAAATTATAAGTACTTCACAAATAAAACTAATAACAGGAACACCTCGAAAACGGTAAGCTCCACGAAAAAAATGTATATGACATAACTTATGTACTTTACCAAGATCTACATTTTTTGTGCAGTAAGTTTTTATCTATCTCTTACGGTTTACTACTTATACCAAATGAAGCAAAACTCATCCAAAATAAATAGGTCTTTAGAAGCTGTTCCCAGAAAATTCAAAATATACATTTTATTTTTGATATATATGAGGCTTTAATATGGTATTTTAATCAAAATCGTTAGAGCCATTTTAAGAAAAACAAAAATTTCGATTTCTTTTTTTATGTAAAGGGTAGTTAGATGTGGGGGGATTTTCTTGAAAATCTTCGTGTCGCATCCTTGGAACATACCAAACGTAAGTACCAAGTTTGGTATTTAAACGTCTTTTCGTTTTTGAGCTATGCTGTCCACAGACACACATACAGACAGACAGACACACACACACACACTGTTTCTGAAAATGCTTTTTTTGGATTCAGGGGATCCTAAAACATGTATTTCCGGCGAAATATAGACATCGAATTCTTGGATGGATTACAATACATCTCTATCCCTAAGTACATTGTACATACGGGGCTAGAGAAAGTAAAAATAGATCTAAATTTAGGCTTGTTATGACTGATGAACATTAAGAGTCCGCAGATCAAAATTGAAACCACAAAATTCTGCAATAAGAGCACATAAAAGCAATTTCAATCTTCTCATTGAATGATACAAGTAACAATTGTTAATACATATTGTTTATTTTTTACATTGTCATGAGAATATGGTGATAGGCTGGTCATTTGTTAAGTATTTAAGTAACGTGATATTTAAACTTTTATGTTAATATAGATCTTAGTTAAAAAAAAATACAATGTTTGAAAACTAATGTGGTCTGTGCGCCTCGTGTTTGTCACATATTTGGCTACCGTTGTAAAGTTGTGATTAAAATGCGATATTGTTAGAAAAGTGTATATATATATATATATATATATATATATATATATGTATATATACATGAAATTCTTTATCATAAGAAAATAAATATGACGTTATATAAGAATAAAGGAAAGTATAATAATATTGATAGATTAATATCCTAAGTAGCTGTGCTGCCTCAAGATAACTAACATAATTATTCATCTTATTGCATACATTTTCAAAACGAAATTAACACAGTATATAACATTGGACGGAAGCTCTGTAAAGTTAGCGAAGTCTGTGTGAGTCACGCTGTTTTTATACATTAATGTAAAGAGTAGGACTCGGAATGCTTGCTGAGAGAGATCCTTTTAACCTCACTTCCGGGAATTCTTTGATTAAAACCCGTTTCATTTCCATGTAGATTCTGTTCCTGGAAGAACATATGGCCTTCATATTTATCACTTAGAGTTGCGAATTATGCCAGACCCAAGGAAGCTGCGTTAGAGCCTTTGCAGCAAAGCAAGCAACCTCTTTCTAACAGCAAAATCCCCACCACTCCAGTTTTCCTCTGATGAATAGCTTCCTCGCTATCTACGAATATTACCAAGAATAAGAGTTTACAAAAAGTAGCATATTGGTTGATTCGGACATTTCGATACTCCAAAAGTAGAAACATCTGCAAACTAAACAGCAATAATATAGGTAAATGATTTTCTACTGATCAATTGATTGAATACTTCTGTTAGTTTGAATAATTTACTAAATGGAATTAATGTGTCATTTATCAGCCTTCTACCAGGATAACTACTCCTACTAATAAATAATAATAACAAAAACAATTCGTGATATTAGAATGCCCCCAAAATTTATCCCTGGTTATTTTCTAAAGCTCTGCTCTCTTAATTAACAATTGAATATGCAATAATCGTAATTCTTATATTTATAATTTTTTATTACTTTCTACATATTTTGCCCTATTTTCTTACAATTTTTGTATAAAAATGAATTTTCACAATAAAAGCATCATTCAATCTAGACAATACACTTTTCTTTTCTCTCTGGTTCCCCGCATTCGAATACAATGTAAATTAAATAACATATGGCTCTTCCAACTAATAATAATGGACGTGTTATGCTGCTTTTAGGGCCAAAGGACATAAAACACGAAATAAAATAGTTACCATCACTGAAATCGAATGTAAATGTTTATTCTATCAATGAAAAGAGTTTACAAAATAGTAAAAATATAAAAGTCACAATTTGAGACTGGAAGCAAATAGATTACCGAAGATTACAAATACCACCTAAAAGACAAAGGATATCTTCGATTAAACAAAACAGGAAAATAAGGAGGAAGTAAGCAAATAAGTTTGATTTTGGGAAATATATTCAATTATATGAAACAACACTTCAAACCCAGTAAATATCGCATTAAGCTTATTAATTTTGCAAATTGTCTGAAAAATTATACAATATCTCCGGTGAAATATCGTTATCGAATTTTTAATGGAATGCAATATGTCTTCTACTTACTGTAGATAAGTAGTAGAGAAAGTAATAAACAAATCTTTGCTGCTAGGAATTGGTCTGTGTTCATTCCTCCATTTTGTACGCAGACGCACAAAGAATGGAGTGGCTGAAGACAAATGCTACAACTTCTGAAGTTTTTGTGTTGGTGCTATGAAGAAACAGCAGAAGAGGGAGGGATATTATTATGTAAATAAGGAAGTCTGATGAAACTCTGCAAGAACTAGAGGCAAAAGTAGAGCTCAGTGCTCTCAGGGAAACTCAGAAGAACTTGTGGAGTGACCCGCACGTGTTCCCTCACGAACCAAGGGGAGAGAAGTGTATAGCATGCTGGGAGACAGACAAGTGACTCTGATTAAAGAGCTGTTAATGAAAGTGGGAGTTTGCAACTTGCTTCTAATTAAACAAACGGTAGAATGACGAAATAATTATCACTGATAGTATTATTTCAGTGGTATAATTATAATTAAGAGAAAACTTTTATTTGAAATGTTAATTTAGCATTAAGCAAACTAGCAGACATTTGAATCGGTCTTGTCATGAGTAAGTTTACTTTCTCTACTTAGTACATAGTACATCTGTAGAGAATACATTGCATTCCATCCAAAAATTCGTTTTCACCGAAAATACAACAAACTGTAAAACATAAAAAAAATATTGTTATATATAATTCTCTATTTATTATAACTATATAATAATATAAAATAATAAATAAAGTCAAGAAAATAAATTCTAATCTTAATAAAGTTATTAATAAATGTTTACGTTTAGGTTTTAGGGTCCTCTGTACCGCCCAAAAAAAGCAATTTCAGAAAAAGGTGCGTATCGAAATCGAAGAGTCGGTAAAATACCAAATTTTGTTTTCTATCGATGCGACACGAAGATTTAGAGGAAAATCCCCCACTTCAAACTACCTTTAAATAGAAACATTTCAGATATTTTGATTTCCTCAAATGTGGCTCAAACGATTTTAATTAAAATACCTGTATGAAAGCTATTTACATGGCCAATATATGAATATCTTGAATATAATATATACAACAACTCTTCATCCTGGATGACTTTTGCATAACTGGTAATCCGTAAGAGGTAGACAAAAACTTGCTACCTACACAAAAATGTAGATCTCGTTAAAACAAAAATTTATGTTTTATATATATATATATATATATATATATATATATATATATATATTTTTGTGCTGACCATTTCTGATGTATACCTTGTTATTGTTTGTTTTAAAATGCTTAAACTTTTCTCATGCCCGAATTTGTAAACTCTTGGCCATGCAAAGAAACGAATTTCAAATACCTAGCAACCAGCTTTTAAAAGCTTTGATTATCGCTTTAGCCTAGTGTACTCCCTTATTTTCTCTCTGCTACAAGGGAGCAAGTAATAAGACCATTTATGTTAATGTCTATTAACATGAAATAGACTAAAGAATATGCTTTTTAACAATAATTTTTACAGAGATGCAGAGAAAGTTGTATAAATGGAACACGTTAGATTTTTTTACGAAAGCAATTTACGTAGAACTGACATGAATACGCTTTTAGTAATTAATTATTAAATGCATTAATGGCTTAAGTAAGGAGCATTTTCACCTTTTACATAACCTACAACGGAGATTTACACTTCCTACAAAAGATGCATCCCCATTAAATGGAAAAAAGTATATTGTTCCAGAATAAGTCGAGTTTCATGCAGAAATTTTATAATGCCAACCGATACCCCTAACGATGAATATGGTGGAAAAGATTATATTTCGATTCGTTTTACAGGTTTTATATCTTTCCAGTTTTCATGAAAGGCTAACAAAAGGTTTATATACAGAGGATATTGAATTTATTAGTTAGGTTTGAAAACATTTTCAGGAACAAAATTTATAATTCAATACTTATTTATGATAAAAGTGTGTAAAGTCTTAATCGAGTATGAAGCGAGCTTAGCCGAGTTACTATTTTCGTGAACATATATAATAGCGATTTGAAATGACCATATGTGTTTAAATAAACATTGGAACTAACTGAATAAAAATGGCCATGACAACAATTGCTTTACTTAGTCACATGTTTCAGTAAACATTGAATAATTTAAAAAATCCTATGTGCTCCATTCACAGATTTTATCTACATCTCTGTAACACCTCATTTCTAATAAGCTTATTCTTCTGTCTATTTTATGCTAAAACATTAGCAGAAATGGTCTTATTATTTAGTTCCTTATAAGTACAAGGGAAATAAAGGAATACAGTAGGCTAAACCGACAGTCAACTGTTTTAAAACGTGGTTGCTTGGGATTGAAATCCGTTTCTTTACGTGGAGGAGCCTTGACATGCTCCCGAATGAGAAAACTTTGTATTTTAAAACTGAAATCAATAACAAGGAATACCTCGAAAACGGCCAACTCTACAAAAAAAATGTATATGGCAGAAATTGTGTGTTTTACTGTGATCTACACTTTTTGTGCAGTAAGTTTTTGTCTATCTCTTCAATAAAAGTCATCCAGAATAAAGAGGTCTTTAGAATTTATTCCCAGAATATTCAAGATTGTTTAGCATGTAATTATCTTAAATATAAGAGATTTTAATCAAAATCGTTAGAGTCATTTTTGAGAAAATCAAATTATCGAAAATGTTTCCCTGTAAATGGTAGTTTGGGGTGTTTTTTTTTTTCTTGAAAATCTTCCTGTCGCATTCTTGGAAGATGCTGAACTTAAATATAAAGTTTGGTATGTAACTGTGTTTATGTTTTTGAATTATGCTGTCCACAGACACACACATAGACACATGGACCTTTTTCTGAAAATGATTTTTTGGGTGGAATACAATACTTCCTCTATACACTATGTATATAGTACGTGTAGAGAAAGTAAACAATATATATATATATATCCTTATTATCGGCGGGGTTACACTACATTCTCAATTACTTCTGACTGGTTCAGACCATACGCAGTTAGCGCCTTAACCCGGACAGAAGGTATAATTCAACACAAGGAAAGTATGAAATGATATGAAAAGGGTGTGGTAATTTCCCTGGATAGGACAATGGAAGCACCAAGTTTTAAACAGCATACACACGTCATGTTGACAACAGGGAGTTCGCTACCATAGTTCTGTATAAGTAAAGCTTATATGCAACACATCCGGTACATCTGAAGCTCCGGTGACAAGAGAAGGCCGTGATGCGGGAGGTCATTTCCACTTCCGCGCACGTTATTTTTAGGGAAATACCCATTTCCTGACTTCTTCTAACAAACTAACACGATTATTACGTATTTTGTTCCGCTAGTCTGCACTTTGAACCCTGTACCTCTAGAGTTCACTGACCGTAAGTGAATCGAAATTTTAGAAGTTACAATTGGGATAGAAAAGAGGTGAAAGCAAATGTAACTTGTCACCATGTTTGTTGTTTCTAGATTACGAGATGGTGCATGACAAGAGTTTCGAGGATAAAACTCTTAGGAATACTCTACGTTACCCGAACGGATTTGATTAATGTCATAAAATCGTTATACAGTGCGTTTCTAGAAGGTCCGTGTATTTTCTGCTATAGCAAATGGGAGTATTTAAAAAAATGCAATGTGATAGGCAGGAAGCCAGCCACGTGCGCACTCTATACGACAACGCTCAGAAAATGGACTATGCCTAGAGGTTTTAAAATGACTTTCTAACACACTTTAACGATGTCTTAGGTTGAACATAATAACTCATGTATATATGTAACAGTATATGTAATAGTATTACTCGTAAAATAGATAATAACACATATAAATATCACAAAGTCGAAGCCTACATAGGCGGAACTCACACAAAAGCTAAGCTTAATATAACTCTATACATAGTATATACTCACAGACGGAGCCAATGGCAGACCTCAACTATTACCTCATAAAAATAAGCGATTGTAGTTTTAGGACAGACAATTAACAATAAGTTAGTTTGTTTCAGAGACGCAGCGCTAGCGTAGCAGACTCTAGGTAGCACGATTTCCCTCCCTCTCGTCCAAATAACCTACTCCTAAATTCTCCTTCAAAATCTCCTGAAATTCGCCAGAGGGCAGGCCTGCCTGCCGGCACCCAATATCTCCTCTGGCGGCCGCACAGCGGGCCAGTTATTACCACCAGTACTACGCGGGTGCAACAGCGGTACCGCAGAAATCCTTCTCCCTATCCACTCCAGCACCGGTGGAGGTTTTTTTAGTCGGTAGGGCCACGTGGCAGAACCCGACACTCCGGACGTGCCCGGGCAGTCTATAAGGTATTTTTTTTCCTCCACTCGAAAAAAAAAAAATAAATAAAAAATCCTCGGACACGTCAAACATTGCATTCTAAAATAGACTGTCATAAGCAAACTATTCTACTCTCTATATTACTTTCTCTAGCCCCATATGTACAATGTAGGTACATATGGGGCTAGAGAAGGTACTGTAATGCACCCAAAAATTCATTACTGAGATTTCACCGGAAATATATGTTTTGGGGTCCCCTGAGTCCGAAAAAAATGTTTTAAAAAAAGGTCCGTGTATGTGTGTGTGTGTGTCTGCCTGCCTGTCTGTATACAAAGAAGAAGAATCTTTTGTAAGAAGTTTGTAGAACAGCTAGAGAAAGTCATGTGAGTGTAATACAGATTTTTTTTCGTGGAGTTGATCTTTTTGAGATATTCCTTGTTTTTGGTTTCAGTTTTAATAAACTTATACTTTTCTCTTACAACAATTTGTCAACTCTTTTCCGTACAAACAAAGGAACTTCAGTCACATAGAAACCAGCTTTTGACTATCACTTTAACCTATGGTACTCCCTTATTTCCCTTCAACTTACAAGGAAGCAGGTAATAAGACTATTTTTGCCAGGAAAGCTTCTACTCTTATTTAATTTCCCACTGCATTCTCACTTTATAACATGGTTTCTTCTGCTATAAAAGTGGTAATGTGCTGTCCTTGAACCCTCATTAGCTCCAGCCTTCAAGCTGATTACAGGAATACGTAAACGTTACTGTCAGGATAACAAATGATTATTACCTTCATTCCAGTCGATAACTCCAACTTCACCATTCAAACCCAAACACAGTTTAATGTGTTGTAAGTAGTAAACATATTGAAAACCTTTATTCTTGAATCATAAGGTGAGGTTGAAAAAGAGCGACATTTTGTAAGAAAACTAACGCGGAAATATTAGTCAAAAGAAAGGAATTTCGCTCACATGGCAATAAGATTTTTAAATATTTGACTATCGCTTTAGCCTAGTTTACTCCCTTTTTCCCTTCTACTTAAAGGAAGTAAGTAATAATACCAGTTATGTTAATGTTTATTTCGGTTAACATGAAATAGATAGAAGAATAAGCTTTTTAACAATACTTTGTTACATAGATGTGGAGAAAGTCATGTGAATAGAATGCATTAGAATTTTGTTCTACATAATATAAAGTTACAGCAGAGTGCATTTCTATTTCAATCATGAGCTGAAGAACAAGAATATCTTTCCGTTATCATTTTCGTCTTTCATTATATACTCTATTTTACAGTGGCAAATTCACAACTTCTATACGACGTTTCCAAGACGATTATCATGTAGTGTACAGAAAAATAAAATCTGATGTGTTCCATTCACATGACTTTCTCTATATCTCTGCAACAAATTTTTATTAAAAAGTTTATGCTCCTATTTACTTCATGCTAAGTGAGAAAAAATTAGCAGAAATGGTCTTATTACTTGCTTCCCTGTAAGTAGAAGCGAAATAAGGGAGTAACATAGCTTAAAGTGATAGCAAAAGATGGTTGCTATGTGACTGAAGTTCCTTTGTTTGTAGGAGTTGACAAATTCTTGTATGAGAAAAGTGTAAGTTTTTTAAGGCTGAAACAAAAGACAAGGAATATCTAAAAAAACGACCAACTCCACGAAAAAAATTTATATGACACAAATTGTGTGTTTTAATGTGCTATACATTTTTGTGTGGTAAGTTTTTGTCTATCTCTTACGGTTTACCAGTTACACAAAATTCCGTAAAATTCATCCAGAATAAAGTAGTCTTCAGAGGCTATTCCCAGAAAATTCCAGATATACAGAATATTTGTCAAGTATATATCTATAATAATAAGATATTTTAATCAAAATCGTTAGAGCCATTTTTTAGAAAATCAAAATTTTCGAAAAATTTTCCCTGTGAAGGGTAGTTGGGGGTGGGAGGATTTTCTTGAAAATCTTCGTGTCGCATCCTTGGAAAATACTGAACTTAAATACCAAGTTTGGTATTTGACGGTCTTTTCGTTTTTGAGCTATGCTACCCACAGACACACATACACACAGACAGACACACACACGGACATTTCTCTAAAAATGCTTTTTTTTTTGGATTCAGGTGATCTCAAAACATGTATTTCAGGTGAAATCTCGGTATCGAATTTTTGGGTAAAATGCAATACGTTCTTTATACACTATGTACATAGTACGTATAGAGAAAGTAATAAATACCTTAATTTATCCCGTATTAATATTATAAAGATAGAAATCTCTTGTGCGCTTTGACTTTAATCGAAAATCACGTTGGATAGAGCATAGCTAAGAGTTTGAGAAAAGAAGATTGACTTGTTTCTGAATTTTTTTTTGGATTCAGGGGGTCTGAAAACATGTATTCCTGGTCAAATCTCGGGATCGAATTTTTTAGGTGGAATACAATATCTTCTCTAGCCATTGTACAATGTCAGTGTGTCTGAGGCAGCATAGTTCAAAAACGAAAAGTAAGTTCAGTACTAAACTTTGTATTTAAGTTCAGTATTTTCCAAGATTGAGACGTGAAGATTTTCAAGAAAATACCCTTCACCCCAAATACCCTTTACGTGGAACATTTTCAGAAATATTTATTTTCTCAAAATGGTTCTAACGATTTTTATTAAAATGACTTACGTTTAAGATATTTTCATTACAAGCTAAATCTACATTTTGAAAATGCTGGGTATAGCTTCTAAAGGCCTCTTCATTCTGGTTGACTTTTGTACAGCTTTTGTATAACTGGTAAACCGTAACAGATAGACAGAAACTCACTACACAAAAAACATATGTCATTTAACCCTTTTTGGGATATTCTGATTTAGCGAGTTCAGTTTTAAGCTACTTAAACTTTTCTCAAACTCCTAGCAATGAAAGGGAGCCGAATTTCAGTTGTTTCACATAGCGCCCACTTTTAGAAAAATTCCCCTTTTACTTACAAAGAAGCAAGTAATAAGACCAATTTTGGTAATGTTTATCTTGTTTACCTTGACGTAGATAAAAGAATAATCTTTTGTAAGAACAGTTGTTCCTGCAACGCCTAGAGAAAGTATTTGAGTGGAACACATATATTATATGTTGATGGTCACGATTTTCCATTTGAGACACTGCAAACCAAAACCGAATCGAATGAGCTAGTGCCAACATACTTCAATAACGGTAAAGTAAGACAATTTTTCTTTATTTTGTGTATCTCACAATCAAGATCGATAAATAATTGAACGAGAGAAATGTATTTCACGCTAACATTTGAAACCATTTAACCGATGTTTATAATAAACAATTGAGATTATTATTCTTTTTACTTTATTTTATATATATAATATATATTTTATGATAAAGATTGTGCCTCTTTCCCACATCGTTTAACTTGGTTGGTCTGAGAGTAGAAAATCCTCATATTCATAGTTCCACCTCTATTTCATTGTGTATGTTAAGGGTGTATGTTAAGAAACCTATGTGGTTTTTATGTTATTACTAGACCGAAGATTCACACTTAAAGGGATGTTTTTATTGAAAGGTTCATATTCAAAAATTTCTTACACACCTTTACATTTCGAAAGTTAAACTCCATGGCACGACAGCTCACGGGGAACCTTGGCCTACAGCCCGGCCGCTGCGTCCCCCATCTCGGGCCACTACAGACGTCATGGATGGGGTGCAGTATTGGAGGGTGAGACGTAGTCAGCGCCTCGAGTCCCTCCCGGCCGGTTAATGCGGTCCTTATGACCTGGAGCTGCTACTTCTCCATCAAGTAGCTCCTCAATTGGCCCCCCAGGGACCTTACGAGGCTGAGTGCACCCCGGGACATTTCGAAAGTAGTAAGACTAATTTTATTTTGCATACTTGTATATTCTGAGCTCTTTTACGATAAATGCATATTTTAGTTTTATTTTGCTCGTAACTGCATACATTGGCTGTTTCACGCTTTTTTGTACACATTTGTTGCTCAATGTGTGAAGTTAACGTTCATTTTCAGCATACAATCGTTCTTTAACTTGGTTGGTCACATCGGACGATGAATAAAATTGGTGACGTTCTATTCAAATTATCTCAGGGTTCATTAAGCTTAAACCCCCAAAAAAGCCGTATCCGGGTAACTCACTCTGAGCGAGATTCTAACTCAGGATCTGTCGAATGTGAGGCAGACACGCTACCCCCAAGCTACCATACACTCTTGGTCCACAATACAGCAGAAACAGTAACCAGAACGAGACCAAGAACGTTAAGCCAAGCAGTATTAGCTTAGCCAACATAATCTGCGAATTCAGTTAACATAATACAGATTAGCCAAATTCAAATTTCGAAAGAGAGATTTTTCTAAACGGAAGCCACTGCTATTTCCGATTCCATAGAACTTCTTAAAGAGTCAGACTGTACGCTTTCGTTAAACAACTGAGGTTCTAAATTTGAAATAGAAATAAAGCACTTTTGCTAGAATTCCTTCTGGTTTGATTTGCCCAGCTTGCGATTGTGGTTTTATGTTATAACCGCGTGGAATAATTGCTATAATGAAGAGTCCTGAAATATGCACAATATGGATCAAATATTCCGTGCCCGTGAACGAGAACGTGAAATTTAAACTTGGGCAAGCCTTGCCTCTTGTTCCAGAGGTCCAGGAAGGGTTCACGTCAGTTGTAAACGGTTCAATTGAAATACATGTATTTTAATGTTCCCGTTCTGGTTACCATTACTGGTTGTTGTGAGCCATTATAAATACGCTATTTTACACAGATAATTTGAAGAGGATGTACTGTATTGTAATATGAACTATGGTAAAATCTAAACGTAATTGCGTTATTAAATATAATTATTCTTTTCTCAGTCATATTTAATTTTGATCCAATTTATTTCACTAAATTATTAAAGTTTTATTACAATTTCCAAAAGTATTAACTATTTTTAATATGCACATCCAACAGGAAAGTTTTGTAATTGTAAAATACTTTGAAATAATTGCAATGAGATACTCCATTAGAGTCACTTTAAAAAATTGAATGTTTCACTGAGTTTCAAAGTTAACCTTAGAAAGATGACTAAAAGTCGTATAACTGAATTTTAATGAAATAATTTAAGCGAAATTTTAAATTATTAGTGCATATTTAAGCCTTATTTTCAGTGGTTCAGTGCACATTTTCCTTGGTCTAAACAGAAATTTCTAGATTTTGCTCATCCGTTCGGCCGATAATTTTTCCAAAGGATACTTGCAGGCTGTGCAGTGTTTCCAGAACTTGGAAGACTGCTGGAGGAATTTAATGTCAGCTGAAGTTTATATGCTTTTGTTTGAATACCAGGGAATTTTTCATATCATATTAGGAATTCCGGAGCTGCACAAAATTGTTGTATTATAAAGGCTAAAGCCTAAAAGACTTAGAACATACAATAATTTCATGGCCCGCCTGAGTAAAAAGTTTTTTTTTTCGGAATTTTCCCTTATTCTGAAAAGACGAATGGCGCGTAACTTTAAGCTCCACGGACCCCGAGATCATTTGGGTATCATTTCACATATTCCATTCATTGTCCGATATGACTAAACAGGTTAAAGGATGTTAAGCAATAATAATAATAATAATAATAATAATAATAATAATAATAATAAAGAAGGGGGATTGAATGTGTGTGTGAGAGAGAGAGAGAGAGAGAGAGAGAGAGAGAGAGAGGGAGAGGGAGATTCCGGAGGGGATTACACACTGCAGCCACAATGGGTTTATTGTGCGTCAGACTCCAGGAGGATATCATCATATGTGGGTATTATCGACGGGCGGCCAAAACCGGACCCCGAGGAAAGAATCACTATGCAGAGTTCCTAACATAGTCGAAGCAGCTCTTCATCTAGACAGGAGGAGCGCTATTAATCCGAGCACCAGGGGTGACCGAACTGCAGGTCCTATAGATGACTCCAACGCCATCCCGCCGCCTAGAGCTGCATTTCCAAACGCAGTCACCACCACGGAAGGTGCCACCAACGAAGTATTCGCCAATACAACCCTGAAAGAGACCGCTAAATGAAATGGAGATGAAATGAATGGACAGGAATTTCGAGGGAATAAAGAAACCACTGTGGGAGGAACCAAGAAATAGTCCATATAAGAAAAGGAGTGAGACAAGGATGTGCACTATCCCCAATACTGTTTAATGCATACATACAGAGTGCACTAAATGAAATCACGGAAGAAATAGACACTGGAATAAAGATACAGGGGATAAAAATCAATATGCTCCGCTTTGCAGATGATATTGCAATATTAATGGAGAACAAGAAAGATTTAGAAACATTCATAAACAAATTAGAAAATACTTTAAGGAACAACTACAACTTAAACATTAATAAATAAAAAACAAAAACTATGACTTGCAGGAAGAAAGGGAATAGTAACACAAAAATTAAACTAAACGGACAACTATTAGAAGAAGCCGAAATATTTCAATATCTAGGAAGCAAAATAACAGCAAATGGAAGGAGCAAAACAGAAATAACCAGTAGAATACAACACGCAAAACTTGCTTTTAATAAAAAGTACCAGCTATTTACTGCAAACAATATTAGCCTTGAAACCAGGAAGAATTTATTACAAACATATGTATGGAGTATTATGTTATATGGATGTGAAGTATATAAAAGAGCAGAAGCGGAAAAACGAATTTGGAACCAAATTAAAAGAAGAAGAACAAAATTAATAGGCAATTTATTAAGACATCAGAGCACACTGAATATTATAATAGAAGGTATGTTAGAAGGAAGAAGTGGCAAAGGAAGAGCAAGATCACAATATATAAAACAAATTATGGAAGATATGAAATGCAGTAAATATGAAGAACTCAAACGGAAAGCAGAGAGAAGATCTGAATGGAGAGTCGCTGCAAACCAATCCAAGGATTGAAGACTCCTAACATAAAGAAACCACACTATTTGCCTAGTGATCCGAAAAAAAAAATGAATCAGATGGGTCGACTGCGGGAATGGAACCCACGATCTCCCAAATGCCAGTCCCAGACGAAATGGCGGGGAGGTGGGTTAGATTGGTAGGTGAAATTAATTAAATCGTCATTCGAGTTTTAAAATCCTCACTTACAATCGGGCAAACAGCTAATATTACGTAAACTGGTGTCCATTATAAAATAAGAACTAAAGCTTTCCTGGCGACGTGTTAATTCAAAATCTTCTCGGGCTTCTAGCCAGGTAAAAACTTGGCTTGATCAGTTCACCCTGAAGACGAGGAAGATGCACTTCTTCGAAACGTTGGTGTCAAGCCAAGTTTTTACCTGGCTAGAAGCCCGAGAAGATTTTGAATTAGTGTCCATTATGGTTGTATTTGTATCCCACAGCAATAAAACCGCATATAAATATAAAATAGCGAAGTGGTTTATATACGTACGAATACCAGTAACGAAAACCTTGTATCGCCTTAAATTTCACCCAGCTGAAAATGTGTAATTAATCAAGAATCTTGGAACAGCTTATAATGCAACTGTTTTACAAAGTTCGGTAGTAAGAGATGTATTTGGTGTAAAGTTCTCTTATAAGCCATTCTCCTATTGAGGAAAATATTCAGGTGCCATGTATGAGTACGTAGTTTATGTTCGAACCAAGCTAAATGTCCTCATTCGGAATGTCGCACCGGCCTACCTGACCTAAGATTTTTTAGGAAGTTGCCAGGCGAATGCTGGGTAGGTTTCTTTCATCCCCGAATTTCCTGTCCCTCATGTTATTTCCATTGTCATTTCTTTCATCCTTCATCCCGTTGGTTTCTTTCAGAGTTGGCAGTGTCGGTAATGGTGCTCGGTGCAGCGTGGCAGGGAAAAGAATGCTGAAAGTAACTCTCACCGTCCACCGACTTCGGTTGGTTGATGGGATGAGGATCCCTCTGGGGCGAGGTCCTCAGACTGCCTTTCCGGCTGTCGGGTTGATTCAATCTAGAAACTGTAGGGACCACATCATTGCTGTGCCGTCGCTCCTGGTTCCGACTGCCCAGGGTAGTCTCTCATCTCAACCCTCCCTCCCGCAGGAATCCCATCGTGAGACATTCTTTTTTGTAGTGCTTAACGCCCTCTTTTACTACTTGAGGCACCGCAGGCCATGACACTGATGATCCATGATACGATGATGGTGCACCGATGGAATGCGATGCGGATAAAACCGGAGAACCTGGAAGAAACCCGCCCCTGCGCCCCTTTGTCCACCACAAACCTCATGTGCGGTCGCTCTTGGGATCGAATCGGGCCGTTTAGATGAGAGGCGAGTGGTTTAACCACTCCGCCACGGCGCGGCCGTCCGTCGTGGGGAATAGCTACAGTAACCAATATACCTAGGTTCGGTGCCGAGTCCCCTCCGACCGTATACAATCCTTCAAATATTACCAGAACATTTGGTTACGCTTTTACTTTCTCTACTATGTATAGGTCAAATCCCGTTTTCCACCCACAAATTAGATGTCCGGATTTAACTGGGAATGTATGTTTTGAGGCCCCCTGAATAAAAACAACCATTTTTAGAAAAAACAAAGTTCCTTTAAACAGAATAACTCAAAAACGAAAAGTCGTTTAAATACCAAACTTGTGTTTATATTCAGCATCTTGCAAGCATACGTAATGAAGATTTCCAAGAAAATCCCTGCACTCTCAAAAAAAATGGCTCTAGCGATTTGGATTAAAATACAATATGTTTAAAAAATGTTTTTGATAAAGTAAATGTAAATCTTGAATTTTCTGGGAACAGTCTGTGGAATTCTTTTCTTTCTGAGCGACTTTTGAATAACTGATAAACCGTAAGAGATAGGGAAAAAATCGTACTACACAAAATGCAGATATCCTTAATATATGCAATTTATGTCAAATTTCCTTCTTATTGGTTTCATCCTTCCAACACTTATATCTACTCAAATGGGAAGTAGATATTCATTATTGTCATACCAAGAGAATGAAATGTTAATACAATTACATAGCGCCCATTAAAAAATCTTTGTTACGTTAGGTTATTCACGATACTATTTTTTATCTAGGAGTGACTTCATATTAGACAATTAATGTCTAGTTACCTATATGAAACAGACATTCAAATATTCATCCATAAAAATAAGACTTGTAATGGAAAGGAAAAACAAGAATCGTTTATTTCAAGCATGTGTATCACATTCACTTAGGCAAATTAAGCATGCAGCATGGGTTACTTCGAAAATTGCTTTTAGGAAAAAAAAAATCTGATGTGTTCCAACCACATGGCTTTCTCTACTGTGTAACAAATTATTGTTAGTAAACTTTTACTTCTATTTACTTCAAGCTAATCGAGAAAAAATTAGCAGAAATAGTCTTATTACTTGCTTCCTTGTAAGTAGAAGCGAAATATGGGAGTATCATAGGTTGAAGTGAAGTCAAAAGCTGGTTACTAGGCGACTGAAGTTCCTTTGTTTGTAAGGACACGAGTTGACAAATTCCTGTATGAGAAAAGTACAAGTTTTTCAAAGCTGAAACCAAAAGCAAGGAATATCTCAAAATCGACCAACTCCTCGAAAAAATTTTATGTGATATAAATTGTGTGTTTTAATGTGCTCTACATTTTTTGTGTGTTAAATTTTTGTCCATCTCTTTCGGTTTAGCAGTTATGCAAAATTCTTCCAGAATAAAGTAGTCCTCAGAGGCTGTTCCCAGAAAATTCAAGATATACACATTATTTTTCAGATAAATATCTTTAATATACGATGTTTCAATCAAAATCTTTAGAGGCATTTTTGAGAAAATCAAAATTTTCGAAAAAAGTTCCATGTAAAGGGTAGTTGGAGGTGGGGGAATTTTCTTGAAAATCTTCGTGTCGCATCATTGGAAGATAACAAACTTAAATACGAAGTTTGGTATTTAACGGTCTTTTCGTTTTTGAGCTGTGCTGTCTACAGACACACACACGTACCTTTTTCCAAAAATGCTTTTTTTTTTGGATTCAGGGGGAACCAAAACATGTATTTCCGGTGAAATCTCGGTATCGAATTTTTGGGTGGAATACAATACCTTCTCTATACACTATGTACATAGTACGTGTAAAGAAAGTAAAAAATCTACTATTTTAAGAACTATTTTAACTTGTATAAATTTTATATGTGTATAGAACTCTTCACAGAAGAGAAAGTAAATGTGAAATAAAAGCATTTCTGTTAATGTTTATCTCGATCAGCATAAAATAGATAGAGGAATACACTTTTGTAAGAATAGTTGGAATAGTCACGTGAGTGTAACACGATAGATTTTTATTGTGTTTGTAAGGAACACTCCAGTTTAGGTCTTAAGGGATATTTAGCGGCGTCTTTGTGCGATTATTTGTTGAGTTGTCGGCCTTGCGCTTGATGCGTGGAAAGAAACTAAGAATAGGAGAAGCCGACGGCCACAAAGGGGCCGAAAGATGAGCGGTTCAACTGGACCAGCACAAAGCCGAAATGCTCGTAAAAACCGTTCTATAACGGCGTTAAATAACCCTTTGGGTCCAAACAGTTTTAATGTCTGAGAAACACATTCCCTTAGTCAGCTGTAATTTCCGTTTGGAACGATGGGGTTTTTGTAACCAATTCATGATTTCATTATTTTGTTGCGCAGGTGACTGGTCTTTAATAAAGCAAAGCTGATTAAAATAGAAAAGAAATATTAGATAGGACACCCAATGGACTGAAATTAATTATATTTTGCTTTAAATTAGGGAAAGGATAAACTGATGTAATCAAATGCTTACTGAATTTAGTGTAGTACTGAATTCAATGTAGTGATCTTAAACATTCTGAAGAAAATGATTATGCACAAAAAGTAATTAAAGGTATTGCATTCCACCCAAACATTTTATACTGAGAACACACCGGAAATAAACGTTTTAAAGCCCCCTGTAACAAAAAATTAGAAAACGGTCCGTGTGTGCATCTGTGTGGCCATGTGTCTGTGAACAAGATAACTCAAAAACGAAAAGTCAATAAAATGCAAACTTGGTATTTAAGTTTAGTATCTTCCAAAGATGCGACATGAAGATCTGAGGAAAATCCCCGCACTTCAAACTACCCTATACATGGGAAAATTTTAGAAAATATTTTTTTTTCTTCACGTATATTAACTACACTTATATGACAAATAGAATGTATATCTTGAGTTTTCTGGGAATAACCTTGGAAGAATTCTTCATTCTGGATGACTTTTGCATAACTGGTAAACCGAAAGAGATAGGCAATAAGCTTACTGCACAAAAAATGTAGATCTCGTTAAATCACACAATTTATCGTGACCATTTCCGACACATTAAATGTTATTGATTTCAGTTGTAACGTACTTAAATTTTGATCATACGGGAATTTGTCGGCTGCTGGCCATGCAAAGTAATGAATTTCAATCACATAGCTACCAACTTTTAAAAGAGTTGATTATTGCTTTAGCCTAGTGTATTCCCTTATTCTATTTCTACTTACAAGGAAGTAAATAATAACCCAATTTCTGTTAATATTTATCTCCATTAGAATGAAATAGATAGAAGAATAAGATTTTTAACAATAATTTGTATAGGTATGTTGAGGAAGTCATGTCAATGAAACACATTAGATTTTTACTTTCTCTATACGCACTATGTGCATAGTGTGTAGAGAAGGTATTGCACTCCACCCAAAAATTCGATACCGAGATTTCACCGGAAATATATGTTTTAGGGTCCCCAATATCCAAAAAAGCATTTTCACAAAAAGGTCCGTGTGTGTAACCGTGTGTCAGTGTGTCCGTGTGTCTGTGAACACGATAACTCAAAAACGAAAAGTCGGTAAAATATCAAACTTGGTATTTAAGTTTAGTATCTTCCAGGGATGCGACACAAAGATTTTGAGAAAAATCTCCCTACCCCCAACTACCCTTTACATGGAACTTTTTTCGAAAATTTTGATTTTCTCAAAAATGGACCTAACGATTTTGATTACAATTTGGTATATTAAAGCTATTTACCTGACAAATAAAATGTGTATCTTGAATTTTCTGGGAATATCCTCTGAAGAGTGGTTTATTCTGGATGAATTTTACTGAATTTTGAATAACTGCTAAACTGTAAGAGATGGACAAAAATTTACTACACAAAAAATGTAGAGCTCATTAAAACACACAATTTATGTCATATACATTATTTTTGTGGAGTTCGTCGTTTTTGAGACATTCCTTATTTTTGGTTTCTGCTATGAAAAACGTATATATTTCTCATACAGGAATTAGCCAACTCCTATCCATATAAACAAAGGTACATCATTGACATAGCAACCAGCTTTTGACCATCACTTTAGCCTATGATTGTCCCCTATTTCGTTTCTACTTACAAGGAAGCAATAATAAGACTATTTCTGCTATTTTTTTCTGATTAGCATAAAGTAAATAGAAGTATAAGCTTTTTAAGAATAATTTGTTGCAGGGATATAGAGAAAGTCATGTGAATGATACACATCAGATTTCTAAAATATACACTAAGTATGCACTAGAATTATAAATCTTAATTTTATGCGCATTCCGTGGTGCTTACAATGCATACGTTGTTTCTTAACCACCACACCAGTCATTGTAATTTAATTTGCAGTATACAATGATTATTTTCTTCAAATCGTTAGATGTAAATTACTGATGATTATCCGTTGGAGGATAAAATATTTTTGGAGGATGCACAGCACCGATCGAGTTGGGTTTTGCATCTGCGCACATCGTAAAGGCGCCCCCAGAAAACTAGGAATGACAGCATAGCAATAACAGGACCCATAGTTTCAGATAAGACAGAAGTCGAACAGGCAGACCGTGGAAACCAGACTCGCCTACAGGATCAAACCCTCTCCCCGCGGTCTGTACACCCCAGCAACCTACCAATGGTCGAGAGGTTGGGAAAGTTTTACAGAGAGCATTTATTATTTTTGCCACGCTGCACAGAAGCACCATCGCCAACACTTCCACCCCTGAAACAAATGATTGAAATAATAGATAGAAGGATATGGAGGAGCAGGAAATTCAGGGAATGGCAGAAATACTACAGCAGTCACCCTACCGGCGAAATCCAAGGATCAAAGTAAGCGTCCAAGGGAAACGAACCCGTGACCTCCCAAATGCGAGTCGCACATGTTAGCACGGCGCTATCTCGAACGGTCGCTGATCGATTAACAGAAGTTTGTATGATCAGAAGGATCTTTCCACGGATACAGATGTTATTTGGAAAAATGTAAAAAAACTTAATAGTAGGGATGTTTTCATCTTTAATGTCAAGATTTGTTTGTTTGTTTAGAGTAGAGTGGCTTTATTATAACTTTGAAATGAATCTTTATTATAGCCTAATCCTTGAGCATATCATTAATGCTTCTATACTCATAACTTTGTTATTTTGTCATTAATGTGCTTAAATATTAATTTTAAAGATTGAAATAAAAATCTAAAGTGATAGTCAAACGTTTAAAAAAAACTGTCGTTATGCGATTCTTATTGCAAATCGCTTCTTTGCATGGCTTGGAGAAGAATAAAAGAAAAACGGACATTCTTGTCTGAGAAGTACTTCACAATTGAAACCAACAAGGAATAGACTGCCTCCGTGGTCGAGTATTCAACGAGCTGACATCTCACCCGGAGGTCCCGGGTTCGATTCCGGGCTGGGGCGGGGAATTTTTCTTTAGCCAGAAGTATGTATGTGAAGTATGTATGTGAGAGTGAATGTGTGCGTGTTTGAGGAAATAAAGTTATTTAAACCCAACATAAACCTACAGAAACGAGTTGTTTCTAATTCGAAGCCCCCGATATGACCCTAGATGTATAAATGAAAAAAAAAAAAAAAAAAAAAAAAACAAGGAATATCTCCAAAACGTGAAGGACCCTGTTTTGACGAGACGTTTTTGTGGTAAGTTTTTGTCTATCTTTAGCAGTTAAGCAAAATTCGGCAAAATTCATCTTCAGAATCGTTAGATCAATTTTTTAGCAAATCAAAATTTTCGAAATTTTGTTCATATAAAGCGTAGTTTGTGGTGGGGGGGACTTTCTTGAAACTGCGTGTCGCATCCTTGGAAGATACTAAACTTAAATACCAAGCTTGACATTTAACGGTCATTTCGTGTTTGAGCCATGCTGACCAGACACACACACACACACACACACAAACACATAAACACACACAGACAGACTGACAGACAGATACACACACATTGCAATTTTTCAAAAAATGCTTTTTTTTTGGATTTAGGAGGGCTCAAAACATATATTTCCGATGAATTCTCAGTATCGAATTTTTGGGTGCATTACAATCCTTCTCAATACAACATGTACATAGTGCGAGTAGAGAAAGTAATATGAAATATACAGCATCATCAGAAAAATGCATTATGTGTACTATAAAACTTCAGGCACAAGCACGAAAGAACATGAAACATTTTGTAAAATATAATCCATATCAAAAGTAAAAACAAACCTAATGTGCATTTGCAAATAAATCCTTCTTGCTATTATTCTTTTGGCAAATAGCTCTTACACTCCAACTGGAACTAACCTCTTTAATGATGATTCATCTGTAATCTCTGTTTTACTCTTCCATCTTCTAATCCCCCATGTTACGCCATTCCTCTCCACACAACCTATCTATCTCAATCTTGGTCTTCCCCTATCTCTTCTTCCTTCAGGTTTGTCTTAATGGATCTTTTAACATCCATACTGTTCACACATTACAATACGTTAGCTTTAACCAGTGTTTACTATACTAGGTTTTTATATTGCAGATTTAGTTCCATATTTGTGTGTTATTCTCCAGTCCTCTTTATCCTTTGTCGAACCATATACATATTTTCATTTATATTCCTTTACCATTTTCTCAACTTTGCATTTATACCTTCTATTATCACCAAGATTTCACATTCATCAATCACAACAGTTCTGAATAATGTGAATAGATTTTTAATTCAGTTTGGTAACGTGTTTTCATTGTTTTAGCCTAAGCAAAGAAATACCTATTACCGCAAATAAAACCAATTTGTACTAATTAGCAGCACTGAACTTGCGTGCAGAGTTAAGTCCCATTCACAATGAGATGCAATCGCAGACAGCAGAACAAGACTTTGCGCAATAAAATCCTAAGGAAGCATTCACATACTCTCACGTAATGCTGTACGTAATGGAAGAATCTGCAAACTCCAAACCACTCCAAACTGTGTATCTATTTGTGTTGCGTACTGTCCACCCGACATAAGAAGGCATTAACGGGGCCTGGGGGGTGAGCGACCGAGCTTCAATTGTTATTCTGGTCACGTACTAGTGGATCTGTTTACATTTACTACGTATGTACATGAACCAACCTACTGCTGCCAGATCTAATGGTCGTTTCAGTAACTGCAGTGATGTATTATGCATTATTTGGCTCTCGCTGCTAACACGCGCATATAGTGCTACAGTTATATGATATTTTGTTACTTTTATTCATGGTTTAATATTTAAATATTTAAATGCAGAGAGCGGCAGCGACAGCAGCGAAGATGAGGACTTCTCCGACTCGGATCTTGCACGACAACTGGACTTCTAGCTTAAGTGTGAGTTATGTGATAACACTGTGTATTTTAGATGAACCTAACGTCCTTGTCTTATCCAGATGTCGAGCATAAACATCATGGGGACAGCAAAAGTGTTTACGTAAGTGCTTACGTTACGCATTCCTCTACCTTGCCTTCTTGTGATGGGTCATCAGTACATAGAGGAGGAATTTTGTATTTTTTCTTCAATGCATTGTCTGCTGATCATTGTCTGTCCAGACGGTTGCAATACGAGATTTGATAATGCCTACTGTACTCATGCATTTGGACATGCCGCATCAAGCTTGATTACTCTTCTGCAAAAGTGGAGCGACCATGTCCAAAATTTCGTCAATCTCGTGTTATTAAAAAGCTTCCAATAATATTCTTAAATTCCAGCAACCCATTCTAAAATTAATCTTAAAATTAAAGTTAAAATCATCATTAAAACTTTGGGGTCCATTCAGCTCTTTGCTTCATTTTCAATACCTTATCAGACAAAGGCAAATAAAATTATAACAAATAACAATAATATGTGTGGTTATTCTAGAGAATAACAGTTTCCCATACAATTAACGGGTTGCCAAAATGACAAAGCATTTAAATTTAAATATTTGGGTAGTATAAAATTGATAAGGTTGGTGGAACTTTCGAGGATGTTCCAATTCGTCCAGTTATACCCAACCTGGAAATCTTATGTAATATCCAGACATAAAATTAAAATATTTAACAGTGATATTAAATCGGATTTATTATATGGCTGTGAAACACGGAAAACAAATAAATCTGTACAAAATACACTGCAGATATTTGTTAATAGATATCTACGAAGAATTTTGAAAATTAGATAGCCAGATGTATTTCAAATTCAGAACTATAGAAGATAACAAACCGAAAAGAAACTATAATAGACATTTAAAAGAGCAAGAGGAATACGAAAAAATACATGAAAGGGAATAGCTCCTGAAGAAATTGCTAAAAAAGGGAGAACTGAGTGAAGCTAAGAGGTTGGCTACAAATAGGGACCAATGCATGTCCAATGGATAGGATGACCAATGGATAGGACACTTTTGGATGTCCTATGCTCATCACGAGGAAGATACAGGAGATTGATTAATTGTAACTAGAAGTGTTGCGGGCACCATCTGTCATTTCCCTCAAGAGACTGTTGTACTCTCCTTGCTGAATCTTATTTGATTTACTACCTGTGCTTACATTACTTGCCCTGACAAGTGTAAGGCGGAAAGAGATAATCCACACTGCATTAATTGTGCAGCTTTATCAGTTGCTGCAATCTCTATGTTCGCACTATTTTCAATATTTTGGTCTAGCAATTGTTGTGATGTCACTGCCGCGAGAGTCAGTTGAGCGTATGCAAGTTTCATAACCTATAAACTATTGAGTGGATTTTCTTACATGATATTGTTGGTTATGTTATTCAATTTGAATGTTCTGTGCCCTTACTGCTTGGCTGTGCCTTACTAGAAACCTGTGTCAGTTTCTTACGTTATGCTACTTCCCTCGCGCCCGTGCTTATGTTGGTTACATTAACTTTACACCCCATTCACAATGAGATGTAGGCGAGCGAGATCTGTGAGCCTAGGTGCAGACGCAGCTAAGACTTTACACCCATTTTGTTCAATGTAGACAGACTTAACAGGCTACGCATTGCAACGCAAGGCAAGAGACTGCAAACTCCAACAAATGTTATCACTGCGTTGCACACATAGAGAAAGAATTTTGTATTCTGTCCTCTATTTATTGCCTGCCGCGCCATCTCTTAGTTTCCTCAAGAGGATATGGCAGTCTCTTTTGATTTAAAGGATGTTCCCGCTATCTGAGTCTAAATTTCTTGGATTTTACAAATCGTAAGGCACAGAGAGATAATTCACATTTCATTCAATATGCAGCTCTATCAATTTCTGCAGCCTCTATGCTTGTGTTATTCTCGATACGTTTTGTCAAACAATTAATGTCGCAAGTTGTTACTTGTATGTATGTAATTTTTATAATTGATTTATACATTTATAAAAGATGTAATGAATATGCTTACACGACATCAGTGGTTATGTTATTCAGTTGGAAGCCTATGGGGCGCATATACACAGTTTACAGATCTACAATGACTTTCAAATGGGATGAGGTTTGTCCTTGAGCGCTACCAGGCCGGCAACCAATCGGAGTGCTGCTGTGTTGACATATTGCATTCCCGCTTAACTGGGGAGTAACGCTCTAAGTGCTTCCGTTTCTCATAAATACTATTTGCGCTAAGACAAATATTCAAAGTTTGCAAAAAGTAATTCACGAGCAAGATAGGGAGTAATATTCGTAGTAGAAACGTAAAAACCACGGATTTTTAGCTCAAATAGTTTGCATAATACACATGAATAAACATTATGTCGCCAGGCAGATTTGCACGCTGTGTGCGAGTGAGAGGGTAATATTAAAAGAGTGGGGATAGCGACCTGGCAACGCAGAGCAGGATAACGTATCTCATTCGCTGCACAGTTGAGCTCTTCCCATTTGAAAAACATTATAGAAAATTGTCAACTTCTTGTGTTACGCTTACCAGGTCTTCCCTCGCGCTTGCGTTTATGCTGCGTTTCGTCTGCGCTTGCAATGTAATCGTAACACGGTTATTCAAGTTCCCTCTTCTTACCTCATCGACGCCCTTTACGGTACCCTACACGTTTGGAGAAAGTAAATCAACGGAGACGTGTATCGGACAAGCTATGTAATCTGAGCATGATCCTAAGGCAACACGCCGTCAGCGCTGTCTTCCCATTGTTTACATTATTCAGCGGAGTGTCAGGGGACTCCCCTAGCAAATGTTTGCAATATCACTTGAAGCGCAACTGTCATTCTCCTGATGGATGCAGCTGGGATTTGGCTGAATAAACTGCAAACATTCCTCTAATAGGTTCATATTCGCTGAGCCACGCATCTAATTGGCACATGATTTGTTTTAAATTAATAATTGGATTACGAAATCGGATAGCATCCCTTTCAGAGCGACTGCCAACGATTTAAACTCGCGATCTCAGTTTGGTGTCTCAGAACCTTTCACAATAAACAAATTCCATTCACACGTTTTATTTGTGCACTTATGGTACTGCATCTGTTAAATTTCACCAAAAAGTGAAAACTTAAACAAACAAAAAAAAAAAAAAAAAAAAAAAAAAATCCTTTTTATCATAATAAAAATAATTTTCAACAAAATATTTTACTTTCCACTTGCGCTTTGACAACCAATTAACTGGAGTTATAAATGGACAGGCGCACGCCTATTAATAAGCACTTCCAACTTTAAACGTTGTTTTATATCAAACATTTTTCCAACAAAAACTCCAACACTCCAACACTCCGTGGTCGAGTGGTCAGCGAGCTGACTTCTCACCCGGAGGTCCCGGGTTCGATTCCCGGCTGGGGCGGGGAATTTTTCTTTAACCGGAATTATTCCCTATCCCCCATAGAGTCTGGAAGTATGAATGTGAGAGTGAATGTGCGTGTGTTTAGTAACATAAAGTTTAACCTAATGTTCACAAGTGAAAGCCCCCGATATGACCATTGATGTTAAAGGGGGCTATACAAATTAAGCAATAAAAAAAAACAAACTAAAAGTCGGTAAAGTACCAAACTTGGTATTTAAGTTTAGTATATTCCGGGGATGCGACACGAAGATTTTGAGGAAAATCCCCCATCCCAAACTAACCCTTACATAGAAAAAATTTCGAACATTTTGAGTTCCTCAAAAATGGCTCTAACGGTTTTGATTAAAATACTGCATAATAAAGATATTATTTATATGTCAAACAAAATAGCCTCTAAATACCACTTTATTTTGAATGAATGTTGCTGAATTTTGCGTGGCTGGTAAACCGTAAGAGATAGAAATAATCTTACTTCACAAAAATGAAGATCACGTTAAAATACACAATTTATGTCATATACGCTTTTTTTCGTTGAATTAACCATTTCTGATATATTCCTTGTTATTTGTTTTCTCACACGGAAAGTTGTAAACTCCTGTTCTTGCATAGATGCAACAGATTTGACTATCGTTTAATCCAAGTAAGTAATTAAGACAATCTCTGCTAGACAGAAGAATAAGCTTTTTAACATTAACTTGTTACAGTGGTGTAAAGAAAATCATATGAATGGAACACTTAGCTTTTAAACATCAAAGCACAAAGAAAAGCCCTTGTAGGATAAAAATTGAAACGTGTTTGAAGCATAAATAATGTATAATTGGTTCTACACCACCGCACTATCAAGGACCCACCATGACGTCATTCTTACTGGCCACAGGTAGTGAGGTAAAACCTTTCATTTCCCCTAGCTTTGAATTCTCAATGTCTGAGATAATCGATACCGACCAGTCCTGTTATGCAACAGATTTCACTTTCCTTATAGTCGCCTTCGAGACGGGAGAAAATATTATAATATTGCCAGGGGTTTGTGTTGTAACCGGTCCTCGAACCAAGAATAATACCTATGCTACCTAATAAGACTCTCTAACATTGTTTATGTCATGTTTCTACTTTCTCTCTAGACTAAATCGTGCACGTATGAACATTCACATTGGAAACGTATGGCAGCTTAGACTGCTTCAGTAAGTTTTTCAGTATAGCTTATGGCATTGTTAATTTCTCTACACGTACTATGTACATAGTGTATAGAGAAGGTATTGTAATGCATCCAAAAATTCGATACCGAGATTTCACCGGAAATACATGCTTTGGGTCCCCCTGAATCCAATAAAACCTTTTGGAAAAAAGGCACGTGTGTGTGTGCAGATAGCATAGCTCAAAAACGAAAAGTCCGTCAAATACCAAACTTGGTATTTAAGTTCAGTAGCTTCCAAGGATGCGACACGAAGATTTTCAAGAAAATCCACCCACCCCCAACTACCCTTTACATGGAAAAAGTTTCGAAAACTTTGATTTTCTCAAAAATGAGTAGAACGTTTTTGTTTAAAATGTTGTATAATAAAGATATTTACCTGAAAAATAATATGTATATCTTGAATTTTCCAGGAATAGCTTCTGAAAACTACATTATTATGGATGAATTTTACTGAATTTTGTATAACTGGCAAACCGTAAGAGATAGACAAAATCTTACTTAACAGAAAATGAAGAGCTCTTAAAACACACAATTTTTGTAATATTCATTTTCTTTCGATAAGTTGATCGTTTTTTGTATCAACTTATCGTTTTAGATATTCCTTTTTATTAACTTTTCTCATAAGGGAATTTGTCAACTCCTGTTCATAGAAACAACGAAACTTCAGTCACATAGCAACCAGCTTTGGCTAATAGTTTAGCCTGTACTACTCCATTATTTCCGTTCTACTTGCAAGGAAGCAAGTGATAAGACTATTCTGCTATTTTTTTCTCGATTAACATGAAGTAAAAAGAAGCATAAGCTTTTTAACAATAATTTGTTGTAGAGACGTAGAGAAAGTCATGTGAATAGAACACATCTGATTTTTACCATTATATTACTATAAAATACCAGCTTTCAGAAATTTAACGAATGGTATTGGCAAAAAGCCATACAGCTTCATTAATTACTGAAATTAATATATTTCATATAGGTTTCAGAACAATAGTTGCTATAAAAAAACGAACTGAAGTTTTTCAAATAACCCTTCCACTCTATACCATTAGAATTTTCGCTATCCGAATACGTAAATTTTTATTTTCTCTACTCGTATAGTAATTAGAGGAAATTATGTATCCACCCAAAAATTCGATAACGACATTCCACCGGAAATACATGTTTTGAGATCCCTGAATCCAGCTGCGTGTGTGTCTATCTGTGAACAGCATTAATCACAATGGAAAACTAGATTTAATATCAAACTTGAATTTAAGTTCAATATCTTTCAAAGATTATCAAGAAAATCCCTCACCGAAAAGAAGGAAAAATATTCTAAAATTATAATTTTCTCAAGAATGGCACTAACAATTTGGTTAAGGTATCATATGTTTAAGACATGACAAATAGGTAAAATATAAATCTTGAATTTTCTGAGGACTACCTTGAAGTGCTTTTCTCTGTGGATGACTTTTGCATAACTGGCAAACCATAAGAGATAGACAAATTGGTTTAAACGCACAATTTATGGAAAATATACATTTTTGCTTCTTTCTTCCTTTTTTGTGTGAAGCTAACCATTCCTGTCACATTCCTTGTTATTGGTTTGTTTTTAAAATTATATTTTCCTCCATTGGAATAGGCATATTAGTTTTTCTGTTCCTGGTCAAGCAAACCGAATGGAATTTCAATGTCATCGCATAACGATCAGCTCTTTAAATATTTGACTTTCATTTAAGCTTAATATATTACTTTATTTCTTTGCATTTACTAGGAAATATGTAATAAAGGCATTTATAATATAGAAGTAAACGCTTTTCTAAGAATAGTTTATTGAAGAGTGGGTAGAGAGAGTCATGTGGATGTTTCACACCAGCCTTTCATTTTAGCACTACTCCGCTATTATATTTTGTTTGTTCATGGTAAGTAAATACCTTATTATCTCTCATCTACCATGATTTCCGTTTCTTCATTTACCTTCCCCTTTGTTGTTTCAGGTGTGCTTTCAAAGCAAAACACTGCGTGGTCTCATGCATGGTTTTTATTACGGCGTTTTAATGCTTTTATTTAACCCTAGAGTGGGTTAAATCTCTAATATTAAAAAAGAACAGTGCAATATACACTTAAAAAACTAGTCATTGGCGTGTATTGTGAATCCAAAAATTGACTTTATTCTCTAAAAAAAATCTGATGTGATCCATTCACATGAGCTTCTCTACATCTTTATGATAAATTATTGTTAATAAGCTTATTCTTCTATCTGTTTAATGATAAAACATTAGCAGAAACGGTCTTATTACTTAGTTCCTTTATAAGTAGAAGGGAAATAAGAATATACGCTAGGCTAAACCGACATTCAATATTTTAAAATGTGGTTGCTATGTGATTGAAATCCGTTTCTTTGCGTTGCCAAGCGTTGACAAGTCCCCGTATGAGAAAAGTTTCAAGTATTTTAAAACTGAAATCAATAACAAGGAATATCGCGAAAACGGCCAACTCCATGAAAAAATGTATATGACATAAATTTGTTGTTTCATCTAGATCTACATTTTTTGTCTAGTAAGTTTTTGTCTATCTCTTTCGCTTTACCAGTTATACAAAATTCAATAAAAATTATGCAGACTAAAGAGGTCTTCAGAAACTACTCTCAGAAAATGCAAGATATTCATTTTATTTGTCATGTAAGTATCTTAAATGTAAGAGATTTTAATCAAAATTATTAGAGCGATTTTTGAAAAAATCAAAATTTTCGAAATTGTTTCCATGTAAAGGGTAGTTGGTGGTGCGGATTTTTTCTTGAAAGTCTTTGTGTCGCATCCTTGGAAGATACTGAACTTAAATATCAAGTTTGATATTTAACGGAATTTTCGTTTTTGAGCTATGCTGCCCACAGATACACACACACACACACGGATATTTTTGTAAAAATGCTCTTTTTTGTATTCAGGGAATCGCAAAACATGTATTTCTGGTGGAAACTCGGTATCGAATTTTTGGCTGTAATACAATACCTTCTCTGTACACTACGTACATAGTACGTGTAGAGAAAGTAATAATGGCTTTGCAATTGAAGTGGAAACCATGTTAACTTTCTCCGTGTATTTACACTGTTCTTGTATATCATCATAGACTCCAGTACAATCGAATTTGAAATCTTATTTAATTACATTTATTCTCAATGAGCGGGGTGATTCCTTCGCCGTTTATGCTGATGTGTAAGAGGAAAAGAATGAAGGTCACTCTCTCTTACATCACCATTGACCGGCGTATGCTTGGATTTACCCCATGGAGCTCTGCAATTTTTATAACGCACAAAGGGTTATCTGCACATGTGAAATACGGCGCCGTTGGGCCACCTGCCATGTATTGTGCTCTGATATTTAATGGATTTTAGGAAACGGTTCTAAAATTCTACGTTCTTAACATTTACTTTTAAATTTGTTTCAGTTTTGAGCCAATTACGCGCGCGCGCGCGCGCACACACACACACACATATTTTTACTTTCTCTATACGCACCATGTACATAGTGTATAGAGACGGTATTGCACTCCACCAAAAATTCGATACCGAGATTTCACCAGAAATATATGTTTTAGGGTTCCCTGTATCCAAAAAAAGTATTTTCAGAAAAAGGTCCGTGTGTGTGTGTCCGTGTATTAAGTTTAGTATCTTCCAGGGATGCGACACGAAGATTTTGAGAAAAATCCCCCCACTCCAAACTACCCTTTACATGGAACTTTCTTCGAAAATTTTGATTTTCTAAAAAATGGCTCTAACGATTTTGATTAAAATATCGTATATTAAAAATATTTACCTGACAAATAAAATGTATATTTTGAATTTTCTGGGAATAGCCTCTGAAGATTACTTTATTCTGGGTCAATTTTACGGAATTTTGCATAACTGCTAAACCGTAAGAGATGGACAAAAACTTACCACACAACAAATGTAGAGCACTTTAAAACACACAATTTATGTTATATACATTTTTTCGTGTAGTTGATTGTTTTTGAGATACTCCTTGTTTTTGGTTCAGCTATTAAAAAACATACAGGACTTTGTGAACTTGTGTCCTTACAAACAAAGGAGCTTCAGTCACATAGCAACCAGCTTTTGACCATCTTTTTAACCTATGGTACTCCCTTATTTCGCTTCTACTTATAAGGAAACAAGTAATAAGGCTATTTCTGCTAATTTTTTCTCATTAGCAGGAAGTAAATAGAAGCATAAGCTTTTTAACAATAATTTGCTGTAGAGAAAGTCATGTGAAATGAACACATTAGATTTATTTATATATATAAAATTCCGTAGCATGCACAAAATTATGAGAAAACTATAGCACCTATAGCCATCCCATAAATATCATTCCAATCTTTATTAACTTAAGAGGTCGACAAAGTATTTAATGCGAATTAACGCAAAATTAACCTCACTGCAATATAGATACATATAGGAATGAATTAAATAAATAATGCTACTACATTTTCTGAACAGTTATTGATATTTAAATACTTTGTAGTGATTCAGAATAATTTACATTTTCATATATGATTTGTTCATTCACAAGATTTGTATATTCATTAAATTATATTTGTGTAAGTTATTAAGCGTATCTGGTACTTTATTGAGTTTTTGTGGCATCACTTCAATGTTTTTGTGTGCCTTTGCTCTTCTCAACACGTGGCATTAAAATACATAAAATATTTTCTCTTGCGGTTGTGATTTTATATTGTCTCAATAATAATAATAACAACAACAACAATAACTGAAGCTTCTAAAGTCTATTTCTGCTCCCAGCATTATATTCTGGCAAAGAGAATAATTTGTGAAATACAACCACACAGTAATTATTGTTTATGCACTCAGCTGCCGTTGCCTCATTTAATTACAGTATGGTTATCAAACCCACGCATTTACTTGCTGTTTTGTATATTAATTACGCATCAAAATGTACATATTAACCAAAATGAAGTGACCATTTATGGTCTCAGTGGAGAGCTGCTAAACATAGATGTTCACATATAGACCATTCATAAACCAACACAAAATGTTTCTAATACCTGCTGCTCTCTCATGTTGAAAGTAATCTACACTTTTCCCCTTTTATTTATAAAAACGAGAAAAACAGTTTCCGCTTTTAGTTGGTCCTTCTCTAATGAAGATTTACATCGTATGTAATGGTATACTAGCACTACTCAGACTACAGAATTGATGTAAACAAAAGCAATTCTGTTAGTACGCTAGCTTCCAAATCCATAACTCCCGAGTTCGACTCTTGGCTAGATGATGGGAAGCTTTCTTTAGCTAGTATTTTCCATCTTCCCTGGAATCTGTATGTATGAGACTCAGGTGAGAGTGTAAATGTGTGTGAATGTATGTGCGTGTGTTTGTGTGTAATTTATTATTCATTGAGAAAATCTAAATTCAAAAATCCAAATAAGGGCAATTGATCCAAAGGCAAAGCCACCGATATGACCTTAAAGACGCCATAATAATAATAATAATAATAATAATAATAATAATAATCCAATTCCGCTACAGCCATTACGACCGACGGTATTACCGTGCTACTGAAAAGGTTAACATCGTCGGCATCAAAGGCTGCGATAAGATTGCTGGTATTCAGTGACACAGAAGGCAACGTCACGTTATCTCAAAGTAAACTTGCGTTACACGCATGGACATTTATTTGTTGAAGTACCAAGTGAATAATAACATTACCAAGGTTCTTGTTAAGCGCAAAGTACTACACAATGTTAATAACATGTAACCACATTTTGTCCTTACGTTACGCTGAATCTTCGCCTTCCTCGCTGTCACTCGCATGTATCACAACCGAAGCATTGTCATGTGAAACATCCTGCAGTTGAAATTTTCGCTCTTGTTGCATGGTGTGCTAAACACGCTAAACACTCGAATGTATATTCAGTACACATTCTCTCAACTCTTTGAGCTCACTGTCACTAATAGAAGTAGTCACATTCCGGTTTCTTACGGCATGTTTGAGGCGTGCCCATATCGGCTCAACTGGATTGAGACAACAATGATATCGTGGTAACCTGAGGACTTCATGGCCATTTCTGTAATTTCGTTTATTACATACACTCTCTGTATACTGGCTTCCCGAATTTTCTCCAAAAGCACGGTTTAGGAGGAATGTGGGAATTTTGATCTTATGCCGGGAATGATAACTAGCATTATCTAACACAGCACTTAGGAGGAATGTTTTACAAAAGTGTGTTCTTGAACCATGCTTCAAATATTTCAGAATTCATCTCGTGATGTGAATCAGCCAAGGATTCCGGAAATGTTTTAGAAGACAAGTATATGCAGCTCTCAATCCAACCTTGACTACCGCCTGCATGCAAAATCATGATTAGTGGGGATAGCATCTTGGGGACCGATAGCGGAACAAAATAAAGTTAGCGCAGCATGGTAAATAGTTGTGATGTGCTGACATGCAGTAATGGTACTAATAGAAGGAAAATGGGGCAGTGGTTGCGTGGTAGACTGTATGGTAGAATGGCAGTAGAAGGCGATTGAGGTTGGGTGTGTGGTAAACATAAATACCACTGATTTACGGGAATTAACAATTTTAATATGTACATACATTCAATTGCTGTTGTGCAATATTGGTAAGTAAACGGGCTTTATATTGTGAAAAACTAAGCTTCACATCACAAGATGGATTAGATCAAAATGGAAATAGGACACATCATCGACTCGGATAAGATGCTCCATCAGCAATTATTTCCGTAACACATTTCGTAATTCACGCATTATTGAAAATCCGATATTCTTTTCCAAACACTGTCTTCACTTTCTTTTTCAACGTGTCATTTTCACGGGAGTCACGGGTTTCTGATTAATTGCTTGCACAACTTGCATTTCAATGTTTGATGTTACCAAATATGTGGTATTGTCGTAGATATATCTGCAAAGTTCTTCTGTAAGAATAGCAAGTCTTCATTAAATACATTTGAAGCAAGAGATTTTATAATTTTGATTGAAGAGCATGGATTATCATGAAAGGAGTTACTTGTCTGTAAGACAGTGTTGTAATATACAACATAGATAATGCTGCGTCGAGCCACATTCCCCAATGCGCGCAGGGGATCGTGGATTCGAGTCCCGCCTTAGTCATAGGTGTTATATGTTTGTGTATGTGTGTGTGTAAAAAGTAAAAACAGAAATTCAGTAATCATACAGTAATCAAAGTAAACAAATTAGGTAAATAAAAATTAGGGTATACAGCGCCGGAGTCCCGATCAGAGTCCGGAACTGTATTTTATGTATGTCCAGAAAGTAAGTTCCGTTTGGTAATAAAATGAAATTGTGTACAGATACAGAATAATTATTTATTGCACAAAATTCTACAACTCTTAAACTACTTTTCCACATAACTGCCGAAATTTTGCAGGCACTTGTCATAGCGTGGCATAAGTTTTTGTATACCTTCTTCATAGAAGTTTGCCGCCTGTGTCTTCAAAAATTTGGAAACATTTTCTTTCAGCTCTTCGTCATTGTTGAAGGAAAGACTTGAGATGTAAGAACAGATGAAAGTCGCTAGGAGCGAGGTCAGGGCTGTACGCAGGATGGTCAAACACGTCCCAGCCAAATCCCTGTAGGAGGTTTTTCGTCACATTTCCAGTGTGTGGTCGTTCTTCATCGTGCACTTCACTACGTCCTTCATTGAACTGACGGACCCATCTTCTCACCATTGAATCACTCATCGCATTTTGTCCGTAAACTTCGCAAATTTGCCGATAAGTTTCAATTGGTTTCACTTTCCTAGCATTCAGAAAACGAATCACAGATCTGATTTCACAAGCGGCGGGATTTTCAATCAACACCGACATTGTAAACAAGCACAACAAAGCGTATATGGCTGACAGCGATCTCAAAATGGCGCACGTTTCTTCTCCTTGATACAGAAGTCTACCGCGCATGTTCGAAACTGCAATCGCAGCGCTACAGCGAAGTTAAATTGAAACGGAACTTACTTTCTGGACGTATCTCTTAGAAAAAATGCGCTACCTTCAGGCGACGCGTGCAGTCGCCAATACAGGCCGGTCTCTAACGATAGGTATGCCACTGATATTCGCATTTGTCCCTCTATCGGTCCCCTAGGTGCTAACCCTAATGATTAGTTTTCCACGTGGCACAGGGGCTGTAGGCAGCAACTGCCGTCATCCCAACCTTTTCCTACATTATGAATATCGTTCCAAGATTCATCTGAGTAAACTATATGATACCCTTCCTGCCTGACATAGATTAGTCTCTTATCTCCATGCCACAATCCTTGCTGATTCCATAATCACGCGCCTCTTATTTAGCCCTTTGTTGCCTGTCGGTACCTATAAGTTCCGCTTGTTTTAAGCGTAACTAGACAAATAGGGTTGTACTCTAGGATTAATTTCATGTTATACTAACCTTCAACCATTACCGACAAGTAGACTGTTTTATATTGTAAAAATCTGATGTGTTCCATTCACATGACCTTCTCTACATCTCTGCAACAAATTACCCTATTTACTTCATCTAATCGAGAAAACATTAGCAGAAATAGTCTTATTACTTGCTTCTTTGTTATTAGAAGCGAAATAAGGAGGTCCATAGGTTAAAGTGATAGTCAAAAGCTGGTTACTATATGACTGAAGTTCCTTTGTTTGTATGGACACGAGTTCACAAAGTCCTGTATGAGAGAAGTATAAGTATTTTATAGCTGAAACCAAAACAAGGTATATCTCAAAAACAATCAACTCCACGAAAAAAAAAAAAAATATATATATATATATATATATATATATATATATATATATATATATAGCATAAATTGTGTTTTAAAGTGCTCTACATTTGTTGTGTGGTACGTTTTTGTCCGTCTCTTACGGTTTAGCAGTTATGCAAAATTCCGTAAAATTGACCCCGAATAAAGTAATATTCAGAGGCTATTCCAAGAAAATTTAAGATATACATTTTATTTGTCAGGTAAATATCTTTAATATACGCTATTTTAATCAAAATCGTTAGAACCATTTTTTTAGAAAATCAGCATTTTCGAAAAAAAGTTCCATGTAAAGGGTAGTTTGGGGTGGGGGGATTTTTCTCAAAATCTTTGTGTCGCATTCCTGGAGGATACTAAACTTAAATACCAAGTTTGGTATTTTACCGACTTTTCGTTTTTGAGTTATCGTGTTCACAGACACACGGACACACTGACACACGCACACACACACCCACACACACAACGGCCGCGCCATGGCTGAGTGGTTAAACCACTCGTCTCTCACCTAGACGGCCGCGGTTCGATCCCAAGCGATCGCATGTGAGATTTGTGGTGGACAAAGCGGCGCTGGTGCGGGTTTACTCCGAGTACTCCGGTTTCCCCCGCCATCGCATTCCACCGGTGCTCCATCATCATTCATGTATCATCAGTGTCACCGCCTGCGGTGCCATAAGTAGTTAAAGCGGGCGTTAAACACTACAAAAAAAAAAAACACACACACACACACACACACACACACGGACCTTTTTATGAAAATGCTTTTTTTGGATATAAGGGACCCTAAAACATATATTTCCAGTGAAATTTCGGTATCGAATTTTTGGATGAAGTGCAATACCTTCTCTTTACACTATGCACATAGTGCGTATAGAGAAAGTAAAGATATATACAATTTTTGCCCTAAAATGCAGCGATTTTTAAATAAATAAAAGAGAAAACCGACATAACTACAGCCAAATGTAACCCCATTGACTTCCAAGCATCACACCTGTTATTTTACTTGGGCTCTCCCCGTCATTTACCACAATCACTGAGATTTGAACTTGCAACATTTGGCTTTGAATGGATGACCAGTCCATTGCCTATCACCTAACACTTATGGTCATTTGAACTACTTTTTTGGTAGTGCCTTTGGCAGGATTAGAAGAATTTAAACTTTTAGTTCAGAAGAAAAATATTAATAAAGGATCTACGTTTATTTTCATTTCTATTTTTCTTTTATAGGTTTATTCCTAAATATTTTTACTAGAACTCCAGTTTTAAACTTGAATTAAAGAAAAAACGGCATGTGTAGTATACTAGTGCAGACAACTAAGGGTTAACGTGCGAAAGTATAACCCTAATTTCACTAACAACTGTATAACCGAATCCCTATCGTAAGGAAAACTAGCTGAATTAAGACTATTACTATTAATTCTAGCATCAAAGCTAGATACATCCCAAGTGCTCCATATATTTAAGAATACACAGTAAACACCACGTGCATCTGTGAAAACTACATGAGTGAGAGGGAAAACAGCGAAGACGTTGCAACGCTGTTTTACTCCACGCGTAGTTAACGTCCTTCTGTCATTTGTGATTTATACTTTGGCTGAAGTGACGTGCTCAGTGGTACACTGCAAAACGTCGGCGACTCCCCAGAATAATCCTTGGGTTATCTGAGTGGTTTATATTAACAAAGATGAAGCTCATGTTAACCTTTTCAGTAGCACAGTAATACCAACCCCAATTCGGGCCTCACGCCGCACGGTAAGATGTTCGATCATCCAATCAATACGGATGTGATATGGCTAGCTCTCCGTGGTGTAATGGTTATCAAGCTAACTTCATATACCCAAGGTCGCAGGTTCAAACTTGGCGGAGGACGATGGATATTTTCGGGTGTAAAAATGCTTAGCATGGCTTCCTTCGGAAGGGCAGTAAAGCCGCTGGTCCCGTGTCGTAGATTTACGGCACGTAAAAGAACCTCAAAAGAAGCCTCTGAGCAAAATTAAACGGCCTTTCACGCCCAGTATAGAATGGGACGCTGAGAACCACAGCAGTTAAAGACCGTCCATAAATAAAACTTTAATTCCATTTCCTCCTGGTGCTGGCCGGGCAGTCACCGATCCTGTACCCGGAAAAAAAAATAATAATAAAAAAAAAGTTCTGAGTTTGAATCTCAGTTTGGGTGAGTTATCAGGATAGTTTTTCTTTTCCCCCCTTCCCCAGAATTTCCTTTATTCTGAGAAGAAGAATGTCGAGTAAGCTTAAGCTCCACGGACCCTGGGCTCATTTGAGCGTCATTTCACCGATTTCATTCATCGCCTATATAACCTACCAGGTTAATGAACATTAAACTAAAAAATAAATATGTAAATTGTTCACCATCATCATCATCATGCAAGAATAAGAGAGGTGAACACCACCACACAAAAATAAAAGGCGGCCGGGACCTTCCTTAGTTTTACTATTCATATTATTTATATTATTCCATATAAAACAAAATGTTCGAATACATAAGAACCTCGTTTATTCGGCCCTCATTAATCATGATTAAGCTTTTTTTTTATTTATTTATGCTTACTTTGCGTTTTTGCTTTGAAACGCAACAGTAATTTACTAAGCTTTTAGGTTGTCTCGCAATGTTTGGTTTATATGTGCTTTTATCTTTGTCAGTACCATTTGTAGGGTGCTAAGGTTATTTCCCTCATTGTTAACATGGTGGAAGTCAGGAATTGATAATACAAGATTTTAAAATAGAGGCAACAAAGTTTGCGGTTTAGAGGCCTTCTGAAGCAATACTGGAAACAAAAATTATAAAGCTGCTGCCGAATATGTGAAGTCGAAGTTGAAGCCGTAGTTTAGTGGGTGAGTAGCACAATATTTATAACGTTCTGGAGGACCAACGTTATGGAATATTGAAAACACAAGCAGTTTTTTGGAAAACTCTGGAGGTTGTCAGAAGAACTTGAGCTTCAAAAGACACTTAAAATCGTTTAGAAGCCGTAAATTTATACCTCATGAATTGACACCTAATTCAGCTCAATGTGGAGTGGATATCTATCATCAGCTTATCGTTAATACCTGGGATGATACACTTATCAACTGAACTGTCAATGTAATGAAAAGTGGGTGTATTACCGCAACCTCGAAACAGTGGTTCCGATGATACAGCCTGCAAAAGTCGTTAAAAAAAATCGGCTGCAAAATAATATGGACCTTGCGGAATTTTGAAGGTGATTCACTGGAAATTTGTTCCAAATGGACGTGTAGTCAATGTGGATCTTTAATTTCAATAACAGGAATGAGTTCATCAAGTTTCGAGGCAGAGGTAACCGACATTGGTTACTAGAAATGGAGTTTCTTGTAGCAGGACAATTATGCAGCTCAAAAAACAATGGACAAAATTCAGGAGTTGGAAGGAGTCGAACTGCTACCACATCCAGCATATAGTCCTGATCTTGCGGCATTAGATTGCCATCTGTTTAGTTTCATGGCCCATTTCCTACATGAAAGAAATTTTGAATACATTGAAACGTAGAGATGTGTATCGACGAATTCTTCGCATTAAAAGCCGTCGCAGGATAGCAAACGTCGCTGAAAGGTGGCTCAGGACTATAGTGTCTGCAGTTTTTACTTTAAAGATTAGAATCATTTCCCGTAACAACACATTTTCAATAAAGTTTTGCTTAAAATCTGACATTACTTATGATATATAATATATACCTTATTATAATTTATTTCAGGAAGCAAAAAGAGTACAGTATTGTTATTCTTATTGTTGTTATTGCCAAAATAAATATTTGCATAGATTATTAATATTAATTTAATAGCTTGCCTCCCATTTATCAGTTCCCACCTAGACCGAATAAACGAAGCCGTTGTATATCTGATGAACACGCTTCTTAAAAACAAAAAAAATAATTATCTATATTTAAGATATTATGTGTTATGATTTCCCACCTATCGCGGTCTAGTTAATGACGTAATTTGCTTACATCAAGTTTAGATTAGAGATTACACTTACCTGCTTAGTTTCCTGTCTCGCCTTCGGTGTATTGGGATACCTTATTGGTGTTTTCCATAATTAGACGAATTATTCCGATTCCACTACTAGGCATGCAAGGTGCGCTATGGAGAAACGGACGCTGGGGCATGAAATGGCCGATAATTTTGTCCAGGAGCCTTCTCTTTCAAGGTATGAAGTTCCTTTACGACAAATAAACATTGCACAGGACCAACGACTTTACTTTCCTTCCAAAGAAGCGTGCAAAGAATTTTTACGCCCCCAAAAAATTCATCGCCCCATCCGGCTTTAAACCCTTGAAATGTGGTAAGCAATAAACCATGGAGGACGATGTTTAGCACCTAGCGCTATCTATTAATACCTGACCGGAATTATACCACTAAACAGCTGGGAAAAGTTATTCTATTTGCAGTGTCAGTACAGTCAGAGTGTGGTGAACAAGAATCGTATATGTAAAGGGCACAAAATAACAAAGCAACTCCATGTTTTAGATGCATTTGCTATAGAGTTAGGGTTAGGCAACTAAGGGGGACTTAGATCTATATAGATCCATTGCAGTTGACATCCGCCAGGAAGAAGGGATAAGTTAAAGAATGACAGGAGGCTATAGGCGCAGGTTGGCAGGTCACTGAGATGCGCAGAAGTTCCTAACAACTCCAGGCTCGAATTTCCATCCCACTGCTGAAGGGTGATCAACGGTCCGACGGGCCAGGCAGCCCTCTAGTGTCCATAAGTAAGATAGGAAGGAAACGAAATGAAGGGGAAATAATGGAAAAGAAGCCATGGTAGATGAGAAACCACCCCAGAATCCTCTCATCGACCAAGGAAAATCGCGAAAAAACCCAAGGTCAGAGAGGAAGATCGACGCGACATCTCCCGAACACAAGAGACATTCTCGCGGCGCGATTTCGCTCGGAATTCGTTTGCTATACTGAAGGGTCTGCTGACGACAATTCGTAGCTTCATGTTAAAATTTGTAAATTAGTAGAAACCTATACACATACATACCTACTCGTAAAAGAAGGTAAGTCTGTTGGACTACAGTCAACCCGGCCGCTGACCGCACGCCAATATACTCAAGGCAGTGATGAACGATCCAGCAGATATGGGCACACATGTGGTCAGCACCATGCTTCCCTGATATTCCTTCAAATAATACATAACAATGCTGAATGGGCCAGTACTATTCATTGCTCTTAAAATCCGCACATGCATGGATGGTTAAAACCCAAACGGATATCATTGGGTTCTGTCAAGTACAGCACTACGTTCCAAAACGCGCCACGGCGCAAGACATACTCATTGCATGGTAAAGCGAGAAGTATATTGACCTTGACTGTGCTGCACTGCATTCGCTTAATATGTTTACTACAATTGTGAAATACTATGAATTCGGCTACAGTAAGTCATAGAGTACAAATGGCGCTGAGTGTATCTTGATACGAAAGGTTACATGATTGATTGTACATAAATGTACATAAGAGGTTAAACAGTTTAATGATGATATGTGCATTACATACCTGCGTAAATGTTCTAAATAACCAAACGTTATCTTTTTCTGCAATTACCAACACAGAAAAAATATTATATGTACTTTCACACAAATTTCCCTGCTCATTTAATCTTACGAAAATCTGTTTTCCTATCTAGTTCATTTTAACTGTGATGCACGTTATTAGCAGCGTTACACATAACGATACAGATACAAAGGGAATGAAGATAGTCTATATGTTATATCTAGCTAGTATAATATTATACATCCTTATGATTTCTTGCACAATGTTATCAAATTGCTATAGATTACCTTCCTGAAGCTGAGCTTAGGCAAGTGACTGAGGACATTTTTACTTTCTCTACACGTACTATGTTCATAATGTATAGAGAAACTATTGTAATGTACCCAAAAATTGATACCGAGATTTCACCGAAAATACATGTTCTGGGTTTCCCTGAATCAAAAAAAAAAAAAAAATGGAAAAAGGTCAGTGTGTGTGCGGGTGTCTGTGGACAGCATAGCTCAAAATGGTATTTAAGTTCAGCATCTTCCAAGGATGCGACACGAAGATTTTCAAGAAAGTCCCCCCACTCCCAACTACCCTTTACGTGGAAAATGTTTCGAAAATTTTTATTTTCTCAAAAATGGTCCTAACAATTTTGATTGAAATATCGTATATTAAGGATGCTTACCTAACAAATAAAACATACATCTTGAATTTACTGGGAATAGCCTCTGAAGACTACTTTATTCTGGATGAATGCTACGGAAATTTTCATAACTGGCAAATCGTAAGAGATAGACAAAAAGTTACTTACTTAACAGAAAATGCAGAGCTCGTTGAAACGCACAATTTGTTATATACATTTTTTCCCTGGAGTTGACTGTTTTTGAGATATTCCTTGTTATTAGTTACAGCTTTAAAAAACCTATACTTTTCTCATACGGGAATTTGTCAACTCCTGTCCATACAAACAAAGGAACTTCAGTCACATAGCAACCAGCTTTTGACTGTCACTTTAACCTATGGTATTCCCTTATTTCCCTTCTACTTAAAAGGAAACAGGTAATAAGACTATCTGCTAATTTTTTCTCGATTAGCATGAAGTAAAAAGAAGCATAAGCTTTTCAACAATAATTTGTTGCAGAGATGTAGAGAAAGTCATGTGGATGAAAAACATCATTTTACTTGATATGCTGCCTTTGGGAGCGACAGATCAACATTTCCAGCATTTACTTTAAGGTAAAAATTACAGTGAGCTTCTGCCAGCATCACTTCCCCGGCGATTCTCGGTTCTCTCGCGCAGTGAAGAGAGGCTACGAGAGAGATTGCCCTATAGTTTAAGGAATCTATATCTGAAAGTATCCCACATGCTCGGTTTCATCAGAAATTTTTTGAAGAAATTAGCAACTATGTAAGACTTGAAGCCTTTGAGGCGAACGTTATTGATCATGGCTTCATAGAGTTTCCAATGGCCGAAAGCTCGGATTTTATAAACCTGAACGACTGATCACGTGAAGCCATGATAAATTAGAAATTACAGTGACTTTCAAATGGGATGAAATTTGTCCTTGAGCACCACCAGGCCAGCAGCCAATCGGAGTGCTGCTGTGCAGACATATTGCTTTCCCCCTTAACTAGAGAGTAAAGCATTATGTGATTCAGGCTCTCATAAATACTACTTGCGCTAAGATAAAATATTCAAAATTTTCAAAAAATAATCCACGAAGAAAATAGGGAGTAATGTTCGTAGTAGAACCGTAAAAATCACAAATTTTTAGCTCAAATAGTTTTCATAATACACATGAATAAACATTATGTCGCCAGGCAGATTGCATGCTCAGTGTGCGAGTGAGAGGGAAATATGAAAAGGGACCTGGCAACGCAGAGCTCATTCGTTGCAGCATAGGACTCTGCCTATTTGAAAAACATTATAATTGGTTACTTTCTTGGAAGGTAGATGATTGTTGCAAAACGCCAAGCTGTTCTTTAGGAATTAATAGGTGTGGTCCACATGCCGACCGATTGCATATTTGACTCGCAGTGTCTCAGAACATAATATATTAATGTATCCTAAAAGACTTAAAAATAATTATAAATTTCATCAATATACATACTCATATTTGTAAAATGAGCTTCATTTTCCAGCCTCGATTCTGCTAAATACATATCTTTATGTATTTTTAATTACTGTTGCTTTCTCTGCTACATACATTAATTAGAGGAAGTGTTGTATTCGTCCCAAAATTGACACGAGATTTCACTGGAAATATATGTGTGTATCTATGAATAGTAGAATCAAAAATAAAATTGGGTTAAGTAACAGCATCTTCCAAGAATACGAACATTTTTAAGAGCATCACCCCCCTTACTAACCTTTACATTGAGTATTTTCCGTGACGTTAAATTTTTACTTTCTCTATACGCACTATGTATATAGTGTATAGAGAAGGTATTGCACTCCACCCAAAAATTCGATACCGAGATTTCACCGGAAATATATGTTTTAGGGTCCCCAATATCCAAAAAAAGCATTTTCACAAAAAGGTCCGTGTGTGTGTGTGTGTGTGTGTGTGTGTCCGTGTGTCCGTGTGTCAGCGTGTCCGTGTGTCTGTGAACACGATAACTCAAAAACGAAAAGTCGGTAAAATACCAAACTTGGTATTTAAGTTTAGTTTCTTCCAGGAATGCGATTCGAAGATTTTGAGAAAAACCACCCCACCCCCAACTACCTTTTACATGGAAAATTTTCCAAATTCTTTATTTTCTCAAAAATGACTAACGATTTTGATTAAAATTTCGTATATTAAAGATATATACCTGACAAATAAAATTTACATCTTGAATTTTCTGGGAATAAACTCTGAAGAGTAGTTTATTCTGGATGAATTTTACTGAAATTTGAATAACTGCTAAACCGTAAGAGATGGACAAAAACTTGCGACACAAAAAATGTAGAGCACATTAAAACACATAATTTATTTTATATACATTTTTTCGTGGAGTTCGTCGTTTTTGAGACATTCCTTATTTTTGGTTTCTGCTATGAAAAACGTATACTTTTCTCCTACAGGAACTTGTCAACTCCTATCCTTATAAACAAAGGAACTTCATTGACATAGCAACCAGCTTTTGGCTATCACTTTAATCTGTGGTAGTCCCTTATTTCGCTACTTATAAGGAAGCAAGTAATAAAATTATTTCTGCTAATTTTTTCTGATTAGCATAAAATAAATAGAAGTATAAGCTTTTTAAAAATACTTTGTTGCAGGGATATTGAGAAAGTCATGTGAATGGCACACATCAGATTTTTTAAAGTTTGGGAACAAAAAGTCTCTGCAGGACAAATCTAGCGAATACGATGGATGCTGTAGTAATTCAAACCTCAATTTCACAATTTGCGCCATCGAAACTGCGCAGGTCTGATTGTCTTGGTGGAAGAAAATCTTGCTCTTTGCCAGATGGCGTTTTTTCTTGATTTATCCGTTCAACCGATGCAATAACGATGCATAATACTCTCCATTTATCGCCCTTCCTTATGCCAGTAATCAATTTAGATGATACCGCTTACATTCCAAAAAACCTAGGCCATCAGCTTGTCCGCAAAAAGGTCCGTGTGTCTGTCTGCCCCTGTGTTTATGTGCCAGTGGACAACATAGCTCGGTTAAATACTTTTGAGTTGACTATCTTCCAAGGATGCGATACAAGAAAACCACCCCACCCCCAACTACCCTTTACGTCGAACATTTTTACAAATTTTGTTTTTCTTAAAAATGGCTCTAACGATTTTGATTAAAATACTGTATATTAAAGACATTCACATCACAAAAAATATATATGTTGAATTTTCTAAGAATAGCCTCTGAAGAGTTCTTTATTTTGTATGAGTCTTGCAGAATTTTTCATAATGGTTAAATCTGAAGAGATACTACACAAAACATGTAGATATCGTTTCAACACATAATTTATGCCATATACATGTCTTTTTGAAGATCTGACCATTTTCGAAACATTTATTGTTATTGGTTTCATTTTAAGCAAATTATTTTTTTCAAACGGGACCATGCAAATCGAACCGAACCTCAATTGTTTCGCATAGCGACCAGCTTTTAAAATATTTTTTATCAGTTTAGCCTAGTTTATTGGCTCACTTCCCTTCTACTTAATTAAATACACAAGTAATAAGATCATTTTTGCTAATTCTTTTCTCTATTAACAAGACGTAGATAGAAAAGAATTCTTTTGTAAGAAAAATTTATTTACGGAACAGCTAGAGAAGCTTATGTGCGTGGAACACATCAGATTTTTTTTTTTTTTTTTTTTTTTTTGCTTTTTGTAGCATAACGTCCTTTAATCTGGTTGATCATACTGGACGATCAACGAAATTATTGAAATGGTGAAAGGATGCTCAAATGATCTCGGGGTCCATGGAGCATAAAGTTACTCGACATTCGTCTTCTCAGGATAAGGGAAAACTCCCAAAAAAAAAAAAAAAAAAAAAAAAAAAAAAAAAAAAAAAAACCTTATCCGGATAATTCATTCTAAGCGAGATTCTAACACTTCTGAGGAGGGCTACTAAAGCTTTTTAAATATGTAAAACAAGCCACTGGATATTAACGTGTATAGCGTACTTCATATTTCAATGTTTTTGCTCTGCTCTGGTTCCGAAATTGAGCGAAACCTACCTACTGAAGATTACGGAGTTCGAGCGCCCAAGAAAAGGTGCGTCCCTAGTATACAAGGTGGAGCCCTTCAAGGATCGCTGTTTCATCTTCTTGGGATTGCTCTCTAATGGTGCGCGGATGTTTGACGAAAAGTGTTAGGGACTTCTGTGCTTCTGTTTACCTACGGGCCTAGAACCACGGCTCCTTCACCTCATCCCCTCCTTCCGGGGAAGTTAGCCACTTTGAACCACAATGGTGTTGCAGGGAGCGAGGTGCGTGCGTGCGAGCGAGATCTGGTAGCCTGGTGGTGAGCCTAGGTGTTGCTGCTGTGTACCTACCCTGGTAAGGGTTTAACCACAGGATTGAGTTGAAGGTTAAGGTTTGGTATTTGAGGTTTCGGGTGATGAAGTTAAGTAGGTAGCGCTAGATAGGCTCTTCGAACGGTTGCATTTTTAGGAGCAGCATCCTTTTCTGCTCCGCTGGTGTTTAATTTGTGAAAAATTGTTTTCGTTGGACAACTTTGATTGGCCACTCCCAATGGGAGGGGGGAGTACTTAGTTCAGCTATTTTGCTGTTGGCTGATTTAAAGCCGTTGTTACCGGGGGTACCCGCAAGCCATCCAGGGAAACTGAACCTGCCTGTATCGGCGTTCAGTGGGTAAGTTCTCTCCCAGTGATCTGACAAGTGCGTTCTTATGTTCGCCCAATCTGGCCTAAAAGTTTTGAGCCCGGCGCATAATGATACCTTCCACATATGGGAGGCCGGAATAGGCGTTTTTTTTATTTATGGACGCTCTTTAACTGCTATAGTTCTCAGCGTCCCACTCTATACTGGGCGTGAAAGACCGCTTAATTTTGCTCAGAGGCCTCTCTATCAGGCTTGAGGTTCTTTTACGTAACGTAAATCTATGACACGGGACCAACGGCTTTACTTCCCTTCCGAAGGAAGCCATGCTAAGGCTTTTTACACCCGAAAAAATCCATCGCCCTCCGCCGGGTTTGAACCCGCGACCTTGGGTATATGAAGCATGGTAACCATTACACCACGAAGGGCGACAAGGGGAGGGCGGAAGCTTCATTTATTAGCCTCAAAGAGACTGTGCCAGCTCCGTCCTCGGCGGAGACCCCAACCCCCCCAACCTGGTCCACCTACATCGACGGAGGAAGCCGCCCCGACGCCCTCGGAAGAGGGCCCGCGCCGGACTTCAAAAAAGAAGTCCAAGATGAGAGGGAAGAAGAACCGTCGGGCGCCCGGCCAGCCGGGCCAATCAGAGGCTCCCACCTCTGAGAGGCCCCCAGGCCACGCCCCCAGCACTCCAGCGCCTACCAGTCGCGGAAACTCCAGCAGCTCCCCCATAATACCGACAGCGGAGACTCCAGCGGCAACCCCGTTGGTAGTCCCCGCCAAACGCCAGAAGTAGAGGCCCCAGCGGTAACCCCGCCGGTAGCTCCCGCTGCACCTACCACTACAGCGGCTTCCTCGGCCTTCTCAGCGGCCATCCCACAGGCGGACCTGGATGAACTTCAGGACCTAGCCCTGTGGTTCGGTGACCTCCTAAGTAAGGTCCTACCTATACTGCGAAACTTTAAGTTGCAGTACAGTGACCCCAGACTTTCCCCCCTCCAGAAACACACCCTGTTCCTCCAAACCTTGGAGCAGTTGTACCTGGGTTCCGCTAAGTAATGGCCTCTAGATTCTTTCGGAGACCATTGCGACTTGCGTACTGGAACGCGAACGGCATCCGGGGAAAACGCCCAGGCGTTCTTGAGTTTGTACAATCGTACGGAATTGACATCCTGATGGTTTGCGAAACCCATCTGAATGCTGTTACTGACTTCTCGCTGCCTAGTTACGTCACCCATCGGTCTGATCGGGTCGGCCGACAGGGTGGCGGTACAGCTATCTTCATTAAGAACCACATAACCCATACTCCTGTCCAACTCCCAGCACTACAGCACGTGGAGGCCTGCGCAATCCGGCTTGCCGTTGGCGGGCTCGACGCGCGGCTGATAGCTGCATATAACCCGCCAAACCACCGCTTCCACGAAGCGGACTACACCACCCTACTGAACCTTCACCCAGTGGTATGAATCGCAGATCTCAACGCAAAACATGCCCTCTGGCATAGCCGCACCAACAACCCCCGAGGCCGCGGGCTCTACCGCCTCATCAGCGGCAACCCCGCCCTCGTCGCGAACGGACCGAGAGGACCTACGTGTCATCCGGCTCGCGGCAGACCGGATGATCTTGACATCATAATCACCAAGAACATACCATTTCATCTTGACCTCTCGGCGGTAAACGAGTTGGACTCCGGCCATGACCCTGTCGTGGTGGATACAGCCGAGAACGTATCAGTTCTGGTAACACCAGACTGGATAAATGAGATCGACTGGGACGCAGCCGTCCTAGACCTAAACCAAACCGTGGACCCGCGACCTCGCATCGATTCCATTGAAGCGCTGGAAGCGGCAGCCACGGCTTTCTCCCGACAAATCCTGAATGTGGAACGCGCGCATACCTACCGCATCCCATCTAACAAACCTAATCCGAGAACCATACCTAACGAACTCCGACAGCTGCTAAAAGCCAAGGCAACCGTACGGAAGCTATGGCAGCGCTTCCGCCATTCCAGGATCCAAGCAGTGTACCAGCGGTTCAAATCCCTGGCAAGGCGCCTGCTTCGCGCGCACCGCAAAGCGGCCTGGGAACACACAATGGCAAATGTAAACCTGGAAGCGAAACAACCCTGGAGGATCATCCGATCCCTCAGGAAAGATAAAAGTCAGTTTCAGCATCCCATCCATGGCACCCGTAGGACACTCTCTTTTGAGCCCCAGGATAAAGCCACGGATTTTGCAGACTATCTGGAGTCTCAATTCGAACCCCGAGAAGACCCCCAGGACGAGGACTTTACTGAACTCGTGGAAGCGACAGTAGACTACCTATACGAGGAGCCCCCGCCTCCCCACGATGAGATCCGCATTCCTTTAGTCACCCCGAAAGAGGTGGCCTACCAACTCAAAAACCTAAAGCCTAACAAAGCCCCTGGACATGGCGTCACGGCGCCTATGCTCCAGTACGTACCCCGAAAGGCCATAATCCACCTGACGCGGATTTACAATGCATGCCTACACCTCCGCCACTTTCCAACGTGTTGGAAGGAGGTGAGGGTGGTATGCATTTTGAAACCCGGCAAGGACCCGGTCTTGCCGGCAAGCTATAGATCTATTAGCTTACTCCCGATCGTCTCGAAAGTATTCGAGCGATTACTCCTACCTCGCCTCACCCCTCTCTTCGAAGAGAGACTCCTACTCCCGGATCACCAGTTTGGTTTCCGTACTGGACATTCCACAACCCTGCAGTTGCTGCGACTGGCGGAGAAGGCTGCCTTGGGCTTCCAGGACAACTTCAAAACAGTCGCGGTGCTCTTGGACGTGGAAAAGGCCTTCGCCACCACGTGGCATCAGGGACTCTTGTACAAACTCATGAACGCAGAAATCCCTCCCCCCTACCTTCACCTGCTTAGTAGCTTCCTTCGGGACCGCACTTTCAGGGTGAGGGTGGAGGGGAGGCATTCCACAGTCAGACCTATAGCGGCGGGAGTGCCGGAAGGCAGCGTGCTGTCGCCGTTACTCTTTGCCGCCTACATGTCCGACTTCCCCACAGAACCCAGTACAGTTACGTGCCAGTATGCCGACGATGTCCTCATAATGGCACGTAACAAGAACGCCCGATATTGCTTCCCCCCGCTACAGAGACAGCTCCAGGCCATAGGCAGATGGAGTGAACAGTGGCGGATGGCCATCAGACCGCAGAAGAGCTCAGCTACACTGCTGGCTAAAGTCCGTGGCTGGCGGCCGGAGAGGACCCTGAGGTCCGCACCGCCAAATACCTCGGAGTCCTCCTTGACCGCGGCCTTACTTTCACTCCACATGTCAGGGAGAAGGTCGGAATGGGACACGCTGCTCTACGGCAGTTGTTTCCCATCTTCCGCTCCACCATGCCTACGCACCTAAAACTACGGCTGTACCGCGCGGTCATCCCGCCCCTGATGCTGTACGGTTGCGAGGTCTGGGGTTCGGTGGCTCGTTTCACCATCCGCAGACTGCAGACCGTGCAGAACAGGGCATTGAGGATGATATATGGCACAGACCGTAGACTCCCGTCCCACATTCTCCATTCCCATTCCGGAATCCCTTACATAGTGGACGCTGTGCGAGAAAGAGCTCGCACAATATACACTAAACTTGCTCCTCACCCAAATCCTCAGGTGAACACTCTCGGTCTCTACGACCACACGCTGCCTAGAAGACGCGTAAGCTACCGCCTTCCCAAGGACGCCTTGGGATGGTAGTTTTCGGTCGCCTCTCCCTTCTTTACAGTATCACCCGCCAAGTTAAGCAGCATCGGGCCCGGTCGCAACTCGGATGGGTGACCGTCAAATTGTTCTCCGACCAGATTCTGCAACACTGGCTTTCCCCCACCCCATGCCTACATCCTTTCAGTTCTCCCCGCTAGCTGGCAAGCGGCTGGCCAAGTTAAGCAGCACCGGGCCTGATCCCTCTCTGGGCGGGTGACCACTCCGGTAGGTAAACAGGCCCGCGCTCGCTGCATTAAGGGAGACACCCTGTCCACATTACTTTGACACGACACAAACGCTTGCACAAGACTACTTCTTTTATATCACACGGGTAAATCCGCGAAAAAAGCTGATAGGTACCGTGGTGATTTGCCCCCGCCCGAGTACACTCGGGCGACTAGTTCCTGCTCCTGGCTCCAGAGAAGCCAGGAGTCTGCTGCCATACCCCACACTTCGCAGGCGTAGAGCATTTGGGTGGCGATGTGTCCTCCTCCTTTACAATTTACTACATCCTACAAAGTTAGGTAATGGAATAAAGGGAAGTTATGCTGTAAGCTGCTGAGGTTATCTCTAAGTTAGGTAATAAACACGGTTTTCATTAATAAGTCTCTATAATTATATTAGGAGTTAGTGCAACATTTACTTAGCCACAGCATTAGTTATACAACATGAGGTTACAGGTTACAGATCTGCTGACGATTCTTGCCAATGATGTTATGAAACGTAAAACTTTTATTGTTAAATTATTCTCTGGAAGTACCCACAAGGTATTAACAAAATGTTTACTTTACCTAAAGGGCTACTGTGATAATTATACAAAATGGAGTTACAGTTCTGCTGATGTTTCTTGCTAGTGATGTTATGAAACGCAAAACTTTTATTGTTAAATTATTCTCTGCGAGTTCCCATAAGCTGTTAATACTATATTTACTTAACCTAAAGGGCCATTGTGATAATTATACAAAATGGGGTTACAGATCTACTGATGCTTCTTGCCAGTGATGTTATCAAACGTGAAATTTATATTGTTAAATTATTCTGTGCCAGTACCCATAAGGTATTAATACTTATTTACTTAATCTAATGTGCCACTGTGATAATCATATGAGAAGGGCTTATACAGCTGCTGAGGTTATTTGCCACAAAACTGTTTTACATAAACTTACCGTTTATAAGTACCATTAATTGTTAGTCAATATCTCTTTAACCTACAAACTCACTGGAATAGTTAAACAAGATGGAGCAATGGAATGGAGGGAAGTTAGGTTACAGAGCTCTTAAAGTCAATATTATTATGAAACAAAAGCGGTTTACAAACAGCATAGTATTTCTAATTTACATAGTTAACAGCAGAAATCTACTTTAAATCTATGTATTCATTAATTATTTATACACTTGGTAAAGGTTCCACAGGACGTCCAGATTAAAACATGTTGAAAATACTAACCTGAGCAATAAAAATTCACATGGAACATGTCTTGTAATAAATGTGATCACTTTGAGTTGCTCTGTCCCACTCACTCGCCCTAATTAAGAATATTTTCTTATATACAAAACTCGTTGCAGAATGTAAACAACATACTCCATTTTGTAATTTTTACGAACGCATAACTATACTACCAACCTATTTTTTAACGAAATCTGCGAGTCTTCAGTTCCATTAAGCATATGTTGCTCGTATGCTTTGGCGAAACCACAGAAAATGCCTAAAAATTAACTACAAAAGATAATAATAAATTAATTTACAAGTAACCTAAACCTAACGCAATAGAGAGAATGCTGCTTTAGTTCGTATACTTTAGTGAAAGCAGTGGAAGTTACTAACAGCAAATTCACAAAAATCAGTTTATTTACATACACACACTAACGTATAGATACGCGAACGCATGCGAGCATGATTGATAAATGCAATGGAAATTACTAAACTCAAATTACATGAAAATTAGTTTTATATACACACACACACACACACACACTAATCTAGAGCTAACCCAGAAATTAATAAAAGCAAATTACCCGAAAATACAATTTATTTCCACACATACAAACACTAACTTAGAGCTAACCAAGCACATGCTCGCTTTGTTCGCATACTTTGAAGAAAACAGTGGAAATTACTAAAATAAAATTACACAAAAATAAGTTTATTTACACACACACTAACCTAGAACTAACAAAGAGCAAGCTCGCTACTACGCTCGCATGCCTTTTTTAAAATGCTAGAAATAAAACAAATTAAAAACCTCCATTTACACACACACACATACACACACACACATCTATACCCCACGAAACTTACAAAAAATGTACAAAACTTACAAGAAAATGTCTCTATTTACACATCACACTCCTATAATCAGCTCATTTAAAAAATCTCGAAATTAAAACAAACACCAGAGAACGACTACAAGCAATTATTGAAGTAAAGCATAACTGATTTAAGCGCACACCCGCAACCCACAGTATTGCTATAGAATCGTATTTTTTTCTCTGTGATTAAAAATTTACAATAGTCTCAAAGCCCTTAGACGTCAATATATACGAAGCTTGTCATGTCGCGCTATTATTTTTATTAATGTTGGAAGTCCCGCCATAAGGAATAATGGAGACGGAAACAAAGAAAACCTTATAAACAATTACATGAGTACTTCTAAAGGTTGAATAATATACTACGAGATCTGCACTCCCAAGGAATAAAGACCAAATTAATTTATTCTAGAACATGTAATAAGATTCTAAAACGTTCTAGAAGCTCGATATTTGGTAATAACGTTTGTTTTACTTCCCAATAACACCTATATTAGCAACTATTCTATTACTTGCATCACTGCTTTAAAATAAATACATTCAAGTGAATTCCTTTTACGTGCAAAACTGTCATTTCCTAGCACCTTTAAAATTATTTCATTTCAAATGATATGGTGAGCTTCACACTGGGTAATTGATGATAATAACGCCTGTCACTTAAGAAATGTAATCAATATAATCCGGTGAACTATGCAGTATCTGCTAGTGTATCATTTACCCTAAAGAGGCAGTAATAGTTATACATAATGGGGTAATGGGGTTAAAGTACTATAGGTTACAGGGCTGCTAAGGATATTTCCCAATGTTATTATGAAACAAAACAGTTTTACATGAAAATGCCTAAACATTAACTACAAAAGGTAATAATGAATTAATTTACACACTAACCTAAATCCATCGCAATAGAGAGAATACTGCTTTCGTTTGCATACTTTAGTGAAAACAGTGGAAGTTACTAAAACAAATTCACAAAAATCAGTTTATACACACACACACACACACTAACATATAACTACGCGAGCGCACGCAAGCATGCTTGATAAATGCAGTGGAAATTACTAAACTCAAATTACATGAAAATTAGTTATATACTCACATTAATTTTATTATTAGTTTATATAATCTAGAGCTAACCTAGAAATTAATAAAAACAAACTACCCGAAAATCAAATTTACTTGCACACATACAAACACTTACTTAGAGTTAACCGAGCGCATGCTCGCTTCGCTCGCATGCTTTAATAAAAGCAGTGGGAATTACTAAAATAATATTACACGAAAATCAGTTGATTTACACACACACTAACCTAGAGCAACTATCCATGAGTTGCTAGGGCAGTATTCACTTAATCTAAATAGCTGTGTATAGTTTATGTAATTACGTTACGGAGCTTTCCAAAAGGCGCACAAAGCAGTTTTATATGAAACACCTTTCGATAACTACATTTGTGCATTAAACGAGAGACACTATAGAAAGTTACACAACAATTTAGAAGATTATAGATGTATGAAGGTTATAGCTTGCGTTCGCTTGCGTATTTGTCAAAGTAACAAACACAAACAGTTCACAGAAACCTAAATTATTAGCACATAGGTATGAATTTTAATATTCTGGCTAATCAGAGAATTCCTGTTGGACTGAAGTTCGCTCTTCTAATGGCCCTGCTTCAATTCGTTATCTCAACTTCGTCTTTGGAAATATGAACACACATTTCTACCGATTGTAATTTCACACAATTAACAGCATACCACGTTTATACCATACCTAGGTCATATTTACACCTGTCTATCACAAATGTATAAACTTTCCTTCTTGAAAGATTAATCAAATAAAAACTAATTCATATTCTCCCGTACATATTCAATGGAAATCTAACATCTGTATTTTCTTCTACCATATTGCTTACATGGATAGTAATGGCGTAATTTCTCAGGCCATGACTTCCAGCCATGTTGATATTCACACATTTCATAATTATAGACAACGAAATGTTGCGATTTGTAACTAGCGAGGAAGAAGAAATGATTAGATTACTCAGAGATATGCTTCAGCAGTAGCCATAGAGCATCACTGTCCTTCTCAGATCCTCGATTTTACACGTAAAATACAGCGAACAGTACAAAAGCAAAAAGGATTGTTTTCAAACTGTTCAAAACCCAATGTTTTCCATAACTATATTAAGAAAATAGAAATACCGTAACATGTAAATTTGCAAGAACTGAAAATTGTGAGCTCTCGCGGTGCAAATTGTTTTCCTCAGTTTGTATATAAGACTGGCTCGAGTCGCTAACTAGTGGAGAGGTCCTAAGCTACACACAGGGTAACACAAGAAGGCGTAACCAATGAGGGGCACCAGCGAGCATTAGCTCCGAATCACATATCCTATCCTCTCTGACATCAAACTCTCTGACACAATCTTCCCTGTCTGCCACTCACATCTCGCACATCACTGACATCACTCATTGCTCGACGAGTGTCAACGTCAAACCTCGCCGTACCCTATGGTAACTAGGACTTCTCTTTTATGCAAAATATCAATGTATAAAAGGTACTAAATACATTAATGATATATGTCGAGATTTCACCGGAAATTAGTGTTTTGATATGACCTGCGACAAGCAGTTTTGGAAAAAAACGTGTGTAAAAACGAACATTTTTATTTTCTCTATACATGTTATGTACATAGTGTATAAAAATTCGATACCGAAATTTCACCGGAAATATATGTTTTGAAACCCCCTGAATCCAAAAAAAGCATTTTTATAAAAATGGCCGTGCGTGTGTCTGTCTGTCTGTGGGTGTCCGTGGGCAGCACAGCTCAAAAATGAAACGACCGTTAAAAACCAAACTTGGTATTTTTGCTTGGTATCTTCCAAGGATGCAAGACGGAGATTTTCAAGAAAGTGCCGTCACCCCAAACTACCCTTTACATGGAACTTTTTTCGAAAATTTTGATTTTCTCAAAAATGGCGCTAACGATTTTGATTAAAATTTCGTATATTAAAGATATTTATCTGACAAATGAAATGTATATCTTGAATTTTCTGGGAATAGTCTCTGAAGACTACTTTATTCTGGATGAATTTTTCATAACTACTAAACCGTAAGAGATGGACAAAAACTTAACCCAGAAAAAATGTAGAGCACCTTAAAACTCACAATTTATGTTACATACATTTTTTTCGTGGAGCTGATCATTTTTGAGATATTCCTTTTTCTTGGTTTCAGCTTTGAAAAACTTACATTCTCATACAGGAATTTGTCAACTCCTGTCCATATAAACAAAGGAACATCAGTCACATAGCAATCAGCTTTTGACTTTCGCTTTAACCTATGGTACTCCCTTATTTCGCTTCTACTTACAAGGAAGCAAGTAATAAAACTATTTCTGCTAATTTTTTCTGATTAGCATAAAGTAAATAGAAGTATAAGTTTTTTAAGAATAATTTGTTGCAGGGATATAGAGAAAGTCATGTGAATGGTACACATCAGATTTTTCTTTCTCTATACGAACTATGTAGGTACATAGTGTATAAAGAAGGTGCACTCCACCAAATAATTCGATACAGAGATTTCACCGGAAATATATGTTTTAGGGTCCCCTTTATCTAAAAAAAGTATTTTCACAAAAAGGTCCGTGTGTGTGTGTGTGTGTGTGTGTCCGTGTGTCTGTGAACACGATAAATCAAAAACGAAAAGTCGGTAAAATACCCAACTTGATATTTAAGTTTAGAATCTTCCAGGGATGCGACACGAAGATTTTGAGAAAAATCCCCCCGTCCCAAACTACCCTTTACATGGAAATTTTTTCGAAAATTTTTATTTTCTAAACAATGGCTCTAACAATTTTGATTAAAATATCGTATATTAAAGATATTTACCCGACAAATAAAATGTATATTTTGAATTTTCTGGGAATAGCCTCTGAAGACTACTTTATTCTGGGTGAATTTTCCGGAATTTTGTATAACTGCTAAACCGTAAGAGAGAGAAATAAACTTTCCACATAAAAAATGTAGAGCACATTAGAACACACAGTTTAGGCTGTATACATTTTTTTTCTTGGAGTTGATCGTTTTGAGATATTTCCTGTTTTTTGTTTTCAGGGTCGAAAATCTTAACTTTTCTCATACAGGAATTGGTCAACTCATGTCCATACAAACAAAGGAACTTTAGTCACATAGTAATCAGTTTTTGACTATCGCTTTAACTATGCTACTCTTTTATTTCCTTTCTACTTATAAGGAAGAAGGTAATAAGAGTATTTCTGCTAATTTTTCTAGATTAGCATGAAGAATTAGAAGCATAAGCTTTTTAAGAATAATTTGTTGCAGGGATATAGAGAGAGTCATGTGAATGGTACACATCAGATTTCTATGTTTGAATTTACAATACTTCAACTTTTCTCAATCAGTAAGTCTTTTAGGAGCTTTTGCACAAGTAGGAAGAGAAGATATTCTATTCTCCAAAAAATTAGGCACAGAGATTTTACGAAAATACACGTTTTGCTGTCCCTGAATTTAAAAAATATGCCTGTAAACAGCATAACTAAAAAGCAAAAAAGTCGGTTATATAAAAAACGTCATACTAAGTTCGTCTTCCAAGGATGCGACACAAAGATTTTCAAGATAATTCCCTCATTCTAAACCACCCTATATTTGACGAAATTTTTGATTTTCTCAGAAATGGCTCCAACGAGTTTGATTAAAATACCATTGAGTTTATGACATTTTAATGAAAAATAAAATCTGTAATTTGAATTTTCTTGGGGTATATTAAATTTTGCAATACTTATTTCTTTTCTCAAATGAGAAGTCGTCATCGATTTGCTTTTTTTCTTGGGAATGAAAAAAAACCGAATTTCAAGGCCATCACACAGTGACCAGTTCTTTAAAGATTTTACTAATGCTATAGCCTAAAGTATTCCTTTATTTCTCTTGTACCTACAAGAAAATAAATAGTACTACCGTTATTGTCAATGTTTTTTCCCGATTAACATGAAACAGACGGTAGAATAAGCGTTTTATAACAAAAGTTTGTCGCAGAATAAGTAGAGGAAGTCGTGTAAATGGTACAACTTAGTTTTCTTCTTTTCTTTTTTAAGTTTATATCAAGGTACAGCGTTTCAAAGACATTATATAGCTAGCTTTCTTTAAAGTTTGGACTGTATTCCCCTAATTCCACATACCTGAAGAAATATGCAATAAGACAAGTTCTGCAAATATTAGAATAGTTTTACAAGGGTCAATAGAGAAAATTCTGCAAGTGTAACGTATCAGATTTTTAATATCGTTTGTGATTTCTGAACATACTCTTTCTTCCTTCATTCTTAAATCCAGTTATGAGTTTTGGAACAAAACACTCATAGGATTCCTCGAAATCCAAGTAGTTGCGGCAATAACCTCGTAATTATGGGTAGCTTTCCATTTATGTAGGTGCACACCGGGTTACCTTTTCCTAATCCAACCGCACAGGAAAGGAAAAAGTGGAACATTTGTTTCCACCACATCCGAATACATTTCCTTGAAGACGAAATTCCTTTCCTTATCTGAGTTACATAGAATCATTTACCAGATAAATATATTTCCCTGAAGCAAAACGTAAACCAATTAAGGCAAATTTCTAAATAGTTTCTCCCGTGTCTCTTGGAAAGCTTATCTGAGAAATCTTAAATTGTCTTGGTAGTGTAGGGATAGCTTGTCCGCCCATTGCCTCACATACAAGGATTCGTGAGTTCGAATCTCTCCTAGGGTGAGTTAAACGGCTAAAGTATTTTTTTTCCGGATTTTCCCTTATCCTGAGAAGAGGAATGTCGAATATCTTTAAGCTATATGGACCCCGAGAAAATTTTAGCACTATTTCACCGATATCATTCATCGTCCGGTACATCCTGCTATTAAAGAATATTAAGCTATTTAAAAAAATAAATCTGATGTGTTCCATTCGCATGACTTTCTCTACATCTCTCCAACAAATAATTGTTATAAAGCTTATGCTTCCTTTTTCTTCATGCTAATCGAGAAAAAATTAGCAGTAGCAGAAATAGTCTTATTACTTGCTTCCATGCAAGTAGAAGGGGAGTAAGGGAGTAGCATAGGTTAAAGTATTAGTCAAAAGCTGGTTGCTATGTGACTGAAGGTGGTGTTTTTTTTTTTTTTTGTGTGTGTATGGGCAGGAGTTGAGAAAAGTATAAGTTTTTAAAGCTGAAACCAATAACAAGGAATATTTAAAACCCGATCCACTCCATGAAAAAAAAAAAAAAAAAAAAAAAAAATGTACACGACATAAATTGTGTGTTTTAACGAGCTCTACATTTCCTGTTAGGTAAGTTTTTCTCTATCTCTTACTGTTTGTCAGTTATGCAATATTCTGTAAAATTCATCCAGAACAGTCTTCAGAGGCTATTCCCAGAAAATTAAAGATTCACATTTTATTTGTCAGGTAAACATCTTTAATATAGGACATCTTAATCAAAATCGTCGGAGGCATTTTTGAGAAAATCAAAATTTTCTAAAAGTTTTCCATGTAAAGGGTAGGTAGTTAGATTTTCTTGAAAATCTTCGTGTCGCATCCTTGGAAGATACTGAACTTAAGTACCAAGTTTGGCATTTAATGGACCTTTCGTTCTTGAGCTATTTTGTCCACAGATACACGCACACACGCTCACACACACGGACCTTTTTCCAAAAATGCTTTTTTTGGATTCAGGGGGACCCAAAACATATATTTCCGGCGAAATCTCGGTATCGAATTTTTGGGTGCATGTACATAGTAAATGTAGAGAAAGAAAAAAACAACTGATGTGATATAGCCATTATAAATCAGCCTACCTACCTTATATTACAGCAACCATTAATAGGCGATTCCTTCATCCACGGTTCCTTATTCGCGATGCATGTTTGCCTTGAAATGGTATCCAATCAACCAGCAAGTACTTAATTATATACAACATGCGGAATAGATGTCTATCAAAATGTTTATTGGCTAACTTCGTAACTCAGTCGGTGCAGCACTGCTTGCTGGGCGAGAGGTCTTGGATTCGACTCCAGGCTGAGGGTGGGAATTTTTCTGTACACAAAATCATTCCCCATCCTTTCAAAGTCTGGAAGTATGAATGAGAACTTGAATGCGTGCGTGTAAAGTTAAAGGTAGTTCCCCAATAGTAAACACCATTACCACGAGCAATTCCAAAGGAAAAACCTGTTATGGGCATAAAAGGGAGAAAAACTGTGTATGGAAAGCACGGAGGAAGAAAATTATCATGAAATATACATAGGGATAGAGAAGTATTGCATTCCACCCAAAAACTCGACGTCAAGATTTCACCGGAAATACATGTTTTAGGACCACGTGAATCCAAAAAAAAGCATTTCTAGAGAAAGGTCCCTGTGTGTGTGTGTGTGTGTGTGTGTGTGTGTGTGTTCGTGTGTCTGTGAACACGATAACTCAAAAACGAAAGGTAGTTAAAATACCAAACTTGGTATTTAAGTTCAGTATCTTCCAGCGATGCGACACGAAGATTTTGAGAACAATCCCCCCACCCCAAACTACCCTTTACATGGAACTTTTTTCGAAAATTTTGATTTTCTTAAAAATGGCCCTAACGATTTTGATTAAAATATCGTATATTAAAGATATTTACCTGACAACTAAAATGTATATCTTGAATTTTTTGGGAATAGCTTCTAAAGACCTGTTTATTCTGGATGAATTTTGCTTAATTTGGCATAACTAATAAACCGTAAGAGACAAACAAAAACTTACTATACAAAAAATGTAAGCCTTGTTAAAATACACAATTTACGTCATATACTTTTTTTCGTGGAGCTTACCGTTTTGAGGTATTCATTATTATTAGTTTCAGTTCTGAGGTACTTATACTTTTCTCAGATGGAAGTGTCCGTTTTTCTTTTGTTCTACAAAAGAAAAGAAGCGATTTGTAATGACAATCGCATAACGACAGCTTTTAAAACATTTGACTATCGATTTAGCCTAGTGTATTCCCTTATTTTCTTCCTACTTATAGGGAACTAAGTAATAAGAACATTGTGCTGAATACCTCGATTAACAAGGAGCAGAAAGAAGAATAATCTTATGTAAGAAGTTTGTAGGTCGGCTAGAGAAAGTCATGTGAGTGTAACACATAAGATTTTTTTTATTCTCTGCTCTCCACTTCCCCAAAACGCTAAACTGTGAGGGTTCCCTGTATAGCACGAGGAACACTTCCTGGTTAGTTACTCAAGAAGCGATGAAATCCTGAAATTTGCTAATTAGTGATAATTTGTGAATGCATTTACAAACAGCTAACCACGTCTGGCGCTACTCTTTATGCACAGGTATTTAAAGACTTTCAAAGTTGTTAACAAGACCGTTAAGTATGCAGCCGATTTACAAAACCTTCTTGAAACGTTTTGAATTATGATATACAGAAAAAGCAACACATGCCACACCGAGCAGGGTGGTTCAGACGGTAATGTCTATGGCGTCGGCTCGGAAGGTTCTGGGTTCAATTTCCGACGACCGCCCACTTTGATCCATGGGCTTTTGGTGGTTTCCCGAGATCGGAGGCGAATGCTCCGGTGGTTCATCTTCTATCTGTGGCGGTCTCGTCAGTGTGTTTTATTGTGTGACGTAGTGTTGATTAGATTACTTTTTGACGGACCTATCATAATGTTCCTGAATGCTGCCTCGGTCATTCTTGTAGAAATCAATGTTAACGACGTGTTATTTATGGACGCTCTTTAACTACTCTGGTTGTCATTCTAAATTGGGCGTGAAAGACCGCTTAATTTTGTTCAGAGGCCTCTGTATCAGAGGTTCTTTTGCATTATGTAAATCTACGACACGGGACCAACGGCTTTACTTCCCTACCGAAGGAAGCCATGCTAAGGATTTTTACACCCGAAAAAATCCATCGTTCTCCGCCGGGCATTCTTGTAGACGTCGTGCAGTTATTTGTATAGTTTGGTTTTGAGTTCCGAAGCGCACACAGTTACGAACACCGGTATAAAAGTGGGGAGGGGTTTGTATCGTAAACTTGCACCGTTGAGGTACAACCTCTTCCAAAAGTAGCTCATTACAATGCATTGGCATTATATGCCTCGTTCTAATTCATAAAGTAATGCAATAAAAATTATTTCGTAATATGATTTGGTAAATAAAAACGCCTTAAACTTTTACAAATAAAAGTATAAAGCTTGATACAAAAAAATCGGGATAATAATGTGCACAGCTTTAAATATAAATCAGCCAAACTTACTCAAAATTCATTGCAGTGAATTACAAGATACATCTTTACTGTATAGAAAGAAAAGGCTCTCCTTCTGTCACTCAACATGTGTTTGTAACACCCACAAGTTTGTTCAGTGTCGAACACCTACCCTTTCGTACCCTTGGCAGGAACTAAACGAGACCAGGCAGTGAGCAATATTAGATAGTGCAACACGTTTCGAAAAAGGGCTGTAGAGGCCACTCCTACTCCATCACGTCATAGTGTGCACCGACAATTTCGTGACCCCAGACCGAGGTTATATGTATGAGAACTTGCTTCGGTTCTCAGCTGCTTCCTCTGAGCAGCTGATTGTGAGATCTCTTTCCTAAGACGATTGATATTTAGAAAGAAATTACAATACATCGGGACTCCTCTTATTAGTCACACTTGTCTGATTAATACTATCCTAGATGTACAAAATGTACAATAACATCATTATCTCAAAGCACGTAGCTTTGGGTCAATTCATGCAATGAAAATAACTTCTAGCAATGTTGCATCTTCTTTCCACACTTTGTAGTCGCGCAATACTCATTAAACTTTTCTTTCCGGACTGTGCCGGGACCCGCCTTCGGCTGATTTCGGGCGACTCCCGAAGGGTCAGAAGGATAGAGCCCGGGCGACGTCGGTTGCATTCTGGCTGGTCCCTTCGGGTCTTCCTTCAGCCCTCCCATCCAGATAAGCTCGTAAAGGGCCACAGTGTCCCATGAATTTGAATTAGAATGTCTGTGTGTGTGCGTGAGAGAGAGAGAGAGAGAGAGAGAGAGAGAGAGGGAGAGAGAGACTGTAGAACAGCGTAACTCTAAAGCGAAAAGTTCTAAATATCAAACTTGGTATTTAAGTTAAATATCTCCCAAAGATGCGACACGAAGATTTTCTAGAAAATCCACCACCCCAATCTACCCTTTATATGGAAATTTTTGATTTTCTAAAAAATAGCGCTAATTATTTTGATTAAAATGCCGTCTTTTAAAAATATTTACATCCCAAATAAAATGTATATCTTAAATTTTCTGAGAATGTCCACTGAGGACCTGTTTATTCTGGATGAATTTTGCCGAAGTTTGCTTAACTGCTAAATTGTAACAGATAGACGAACACTTACTACACAAAAAATGTAGATCTCCATAAAACACACAATTTATGTACTTTACGTTTTTGTTGTGGAGGTAACTGTTTCAGAAACATTCCCTTTTATTGGTTTCAATTGTAATGTACTTTGTCTCAGACAGGAAGTGTCCTATTTCTTTTGTTCTACTCCTGGCCAAGCAAAGGAGCGATTTGCATTGACAATCGCATAACGATATCTTAAAACATTTGACTATCACTTTAACATAGCACATTCCGTTAGTTCCCTTCCACTTATAAGGAATTAAGTAATAAGAACATTCTGCTAATGTTTATCTCGATTAGTATTGTGTGGAAAGAAGAATAATCGTTTGTAAGAAGTTTGCAGAACAGCTAGAGAAAGTCATTTGAGTGTAAGACACAGATTTTTTTTTTTGTAAAGTTTCCTTTTTTGCAAGGTTGCCTAAGGGACAAACCTTGATAAATACAAACGTTAAGAAGTACAGTAAATGAATGCATACAGCAATAAGAAATAGAACAATATACAATAAACAGTGTCAAAATTCGAGTTACAGTGTTACAACTGCAGTGTACAATGTACATAGTGGATAGAGAAGGTATTGTATTACTCGCAAAAATCGATACCAAGATTTCACCGGAAATATGTTTTGAGGTCGCACTAGTCCGAAAAAAGCATTTTTAAAAAAAGATCTGCATGTGTCTGTGTGTCTGGACAGTATAATTCCAAAACGAAAAATTCAGTTAAATACCAAACTTGTATTTAAGTTCAGTATCCTCTAAGGATCCGACACGAAGATTTTCAAGAAAATCCACCCCACCCCAACTACTCTTTACGTGGAAAATGTTTTGAAAATGTTCATTTTCTCAAAACTGTCTCTAACGATTTTGATTTAAATCCAAATAAAATGTATATCTTGACTTTTCTGGGAATAGCCTCTGAAGACCTCTTTATTCTGGAATAATTTTCCGAATTTAGTTTAACTGCTAAACCGTAAGAGATAGACAAAAGCTTTACACAAAAACGTTGATCTCAACAGAAAACACAATTTATGTCATATACATTGTTTTCGTGGAGTTGGCCGTTTTCGAGATATTCCTTAATATTGATTTCAGTTTTAAAATAATTAAACTTTTCTCATACGGGACTTCTCAATTCCTGGTCACGCAAAGAAACGGATTTCAATATAGTAATCATATTTTAAAGCATTTGACCATCGGTTAGGCTAGTGTATTCCCTTGTTTCCCTTCTGCTTCAAGCAACTAAATAAGCCCGTTTCTGATAATGTTTTGGTATGAAAAACATTGAAGAATAAGCATATTAACAATAATCTCTTACAAAGATGCATGGAACACATTAGATTTTACTTTGTAATATGGAACTGTTGGCTTGTAAATGCTCTTTTTCTCGTTGTCGAGATAGAATATTTTGTTGCAGAGTAGGTAGAGAATCACTGAATTTATAAAATTATATTTTTATAAGTATGTACACGCTAAGGTCTGTTCAGTGAACATGTCAATTCAATTTGTTGATATCCCATTCATGGACTGGTATCCACGACTCTACGGATTCATGAAACATCTCATAATTTTCACAATGAATTTCCAAGAACATTACTTGAGAGCTGATTGGTTTTATTTGTGAGAGTAACCAGAACGGAAAATTGAAATGCACGTTTCTATCGCAGTGAACGCGTGCTGCATCGCAATATTGATTTGCTGTTATCTTTTTGTAAAGTTAATTGTTGTCAGAGCTGAGAGCCTCAATGATTCCTGACGTTTGGTTAGTTCTGTAAACATCAATCAACAAAATGAGGTCGAATCACAATACGCATGAACGACATCATTAGCTGCACTAATTAGCCTATTATACGATCATGTAACAAATACATAGGAATCTTGTAGTAATCATCTAAATAGAAAACTTATTTTTTTCTGCAGATTATCCTGAAGTGATTGCAGCTTTCTCTAACCCGTTATATACAATGTACATTAAAAATTCGAGATTTCACCTGAAATATGTTTTGATGTCCCACGAGTCCGAAAAAAGTATTTTTACTTTCTCTACACGTACTGTGTATAGAATGTATAGAGAAGGTATTGCTTTTCAACCAAAAATTCGATACCGAGATTTCATCGGAAATAGGGTCCCCTGTATCCAAAATAAAGTATTTTTAGAAAAAAGTCAGTAAAATATCAAACTGCATGAATTTTGCAGAATTTTGATTATATTTAACTGGTAAACCGTAACAAATAAACAATAACTTACTCACAACAAATATAGAGCTCGTTAAAACACACAATTTATATCATATACATAGGTTTTTTTCGTGGAATTTACCATTTATGAAATATTCCTTGCTATTTGTTCCAGTTTTAAAATTCTTAAACTTTTCTCACACAGAAAGTTGTAAACTCCTAGCCCTGCCTATCGCTATTCACTTGTTCCTTGCGATGCCATGGAAAGAGTTTTGGATTTTAAAGTCATAATACCTGTTCAGTTTCTTATAATTTCTTGTTAATCCCGTTATTAAGACATAAAGTTAAATTAATATCCCTCAAAGAAAGTTAGCTTGAAATCTAATTCAATATTTTAAAAATCTCATGTTCCATTCACATGACTTTCTCTACATATCTGCAAAAAATTATTGTTAAAAGGATTGTGCTTCTATTTATTTCATGCAAATCGAGAAAAAAAAAATAGCACAAATAGTCTTATTGCTTATGTTTTTTAAAGGTGAAATCAGAAACAAGGAATAACACAAAAACGATCAACTCCACCAAAAAAATGTATCTAACATAAATTGTATGTTTTAACGTGCTCTACATTTTTTGTGTGGCAAGTTTTTGCCCATCTCTTACGGTTTAGCAGTTATCCAAAATGCTGTAAAATTCATCCAGAGTAAAGTAGTCTTCAGAGGCTAATCACAGAAAATTCAAGATATACATTTTATTTGTCAGGTACCTTTAATGTACGATATTTTAATCAAAATCGTAAGAGCCATTTTTGAGAAAATCAAAACTTTCGAAAAAATTTCCATATAAAGGGTAGTTTGGGATGGGGGATTTTTCTCAAAATCTTCTTGTCGCATTCCTGGAAGATACTAAACTTAAATACCAAGTTTGGTATTTTACCGACTTTTCGTTTTTGAGTTATCGTGGTCACAGACACACGGACACACACACACATGCGGATTTTTTTGTGAAAATGCTTTTTTTTTGGATACAGGGTACTCTAAAACATATATTTTCGGTGAAATCTCGGTATCAAATTTTTGGGTGGAGTGCAATACCTTCTCTATACACTATGCACATAGTACGTCTAGTGAAAGTTAAAATGTAATGCACAAATTAAATAATAATTGAAAACATTTACAACTATAAAGGTGAAAGAAAAAATGTTATTGTATAGTTATTAAGTGATGTCCAATATTACTTCTACGGGTTGTATAGTTACGAAATATTGACAAAACCATCTGTAATAGTTTATCGTGATTAATTTGAAGCAGATAGACCAAAAAATTCACAAGGATTTATCTGCCCTTTCTTCAAAGAATTATTTAAAAAAAAAAAAACGCATTTTCTATCTACTTCACGTAAATCTAAACAACATCTGCAGAAACGTTTATGCCTATTTTGTTATAGTGCAAAGGAAATATAGGAATACACTAGGCTTGAGCAATAATCAAATCATTTAAGGGCTGATCGCTATGTTATGGTATGAAATTCCGTTCCCTCTTCTTGATCAGGAGAAAGTTTAGAGGAAAGTGTAAGTATTTTGAAACGGACATCAATAACAAATATATCATGCATTATGTTTTTAAATAAATATTTAAATAAATAATTGGTGTTTTAACGAGATCTACATGTAAGTTATTCTCTATTTGTTACGTTTACCAGTTATGCAAAAGTTGCCCGGAATGAAAACCAATTCAGACGCTGTCAGAAAAATCAAGGTACACATGTTATTTCTGATAAAAATGTGTTAGACATTGCATTTTATTCATAACTGTTAGAGTCATGTTTGAAGAAATCAAAGCTTTCGAAATATGTTCCATCGTCTGTCGCATCCTTGGAAATTGTTGAACTTATGTATCAAATTTGGTATTTAACCAATTTTTCCATCTTGAGTAATACTGCTCAACTTAACTAGCCTCAAATGAAATGATTTTTTACTCCAATAAAATGTTATTAAATAGTTAATTACTTCAAGTAATCGGATATTATAAATATCTAATTCATTTTGTTGAATTATATATGAATCACAGACACACGAGCATACACAAAAATAAACAGGGTAAATAGAATGTCCATGAAGTTTTATTCTAAGTAAAACTGAATTAAAAAAAGTAATTAGGGTACAGACCTATTATTTAGTGTTAGAGTGCTCTATTAGATGTCAGAGTATGTCATAATTATTTTGAAAACAGGAGAATATAATAAATATTTGTATCCCAGAAACAACATGTGTTTCAAGAATAAATTGTCAATCAATGTCATTTGAGGTTGAACAAAACAAGGTATGGCCACTAATATTTTCTGAAAACAAGGTATATACAAGCTTCTGTTTATCACAATACTACTACTACTACTACTACTACTACTACTAATAATAATAATAATAATAATAGTAGCATAAACTTGATAAAAATAAAACATTATTTTTATGGAGTTACTGAAACTGCCATGTTCATCTGACTGTAGCTTAATTTTTACTTTCCCCACTCATGCTATGTTAGGGAAAATATTGTATTGCACACAAAATTCCATGCCAGATTTCACCAAAAATAAACATTCTCAGGTCCCATGAGTCCAAAAATGCATTTTCAGAAAAACGTATGTTTGTATGTGTGTGAGTGTGTGTCTGTGCGTGTGTGAGACAGCATAACACAAATACCAAACTTGGTATATTTTATTTTCCCTGAACCCTCTTTAGACTGGATGACTTTTGCATAACCGGTTAACATAAAAGACAAACGAAAGCTTACTACACAAAAAATGTAGATCTCGTCAAAACACAAAAACGTGTTTCCGAGATTTTCCTTGTAACTGCTTCAATTTTAAAATATAATTTTCTCAAACAGAAGTCATCCAGTTTCTTTTGTTTTATTCCTGGCTACGCAAAGGAAATGGGATTTAAAAAGCGACAATCGCATAGCGACAGATTGTAAAACATTTGACAATCGCTTTTGTACTCTCTAAGACCATTTATGCAAATGTTTATCTTGATAGCATGAAGTAGATAAAGTAGATAAAGAATAAGCTTTTGTAAGAATTGTTTGCTACAGAATAAGTAGAGAGAAACCCATGTGAATGGGACACATTGGATTTTTTTTTTTTTTTTTTTTTTTTAAAGATTCTTCCAAAATGTAAATGGCGTGTTATTTATGGACGCTCTTAAACTACTGTGGCTTTCAGCATCCCATTCTTAATCCTATTGAAAGACCGCCTAATTTTACTCAGAGGCCTCTCTAACAGACTTGAGGTTCTTTTACGTGCCGTAAATCTACGACACGGGACCAACGGCTTCACTTCCCTTACGAAGGAAGACATACTACGAATTTTTACATCAGAAAAAATCCATCGTTCTAGGCCAGGTTTGAACTCGCAACCTTGGGTACATGAAGTCAGCATTGTAACCATTACACCACGGAGAACAACATAGATTCTTTCCTGTATACTTTTGCTAGTATGAGGCTTTATAGGCTCTGGACTGTCATCTGTTTCTGAGCTTATTTTTACAGTATCAGAAAATATTGCAATGTGGATTATAACAAAGTTTTGCTAGTTGCTATTATCAAGATTGTGAACAGCTGTTAACACTACTAAACACTGCAAAGATATTCCTTAATTTTACTCAATCTCACATTTTAAATGTTGAAATATTTCAGTATATTCAGGTATTTTCCCAAACACTGAATAAATGTATCTAGTAGTATATGGCAGTATTAACTCAATTGTCAGAAAAATGGACATTCCTTTTCTCCCGACAATCTCCAAATGATAGTGAATGTAAAAGTCATGAGAATGTAACACATGTATGTTTCTTGCGATTTAGACTGGAAATATGGGTGCGGAAAACGACAAGCTTTAAAAAATGCATTTCCTAGGTACAATAGTTCCTCTGTAAATGTGTTATACAGGTTTTCTCACTCAAGCCCTGAATTATTTATTTCACACAACACGCAAAATCCGGCCAGAGTTGGGCGAATGATTACTCATTCATGCTATTAAAATGCGCTCTTTACTGTCAACGGTGTAGACTCCTTTCTGTCGTTTGCAAACTAAATTAAAATTTTCACATCTTTAGACAGTTATTTGTAACCAATAACAATGGTTTTCTTTTACTTTTTACTTTCTCTAGCCCCATATGTACAATGAACATAAGGATAGAGAAGTATTGTATTTCACCCAAAATTTCGATACCCAGATTTCACCGGAAATATTTGTTTTAGGACCCCCTGTATCCAAAATAAGCATTTTCAGAAAAAGGTCCGTGTGTTAGCCCGTGTGTCCGTGTGTCTGTGAACACGATAAAAAGACATTTACCTAAGAAATAAAATGTATATCTTGAATTTTCTGGGAATAGCTTCTGAAGACCTGTTTATTCTGAATGGATTTTGCTTAATTTGGCATAACTAGTAAGCCGTAAGAGATAGACAAAAACTTACTATACAAAAAAATTTTAAGTCTTGTTAAAATACACAAGTTATGTCATACACACTTTTCTCGTGGAGCTTACCGTCTTCGAGGTATTCATTGTTATTAGTTTCAGTTGTGAAGTACTTATACTTTTCTAAGACGGGAGTGTCCGTTTTTCTTTTGTTCTACTCCTGGCCAAGAAAAGAAGCAATTTGTAATGACAATCGCATAACACAGCTCTTAAAACATTTGACTACTGGTTTAGTCTAGTGTATTCTCTTATTTTCTTCCTACTTATACGGAACTAAATAATAAAAGCATTGTGCTAATGAGTACCACGATTAGCAAGGTGCATAAAGAAGAATCTTATGCATGAAATTTGTAGAACAGCTAGAGAAAGTCATGTGAGTGTAACACATCATATTTTTTTTTACTTTCTCTACCACGTATTTGCAATGTACATAATAAGTAGAAAAGGTATTGTATTTCATCCAAAAATTAGATACAAAAATTTCACCAAAAATAAATGTTTTGAGGACACCGAATAACAAACTTTTTAATTCCTTTAATTCGTATATGTATAGCACACAAGTACAGAAGATATTGCATTCCACCCAAAACATAAATTTCACTGGAAATACACGTTTTGGAGTCCCCTGAGTCCAAAAAAGGTAGAAAAAGCTCCGTGTGTCTGTGAACAAAACTCAAAAAATGAAAAGAAGGTTAAATACAAACTTCATGTTTAGGTTCAGTATCTTCTAAAGTTGCGACACGAAGATTTTTGGGGAAATTTTTCACCGCAAACAACCCTTTACATGGAACATATTTCGAAATTATCAATTTTCTCAAAAATGATTCTATGAATTCGATTAAAATGGTATATTTTAAAAATAGTTTCAACGCAAATAAAATGTATATTTGAATTTTCTGAAATAGGCCTTTGAAGTCTCTTTAATCCGAATCCCTTTTGCATAACTGGTATACCGTAAGAAGTAGACAAAATCCCACTACACAGTAAAAGTATAGATCACGTTAAAGCAGACTGCCAGATTTTTATGTTTTTTCGGCATATTCCTTGTTATAACTGTGCATTTTAACATACATATGTTTTCTCAAGCAGGAAATCACCATCTTTTTTACTTTCTCTACACGTACTATGAAGAGAAGGTATTGAATTCCACCCAAAAATTCGACATCGAGATTTCACCGGAAATACATGTTTTGGGATCACCTGAATCAAAAAAAAAAAATTTAGAAAAATATCCGTGTGTGTACTTGTGTGTGTGTAAGTGTGTGTCTTTGGATAGTTCAAAAACGTAAAGTCCGTTAAATACAAACTTGGTATTTAACTTCAGTGTCTTCCAATGATGTGACCCGAAGATTTTCAAGAAAATCCCTCCACCCTCAACTACCCTTTACGTGGAATATTTTTCGAAAAATTTTGATTCTATCAAAAATGGCTCTAACGATTTTGATTAAAGACACCTTATGTTTAAGATATTTTTATGACAAACGAAATGTATATCTTGAATTTTCTAGGAATAGCCTCTGAAGATCTCTTCATTCTTGATGACTTTTGTAAAACTGGCAAACCGTAACAGATATACAAAAACGTACTACACAAACAATGTATGTCTCTTTAAAGCACAAAATTTATGTCATATACATTTTTTTTTTTTTTTGTAGAGTTAATCGTTTTCGAGATATTTAGGATTATTGGTTTCAATTTTAGCCGCTTAAACTTGTATCAAACGGATTTTTTTCTCGTTTCTTGTTTGTTTACTCCTGGCAAGCAAAGATATTGGAATTTCACGAGACTATTGCTTTAACCTGTGCATTTTATTTCTCTTCTACATACAAGGAAGCTAGTAATAAGACTAATTCTGCTTATTACTTTCTCTATACGTGCTATGCATATAGTGTATAGAGAAGGTATTGCACTCCAGCAAAAAATTCGATACCGAGATTTCACCGAAAATATATGTTTTAGGGTCCCCTGAATCCAACAAAAGTATTTTCAGGAAAAGCTCCGTGTGTGTCCGTGTGTCTGTGAACACAATAACTCAAAAACGAAAAGTCGGCAAAGTACCAAACTTTGTATTTAAGTTTAATATCTTTCAGGGATGCGACACGAAAATTTTGAGAAAAATCCCCCCACCCCAAACTACCCTTTGCATAAAATTTTTTTCGAAAACTATGATTTTCTAAAAAATGGCTCTAACGATTTTGATTAAAATATCGTATATTAAAGATATTTACATGACAAATAAAATGCATATTTTGAATTTTCTGGGAATAGTCTCTGAAGACTACTTTATTCTGGGTCAATTTTACGGAATTTTGCATAACTGCTAAACCGTAAGAGATGGACAAAAATTTACCACACAACAAATGTAGAACACCTTGAAGCACACAATTTATGTTATATACATTTTTTTCGTGGAGTTGATTGTTTTTGAGATATTCCTTGTTGTTTTTTTTTCAGCTATAAAGACATACTTTTCTCATACAGGACTTTGTGAACTCGTGTCCATACAAACAAAGGAACTTCAGTTGCAGAGCAACCATCTTTTGACTATCACTTTAACCTATGGTATCCCCTTATTTCGCTTCTACTAACAAGGAAGCAAGTAATAAGACTATTTCTGGTAATTTTTGCTCCATTAGATGAAGTAAATAGAATAATTTGTTGCAGTGATATAGAGAAAGTCATGTGAATGGAACACATCAGATTTTTGGTTAAGATGTTTTTAATGATTGCCATGCTAAATTGGCTAAACATTAACTTCACAAATACCTGTTGCTATAAGACAGGGAATGATCGTTGTAACTTGAATACGGGGTGACAATAGAAGCATGAATCTATACACATAGGGCAGACGCAGCCCAAATAATGGCGAAAAAGTAAATAGATCAGGGGTTAACAGCCTGGGTGGAGTATAGCAGTTTTCAGGATGTCGCAGAGCGGTTTGGAACTAGTAATGTTGTATATAAAATCGAAAATGTGTGTATATTCCTTTAAAGTACTAAAAATGTTGTCATGCTGTGTAATAATAATGTGTACGATTCACATGATTTTCTCTATATCCCTGCAACAAATTATTCTTAAAAAACTTATACTTCTATTTACTTTATGCTAATCAGAAAAAATTAGCAGAAATAGTCTTATTACTTGCTTCCTTGTAAGTAGAAGCGAAATAAGGGACTACCATAAGTTTTTCATAGCAGAAACCAAAAATAAGGAATGTCTCAAAAACGACGAACTCCACGATAAAAATGTATATAACATAAATTGTGTGTTTTAACGTGCTCTACATTTTTGTGTAGTAAGTTTTTGTCCATCTCTTACGGTTTAGCAGTTATTCAAAATTCCGTAAAATTCATCCAGAATAAACTACTCTTTAGAGGCTATTCCTAGAAAATTCAAGATATACATTTTATTTTTCAGGTAAATATGTTTAATATACAAAATTTTAATCAAAATCGTTAGAGCCATTTTTGAGAAAATCAAAATTTTCGAAAAAAGTTCCATGTAAAGGGTATTTGGGGCTGGGGGAATTTTTCTCAAAATCTTCGTGTCGCATCCCTGGAAGACACTAAACTTAAATACCAAGTTTGGTATTTTACCGACTTTTCGTTTTTGAATTATCGTGTTCACAGACACACGGACACACACACACACACACACACACACACACACACACACACACACACACGGACCTTTTTGTGAAAATGCTTGTTTTGGATATTGGGAACCCTAAAACATATATTTCCGGTGAAATCTCGGTATCGAATTTTTGGGTGGAGTGCAATACCTTCTCTATACACTATGTACATAGTGCGTATAGAGAAAGTAAAAAAATGAGCAGAAATAGTCTTATTACTTGCTTCCTTGTAAGCAGAAGCGAAATAAGGGACTACCATCGGTTAAAATGATAGTCAAAAGCTGGTTTCTATGTCAATGAAGTTCCTTTGTTTATATGGATAGGAGTTGACAAGTTCCTATATGAGAAATGTATGTTTTTCATAGCAGAGACCAAAAATAACGAGTGCCTCAAAAACGACGAACTCGCGAAAAAAATGTATATAACATAAATTGTGTGTTTTAACGTGCTCTACATTTTTTGTGTAATAAGTTTTTGTCCATCTCTTACGGTTTAGCAGTTATTCAAAATTCAGTAAAATTCATCCAGAATAAACTACACTTCAGAGGCTATTCCCAGAAAATTCAAGATATACATTTTATTTGTCAGGTAAATATCTTTAATATACGAAATTTTAATCAAAATCGTTAGAGCTATTTTTGAGAAAATCAAAATTTTCGAAAAAAGTTCTATGTAAAGGGTAGTGGGGGGTGGGGGAGTTTTCTCAAAATCTTCGTGTCGCATCCCTGGAAGATACTAAACTTAAACACCAAGTTTGGTATTTTACTGACTTTTCGTTTTTGAGTTATCGTGTTCACAGACACACGGACACACACACACACACACACACACACACACACACACACACACGGACATTTTTATGAAAATGCTTTTTTTGGATATTGGGGACCCTAAAACATATATTTCCGGTGAAATCTCGGTATCGAATTTTTGGGTGGAGTACAATACCTTCTCTATACACTACGTACATAGTGCGTATAGAGAAAGTAAAAATCTGATGTGTTCCATTCACATAATTTTCTCTATCTGTTCTGCAAACAAAGTATTCTTATAAATGATTATTTGTTTATCTACATCATGCTAATCGAGATAAACTTTAGCAGAAATTGTTTATTACAGAATAAAGTGGTCTTCAGAAACTATTCCCAGAAAATTTAAAATTTACATTTTATTTGGGATGTAAATATCTTTAATACGCGGCATTTGAATCAAAATCATTAGAGCCATTTTAGAACATCAAAATGTTCGAAATTTTTTCCATGTAAAGGGTAGTTTGTGGTGGGGAAATTTTCTTGAAAATCTTCATGTCGCATCTTTGGAAGATACCAAACTTAAATACCAATACACCTTTTTCTAAAAATATATTTTTTTTTTTGGGTTCAGGGGGATCCAAAACATGTATTTTATATCCGGTGATATCGCAGAATCGATCTTTGTTATGCGAAGCATAGCCGACGACTCTCGAAGATGGCTGAAGCCATTTCCGATAGGATTTTAGTATAGCCAATCTAGTGATTTTTATTACTAAAGATAGGGATTTTTAATTTACCTAGTGGACACAAAATTGAAAGTTTTCAATTTCAAAAGTACATGGAGGTGGCTATTTTTCATTATTTTCCCTTTAAACGTCTAGTTTACAGTAATTACAAATCCTAGGCAACCGCATATGGGATTTGCGGTGGACAAAGCTTTGCAGGGGCGGGTTTCCTCCGGATTCTCCTGTCATCGCATTCTATCGGGCCTCCATCTTCGTTCCATGATTCATCAATGTCATCGCGCGCGGTGCCGTGGTAATAAAAAAATTTTATTGTTGTAACTAGCTAGTATTAACCGTATATTCTTGTTCTTCCGCTTCAGGGATAGGCTATATTGCCCGTTCGGGCTCAAAATCATCTTCCCTTCTGATTCTAGGACGTCCTATAGAGCGCCGTCCTTTTGATCTGTAATTTAGCGTCTGTTTTGTTATTCTATTGTCATGCATTCTCCTTATGTGTTGGAACATTGGTACTTAATATCATTTATCTTCTCCTCTAATTGATACGTGTTTAACTCTTCCCGTATTTGTATATTTGGTATGTGATTGATGTATTCCAGGAAATTGCATTTCGGCTGTTTCTAATCTTCTCCTGTTTGCTCTGCTTAAAATCCAGTTTTCAATGTCATATAAGAGCGTAGGGACAGCCAGCACCTTATAAAATGCCATGATTATTTATTTTCTTTTACAAAGAACAAAAAGAAATAAAACCAGAATGAACAGTATTATATTTTATTGAAAAGATTTACTTTGTTATAGACAACTTTCATTAAATTCAGAACAAGAATATAAAACTCTGACGTGTTTCATTCATATGACTTTCTCTGCATCTCTGCCACAAGTTATTGTTAAAAAGCTAATGCTTCTATTTACTTCATGCTAATCGAGAAAAAATTAGCAGAAACAGTCTTATTATTTGCTTCCGTGTAGCTAAAATCGAAATAAGGGTGTACCATAGGTGAAAGTGATAGTCATAAGCTGGTTGATAGGTGACTGAAGTTCCTTTGTTTGTATGTACACGAGTTGACAAATTTCTGTATGAGAAAAGTATGTTTTTTAACTGAAACCAAAAACAAGGAATATCTCAAAAACGATCAACTCCACGAAAAAAATGTATACGACATAAATTGTGTGTTTTAAAGTGCTCTACATTTTTTGTGTGCTAAGTTTTAGTCTATCTCTTACGGTTTAACATTTATGCAAAATTCAGTAAAATTAATCCAGAATAAAGTAGTCTTCAAGGGCTATTCCCAGAAAATTCAAGAAATACATATTATTTGTCAGGTAAATATCTTTAATGTGCGGTATTTTAATCAAAATCGTTAGAGCCATTTTTGGGAAAATAAATATTTTCGAAATTTCTTTTATGTAAAGGGTAGTTTGGTATTTTACCGACTTTTCGTTTTTGAGTTATCGTGTTCACAAACACGGACCTTTTTCTAAAAATGCTTTTTTTATATATTGGGGGCCCCTAAAGCGTCCATTTCCGGTGAAACCTCGAAATATGGAATGCAATACCTTCTCTATACACTATGTACATTGTACCTGTAGAAAAAGTAATAAGCATAATATGGTAGTTCGGCGTAATACTTGCCAAAATCTCAAAAATGAGACTAAAATAGATACGGTTGGAACCTCTGGAATAGAAAAACATCCCGTATGAGCTTGTTTTACGAATCTTATGCTGCGATGCAACTTTGGTAACAGAGGAAGCAAGGAGGCCTAACGACTACAATGGAAAATGCATGCTAAATCCCCTGCCCATGGGGATCTCTGGAAGAGAAAAACAAGCCTACACAAACAAACGAGGAGGGTGTCCGTTGAGACCGGACCGGCAGACCACGTTTTAAGAGGCTGGGACATACGCAAAGAAAAGGAGAACAATTGCTCGTCGGGCAGTGAATTTAATGGTGTGAGTTTATCCACTTAAAGTTGCGTGGGGTTGGTTGTCTGTTAACGAGTGACACCCGCAGAGAAGCAGATGTCTGGCGTGTGACGTTGCAGGGGATATCTCCAAGACCTTGGTCATTCCCTTGCAGAGTGACAGGCAACGGAATTATATTATTCCTTTCGGAAGGAAGACTTAAACCAGGTTTAGACGAGCATAATAAATCCTTCTTAATAGGATCTAAAACATTACTCTTCCACTTCCTGTGTTTTCCCTTTGTTTTTGTCCCCTGTGCCGCTTTAGAGCTCTCTTTTTGTTTTTTCTTTCCCGAACCCCTTCCTTTCTCTTCTTGCAGATTACAGAAATAAGCTATTCTGGTCTATTCTCCCTCTCCCTACTATGCGGTCTCCCATAAATGTCTTTTCTCAAATAGAAAAAAAATAGTGTTTTCTTTATGGACTCTCTTTAATAGAGTTCTCGTTCTCAGCGTCCCATTCTATTTTGGACGTGAAAATTTGTTTAATTTTGCTCAGAGGTCTGTTTAACAGGCTTTAGATTCTTTTAGTGCCCTAAATCTACCACACGGGATTAACGGTTTTACTTCCCTTCCGAAGGAAGCCATGTTTAGGATTTTTTATGCCCGAAAAAAATCCATCGCCCTCCGCAGGGTTTGAATACTGCCGATCCCGGTGGCCGCGCTCGCTGAAGTGTCTCGCTTTGGCGCTTCGTGGTGCACAGGATCGTGGGTTCGAGTCCTGCCTTGGGCATGGGTGTTTCTGTGTTTGTAAATGTGTCTATGTTTGTGTATGTATATGTAAAAGGAAAATGTTAAGAATAATAAGGTCTGCTAAGGAAATATAGGAAAATGGAGAAAAAAGGAATACAGCGCCGGAGTCCTGACAAGCCTCCGGAACTGTATTTTTATATATAAAAAAAATCTGCAACCTTGGGTACACCAGGAAACCACAACACTACAGATAAATAGATAAATATTACGGATACCAGTCTACCCCTTTGAAGCACACGTTTAGGGAAAGAAAAAACAGAAAGTGAAACTAAAATAACATCTCCTTTTATCCCAGAAAGAGACTCAATTGGAATTGTTTGTGTTTCATTCACATAACTTTCTCTACACCTCAGTAACAAATTATTGTTAATATGTTTATTCTTCTACCTACTCCATTCTAATCAAGATAAATGTTAGCAGGATCTGTCATATTACTTAATTCCTTATAAGTAGAAGGGAAATAAAGGAATATACAAGGCTAAACCGACAGACAAATGTTTTAAAATGAGGTTGCTACAGAATTGAATCCGTTTCTTTGCGTGGCCAAGCGTTTACAAGTTACCGTATAAGAAAATTATTTTAAAACTGAAATCAATGACAAAGAATATCTCGAAAACGGCCAACTCCACGAAAAAGAATTTACATGACATAAATTATGTGTTTTATCATGATCTACAGTTTTTGTACAGTATACGAGATTGTATCTATCACTTACGGTTTACTAGTTATGACAAATTTAATAAAACTCATCTAGAATAAAGAGGTCTTTAGAGGCTATTCCTATAAAATTTAAGATATACAATTTATTTGGCATGTAAATATCTTAAATGCAGGAGATTTTAACCAAAATCGTTAAGAGCCATTTTTAAGAAAATGAAAATTTTCGAAATTTTTTCCATGTAAGGGTATTTTGGGGTGGGGGGATTTTATTGAAAATCTTAGTGTCGCATCCTTGGAAGATATAACTTAAATACCAAGTTCGGTATTTCACGGTCATTTTGTTTTTGAGCTATGCTGTCTAAAGACGCACACATACACACACGCACACACGGACCTTTTTCCAAACTGCGTTTTTTGGATTCAGGGGGACCCAAAACAGGTATTTCCGGTGAAATCAAGGTATCGAAGCTTTGGGTGCAATACAATAAATACATTCTTTATTCACTATGTACATATGTGTTATAATCACATGACTTTCTCTACATCGCTGTAACAAATTATTGTTAAAAAGCATATTCTTCTATCTACTTTATGATAATCGAAATAAACATTAGCATTGTCTTAATTACTTATTTGCTTGTAAGTAAGAGGTAAATAAGGGAATACACTAGGCTAAAACGATAGTTAAATCCTTTAAAAGCAGGTTGCCATGTGGTTGAAACCTGTTTCTGTGCAGGGCCAGGAGAATATCAAGGAATATCTCAGAAATGGCAATTCCACGCAAAAACTTAAAACTTATATGACATAAATTGTGTGTTTTAGCGTGATCTACATTTTTTGTGGAATACATTTTTGTCTATCTCTTACCGTTTACCAATTATGCAAAATTCAGCAAAATCCATTCAAATTAAAGAGCTCTTTAGACGTTATTCTCAGAAAGCTCAAGATATACCTACATTTTATTTGTCATGTAAATATCTTTAATATACGATAATTTAATCAAAATCGTTACAGCCATTTTTGAGAAAATAACAAATTTCGATTTTTTTTCCATATAAAGGGTAGTTTGGGGTGGCGGTATTTTGCTCAAAAGCTTCGTGTCACATCCCTGGAATATACCAAACTAAATACCAAGTTTGGTATTTTAGCGACATTTAGTTTTTGGAATTATCGTGTTCACAGACACACGGACACAAACACACACATACACACACACTCACACACGCACGCACACTCGCGCGAACCTTTTTCCAAAAACCCTTTTTTTGGATACAGGGCACCCTAAAACGTATATTTCCAGTGAAATCTCGGTATCGAATTTTTGGGTGGAATGCATTACCTTCTCTATACACTGTGTACATAGTATGTGTAGAGAAAGTAAAAATGAATATGACATAAATTGTGTGTTTTAAGGAGAGCTTATCTATCTCTTCCGGTTTACCAGTTACGCAATATTCAGAAAAATTTACCCAGAATAAGGAGGTCTTCAGAGGCTATTCCCAGAAAATATCTTTTATTTGTCAAGTAAATATTTTAAACGTAACAGCTTTTAATCAAAATTGTTAGAGCCATTTTTGAGAAAACAAAAGTTTTCGAATTTTTTCCATATAAAGGGTAGTTGGGAATGGAGGATTTTCTTGAAAGTCCTCGAGTCGCATCCTTGGAGCATAGTAAACTTAAATATCAAATTTGGTATTTGACGTAGCGTCTCAATTTTTAAAATGTCCTAGAATGTGTAGAGGATAAAATTATCATAACATCAATAGTAACTTTTAAAAGTATATATTTAAATAAAAAAAAAAGTAATTATAGTGACCAAAATTTGTAATTTTAAATATATATTAATTCAGTGTTCAAAGTTATTAAAATATAACTCTTTTAAAACTGTTGTGTGCGGTTCAGAGCTCCAATTCAGAAAATGTCAACCATAGGACATTTTATTTATGTAACTATTACATAGTAGAATTTATGAAATAATTCATATATTCCAAATATTTATCTAGTTTTATTGAATTCATAATAACATAAGAAAGCATATGACAAATTGTGTATTTTAACGAGATTTACATTTTTGTGTGGCAAGTTTTTGCTTATCTCTTTTGGTTTATCAGTAATACAAACTTCAGCCAGAGTTAAGAGGTCTTCAGAGGCTATTCCTAGAAAATCCAAAATATACATTTCGTTTGTCATGAAAATATCGTCAAAATAAAGTATTAATCAAAACCGTTATATTCATTTGTGATAAAATCAAAATGTTCCATGTAAAGGGTAGTTATTGGTGGAGTGATTTTCCTGAAAACCTTCGTGTCGCATCCTTGGAAGACACAAAACTTAAATAGCAAGCTTGGTATTAAACCGATTTTTCGTTTTTGAGTTATGTTGTCCACACACATACAGAGACATTACACGTACACACACACACGCGCACACACACACACACACACGTTCACGCGCAACTGTTTCTCTAAAACTGCTTCTTTTGGACTTAAGGGTCTTAATACATGTATTTTTGGTGAACCGACAACGAATTTTTGAATGGAAAACAGTATCAGCTCTATTTATTATGTACATTGTATTAGATGAAAAATATTTTAAGTATGGTCTGTAGAAGAATAAGTAGATAAAATCAGTGTATGCAGTACTTTCACTACAGTATTATGTAGAGTGTGTAGAGAAGGTATTGTAATGCACCCAAAAATTCGATATCGAGATTTCACCGGAAATATGTTTTTTAGACCCCCTAAATCCAAAAATGCATTTTTACTTTCTCTACTCGCACTATGTACATAAGGTATAGAGGAGGTATTGTATTCCACCCAAAAACTCGATACCTAGATTTCACCGGAAATACATATTTTAGGACCCCCTGAATACAAAAAAAAGCATTTTTACAAAAAGGTCCGTGTGTGTGTGTGTGTGTGTTGTCTGTCTGTCTGTCTGTCTGTGTGCCTGTGGATAGCATAGCTCAAAAACGAAAAGACCGTTGAATACCAAACTTGGTATTTAAGTTTCGTATCTTCCAAGGATACGACACGAAGATTTTCAAAAAAATCCCCCCATTCCCAACTACCCTTTACATGGAACTTTTTTCGAAATTTTTGATTTTATCAAAAATGGCTCCAACAATTTTGATTAAAATATCGTATATAAAAGGTATTTACCTAACAAATAAAATGTATATCTTGAATTATCTAGGAATAGGCTCTGAATTTTGCATAACTGCTAAACCGTAAGAGATGGACAAAAACACACACAAAATGTAGAGCACGTTAAAACACACACTTTATGATATATATGTCAACTCGTGTCCATAGAAACAAAAGAACTTCAGTCACATAGCAACCATCTTTTGACTGTCACTTTAACCTATGGTACTCCCTTATTTCACTTCTACTTACAAGGAAGCAAGTAATAAGACTATATCTGTTAATTTTTTCTCGATGAGCATGAAGTAAATAGAAGCATAAGCTATGTAACAATAATTTGTTACAGAGATGTAGAGAAAGTCATGTGAATGGAACACATCAGATTTTTAGAAAGGTGTTCGTGTGTGTGGGAGTGTCTATCTGTCTGTCTGCCTGTGTGTGTGTGTGTGTGTGTGTGTGTGTGTGTCTGCGTGTTAGAGTGTGTCTATGGGCAGTATAGCTCAAAAACGAAATTTAGGTTCAGTATATTCCAAGGATGTAACACGAAGATTTTCAAGAAGATCCCCCCACCCCCAGCTCCCCTTTACATTGAAAAATTTCCGAAAATTTTAATTTTATAAAAAATGGCTCTAACGATTTTGATTAAAATATCGTATCTTAAAGTAAAACGTATATCTTGAATTTTCTGGGAATAGCCTCTGAAGACCTTTATTTTGGATGAATTGTGCGGAATTTTAATAACTGATTAACTGTAAGAGATAGCAAAAAACTTGCGTAACAAAAAAGGTAGAGTTCGTTCAAACACACTTTGTTTTATACACTTTTTTTTCGTGGAGTTGGTCGTTTTTTAGATATTCCTTATTATTGGTTTCACTTTGAAAATATACTTTTGTCCTACGGGTATTTGTCAACTCCTGGCCATACAAAGGAACTTCAATCACATAGCAACCAGATTTTAAAAGATTTTACTACCGTTCTAGCCTATGGTATTCCCTAAGCAAGGATAAGAAAAGTCTGCTTTTTTTCTTCTTCTTCGATTAGTATTAAGTAAATAGAAGAATAAGCTTAACAATAATTTAATGTAGAGATGTAGAGAAAGTCATGTGAATGGAACACATCAGATTTTTTTCCTGTAACGTCGGTTCTTAGGCTGTGCATTCAAACATGATTATATAGGTACTATTAATACATTTTGTCGATTTTTCATTACCTACGAAAATATCAACTAAAGTACGGGAAGTTTCTTTGCTCAGGATATCATCAACCCTGAGTAGAATTTCAACTGTCTCTGAAGGAGTGCAAATGTTCAGTTCCTTGAGTGTAAACCACGTGTCGAAACTGCGCACAAGGTACCGAAGTTTTTATATTTCAAAGATTATGATTCTCCGCACATTAAGGATTGCGGGAGTGTGTTTTGTCCGTGCGTAAAGAGAATGCTAAACCGGTCACGTTCTTTAACAATGGCCGACTCTATTGGAATAATGAAAGGCCCTCGTGTGCGCGGGACCAAAACAACATATTATTATGATTGTCAACTGTTCCTCCCACGCAACCTCTCTCCTGCGGGCTGAAAACCCGGCCTTATGATTTTCTGTTTCGGAAGTAAAAACACACGTTTTGCAAAAGATGTTTAAGTGGAGCAGAGGTTTTCAAAATGCGCTCCGCGAGACCACATCTGCTCGTCATATTTACTACCATGCCTTGCCTATACAAAAAATCCAAAACCTGACTGACTTGTTTTGTGGCCTCTTAAGAGTTTGCTCACCAGAGATATACATTTGGCATGTGCAAATATCCCTTGGAGCGTCAAAGAGTTGCAGAACTCAAGGGGGCCTTTTCAGTGGAGAACTGGGCGAAAGCGACCTTCATTTTTACCCTGGTAATGAGGGCGACTTGCTCATAGTCTCTCACAGCAGGACGTGTATAGCGAAGTTCACTCTCATGGGCACTCCACTGGCATGTTTTAACTTGAAAGAGTCCCATTGAGCTCCGTAAACCCTGTCAGGGCAATGAATAGGTTGCGCAGAGCGATGTGGTTGCAACTATTCTCTCTTCTCGCGCATCAGACACGCATGCGCATCACGAGGTTTTTGTCAGTGGTTGCTGAGGGAGCAATGCAAGAATCAGTGAGTGATCACAAAAGTCATGACAATGACAATAAATGGAAGTAGGTTTTACCCTTAAGCACGTCAGCCTAAAGGGACTTTTTATGCACTTCCTATTTCTGATCTATGGGTCAAGTACATCTTTTGTAAGTTTCTGCCTCATTAGATCAGGTCGTTCTCCTAGTTGCGAGGTTGTACCAGAGATTTGATTTCTTAGGTGTTCCAATGCCTCGCATTCTAGCAGAATAGGCTTTGCAGTCTCAGGCACAAACGACAGTTGCATTCAATATTTCCTGAAGGTGCCATGCCCAGTTATATAACTTATAGAAATCTTCTTAATGAAGGCTTATTCAGCCTGATAAGTGAGTTACTTAATTTACTATAAGACTTTTCAACTAAATGTTTATAAACCTTGTTTGAGGGTATGGTTTCCCACCTCATTTGGATTTTTTAATACACTTTTACAGCAGTTTTAGCTTTATAGACACGTTCGGGTCCTTTAAAGGGGAGAGAAGCACCTTTTTTTTTTTTTTTTTGCAAGACTATCACCTTTTTCATTTCTTGAAATGCCTGTGTGACCAGGAAACCAACACAGTTCTAGTTTGTTGCAGTAAGTGATATTGGACAGATATTGATGACACTCCCATACTAATTGAGAATTAAAGTAATGCGAGTTGAGGGCTTTGAGTGCAGCTTGACTGTTAGGATATGACTTATTTGCAATACCTTGTTTCCAACACCGATATGCACAATCAAGTATAGCAAGAATCTCTGCCTGGAAATCAGTGGCAAATATGCAAAACTCACAAAAGTCATAGTATACTTGATAGTAAGAGTATATAAATTGAGAACTATTAACAGTAATGTCGGGATCTTCAACCTTAGTTCTCATCTGGTAAGCCCATTAAAGGACAGGCTAGGGAGATTATCTACAATGTTGCCACTTATTTGCGAAAACAAATTGTATACAATTAGCCATGTATGCGCGTGTTGTAACTATGATATAGTGATGATGGCAAACTCTCCCTCCATCCCCACCTTTCCTACCATCTCCGAACATCTGCCGGCTAAATCGGGAAGCAGTTGAAGGCATGAGCTGCGCGGACCGAAATATGGTAATATTTTTAATTAAATTGATAAGCTATAACAGTTTAACACACCAAGGAATATCTGCACACTACGGGGCAGCTGGGCCACCTGGTATATTAATTAATAAATATAAGAAATCGACAAAAGTTCTTCTTTCGCTATTTATCTTGCTCGATGGACTTAAAGCAGACGGATTCTGGATGGGCAATCAGCCCGATACCTGGGGCGAGAGCGACAAAGAAGATGATATGAAATGACGGTGAAATGGACTAAGGAAAGGTGATCATTGGGTTTTAGACATGGACATGGACTTCTAGAACATCGGTGCATTGTTTACAAGCGAGCGGTGAGTGAAGAGGCAGAAGTCTCATGATATACTGAGTTTATATTATGGTAGGTATATATGGGCACAGAAGTAAGTATACATTTCTATAATAAATATAGAATTTTATTACAACGTATAAACAATATGAACCCTAATAATAAACCTGTACTGTGGCAGATGAAATAATCACTTCTATGTGTAATTTTCATGCGCGCACAGCTATTACAATGAATTGCAATGTATTTTCTGAATATATCTAAAGCAAAACGTCTTATATTGGACTTCATACTCTCAGAATAGACTACATGTACTGATCGTACGTTTACAGCGAATGACCGGCATTGTTTAGAGAGTGCACGTATTTTCCAGTTAAAGTGCAACCAAATCACAAAGGTATCCGATTACAAAGTACGTGTGGAATGAATGGTGGGAGAAACCGCAGAAAACCCGCCCAGACACCGATTTGCCCACTACAAATCCCACATGCGGCCTCCTGAGATTGAGCCCAGACCGCCTCGACAAAAACTTATTAATGAAAAATCAAAACTTAATAAGATATATACCTTTTCTGAAACAACCAGAGAAAACAGTAAACATTTCCGGAATATGTTTGTGTATGCCTTAAGGTTTTCCAGACTGTAGAAAACTGCAGAGACAATTTGAGATTCCCCTTTACTTTTGCACAAGCTCGTTACTGCCACAAATTTACTTGTGATACAAAGAGTTGCTTACTTATCTTTCGCGACAGTAATTCTTCACCGGAGCTAGAATAGTTTGATTTTAATTACTTGGATAATGCATATATTACCTAGTAATTAATATAATTCGTGTGCTTTAAAGAGATCTGTATTTTTGAGTAGTGTTTTTTTCTGTTGTCCATCTCTTAACGTTTACTAGTTAGGTACAAAGTTATGCAATACTTATACTCTTCTCAAATAGGAAGTCGCCATGCGTATTTTTTTCTCTTCTTTATACTCCTGGCCATGCAAAGAGAGCAGTATTTCAATGTCATTACATAGCAACCAGCTCTTAAAATATTTCACTATCGTTTATGCCTGATGCATTCTCGTATTTCCCATATACTGACAAGAAAAATAATAAGATATTCCCTGTTAATGTCCTTTCAATTAGCATCAAGTAGAAAAAAAATCACAAATTTCTCTAGCAAAACAAACAAACTTTTCTAACAAAATACTATTTTTTTTTATCTACATCAGGCTAATCAAAATAAACTTACACCCAGACAGCCCAAGTTCTACCGCATTTTGGATTAGGGTGGACGAAGCGGTGCAGGGACGGGTTTTATCTGGGTTCTGTGATTTCCCCCACCATCGGATTCCACTGGTGCTCTATCTTCATTCCATATATCATCAGTGACATCACTTGCGATGTGTAATAAAAGCGGACGTTAAACACCATCATATCAAATAAAAAAAGATAAACGTTACCAGAATGGGTGTTATTAGTTGTTTCTTTGTAAGCAGAAGAGAAATAGGCAATGCACTAGGCTAAAGCAATGGTCATATCTTTTAAATGCCTGTAGTTATGTGAAACAAATGAAATGTGGTTCTCTTTGCTTGCTAGGAGTAAACAAAAGAGAGACGAAAAGAAAGATGTGTTGCCGTTTGGGAAAAGTTAAAGTAGTTTAATGAAACCAATATCTCAGAATACCTCGAAAACTGTTAACTCTAAAAATGTATATGACATAAATTGTGTGTTTTAACGAGATATGCTTTTCTGTGCAGTAAGTTCCTGTCTATCGCTTACGGTTTATCAGTTATATAAAAGTAATACAAAATCATCCAGCATGAAGAGGTCTTCAGAGACAATACTCAAGACATTTAAGATAGATATACATTTCGTTGTAATAAAAATATCTTAAAGATATGATATTTTAATCAAAATCGTTAGAGCCATTTTTAAACAAATTAAAATTTTCGAAAAATATTCCATGTAAAGGGTAGTTTAGTGCCGTATGCTTCGAACATATTGAACTTAAATTCTGTTTGGTACTAACCGACTTTTCGTTTTTGAGCTATGCTGCCTACACACACACACACAAAGACATAAGGCCGCGCCGTAGCAGAGTGGTCAGACCATTCCCTCTCACCTAGACGGCCCGGGCTCGACCCCAAGCGATCGCATGTGAGATTTGAGGTGGACAGAGCGGCGCAGGGGCGGGTTTTCCCCGGGTTCTCCGGTTTCCCACGCCATCTCATTCCACCGGGGCTCCATCTTCATGTATCATCAGTGTCCTGGCCTGGGAAGGGAAATAAGGGAATACACTAAGCTAAAGTGATAGTCTTTTAAAAACTGGTTGCCATATGATTGAAGTGCCTTTGTTTTAATGGCCAGGAGTTGATGAAGTCCCGTATGAGAAAAGTATAAGTATTTTAAAGCTGAAACAAAAAACAAGAAATTGTCAAAAACGGTCAACTCCACAAATAAAATGTTTATAACATAAATTGTGTGTTTTAACGAGCTCTACAAGTTTTGTGTAATAAGTTTATGTCTATCTCTTACGGTTTACCAGTTATCCAAAATTCCGCAAAATTTATCTATAATAAAGATCTTCAGAATCTATTCCCAGAAAACCCAGGATATACATTTGTTTGTCTGATAAGTTCCGGACCTCACACAGATATGGCGCCACTAGGCCAGTTAGACCGTAGCATCGTATAATTTAACACTAGAGTAGCTTGTATACACAGTTATACGCCAATAACTTGTTTAGTTTTCGAATGACAGCACTTAAAACAAGAGTTTTCAAGACAATTGAGGATTTGGAAAAAGGAACAGTGATTAAATACTTTCATTTGAAAGGCTTAACGCCTAAAGAAATCAAGGAGGAAATGGACAGTACATTGGAAGACTCTGCCCCTTCATATTCAACGATTAAAAGGAGGGTTGCAGAGTTTAAAATGGGACGCACGATAACTAGTGATGAGCCTCGCTCTGGACGCCCTGTAGAAGTGACAACTCCAGAGATTATTGAAAAAATTCATCATTTAGTACTGGACGACCGCAGATTAAAGTTGTTTAAGATAGCAGAAGCTGTAAACATATCAAAAGAACGTGCAGGTAATATTTTAAGTAATGTTTTGGGCTTTCACAAGGTCCGTGCAAGATGGGTGACGCGTTTGTTGACACCTGATCAAAAGTTGCAAAGAAAAACTGTTTCCGTTAAGAATGTGGAGCTCTACCGTAAAAAACCCAATGACATTTTAAGATGGATGAAACTTGGATACATCACTACATTACAGAAAGTAAATCACAGTCAAAACAATGGATTGCGGCAGGTGAACCAACTCCAAAAAAGGCAAAGTCAATATTGTCAGATAACAAGGTTATGGCGAGTGTTTTCTGGGATGCACAGGGAATTATTTGTATTAATTGCTTGAAAAAGGTGAGTACTATGCAAGTTTACTGCTTACTGCTACTTTGACTTATAGGTGAAAGGAAAGAGACCTCATATGCAAACAAACAAACAAAAAATACAAACAAAAAAAACCCACAAAAATCCTGTTCATCATGACAATGCTCCGAACCATCGTTCAGTCCTCACGATGGGAAAAACGTGCGAATTAAAGTTCGAATTGCTTGAACATCCACCTTTTTCGCCAGATCTAGCACACAGTGGCTACCACCTGTTCCCAAACCTCAAAACATTTCTTGGAGGACGAAGATTTCACAGCAACGAGGAGGTCATTGATGCAGTAAGCAGCTATTTTGAAGACCTTGATAAATCGTACTACAGAGATGGTTTAATTAAATTAGAACACCGATATGACAAATGCGTTAGCCTTTCTGGAGATTATGTTGAGAAATAGAGCAAAAAAAAAACATTTTTTAAATGCTGTTTTCATTGAGAGGCTAGGGACTTATCAGCTGTCCCAAGTATACGATATTTTAATCAAAATCATTAGAGCCATTTTTTGGAAAGTCAAAATTGTTGAAAATTTTTCCGTATAAGGGTAAGTTGGGGATGGGGAGATTTTCTTGAAAATCTTCGTATCGCATCCTTGGAAAATGCCAAACTTAAATAGCAACTTTGGTATTTAACGGTCTTTTCGTTTTTGGTTATGCTGTCCACAGATACACACACACGCACACACGGACTTTTTTCTAAAAATGATTCTTTTGGATTCAGGGAGACCCAAAACATGTATTTCCGGTGAAATCTCTGTATCGAAGTTTGGGTGCTGTATACTATGTACATAGTACGACAAGGGAAAGTAAAAGTATTTAATGGTTTATCCATTTTTCATACAATTTGTATAAAATCAAACGATAAATATGAATTAATTCTGATTGAAATGCTTGAAAACTGATTGTAAAATAGGTTTTATATTCATAGATTAATTTGCAGCAGTTGAAATTAAAATAAAGTTTATCCAGTTTGTATATATTACTAGCAAGGGCACATATATTATTACAAACCCCCCCCCCCCCTCCTAGCTATGGTTCTATCGTGCACCTATCCTATCTTCCTATCTTCGGGAACTTGAAAGATTGCCATCAAAGAAAGCCCGAAGGGAAATCAAACAACAAAAGAAAAGTTCCCAGAAGTTCAACTTTCCTTCATGAGGTTAACGCGAACGAAAAAGTCTGGGAATAACTACATCGTTCTATGAATGTAGCTACAATTTTGCGATCGCCAGTCATTTTTTCTGCAGACAAAGTGAGAAAGTAATTAAACTTAATGAAACGATTCAAGCGCAGTTGATTACACAGTAGGGAGCGAAAATAACAAAAAAGATCTGAAGACTTCGTTAGTGAAAAGCATCCTTCTTTCAGAAAAGGCTAGAAGCAAGTGTGTCTGCAACATGACCATGAAGCAAATAAAACTAGGCATTATTATTATTGTTGTTGTTGTTATTATTATTGGTTGTTGTTCTTGTTCTTGTTATTACTGTTGTTGTTATTCTTCTTATTATTATTGTTATTACTGTTGTTATTATTATTTTCCCTACCGAGTACTGTCTATTTACGGACATAGTAGGTAGAGAAGGTATTGCATTCCACTCAGAAATTGGTACTGAGGTTTCATCGGAAATACATACTTTGAGGATCCTTAGATCTGAAAAAAAAGCTTTTCAGAAGAAGGCCCCTGTGAATGTATATATGTGTGGTGTGTGTCTGTGAACAGTACAAATCAATAACATTTTGGCAAAAAACAAAACTTGATAATTAAGTAAGTACAGCTTCCTCCAATGATGCGGCACGAAGATTTTCAAGAAAAATCCCCACCTCAATTAGTACAATGCAAATAAGTTACAGTGCAAATTTCATCTATTTTACTCTAATAGTTTCGGAATTATGTTAAAATTTGTTTATGTTTTTAGCAGTCACTAAAAAGTCCCTTTGTGACAAAAAGATTAAAATGTTGGTCTTATATTTTAACCCTAGGATTACAATACATATACCTTAAGAAATTAGTCTAGGTTTCTCTGTCTCCTTTGGTTTAGGCTCCAATTTTTTTAAGTTATGAATGTACTTTTCATAAAAGTGTAATTTCTGTGTTTGAAAACATATGGTTAAATATATCTAACAGTAAAACCTAGGACAAATTTTATCCATTGGATCTCTGTGAACATCTACAGAAAATTTTATTTGTACAACAGAAAAACTGCTCCGCAAGGAGCATTTTACAGGAGTAAAATGCTGAAAATATCAATATCGAGAAAACAAGGAAAGATTTGAATCCTTGGCTCACATTGAATGGTAGCTTCGTTTCCTCTGCTGCTGCTTTTTCTGTCCTTTTCTTCTCTCATTGCTACTTTTCTTCTGCACATGTTCGTGTTTTTACTTTGAATGATGCGAATGAGATCAAGTCGAACCAAAATGTTTCTTGTCGAGTCCAATACATTCACCTTTAAGGTTTTGCCGTAGCTCTAGTGACTAAAGGAATTTAAAAATGGCGCCCTGTGGCCGATTATATCTTTTTTATGTTTAAATTATTTTATGAAATTAAGATAAAAAATTCGAGTTTTTGTGATTTAAATAAAATTTCAGGCATAGGTTCCCTTAAACCCCAGTACATGCTAAACTCAGGGAGATCCATAGTGATCCCTGTCAGCCAGCGCGGTAGTAAGAGGTGTGTCTGTCTCTCTGCCAATAGATTCATGCTACGTAAACAATGATATCAACCTTGTTGCAATTTTAACAGACATTCCTCAATGCGGTTTCAGTTGGCGCTGAGTAACCCAAATGTTACTTTAAATATAAGCAACGATAATGATAGTGACGTTGACTTTAGAAGCAACGATGGAGATGACTTAGGAGTGGAGCCCCTACCAAAGGACTGAGCCATTGACGGGACGAAGTGGCAACAGTGTGACGTAGCGGCCAAGAGGTAAAGTTGCCGGTCCACATGGCCACGCTCGTTAAAGTGACTAGCTTTGGTGCTTGGTGGTGCAGGGGATCGTGGGTTCGAGAACCGCCTTGGACATGGGTGTGAAAAATGTAAATGGCGTGTTATTTATGGACGCTCTTTAACTGCTGCGGTTCTCAGCGTCCCGTTCTAAATTCGGCGTGAAAGACCGCTTAATTTTGCTCAGAGGCCTCTCTATTACTTCCCTTCCGAATGAAGCCATGTTAAAGATTTTTACACCCTAAAAAATCCATCGTCCTCCGCCGGGTTTGAGCCCGCGACCTTGGGTATATGAAGTTAAATGGTAACCATTACACCACGGAGGGCAACAAGATGGGTGTTTGAAATGTGTATATGCTCATGTATGAGTAACAAAAAGAAGACGTTAAAATAAATAGTAATACAAAAGAAATATAGGAAACTGGAAAAATAAGAAAAAGAAAAAAAAGGGGTAATACAGCACCGGAGCCCTGACAAGACAACGAAAAAAAAAGGGGGGGGGAAAGGCAACTGTCAGGGAGCAGTATGAATCTCTCAAACTTTAGGAATTAGATATAATTAGTGAATCATTCTAATGTGTATATAACTTTCACGACCAATACAGAATGGGACGCTGAACATTTAAAGAGTGTCCAAATAAAAAAACACACTTCAATTTCTGACATGTTGCAGCACCTAATCGTATTCTCTATCTGTTCCCCTATTCTCTATAAGACAACTTGCCTATATCTTCATCTTTCTGCCTGGCGAACTTCCTTTAGACGTTCTGTTCTGCATACATAAAATTCGAATTCACGTTGTATATCACGCTAATCATCTACGATTATGGATTAAGTTTTAAAACCTGTTCCGATCCAGCCACCTTCACTCATGTCTGTTTATTTACAGATAAGACATCTGCATTGTGTTTCTGACAATTGAATGTGGCGCTTTCTATTGGCATGTTTTTGTGTAGTGCTTATCTATTTCATTCAATCTTTTTTTACTTTCTCTACACGAATATATTAGGTATAAAAGGTATTGCATTCCGCCCAAAAATCTGATATCGAGATTTCACCAGAAATACATGTTTTGAGGCCCCTGAATCCAAAAAAGAATTTAGAAAAAGTTCGTGTCTGCGCGTGAATATCATAACTGAAAGGTTTGATTTCTTAGGTCCATGTGATTTGCTGTATCTATTCTGCAACAAACTTTTCTTATGTAAGTTTACTCTTCTACATACTTCACAGCAAATGTCATAAACATTGGAAGAAATGTGTTTATTTTTTGTTTGTTTTGTTTTTGTAGCTTAACGACCTTTAAACCCGGCTGGTCATATTGGACGATGAATGAAATTGGTGAAATGATGCTCAAATGATCTCGAAGTCATGTTCAAAGTATCCTCCACTGTTGTCTAGACACATAACATAACGTTTAAACACCGCTTGACTTCTCTAGTCACACATCTCACCATTAACGAAAATGTTTTCATCTTGTTCAAGCAAATCCCTTAAATGCTCTAAGTTTAACACTTTCATAGCATAAACTTTGTCCTTCAATATCCCCCATATTAAAAAAGCACATGGTGTGAGGTCCGGTGATCTTGGAGGCCAATGAATTTTACCCCGCCTTCCTATCCACTCTTGAAAATTGTCATCCAAAAATGCACCGACACGTAATCCTTAATGCGGTGGAACACCGTCTTGCTGCCAAATGAGGTTGTTTCGTACAGCTTCAAGTAGAGGAGTACTGTCTAATTCCATGATAAGAGCCTATTACTCCTTTGCTGCAAATTCCAGCCCAAACTGTAACTCCAGGAACATTTAACTCCTCCTTAATAACAGAATCTGTTTAGTGACTCTTCCGTTTAACTTAAAACTTGCTTCATCAGACCATAGAATTGTTTTGTAAAAGTTAGTTTCACTTTCACTGCGGATCATATATCACTCACAGAATTCTTCTATCAGGATCATCCTCAGTTAGGGGTTGTAGCAATGTGGACTTATAAGACTTCAGATGTAATGTTGTTAACATTCTCCTTACACCTCTGGCAGAAATTTGTAGCTCCACAGAAGCTCTTTTCGCAGATTTCTTTGGTGATTTAATGTATGCCTATGCAACCAACTGCAAATTATTGTCTTCAGTAGTTGCTGATTTTGGGCGGCCACTGCGTGGTACCAGCTACAGAATCTGCAACCTCCATCCTTCGATTTAATTTGTAGATAGCTTGACTATATGGTGGCTGTATATGCATGAACTTTTCAACAAAATATTGTTTTTTTTTAATTTATTTATTTTAGGTAGTTTTAACTCCTAGGTCACATCACGACCATACAATACTTATAACAATTCAATTCATAATATTACAATAACATTATTTACAAACATTAAACAAAGGTCTGTGAATTATAAATTATAAAATATTGTGAAAATGTTATAGTTTTAAATCTAGTCATATGCTTCTGAGAAAGAGCAGAACTTTCTTGAATTTTTGTGTAGTATTCAATTTTGTGAATACATCTTCAGTGATGCTGTAGGGCTGTCGTCCTGTAGTGTATCCTCTGCATTCTTTGAAAATGTGTTTAATGGTGAGTTTTGTGTTGCAGACCTCACATTGAGGTGGGTTGTCTTTGGTGAAGATGTATAGCGGGTTAGTTTAGCATGTCCAATTTGTAGTCTTGTGATAGTCACTTGTTCTTTCCTCTTGAGTGAACGGAGGGCACATTGGGCAAGGTTTGATGATATCATCTTTCCTTACCATCCGTAACTTTACTGGTAGATTAAAGATTGTCTTGTATCTTCATAATTACGATCAAATTTCCAACACATCTGTAAAGCAAATAAATATGCGCTGTTCTGTAGACAACTTTCAATTCATAATGTACACTTTTCATGCAAACAGTGAATACACAAATGATGCCAAGGCCGCGATTGTCACTTGTTAATAGCAATAACAAACCTGTACTGCCATTATACTTTCAAAAAAACAAATTTCACAGCAATTTCGGGTAGTAATGTAACAATCGTGACCTTGCAGTGGTTAACTGACGTTGCCGGATCTGTATTTAACATATTTAAATCACAAATAAAATGCATTTCTTTAAATTATCTGGAAAGATCCTGTGAAGTCCTCTTCATTCGGAAGGAATTTTGTATAATTATACACATTTTTGTATAACTACGGCTAAGATATGGACAAAAACACACTACTCAAACAATGTAAAACTCTTTTAAAACACACAATTTATTTCCTAATTTTGTGGCAACAACCATATTCGATATGCATTATTGGTTTGTAATGTTCTTTACTTCGAAGTTTTAAAGCGCGTTTGCTGTTCAGGAGCTTCTTGCGATGTCATTGTTTACCTGAATTAACAGGAAATCGACAGAGGAATAACTTTTGGTAATAATTGTTGGCAGAAGCTAAATGAAAACAAACGATAGTAGTAGGAGAAATGTATGTGGATGTAATATCGGCTAAAGGCTTCTTTCTTGGCAAACTAACTTCTTTTTCTTCGTTCTCAAAATTGCTAATCCTAAACCAATGTATAGTTCAAGATTTACAATGTCTCTAATTGCCTTTATTTTCCTAAGCAGGATCTTTTTTCCCTTATTTGGATCGTACTCGTATGGAGCACAAATGTTTCGGCTGGAGTGAAAGTTGTTTTAATACAACTCATAACAAAATAATCCCAAGACTAATACAGTATGTATTTATGCTATGTCGGCACTGTTTATTAAAAATCTAATCTTGCAGAATGAGCAATAGTTTAAGTTATTAATAGCCTTTACCCATGGCGACTGGTATTTGTCGATTGCTCTCGACCTTCTCATAAATAAACTGCCGCGTAAAGGTTACCATAATTTATTTGACCCTTTAAACTTACCTGCCATACGAGCTGCAAATCGTCTTGCCACACTGCCTATATACACCTCAGACACGCCAAAGAGGATGCAAGTTAGTCACGATTCAAAGGAGTCCGTCCTCAGTATGCAATGCAGCCCAGCATTGAGGGTAAACTATCCTTGTGCTGAATGAAGTGGCAGGTAGCACAAACACTTTTGCTAAGACCTTAATATAAGGTTTATGTTCACATAATTTAGCCCCATATGTCTTAACTCTCACGTGATTAGTTAGTTCTCATTGGTTGGCGTGATGGAATAGGCAGTTGTGGGTACAATGCATTTTTATTTTTTATTTAATATGAACATTTATGTCAATATCTGCGAAGAGAATCGCCAAATATATATTTTCATAACTGCACGAATCATATATTGGTTACACCACTCGCTTCCCATCTAGGCGGCTTAGGTTCGATCCCAAGCGCCCGCATGTGGGATTCGTAGTGGACGAAGCGGCGTCTTGGCGGGTTTTCTCCGGGTCCTCTGATTTCCCTGCCATTCATTCCACCAATTACTCCATCATCACCTTTCTAATCATCAATTTCGCTTGCATTTAACATTATCCACTTCCTCATATTCACGCCTGGCTACGGGCCGACCTCTCGTAACAGGTTCTCTATTCCTTGATTTCGTGCCGAAGGCTCCCTGAAGGCTTGTGATACCTAGGTATTGCCTTGTAAGTCCTAGGGGAGTGTCAGTCCTACAATTACGGGGAGGGTAAGCCGATTACGAAACTATATATATATAAATGAATATATATATATATATATATATATATATATATATATATAAATAACAGGAATTAATGCATCTAAAATACACATAGGAGGATCTGTTTTGATTCTGCGTCTTGGATGATAGCAAGTATATCTATCATGCCCAAATGTTTATATCGCCCTTATCGGTTGAACTGCACTGGATATATAAATGAATATGGGGGCTTTAACTCTTCATAATATTTATTACATTCAACTTACAGTTATGAATGATATGTCAAATGAAAAAGCAACTCAAACAGTTTTACCAAGAACCTTATAAATGTTCAATGTGACTCCCTTTGGCACACGGCACACATCAAGACTATAGCCGAATTCTTCCCAAACGTTGGTGTGTATTCAGTAATTGTAGCAACAGCTGCTTCAATCCGGTTTCTTAATTCAGGGAGGTCAGCTGGTAGCGGAGACACGTACACGCGATCCTTGATGAAGCCCCCAAGGTAAAAATCGCATGGCGTTAGGTCAGGAGAACGTTGAGGCCATGTCATTGGGGCCCTTGCGGCCTATCCAGCCCTCGGGTACAGTGACGTTCAACCAATCAAATAGTTCGTTATGCCAGTGAGGTGGCGCACCATCCTGCTGGAAAATGAAGTTCTCTGGCTCATTTTCTTCCAACTGAGGGAAGAGCCATTGCTCTAGTGTATCAAGGTAAGAAGTGCCAGTTACAGTAGGTTCACCAAAAACGAAAGGCCCATAAACTTTTAGCCGGGATACGGCACAAAAAAACATTCACTTTAGGGGAATCTCGTTGCATTTGTACCATCTCGTGAGGATTTTCTGAGCCCCAGATGCGCACATTATGAGTGTTAACATGTCCACTAAGGTGAAAGGTCGATTCATCACTGAAGACAACACGGTCCACAAAATCGTCATGAATCAACATGTCGTTTGCGAATTTGGCACGCAATCCGTGGTCTGTCGGCTTTAGAGCCTGTAATAACTGTAAACGGTAAGGACGTAGCTGTAAGCGTTTTCTTACAACTTTCCAAATAGTCAACACAGGAACTTGTAATTCACGACTAGCCTTCCGGACTGATTTCTTTGGGCTACGAGTGAACGACTCTCACTCGCTCAACAGTCTCTTCACTTACTCCTGGTCGTCCTTTGCTATTCCCTTTACAAAGGCAGCCGGTATCTTCAAACTGATTATACCATCTACGAATGTTTTTATCACTAGGAGGATCACAACCGAACTTACTACGGAACGCACGTTGCACAGTAACTACAGATTCGGTCTTTGCAAACTGCACAACACTGCTTTTTGTTTACTAGTCGCCATCTTAGCTACTACCGCTCTCTAGCGGATTGCGGCAGAAACATTTCACGCACATGCGCACTTGTGCCATCAAACAAAACTGTTTGAGTTGCTTTTTCATTTGACATATCATTTATAACTGTAAGTTGAATGTAATAAATATTATAAAGAGTTAAAACCCCGATATTAATTTATATACACCCGATATATATAGCTTAGCGTCCTTTAACCTGGTTGGTCATATCGGACGATGTATGAAATTGGTGAAATGATGCTCAAATCATCTCGGGGTCCATGGAGCTTAAAGTTACTCGACATTTGTCTTCTCAGGATAAGGGAAAACCCCGAAAAAAACCTTATCCGGCTAACTCACCCTAAGCGAGATTCGAACTCACGACCTGTTGAATGTGAGGCAGACCGCTACCACCACGCTACCCAGGCGGGCTGGATAGGGTTTGTATATAGCCGGTCTGTAAGGGGTATATTGGATCGGTTTGTGAGGAGTGCATTGATTTAAAAAAAAGAAAAGAAAAAAAAATGGTGAAAAGGAAAGGGAATTTGCGCTGCAAGCTTATAAGATACATGGATTAATAATCTATTGACTATCAAGCTCTACCTTCAGCCGGATACCCATAAGTATGGCTGAGAACGCGCAGCCGAGCAGAGTTGAAACTGCCTGATCTAAGAGCGTTTACTAGCAAGTTAATGCACAAGGATTGGAATTACTATTGCAATGACTTTCAAATGTAATGAGGTTTATTATTGAACGCCACCAGGCCGGCAGCTAATCGGAGTGCTGCTGTGTTGGCATATTGCATTCCCGCTTAACTGGGGAGTAACGTCTCTCATAAATACTACTTGCATTAAGATAAAATATTCCAATTTTGCAAAAAGTAATTCACAGGGAAGATAGGGAATAGTGTTTCTAGCAGAATACTCAAATCTTTTTACCTCAAATAGTTTTCATAATACACACGATATTATGTTTAATGTATTATTCACAGTATGTCAGGCAGATTTGCATGCTCAGTGTGCGAGTGAGAGGGAAATATAAAAGAGTGGGGGTAGATACCTGGCAACGTAGAGCACAATAACGCATCTCATTCGTTGCAGAGTAGAACTCTTCCCATTTGAAAACCATAATAGGTATGTCTAACATTTAGTAAATAAAGACGTAGAAAGAAAAATACAACAGGGGAATTTCACCTTGTAGCAGGTGAAGACCGAAGACAAATACATGATCCAAATTTTCCAGGAATTATATAGCGTCAATGATTCCAGTTCTAGGAAGAATCCTATATTTGCGGTTAAGGAAAATATTGCCTGTAGATGACACGTATTTTAGAGGCTAGCCCATCAGAAACAGATCAGCGACTATCCCAGTCTATAAGCCGTTTTAGATGCATTAAATCATAAAAATGCAAGGAAGTGTCTGTTTAGAAGTGGGGATCATGCTTAGACGCCCTATGACCGCATAGAAAAGAAAGACTTCATTATGAAAATTTCCATAATTATGCATGGCTACTGGAGAGTACCAGAAACTTCAAGAAATTACCATCGCGTAGAACAAGCTCATCTCTCAGATGCGGGAGGTTTCGGTGGAAATTTTTGATGGATCTAGGAGCCCTGGGATGTACACTGACGTACATAAAAAGTGGCTCATAATAGAACGAAGCTGATTATGTTGGTAATGATAAATGTAGCCCCTCCTTCCTCCAGCGTGAGCTGCTTTATTCCTCGAGCACAATTTCTAGCTTCCAGAGTTCCAGAATTTAGGTGCAAATATAAAATAAAATGAAAGCTCCTTTATAAATCACGTAGCTGTCGTCCAGTTTAACAATACACACAAATAATTCTTCCTTCCTCTAGGGAGCCGCATTATGTCAGATTGGCGTAACGCAGGCTTTGGTATTCTTGATCCCGTGCGTCAAAATCTACAACCCACAATAGTTGGTTGGGCATTCAGGAAAGAATATGGCCGCGCCGTGGCCGATTGGCCAGACCATTTGCCTCTTACCTAGACGGCCCGGGTTCGATCCCAAGCGACCGAATGTGAGATTTGTGGTGGACAAAGCGGCGCAGGGGCGGGTTTTCTCCGGGTTCTCCGGTTTACCCGCCATCTCATTCCACCGGAGCTCCATATTCATGTATCATCAGTGTCATCGCCTGCGGTGTCATTCAGTAAAAGCGGGCGTTAAATACTACAACAACAAAAAAAGAAGGGAAGAATGGGTGTGTTTACATTTTGTAGCTTACATAGATTTCACACTGTGTTGTAATCGCCAAAGTTAGCTTCTCCCAACTAGAAACTATCATAAACAAAGCATACAATCACAACAGAATATAAATGCATAACTAAACTTGTAAATTATGCAATAAATGTTAATAAAGTTGCGATTATGTAAAACACTGTCGGAAAATAGTTATAATCTACAAATATAAAATGGAATTTATCTAAACTACCTACATTTTAATATAAGAATAAATCAGTTTACGTAACAAACAAATTACATTCAATGTATAGCGAGTGATTCTTTAATAACACTGAGAACCACTGCTCTAATAAATAAACTTTTCATTTTATATTTGCTGCTAGTACCTGTGTCTTCAACTAGCAAGCAAGTTGAAATTTTAAATGTAGAAATTGTATTTTTATTTTTCCTACACGTATTGTACACATAGTGTATAGAGAAGATAATTTCTACATAATTTATTTCGATCAGCAAGAAGAGTTAAGTTTTGTAGAATAGTTTCTTGCAGAATAAATAGAGAAAGGTAAATGAATGTAACCATCAGAAGTTTTGGATGGTTTTCAAGTAACTTTTTAAAGAGCTTTGGTTTCTTCTCCTCTCTTGGAAGTCTGCTTGCTGTTTCATTAGCTCCATAAACGTCTCAGGACCATTGGGTCGCGGGTTCAAACCCGGCGTAAAAATCCTTAGCATGGCTTCCTTCAGAAGGGAAATAAAGCCGATTGTGCCGTGTCGCAGATTTACGGTACGTAAAAGAACCTTAAGCCTGATAGAGAGGCCTCTGAGCAAAATGAAGTGTTCTTTTACCCCAGTACAGAATGGGACGCTGAGAACCACAGCAGTTAAAGAGCGTCCATAAATAACTGCATTTACATTTTTATCATTGGTTAAGTGGATGAATGTTCGGGTAGATCGGTTTCATTAAACTGATTGTTACGCAAAGGTAATGCCAAGCGCCACAAAACGTCATCATCTCTGCTTTAGAAAGGGTAGTGCAAGAGGGTTGTTTGCTCGGAGCTATCAAGAGGGAAGGCTTCATTTGGCACCGGCGTCAGGTACGCACATATCTGTGTTCGCGACGGCGGTCCTAGTAAGGCGACGGTATTGATCGACGCGTCGGTCGGCCCGCTCTGGCACAGTGACCCCGTTGTGTCGGCTTGGCGCGGTCATCTCGTAACGCAACTTGGTTTATGCCCCTGGCGCAGCAACAAGTAGGTCCACAGTAAAATTCCTCCACTTCCACAAGCATTGGCTTCATTTGTCATTCCTCAAAGCAAATCCCACAGCTTCAGTGGCGCCAACTAACTCTGCAACATTCATTAGCGGGCAAAGATGTTGAGATAACCTGTCAGTCCAGCTCTATCTCAAGCTTGTTGTTAGCCAATTTCCTTCGCCAGGGGTTGAGAAACCTCTAAACTTAGCAGGAAGTTATCACAAATATAGTGCTTCAGAACTAGATTTATCATAGTATAATTAATCCAGATTTAGCTCTGTCGTACAGTAACCATAAGTCTCGCGATTTCGGCTTTCAGACAATGTGGGTGCTTTAGGGAAAGGAAACTCAAAGCATAATTCGGACTTTTATTTATTTCATTGTGGTCGACTCAACACATTTAGAAACATACACAATTATTGGCATAATATTCAAATGGGATTAAAAAAACAAAATCAATGGGAGTGTCCGTTTTTCTTTTGTTCTACTCCTGGCCAAGAAAAGAAGCGATTTGTAATGACAATCGCATAACGACAGCTTTTAAAACATTTGGCTATCGATTTAGCCTAGTATATTCCCTTATTTTCTTCCTACTTATAAGAAACTAAGTAATAATAACATTGTGCTGAATACCTCGATTAACAAGGTGCAGAAAGGAGAAGAATCTTATGTAAAACGTTTGTAGAACGGCTAGAGAAAGTCCTGTGAGTGTAACACATCAGATTTTTGTTGTAGTGTTTATGGCCCACTTTTACTACTTGTGGCACCGCAGGCGATAAAACTGGTGATACATGAAATGAAGATGGAGCACCGGTGGAATGCGATGGCGGAGGAAACCGGATAACCCGGAGAAAACCCGTTCCTGCGCCGCTTTGTCCACCACAAATCTCACATGCGGTCGCTTGGGATCGTACCCGTGCCGTTTAGGTAAGGGGCGTGTGGTGTAAGCGCTCGGCCAGGGCGTGGGCATGGTTTGGGCTTCAAAAACTTATTTCTACACATATAAAATATTGTCAGAAAACATGCTCTTTCTGTTAAAAACAAACTAAGCACGACGAATTACAGTTTGTGAAAAACAGTATAAAACAGAATTTCCAGTGATGAATAAGAAAAAACATTAAGCTTTATTCGGAGAGAGAGGGAGAGAGAGAGAGAGGGAGAGGGAGAAACATTTTATTTAATAAAAGCATAAGTATTCTCTCAAAAATAAAATGTTTTTACTAGCCGGTTATTTTACAGTTTACAGCTAGTAAGAACAAGCAATAAGCTTCTGTCCACTTCATTTATTAATTTGTTTATAGCTAACGTTATGCGTTTACAAAATGTTTGGTTCAATTAATTCCAAGACATTGTGTTATGAACTATTTGTCTTATTTTTAAACGTAACTTAACTAGTTTAGATGTTTTCATGGAACGAGTAATCGCACATGTTTATTGTTGATGATGCCGTATATCAATTAAATAACACATTATACTCCTCAAAGTTCATAGTTGAGGTCGATTTCCTGATGATTAACTCGTAGTACAGTTCACGACAAAACTTAATAAACTTGAGTGACCTCAACCGACACACTGGTTGGAAAAGGTTCACCATCGTTGATCCAATCCATAGTGCATTCTTTCTATGACGCTTTTTATAACAGCTTTTAGCCAGGTTTTTCATTTTCCAGTTTCTTGCTGAATGTCCCTTTAAATGCATTATCTTGAATAAAAAAAAAAAAAAAAATAATGCAATTCAGCATTCGAAAACTAAATGGATTGAGTTCTACAGATTTTGAAATTCATACTGATGACAGTTGTTTTGCACAGCTGAGATTTACAAATAGATAAGGAATATTATTCTAATGTGTTGAATCTGTAAATATTCTCAATAACCAAGTATTGTAACAAATGTCTTTATTGACTCAACAATTAGCTACAAATACAGTCTTTATTCACTGCTCTGCATTGCAACCCTTCCTCCTTTTACAGCTTAAAATGACGTAACAGAACTTTCTGAAAACTTGTTGAAGATACTGGACGCTTCTACACGAAATCTCGAGATGTCGATGTGTCTCGTTCCGTAGTCTCCTATTACGTTGCGCCGTTGTTTACGCATCCAATTGCGACGTCTCACATTCCAGCTCTACCGCCGCAAACCAGATAGAACATGAGAGCGATCACATACACTTACGGATTGTCACAATAGTTCATACTTCACTTTCTTTTATCAACTGCAACCCTAATATGAATATATTTACAAAATAGATCTGTTAATCATAGTAGAAAAACAACGAATAAAGAACGTGTATACTTTATAACAGCAGTGGACAGGAATTAAAACTGTGGCGTGCTATCTTAAATGCCCACTTAATGGTGGCATTACATTCACAAGACTTTTTCTCTCCACTGTTATTTACTTTAAACAATTTCTACAAATTATTGTCACGAAATATCTTTACTTCCTACATAGTACATAGGTAGAGAAGGTATTGCATTCCACCCAAATATTCGAATCCGAGATTTCACCAGAAATACACGCTTTAATGTCTCCAGAATCCAAAAAAAGAAATTTTAGAAAAACTGATCACGCGCGCCTGAATGCATTGTCCGTGTGCTTCAACAATAGAACTCAAAAACTAAATATCGGTTAAATACCAAACTTGATATTTAAGTTCAGTGTCCTTCGAGGATGCGACACGAAGATGTTCAAGAAAACGTCCCCTATCCCATTTTCGTGGGAAAAAAATCGAAACTTTTGTTTTTCTCAAAAATTACTCAAACTATTTTTCATGTTTTTCATGTTGATTAAGCAAAGAGAACGGAGTTTCAATACCCTCACATACCGACCAGTTTATAAAAGAAGTAACTATCCCTTTAGCTTACATGTTTACTTTTCCCTCTTGTACAAGGAGATAATGCATAATAAAATTATCTCTGCTAATGGATGAAGTAGATTTAAAAATAAAGTTTTGTAAAAATAGTTTGTTGAAATATAGGCAGAGAAAGTTAAGTGAATGTTGCACATTGGGTTTTTCTTTGTTTACTTCATAGTAATAGTTTCATAAATATTTCATTAATAGGGATAATGGATGCCGAATCGATAGTCAGATGTTTAAAATCCAAGTCCTGGAAATTCTATACTCTTTCCATGATTCGCGAGAAACAATTGAACAAATATACATATATATATATATATATATATAATGTATTATAAATACGTATATATAAATAATATATAAACAATTCACAAACAAACACGTCGTATTGTCTTGTGGTTCGCATGACACATGAAACAGTCGCACCACCGCAATATGGGCATCAAATTTAATAAACCTTTATTAATTATTAATCTTCGTCTACCTAAACGTTCATAAATAAATTTTACAATAATTTAAACTACTTATTAACCCAAATAATCTATACATTTATTAAACACCTTTAAAAGAAAATTTTTAAACCTAAATATAAAAATAAAAAATTTAAAGATAAAGGTAAAAATCTCATAGGCCTGTTGATTCATTTTGGGTTGCCGCAGTTTGAGCGAGATAGTGTGGAAAATCTCGAGCTATAGCGTTGATTTTTTAGAGTAGATTGTGTTTTTCCTTTTTGCGAGAGTAATTTTTCGTTGTTCTAGTGTGGAAGCGGCAGCTTTTATAGAAGAAATTCGTATTGCGACCTCAATTTGGGATGTTTAACTTATTTTAATAATAATTTGCTTAGGTATCATTAACTATAAGGATCGTGACAAAAAGAATGAACCTTGTACTGTTTTTCTGATGTACACTCCAACGTCGATTTCTTCTTCTTTTGTCCCATAAGTTAAGGGTTTGTAACAATAGTTCAACAAAAAGGAATCCATAATAGCTGTCAAAAGTTTAGACGGTCCCCATGGCCGCACTCACTAAAGCACCTCTCTTTGGTGCTTCGTGGCGTAGGGGATCGTGGGTTCGAGTCCCGCCTTGGGCATGGGTGTTTGTGCGTTTGTGAATGTGTAAATGTATGTGTATTTGGCATAAAATAGAAAACGGTAAACATAGGAAATTCAAGGGGAAAAAAGAGGAATAAGCAAAAAAAAAGTATAGAAACACGGTGGTAAAATTGATTTCTCAACGTTACACAGCGGGACACATTATAAATAGAGCATTAAAAAGCATGTCCCTTCGCATTCGAAATCGAAGCATATTAATGGGTTAATAATACAAATATTTGTTTTGTTAACGACGCTGTCAATTGCCAGGATCATATCTGCGCCGCCTGTGTGCCGAAATTTCGTCCCGCATGAGTTCTTTTATATGCAGGACTTCACTTTTGATGCACAAATAGAGCCTATTTCTACACACGGCAGCACCTGTACTAGGATAGGGGTGGTTTGTTATCTAAGCGGACACAGCGTAAATTTCTGTAACAGTTCAACCTAATTTCCTTTCGTGTGTCTTTTAACGCTTGTACATTCTTATACCTGATACATTCTAAAGCTCGAAGTGAGTTTTGAAAGTGCCTATATTTTAATCACAGGCCAAGTCTGCTGGAAATTGTCAACATGGCTCCCTAGATACATCTATAGTGATTCAGAATCATCCCTGGAACACCGAGAGTCTTCTTTAACCCTTCTGCTCTCCTTGAGTTTGCGGCGGTCTTATGAAATACGCAGTTGATTGTGTCCCACTTAAGCCGCACATAATTTATGCTAGGCACGACGCGCTATACAGTTAGGGGAGTACAAATAACTTTCGGCCTTGAATTTCTCTAAGGGAAGACAGCGATGGGCAACAACTTACCCTGATTTCGCCAACAATATGGCGCAAGACTTCGTTACCTCTTTTTTTTTTTTTAAACAATTTTTTTCACCTTGTTTTTCTGTATTATTACTGGATTGCTGTTTTCTTACTGTTACAACACACACATAAACACAAACATATAACACCCATGCCCAAGGCGGGACTCGAACCCACGATCCCCAGCGCTACGAAGTCTTCGTGAGCGCGGCCATGGGGACCGGCGATACTTAAGTCAGAAGTTGTTCCTCACTTGCAAAATAACATATATTATACATTGCGCCAAATCAAAGCAAAAAAACCGCGGTTCTGCGTAGTCATGTCAATTATACTAATATATATATATATTTTTTTTTTTTGCACATTATGTGGATACAAATCGAGGAATATTATTAAAACACAACGACAGGAGTATTTACGTACAATAGTCATAAAATAATATATTAAAAACCTTCATATTTATAGTATAAACAGCTGCCTAATAAAGGTTAATTTATCATAAGTGTGTTCGGTCACAGAGAATTTATATATTCATTCAATTGATCTATTTATTTGTGATGATTCTAAATTGTTGGAAATTATACTTTTGACGATACCCTAAATGCGAGAAGTGATTTGGATAACACAATTCAGAGCTTTTTTATCTTATTGTTTCATTTGTATAGCCCCCTTTAACATCTAAGGTCACATGGGGGCTTTTACACTTAAAACAACTCGTTGTCTGTAGGTACCTTGCACTGTTTTTTTTTCAAATATTATTATTTTCCTCAAACACACACACACACACAAACACACACACACACACACACAAACCTTCACTCTCACATTCATACTTCCAAACTCTGTGGGGGATAGGGAATAATTCTGGCTAAAGAAAAATTCCTCGCCCCAGCCGGAAATCGAACCCGGGATCCCAGGGTGAGAAGTCAGCTCGCTGACCACTCGACCACGGCGGCAGTTTTTTTATTTTTATTGTTTCATTTGTATAGCCCCCTTTCACTTCAATTGTAATATCAGCTGCTTTGACTTGTAAAACAACTCGTATTACTGCTTAGAACATCAGCATAATCGTTTTTATATTACTAAACACACGCACATTCACTCTCGCATTCATACTTCCAAACTTTGTAGGGGATAGGGAATAATTCTGGTTAAAGAGAAACTCCCCGCCCCAGACGGGAATCGAACCCGGGACCTCCGGATGAGAAATCAGCTCGATGACTACTCGATCACGGAGGAATCTCATAGCTTTTGTTTGGCTGCATGGCCGGCGAACGAGAATTAACCACGCACGCTGTTTGTCGGTGGAATCGGATTTTCAGAGTCCTTTTAATTCAAGTGCATAGATTACATCTATAACAACCACAAATCTTCATAAAAGAGTATGCTGGAAACGAAATCCTTAGCCACGGCATATCTCACACCTTTTAATTTGCATAAACGCTCATTAATGGTTCATGGTCATGTAAGTAAATCTCTAGCCTTAACAACCGAATGAAGGATTAGCTATACATGCGTACGCATGGTTTCAATGCCCGGTATGCGGCTCATAACTAATGCGAATATTTGAACTCCATAGTAATGATGTCAATGCAACTAACAGGTTCAAGGATGTAATAAGGCTTAGGTAACAGTTCTTGCTTTTAAGTATATACAACAGAATGCTGTTCTTTACTTAGACAATTCAGTTCTTCGTGTTTGCGCTTTACTATCAATAAAATAGATTACAGGTGTGTGTTTTGTTTGTTTGTTTTTTTGTTTACTTCCTCTATATGTACTATGTACATAATGTATAGAGAAGAGATTTCACCGAAAATACATATTTTGAGCCCCCCTGATACAAAAAACAATCTGACGTGTTCCATTCAAATGACTTTCTCTACACCTCTGCAACAAATTAATGTTAAAAAGCTTATGCATCTGTTTACTTCATGCTATTCAAGAAAAAAATACCAGATATAGTCTTATTACTCGCTTCCTTATAAGGAGAAGCGAAATAAGGGAGTACCATAGGCTAAAGTGATAGTTAAAACCTGGCTTCTATGTGTCTGATGTTCCTTTGTTTGTATAGGCAGGAGTTGACAAATTCCTGTATGAGAAAAGTACTTATTATTTTTTTAAAGCTGAAACCAATAACAAGGAATATCTCATAAACGATCCACTCCACGAAAAATGTGTATATAACATAAATCGTGCATTTTAACCTGCTCTATATGTTTTGTTAAGTATGTTTTTGTTTCTCTATAGATTACCAGATATACAAAATTTGTAAAATTCATCCGGAATAAAGTAGTCTTCAAGGCTATTCCCAGACAATTCAAGATATACATTTTATGTGTCAGGTAAACGTCCTTTATATACGATACTTTAATCAAAATCGTTAGAGCCATATTTGAGAAAATCAAAACTTTCGAAAATTTTTCCATGTAAAGGGTAGTAGGGTGTGCGTCGATTTTTATGAAAATCTACGTGTCGCATCCTTGGCAGATACTGAACTTCAATACCAAGTTGGGTATTTAACGGACTTTTCTTTTCTGAGCTATGTTGTCCACACACACACCCAGACACACTCACACACACTTTTTCCAAAAATACTTTTTTTTTTTGATTCAGGAGGACCCCAAATACGTATTTTCGGTGAAATCTCTGTATCGAATTTTTGGTGTATTACAACGCCTTCTCTATACACCATGTAGATAAAGTAAAAATATGTGTTTCATTCACATGAGTTTCTCTACACCTCTGCAACAAATTAATGTTAAAACGCTTATGCTTCTTTTTACTTCATTATATTCAAGAAAAAAATACCAGATATAGTCTTATTACTCGCTTACTTGTAAGTAGAAGCGAAATAAGGGAGTACCATAGGTTAAAGTGATAGTCAAAACCTGGCTGTTATGTGACTGAAGTTCCTTTGTTTGTATAGCCAGAGGACAAATTCCTGTGTGAGAAAAGTATACGATTTTTAAAGCTGAAACCAAAAACAATGAATATTTAAAAACAATCAACTCCACGAAAAAATCTATATAACGAAAACTGTGTGTTTTAACGTACTCTACATTTTATGGGTGATAAGTTTTTGTCCATCTCTTACGGTTTAACACTTATGCAAAATTCGGCAAAATTCATCCGGAATAAAGGGGTCCTCAGAAGCTATTCCCAGAAAATTCAAGAATACGACCGCTCACACATCTCGTCTAATAACAAACTATTTGAACACCCAAAAGTCGAATTAATGACTCATCCACAGTGCAGTCCTCATTTGACACCAATTCATTATTTTGTTCCAAAACCCAAGAATAAAATGCGTGGACAATGATTTTCGTCGGCAGAAGAAGCCGTTGATATGTTCAAAAGCCATGTTTTGGAGGTGTCTCAAGTAGATTGAAAAAATATATGTATTGCTCGTAAAGGAGAATGTTTCGAGAAACAATAAAACAATTTTTAATGACAAATTGTTGTTTTTTTATTATTAGGCTAAAATATAAACAGTGCTCCTCATATGTATTTCCAGTAAAATCACGGTAAAGAATTTTGGGCGGATTTGTAATACATTCTCTAAGTACATTCTAGTGGTAGAAAAAGTAAGCATTTTTAGAAGGTTCCTATATGTGGATATGTTTAAGTGTGTGTGTGCGTGCGATATGTAACACTAACACAAATAAAATGCAAATACCAAACATGTTATTTCAGTTCAGCATGTTCCAAAAATAAATTCTATGAGAAATTTTACGAGAAAATTCTCACACCCCAAATAACGTTTGCAAGGAATTTCTTCTACAATTTTGATATGCTCAAACATTGTTAACAATGTCTATTTACATTCCATATGGTTAAGATAAGTATTTACAAATAAAATGTACACCTTGAATTTCCTGGGAATAGCCTGTGAAGTCATTCGGGTATATAATTTCGTATAGCTGGTAAAAGCTAGGACGCGGTTAATTACAGGGTACACCAAAACTGACGATTCCTTGAAATCATATGCATTTTTTTCAAATAACTTTTTCTTTTGTTTGTTTGAAAGTATCAGTACTGTTATTCTGTATATTCCTTTCGCTATTCAATTGTTTGTTTCCGATGTTTTTTTTTTTTGTTTTGTTTTTTTAATCTTAAAGTCCTTTAACCTGTTTGGACATATCAGACGATGAATGAAATTGGTGAAATGATGCTCGAAGGATCTCGGGGTCCATGAAGCTTAAAGTCACTCGACATTTTCATCTCAGGATAAGGGAAAACCTCGGAAAAACCATTATCCTAGAAACTCACCCTAAGCGAGATTCGAACTCGCGTCCAGGGAATGCGATTTCTGGTGTTATAAAAAGAGTTTTAAGGCAATGTATAGTGATAGTAACTCGTTTCTTTCAAACATTTACTACAGATTGTGCTTCCTTCATCCTCCTTGTGTTTGTCTCCATTAATATGAAGTTGAAAGAAAAATAAAGATATATAAAATAAATGATACTGCGGAAAGAACGCCATGTGAATTTAATATCAGCTCCTTCACTCTCTCTCTCTCTTTCTAGGTTTACTTTCTATTTCTCTTTTTTTTTATTAATTTATTTATTTTTTTAATAAAATACACTTCCGGAGTCTTGTTGGCACTCCGGCGCTGTATTCCCTTTCCTTTTTCATCTTTTCCCAACATTTCACTTGTTTATCTATGTTATTACCGTTTGCTTTTTGCTTCTAATACACACATATACAAATACACAAACACCCATTTCTGAGGCGGGACTGGAACCTACGATTTTCTGCGCCACGAAGCACCAAAGCGAGTCCTTAGAATGTCCTAACATTTCCAGACAGTTCCGTTTTTTGTGTTGAACTACGTAAGTATATCCTATAACAGAAGAGAATCCAAACACAATTTTGGGCCAATGACTGCGGCAAGAGGCCCAACTTGTACATCTGTCCTCGATACAAGACATTCTGTTCTTAAAATACTGCACTTCTGCTGTCTCGTCGTTTTTGTTATATAAATAGATTCTTCATCCAAGGAGTCCGTCCTTGTCTCTCCAAACGGCGCCATTTGCTGGCGCCCAAACAGTTCCCTTATCTTGCACCGTTTGATGCATAAGTCATGTCACAAACTGCGCCTAATGCCTTAGCTTTGCAATAAACAACTGCTCGGGTTTCTGCTGCGGAAATGCATTTTCAAGAGTGCTTCTGAGAGAAACATATAAACATGCTGAAGCAGCTGCAGCAGAAATTCCACGCGTAACAAACACAATATGGTGGGCGTCATTGCGTCAGTTTTCTTCTGAATGTAAACATACATTACGCACTTACTCAGCGTTTTTGCACTTCACATAAACTGCCTTACTTTATAGCACGAGTGAATTTTTAATTTAGTGATTTCATATACGCTTTGTATCTGACATGGAATCTGTAGATGTTTTTACTTCTCTGTAGAGGAAGTATAGTATTCTGCCAAAAAATGTCACAGAAAATACATGTTTTGAGAGACCCTAAATAATAAAGAGTATTTTCAGAAAAAAGTCCACGTGTGTGTGGTGTGTAATGAGCATAAGTCAAAAATAAAAAGTATACTAAACAACAAACTTAGCTTTTAAGTTCAGCAACTTCCAAATCGACACGAAAATTTTCAAGAAAAGTCAACCCAAACTACTTTTAACATTGAAACAGTTTCGTTGTTTTTTTCTTCTTCTTCATCTTTTTTTTTTTTTTTTTTTTTTTTTTTTACAATATTATATAATTGACGATTCAAATTTTTATTTTGAATTTTGTAGGAATAGGCTGTGAAGTCATCTTCATTCTGAATGGCCTGTGTATAATTAGTGAATTGTAAAACATACGCAAACATGTGCAGTAAGCACACACATACCTCCTTATACTTAGACTTTATTTTTTGGGTTACTGGTTTGAAATTTTCTGAAATAAATCATCAGTTTTACTTTCGCTAGCACGTATATATAGGTACCGTATGCCATTCAAAAATGCAATACCGAGATTCGCTGGGAATATATTTTGAGACTTCCTGATCCAAAAACACAAACAAAAAAACAACACATTTTAGAAAAAAAGTCCGCCTCGGTGTGTGTGTGTGTGTGTGTGTGTGTGTGTGTGTGTGTGTGAACAAAATATTACAAAAAAGAAACGTTGCTTAAAGTATCTTCCAAGATACCACACAAAGATTTTCAGGAAAATTTCCCATCCCAAATTACCCTTTACTTGGAACATTTATCGACATTTTCGAATTCCTAACGATTTCGATCAAAATTACGTATGTTAAAGACGTTTATACGACAAATAAACAGCACTATATATTAAATTTCCTAGGAATCGCTTCTGAAGACTTCATTCTGGATGAATGTTTTATTAATGGTAAATCGTGACATATACCGTTTTTACTTTCTCTACATCTACTATGCACATAGAGTTTAAGGAAGGTACCTATTATATTGCACTCAAATTTCGATATCGAGATTTCCCCGGGAATTCATTTTTTTTTTTTTTTTTTTAATAAAAACAGTACCGGGGTCTGATCAGGACTCCGGCGCTGTTTCCCCATTTACATTTCCCCCCGTAGGTTTTACTGATTACTGGTTTTGCTGATTTTACTGTTCTTTTACAAACATAGACACATTGCACAAACATATAACACCCATGCCCAAGGCGGGACTCGAACCCACGATCCCTTGCCCACGAAGCACCAAAGCGAGACGCTTTAGCAAGCGTGGCCATGGGGACCGGCATTTTTTTTTTTTTTTTTTTTGGACCCTTGAATCAAAAACAAAAAACAAAAACCGGAAATAACTTCCTGTTTGAGAAAGGAATACGCATTTTAAGTCGAAACAATAACAAGGAATATGTCGGAAACGGCTAAGTGTGTAAATATATGTAAAGAACATATTAAATTGTGTCTTTTGACGATTCTTTGTGTAGTAAGTTTTTGTCCATCTCTAACGGTTTATCATTTATGCAAAGGTCATTCAAAATGAAGAGGGCTTCAGAGGCTATTCCCAGAAAATTTAAGATATACATTTTATTTTTCATGTAAATATCTTTAATATAAGATATTTTAATCATTTTGAAAAAAAAATGAAATTTTCGAAAATTTTTCCATGACAAGAATTGTTTGGGGTGGGGGATTTTCTTGAAAACCTTCGTGTCGCATCCTTGGGGGATAGATAGATCTTTTGAATTATGCTCTCCACAGACACATACACATCACTGAGACACACACACAGACATGCTTCTTAAAATTTTTGTTTAATTCAGGGGGAATAAATATCTTTTTTGTAGGCTATGTGCATAGTACATGTAGAGAGAGTATTAAAAAAAAAAAAAAAAAAAAAAAAAAAAAAAAATTGTTTTACCGTTTTTAACTAAACGCTCTTTGGTTTATATCGATTTTGTTATATATTAGACGTTCGCTGAAAATTCATGAAAAACCCGACAATTTTTTGTAATTTGATAGAATTAGTTTCTGTGAAAACAAGAGGAATAGCTGACACGTCCTTAAGAGAGAGTGTGTTATGTTTATTATGAATTAAATTTTATAATTACAACTATTTTTATAATTATGGTTTTTAACAATATAAATTGAAATCTATAAATGATTAGTAAAACTAAGCATTTCCAACTATTTTATTCACCTTATTGCATTGAACTACTCACTGAACTCTTTATTCTTATATAATATATGCATTAAGAATCATTAAATAAGTTAAGAGGAGAAATATAAGGTAAAAGAACAAAATTATCACGAGTGAAAAACAGAAATGTCACAAACAGCATTTTCCATATTTAGGGTTTACCCATTCACCCAGAAATTAAATAATTAAACACACACTCACACACACAAAATCAAAATGAATTGATGGTCGCTTCCCTGATTGATCAGAGAGAAATGCCAGGTGAACCTGCCGCATTCCAACATCGGCAGCTTTTTTTGCGCGGAAGTGTACACTTGGATTTCTTGTAAGAGGTGCCATGTCTTATAAAGTGTAGCTACATAAGACCAAGGTGCATGCTTGGCACGGGTCGGCACGGAAGTTTTGTGGACGGCTACTAATCATTTCCAAAAGGAAGGAAGGATGGATAATGGAGAGGATGGTGGGTATTGATCTGCAAAGCTCGCTCGGTGGCCGGGCGCCAACTGGGTTAGCATCACAAGCATGGGGACCCCCACGGCCAACATGGTTCCTACCATCCCACCCACCTTCCCTCAATATCGGTCATCACCAGGTGCAAAACTTGCGACGGCGTGTTTATTATGTTACCTCGGCAACTTGAAGAGCCTTCTAATATGACAACAGCCTCTATACCGCAGCAAACTTGTAACATGGTGCTAGCAACCTGATAGGGGTAGTTATTACGTGACCTCATATCAAGTCAGGTCAACCCTTTCCATAAAACACGAGGGTTGAAATCCGACATGCAACATTCAAACGATCTTCTCTTCCAATTACCAATTCACTTTATACTTTAGCACACGAGCGTCACTAAAGTGGCATATAACCACATTTAAGGGGACAAAGTACTCTGAAATGGTAAAAAATAACATTTTTTGTATTACTCTAATAAAACCTCTATTATTTCTAGTTTCAGAAAATATGTACTTTTGAGGGGTTAAGAGGATTTTAATAAATGTAAATATAATTTAAATGCTAGTCTGCATTTCTTTAAAGCTGTTATGCAATGCCGTTTTTTAGAACATTCGTATCTTTAAATTCAGTTTTCTCAAAACAGCATTTTTGGATACTTATGTGCCTTTTTCTCAGAAGCTATGAGAGCTGGAAAGTTGAAATTTTCAGCAGATGTATACAATACACAGTTGAACTTTCTGAACCACACTAGTGATGTTATAGTATACATATTGATTACATTAAGAAAGCAACAACATTGCAAATTTTGCACAGTTTTACTTTTTACTTTCTCTAGCCCCGTATGTACAATGTACATAGGAATAGAGACGTATTGCATTCCACCCAAAAATTCGATGTCGAGATTTCACCGGAAATACATGTTTTAGGACCCCCTGAATCCAAAAAAAAAAAAAGCATTTCCAGAAAAAGGTCCGTGTGTGTGTCCGTGTGTCCGTGCGCCTGTGAACATGATAACTCAAAAACGAAAAGTAGCTAAAATACCAAACTTGGTATTTAAGTTTAGTTTCTTCCAGGAATGCGACACGAAGATTTTGAGAAAAATCCCTCCACCCAAAACTACCCTTTACATGGAACTTTTTTCCAAAATTCTGATTTTCTTAAAAAGGGCTCTAATGATTTTGATTCAAATTTCATGTATTAAAGATATTTACACGACAAATAAAATTTATATCTTGAATTTTCTGGGAATAGCCTCTGAAGACTACTTTATTCTGGATGAATTTTACGGAATTTTGCAAAACTGCTAAACCGTAAGAGATGGACAACAACTTACAACACGAAAAATGTAGAGCACCTTAAAACACACAATTTATGTGATACATATTTTTTTTCGTGGAGTTGATCGTTTTTGAGTTATTCCTTGTTTTTGGTTTCAGCTTTAAAAACATACTTTTCTTATACAGGAATTTAACATTTCAGGTCCATACAAACAAAGGAACTTCAGTCACAAAGCAACCAACTTTTGACAATTACTTTAACCAACAGTACTTCCTTATTTCGCTTGTACTTACTAGGAAGCAAGTAATAGGCTATTTCGGCTATTTTCTCGATTAGCATGAAGTAAATAGAAGCATAAGCTTTTTAACAATAATTTATTGCAGAGATATAGAGAAAGTCATGTGAATGGAACACATCAGATTGTTTGAATTTCTAATTGTATCATAGCTAAATAATTGAGGTTCAGAAGATGGCTGATTATACTAAGAACAGGCAAGCAAAAATGTGATTAGGTATTACAAATAGTATCAGAGAAAAAGGTACATGAATTCAGATGTTTTAAGATTAAGTTTTATTACTTTTCTGCTGAGTGAATACTTTTTATAGACTCAACCACATAAGCTATTAATGCAAACAAGCACTTGAAATAACTGTCATGATTTATAGAATAATTTATATAAATTTCATGAAAAACAATTAAATAACTTAAGAATAGTGGTTTTTCAACTCACTTAAGGTGTAATTTCCATATGTTCAGACTACTTGTCCCCTTAATAAATAAATACATACATGAATTATAAAGCTAACGCTGATGATAATAATAAATATTATTCTTAATTACTATCAGAGTTTTTATTATTTACATGCAAGGTAGTTATTAAAAGCTCAAATTCTACTGTGCTGGGAGACCGTCGTCTATTAGGAAAATAATTGACTTAGATTATAACGCACTCACTCCCTTTTAATGGAAGAACAATACGGATTTAGAAAAGGGAGATCTTGCATAGATAATATATTTGATTTTAAAATATTAGAGGAGAGAAGAAAGGAGAATTTAACCTAAAACTTGTGTTTTTTGTTTGTTTTTATGATTGTTTTATTTGTTTATTTTTTTACTCTCTCTAGCCCGCATGCACAATGTATATAGTGGATAGAGAAGGTATTGTATTCCACCAAAAAATTCAATGTCGAGATTTCACAGGAAATACATGTTTTGAGACCCTTGAATCAAAAAAAGAGCATTTTTAGAAAAATGTCCGTGTGTGGACTGCATAGCTCAAAAGACAAATGCCAAACTTGGTATTTAGGTTTAGTATCTTTATACATGGAAAAATTTTCGCAAATGTTGATTTTTCTTCAAAATGGCTCTAACGAGTTAGAATGAAACTTGGTATATTAAACCTATTTACATCCCAAATAAAATGCATATCTTGAGTTTGCTGGGAATAGCCTCCGAAGCCTTTTTATTCTGAATGAATTTTGCCGAATTTTGCTTAACTGCTAAAGCAAAGAAGCGATTTGCAATGACAATCGCATAACGATAGTTTTTCAAACATTTGACTATCACTTTAATCTAGTGTGTTTGCTTAGTTCCCTTCTACTTATAAGGAACTAAGTAATAAGACATTCTGCTAATGTTTATCTCGATTAACATTGTGTGGAAAGAAGAAGAATCTTTTGTAGGAAGCTGTTAGAGCAGTTGGAGAAAGTCATCTGTTTGTAACACATTATATTCTTTTATTACGCAAAAGCTTTCGATATGGCACCTAGTAATCTTTAGTATGGCTTCCTTCGGAAGGGAAGTAAAGCTGGTGGCCCCGTGTAATGTTTATTTGCACGTAAATGAACCCCATAACTTGAATAAGAAGGTTTCTAGGACACATTCCGCCGATTCGCGTCCGCAAGAGTGCTTTCGTCTTACAGTGCTAGAAATTTAAATCCGATCTAGGAAACATC